>JAITYX010000012.1:5425000-7825000 GCA_021018815.1 Talinum fruticosum
ACCACTATCATCTTCACCGATCTCCTCATCAAACACCTAAAACCCCATCCTTTCCTTCATTTACTCCTTTCGCCTCCCCATTATCTTTTGTCTCAGCCACCGGAAACGCTACCCCGACACCACCGGCAACCGCTGCCACCTTCTACCGCCCTATCGTCACCGGCCGGTCGCCGAAAGCCAGCACACCGCCGGTTGTGCTCCTGTTCCGGCCCTGTTCTTGCCTCGGCTTTGCCCGGTTGGTCGCAGTTTCTTCGGTCTTCAAGCCCTGTCCGGCCTCGGCCGTCTTTTGCTGGTCACCGACGCCGTTCGTTACTCCCGGAGGCTGCTTCGATCGTGGTCGTCTACTCCATTTTGTTAACTCCGTGTCTTCAACCCTTCAACCTTCAACCACCTCAAAACCCTCAAAAATTAAACCCCGTTCACCTTGGTTTTTAGGGTAATTTTTCAGCTTTTAATTTAATTTCTTAGAGTAAATTTCGGTTTCAGTTCGTTTAATTAAATTCTTAGGTTAATTCTTCAAATTTAGTTCTTCTTTTCTTTTAATTTAAGTATTTAAGTTGTAATTAGTTATTCTTTCCGCTTGGAGTTTAAAAGTTTGGTTATGGTATGTATGTAATTGATGCATGGAGATTGGGAAAAATTTGGTGAGATTTAAATATACTCGAACTTGAAGAAAGATTGTGGAAATCCCCGTATGAAGGACATTTTTGGACAAATCCCTGTATGAAGGATATTTATGGACAAATCGCTGTGTAAATGACATTCATAAGTAATCCCGAGTCAGAATATTTTTGGTTAGTTTAAATAGTTATTTAACCTAATGAAGAGATTAAGGGACAGATTGATGATGATAACTAATTCGGGCAGTATGTGAAACCGAAGAGTGAGAAATTGACCTCTTTAGGGAAATGATTATGCCGTTACAAACTAAAATAAGGGTAGAAAATTTGAAAGCAAGTATATAAAAGAATGAAAGTATTTAGGTAATAAAATGACCAATAGCGATAATTAAAAGTATAACCTTTCTTTGATTTTAAAGTAAGTATTATATTAATACTATTTATTAATAAGTTTTTGTTAGAAAAAGGGAAGTAACTATTTGGTGTAATGCCTATAAATATATTCATATACGCGTTTAGAAGAAACCGCACATATATTTAAAGTTGCTATATATATATATATATATATATATATATATATATATATATATATATAAGTTATGCCTGCATTGTATAAAATAAGATAATAAGTCATATGAATTAAGAATAACATTAATATTCTGTAATAAAAGCTAACTTTATTAGTTTTCATTTCAAGTAATTTTGAAATGATTTAATAAATAAATAAGCCATAAAAATTCAGTTTATTAATAAAACTCTTATATCCTTAATTAAGGTCGTCAAGCGCCAGCGTCGTGCGTTCATTCGGATTCCGCCCGTAAAGAAAAAGAAGGAGGAACGTCGGCAAGGTACGTTCCTTGATCGTGCCCTTCAATGTTTTATTTACAAACCAAGGCCGGATATGGCCGACATCAACAATAATAAAGAATTGTTTGAAAATAATATTTGCCATCATTAATATGGACCCGCCCATCAAGTGTCATTATTTGGTACGCCCAATATTAAGATTGGTAAGACCGTAATTGTTAACCGCCTTCAACCGGACTATCGGATCGGTCCGGGTGTATGCACATGCATTTAGGGAAACCGATGATTGTAAAGGGATCCATGCAAACAATTAATCAGCAACAGCTTTACATTATTCACTCCCCTCATTTACAAATGAATTGAAATGCATGCGCTCAACTCAATTACTTCATAACTATTACTTTACTCGCATGATAGTCAACGTATTGAGCTTCGACTCACATTTCGAAAATGTTTTCTTGTTTTGTTTTAGGTAAAGATGTTGAAGATTTTGAGCAAAGGTCTATTAAGGACTTAGAGGCTCGCAGCGACAACCTAGTTAGGGTATCAACGGTTAAGTGTCGTTGTCGTAGTTTACCAAACTATAGTCTATACATATGCTTAATCTTTGTACAAGTTATAGTTTATGCCTTATCATGAGTCACTTATTGTTAGTGGCAAGGCAAGTGTAACCCAGGGTTAGAAATGTATCTATTGTCATAGCCTTGCCCTTTCCTCCGGTAAGGGCGGCGGTAATGCCCCTAACCTACTTTCCACTGCGCTAATCATCGGCTAGCGGCTTGTTTAGTCTAAAACCGGTGATTATGGGTTTGGGGCGTTACGGATGTGGTATCGAGCCTAGGTTTAAGAGATTCCTGTGAGCCATATAGGAACCATGAGGACTGAGTTAGAATAGGAAGTATAAGTGCCTTATTATTAAAGTTTGTACGAAGTGTAGAATGGAAAATGCTCATAATGCCCAATTAAATCTCAAAGTTGTAAACAATAATTAACATGAGGATGATAATCCTAAACAAATGAAGGACCATACATCCATAAACTTTCATATGCCTATCAACAGGAAGTTGACAAAATTCAACTCCCTACCTATCCAAATTTCAAAGATAAATATCAACCCTATATATATACTAAGGAAAACATACCCAAAGGAACATATCTACTCCTACGAATTCTCCAACAATATAGGAAAGCAAACCAAAATGCCGAAAGGAACCCCAAAGGATATGATGGGAAGATTGATCGAGAATATAGAAGAGAAGTTACAATTATTGAAGACCAAAAAGGTGACTATAAGGACATCACATCTAGCAGGAATGGCAAGACATATAGTAAAACACGATTATAGGAGATAGTAGGGAAGTGAGTTTACATTTGGGCCAAATTTTGAAGAAAATTAGGGTCAAGTTCTACTCTTCTCAGCTGAAGGAAAAGAGTTCTAAGAATGGGATAACTTAGAAAAACCCCAAATGGAATTATTGAGGAAACCAAAACCACAATGGGAACCGCATGCCAAGAAGGGCCAAAACTCAACCAAATCAAAAATTTTGTGTCCATTATCCATGAATCATGCAACATGATAGAACCTTTGTAAAGAAATTCTGATAACAATGGTTAGGGAAGATTTTACCATTAACCTCAGTCAATTTGATTTAACCAACCTTGAGATAATGCTGGGAAGAGCGAAAGGATTATCAAATTGTGACGCTAAGGATTTACTGCAGGAAAATGAAAGGGCAATAATAAAGAGTTGCTAAGGATAGAATATAGGCTATATCGCAATAAGAATGTAAGGAAAAATTTCATGATATCTTTGGGTAAATACAACGAGACTTTTGGGAAAAAAAAATCAAGGTTATTGGTGTTATACTATTAAAAGAGGAAAAAGTAAGACTCGAGGATATTCCGATGATAAGTGAATTCCACGAGGTTTCCCGAGGAACTTTCGGGATTGCCGCCTCGAAAGAAGTAGATTTTAAAGTAGAATTATATCCGAAGCCTGACCAATTTCTAAAAGCACCCTATAGAATGGCCCCAACAGAGTTGAAAGAATTGAAAAGTCAATTGGAAGAACTTATGGAGAAGGGATTTATTAGATCAAGTACTTCACCTTGGGAGTGCCAGTGTTATTTGTGAAGAAAAAGGATGGTACCCTGCGGTTATGTATTGATTTTATAGGGAGTTGAATAAACTTACAGTCAAGAATAAATATCCTTTACCCCGGATTGACGATTTATTCGACCAATTACAAGGTGCGTAAATATTTTCAAAAATAGGCTTAAGGTCCGGATACCATCAACTTAGAATAAGGAGTGAAGATATACCCAACACTGTGTTTCGAACTAGGTATGGCCATTATGAGTTTGTTGTCATGCCTTTTGGGTTAACTAATGCACCTGCTAAGTTCATGGATCTAATGAATCGGATTTTCAGACCTTATCCGGAAAAATTTGTGGTTGTTTTCATTGATGATATATTGGTGTACTCGAAGAATAAAGAAAAACATGCCCATCATTTGAGGATAGTATTACAAGTCTTAAGGGAACACCAGTTATATGCCAAGTTCCAAAAGTGTGAGTTCTCGGTTAAATGAGGTAACATTTTTAGGTCATGTGGTATCCCAAGAGGGGATAAAGGTAGACCCGCACAAGATACAAGCAGTGGACCGAGTGGCCCGCACCAACCAATGTTACTAAGGTGAGAAGTTTTCTAGGGTTAGCTGGATACTATCGAAGATTTGTACAGGACTTTTCAAAGCTAGCCTCGCGTATGACTAACCTCTTAAAGAAAACCACCAAATTTGAATGGTCTATTGAGTGTGAAAAAGCATTCCAAACCTTGAAGGGCAAGCCGACTCATCGCCTCAGATCGACCCTCCTCGAAGAAGGCAAGGAATATACCATCTATAGTGATGCTTGAAAGAACGGATTGGGCTGTGTATTGATGAAAAATGGTAAAGTTGTAGCATATGCTTCTCGGAAGTTAAAACTATATGGAGGAAATTACCCTACTCATGATTTGGAATTGGCTGGAGTCGTGTTTGCTTTAAAAATTTGGAGACATTATTTATATGGAGTATCTTGTAAAGTATATACTGATCACCAAAGTTTGAAATATGTGTTCACTCAAAAGGAGCTTAATTTGAGACAAAGGAAATGGTTGCGACTCGTTAAAAGATTATGACTTGGAGATTGAATACCATCCAGGTAGATCCAACGTTGTAGCTGACGCCTTAAGTAGAAAAACTCAACATAACGTGAATACCATGATTAACACCTAACCAATCCTTATTCGGGGATTAAACAGAGTAAGAATTGAGATCATCCGACACCAAGGAGACAAAGGGGTTCTGAACTTTTAGAAGTCGACCCTCAATTACAAATGAAATCAAGGTAGGACAGAAGAAAGATGAGAAGTTGGTGAGGATTGAGCGGAACATTGAAAAGGGTAAATTCCCGGGATTCACCATACATAAAGACGGAACTTTGAGGTTTCAAAATCGTTTGTGTGTGCCCGATCAAGAGGAGATTAAAAAGAAGATTTTAGATGAGGCTCATACGACTTTATATTCTTTTCATCCAGGGGGAACAAAATTGTATATAGATCTTAAGAAGAATTTTTCGTGGCCCAACATGAAATGAGAAGTTGCGAGATATGTGGATAAGTGTTTTACATGTCAAAGAGTAAAGGCAGAACATCAACGCCCGTGGGCGAACTAAGGTCCTTGGAGATTCCAACCTGGAAATGGGATTCTATATCAATGGATTTCATCGTAGGACACCCTCCATTTGCCACCAGGAAAAATGCTATTTGGGCGATAGTTCATCGCCTTACCAAGTCTATACACTTCATACCAATTAGTGACAATTGGAGTGTGGACAAATTAGCTCAAGTATATTTAAAAGAGATTGTCGGACTCCATGGAATACCCAAGGATATAGTGTCCGATAGAGACACCCGATTCCAATCTCGATTTTGGGAAGTCTTACGACAAGCTTTTGGGACTAAGTTGAACTTCAGTAGCTCATACCATCTAGAGACAAATGGTCAAACTAAAAGAGTTAACCAAATCCTAGAAGATATGTTACGAGGCTTGCATCCTTGATTTCCAAGGAAAATAGGAAGAGTATCTCGCTCCGATTGAATTTTCATACAACAACAGCTACCGAGGCCATAATAAAAATGGCCCCATTTGAAACCCTTTATGGAAGAAAATGCGGAACCCCCTTGTTGGAGCGATTTACATGAGACGCTCACCATAGGACCGAGAGATGATACAAGAAACTACCGAAATAGTGAGAGTAACACAACAGATGAATCGAGAAGCTCGGAGTAGATAAAAGAGCTATGCAGATCAACGAAGGAAACCTCTAGAAATTCAAGTAGGGGATATGGTCTTTCTCAAGGTATCGCCAACGAAAGGAATCAAGAGATTCGAAATCGGGGGCAAATTAAGCCCTAGATACATTGGGCCATATGAGATAATTCGGAAGTTAAACTCGTGACCTACAAATTATCTCTACTAGTCGATCCGGAGCATATCCATGATGTCTTTCATATATCTCAACTTCGAAAGTACATATCCGACCCAAGCCACATCATACAGGTTGAACCAGTGGCTATCGCCGTAACTTAACACATGAGGAATATCCGGTCCAAATCCTAGATCGGAGGATTAAACAACTGCGTACTAAAACTATTGCTCCGGTCAACCTTTTATGGCCAAATCATATTCCAACCGCAACCACTCGGGAAACCGATGAAGATATGAGAAACCAATACCCACATTTATTCTAAGATAATATTTATACCATTTCACCTACGAGTTTCGAGGACGAAACTCATTCTAAGGGTGGGAGACTGTAACACCCCGTCCCTAAGAAAATAATTAACTTTAAATATATTCAAGATTAGCATGAGCGAGTGCATTTCAAATTCCAAATATTTTTATATTACACATGTGTATGTACATATGTCTATATATATATATATATATATATATATATATACATATATATATATATATATATATATATATATATATATATATATGTCAATGTTGTTTAAAATGCAGGAACCGGATGATGACAACGACGACCCACGAGCATATTCTATAAATTTCAATGACTCAGAAGATAATTAATATTATTATATTGCTAATTTATTTTTAGTTTTAAAAAATCCCTAAACGAATAAACTTAATAAAATTTTTATAAACTTAATAGTACTAAAAATAAAATTTTTAGATTAAGATAAGTTTAATGAGAAAGATAATAATAAGTTTAGAAGATTAAGAAAATAATGAGGATGAGTAAGTTGGATTAAGATAGTCGGCTAAAGTATTGGGCCATAATTAGCCGGTCGGCCCAATGAGAGAGGAAGCCAGAGGGAGTATAAAAGCCTAAGTGACTTAAAAGCTTCATTTCTAAACCTAAATACCGCTAAATTATCAAACCTCTCTCTCTCTCGACCACCGAACCCTCCTCCCTCTCTGCGCCCCTCCCGTTTTCACCACCAACCGACAAGCATCGGCGGCCCTCCGCCACGCCGACGGTCGCCGCCAACTAGCCACAAATGCCACCACCATCATCTTCACCGATCTCCTCATCAAACACTTAGAAACCCATCCTTTCCTTCATTTACTCCTTTCGCCTCCCCATTATCTTTTGTCTCAGCCACCGGAAACGCCACCCCGACACCACCGACAACCACCGCCACCTTCTACCGCCCTACTATCACCGCCCTAGTCACCGAAAGCCAGCACACCGCCGGTTGTGCTCCTGTTCTGCGCCTGTTCCTGCCTCGGTTTGCCCGGTTGGTCGCGGTTTCTTCGGTCTTCAAGCCCTATCCGGCCTCAGCCGTCTTCACGCGATCACCGGCGCCGTTCGTCACTCCCGACGACTCGCTTCGACCGCGGTCGTCCGCTCCATTTCGTTAACCCCGGTCTTCAACCCTTCAACCTTTAACCACCTCAAAACCCCTGAAAAATTAACCCCGTTCACCTTGGTTTTTAGAGTAATTTTTCAGCTTTTAATTTAATTTCTTAGAGTAAATTTCAGTTTTGGTTCGTTTAATTAAATTCTTAGGTTAATTTTTCAGATTCAGTTCTTCTTTTCTTTTAATTTAAGTATTTAAGTTGTAATTAGTTATTCTTTCCTGCTTGGAGTTTAAAAGTTTGGTTATGGTATGTATGTAATTGATGCATGGAGAATGGGAAATATTTGGTGAGATTTGAATATACCGAACTTGAAGAAAGATTGTGGAAATCCCTGTATGAAGGACATTTATGGACAAATCCCTATATGAATGATATTTATGGACAAATCCTCGTGTAAAGGACATTCATAAGTAATCCTAAGTCAGAATATTTTTGGTTAGTTTAAATAATTATTTAACCTAATGAAGAGATTAAGGGACAGATTGATGATGATAACTAATTCTAGGCAGTATGTGAAGCCGAAGAGTGAGAAATTGACCTCTTTGGGGAAATAATTATGCCCTTACAAACTAAAATAAGGCTAGAAAATTTGAAAGCCAAGTATATAAAAGAATGAAAGTATTTAGGTAATAAAATGACTAATAGTAGTGATTAAAAGTATAACCTTTCTTTGATTTTAAAGTAAGTATTATATTAACTCTATTTATTAATAAGTTTTTGTTAGAAAAAGGGAAGTAACTATTTGGTGTAATGCCTATAAATATATTTATATACGCGTTTAGAAGAAACTGCACATATATTTAAAGTTGCTATATATATATATATATATATATATATATATATATATAAGTTATGCCTGCATTGTATAAAATAAGATAATCAGTCATATGAATTAAGGATAACATTAATATTCTGTAATAAAAGCTAACTTTATTAGTTTTCATTTCAAGTAATTTTGAAATGATTTAATAAATAAATAAGCCATAAAAATTCAGTTTATTAATAAAACTCTTATATCCTTAACTAAGGTCGTCAAGCGCCAAAGTTGCTATATATATATATATATATATATATATATATATATATATATATATATATATATATATATATATATATATATATATATATATATATATATATCTATATAAGTTATGCCTGCATTGTATAAAATAAGATAATCAGTCATATGAATTAAGGATAACATTAATATTCCGTAATAAAAGCTAACTTTATTAGTTTTCATTTCAAGTAATTTTGAAATGATTTAATAAATAAATAAGCCATAAAAATTCAGTTTATTAATAAAACTCTTATATCCTTAACTAAGGTCGTCAAGCGCCAGCGTCGTGCGTTTATCCGGATTCCGCCTGAAAGAAAAAGAAGGAGGAACGTCGAGCAAGGTACGTTCATTGATCGTGCCCTTCAATGTTTTATTTACAAATCAAGGCCGGATATGGTCGACATCAACAACAATAAAGAATTATTTGCAAATAATATTTGTTGCCATCATTAATATGGACCCGCCCATCAAGTGCCATTATTTGGTACGCCCAATATTAAGGTTGGTAACACCGTAATCGTTAATCGCCTTCAACCGGACTATCGGATTAGTCCGGGTGTGTGCACATGCGTTTAGGGAAACCCGATGATCGTAAAGGGATCCATTCGAGATAATTAATCAGCAACAGCTTTACATTATTCACTCCCCTCATTTACAAATAAATTGAAATGCATGCGCTCAACTCAATTACTTCATAACTATTACTTTACTCGCATGATAGTGAGCATATTGAGCTTCGACTCACATTTCGAAAATGTTTTCTTGTTTTGTTTTAGGTAAAGATGTTGAAGATTTGGAGCAAAGGTCAATTAAGGACTTAGAGGCTCGCAGCGACAACCTAGTTAGGGTATCAAGGGTTACGTGTCGTTGTCGTAGTTTACCGGACTATAGTCTATACTTATGCTTAATCTTTGTACAAGTTATAGTTTATGCCTTATCATAAGTCGCTTGTTGTTAGTGGCAAAGCAAGTGTAACCCGGGGTTAGAAATGTATCTATTGTCATAGCCTTGCCCTTTCCTCCGGTAAGGGCGGCGGTAATGCCCCTAACCTACTTTTCACTGCGCTAATCATCGGCTAGCGGCTTTGTTTAGTCTAAAACCGGTGATTATGGGTTTGGGGCGTTACGGAACCAAAAGCCAAGAGGGCCCTTCCAACCCCTCAAAAATCCTTATCACCCAACACCTGCCGTTGGATGACAAATTCTTCCCAACCACAAAATTTTCGTGGTTGAACCATATCAAAACCACAGGGGTTTATAATTTCCTCTATTTTAGTGAGTTCATCTATCCGGAATTCATTTCGAGTTCTATTCAAACTTTCCAGCTCCGAGGGATCCTCACCTCTAGAGTTTAAAATATCGTTGTTCGAATCAACGTTTCTCTCCTCCACTACTTGTTGAAAATATCTTCTCTTTTCCTCAACAAGCAACCATATTCCTTTCAACGAGGTTGGTGATGAATTCTTTGATAAATACACCAAAGAAATCCTCGAGTCACACAAAAACTTCGAGTGACTCAAATGAAGTCACAACCTCGTTTTCATTGTTTCCTACTGTTGAGAACTTTCTTGTCTCAAGCATTCTAGCAAAGAGAATGCAAACTCTAAGTTTCTCAAAGCTCTCTTCAACATTCTCGAGGGCTATGAAGTAGACCTCTTCCCAACAATCATTGAGCGAGATGGCCGCTGTGCCGAGTCGGACCAAGAAATCCACCCCTCTTCCTTTTGGGGCTCTTCTTACCTTTATCTTCAAATAGTACAAGGACCCGTTCCCCTTAGATCCTAACGTCCTTTCGAGGCTGCCATAGTAGTTGGCGGCAAAGAGCTTCTAAGCTATGGATACCAGGAGACCCAACCGGGTGTCTAGGTCCACGGCTCGAACCGAGGCTACCTTCTCCTCCACCTCGGACTCGGACTCCACTCTCTCTACCTCCTCCACCTGGTGGTGAATCCACCTCAGGACCTCCTCCTCAAGCAACTCTAGCTTTATCTACCATAATGATAGACAAGCTCTCCTTCGTGTCCTAAGAAATCAAGGACATTCTCCGGTCATTCAAGACTGTCCTTCGATCAATGACCATCAACCAAAAGACTACCCAGTCTCAAATCCGAGAGTAGCAGGACGTGCTCCTTCGGATAAAGGAACTTGTAAAAGAGCAGAAGGAAGTGATTGAGCTTCTCAAGAAAGGCGCTCCAAACCAGCTCAGGACTCGGTCGGCTCAAGCACATTAGAAGAGTCCTCGAGCCCCGCCAAGTGTCCTTCTAGAGAGGCAAAAGAAGAAGAAGAGGAAGCTGCAGCGAGGCAGCCCTTCCGAGGAGAAGGAGGAAGGGGAGAAGGAAGAAGGAGCGAGAAAATGAAGTCTGTCGAGGGACAAGGTGCTCCTGCTCCAATTCGATATTTATTTTACTAATTACAAAATTTACATAATTGAGCGCGCACTTCAATTCGATATTTATATTTAAATTATTTTTATGTGCGTGCTATGCAGCTAAGGCGACGAAGTGGCCTCCAATAAAATTTCATAATAATGATCGTAAATTTATACATATGTTTAAAAGAAAATTCAAAAAACTATATTAATATATAATACATATTAATGTGAACGTAGGTAGTTATAAGGCCATTAAAGATTATATTTTAAACAAATTGTTGTATTTAAGAATGAATCGTATAATTTATATCCAATACTAATTAAATGAAATAAAATAACAAATAAAAAATAAAACAAAATAAATAAATAACAAATAAAAATCAGAAATTCTAGAGTTAACTGGAAACAAATAAAGAAAAATAACGCCGGCCAACAGCACGCACCAGCGTCGTCAAGAAGACGCCTGGCGTCTCTCTCTCTCTCGTCGCTCTCGCTCACTCCCTCTCTTCTTCGCGCCTGCCTCGCCCTGCTGCGGCCCACTCCCGACCGGGCACCAGCCGCAGCTCGATCCACCGGAGTCAACGCCGGAGCTTCCCAGCAGCCGCCGGAGCTCCGCTGTTCACCAACATCACTCCTTCTTCTCCTTAGCTTCCACTCTTGGGTTTGAAGGTAAAACCTTAAACCCTAATTCATCTCCCTTAATTATCTATCTATTGATTGTAGTTGTAAATTGAATTATATGATTTAGAAATATGTTTATGATGTCAATTTAAAGATCGAATTGGGAAACTTTTAAATTGGTGTGAATGGTTGAGGTTTGATATTTTGGTGGAGTGATTGTGTAGGAAGGTGAATGAATGTGATTTTATTTGTGAAATTATGATCTAATGAATTAAATTGGGAATATTTTGATATAGAATTTGAGTAATTTGATGGTTTCGTTGCCTTTTGGAATTGGCTACAATTGAGCAAAAGGAAGAAAAATGTGTACGGAGATTGAAGTTGGAGAATAAGCTGGTGTTGGAGGCATGTACCAATTTGAGCAATTTAGTGCACCTAATTGTGATTGTGAATGTGAACTTTGTTAAGGAAACGATGCGTATATCCTTAAATTGAAGTAGTCTATTGTAACATATGTAGAATTTGAGCAATTAAATTAATTTATGAGAGGTGATGAGATGAAAAGTGAGTTAATGGCAAGGATTCGAAGTGATGTTAGGCTTGGAAAAGCTAATTGAATTAGGGATTGTTAATAAAAATATTGATAGCATATATTTTGTATGCTAAACAAATTACAATAGCTAATGTATAATTCGAAGTCCAAAATAAAGTCTTTCGATATAAGCGAAGTAACAAATTAAATTATGTATTACGTCAATAATTAGCTTAAACAAATCCCTTGCGCAAATTATGTGTTGTGGACAATATTAACATAAGAGAGTTGAGTAATAAAAAGCTTAATTTTTATTGATTACTCAATAAATAAAGAAAATGAAACAAATTGCAAACACTTGTACGAATTCAATTATTGAAACTCAAGAGAAACGTTATTAACAACAAAAATCTCAACATTTCTTATATAAATAACTAATAATGAATCATTTGCAAATCAAGTTTTGTCACCTAATGAAGTGGTCCCCGATCAATTATCAATTATCAATTATCGGAGCTTACGCCTTTCAATTCCACCCACGCGGCTTGAACTCGGGTTCTTGGTCAGCCCAGGAGGTGTGCACCTTATTAATGATCGCATCAATTATACAAGGGGTTCCACTTTCGGATAATAATTGACAAGCAAGTTTGACTCATATTCACTCCCCTCGATTTCAAACTAAAATGAATTGAAATGCGTGTGCTCAATTAAAATGTTTTCAAAGCTATTTTACATTGCAAGAATGTTCGTACTGAGTTTCGCCTCATTCTTTGAAATATTTTACTTGTTTTTGTTTTAGGAGGAAGCATTGGTGAACAATCAATTACCTACAAAGCCTAACGAAGGCAAACCATAGTCGGTAACGTTGGACTTGTGATTACGAAGGTGTATAGATGCTCACAGTGATTTTACCCTCAACCGTGGTTTAGGTATGACCTTGGGAATTATTACACGTTGCATATTATCTTGTGGAATAAACGAAAGTCTAGGTTGTACAAATATTATATTACTAAACAAGTGAATTGTATTTTGGGATAACTTAGCTACTTGGGTAATAAGCAATTACCCCTAACAGGACCAATGGAAATATAACAGTTGGATGCACAAATTGTATTTTATTTTATTTCACTGATTTAGCCTTGTCCTATTTTTAGGACGGCGGTAACGTCTTCGGTCGTTATCTTCCACTGCGACCTTACGTAATATTCACTAATTAAGGGATTATTAAGTAATGGTGATTGGGGCGTTACGGTTGTGGTATAAGAGCCCGGTTTAGAAATCATTGTGAGCAATAGGATTCTAAAGTGTCATGATTTGACCTTTACGAAAATTACGCGGCTATTATTTCCTCAAGTTGTCGTTTTGGGACTTGTCGATGTAGTGTAGTTAATGCTGGATTGATATATATACTTTTGGGTATGATAGCATAAACGATGTACGTAATGACTCAATTCCTAACGTGCATTCCATATGCTTCTAAGTGTTGTACATTGTAATTAAGTTCATATAGTTTGTGTCATATCTATCATGAACCATTTAGGTTGGTTTATGGCTTAATGTATATTGGTTGGACTCCGACGTGTGGTCGTTGAGTTGTACACTCCGAGCGTGTGGTTCGTTGAGTGATATTGTGGTTTTATGCAGGATTTTAAGGTTTCAAGCCTAGGGGATATATCATATTACAAACGTAACTCTGCCGAAATTTTTAGAAAATATCAAACTCTTTTAGATAATTTCTTCTATTACCTTTAAGTTGGAATTAAAAACCAAAATCGACACCTGAATGAGCCTTGGGAGTTCCTTTGATTGACGATTTACGAACCGATGAAAAATTTCAAGAGAATGATAATCTAACATATAATTTGGTGTTACTTAGTATATAAACGCAATGAAAATAGGTGGTAACTAAGTATATTTTTATTAGGAGTTATTAACAATTTGTTTCGTAGGAAAAGGAAAAGAAATTAATTAAGAAAATTTATATTTATATGACTCGGCATTTCTTAGCTAGAAAGTAATAACGTAATTTCGATGTAGCTGCACAGTTGGGCAATGATTGAGGACTTCCCGAATAGGCGTTAGAAACTCCTCCCTACTCGAAACAAATCCTTAGTGAAACCCAATTTATACCCTTAGAGATTTTCCCGAATATGCCTCTAAGTGTTGTACCTTGTAATTAGGTTCATATAGTTTGTGTCATATATACCATGAACCATTTAGGTTGTTTTATGCCATAATGTATATTGGTTGGACTCCGGCGTCTGGTCGTTGAGTTGTATACTCCGAGCGTGTGGTGCGTTGAGTGATATTGCGGTTTTTATGCAGGATTTTAAGGTTTCAAGCCTAGGGGATATACCAAATTACAGCATGTAACTCTGCCGAAATTTTTAGAAAATATCAAACTCTTTTAGATAATTTCCTCTATTACCTTTAAGTTGGAATTAGAAACCAAAATCGACACCTGAATGAGCCTTGGGAGTTCCTTTGATTGACGATTTCTGAACCTATGAAAAATTTTGAGAGAATGATAATCTAACATATAATTTTGTGTTACTTATTATATAAACGTAGTGAAAGTTGGAGGTAACTAAGAATATTTATATGAGGAGTTATTACCAATTTGTTTCGTAGGACAAGGAAAAGAAATTAATTAAGAAAATTTATATTTATATGACTCGGCATGTCTTAGCTAGAAAGTAATAACGTAATTTCGATGTAACTGTAGAGTTGGGCAATGATTGAGGACTTCCCGAATAGGCGTTAGAAACTCCTCCATACTCGAAACAAATCCTTTGTGAAACCTAATTTATACCCTTAGAGATTTTCACCGATACCATGGACCCAAACTAATGGAGGAACTTGGTGACAAAGTAATGAAAAGGATTCCTCCAACACTTGCTGAATCCAGTTCTAAGCCTCCACAAGTAAGCCCACGAGTGACTCGTCATAACCGTAAGATCTACGATGGGAAAATTTATCCAGTGAGAATTAGAGGAATGGATTAAGGGAATGGAAAAGATATTTACACTTGAGGAAAAAAATAGGTATACATAGGGACATGTTATCTAACCGGTGAAGTAGACACATGGTGAAGCACAATAGAAAACGAGGTTGTGAGTTCACTTGGGGTAAAATTTTGGAAGAGTTGAAAGCTAAATTTTACCCCATCGTAATTCATGGACAGAAAGAAAAAGAGTTCATAGAGTTAAAAATGAACTACAACATGACGAGTAATGGAGTATGCTAGTAAATTTATGGAGTTATTTAGATACGACTCACACTTTGTCGCTATTGATAGGGTGAAAATGTAAAGATTTGAGGAAGGCTTGGTCTATTATGTTTGACGTGAATGTATTAGCCAACCTGTCAAAAGTCATGAAAAATTATATGAGAAAGCAGCACAGAGTTGAACAAGTAAAGAGCGAATTAAGGGCTTTAAGCTCTGGAAACTCAAAAAGGAAATAGAACAATATAAGTGAGAGTGTAGTGCAAAAGAAACTTGTTACTAGTTTAAACAAGGGTCACTCATCGACTACTTCGAACCCGGTGGGAAATGTTGCCAAATAAATCACATCACATCGGATTGTCGAATGGGTAGTAATAAATGTATGTGGTATGGTAGCCTTCAACATTTAGTAAACACTTTCCCAAGAGGACAGAAAGTTGTAGAGAAGGGTGTTGCCAAGCCCCAAAGACACCATGTGAAGGACCCACACCATCTTCTAAACTCGTGACTCGTAGGGCAAGTGTAAGTGATGAACAAGAAATAAGCCGCAACTTTAGGAATGACGATTGACACCGGTACTAAACTCAAAGTTTTTTTATGTTTTATTTGATTAAGATGCCACCTATTCATTTGTATATACTCAAGTTGCCTCTCAATTAAATTTAAATGATCACAAGGTACGAATAGAGTGCCAAATGGAGTTGCCTAATGAAAAAGCGGTAAAATGCCCAATTCTTTATCGGCATGTGCCCACAATCATATATGGGGAGTTATTTCTCATACTTTAATTCAATTTGATATGTCGAATTGGATATAATGTTAGAAATCGATTGATTGACTACTCATGAGGTGAACGTAGATTATAAACTTTATAAGATTATTTTAAAGGGCCAGAAAGGGACGAAGTGTGTTTTCGGGGTGAAAAAGATCCAAAGGAGTATTCCATAATTTCAGTCATGAATATTAGCAAATTATTAAGATAGGATTGCATGGGGTAATTATGTTATGTTATTGAGGATAGAAAAGAGGGGACAGATATAAATGTTAACTCGTAGTATGTGAATATTCATACGTATTTCATGAAAATTTACCTAGCCTACCTCCTTAAAGGGAGATTGACTTTGAAATTGAACTAATTTCTTGTGCATAACCTATTTCTAAAATGTCATATATGATGACCCAAGGGAACTCATAGTGTTAAAAGCCAAACTTGAGGAATTATTACAAAAAGGATTTATTAGGCCAAGTGTGGCACCTTGGGGAGTTTCGATCCGAGACTCGTGCGAATTATAGTAAGCCAAACGAGATAATTGTTGAGAATAAGTATCCGCTGCCCCGAATTGATGATTTGTTTAATCAGATACAAGCTAGCATGTTTTACCAACTTGGAATTAGATAGGAAGATATTCCCAAAGCTGCCTTTAGAATTAATTATGGACTTTACGAATTTACGAGTGATGCTCAGCGAATTTACCAATGTATCTATTACATTCATGGATCTCATGAATAGAATTTTTGAGGACTTATCTAGATAAATTTGTGGTGGTGGTTTTTGATGATATTCTTAGATACTCTAAGGATAAGAGAGAATATGACGAGCGAGTTGTAAATAGTGCTACAAATTTTGAGAGAACATCAATTGTATGCTAAATGGAAAAAACAAGAGTTTTGGTTAGAAGAAGTGACATTTATAGGGCATAATGTTTCTAAGGAAGGGATTAAGGTCAACTCTCATAAGATAAAGGTAGTAACTGAATACCCCATACCAACTAATGTTACAGAAGTGCTGAGTTTCCTTGAGTTAACAAGGTATTACAAAGGGTTTCTACATGATTTTTCAAAAACAACGTCACCTCTAATAATCTTGCTAAAGAATACATCCTAATTTAAGTAGCCGGATAAATGTGAAGAGACACTCTAGAAGTTGAAGAAAAGGTTATCCACAACCCAAATTCTTACATTACTCATGGAAGGTAAAAATTATACCATCTATAGTGAGGCATTTAAAAACGCGTGAGGATGCGTATTAATACAGGAGGACAAGGTCATAACTTATTCATCTCAACAACTCAAACCATGTGAAAAGATTTATTCTACTTATGAATTGGAGTAGGCTGTTGTTGTTTTTGCTTTAAATATTTGGAGACATTACTTGTATGGGGTAATATGTAAGATTTATATTGACCATTAGAGGTTAAAGTACATTTTTACCCAAAAGAAGATCAATCCGAGGCAACGACGCTAGTGGAATTACATAAGGATTATGACTTACAAATATAATATCACTTAGTGAAAGTAAATATAGTGGCAAATGAGTGGAGTACGAAGACAAACCATAGTTTGAACGTAATAATGATAACTTAGCTCATTGTTACACGCGATCTCCACAATATAAGTATTGAGTTAGTCTCGCATGGACAAATGAGTGAGTTCCTAGCAGTGATAGAGGTATAATATATTATTTCGAAGGAAATTCAATTAGGCCAAAATGATGATGTTAGGATGGAAAGCATTAAGAAAAATATTAAAAGGAAAAACATCTCCTAGTTTCAAGGAATACATGAGGCGGAATCCGTTTTGTTTATCGAAGAAAGATGAATTGAAAAGGAAAATTTTTGAGGAAACACACAATACACGATACTTGGTATATCCAGGAGGAACAAAATGTATATAGACCTGAAACAATATTTTGGTGGAATAATATGAATGAAGATATCATAGAATGTGTAGATAAGGGCTTGACTTGTCAAGTGGTTAAAGCCGAACCTTGAAAGTATAATATGAAAAAGGGACATTAACGTCCTGTTGGTAAGTTGAGATAGTTGGAGATTCCTATCTGGAAAAGAGGTTCAATTTCAATGGACTCTGTTAAGAGATTACCCCTTTATCGCTTCAAGGAAAATGCGATATGGGTGATTGTTGATCAATTTACTAAACCTATGCATTTTGTACCAACACATGACACATGGAATGTAGAGATACTGACACAGTGATATGTTAAAGAAGTTATTAGGTTACATGGAATACTGAAGAGCATCATATCGAGATAGTGACAAGACGTTTTACGTGAATTTTGGGAAACTCTATGGCAAGAGTTTTGGACTAAATTGAGTTTTAGTAGTTTCTATCATCCGAACTAAACCCGCAAACTAAAAAGGTAAATAAAAAATGAGAAGATATACTGAGAGCATTGATATTCGAGTTTTAAGGAAAATGGGAAGATGATTTATCTTTGGTGGAATTCTCCTATAATACAGCTTATCAAGTCACCGTTAAAAGAACCCCATTTGAAGCATTGTATTGAAGGAAATGCGTAACCCCGTTATGTTGGAGTAAGTTTGATAAAGCATTGATTATAGACCTGAGTTAATTCAAGAAATAACTGAAAGGGGTGAGGAAGACTTAAAAGCATCTTAAGCAAACTCAAAGTTGACGGAAGAGTTATACGAGATAAAAGTAAGTTCAAAAGTTTCCACAGTGAAAGAGGTCAAAGATTCAATATTAAGGGAAAATAAAACCTAAGATATATTGGGCCACATGAGATTATAAAGAAGTTCAATTCAGTATCCTATATGTACCCATTCCAAGCCATAATATTGTGACAGAACTACTAGAAATAACTGAAAATTTAATATATGACGAGTTTTCGGTTCAAATATCGGATTATAGGGTTAAGAAAGCCGGTAATAAAAGCAATCCTTTGGTTAAAGTCTTCTAGGGCTAATCATAAGACATTAGAAACCAACTAAGGAAGACATGAGGAAAAACAAAATAAAATAAAATGTACCAGCTTGTTTTAAGGTCAATCTAAATTTCTTTTCAAACTTGCAAATTTCGAGTACGAAACTTACTTTAAGGAGGGAAGACTCGTAACAACCCGACCCTAAACCACATTGTTTATTTTACTGATTACAAAATTTACATAATTTGATTGCACGCACTGCAATTCGATATTTATATTTAAATTATTTTTATGTGTGTGCTATGCAGCTAAGGCGACGAAGTGGCCTCTAATAAAATTTCATAATAATGATTGTAAATTTATACAAATGTTTAAAAGAAAATTAAAAAAATTGTATTGATATATAATATATATAAATGCGAAGGTAGGTAGTTATAAGGCCATTAAAGATTATATTTTTAAACAAATTGTTGTATTTAAGAATGAATCGTATAATTTATATGCAATACTTATTGAATGAAATAAAATAACAATAAAATAACAAATAAAAAATAAAAAAAATAAATAAGTAACAAAAAAAATTAGAAATTCTAGAGTTAACTGGAAACAAATAAAGAAAAAAAATAATAATACAAGCTGATTTTTTTAGAAAAATCCAGAAATGGTTCCTGGAATAAGATATCGACTTCATAATTGGGTTCAAGGCAAGCAATTTTCAATTTCCCTGAGCCCTTCTTCCCGTGCACTCTATCTCTCCCTCACATGCCTCTGCTTCCCTCTCGCTGTCTCCACCCGCTGCTTGCTCTCGGCCACCATGCACCACCAACGCCGGCCGGCAGCCGGCACCGGCGTCGTCGAGGAGGACGCTTGGCGTCTCTCTCTTCCTCTCTCTCTCTCGTCTCTCTCTCGTCGCTCTCGCTCGCTCCCTCTCTTCTTCGTGCCTGCCTCGCCCGCTACGGCCCACTCCTTGGCTAGCCACCAGCCACAGCTCGATCACTCGGGAGTCGACACCGGTGCTTCCCAGTAGACGCCGGAGCTCCGCTGTTCACCAACATCGCTTCTTGTTCTCCTTGGCTTCCACTCATGGGTTTGAAGGTAAAACCTTAAACCCTAATTCATCTCCCTTAATTATCTATCTATTGATTGTAGTTGTAAATTGAATTATATGATCTACAAATATGTTTATGATGTGAATTTAAAGATCGAATCGGGAAACTTTTAAATTGGTGTGAATGGTTGAGGTTTGATATTTTGGTGGAGTGATTGTGTAGGAAGGTGAATGAATGTGATTTTATTTGTGAAATTTTGATTTAATGAATTAAATTGGGAATATTTTGATATAGAATTTGAGTAATTTGATGGTTTCGTTGCCTTTTGGAATTGGCTATAATTGAGCAAAAGGAAGAAAAATGTGTAGGGAGATTGAAGTTGGATAATAAGTGTTGTTGGAGGCATGCACCAATTTGATCAATTTAGTGCACCTAATTGTGATTGTGAATGTGAACTTTGTTAAGGAAACGATGCGTATATCCTTAAATTGAAGTAGTCTATTATGACATATGTGGAATTTGAGCAATTAAATTAATTTGTGGGAGGTACTGAACTGAAAAGTGAGTTAATGGTAAGGAATCGAAGTGATGTTAGGCTTGGCAAAGCTAATTGAATTAGGGATAGTTAATAAAAATATTGATAGCATATATTTTATATGCTAAACAATTTACAATAGCTAATGTATAATTAGAGGTCCAAAATAAAAGTCTTTCGATATAAGCGGAGTAAAAAATTAAATTGTGTATAACGTCAATAATTAGCTTAAACAAATCCCTTGCGCAAATTATGTGTTGTGGACAATATTAACATAACATAGTTGAGTAATAAAAATCTTAATTTTTATCGATTACGTAATAAATAAAGAAAATGAAACAAATTGCAAACACTTGTACGAATTCAATTATTGAAACTTAAGAGAAACATTATTAACAACAAAAATCTATTTGAAACAGAATTGAGGCCACTTCCGTTGCCGACTAGCTGGTAACTTAAATTTCTATAAGG
This sequence comes from Talinum fruticosum, assembly GCA_021018815.1. NCBI lineage: Eukaryota > Viridiplantae > Streptophyta > Magnoliopsida > Caryophyllales > Talinaceae > Talinum > Talinum fruticosum. The sequence continues at coordinate 5,445,909 of JAITYX010000012.1, forward strand.
GGGAGAAACAAAGATTTTCAATCCAGTGCACGTTCATTGCATGTACCTTTCAAAAATTCACATATTTTGCAAATCTCAACATTTCTTATATAAATAACTACTAATGAATCATTTGCAAATCAAGTTTTGTCACCTAATTAAGTGGTCCCCGATCAATTATCAATTACCAATTATCGGGGCTTACGCCCTTCAATTCCACCCGCGCGGCTTCAACTCGGGTTCTCGGTCGGCCCGGGAGGTGTGCACCTTATTCAAATATTGCATCAATTATACAAGGGGTTCCACTTTCGGATAATAACCAGCAAGCAAGTTTGACTCATATTCTTTCCCCTCCGATTTCAAACTAAAATGAATTGAAATGCACGCGCTAAATTAAAATGTTTTCAAAGCTATTTTACGATGCAGGAATGTTCGTATCGAGTTTTGACTCATTCTTCAAAATATTTTACTGTTTTTGTTTTAGGAGGAAGCATTGGTGAACAATCAATTACCTACCAAGCCCGACGAAGGCGAACCATAGCCGGTCACGTTGCATTTGTGACTCGAAGGTGTATAGATGCTCACGAGTGATTTTAACCTCAACCGTGGTTTAGGTATGACCTTGAGAATTATTACACGTTGCATATTATCTTGTGGAATAAACGAAAATCTAGGTTGTATAAATATTATGTTACTAAACAAGTGAATTGTATTTTGGGATGACTTACCTACTTGGGTAATAAGCAATTACCCCTAATAGGACCAATGGAAATATAACGATTGGATGCACAAATTGTATTTTATTTTATTTCACGTATTTAGCTCTGGTCCTATTTTTAGGACGGCGGTAATGTCTTCGGTCGTTATCTTTCGCTGCAACCTTACGTAATATTCTCTAGTTAAGGGATTATTAAGTAATGGTGATTAGGGCGTTACATACCACCCTCCATCGAGTTCTAAGACGATGAACCTCCGGACGATCTTATTCTAGGTCAGCCACTCGGAACCGAGCCCATCCCCGAGATCACAAGTGCTACCCCAGCCTAGATCCTCAACATCTTCTTGCTCATATCAATGTAGGCGTATCTGCCCGTTCATCCACTTCAGCTCGATCTGCTCCCTCTCCACCATCCTAATTTTTTCTCAATGTTCACGTTTTTTTTCTGTCCAGACATACAAATTGTATCTACTTGATACATTCTTCCTCTTTTGTGTTTGCTTGAAAGGAAAGGGGGAGAATAATTAGAAAATTTGTTTTCTTGTTTAGGGGAGTTTTTCCTCACCCTCCTGTGTATATATCTTTGTGTGAATATAAATGAAGTTTCGATTTTGTGCTTATTTATTTCTAAGTGTAACTCCTTTATGAGTTTCAATTCTTTAGTGCATTTTGCTCTGATATAAGCAACCTTATAAGTCCGAATCATTAATTTCAATTTCTATGCGATACTTCATTCTTAACTCGATGCTATCTAAAAATATTAGCTCCGATTCAATCTAAGTCTAAATCACCTTAGCTATTTTTGCAGCTCTATCTCTACACTCGATATATTCTCTGCGAAAGAATGAAAACACATGACTATTTCACTCGACAAAGTTTCTAAGAATAGAATGCCTTTCATCAAAAAGGGGAGATTGAAGACTCGGATTCTACACTTATATCATTCTCGAGTACTATCAACGAATCAGGTACAAACTTCATCTCTTCTATTTTTTGATTTCAAGTCATTCTAAGTATTATAGAAACTTTTTGAGTTTTATAGTATCTTTTCGAGTGTTACGAAACTATTGCATATGTTTTCATTCGATTCTGATCGACTTAGAAAGCACAATCTTGTTCATCAATTCACTCGATAGTTTTGAGTCGCTCGGACATCACTCAGATTTCACTCGGACTTATCGTATGTTCAAACAATTTCAACAAGCACTTTAAAATCAAGTTATGACTTCATATTCTAAGTTCAAGTGAATTATAGTATTAATTCAACTTTATAAGTCGACATGTGTTGATTGAATTGTATATGTCTAGATCAAGTACTCTTACTCGATATTCTCTGTCTAACTTGACCTTTCTCTAGATTGACTTAGATGGAATATGAGTATAATGAATATTAGACTCGAAATTTCCACTCTTCAAGGACTCGGATAATTATGCACTTAATTATCTTAATTAAACTATTATCTCGTGTCTAATCTTGGACCAAAGTATTTTATACTTTGATAACCAAAATTGGTTTACTTTTGTAGGTTATCTAAACGAGGTTATCCTACTTTTGAATTACAAAAGTAACTGGCTTCAAAATGTCAAATTGCCAGCAGACAAGGCTTTTTCTATTTCTAACTAAGGCACGAGACACTATGTCGTGGTTGTCCGCTTCCAAAACTGGAAATATTCAACGCTAAGCTTAATGGTGGTTTCCACCCTACTTATCAGACACCACCAGTGGAATGGGACATCCTAAGGAGTCAAGAGCCATTGCACAACGTTCACATCTCAATCGATCGTTTCGAGTGGCTCGGAATAAACGTTACAACGGTCACAGAGGACTTCTAATTAGAAGATAGTCATAACGGCTAGTCTGTTTGGTCATCTATAAATAGAAGCCACTTCACAAGACTTGAAGATTGCTGAACCTATTGCTCAAATCATACCTCTCTATATAATACTCACTCAATCTTCATCTTACAACTCCAAGTCCGTACTTAACACCTTTCCGAGTTATAAAGTCTTGTAATCAGTCATAAAACTTTCTTTCTTACTTTCCGAGTAAGGTCCCTTGACCGAGCTGTAAGGGTTAACTCAGCTCAATTGTCCGTAGTCGTAAAGGTTATCTCAGTTAGGAAGTACTAGATCGGATACGAGAACTTCTCAGTCTAGGAAAACTTTGTAAATAATTGTCTAAGGGAGTAATTCTGGTTGAGTCAGCCTATCGTATTTTGTGGATTCAAAATAATGGATTTGACTTGGTGCTTATATTAGCACCGGTCGTGGTTTTTTACCCCATGAAAGTTTCCACATAATTATGAGTTCACTCCTTTCTCGAGCATAATCTAGACTCGAGACGACCTTAAAGTTTAATTTAAACTTTAACCCACCATTTATTGTTTAAATTTCCTCATCATCCTATGCACCCCCTCGAGGGTAACTAAGACTCTCCAAGAGCAAACCTTCAAGGTCTACGTCGTAGCCCTCTAGAATGTCAAAAATAACTTTGAGAATATTGGGGTTTGGATTCTCTTTGCGAGAGTGATGACAAAAGAAAGTTCTCATCAAGAGAAAACAGAGTAACCTCGGCCTCGGTCTTCATCCGAGTCACCGAGAAGTTTTTGTGTGACTCAGGGAACTCCTTGGCGTATTTCTCGAAAATTCATCCGCAATCTCCATGAAGGTGATGGGATTGCAGTTCGGAAAGAGAGAAGAGACTTTTAAAAGTCTATGAAGGAGAGTGAGGTTGATGTGAACAACCTTGTCTTGAACTTGTGAGGTAATAACTCCCTCGAGTAAGACATATTAGAGTAGAACTTGACAATGAGTTCGGGATAGATAAACTCACTGAAGCACACAAAATTGTATACTCCAAGTACTCCTTATGTGTGGCAACCACGAAAACCAGGTGGTTGGGAAGAATTTGTCATCCAACGTTAGATGTTGGATGACGAAGATTTTAGAGGGGTTAGAGATACCCTCTTGAGGAGTTTTGGTGCGGGGTTTCTTGGTAGCAGACCCTAGAAAATCTTGTGCAGTAACCCCTTTTAGGGATGGTGAGAATTTTTGGAGAGATTGAGTGGACTCAAAAGAGAGAGAGAGAGAGAGAGAGAGAGAGAGAGAGAGAGAGAGAGAGAGAGAGAGAGAAAGAGTAAGAGTGGTTACAATTTAGAAAGAGAGCGAGAATGCTTAGAGAGTAAGAAGGCAAGTGAGTAAAGTAACAAAATGAAGATAAAGGGGTGCTATTTATAGCGAAAAGAAATGACCTTCAGCCTTTGGTATGACTCGAAGCTTTAACGGTCATCTCGGACATGTGTGACGTTTCTACTCTCCAACGGTTAGAATTCCAGCAGTTTTCTTCCAATGGCTAGTTGTTTCGATTGATGTGCTCGGCAGAGAGAGAGAGAGAGAGAAAAGAAAGACTTTTAAAAACTATTTATGAAATTCTCCATTTATCTAGAGATGATTTCGAAGTTTGATGTGTTCTAAAAAGCGAGTCCGACTCGAGTATGGTTTCTGAGTGACTCGTAAAACTCGGAGACCTAATAACTCATAGCTTAGTTTCGGTTGGTCAATTGGACCATTTGTTATTAAGAAAAAGAGAAACACATAATCATGCAACAAAATTTCACTTATAAAATCACATAATCATGCATTAATCATTCCAAGCTCATTCCTAATAAAACAAAACTTATCCTCACTCGAGTGTCTTAGTAAAAATATCAGCTAACTCGAAATTTCGTAGGAATAAATTAAAGTTCAATATCACCTTTCTCGAATCGTCTCTCGAAAATGATACCCGACCTCAATATGCTTTGTCTTTGAATGCTGAACTGGATTCTTAGTGATGTTGATTGAACTCTGATTGTCATACTTGATTGGGATAGATTTGAATGAGTGTTCAAGATCCTTTAAGTGTCTGCTTGATCTACGTAATCCGAGCACGATAAGCTCTAGCTGCAATGTACCGAGCTTCAGCAGTTGAGAGAGTAATTGAGTTATGTTTCTTTGAGTGCCAATATATGAGGGATTAAACCAGAAATGGGCATGCTCTTGATGTGCTCTTTCTATTAACTTTCTAACCAAGTATAGTCAGCATCGGAGTATCCAAGTGAGGGTCAATTTTGAGTCCCTTGAAAAGCATAGACCAAGATTCTAAGTACTTGCAAGATATCCGAAAATCCTCTTCACCATATTGAGATGTGATTCTTTTGGATTAGCTTGAAATCTTACACACGGAAAGACAAGGAACATAATGTCTAGCCTACTGGATGTGAGATATAGTAGAGATCTAATCATACCTCTATAGAGTTTCGATATACTCGCTTTACCTTTTTCGTCCGAGTCCAGCTTCATATTGCTACTCATAGGTGTGGCTGTATGCTTTACATGTTGAAGCATGTACTTCTTCAATAACTCCTTGCTATACTTAGATTGATGGACTTAGATTCCATCTTTGTCTTGTCTCGATTTGTAGATCAAGAAAGAAATTGACCTCTCCCATCATGCTCATTTAGAATTCATGTCTCATCAACTTAGAAAACTCATGGTATAGAGTTTTATTAGTAGTTCCAAAAACAATATCATCAACATAAATTTGAACAATAAGGAACTTGGTTTTATGAAAAGAGTTTTGTCAATCTGACATCTTTTGAAATCATTTTCAACCAAAAACTCGATCAATCTTTTATACCAAGCTCTAGGAAATGGAGTCTTTTGAAATCATTTTCCCTTTGGTTAGATGGAAATGTCAATAAGATTCTAATTGCTTCGATCCTAGAAAAATACTGTAATGCCCCCAACCCATAATCACTAGTTTAGGCTAAACAACCCGCTAACCGAGTGATTAGCGCAGTGGAAAAAGGGTTCGGAGTCGTCATCACCGCCCTTACTAGCGGAAAGGGCAAGGCTATTCGGAGTCGGATACTAAACTATTCGACAAAGATCACATTATCTTAATAGTCAGCGATGAAAGGAACTACAATATGTACAAAGCCGAACAAAAGTACACGGTAACCTAACATTCGCTAACTCTAACCCACGACATCTGTTTACTATTATCCAAAAGGCCATCATGGCGAGCTAGAGTCCGTAAGTCTCGGACAAAACTCTTCTGCGACCTACCGTCTTCACTATTCTTACCTAAAACAAAACAAGGAAAATATTTTTGCAATGTGAGTCGAAACTCAATACGTTCACTATCATGAAGTAAAAATAAAAGTTATGAAATAATTGAGTTGAGCGCATGCATTTTAATTCATTTGTAAATGAGGGAGAGTGAAAAATGTAAAATGTTGCTAATTAATTATCTCGAATGTATCCCTTACGATCATCGGGTTTCCTCTAAATGCATGTGCACACGCCCAAACCGATCGGATAGTCCAGTTGAAGGCGGTTAACGATTACGATGTTACCAACCCGGATATTGAGGCGTATCAAATAATGGCACTTGATGGGCGGGTCCATATTAATGATGACAAATATTATTTGCAAATAATTCTTTATTGTTATTGATGTCGGCCATATCCGGCCTTGATTTGTATATAAAATATTGAACTGTACAATCAATGAACGTACCTTGAGCGAATGTTCCTCCTTTTTCTTTTTGGGCGGAATCCGGATGAACGCACGATGCTGAAGCTTGATGACTTTAAGTAAGGATATAAAAGTTTTATTAATAAACTGAATTTTTATTTATTAATTTACTTCAAAGGTACTTGAAATGAAACTTAACAAAGTTAGTTTTTACTAAAGGATACTAATGATATCTTTAATATATACCATTTATTCATCTTATTTTATACCATGTGTGCATAAATATATCCTGGGCCTTAATTTATTCATCATTCTCATTTCTCGTAACCTATACTCGGTTAGTAGAATGCCTAAGTGAATCTCTACACCTTAACTTATCATTCCAATTCCATTAGTGTTAATTCCGACCTCGAATTCAACAACCATTACCATTCAACCCAACTAATCACCCACTTTCTACTTCCATACATCAATTGTACATTGATCAAGCTGAGCTGGTACTCCCCCCTTTATACTCCAATCATTAATTAACAATGTAATCACTTAGAATTCAACTCAAAAAATTTAAAGAATTCCAAAATGGCTAAACTATAACCTTAACCGATATTCTACAACCATTAACGTAAGTATTTCATTATCACTAACTCGAACTTCCAATATCACCCAAAAGACCTTAACAACTTAACGCAATCAAATTCTTTTATGTCCCCATTAAGCCTTAACAACTTCCTAAATTCATTCTATAGCACTCCAGGAAATCATAAGGTTCAATTCTCGCACTAAATCGGATAATTTAATAATAACTTCAATATGGCTTTAGAATTCCATTAATCCAAGAATTACCCACCTCAAATTTCTAGGGTTTGGAATCGATTTCGGTGTTTGTCCTTCCTCCTCATGGTGTCTATCTCTCTGTCCAATTCTTACTCCCTCTTCCATCTCCTTTGCACGCCGACCGCCTTTACTTTGCTCCCTGGCTTCATCTATCTCTTGTCGTTCCTGTTCGTTCCTTGGTTCCGGTCGAGTATCTCGCCCTCTCTTGTTTCTCGCTCCCTTGCTCATGTTTATTCCCTCTTCCTCTATGGTGTTTTCGCTCCCCTCTTCTTGCCTCCTTGCCTCACCGGTTGCCGTTCTCGCCGTTTAGGTAGAAGGCACACCAGCCTCTTCCTCTTGGCTCCAGTCCCTCCATCTCCTACTTCTCTCTGTTTGGTGCCCCCCAATTCCCTCTTCTCTTCCTCTCATAATATCTCTCTCTCTCTCTATCTTACTAGTGCGTGGCTTTACCGTAAAATGCCAACGGATTCCTCTTGCCACTCATCTCTAATTAACCCACTAATTAACACTCAATGCCCCAATTTTCCCCTCTTTTTTTCTTATTATTATCATTGTGATTATTATTATTTTAATCCAATTATAAAATATTAAAATCGAGTTGGTCAAAATAATATTTACCGGGCCTATTTTCCGTGGGCTTAACTCTACTCGTAAGTTTCCGGAATGAGTAATTTCATTATTTATTTTATTCAACAAGCAATACACATGGAAGAATATCAATCATTTAAAAACAATCATGGAGTTAATAAATTTAACTTCCATAATGAGCTCACTTAAAATTTTGGTTGTTAACTTGGTCTAGACTGGTGCGACAAACTTCGGTGCATACCACACCAGTTGAGCCTATTTTTCGTTGTAGGATAGTACCTCAAAAGAATTCCAGTCTAATTGATGAAACACCAGAACAATCTCCTATCCTTCCATTACTCAATGAAACCTCAACCAAAATGGAAGCTAGGATTAAGGCCCAAGATAAGAAAATAGAGTCCGTTGTAGGAGATCTTAAGGCTATCTTAAAAGGTATTGAAGATGGTAAGAGAGATGAGGAAGAAGAACGACTAAGAACAGGAAGAGGTCCTCCACCCCCACCTAGTCCATCTCCTCCAGGCAGTCCTAAACATGAATCTAAGCCTAATCCAAGTATAGATCGGATAGAACAAATGTTGAGTAATCCTTGTTCAATAATCATTACTTTGACCATAAGGGATTTACTTAAATCTCAAAGGGAAACCACTCCCTTAGTTTACCATGCCCTATATCAAGTTTCAAGGTTCCAAGAACCCCCATCACCTTGTTCGCAACTTCTTAGGAGCAATGACTCTTAAGAACAAACCAGAAGAGACTTACCACATATCTTCTCAAGGACTTTTGATACTCGATGTAATGAAATGGTATAAGGCGATTGACACACGCAAGGTCACCAATTGAACCGATCTATGTAAGGAGTTCCCACACTAATACTCCTATAAAACTTATTTACCTATCCCACTTAGAGACTTGGAGTTGATCAAGGAGGGTGAGAAAGAAAGCTTTATAGATTTTCTCACCACTTGGAGGGCAAATAATGCCCACATAGTAGACCGACCTTACGAGAAGGACCAAGTACGGATCACCGTGAAGAACCTTAAGTCTCGCTTACAATCCTTCTCTCAAATTCCTACCTTTCATGAGTTTCTCAACCCTTAGAGAAGTAGCATGTAGATAAAAGAGGACTTGTCTGCGACGACCACAAATGTCGTGACTAGGTATAGAGGTAACTATCGGTTGAAAGATAAGAAAACCTCCAACCAAGGCCTATTGGCTATCTTCTTAACAGGTATAAGGACTACACTCCCATCGGTACCATATACTCTAAAGCCTTTGATCGCCTATTGGCCAAAGGGAAAATAGAAGTGCCACCCATTATAGCATAATGAGAGACTACGAAACTATCTAAAAACTAGGATGCAGGAAAATTCCGCAAATACCATCGTGCACAAGGACACGTCACCGAGCGCTCATCGGACTTTCAAGACCAAACAGGAGAGTATGTTCCGCAATGGTCTACTCCCTCTCACTAAGGCCGCTCGAAACCAAGCAATAATAAAAATCCATACCTAATTTTTCTCTAAAGCCATCCAAGTTAGTGGCACCCATCTGTCTTCATTGAAGACATCAATGAATCAAAACCACTTCCCAACTTGCCTCCTTTAGACCCGTAAGTCCATGGATTGTTCGTAAGTGATGAAGAAGATGTGTACGAAACCAAAAACAATAGTCACAATGACGATGACTTCTAGGGCACACCGTCTTTAGAAGAGGAAGACTTTTAGGGTGACCAAAGAGTATAGAAATATGATTCCTTGCTAGATCCGGATCGCATACTCGTACTCGTGAGTCCATAATAGACTTAGGAAGCCCCAAAAGAACATGAAGCTACTAAAGAGAAAGATCCAATCCTGAAACAACTTCAAAAGTTAAAAGTTAACATCTCTATCCGGCATCTCATATCTTCTTCCCAAAAAGATAGGTCCGCCTTAATTGACACACTTAGCAAGATTGAGGTCTCTCCCGAAACCACACTAGAGGAAGTAGTAGGATTGGTCAATAGTGGGGACAGAACCATTACCTTCAACCGAAAAGATCTCCTCGAAGAAGGCATTGCACGGAACAATGCCCCTTTATTTAAATGTAACTTGCACTAACAAGTTCATTACCCTAACCTTGGTTGACAATGGGTTCGCTCTCGAAAGTTTGTCCATGGAGGACAACCAAAAGGTTAGGTATCGGATAACAACAACCCTCTAAACAGATCTGTTCATCTCCGAGCCTATGATAACTCTAAGAGGAAAGTCTTGGGGATACTAGCTTCACCCATTAATATGGGGCCAGTGGTGAAGAACATCGATATTTAAGTCGTAGAAATTCCTCGCTACATTTAACGTGCTTCTAGGGCGCCCTTGGTTACATGACCATCAAGCGATGGCCCTCTACATTGCATTACAAAGTTAAGATAATCATGAAAGGTCAGGTCATAATCGTCAACGAGGATAATCTATGTGCTACTATCACTTCCAAAGAATCGATCGTCGAAATTGACCATGAAGCTAATAAGGAAGACCTTTATGGGTTTGCGATCGTTGTCGCCTTAGATAAGGATGAAGCAGCTCTTAAATTTAATCATTATGGAAACCCTAGCATGCGTTCAATGCTTAAGAAGAAATGGTATTTTACAAGCCTAGCTTTAGGCCGGAAGGCATATCACCCTATCTTTCCACCCTTGAACCCACCAACAATTGTAAATTTGGGCTTATCAACCTACTACTAAAGAAGTAGCCCAAGCCAAGTAGGAAGTTCAAACTAAGAGGACTGCACCGTACGAGTCCTGTTCTATGAAGCCCTTTCCTCATACTCTAAATGGGCAATTCCTAAAATAAGGGGATGACTTCCCTGCTATGGTTTTCCGAGCCTTATTACCGCAAGGTGAAGGGTATTCAGTACCTGGTTTGAAAATATTTAATGACATCTATATATTGGAAAAGGAAGCACCTTACCTCCTTTAAGAGGGACAGTCCAACCAGGCCGGACCAACTTGATCGGGAGTAACATCTTCAATTTACTATTCGGACATGAGAAGAACTTAGAGGGAATTTAGTCTCAATACTGTCTCGAAGACTCGGACTTTAAACTTACACTTTTCCGAGTTCCATCGAGGAATTAGGAATAAGACTTCTTCTCCTATAGAGTTTTGATTCCAAGCCATTCCATGTGCCTTGGAAACTTTTCTCGAGTGATATAGCACTTTCTCTTAGTGTTATAGAATCTACTATATATGTTTTCCGATCATTCATCGATCGATCGACTCGTAAAGCTTACGTCTACATGCCTCTTTACACTCATTTCCGAGTCACTCAACACTCTGGTATATCGCATGTTCAAACACTCTTGTTCACGTACATAAACTCGGATCTAACTTCATATTACAGGAATTATACCGATAATTCTCTATTCCAAGTCAACTTATTTAGTTTGAACCTTGTTTACTCTAGATCAAGTTGGTTTACTCTAATATTCTTTTTCTAACTTGATTCTAACTTAGACTAACTCGGATGGAATTTGAGCCTCATGGATATTAGACTCGAAAAATTCCATTCCTTTTTCGACTCGTGATAATTAGTCACTTAATTATATTAATTACGATATTATCTCGTGTCTAATCCTGGACCAAAGTATTTTATACTTTGAGAACCAAATTGATTTACTTTTGCAGGTTATTCAAACGAGGCTATCCTAATTTTGAACTACAAAAGTAACCGGCTTCAAAACATCAAATCACCAGCAGACAAGGCTTTTTCCACCTCCGACCTAGCCCCGCACACTATGTCGGATCTGTTTGTTTCCAAAATTGGAAATCCGCAACACCAAGCTCAACGGTGGTTTCCACCATACATTTAAAGACACTACCAAGTGGTTTTGGGACTTCCAAAGGAGTCAAGAACCATTGCTCAACATTCATATCTCAACGGATATTTTCTGAGTGACTCGTAAAATCCTTTACAACGGTTACAAAGGACTTCCAGATCGAAGATGGACACAATGGCTAAGATGCTTGGTCACCTATAAATGGAAGCCAACTTTCAACACTTGAAGATTGCCGAATCTATTGTTAATACACATACTTGAGCAAAAAGTCATTGTATTCATTCTCAATCTTGTACTTACAACTACAATTCTGTATTTAATAACTTTCCGAGTTGTAAGGTCTTGTACTCGCTACAAACACTATCTTTCTTACTCACTAAGTAAAGTCCCTTGACCGAGCTGTAAGGGTTAACTCAACTCGAGTTGTCCCTAACTGTAAGGGTGATCTCGGTTAGGAAGTACTAGATTAGATAAGGTCATTTCGAGTCTAGGAAAAACTTATAAGGAGTTGTTTAAGGGAGCAACTCACGTCGAGTCAGTCTACTATATTTTGTGGACTCAAAATAGTGGATTTGACTTCGTGCTTGGATTAGCACGGTCCATGGTTTTCTGCCTCGGGAGGGTTTCCACGTACTTTCCGAGTTATACTCTTCTAAGTGGATTCTAGACTCAAAACAGTCTTGGAGTGTCGTTTAATTTGCTTCTTCACTTTGCACTCGAATTCCGAGTTAATGCTTTTCTAAGTTTATCCTTGCATCTCACTCACCTCAAATTCATATCTGTTTTAATTTTCAAGCAAGTTTCCTCATCACCCTATTTACCCCCTCTAGGGTGACTTATACTCCCCAAGAGCAAAGCTTTAATTGGTATCGAGCCTAGCCTTTCGGAGAGGATCTAACCATCCAAAGGTTTAAAGATCAAATGGCTCGTAACAATGAAGAGTTCGATGAAGGAAGATCTTCCAGCAGACCACCAAAGTTCAAAGGATCCAACTTCGTCCACTCGGAAGAAACTCATGGAATGTTTTCTAATAGATCATGATGAGGATGTTTCGAACATCATACAAGTAGGAAACTACATTCCCATGAAGATGGAAGAAACAAGACTCGTGCCCAAGACAAAGGCCGAGTTCACAGCTGATGAAGCGTAAAAGTTCGAAAGAACTTCAAGGCGATGAACATTCTAATGTGCGCCATCAGCTCGTAAGAATACAACCGAGTGTCAGCCGTGACATAGCCAAAGAAGTGTGGGACACACTTGTCAACACTTATGAAGGCACAACCCGTGTCGACAAGCAAAGATAAGCTAATATCTTCATAAATATGAGTTGTTCAAGATGGAGCTAGAAGAAAACATCACTCGGATGTTCATTTGATTTACTTGAGATACTCGTAAGCCTACCCAATAAAAATGGGGTCCCAAAGTGACAGACTATCGAAGAGGCTCGGAACTTGTCTCTGCTAAAGCCGGACGAACTCATTGGGAAGCTTCTCACCCATGAGATCCACCTAGAAGAGGAGGATGCAGAAGTCAACACCAAAAAGAACATTGAGCTGAAAGCCTCGTAAACCGGAGAAGCGGATCTGAGTTCCTCCGACTCGGAAGAGCATCCCATGGCACTTATCGCTAGAGGCTTCAAGAGAATGATGAAGCACAAGAGATGGGGTAAGAAGCCAAAAGAAGAGTTCTACAAGAAAGACAAGAAGGATAGAAAAGGTAAATACTCTTCCTCTTTAAAGTTGTCTTTGTCTAAGAACTTTGGCTGTTTTGAATATGGCAAGCAAGGAACACATAGTCAAAGACTATCCAAAGAGAAAAGGCGAAAAAAAGAAGAAAAAGGCTATGATGGCCACATGGAGTGACGAGGACTCATTAAAAGATGACGAGGACTCGGATGACTCAAAGTGTCCGATGGCACTTTCCGACTCGAAGTGGAAATAGAGTCGGATCACGGATCAGTCGGACAATGAGGAAGCAAATCCTCCAGAGGTAATTAAATACTTTCTCAAATACTCCAAAGTTGACTTAGCTAAGTATATTTTCACTTTGGAAGATAAGTCCAATTCGATTCTTCTCATTTTAGTGAACAACTTGAGTCAATTTCTTTTGAGAGCATTTTTTCAAAAAATGAGTTGGAAAACCGAGACTTATACTCGGAGAACTCAAGACTAGTGCTCAATCCAATAAGACTGAGTCCGAGTTACTCGAAAAGAAAATGAGTAACTAAAGCAAAAGCTTAACGAGTCTCAAGATCTTGTTTTAAAGTTTACTCAAGGTCAGAAGAACCTTGATATGCTCTTGGAATCTCAATGTGTCTCCTTCAGAAAAGAAGGTCTTGGTTTTAACAAAGAGGAGGAATCCAATTCCTACTCGTAGCTTTTCAAAAGGATTCCGAACTCGTAAAGTTCGAGAAGGCTGAGCACGGTTCCATTTATAAAAATGAAAGGAGGACTGAGCCCAGACCAACTTATAGGAGAAAACCATCTCCACCGATTTATAAAAGAAAAGTTTGTCAAAAGAAAGAGACACAAACTCAGCTCTCTAAACGGAAGACTCGAGAATCGGACCGGATCCAAAGTCATTAAAATCGGGTTCCGAAAACCTTCTTCCTCGAAAAGGACCTCAGTAAAAGGTGTTATTGGGTTTGTTAGAGGAAGTGAGAAGGGTTAGTTTGTTTATGTTTTGCAGGGCACTCGTAAAAGATCAAAAGGGCATTGGTACCGGACGGTGGATGCTCACGCCACATGTCGAGAGACTCAAGACTCTTTTCCGAGTTAGAAGAGTACAAAGGAGGAAAAGTTACATTTGGAGATGACAATAAAGGCAAGATAATTGGGATAGGCAAGATTGGAAAGGGAGGAAATCTGGTCAGCCCAAGTATACCTTGTCAAAGGATTAATGTACAACCTACTTAGCATTTCACAATTCTGTGATAAAGGTTAAGAGGTAAGATTCACTCAAACCAATCTGTTACATTTCGATGACACTACCAAGGAGATCAAGCTCTCGGGTAAGAGATCGGGTAACACTTACATTATTCTTCTTTCGACCCGAGTCGAATCTATCTTGTTTAAAAGCATCACTTCTTGATGACTCATGGACATGGCATAGTAGATTAGGTCATGTTAGCATGCATACTATTAAGAAACTGGCATCTCATGATTTAGTCGGAGGATTGCCTAATTGTGCTTGTTAAGAAAGATAAGATTTGTGAAGCTTACACAAAAGGAAAACAAGTCGGATCATCTTTCAAATCTCTCAAGACAGCTTCCACATCTAAGGTGCTTGAAATGCTACATATGGACTTATGTGGTGAAATCCTCGTCAAGAGTCTTGGAGGTAAATCATATGTACTTGTTATTGTTGATGATTACTCAAGATTTACCTGGGTGTGTTTTCTCAAGCACAAAAATGAAGCATTCAAAGAGTTCAAGCAAGCTTTGTAAGAAAATCCAAGTTGAGTCTTAGACTCATATTCAAAGAATTCGAATTGACCATGGTAGGGAGTTCGACTACTCGAATTTGCAGAGTTTTGTGACAAGAATGGCATCTCCCACAACTTCTCAAGCACCAAGAACTCCTCAACAGAATGGAGTAGTGGCAAGAAAGAACATAACTCTTGAAGAAATAGCTAGGACAATGATAATTGAACACAATCTACCCTACTATTTCTAGGCGGAGGCAGTCAACACAGCCAACTACACCTTGAACAGATGCCTCATCGGACACATTCTCAAGAAAACACCGTACGAGCTCTACAAAGGGAAGAAACCCAATATTTCATACTTCAAACCCTTTGGATGTAAGTGTTTTGTTCACAACAATGGTAAGGATCACCTGACCAAGTTTGATGCTCGGTCATATGAAGGTATTTTTCTCGGGTTATTCATCTCATAGTAAATCTTATCGCATTTTCAATAAGAGAACTAACAAAGTGGAAGAAAGCATCCACGTTGTGTTTGATGAACTTGAATAGGAAAAATCAAGTGACTCAACATTCTCGAGACCTAAAGCTCAGCAGAAATGATAATCGTGATGAAAGTGAGCCTATCGAGAATCAAACCCAACCAGCTCAGGATGAAGACACTCATAACGAAGTGACTCGGAATGAGACAACTCAAGAACCCGCTAAGAATGATGAAGGACAATCTGATGAACATGATCACTCATAACAAGCTTCGAAGATCAAGCAGTTGAACCTACAGATCTGGTGAATCGGAGAACAGTAGAGCATTCAAGTATGCTTCTAGTCATCCACTAGAAAACATATTATCTCGCTATCAACAATGGCGTAAGAACTCATTCCTCTCTTTAGAATTTATGTGCATTCACTGCATTTATTTTATTAACTCGAACCTAAAAATGCACTAGAAGCCCTAAATGAACCTGAATGGGTAGAGGCCATGCAAGAGGAACTCAATCAATTCGAAAGAAACCAAGTCCGGACTCGACCAAACGACCTTATGACCACCCAGCCATAGGAACCAAGTGGGTTTTCAAGAACAAACTGGATGAAGGTGGATTGGTAGTCAGAAACAAGGCTAGACTTGTGGCTCAAGGTTACAATCAGGAAGAAGGGATTGATTGTAATTATTCTCAAAATTCCCGGGATCTTATTTTCTAATTAAGGAATAAATAAAGCTAGGGTTTTGGTCGTGCCTTCAGTGCCTTAGGGCTAGATTGGTGTGAAAACACTAATCCGGACGAAGCCTCACCTGCCGACCACCTAGTACAGGCGGCAGCTGTGCCGAGCACGATGAAGCACCTGCCGGACGCAAGGGCCGATCGAGTCAGCGCCGGCCGAGGCGAGGGCTGATGGAGTCAGCCTCGGCCTCTTCGCCGATGGGCGGATCTAGAACGTCGGCTTGTTGTTCCTGCAGCTGAAAACACTGAGATGCAAATTTTAATAGAACAAAGCATAAAATAAAGGAGTCGCCAATCAATTTTTAGGAAAAAAACTAACAAAAATGAAAATAAAGATATTCTCTCTCGATCTTAGTATGGGAAAACTAAGACCGAAAAAGGCTAAAAATGACTCAATCGGTCCTTGAACCGACAATCGGATTCGGGGCGAGGGTACGAAATGTAGGGACAAACCCTTTCGTTCCACCACGTCTAAACACTGGCCATTACTAGTTCGAGTAATAAATTAAAATGATGTAAAACAAATAACCAAGTGGCATGCGAAGCGAAATTAAAAGCAACCAAACATAATAAAGATAGCGGCAAAGAAAGCGATAAAGAAAGGAAAAGTGAGAAATAAAAGAATTATATCGGTCGAGGCGAAATTAAAAAGAGCGATTACATCTCTTAAACCACAATACGGAAAGCAATAAAAAGCATGAATGTAATAAACCGTTTGAAGGCTGAAAAATTACCCTCAGAGTT
Organism: Talinum fruticosum; assembly: GCA_021018815.1. Classification (NCBI taxonomy): domain Eukaryota; kingdom Viridiplantae; phylum Streptophyta; class Magnoliopsida; order Caryophyllales; family Talinaceae; genus Talinum; species Talinum fruticosum. Next base: position 5,462,749 of record JAITYX010000012.1, read on the forward strand.
ATCCCACCTTGCTAATCTGGATCTCTCGATGCAACGACGAAAAGTAAAAGAAAAGGGATTATTTTTGGGAGATATGTGCATAGGGTATGGTAATGATCAATTGAATAAGTGCCTAGAGATTAGAATAATTGAATGTTCTTTAGCTCTTTGCACGGATTCAGCATGGTAGAGCAATAATTAGATGAATGCTTAAGATTGGTTTCGACATAGTAACGTTTAGATGAGAGTATTCTAGTTAACTTTCTACAGCGTGATGCTAAAGCAGGAGGTCAGTATGGGAATGAGAGCCAAGGCTCTCTATTTATAGGAGAGGACTTAGGTCACAAATGACCTAGGGTTTGCCTCCATTTAGCAAGTCCAAACAACTAAAAATAAACTCGGGCGAAATCTTAAGAGATAGAACCGGATCGTAAAGAGATAAAACCAAATAAAATTGGATGGTAGGCACCGGCCAACCGAGCACCCTAAGGTTTCATGTCGTAGTTGTGTCTCCAAAGGATTCTCCTAGCCCAAAATCCAGCGTTCCACTTGATGTTTCTAGAAGGCAAGCGCCAACCACGACGTCGTTCGAGGGGGAAGCTTCTAGCCTCTTGTGGGCTATCTCGGTGAAGCTTAAATGCAGCACTTTCATGCTTTTGATCATGAAATACAACATTTTAATGCCATCTTGAGGTCTTCGGCTCCTTGTACTCGGATAAAAGTAGAATGTTGTACTATGAACTTATAATTTCCCGAGCACACGGCGTCGGACTCGACAATCTCTATAGCCTCGGCCAAATTCTTAGATGGTTTGAAAAAGAGGATTTCGGACCAACCCAAGGCGAAAGGTCTGTTTATTTGGTGCTTGGAGGTTTTTGTGGTTTACTAGCTTATGTTACACCAATTGATCATAGTACGAGATCCGGATCCTCGAATAGGATTCGGGATTATCATCATCAAGCCAACAAAACAAAATACAAAAATAAAGTGCTCGGAGGGTTTTGTGGTTTACTAGCTTATGTTGCACCAATCGATCATAGTACGAGATCCGGATCCTCGAACGAGATTCGGATTATTATCATCGGACCAACAAAACAAAATACAAAAATAAAGAGATAAAGGATGATATTTTTTAGGTGTCGACAGTTGCTCCTACTTTGACCGAGTCTAAAAGACGAAGGGTCAAAGTAGACACTAAAGGATACTTACCTCAATTTTTGTAAGGTATTGTATGTTACTTGGAATTGGTTGTAATCAAACCTAAACTCCAAAATAGAACGTGAACTTGTTCGCGATGCTTGCCTTATGAAGTTTGGTAAAAAGATCCTAAGCTTGGCTTGATTAGAGCTTGAAGCTTGGTATATTTTGGTGCTCGAAACTCCGATCGTTCTTTGATCGAAACTTGGCTAAATAATTTGTTGTGCTAGCACACTTGTTAGTGTGTAACTCGAATTGACAAAAGTTCGATGTTTTACCCGAGTAATTCAAGAAAAACAGATCGATAAAATAGTTCGAAAAAGTTGATTAGTAGGCCCGAAAACTCCCACTTGCGTGAATAAGAGGACAAGGATCATATGTCTTGGTTGGACAAGGCTGCATGGACTAGGGAGGTGGGCTAGGCTGTAAAGGCTATCGCCGATTGGACCTCTCGATATCTCATGGCCGGTGGCGACCAGTCTTTAGCGTGCGTGGCCCCCGCATGTCCTACCGGATTCCCTTGGTTTCCCACTATTTACTTGACTCTTGTCTTATGTGCTTGGATGCCTTGACCGAATTTGCCTATAAAAGGGAGTGTATGTTGTGTTTCATTTTGCACACCAACTCTTCTTTTTACTCTTGCTATTCTCTTGTGTTTCCTTGCTTTTCTCCTTCTTGAAAACTAGTTGGTTCTCAAAAACATCTTCTCTTAAAAATGTCCGGAAGAAAAGCTCATCCTCGCTGGAAGAACTAAAGCAGAGAGTCTTACTCAAGACTCTTTCCTTGAACGAGAATGGCGTCCTTAAAGGGAATGGAATCCAAGTGACCTTTTAGTTGAGGTTGAAAACCATGTTTCCTCGCTGGTGATTTCCTCTTCGGTAAGCTAGTTAGCTAAAACTTCTTCATTTGCTCATTTAGATTAACTCTTTTTTTTTTTAACCAATATCTTGTTGGATTTTGCCTTGCGAAAGGCTTGATTCGAAGTAGTGCAGCCATCCCGAAATTCATGGAGACATGCGGGAGGATGAATTTCCCTCTTGAGAATATCATGTACAATGCCTGGTTCGGACCTCTTTACACCGCTCTATACCATCTTACCGATAGGAGGGAGAGGGATCCCATTAGAGCCATTAGCGAGCGCTTTTAGGATACTACCGATACGTTCTATGTTCCATTTGGTGAAATGACAATAACTCCTTTTGATTATGCTGTTTTATCGGGTTTGGGCTCTTCAGAGAACCTTTAGCCTATGACCAAAATTTATGCAAAAATCGTGAATACCTCCGTCACCTCTTTGGCCCTATAGCCGAAAAATTTTCATATAATAATCACTTTAAGTATACCGTTCTTTTTGAGACTTTTGAGGATGTTGTTTTCCAGCCTCAACATTCTCCTCAACAACAAATCGAGATCATGCTTACTCTTCTCTTGAGTACAATCCTCTTTTTCAACCAGATCGCCAAGGTTCATGTTCACTATTCGGTGAACTTAATGGACCTAGATAAAATAAAGGAGCTTAATTGGGGTGCTCCCGCATATACTTGCCTTATTAGGGGCCCCGTGCTGGTGTGCAACACACAAAATCGGAGCCGGACTCCACCAATTATCGCCCCTTGAATGGCTTACTGAACATCATTGAGGTATGTTCAATTTCTCTTTTCTCAATACTTTTACTTTTTATCTTATGTGGATAAAAACCTTACTTGATTTGTCGAAATGCGATCGTGGTTGTACGAATGTTTTCAACATCTTTCTCCTAGCTTAATAAGTCAGCATGCATTTCCCACCTCCGTGTCATGGGCCAAAGTCTATCTTCAACGTTCAAAGATTCATGGAATAGAGTGTTTAAGGTCAGGCCTCAATTGTGTGGACTCAGTATGCTCCTTCTCTTCTCAAAACTCGCTCTAAAATGTGGTTAGGAGAACCTTTGACCTCATTTTTAGCTCTCCGACCTTGCCCACGGCCTGTACCACTCGCCTATGGACTGCCTGTGGTGACTCAAGCCTTGAATATTTAATGTTTTCATCTGTTTTCCTGTTGCTCTTTATCCTTGCTAGCTTATTCCTTAATAATTCTTATATGTAGGCCAATTTCTATCCTTAGGCCCAACTTCAACTCCCTCAAAGTGTCATTGTGGCACGGGAATTAAGCGAAATACGAATCTTGTTTGAAGGTCCTTTATGGTTTTGTTGATATCTTAGGGAGAGGGTCACTCCTCAAATCCGAGTCAATATGTGGCCTCCGTTTGTTCCGGCCGATCCACCTCCGACCATATTATACTTTCGTTCTCTCCTCTCGGATGAGCAAACGGCGGCTATGGTATAGTATCCTTTTACCTCATTCTTAAATTTGAACACATCTTACGCCCATCATGTTGCACGTATTATGATCCAATTGGTGAGTTCTCAATTTCTTCCTTGTAACTTGAATTTCTGGCATGGAAATTAATCTTCATCTTTTTGGTAGCTCACTCTTGCTCATATCCATATCCCCAATCTTGATGTGGATGTTACTCTTCCTGGGGAATCTCCTCGTTTCATTAGAATCCCCGAAATCTCGGAAGAGGAATATGTTGGGCATCCCTTCCTAAAAATTGGCGAGAGGGAAGAGTTATATACTCTCTTTCCTTTAGTTGTATGCTAAAAATATTTTCCCTCGGTCTTCTTATAGCGGTCCATCCCTTGAGGCTTCTCAATCTTGGGACCAAGGAGGTAACTCGTATCAAGGTGATGAAGGTGGCCGATTTTCTACATTCTGTCTTGGATGTCATCGAAAATTACATCTTCGATGACGACTTAAATGGTAATGCGTAGGAGAATCCTTGCCACTTCCATTGCTTTCTAATCAATGAATCCTTATAGGGTGTTTGTTTATTAATGCACTATTTACTTTGTAATGAAGACTCTTATGCAATGGGATGAAATACGGGACTTGATTCTAAAGATGCGCTCTTTTATTTAATATGATGCACAAGACTTAGGAAAAAAGTTACAAAGACAAAAAAATACACTAGCCCCCACTCCCTCTAAAAGAAAAAATAAAAAGGAAAAAGGAAAATCTCAAGTGCATGATCCAAAAGAATAACAAAGTATGTGCCATGGGCGAGAGGAAAAAATAGTCCAAGGATTGCTCGGGCTAAAAAGAACAACGAAAAACAAGCTGGGCCACACCCGAGGCTAGCGTCGGCCACTTGTAAGTCCCGGGGAAGTTGGGATTGGTCGGTGGTTGAGTTACGATAGGACTCCGAGAACTCCGGAAAAACCCCTATAATTAGGATCGGTGTGTTGCGACGCAAAAGTCTTCATCGATCCAAATGAAAAAACATATCCTGTCTCCTTCTTACTTTCAAAACCATGAATTACATGACCGAGTTAACCCAGTGGATGCATGAGATGAGTAACATAGATAGATCTTGATTAACCAATTATAGGATGAATGTCTTATTCAAGTATTTGCCGGTAAAGATCTATTGGCCCTTCCTAAGAGCTTTTGTAGCGTCATCGGGATCCTCACTACCATGTCTTTAGGTTCGGGGATAAGGAATAGTGTCCCCTACCTGAAGAGTTCGATGCCATACTAGGCGGCTTTAGGCGAACAAAACCGGCTATTCCCAAACCTTCGAAAAACCTTCACGAGAAATACAAATACCTATCGAAATTGAGTAATAAGAATCTAGGGTGGATTCTTATTGGGAACCAGGTGAACTTGACCAACTCGATGAAGCATTACCACAGCATGTATGCCTATGCTAATCCCATTATCTTCCGTGGGCGTAGGCTATCATCACTTGTATGATAGGTGGATTCTTGCTAGTAGGTGGCCACGAAGACTTGGCGCCAGACATCCCTACCGAATCTAGTGCAACAATTGGAGGATTATTGTTCTCTAACTCCACTAATAGTAGCTGAAACAATAATTGGCTTAGATCGAGTTGAAGCTAATCCCGAGCGGAATTTCGTGGGAGCCCTTTATTATTGAAGGTAAGCACAAAAAACGAATGAAAGCAAGCCGGCGTGGACCGGTCGGCGGCGTCGACCTTAAGGCAGTGTGTCCGGCGCCATCGAGGTTGGTGACCAGAAAAGGTCTTTCGTTTTCCCCCTTCGACACCTCCGGTTTGCGCCTAAAAGACTATAACTTTCTTTTCCGCCTTTTTGTCGCTATTTATTATTTTTCGATTTTACTTGTCTTAGGTTTAAAAGATTTCAGCTTTGATTGTGCAGGACACTAAAATTTGATTTTGCATCTCGTGACATGCAGATCTGGTTGATGGAACATGTTTAGTTTATTGATGCTCCTTCAAAGTTGGATACATACCTAGTGACTAACTTGTGCCAGTGAAAACCAAAACCGGTGGTAGCTGTTCACCTACCATCTTGGTGGGAGGAATACCTTAGAAATTACAAGCAACGATATGCTATGGTATGTTAAACACTAGAAGTCTGTCCCAGTTCAAAACACATAACTCACGAGCACCCGTACATACGTCTACCAGGCCTACAGGAGAGCACGTATTACTTCCCTAGCCGTGTGGTGCGAAAATGGGTAGAGAACAAGTAATACCACTATTGGATTGTATCCGGCCCATTACCTTTGACTTTTTCAAAGGCATAGTAACTCTAAAGGGACTAGGTCGTGGCCGACATACTGGAGAGGTCCGCCGAGACTGCCGACTCCTGCGGACTTGCCGACACCTGAAGGCAAACCTAACAATGCTATTTGTCCCTATTATTTAGAGTGGATAATAGAAGTAGATCACAAACGACGAAGGCACCGAGACTCGGAGAGATAGATTCGAAGACGTTGTCCCTGCTGCGCCCCTTTGCAAATTTGTGAAATTGAGACCAAAGAACTTGAAGAAAAGAGGGCCCGCTGTAATTCAAGAACCGAAAGAGCGCACCCCAGGATGAAGAAGCTTAGTATAGGGATCCTAAGGGAAAGAAAGTAAACATAGACTAGGGCTTACATTCTTAGAATAACGTAGAAAGGAGGATTAGTTTTACCTCTTTGGAACAAGTGTTTATTTTTATTTACAAGTAGTATGCTTGCAATTATTTTCCTTTAGCTATGTATTTAGGTAAGTAGTAGGCTTACCTTTTATTAAATATAAGTGAGTGTTATGCTATACTGTAATATTTCTATTGCTCACTTAGAGTTAAAAACAAATAGATTAATTGGATTGCCTAATTGGACCACCCAGCCAATAAACGAACAGTATAATTGAAGGAAAAGTCAGAATAAGAGGAATAACCATGGCCCGCCCAGCCCACCGTTGGGGTGTTGGTGTTTGCTCAACCTGGTTGGGCTTGGCTTGACTTACTACCTAGAGGTATGCTAGGCGTAATACTTCTTTAACCGATCTAAATTGGTATACTTGAAAATCTCTTCTCCGTCCAAATCGATTAATTTGACCGCTCTGCGGGTAAAATCGACCAAGTATAAACGGACCTTTCCAGTTTGGTTCTCTTATCTTCTTAAGGACCAAATCCCCAATTTGCGAATTTCGAGGCTTAACCTTTTTATTAAATTCTCTAGATATGCCAGCCTGATATATTTGCACATTATGTAAGGCATTGAGGCACCTCTCATCCAATAATATTAATTCCTTATAATGTGCTTTGGCCTATTCTACTTTCGGGATTTGGCTCTCAAGCAATTATCCTTAACAAGGGAATGACAATTTCAATTGGAAGGACTGCTTCCATGCCATAAACTAAAGAATAAGGTGTTGTTCCCGTAGAGGTTCGAATGGAAGTTCTATATCCTCACAATGCAAAAGGAAATTCATCGGGCCAATCCTTATAGGTAACTCGCCATGTTCTCCACTATTTTTCGAATATTTTTGTTAGCTGCCTCAACGGCTCCATTCATCCGAGATCAATATGGAAAAGATTTGTGATGCTGGATTTTATACTTATCCAACAAATCCGCTACATCCTTCTTAAAATGTCAATCATGATCACTTATTAACTCGTAAGGCACCCCATAACGATAAATAATATTCTAGGTGATGAATTTGGCTACTGTTTTGACGTCAAAGTTGCATAGGAAGCTGCCTCTACCCATTTGGTGAAGTAGTCGATTGCTACAAAGACAAATTCATGACCACCCGTTCCTTTAGGAGTCACCTTGCCAATAATGTCTATTCCCCAAATTGAAAATGGCCAAGGTGAAGATCATGTTGTAAGAAATAACGTTGGTTGGCGTTGTAAATTTGCATACACCCGATATTTATGGCATCTTCATATAAAGTCATAATAGTCTAACGCCATGGTTGACCAGTAATAACCAAGCCTCTTAACCTTTTGGATCAACATACTACCATTCAAATGAGGTCCACACTCCCCACCATGAATCTCCTCCATGATGCACTTTGCTTCATGTTGATTGACACAAAGTAAGTTAATCCTAGAATTAGTTTTCTTGAACATTTGCCCCTAATCGATGAAGAATTGGGCGGCCAACATCCCGATGGCTCTTTGGGCTCTAGGTGTGGAGTCCAAGGGATACTCTCGCTTATCGAAATATTTATAAATATCATGATACCAACTGGTATGGTCAGTATTAGACACTTCTAGTGCGTAGATTTGTGCAGGATGAATCCATCACTTAATATGAATGGGCATTGAGTGAACGCCGGTAGGATATTGATCATGGATGCTAACTTAGCTAATGCATCTGCAAATTGATTATCATCCCTAGGAAGGTAAGTGAAAGAGATGTTCTCGAAGTGTTTAGATAATTTTGTCAAGTATGCTTGGTAGGGTGTCAAAGCTTCACTACGTGTCTTCCACTTTTGCGAAATCTAGTTGATGATCAAACTAAAATCACCGAAAGCCTTGATATTCTTAAACCCGATCTCTGTTGCAGCCTCAAGTCCCATGACACAAGCCTCATACTCTGCAACATTATTAGTAACATCGAAGTCTAGTTTGACTTAAATGGGAGTATGTGCTCCCTCCGGTGAGACTAAAAGAATTCCTACTCTAAAGCCCTTCGATTGGAAGCGCCATCAAAGTACATTGGCCAAATGTTCACCTCAACTTGTAAAATATCCTCGTCTAGAAAGTCAAGGTGTTCGGGTTGTGATTCAGGCACACGTAGATCAACTAAGAATTCTAACACTACTCTTCCTTTGATCGCTTTTGAGAGACAAACTTGAGTTCGAATTTTAATAGCATGACAGCTTTATCGTGCTACCTTACTGGTGATAGTCGGTTGCTCAAGTATGTACTTAATAGGATCCATAGGTGCTACTACATGTACCGTATGGGCTAACATATAATGTCTAGCTTCTTGGTAGCCCGGACTAATGCCAATGATGTCGTCTCTAATGGCATGTATCTAGTATCGTAGTCCAAGAACTTCTTGCTTAGATAGTAGATCGCGCGTTCTTCTTTCCCGTCTTGTTGAGCTAGCAGGGCTCCTATAGTTATTTCTGTTGTGGTGAGATATAGAAGTAAAGGTTTCCTTCGTTAGGGTGGAACTAACACTCGGAGGATTAGCCAGGTATTCCTTAATCTTCTCAAATGCTTGTTTGCACTCGGGTATCCCAAATGGGCTCGAGATCCTTTCTTTAATTTCTTGAAAATAGGTTCACGGACCATAGTCGGTTTCATATGAAATGATACATATATCGTAAACGTCCTAGGAAACCCCTTATCTCTTTTTCTCGTTCTTTAGGAATTTTTTATCTTCCATAGCTTTTATTAATTCTTTAGAAATTTCTTGTTCATCATTAGCGGAAAAACAATTAATAGTAAACGGAGGAAAGGAGTAAGCGAAAGGTTCACTTTATTGAATGAAGTAACAAGTACATTAGACTCAAAAACGAATTAAAAATGATAGAATTAGGAAAAGAACTAGAAACAACGGAAGGAGAAGTACAAGCCCTAGTGCTAGACTAAGAAAGAGGATGCGCTCCTAGGCTAACAGGAAATTCCTCGCACTCCTCAGCATCAATCCAAGTAACATGCTTGGACACTTCAATATCTACGTCGGTGATGAACCCGGACGGATCGAACTGTGGGTACGACATAGCTCGTGACAGATGCGAGACCGAGTTCTTTTCTAAATTACCTTCTTGTTCGAACAAGAGACCGAAAAGGTTTTTTCCAGCAAGATTGGTCAAGTCCGGTGTAGATCTGTCCATTTCTAAGGAGGTAAGGTGCCTCCTTTTCCGGAATATATCAATCACAAAAATCTCCGGACCAGTGTACTAGGATGCCTTTTTCCTTGATGTAATAGGGCTTAGGAAAACCATAATAAGGGAAGTGGTCTCCTTCTCTTAAAAACATCCCATTTAGAGTATAGGGAAAGGGCTTAATAGAGTGGACTGTGTGTGGTGCGATCCTCTTTGTTTGAATTTCCCACTTGGCTTGGGCTATCTCCTTAGCAATAAGTTGTAGTTGTTAGTGGGTTCAAAGGGATGAAAAATAGGGTGGTATGCCCTTCGGCTGCAAGCAAGACTTGGAAAATACCATTTCTTCCTAAGCATCGAATGGACACTAGGGTTGCCATAAGGATTAAAGGTAAAAGGTGCTTCATCCCTTTCTAAGGCATCAATTGTTTCAAATCCATACAATTCTTCATCATTGGCATCATGCTCAATCTCCACTACAAACTCCTTGGAATTGATAGTAGCACAGCGATTATCCCCATTGACGATTATGACTTGACCTTTAATGATCATCTTGACTTTATGATGTAGTGTAAAGGGTACTACTCGATGATCATGCAACCAAAGGCGTCCTAGAAGTAGATTAAAAGTAGCTGGGATACCTAAGACTTTGAATTTGATATTCCTCTCCACTGGTCCTATATTGATTGGTAAGGTCACTGTTCCCAAGACTGTTCTTCTAGAATTATCATAAGTCGAAAGATGGACCATCTGTTTAGAGAATCGGTGCTCCCTAATTCCTAACCTTCTAGTATTTCTCTAGGGACATACATTTATTGCTGATCCATTGTCTACCAAGGTTAAGGAAACAAACTTGTTGATGCAAGTCTAAAAAGGCAGGATCCTTATTTGATCTTTCTTTTTTAATATCCTCTCCTCTTTGTTGGGGTTGAACCCGAAATCCTACCTTGCTGACTTGATTCTTTGTTGATTTTTCATTACAATTAAGTAAAGGGCATTTTTATGTTCAATACCTTCTTATGGGAGATCCTTCTAATAAAAAGTAATGGTTCCATCCCCACCGTTAACCAATTCTACTACTTCCTCCGGCTTAGTTTCGGGAGGAACTTCGATCTTGCTAAGTGGATCGATTAAAACCTGTCTATGTTTCGGGAAGTAGATACTAATTACCGATTGAGATATCGACTTTCAATTTCTAGAGTTACTTAAGGATAGGATCTTCCTTTCTAGCTTCGAGCTCTTTTGGGGCTTCCTGAGTATATTGTGGACCCAAGGGTGCATTACGCTATCCGGATCTTGTAAGAAACCGAATTGTAGGACAAGTATCTCCCCAAAAGTCTCCTTCTTCTACGGGTGGTGTACCCCGTAAGTCGTCACTATCCTCGTCGTTGTTGTTTTGTGTTTTATAAACATCTTCTTCATCACTTACCCATAGCCCCTGGACTTTCGGATCCAACGAAGGTAAACTAAGAAGTGCTTTTGACTTGGTAACATCTTGGATACAAATAATTGGATCCCACTAACCTGGAGTTGGTTCGGTGAAAATAGCTGAACCGCCGCTAAAGGGGTTTTTATTATCGCTTGGTTTCCGGGCAACCTTAGGCAAGGGTAGTTGGCCATTTCGAAACATGTTTTCTAGTTTTTCTTGAATGTCCAACACTGTTCGAGTATCATGTCCTCGTGCACAATGGTATTTGCAAATTCCCTACGTCCAAATTTTAAGATTGTTTTGCGGTTTTTGATTCTACTCTAATAGGTGGCAGTTCTATCTCCCCTCTTTCTAAGAGACAGTCAAGGGCCTTGGTGTAGGTAGTGTCAATAGGAGTGTAGTTAGTATACTCGTTGAGTGCATTGACATCCGCACCTCTGGTAGCATTACCAATATTGAAGGTTTTCTTATCTTTGGAATGATAATTACCTCTATATCCAGATCACGACTTTTGTGGTCGTATTATACAACTCTTCTTCTATCAATAAACCAGCATCTCTAAGGGTTGAAAATTTCGTCATGGGTAGAAATTTGAGGTGCTTATTGTAATTGGGCTTAAGGTTTTTCACGATGATTCGAACTTGGTCCTTCTCGGATGGTTGATCAACCATATGGGCTGCCTTTGCTCTCCATCCGGTAAGAAAATCCGTGAAACTTTCCTTCTTACCCTGCTTGATTAATTCCAAGTCTCTAAGAGTAATAGGTAAATCAGTTGTTATAGGAGTATTGATGGAGGAACTCCTTACACGATCTCGTCCAATTTGCAATCTTGCGTGGGTCAACCGTATTGTACCACTTCATTACATCGGTGTCAAATGTCCAGGGGAAGATGATATCGTAAGTGTCTTCAAGAATGTTCTTATGAGTCATTGCTCCCTAGGAGTTGCGTACATGATGATCGGGATTCTCGAAACCTTTGAATTTGATATCGATCATGGTAAACTTCTGAGGTAGTTTACCCTTAGGGATTGAAGTCAATCCCTTATGATCAAAGTAATGATTACTAAACATAGGAATCGAGCTGAGATTTGGATTCGGCTTTAGGGGATTTGCATTTGGGACTACTTAGAGGAGACAAAACAGTGGAGGTGGCACAATCGAGGTTGTTTCCCTTCTCAAACATTCAGCTTCTTCGGCCTCTTCCCTCTTTTTTCATTCATCTTCCTCATCTCTCTTACTAGCCTGAATAGCCCTTATGATAGTTTTAAAATTCCTCGATATAGAGGATATTTGTTCTTCTTGATCATGCAACCTGGTTTCCACCATAGCTGTATTCTCATTAAGTAGACAAAGGTTAAGATACTACTTTGGGTTAGGATCCATTTGAAGGGAACTCTTTTTTAGGTTCCGTCTTAGAACAAGGAGTAGATTGTGACGGTGTGGTATGCACGTAAGCTTGTCACATCGATATCGACCGCAGAGTAGAAAGAAACGAAAATGTGTCGAACTCCTTGGTGAGACGTTCTAATCTTTCGAGCTCGGATTCCGACGATACTCGGTTGTCATACACTTCCCTATTGTGCAACCCAAAGGATGAGGTTTAGGACCATGTGAGAGAAGATTGCTTTTAGGAGGAAGGGACTTAAGCACAAGACTCAAAGAGACTAGGGATGCTTTTTATTTGGATGCACACACAAAATGTGATGATGATATGATGCATTGGTCATTTGAGATGATTCCGTGATTTGGCTAGTGCAAAATTGAAATGCATAGATGACTATTCCTAATGAAAAATGAACTTGATTCGGCTAAATGAGAAATGAAAATGCAAAATAGACTCACATAATTTGAAATGATGATAATCTAATAAATGTATTGACTCTTAAAGAAGAGATGCGTTCTATATGATAATGCATTTCGCTATTTAAGATGAATTCTAAACTAGATGCAAAATGAGAAGGCATGGACCTAGCTATTAGAAGATGATTCTATTGGGCTAATGAAAATGGACTGCACCTAATATGAGATGATTTTATTTGGCTAATGCAAATGGACTCACCTAATATGAGATGATTTTATTTGGCTAATGCAAATGAAGAATGAGAATGCGAAAGAATGAAAAGGACTAGACAATAAGAGAAGAAGACTTTCGGTAAGTTCCTTTCACAAATAGCCATTACTTAGACTACTAAAAGAGAATTTTTGAAATGACACGAAAATGCAAACAATGGACCAACCCTAATAGGAGAGGGAATTTTGACTTCTAGCTAAATGCATATAATGGACCGACTCTAGGAATTCATTAAAGTGTTTTATTTTCACCCATGCAAGGGTCTAATTAGCACTACTCACCTATTCCTAAAGGCTCACAAATAGACGATTAAATCTAAAATACACACACTCATTCAAACATGCATATGAAGTCTGGTGACACCTAAAAGACCAAAAGTTCTATGGTCAAAGAGTTTAAGAGTTTGGATGCATGGTGACACGTAGTCCGAGAATTTGGTCCCCTTATGGGTTGCATGGATAAGGATACCAGCTGAAGTTCTCATTGCCTCTTGGTGAACCAAAGGGTTTAGCCCAAGAGTGCGTGTCTGCAAGGGAGGAGGTACCGTATCCTTAGCCAATCAAGCCTAATTGGGCCCGCCTAAAGGAACCAGTGGGAACCTCTCTCCCGAAAGGGTGAACAGGAGGTATAATAAAGTTTTCCTAGGGTCCAAAACAGTATTTAAACTAGTTCATAGATTGCTAGCAACGGATGCCTAATGCAAACACATCGCTAAAACACACTACTTAAATTTTCAAGTTTTGCCCTCTTAATAAAACGTTTATCCCTAGTGGAGTCGCCACTCTGTAGGAATCGCGGTAGGCCGAGGCCCACCGACCTTCCCACTTGTTTTGGGTCTCTTTCTTAAAGATTGATTTTGAAGATGATTTTAGAATGTCGATTGTAGAATGTGGGCGTGAACTTTTTATTAAGATTTTTGAATTTTATTAAATCTAATTAGGGAATGTTTGAATAGAGGTTTTATTAATCATTTTATTTTAGTAATTATTTCAGAATTTCCAAGATCTTATTTTCTAATTAAGGAATAAATAAAGCTAGGGGTTTGGTCTTACCGTGAGGCCTTAAGGCCATATTGGTGTGAAAACACCAATCTGGACTGAAGCCTAACCTTCCGACAACCTAGTACAGGCAGCAGCTCGTGCCGGGCAAAGGCGAGTGCCGGCCGGAGGCGGGGCTGATGGAGTCGGCCTCGGCCTCTGTCCCGATGGGCTGATCCGGAACCTTAGCTTGCTGTTTTCGGAACCTCATATTGAGAGATGCAAATTTGAATAGAACAAAGAGTAAGATAAAGGAGTGGCCAATAAGTTTTTAGGAAAGAAAAACTAACAAAAACAAAAATAAAGATTTGCTCTCTCGATCTTAGTATGGGAAGATTAAGAACGAAGAAGGCTAAAAATGATGCCATCGGTCTTTGAACCAAGAATCGGATTGGGGGCCAAGGGTACGAAACGTGGGGATAAACCCTTTCGTTCCGCCCGTCCAAAGACGAGCATTACTAGTTTGAATAGTCAATTAAAATGATGTAAAACAAACAAGCAAGCAGCATTTGAAGTGAAATTAAAAGCAACCAAACATAATAAAGAAAACAATAAAGAAAGTAATAAAGAAAGCGATAAAGAAAAGAAAAGCGAGAAATTACATCGATCGGGAGAAATTAAAAAGAGCAATTACATCTCTTAAACCACAATACGGAAAGCGATAAAAAGCAAGAAAGTAAATAAACCATTTAAAGGCTGAAAAATTGCCCTCGAGTCGTCCCACCTCGCTTATCCGGATCTCCACACTGGATCTCGATGCAACGACGACAAGTAAAAGAAAAGGGATTATCTTTATGAGATATGTGCGTAGGGTATGGTAATGACCAGATGAATAAGTGCCCAGAGATTAGAATAATTGAATATTGTTGAGCACTTTGCATGGATTCAATGGCGATAAGTAATAATTAGATGAATGTTTAAGATTGGTTTCAATGCATTAACGTTTAGATGAGAGTATTCTCGGTTAACTTTCTGCAGTGTGATGCTAAGACATGAAGTCGTGTGGGAATGAGAGCCAAGGCTCTCTATTTATAGGAGAGGACCTAGGTCACAAATAATTTAGGGTTTGCCTCCATTCAGCCGTCCAAACAGCTTGAAAATAAACCGCCAAATCTTAAGAGATAGAATCGGATCGTAAAGAGATAAAATCGGATAAAATCGGATGGCGAGCATCGGCCTATCGGGCGCCCTAGGGTTTCGTGCCCTAGCTGTGTCTCCACAGAATTCTCCATGCCCAAAATGTAGCATTCCACTTGATGCTTCTAGAAGGCAAGCGCCAGCCATGATGTCGTTCCGAGGGGAAGCTTCTAGCCTTTTGTGGGTTATCTCGGTGAAACTTAAACACAACACATTGATGCTCCCGATCATGAAATGCAACATTTTAAAGCCGTCTTCAGGTCGTCGGCTCCTTGTACTCTGGATAAAAGTAGAATGTTGTACATTGAACTAGGAATTTCCCAAGACACAGACATCGGACTCGACAATGTCTAAAGGCTCGGCCCAGCTTCTGAATGGTTTGAAAGAAAGATAATTTTTGGACTGAGCCAAGGCGAATCTCTGTTTATTTGGTGTTGCGGGTGTTTTGTGGTTTATCGGCTTATGTTGCACCAATCGATCACAATACCAAATCCGGATCCTCGAACAGGACTTGGGATTATCATCATCGGGCCAACAAAACAAAATACGTAAATAAAGAGATAAAGGACGACACTTTTTAGGTGTTTACACTCGGTACACTCGGACATTATGGAAGGCATTGAGGCACCTCTCATCCAATAATACTAACTCCTCATAACTTCCTTTGGCCCATTCTACTTCGGAATTCGGCTCTCAGCAATTATCCTTAACGAGGTAATAGCGATCTCAATTAGAAGGACTGCTTCCATGCCATAAACTAAAGAATAAGGTGTTGCTCCCATAGAGGCTCGAATGGATGTTCTATAGCCCTACAAAGCGAAAGATAATTTGTCAGGCCAATCCTTATAAGTAATGCCATTTTCTCCACTATCTTCCGAATATTCTTATTAGCAGCCTCAATCTGCTCCATTGCTCTAAGGGCGATATGGGGAAGGTTTGTGATGTTGAATTTGTACTTATCCAACAAATCCGCTACTTCCTTCTTAAAATGGCTACTATGATCACTTATTAACTCGTGAGGCACCCCATAATGACAAATAATATTTGGGTAATGAACTTGGCTACTGTTTCGACGTTAAAGCTGCATAGGAAGTTGTCTCTACCCATTTAGTGAAGTAGTCAATTACTACTAACACAAATTCGTGACCATCTGTTTCTTTAGGAGTCATCTTGCCAATAATCTGTATTCCCTAAACCGAAAATGGTTAGGGTGAAGCTAATGTTGTAAGAAATAACGGTGGTTGGTGTTGTAAATTTGCATACACCGACATTTACTGCACCTTCTAACAAAATCATGACAGTTTGATGCCATGGTTGACCAGTAATAACCAAGCCTCCGAACCTTCTAGACCAACATGCTACCATTCATATGAGGTTCACACTCTCCACCACGAATCTCCTCCATGATGCACTTTGCTTCATGTTGATTGACAAAAAGTAAGCTAATCCTAGAATTAGTTGTCTTGATAAATTGCCCTCGATTGATGAAGAATTGGGCAGCCAATATCCTAATGGCTCGTTGGGCTCTATATGTGGAGTCCAAGGGATACTCTTGCTTATCCAAATACCGATAAATGTCATGATACCAACCGGGATGGTCAGCATTAGACACTTCCAATGTGCAAATGTGCACAAGATGACTCTGTTGCTCAATGTGAACAATCATTGAGTGAATGTCGGTAGGGATATTAATCATGGATGCTAACTTAGCTAGTGAATCCGCAAATTGATTATCATCCCAAGGAAGGTAAGTAAAGGAGATGTTTTTAAAATGTTTGGACAATTTTGTCAAGTATGCTTGGTAGGGTGCCAAGGCTTCACTACGTACCTTCCACCTTTGCGATATCCGGTTGATGATTAAACTGGAGTCACCAAAAACCCCGATATTCTTGACCCCGATCTCTTTTGTAGCTTCAAGTCCTATGATACAAGCCTCGTACTCTACAACATTATTAGTGACCTTGAAGTTGAGTCCGATCGAAATGGGAGTATGTGCTCCTTCCAGCGAGTCTAAAAGAATTCTTACTCTAAAGCCCTTCCGATTGGAAGTGCCATCGAAATACTTATCCAAACGTCCACCTGTACTTGCAAATCATTTGGGAAGTCAAGGTGTTCGGGTTGCGATTCAGGCACGGGTAGATCAGCTAAGAAGTCCGATACTATCCTTCCTTTGATCGCTTTTGAGGGACGAACTTGAGTTTGAATTTGGATATATGACAGTCCATCGCGCTATCTTACTGCCGATAGTCGGTTTCTCAATTATGTACTTAATAGGATCCATAGGTGCTACTACATGTATCGTGTGGGCTAACATATAATGTTTGAGCTTGTTGGTAGCCTTGACTAATGCCAATGATGTCTTCTCTAATGGCATGTATCTAGTCTCGTAGTCCAAGAACTTCTTGCTTAGATAGTAGATCGCGCGTTCTTCTTTCCCGTCTCGTTGAGCTAGCGGGGCTCCCATAGTTATTTCCGGTAAGGTGAGATATAGAAGTAAAGGTTTCCTTCGTTAGGATGGAACTAACACTTGGAGGATTTGTGAGGTATTCCTTAACCTTCTCGAATGCTTGTTGGCACTTGGTATCCCGAATTAGCTCGGATCCTTTCTTTAATTTCTTGAAAATAAGTTCACGTGACCATAGTCGGTTTGGATATAAAATGACCGATGTACTGTAAACGTCCGATGAAGCCCCTTATTTCTTTTTCGTACCTGGTGAGGGATCTCCCGAATGGCTTTGATCATGGATGGATCAACTTCAATTCGTCTAAGACTAACAACATAGCCTAACAGTTTACCCGAGGTCACTCCAAAGACAAACTTTTGAGGATTAAGGCGTATGTTGTACTTCCCGAGTTTGTGGAAGAATTTTATCAAGTTTGATAAGTGCCCTGTCTTATCTTTGGATTTTATGATCATATCATCTACGTATACTTCGCTTTTTTATGGATCATATCATGTAGTAGTGTTGTTGTTGTTCTCCGATATGGTGGACCAACATTTTTGAGCCCAAATGGGATCATCACATAACGATAAGTCCCCCTTTGAGTGATGAAGGTTGTCTTTTCGATATCTTTTTGAGCATGTTCACTTGATTATACCCAACATAATCGTCTATGAACGAGAGTAGAGCATGACCTAATGTATTATCTACTAGGAGATCGATATGAGCCAACGAGAAATCATCTTTACAACTGGCCTTGTTTAAATCCCCGAAGTCGACACACATACGAACCTTGCCATCTTTCTTCGGGACCGGAACTATATTTACTACCCACCGAGGATAGTTAACTACCTTAATGAACCTAGCCTCTAACAGACTTCCGAACCTCTTCCTTAATCTTCAAAGCCTATTTTGGTTTCATCCTCCTCAACTTTTGCTTAATTGGCTTGGCATCATCGTCAGCAGAATTTTGTGTTCGTTATACTCGGATCTATACCTGGCATGTCTTTGTAAGACCATGTAAAGACATCGATAGATTCCGTAAGGAGCGAAGTGAATTGCTTCGCTCTTCTCGCATCCAAAGTTTTCCCAATCTTACCTTCTTGGGGTTGATCAACCGAGCCCAAGTTAATTGTTATTGTTTCCTTTACTATTGATGAGCAATTTTCACGATCTTTCATAGGTTTTATTAATTATTTAGGAATTTTTGCTCATCATTAGAGGCAAAACAATTAAGAGTAAGAGGAGGCAAGTAAGTGGAAAGGTTCACTTTATTGAATGAAGCAACGAGTACATTAGTCTCGGAAATAGAATTAGAAACGACGGAACTAGGAAAAGAACTAAAAACAACAGGAGGAAAAGTACAAGCCCTAGCACTAGACTCGGAAAGAGGATGCACTCCTAGGCTAACAGACAAATTCATAGCCCTCCTCGGTGTCAATCCAAGTAACATGGTTGGACCCTTCAATCTCTATGTCCGTGATGAACCTGGATTGATCAAACTACGAGCTGCGACATAGCTTGTGACGATGATCGAGACCGAGTACCCTTCTAAATTACCCTCTTGTCCGAACGGAAGACCGAAAATATTGTTTCCGACAAGGTTGGTCCGATCGATGTGGACTGTCCCTTCTAAGGAGGTAAAGTGCCTCCTCTTCCGGAATATAACAATCAATGAAAATCTCCGGACACTGGTACCAGGATGACTCTTCCCTTGATGTAGTAGGGCTTAGGAAAACCATAACACGGGAAATTGTCTCCTTCTCTTATAAACTGCCCATTCGAGTATATGGAAAGAGCTTAATAGAGTAGACTGTGTATGGTGCAGTCCTTTTGCTTGAACCTCCCACTTGACTTGAGCTATTTACTTGGCAGTAGGTTGATAGCCTAGTCCAAAGTTATAATTATTAGTGGGCCCTAAGGGGTGGAAAAATAAGGTAGTGCCCTTTGGCTCGCAAAGAAGACCAGGAAAATATCCCTTCTTCCGAAGCATCAAATGGATACTAGGATTGCCATAAGGGATGAAGCTAAGGGCCATCATTAAAACACACTACTCAAGTTTTCAAGTTTCGCCCTCTTAATAAAAAGTTATTCCTAGCGGAGTTTCCACTATAGGAACCACAGCTGGCCGGGGCCGCTAAGCTTCCCCACTTGTGTTGGGTCTCTTTTTTGAAGATTATTTTTGAAGATGGTTTCATATAGTCGATTTTAGAATGTGGGGATGAACCTTTTATTAAGATTTCTAAAATTGATTAAATCCGATTAGTCAAAGTTTGAATGGCGGTTTTATTAATTATTTTATTTTAATAATTATTTTTAGAATTCCGGGGATCTTATTTTCTAATCAAGGAATAAATAAAATTAAGGTTTTGATCCTGTCATGAGGCTTTAGGGCCGATTGGTGTGAAAACATCAATCCGGACCGAAGCCTCGCCTGCCGACCACTCGGTGTGGGCGGCAGCACTGTACCAGTGGTGGCCGGCGTCGGCCAGAGGCAAGAGCCGATAGAATCAGCCTAGGCCTCCACCTTGCTTGGCAGATCTAGAACCTATTCTTATTTTTCCTGCAACCGGATGCAAATTTGAATAGAATAAAACATAAAATAAAGGAGTCTCCAGTTAGTTTTTAGGAAAGAAAAACTAACAAAAACAAGAGGTAAAGATTTTCTCTCTCGATCATAGTATGGAAAAAGTAAGACCGAAAAAGGCCAAAATGACTCCATCGGTCTTTGAATCGACAATCGGATTCGGGGGCAAGGGTACGAAATGTAGGGAAAACCCTTCCGTTCCGCCCATCCGAAGACGACCATTACTAATTCGAGTAGTAAATTTAAATGATGTAAAACAAACACGCATACGGCATATTACAATGAAAAATAAAAGCAACCAAACATAATAAATAAAGTGATAAAGAAAGCGCTAAAGAAAGCAATAAAGGAAAGAAAAGTGAGAAATAAAAGAATTACATCGGTTGGGGAGGAATTTAAAGAAGCAATTACATCAATTTGTGTGTTGATGATAAATAATAATTTGCATGGTGGATATAGATTATACTTAGTGCTTTTCATAAATTTGATATCTTTGATAATTATTTATTTGCTTTTTAGTTATTTTACTTAGTTTGTCAATTTTTATTTTTAAATTTATTGTCTTTTATTATTAATTTTGTTATTCCCTCCTTAAATAACAGTATTTTAAGTTAGTTTTAGGAATTTTATTTTAATTTAATTTTGAGTCTTTATATATTCTAATTTTTAGATTATTTTTCTATCGAGCTTTTGTTATTTTGAGTTAGTTTGTTGGAAATTAGGTTAAAAATAGTTTCTTTTATTATTTTTCCTATTTTATCTTATTTTAGGGTTTAGATAGAGTCCTAATTAGCATTGATTAAATTTTAGAATTTTTGGAAGTGATTCAATAATTTTTCAAATTTAATTCTTGAATTTAATTACTTGCATGTTTTTAGTCTAAATACATTCGTAATTTCGATTTTAAATTTTATTTTTAAATTTTTAGGATCTGGTTAGGTCAAGAAAATTAGGATTAGTATTCTGAATAACTTTAATATTCATTTTCGTAATTAATGTAGTGCAAAATTTTACTTATTTAATTTTCTATTTTAGATTTGTTTTATTTTCTCGCTTTATTTTTATGTCCTATTATTCCAAAAAATATATACAAAACTATTTGTGGGTTATTATAATTTTTATATTCTATATAAATTATTTATTTAGTAGTACATAATTTTCTATGATTTATAGTTATTAATTTTCTAAGCTATATTTTATATTTTGATTTTAAGAGTAGTAAATTTAATTAGATTAAAGCTTGTATGTTATTATATCTTTCCTCGTGTATTCGATCCCTACCTTTTTATGTTATACTGTTAATTATATAAGCCTAAGTAGTATTTTAGTTTATAATTGTACGACAAGCTAACAACTTTTGGCAACGTTGCTCGGGAAAGAAATAAATAGCTTTTAGTTTTTATTTAATTTAGATTTACTACTTTTATTAGTTCGTTGTGACTAATAGTTTTTTTTTTTGTATTTTTTTAGTGTTTATTTTATTTTGACAAGGAGCATACATTTAACGAGGTTGAAAGCCAAGTAAGTGATTCGATTACTGTTTACGTAAGTTGTGAAATTATTGAGATGACTACTTTACGTGAATTTTTGCACCAAACTTGGATACGCAGCTTACGCTTATTTCATATCCTGCATTGAATCAACCACTTAAATTGAACTCTGGACTTTTAAATTTGTTACCTAAATTTCATGGAGTGCCTGGTGAGGACCCGGATCGTCATATCAATGAGTTTATTACTATATATTCCACCATGCAACTTAAGGGAATCACCCAAGATCAAATTATGTTTAGAATCTTTCCCTTTTCACTGCAAGGTAACGTTAAAGATTGTTTCTATTACCTATCCCCTGCAACATTCACTACATGGACCCAAATTCATAAATCATTTTTAGAGAAATTTTTCGGTACATCTAGGATTGGGTCCATTAGAAAGGAAATTTGTCACATTAAACGAGTTGATTGGGGAGACTTTTTATGAATATTGGGAGTGTTTTAATAAATTATCTCGCTAGTTGTACCCAACATCAAATTTTTGAGAATTTATTAATTTAATATTTTTAATGAAAGTTTATTGCCAATAGATGGAAATATGGTAGATGTTGATAGTGGAGGAGTCTTATTTAATAAGACTCCAGCTCAAGCTAGAGAACTCTTTAATATTATGGCCCAAAATACTCAACAATTCGGAATTGGAGATACCCAGGTTTAGGAGAATTAATGAGTTCGGTTTAGGTCTATCTGTAGAGACCCAATTGTCCCAAATTACTGTTATGGTGAACAAACTGGTCAATAAATAAGAAATATTAGTTTATAGTATTTGTTGTTTAGAGGGTCATGTTGTTGATGCATGTCCTACACAACAATGAGGGCATGTAAATGCTATTTTTTTCAACTAAGGTCAAATGAACTATAACTCATTCTCCAACACTTACGAAGAATGGAAGGACTATCATAACCTTAGGTATGGATTTGAAGAAAACCCCTAGAATTTGACCAATCTGTTGCTCGAGATAGAACTAATTATCTCTTACGAGCAAATTATTAAAAAGATGGATGACCGAGAAAAGGAGACCGACCTTAGGTTCCAAAGGTTAGAGATGACCATTAAGCGAGTTCAAGAGAGACAAATTGCCAATGCTAAAATAATTAGCAACCTACAAGCCCAAATGCAATCTCAACCTTTCCAAGATCGAAAAGAAAATGTCGGTGTCAAAACACTTAATAGTGGGAAAGAATTAGAGGAACCTAGGAAAAACATAGAGGTAGAGCCGAATTAGAGGTTAAGGAATCGAACTTGACGAAAACAAAGATAATGCTTCTAATGCTAAGGAAAATAGGTAATAAGAAAGATCTTTACGAGCCTATCCCACCTTTTTCTAGTAGATTGATGAGAACAACTCCTAAGATAGACGATGCAATTGAAGATATCATAGAAATATCTAGGAAGGAAGAAACAAACATTCCTCTTCTCGATACCATGAAACGGGAACTTTGTTACGCTAAGTTCTTTAAAGATCTATTCACGAACAAATTAAAATTAAAAAGGAACAAAAAATAAGTGTGAGGGGAGAATACATATGCTTGTTTTCCGAAAGAAATTTCCCGCTAATTGCAAGTGTGCAGGAGACCAGATCTTTTTAGTATGAGAAATGCAACTGAATGATCCTTGAGCCGCAAAGGTGTCGAGCCAAAGATAGTAAACAAAGGCGCTGGTTAGGAGGCAACCCAACATTTTTCAGGGAAGTTTCTATAATTTTTGCTTTTTTATTTTATTTTGCATGTATTACGGACAATGCATGAATTAAGTGTGGGGAGTTTCTAATTTTATGCATTTATCTTTTTATCTTATTTTTTTGGGAAAAACAATTTAGTGTGTTTCTTATGCAGAAATGCATGAACATGAGTATATGCTAGGTTAACTTGCTTAAATTTTTCTGTTTATAGTTTTTTTTCTTTGTAAGTGAGAAATTTGAGCATGTTAATTGTCATTCGGAGTTGTTTAAGTTGATCTTCATATATTTCTTCAATTAGTGACGATCATAATTTTTCATTTTTATTTGATCATGTTATATGACTGTGATAGAGGTAATAAATTGAGTTAAATCGTTCACTAAACTATTGAATTTAGCGGATAACTCATTGAAAATTTGATTTTTCTTGTCTTACATGTTAAAGCTTAGAATATGTTTGTTTACCAACACAGGTTTGTTCGAGTGGTACTACACTTATTCCCCTTATGCGACTTGTGCATGGAAAAGACCTATCTTGGAAAAGTTAACTCCGTTAAGGGCCGTTTACAACTCGAAACACACCAAGCAATAACAAAAATTAAAAAAAAAGGAAAAATGTTAGTTTACCAACATGGGTCGGAGTTGGTGGCTCGGCACCATTTCCCTTTAAGTTTAGGTCTCAAGTTGAGCACTGTATGAATGGAGTAACCCATGCTGGGAGAGTTGTGCCCCTTTTTGGCCGATCAATGGCTCGAACCATACTAACAAACAAAAGAAAGTATTAAGCCCAACACCTCTATTTGGGTGAGTGTGAGACAGGGAGTGTTATATGTTTAAGACCCTATATGAGCCTCGAATATGTGCTCGAATGGAGTTAGAAAAAAATGAAAAAAGGAGAAAAAAAGTGAAATAAAAGTTTGTAAGACAAGTTTATTATCAATTTTTAGTTAGTTATCTGTTGATTCGGTTTCTCTATAACCATATTGCACCTTAACTTTTCTCATCCTAAACCTTTTTAGACCTCTTGGCCGGTATGTACATGTTTGAATAAGATGGATAATTTTTTTTATTGTTGCTTAATTGAAAGAGATATTGTGAAACTCTTTGATGACAATGCAATGTTTAGTTTTTCACTTGCTTGGAAAGATAACTTTTAATGAAATTGTTTTTGAAGAAAGACAAACCTAGTGTATACTTTATGTTTTATGTGTGTATTTATAAGAAAACATAATTTTAGGTTGAGTCTTTGATTTCTTTACACGAGGGTGTTCAAAGTCTATGTGTAGGGGAATTTGTTAAGTCGTAAATTATGTATATTTTTAGTTATTATTTAGTTTATATTATATAGTTTATTTTATCTAAATTATTCTATTTTGTTTATTTTAAAGTGGGAAAGAGAGGAAAAGACGTTAAAAGTGGGTTTTAGCATCTAGGGAATAGTACGCTTCAAAAGTGAATTTTCACTAGATACATCTATTTAATTTAATGAAATTATGGGTCTATTACGAATATCTTAAATATTCAATCAAATTTTTCATCTTTTATTTTTATTTTTTGTAAATCATTTGCGAAATATTTTCTAGAGTGCCCAATATTTGTTTCTGCGTCTTTATGCGAAATGCTCAATTTTATAAGATCTTCTTGATTTGTTATTCAAAAGGCCGACAAGCGTTCAGAAAATATATGAAGTCGGTCCGAAAAATAATGGGGCATAAAATATTTATTTTATGATACTTTATTTTATGAAGTCTTATTTTAAAGAGGAGAGTGAAGAGAAACAATTATGCTCCTAAGCCTATTAAGACTCCTCTTAGAAGTTAGATGACAAGGGGAGACTTGGAAGACAAGAAAGAGGAGGATCATCATAGAATCACCTTTCTCCCTCTCTCCCCTCGGCCCAAACGCCCCACCTCACGGCTGCCCTACCATAAAACAGTCGCTGCCTCACGTATTATCATCACCAGCCATCTCTCTCCTCTATTTTCCACCTCCCTGCTTGGTTGCCCCAATCATCCATCTACCAACCCCTCTCTCTCGCCTTGAATCACAAGCTCTTCGCCACCTCCTGAACTTACGTTTCACCTCTTCTCTCTGCTCATCTCCTTCATCATCATCACCATCACAATCACCTCCTGTATCTCTCGCCACCTCTCAATAACTATCATAACCATCATAATCCTTATACCTCCTGCTCCACTGTCATCACATGCTTAGCCCAAACCCATCAACCTCTTGCTCCCAGTCCCACGTCCATCTATGCCACCATCAACCATCCTCATAATCTTGATCAATATTGTGGTATTATTATTATTATTGTAATTTTTATTTTAAAGACTTTATTTTTATTGTTAGATTAATAATAAAGATGTTATTTTTATTTAGTTTACGTGTCTTAAGTTATATTATGTTTGAGTAGTTTTTATACTTAGTATAATCTACTTGAAACCATGTTAAATTATTTATTTTGAAGCAAAGTTTCGATCTTTATTGTCTTATTGATTCGATCCATGATTCTATGATAATTTGATTTTAACGTTTATGATTTTTATGTCTAATTAATTAGAGTGCACACTAATTAATTTTATATAAATTCATATGATAGTTTAAAAGGTTTAAGTACGTAATTGCTTGATATTTTATGCAAAAGTATCACCCTATTTAATCATGCATGACTCATACCCGTCTCCTTTAATTAGAAAATTATCATAGATCGTTTTTAAATCAGTTTGCTATTAGATTGGTTATTACGTGCTAAATGATATTTTTCTAGTACTTAATACTCTAATTTGATTAAATTCTAGTGCTAGTGTTAGGGTTATCAATATTAGTAGGTTTTATATTAGGGGTAGGCCTAAGTAAACTAATAAGTAAGAAAAACAGGGAAGATCTGTTAGTGGTTGTCTTCTATAGTTTAGCGCATGGGTAGATCAATTTGTGTGTTGATGATAAATAATAATTTTCATAGTGGATATAAATTATACTAAGTTCTTTTTATAAATTTGATATCTTTGATAATTATTTATTTGCTTTTTAGTTATTTTACTTAGTTTTCCAATTTTTATTTTCAAATTTATTGTCTTTTATTATTAATTTCATTATTCCCCCTTAAATAACAGTATTTTAAGTTAGTTTTAGGAATTTTATTTAAATTTAATTTGAGTCTTCATATATTCTAAATTTTTAGATTATTTTTCGAGTCAATTTTCGTTATTTTTGAGTCAGTTTGTTGGAAATTAGGTTAAAAATAGTTTCTTTTATTATTTTTCCTATTTTATCTTCTGTTAGGGTTTAGATAGAGTCTTAGTTTGCATTGATTAAATTTTAGAATTTTTCGATGTGATTCAATAATTTTACATATTTAATTCTTGAATTTAGTTATTGTAGGTTTTTAATCTAAATAAATTCGTAATTGCGATTTTAAATTTAGTTTATATATTTTTAGGGTTTGGTTAGGTCAAGAAAATTAGGATTAATATTCGGGATAATTTTAGTATTTATTTTCGTAATTAATTTAGTGCAGAATTTTACTTATTTAATTTTCTATTTTAGAATTTGTTTATTTTCTGCTTTATTTTTATGTCCTATTATTTCAAAAAATATCCAAAAAATATTTCTGGGTTATTATAGTTTTTATATTCTATATGAATTATTTATTTAATAGTACATAATTTTCTATGATTTATAGTTATTAATTTTCTAAGTTATATTTTATATTTTGATTTTAACAGTAGTAAATTTAATTAGATTAAAGTTTGCATGTTATTATAGCTTTCCTCGTGGATTCGATCCCTACTTTTCTTTGCTATATTGTTAATTATAAGCCTATGTAGTGATTTAATTTATAATTGTACGACAAGCTAACAAATTTTACCGCCGTTATCGGGGAGGTAAAATAATAGTTGTTAGTTTTTATTTAATTTAGATTTGCTAATTTTATTAGTTTGTTGAGACTTTAATATTTGTTTTTCGTAGTTAGTGTTTATTTTTTTGACAAGGAGCATACATTTAACGATGTTGAAAGCCAAGTAAGTGATTCGATTTTGTTTCTATAAGTTCGGAAATTATTGAGATGACTACTTTACGTGAACTTTTAGCACCTAACTTGGATACATAACTTCGCCTATTTCATATCCTGCATTGGTTCTATTACCTACCCCCTGCAACATTCACTACATGGAGCCAAATTCATGAAGCATTTTTAGAGAAAGTTTTTCCTGCATCGAGGATTAGGTCCATTATAAAGGAAATTTGTGGAATTAAACAAATGACTGGGGAGACTTTTTATGAATAGTGGGAGGGTTTTAATAAATTATGTGCTATTTGTCCCCAACATCAAATTTACGAGCATTTATTAATTCAATATTCAGAAAAAAAGTCTTGAGTCTCTCGACATGTGGCGTGAGCAACCACTATTTAAGTACCATTGACCTATCTTCTTCGAGTTACCTCCTCAATGTCCGAGTTCTCATTGTCTAACTAAGATTCAACTTATGAGTTTGTGAGTGCCATAAAACACTTTGAGTCGTCGGAATCATCTTCTTCGGATGTGTCGTCGTCACTCCAGGAAGCCGTCATAGCCTTCTTCTTTATGTCCTTCTTTCTTTTGAGACAATCTTTGACTATGTGCTCCTTGCTGCCACATTCAAAGCAACCGAGTTCTTAGTTAAAGATAACTTTGAAGGGGATGAATATTTACGTCTTCTGTCCTTCTTATCTTTCTTGTAGAACTCATCCTTTGGCCTCTTTTCCAAATTCTTGTATTTCATAATTCTCTTGAACCGGCGGGTTATGAGCGCCATAGGATCCCCTTTCGATTATGAGGAGCTCGGAATTTCACATCTATTTTCCGAGGCCTTCAATGCAATATTCCTTTTGGTGTTGACCATCTGCATCCTCTTCTTCCGGATGAATCTCGTGGGTAAGTAGCTTTCCAATAAGCTTGTCTGGTTTGAGTCTAGAGAGGTTATGAGCTTCTTCAATGGCTGTAACCTTGGGACCTAATTGCTTCTTTGGTAGACTTCTCGGAATCTTTCTGGACATTTCTTCGTGAGAGATCTTTACGCCAGAGATTTGAGATTATTAGTAATCTCTGTGAACCGAACATACATCTAAGTGATGTTTTCTTCAGGCTCCATTTTGAACAGCTCGTATTTATGAAGATATTGACTTATCTTAGCCTACTTCACTTGGCTTGTTTCTTCATAAGTGTTGACAAGAATGTCCCACACTTCTTTGGTTGTGTCACAGTCGAGACCCTGTTGTATTCTTTTTTGCTAATAGCGGACATCGGTGTGTTCATAGCTTTAAAGTTCTTTCCGAACTTTGCGGTCTCTTCGATAGTGAACTCAGATTGGCTTTAGGCGTAAGAGGTGCATTCTCCGTCTTCATTGGACTGTAGTTTCCTGCTTGGATGATGTTCCAAACATCTTCATCGTTGTCCATCGGGAAACACTCCGTCATCTTCTTCCAATGTCCAAAGTTTGACCATTTGAAATTTGATGGTCCGGTGGATGATCTTCCTTCATCGAACTCTCCATTATTCCGAGCCATTTGATCTTTATACCTTTGGATGGTGAGATCCTCGTTAAAAGTCTAGGCTCGGATACCAATTGAAGGTCTAGTCTTGGAGAGTCTAAATTACCCTAGAGGGGAGGGGGAGCGGTGAATAGGGTAAAAAGAAATTTAAACAATTTTTGCACCAACATAAACCAAAAGTAGATTCCGAGTCTAGATTGGACTTAGAAAGACAATAACACGAGATGTACATAGAAACCCTCCTGGGGCAGAAAACTACGGACAATGCTAATCTAAGCACTAAGTTAAATCCACTATTTTGAATCCATAAAATACAAAGGACTGACTCAACCGAATTGCATCCTTAAGTAATTCCCTACAATGTTTTCCTAGATTCGAGATGTTCCCTTATCGGATCTAGTACTTCTTGACTAAGGTAACCTTTTCAATTAGGGACAACTGAGCTAAGTTAACCCTTACGAGCTTAATCAAGGGACTTTACAAAGAAAGTAAGAGAAGTATGTAATTCATTACAAGACTTTCTTTATAACTAAAAAATTATCAAATACGAGGTTTGGAGTTGTAAAAAGATTGGTCGAGTATGCACTTAGTAAGTGATTTAGCAATCTATTGA
Source organism: Talinum fruticosum (assembly GCA_021018815.1). Classification (NCBI taxonomy): domain Eukaryota; kingdom Viridiplantae; phylum Streptophyta; class Magnoliopsida; order Caryophyllales; family Talinaceae; genus Talinum; species Talinum fruticosum. Next base: position 5,492,143 of record JAITYX010000012.1, read on the forward strand.
GCAATCTTCTAGTCTTGTGAAGTGGCTTCTATTTATAGCCAACTAGGTAAAGTGACCGCTGAGTCTTGGTTACGGATCGAAATCTTCACTAGCGTTGTAACGGCTATTCCGAGTTACTCAAAAAGATCCGCTGGGATGTGAACTTTGTGCAACAGCTCTCTTGACTCCAAAAGATGGTCCAATCACTTGGTGGTGACTGAAAACTGAGGTGGAAACAACCGTTATGCCTAGAGTTGGAGTTTTCCAGTTTTGGAAACAAACAACCTTGACACGGTATCTCTGTCTTGTCCGAAGTAGCTAAAACTTGTCTGCTGGTGTTTAATGGTTAGAAGTCGGTTGCTTTTGAAATTCAAAAATAGATTAGCCTCATTTGAATAACCTACAAAAGCAAACCACATTAGTTCTCAAAGTATAAAATTCTTTGGTCCAAGATTAGGCACAAAGTAAATAAATGCCTAATTATCTTTGGCCTAAAAGAATGGAATTTTCCGAGTCTAATATTCAATATGCTCAAATTCCATCTTGAGTAATTCCTAAAATAATCAAGTTAGAAAGAATAAAATATCGAGTATAAGAACTTGATCCGATCAAATAATTCTCAAGGAAATAAACCGACTTAGAATAAAGAATTAACGTTGTAATTCACTTTGCGTTCAAATACAAAGTCGGTGCTTAGAATAAAAGTGTTAGAGAAATTATTTGAGCATGTGATGGTTCGGAGTGATGTCCGAATGAGTCGAAACACCGAGTGTAAGAGATATGCAATAAAGCGCTATCTTAGTCGGTCTAAACAGAATGAAAACTTAGATAGAGTTTCTATAATACGTAGAATAACTTAGAATCAAAACCTAAGAGAGATTGAAATTTATACCGAGTCTTCAATGCGAGTAATAAGTTGGTAAAGTGATAAAAAGAAAGTGAAGCGGTGCTATTTATAGTGGAAAAGGCTTCCAACCGTCTTTCGACCCAAATACCAAGCAATGGTTCTCGGACCCTTGTGTGGCTCTGCATTGTAACAGCTAGTTTTCCAACATCTTTCTTCCAACAGACTAGTTTACGCTAACTGTTCGCATGACGAGAGAGAGAGAGAGACAAGAAAGAGTTTGCGAAAACATTTATGAGATTCTTCATTTATCTAGATATGATCTCAGAATTTTGATGTCCATTTTGCTCATAATCTAAGTCCGACACGAGTAAATTTTCCGAGTGACTAGGAACACTCGGAATACTAATAACTCATAGCTTAGTTTCACTTTGAGTAAACCGATCAATTTGTTATCTATTTAAAGCATATAACACATAATCATGAAAGGATAAATCATGCAATAAATCTCATAATCATGCACTAATCATTCCAAGCTCATTCCTAATAAAACAAAATTGATCCTCACTAAGAGGATTAGTGAAAATATTAGCTAGTTGAAACTTAGTAGGAATAAATTCAAGTTCAATATCACCTTTCTCATAATGGTCTCTTAAAAAATGATACCGACCTTAATATGCTTAGTCTTTGAGTGTTGAATTGGATTCTTAGTGATGCTAATTGCACTTTGATTGTCACACTTGATTGGGATGGAAGTGAATGACAGTCCAAGATCCTTCAAGTGCTGCTTGATCCATAGAATCTTAGCACAGCAAGCTCCAGCTGCAATTTACTCAGCCTCAGCGAGTTGATAGAGTAACCGAGTTTTATTTCTTTAAGTACCAGGAGATAAGGGATTGACCAAGAAATTGGCATGCTCCTGAAGTGCTCTTTCTATCAACTTTGTATCCAGCATAGTGAGCATCCGAGTATCTAGTAAGAGTCGGTTCCGAGTCCTTCGAAAACCATAGACCAAGATTCCGAGTCCCTACAAGATATCTAAAAATTCTCTTCACCGCGAGTGAGATGTGATTCTTTTGGATTAGCTTGAAATCTTGCAGAAAGGCCGACATCTGTACATGATATCTAGCCTACTAGATGTGAGATAAAGTAGAGGTCCAATCATACCTCTGTAGAGTTCCGATCTACGACTTTACCTTTCTCGTTTGACTCCGGTTTCAAACTGCTACTCATAGTTGTTGCTGTATGCTTCACATCTTGTAGCTTGTATTTCTTCAATAGCTCCTTGGTGTACTTAGATTGATGGACATAGATGTCATCCTTATCTTGTTTAATTTGCAGACCAAGAAAGAAATTGAGTTCTCCCATCATACTCATTTGGAACTCCTGTCTTATTAACTTAGAAAACTCTTGGCATAGAGTTTCATTAGTAGCTCCAAAGATAATATCATCAACATATATTTGTATGATAAGAGAATCACTCCCCTTGGTTTTTATGAAAAGAGTTTTGTCAATCTGACCTCTTTTGAAATTATTTTCAACCAAGAAACTGCTTAGTCTTTCATACCAAGCTCCGGGAGCTTATTTAAGACCATATAAAGCCTTTTGCAATTTGAAAACATGATTTGGAAATTCTGAGTTTTCAAATCTAGGGGTTGCTCAACATATACTTCTTCTTGAATAAAACCATTGAGAAATGCACATTTGACATTCATTTGCTAAAGCTTCATGTTCATGCTAGATACAAATGATGAAAGAATTCCGATTGCCTCAATCCTAGTAACAGTGCCAAGGTTTCCCCACAATCAATTCCTTCCTCTTGGTTGTATCCTAGAGCAACTAGTCTAGCCTTATTTCTGACTACCAACCCTTCCTCATCCAGTTTGTTCTTGAAATCCATTTGGTTCCTATTACTGGGTGGTCGAAGGTCATTTGGTTAGAGTCTAGACTTGGTTTCTTTCAAATAGATTAAGCTCTTCTTGCATGCCATCTAGCCATTCAGGTTCATTTAGGGCGTGTAGTGCATTCTTAGGTTCTATTAATGTTATGAATGCAGAGAATGCACACAAATTATGCAAAGAAGATCAAGTTCTTACCCCACTATGGATATCGAAAGTATGTTCTCGGATGGGTGACTAGATTCATATTTGAAAGCTCTACATATCCTTTGAATTATTAAGTTTGTTGTTGAATAGGCTGATTTTCAGTTGGTTGTTCTTGCTAAGCCTATACATTGGCTTGTTCTTCGACGATTCCGAGCTGGCTCTTGATTTTGATCATTCCGAGTCATGGTATTATGAGTTGCCTCAGTTCTTCTATTTTGACTCTTTCTAAGCTCAACTTCAATAAGTTCATCTTCATCTCTATTAAGCTTGATATATGAGAATGTGGATTCACTTATCCTGCCAAGATCAATCTCATCAAAGATAATGTGGATACTTTCTTGCACTTTGTTAGTCCTTTTGTTAAATACACGATAAGCTTTACTATGAGATGAGTAACCCATAAATATACCTTCATCTGATCTAGCATTAAACTTAGTCGGATGTTCCTTACCATTGTTATGCATGAAGCATTTACATCCAAATGGTCCGAAGTAAGAGATGTTAGGCTTCTTTCACTTGTACAACTTTTGCTCGGAAATTATAAGGTAAATCATTTTCAGTCATCATGGTCCTTCCTATTTCTTCAAGAGTTTTGTTCTTTCTCTCCACTACTCCAATTTGTTAAGGAGTTCTTGGTGCAGAGAAGTTATTGGAGATGCCATTCTTGGCACAAAAATCTGCAAATTCCGAGTAGTCAAACTCCCTTTCATGGTTAGTTCTAATCCTTCCGATCCGAGTTTGAAACTCCACTTGAATTTTGTTGTGGAACTTAGTAAACTCTTTGAAGGCTTCATTCTTGTTCTTCAGAAAACATGCCCAGGTAAATCTTGAATAATCATCAACAATGACAAGCACTTAAGATTTACCTCCTAAGCTTTTCACAAGAACTTCAAGCACACAAATCCATATGAACTAACTCAAGCAGTTTGGATGTAGATGCGGTTTGAGTGGTTTAAAAGATGATCCGACTTGCTTTACTTTTGTGCATGCTTTATAGATTTTATCTTTCTTAAATGCACAATTAGGTAAACCCCGAACCAATTCATGATATGTAAGTTTCTTGATAGTAGGCATGCTAATATGACCTAGTCTATGATGCCAAGTCCATGAATCATCATTCAAGGATGCTTTCAAACAAGATAAATTCTGATTAGAATATGAAAGAGGGTTAGTATAGGTGTTACCCGACCTCGGACTCGAGAGTTTTGTCTCTTTGGTGACTGTTTCAAAAATATAGTAGTTGTTCCGACTGAACCTTACCTCTTGGCATTTGTCACATAGCTCGGAAATGCTAAGGAGATTGTACTTAAGCCCTTTGACAAGGTAGATTGGGCTGATTGAGTTGTTCCCTTGACCAATCTTACCAATCCCCACTATCTTGCCTTTACTATTGTTTCCAAATATGACTTTGCCTTCTTTCGGATCTTCTAACTCTGAGAAGAGCCTTGAATCTCCGGACATATGGCATGAGCAACTACTATCCGAGTACCTAGTGACCTTTTCGTGTTTGAGTCACCTGCAAAACGAAACAAACTAACCCTTCTTATTTCCTCTTATAAACCCGATGAATCGTTTTTATTGTGGTCTTTTTTGAGGGAGAGCACTTTTGGGAACCTAGATTTGAATGATTTTGGGTCCGATCTAATTCCGATTCTTCTTTCTAGGAAACTGAGTCTGTGTCTCTTTTTTTCGAAAATGCTTTCTTTTGTAAACAGGTGGAGAAGGCTTTTTCCTATAAGCTAGTCTAGGCTCAGTCCTCTTTTGATGAGATTGAATGGGACTGTGTTAGCCTTTTTATCACTACAATTCTAGAATTAGTTTTGAAGAGACTAAAATAGGAATTAGATTCCTCTTCGACATTGTAATCAAGTTCTTTTTTTTTTTTCCTAAAAGAGACACACTGAGAGCCTAGTAAAAGATCAAGGTTTTTCTAACCTTGGGTGAGTTTTAAAACATGCTCTTGAGATTCATTGAGCTTCTTTTTAGTTACTCATTCTCTGCTTCGAGTGACTCGGACTCGGTCTCATTGTTTTGGACATTGGTCTCGAGTACTTTCGGATTTTATCTCAAGTTTTCTAACTCATTTATCAAAACATTACTGTCAGGAATAAGAGACTCGGGTTGTTCTTTGAAATTTGAGGAGTCATAATTGGACTTTTCTTCCAAAGTAAAAATATATCTGGCTAAAACAAGCTGTGGAGAACTTAATTATCTCCCGAAGACTTGTCTCCTCAGTATCTAAGTTGTCATCGACTTACTTATATTCAGCTTACGAGTTTGTAAGTGCTATAAAACACTTTGAGTCATCTCGAATCATCTTCTTCGGATGAGTCATAATCACTCTAAGTAGCCATCATAACCTTTTTCTTCTTTCTTTCCTTCTTTCTCTTTGGACGAGTCCTTGACTATGTGCTCCTTGCTGCCACATTCAAACCAACCAAAGTTCTTAGTTAAAGATAACTTGGAAGGCGATGAGTATTTACCTTTCCTGTCCTTCTTATCTTTCTTGTAGAAGTCTTCTTTTGCCATCTTTTGCCACTTGTTATACTTCATCATCTTTTTGAAGTCTCGGGTAATGAGTGCCATGTGATCCTCTGCTGATTCTAAGAAGCTCGGACTTTGACGTCGGCTTTACGAGGCCTTCGACGACAATATTCTTTTTGGTGCTGACCTCGACATCCTCTTCTTCCAGATGAATCTCATGAGTAAGTAGCTTCCTAATTAGCTCGTCCGGCTTCAATTGAAAGAGGTTCCGAGCCTCTTCTATGGCTGTCATCTTGGGAACCCATTTTCTCTTTGGTAGACTTCTAAGAATTTTTCGAGACCATTTCCTCATGTGAGATCTTTCTACCTAGAGACTTTGAGATTGTTAGTAATCTCTCGTGAAACAAGCGGATATCTTAGTGATGTTCTCTTCTTGCTCTATCTTGAATAACTCATACTTGTGAAGATATTGACTTATCTTCACTTGCTTCACTTGACTTGTTCCTTCATAGGTGTTCACAAGAGTGTCCCGCACCTCTTTGGTCGTGTGACAGGCAGAGACCCTCTTGTACTCTCGAGCTGATGGCACACATCGGTGTGTTCATAGCTTTGAAGTTCTTTATGAACTTCTCGGTTTCTTAAGTGGTGTGCTCAGATTTCTCTTTAGGAACAGATCTTACACCTTCCTTCTTCATTGGAATGTAGTTCCCATCATGGATGATGTTCCGGACATCTTCATCGTTATCCATCAGGAAACATTCAATCATCTTCTTCCAATGTGCAAAGTTTACCCTTTGAACTTGGGTGGTATGGTAGATGATCTTACTTCATCGAACTCTCCATTATTCTCAGCCATTTGATCTTTAGACCTTTGGATTGTAAGATCCTCCTGAAAGGCTAGGCTTTGATACTAATTGAAGGTTTGCTCTTGAGGAGAATAAGTCACATTGGGGGAGGGTGATAGGGTTGTGGAAGATTTTAAGTAAAATCAAACACTTTTGGCACGTAAGTGAGCGAAGTAGATTTTGAGTCTAGATTGGACTAAAAATGATAAACAAACTGAAGTACATGGAAACCCTCCTGGTGCCGAAAACCACGGACATTGCTAATCTAAGCACCAAGTCAAATCCATTAATTGAATTGTCAATTACAAATGATCGACTCTAACTAGAATTGCTCCCTTTGACAATTCCTTTACAAGTTTTCCTAGACTCGAAGTTCTCTTATCCGATCTAGTACTTCCTGACTGAGTTAACCCTTACATCTTAGTCAAGTTACTTACAAGGAAATTCAAAAAGAATGTAAGTGATTACAGGACTTTCTTTACAACTCGGAAAGTAAGAATTATAGATTTGGAGTTGTAAGTAGAGGATTGAGTAAGAATGAGACCAACAATTGGTTCAATAATAAATTTTAGCAACCTTCAAGTCTTTTGTTGGCTTCTACTTATAAGTACTTAGGTAGTGTGACCGTTGAGTCCGGTTCTGGACTTGTGATCTTCACTAACCGTTCTAATGGCTATTCTAAGTCACTCGAAAAGATCCATTGGGATGTGAATGTTATGTAACAGCTCTTGGATCTAAAAATTGTCCAATCATCTGCTGGTGATTGAAAACCGAGGTGGAAACAATCGCTAGACACAAAGTTGTAGTTTCCAGCTTTGGAAACAAACAACCTTGACACGGTGTTTGAGCCATGTCCGAGAAATAAGCTGTTTTACTGTCGCTAGTTTTTAACGGATAGAAACCAATTGCTTTTGTACTTCAAAAGTAGATTAGGCTTGTCTAAACAACCTGAAAAAACAAATCATATTGATATTCAAAGTATGAAAATACTTTGATCTAAGATTAGGCACAAATAATAATTAAATCGGAGTAATTAAGCACTTAATTATCGTTGGCTTAATAGAGTGGAATTTTCTAAGTCTAATATCTATTAGGTTCAGATTCCATCTTGAGTCAATCCTTCAAAATGATCAAGTTATAAAGAATAAAGTATCGGGATACATGAATTGGATCTAACAAATAATTCTCTAGAAGTAGACTGACTTAAAACAAATAATTAATGTTGTAATTCATTTTAACTTGAAACAAGAAGTCAATGCCCGGAATAAGTAAGTTAGAGAAATTATTTGTTCATGCGATAGTTCCGAGTGATGTCCGAGGGGACAGAAGCACGGTTATGAGAGATATGCAATAGTGTGCTTTTTGAGTGGGTCATAATAGAATGAAAACTTAGATAGAAGTTTCTACAAGGCTCGGAATGACTTAGAATCAAAACTCAAGAGAGATAGAGAGTTATACCCGAGTCTTCACTCGTGATCGAGAAGTTGGTGATCCGGTTCTCAAGGGAATTAGAACCCCAATTCAGGACACCGGAGGAAAATTTAGGCCCGGTTGGCGAGGAACCGTACATCCTCAATGAAATTATGCTAGGAGAAGTAGTTAAATTGAAAAACTTAGATGGGGAAGAGCTATTTTAGTACACCAACCTAGACAAGTTGATGAAATATTACGTTTTGCATTGAAATAAACGATTTAAGCAATGGCCGAGTCCAGCAGCACTCAGCCCACGATCCATTGCTACACCAGCCATCGCTCGGTTAACAGCAGGACGGACGGACGGACATTGCCTTGTCAATTATTTCTTTTTTCTGTTTGATTATTTTTAGGGTGGTCCATTTCAGATTGTCTGTTTTAATTGTCCCATTATAAGTGAGGGATAATGTAGGAACCAGCAGCCCTCACCTCCCCTTGTTAGGGCGAGTGAACTGCACAAGAGTTTCCCCACGAAGCGGCGTTGGCTCTTGTTTTGGGTTTTAAAAATGATGATTTTTGAAAGCGGGGTATGCCTCCTATTGAGATTTCCAATTTTTATAATTTAATTTAAAATTGTTTAAGCAAAGTGGTGATTGGCGACTTTTATTAATCATTTGTTTTTAGAAATTAAATTTTAGAAGGTCTCGAGATATTATTGAAAATAGAAAAAATACATTTTATATTCTACCGCAATGCTTTTGGGCCAAAAAGGTGAAAAACACCGGTTTTGACCAAGAGCCAATCCTTGTCACTAGCCGACACCAGCGAGAGTTACCGTCGTTCGATCACCGCGTGTCGGCTATAGGCGGAGGAGTCGAGTCTTGGTCCATAGCCTCAGCTGTCGAAAAGCAGATTGATTTTTATCCATCTTTAAAACAGACATGCCGAGACGTAATTAGAACAAATAAAAAACATAAGACGGAGAGTCGCCATTTAGTTTTAAGAGATTAAAACTAAGAAAAAAAGAAAACTCTTCCAATGTTAGTACGTAAAACTATTCTTGAAAGAGGTTTTAAAAAAGTTACTTGCCCTATAACCGAGAATCTAGTTTTCGAGGATGAAGGTATAAAAAAAGTTACTAATTTGAATTGTGAGTCAAAAATAATGTGTTTTAAATCCAACTTACAACTTGCAAAGGCGAAAAATTAAATCATTCAAAACATGCGAAGAAAGTAGTAAAAGCGAGTTATGAAAGCAATAAAGGAAGTGATAAAATAAAAAGAAAAATAAAGCAAGAAAAATAAAAATTACATCGAGCGGAGAGGAATTAGAAGCAATTTACATTTTGATCCGCAATACGTAAAAAATTAAAGGCATAAAATAAATAAAACTTTAAAGGAAGCAAATGTTGATCGGACGCCCTCATGTTGTCGCACCCACCGACTTGGTTTATGAACCGAATTTGGAAGCGTGACGGTGGGAAGGCAAGATTGAGAGAGACTATTTGTGGTGTTTTCCGAGCTAAAGTAGTGTGAAATGTAAGAGGTAGTAGTGTGAATATGAGAGGATAAGGAAATGGAATAGAATACTGAGAGTGTAGTAGTGATTAGCTGAAAATTAGCCAAAAGATCGAATACAAGTTTTGCATTCAATAGCTCTTAGCTCAAATTCAGTAGTATGTACCATAGGAATCAACCATCCTCCAAATGAGGGATAAATCCCTCAATTTATAAAGGCGAATTAGGTCACACAAATGATATAAAAAAGAGGAAACAAGTCATCTAAGTAGTTGAACTCGGCCGGTTTACGATGAGAATGAAGGAGAAAAATCGAGACCAAGTCAAGTTAGACCAGAAATCCCTAGAGAGGATCAAGATACGCGGCGCGGCCTCCCAATGACGTCCTATAGGGACCGTGACTTTCGTGCCTCGGTTTAACGCTCGGAACAAAATGCGTCATTTTAGCAGAGCGGACCATGAAATGCGAAGCCTGGTCAAAATGGTGTGGTACGGATGCCTTGGAGTTGTGTTCCTTGGTTGGTCACCGCAGGAACAAAATGCGGCGCTTTGGCGAGTGTAAGCCATGAAACAAGGCGCCAGTCAAAACGTGTCGTATCGTCATTTGAGCTCCGTGTTACGCTCAAACGTTGAGTTTAATGCGCGAGTTTAGCCGAAGCGTAGTGTAGATCTTTTCTCCTTATTGGGAGCCTAACTCGGGCGTGGTTCATTCAAAAGAAAATGGGTTTATGGAAAGCCTAAGCCAAAAGGCTAATTTTTTGGTGTTAATGGTTTTTTGTGGTTTACTAGCTTCAGTCACGCCCATCGGACTCCGATCATGATCCGAGTTTGTAAACGAGGATTGGGATTTCATCACCGAGCTGGCAAAATAAAATAACAAAAATAAAATAGTTGAGGGCGACACGTTTTCGGTGCCTACAATTAGCCCTACTTTAACCGAGTCTAAAAGACAAAGGGTCAAAGTAGACACTAAAGGATAGTTATCTCACCTTTTGGCATCTCTTCGGATGTCGATCAATTGGGGGTGTTTGGAATTGGATGTTGTTGAACATAAACTCCGAGACAAGGGGCCTTGACTGGATCGTAATTTATGTGTTCTAAAATTCGACTAAATAGTCCCGAGTTTGGTTTGATCAAAGTCCTAAAGCTCATTAATTAGGCTGAAGCTTAATCGTCTCTTGATCCGAAGATTGGCTTGATCAATTTATGTGTACTTACGAATGTTCGATATTTTAGCTAAATAATTTAATAAAAAATAGACGGAAGAATAAATCTCATAAAGCTAAAGTAGTGAGCTCCAATGTTCCACTTACATGCAAAACATCCAAAAGCAACTAGCCACGCCTTATGGTACATGACACCAGTAAGATGTAGCCTATACCGACAAGTTGCTACCATAGCCTCATGACCGGCGCTGGCCATGATTTGTGCAAGGTATGGTCTCAGCGCATGCTCTTGCCCCCTTCATGCTTGTTATCCTTTTACCTTGTTAATTTGTCTTATGCACTTGTCAAGTTGGTCAAGTTTTCCTATAAAAAGGGATATTTGTGTGTTCCAATCGTAATATCTACTCAATGTTTAAGAAGAAACGATAGTTTCCCAGATTGGCAATAGGTCGGAGGGCACACAACCCAATTTATCCGTATTTTTACTCCCACAAACAATTACCAGTTTGGCCTAGCCTACAATACAACTTCCAAAGAGATATCCAAAGCTAAATAGGATATTCAAGCCAAAAGAACCACACCTTTAATAGTTCAATCAACCAAACCTTATCCCGTCACTCTAAAAGCCAAGTTTTGCGAGAAGGTAATGATTTCCCCAACTATGACTTTCCTAATCCCTAATTTTTTTAAAGAGAATGCTATTTTGGTTCCTAAGTTTGAAATCTTCAATGATTGGTAGATTCTGAAAAGGAGTCATGTACCTCCTTAAGAAGAAACAGCTTTTCCTGCACTAGACCAATGCGGCAGATAGTAGTATCTTTGGCATATTGTTTGGATAGAAGAGCATAATTTCGAGTATCGTCTAGGGCCATGCCACTCCCAAAATTTGATCCAACCAAGTTCATTACGGGCATTGATGAAGTAAAGTCCAAGTATATCATTAGGATTAATGCTAAAGGAGGCCAAGAGTTCATCACAATTCTAAGAGAGAAATCGGGAAGTTTGGTCTAAAGCTTAGGATTGCGGCTAGTTTATCTTCTTCTTAATCAATTAATGAATTTTCCTTTTCTTCCATTGCATCTTTTGAGTTTAAGTATGATGTATTAGTTTCTTTATTCAATACAATGAATCTTTTTGCTTACTCCTTTCCTTCTCCTATTCTTAATGGTTTTGCCTCTAATCATGAACAAGAAATTCATATAGAATTAATAAAAGCTATCGAAAATCATGTGAACCGATCGTTCATCATCGATGATGCAATTACTATTAATAAAGGGACCATGTGGCAGCCTGAAATTAAGATTGACTTAGTCTAGAAGAGCAGAAGCATTTTACTTCCTTCTTGACAAAATTCATTGATATCTTCGCTTGGTCCTACAGAGATGTCTCGGAATAGACTTAAGCATAGTAGAATACAAAATTTCACTCTATGAAGATGCTAAGCCAGTCAAACAAAAGTTTCATAGGATAAAGCTTTCATGGGCTCTAAAACTAAAGAGGATGTTAAGAAATAGTTAGACGCCGGGTGTAATAGAGTAGTGCACTATAAGTCATTATACCAATTAGGAAGAAATATGAAAGGGTTCGGATGTGCGTCGACTTCGGAGACCTAAATAAGGCAAGCCAAAAGACTAATTTCCCTATGCCTTTTACAGACTTATTAGTCAACAATACAACAGGCCATGCCTTACTCTCCTTTCTCGGATGGTTATACCGGCTATAACCAAGTTAAGATTGTAGAGGACGATATGGAGAAGACTACCTTCATCACTCAATGGGAAACTTTCTATTATGTGGTGATGTCGTTTGGGTTGAAAAATGTTGGGGCCATGTATCAAAGAAGAGTCATGACCTTTGTGCACGATGTAACTCATAAGGAAGCTTAGGTATATGTGGATGACATGATCATGAAGTCCAAAGATAGAGCTGGGCACTTACGTAGCTTTAGGAAATTCTTTGAGTGACTTAGGAAATATAATATGCTCTTAAACCTTAAAAAATGTGCCTTCGAAGTAACGTCAGGAAAATTATTGGGTTATGTGGTAGTTTGAGAGGAATTAAAGTTGATCCATCCATGATCAAGGCTATTCAGGATATGCCACCGCCAAGGATAGCAGCTTTTCGAGATGTCTTCAATATGTAAGTTGTTTCATATCAAAACTAACTACTACGTGTGAACCAATATTAAAAAGCTTGAAAAGGGAGCAAAGCCTATATGGGATGAGGAATGCCAAGTAGCGTTTTAAAAAGTAAAAACATAGTTGTCTAATCCGCCAATCTCATTTCCATAGTAGCCCTAAAAACCATTAATGTTATATATCGCCATTACGTAAACTATAATGGGAACCATGCTAGCTTAACTGGATGAGCCAAAAGAGAGATTATTGTACTACCTAAGCAACAAATTCTCGGATCGCAAAACTCGTTATACTCACCTAGAAAAATATCATTGGCATTAGTTTAGGCAACCAAAAAGCTTGTACACAACATGTTAACAAATTTGGTACAAATAGTAGCACCAATGAAACCAATCAAGTACATCTTAGCACAACTGTCCGTCAACAATAACATAACACGATGGATGGTGATGCTATTTGAATTTGAACTCAAATATGTCCATAAAGGGCAATCAAGGGAAAAGTTATCTCTTAATTTCTAGTAGAACTACTGAGAGAGGAAACGAGAGTGAAAGAGTTCAACTTCCTGGATGGAAAGATACTATATGTAGAAGTTAATATGTGGACCATGTACTTTGATGACATTTCCAAGCAAAAGGGTTTCAGAGTAGGAATTCTATTGGTGTCACCAAAGGAGCACATACTCCTATTTCGGTTAAATTGGACATTACGGTGTCCAACAACGTCACGAGTATGGAACGTACGTCAAAGGATTATAAGGTGCTATAGAAATAGGAGCTAAGAACAACAGAGTCTATGGAGATTCGGTTATGATCATTAATCGGATTTAACAAAAATAGAAGGTAAGAAGTGAAAGATTGGCACCCTATCATGCACATTTATTGGACCTCTTTTTATTTTTGTTTTTGTAACTACTTCGTAATTTCATCGTGATTTTTGTGGTTATGATGGAGAATTCTTCCTGAATTAACATACCAACATCTATAAGGGTAGTGAAGCTCATGAAAGGTAGAACTTCGGATGTTGGTTGAATTCGAGTAGTACATTCTTAAAGATAATCCTTACTTGATCCTTTTCGAAAGGTCTGTCTACTATGTGGACAACCTTAGTCTTCCAATGCATGAGGAATTGGGTGAAGCTTTCTTTGTATTCCTATTTGGTTAGCTCCAAATCTCGAAGAGTAATAGCTAGGTCGAGTATTGTAGGAGTATTAATGTAGAAACTCCTTACAAAGATCTATCTAGTTTGAGACCCTACGTGGGTGAATAACATTATAGCATTTCACGACGTCTTCATCAAACCTACAAGGAAAGATAACATTGTATGTGTTTTCCATTATATTTTTCAAAGTCATTGCTTCAATATAAATCCGTACATGATGGTGTTGGATTTTCTAAACTATAGAATTTGATATCAAGCATAGTGAACTTTGGTGGAAATTTTACTTTAGGGACTCGATGTGAATCCCGCAGGACTATTTTGTGGAGCTTAAATGCAGCACTTTGATGCTCATGATCATGAAATGCAATGCTTAAACGTTGTCTTCAAGTCTTCGGCTCCTTGTCCGATTGGACAAAAGCAAAATGTAGTATTCTAAGCTTGGAATTTCCCAGACACACGGCTCTTGGATCACCCGAAAGAAAGGGGATTTATGGAGTGACCCAAGGCAAAGGCCGTTTATTTGGTGCTCGGGGTTCTTTGTGGTTTACTAGCTTATGTCGCACCATTCAAACATAGTCCGAGATCCAAATCCTCAAACAAGACTCGGGATTTTCATCATTGGGCGAACAAAATAAAATACAGTAATCAAAGAGATAAGGGACGACACTTTTAGGTGTCTATAGTTAGCCCCCACTTTGATCGAGTCCAAAAAGACAAAGGGTCAAAGTAGACACTAAAGGGTAGTTACCTCGATTTTGGATATTAGGTAATGTGTGATGTTTGGAATTGGTTGTAATCGAACCTTAACTCCAAAGTGGGGCTGGACTTGATCATCATGCATGCGTTTAGAAGTCCGGTAAGATGATCCTAAGTTTGGCTTGATCGAGCTTGAAGCTTGGCATATTTTGATGCTAAAACTTCGATTGTTCTTTGATCCGAAGCTTGGCTAAATGATCTGCAACACACTTGTTAGTTCATAATCAAATTGATGAAAGGTGAGTGTTTTACCCAAATAATTCGGTCGAAAACAGATTGAAAATCTAATCCGAAATAGCTGGGTGGTGGACTCGAAAACTCCGATTTGCATGCACAAGATGCCAAAGAGCTACATGCCATGGTTGTGGGACTCCACAAGCTAAGTGGACAGAGCTAAACCTGCAAAGTTGTCGCCGATGGGACATCACGGCGCCTCGTGGTCGGCGTCGGCTAGCCTTTGACGAGTGTTGTGCCCGACATACTCTACCAGATTCCCTTGGCCTCCCACTACTTTCTTGACCCTTGTATTGTATGGTTGGCTTCCTTGACCGAGTTTTCCTATAAAAAGGGTACTTAGTGTGTTCATTTTGCACACTTACTCCTCTTAGTCTTGCATTCCCCTTGTGCTCTCTTACTTTGCTTCCCTTGAAAACTTGTTGGTTTCCAAAAATCTTGTCTTCAAAATGTCCGGAAGAAAAGCTCATCCTATCATCGAGAGCAGAAAAACTCGTCCAAGATAACTACCTCGAGAAGGAATGGCATCCACCGGATAAGTAGAACCTAAATGACCTCTTGGTGGAGGCTGAGTGTCATGCTTCTTCCCTTGCCATCATTCCTTCGATAAGCTAGTTGGCTTATGTTTCTTCCTTTACTTAGTGAGAATAGCTTTTCAACTAAAAAAATCTTGTTTGATATTTGTCTTGTAGAAAGGCTCGATTCGGAGTAGTAGAGTTACCCGTAAATTCATGGAGACATACAGGAGGATGAACTTTCCTCTAGAAGATATCATGCATAGTTCCAGTGTTTGGTCCTCTTTATTTTGCTTTGGACCACCTTACCGACAAAAGGGAAAGGGATCCCATTAGGGCCATTAGTGAGCGTTTTGGGACACTCGCTAACACTTTTCACCTTTCCTTCAGGGAAATGACCATAATGCCTTTTGATTTTGCGGTTTTATGCGGTTTAGGCTTCTCAGGAGAACCTCTAGCCTACGACCGGAACATGTATAAAAACCGAGACTATCTTCGTCACCTCTTTGGCCTTGTGGCCCATAGGTTTCCCCATGATAATTTCTTCAAGTATTCTCGTCCTTTTTGAGGCCCACTCTCCTCAACAACAAGTCCGAACATGTATAAGAACATTTAGCGGATCTTGACAAAATAAAGGAGCTCAGCTAGGGTGCTCTTGCATATACTTGCCTCATTAAGGGCCTTCGTGCCGTTGTGCGGCACACAACGCCGGATTCGGATTCAACCAATTATTTACCGTCGAATGGCTTGTGGAAGATTATTGAGGTATACTCAATTACTCCTTTTCTCCAAAATATTTTTCATCTCGTGCGGATAATAAATTTACTTGATTTGTAAAATGCGATCATGGTTGTACAAATATTTCCGCATCTTTTACCTGGTTCAACAAATCATCCTGTATTTCGGCCTTCGTATCGTGGGCTAAGGTATATCTTTAATACCGTAATATTCACAGGATAAACTTCTTGAAATCAGCCCTCAACCGTGTGACCTCGGTATGCCGCTTTAATCTCAAAATTTGCCTCAAAATATTCTTTAGAGACCATTTATCACTTTGTTTAGCTTTTTGCCCCTACCCACGGCCTGTGGCACTACCTGCGATGAACTCTAACCTTGATTATTTTCATCCGTTTTCTTGCTGCCTTTGGTTCTTGCTAGCTTATTTCTTGATAATATTTAAATGTAGGCTAACTTTCATACTTTGCCCCAACTCCAACTCCATCCAAGTGTCATTGTTGCACCGAAATTGAGTGAAAGAAGGATCTTATTTAAAAATCCTTTTGGATTTTGTTGGTATCTTAGGGAGAGGGCACGCCTCAAATCCGAGTCAACACGTGGCCTCCGTTTGTTCCGGTTGATCAGCCCCGACCATGTTTTACTTTCGCTCCCTTCATCCAAATGAGCAAGCGGCTGCTATTGTGGGGTATCCTTTTACCTCATTTCTAAATTTGAACACATCCTATGCCCACCATGCGGCATGAATCATGACCCAACCGGTGAGTTCTAGACTCTTATCTTATCATAGTTGAATTTCTTATGGGAAATTAACTTCATCTTTTGGCAGCTCGCACAGCCAGGACATCAATATCCCAAGCTTTAATGTAGATGTTACTCTTCCCAAGGAATCTCCTCGTTACGTAAGAATTCCCGAAATCCCCAAAGAAGAATGTGTTAGGCATCCTTTCCCTAGGAATTAGCGAGGGGTAAGAATTTCATACTCTTCACTTCTAGTTGTATGCTAAAAGTATATTCGGCTAACACCAAAGTATTTTTTATAGTATGACCGAGAACAATCTCGGATTATGTCTATCAATCTTCGATCCGCTTTTGAGGAATCCAAAATTTCCTTACCGGCCATCCTTCCCTACCTTCCGAGTTAGTCCTTAATTAGCGGAGTGCTAATTTTATTGAGCTTTTAGTGAGTGCTAATTCCCCAATCATTCTTGTAGAGACGCCGATTTGGAGCACCTCCCTCCGGTAGTCTTCCTGGTGTAAACCGGGCACAAACATACCCATCTCGGCCAATAAGGACCTTCTAGTATTACTGCTAGACAAGGTTCTTCACGACGTTCTTTATGGCGTGCGCATCATAAGAGTGCTTCGAGGTAGGACCTAGCACTTCTAGTCCTAGTGTTTCTAGTATGGGGACCTAGCTTTTCTAAGGAGAGTTTAAACATCTTGCCCCTACAGAGCTTTCGGCTGTCAAGGAAATCCTCTTTATTTCCCTTGGTCTTCGTATAACGGGCCATCCCATGAAGCTTCTCAATCTTGGGACCACGAAGGTAGCTCTTATCAAGGTAGTTAAGGTGGTCGATTATCCACATCCATATTGGAGGACTTCGGAAATGACATCTTTCACAATGATTCCGATGGCGATGCTTAAAAGATTCCTTGTCGCTTCTATTTGATGATTAGGGAGTCCCTTGTAGGGTGTTTCTTTATTTAGTATTTGCTTTGTAATGAGGACTCTTATGCAATGGGATGAAATGCAAGAGTTAATTCTAAGAAATGCGTTCTTTTATTTAATATGAAGTTGACTTCCGTGTCTCGGTTGGACGTTGGGACCAAACACAACGTTTTGGCAAGAAAATGTTGAAAACACGGCCTCGGTTAAAACAATGTCATACGAACGTCTCGGATTCTGTACCTCGCTTGGTCATTGAGTGAAACAGTCTAACGCTACATTTTTTCGCAATACAAAGGTGACCGGTGTCGGTCACATTAACTTTCCAAAATGCAAACTTTCTATTTTTGTGAGACCCCGAAATTTCGTGTGTTTGCTTACTAGTGAATTAGAATTTTTTCGAGTCGAATTAGAAACCCGAGAGAACCGAAACCAAGCATGGGTTAGCTAATCGGGCCTCTTGAAATTGAAGTTGGGCCCCAAATTGTCAAGCCCAAAGCAAAAAAATCAAAAGAAAAAGAAAGGAAAATGAAGAAGGATGGCTGGTAAGGAATTAAGTAAAGGAGTATGGGGTCCAATTAGAATTAGGCAGCAAAGCTCATGAGGTGGAATAAGGAAATTAGGAGAGAGAAATTAGGATTGAGAACAAAAGAAGAGGAACGAAGAAGCGTAAGCGTGGAAAGAAAAAGGAACGGAAAGCGAGAGACAGGGAAAGCGAGAGAGGGAGAAAGCGCGAGAGCCAGCGGCCGGTGGCTGCTCGAACGGCGACGACGCCGCCGCCGGTGGGCGAAGGGAGAGCGAGGGCTCGGGAGGCCGAGCAGAGCAAAAGAAGAAAGGGGAACGAAAGAACGTGGAAGCGAGAGGAAAGCTAGAGGAGGACGAGAGCCACAGTAGAGAGGAAGAGAAGGTAGGGCGTGCTTGCGCGGCCGCCGAGCGCGAGAAGGGATCCGGCGAGGCTGGACAGAACCGAGGCCAGGGGTTTGAGAACCCGAAAACAACAGAGCAGAGGGAGGCAACGAGAGTTTAAGCGAGGGTAGAAGCAGTGGGTGCCGGGAAGAAGAAGGAAGGGGGAACCGAGAGGAAGAAAGGGAAACAGAAATTGAAACTAATCCGAAAACCTTCCAAAACCGAATTCTTAGAACCTCTAAGAATCTAAGGTGAGTAATCTGAATTCATCCTCAAGAATTAAAATGAATTAGGTGGATTGAACATGAATTCGAAGTATGAAATTAGAAACCCTAGGTTTAATTGAAGAAGTTGAAGGCTTAAATTCACTAAATTAGCAACTCACGAATCAAAGAGCATGTTGTGATTATGTGATGCCTAGTTCTGAATTTGTGATGTTTAAGCATTATCGAGCATGATTATTGAGAATTGGATAAGAATAGCTTGAATAGGTTTAGTGAGAAAAACCGGAAAATTGAGTTCATGATTTAGTGTAGATTTTTCGGTGAATAAAGCCTGCTGTCTGCATTATTGTGCTGTCATGTGTAGCCCAAAATTCCTGTAATTTTTACTGCAGCTTCCTGATAATTTATGAGAATTTCCTGTAAAATTTGGTATGCATTGGATGAGTAGATTGGGAGATATGCAATTTTAAGTGAAAATGTCCTGTTTTGAGCAAAATCGAACTAAATGAGTAACCGAGTTAAGAACTGAAATTTAAGAAGCTATGTGGCTAGATTAAATTATATATATCGATTAAGGAAAGTTATAGAACCATTAACCACTTATACGCGATAATACGCGATCATGAAAACGATAAGTTCATTTATTACGAATCCTAGTTGGCATGTTTATGTGATTATGTGTTTATCCCGAATTACATCGATTATAAATGACATAAGCATGCGCATGTGAAATGAATTGATTGAGTTGGAACTTGCTTATGTGAATTGCTTGTTTCGAAGAAGTTACGCATGAACGTGTTGAGTATGAATTATACGAATTAAGTGTATCTTATGTATAAGTAATAAGAAGATAAGAATCATAAAGAACTAAAGAAGGGAGAAAGGATCGTGTTATTGATCTAAGACCCACGAATTAAAGAACCCGCTGAAGCTATGGCCATAGAAGTGTCTGTCAACCCGAAGCCACGAATTGAATTGCTTCCAAGAATTATTGACGAGTATGCGTCCTTCGGGGATCGGAGGCCGCCTCGAGGCCACGAATTGTTTTGCCTCGAGGCCACGAATTGTATGCCTCCGTGAACTAAGCCCACGAATTGTTTGGGCTCTAAGAACTGGGTCTTTAGAGCGGTGAATAAATCTTCTTTCCATTCGAACTAAGAAGACTTAAAAGAATTACAATATGAAGAAACGAATGATCGTGCATATCGTATAAGAAAGAAAGAACCAATGATTTATGAAATGCACGATTGAACTCGAGAAGAAGAACGAATCCCGATTTCATAAGAAATGTGTACGATAAGAACTAAGATATGATTTATGTGATGAATGATTTGTATGATGAATGATTCTATGACTTACTTGCGTAGAAAGACGAATGAAGCATGTTTGATTGAATTCATGAGTCATTGATGGCATTGTGCTTCTCGGTAAGTTAGTAAGTTAGAATCTCGCATGTCTTAAGCATGTACGATCCGAATCGCATGTTATGAATAAATTGTGAACTTACGTGTGTTTGTTAATGAATTAATGTGCAAAGTGAAACTCGGGGTTAGGTTTGGGTTATTCACTAGGCTAGTGAGCTCATGACATCACCAACATTTCAGTGTACGAAGTTAAGACCGGCAGGAGTTGCCTTTGGCTTTTGGAAATAGCGAGACGAATAGGAGATGCCGGCCTTACTCGCATGTTTTTCTGTCTTTTGTTTATATAGATGTTGTAAAGACTGTTGTATGTGAACTTAATTTTAATTATGAATGTAAAATCCCTATGTGAATACTCCGAGCGTGTGGCTCGTTGAGTTGTGTTGTGTTTCTCTAAGCGTGTGGCTCGTTGAGTTTAAGATTGTGTTTCGTGCGGGGTTAGGGCTTTAAGCCTTTGGGATTAGCCATGTTACGAGAGGAAACTTAGCCGAAATTTCCAGAAAAACCTTTGAAAACCCATAACCGCGCTTCCGCCAATTTAAGAAAGGGTTAGTAACCCCAAGTTGAGACCCTAAGCAGCCTTAGGGGTTCCTCTCGGGAACCCCGGCATGTAATACTCCTAGGGTGGGTCTAGGGGTGTTACAATTTTCAATAGGTTCCTATTTTTGCAGGTTTCTATTTTTGTGGCGGGTTTGTGTTTTTGGTTGGGAGCCCTACCCGGTCTTGGTCACCGGAAAGAAAATGGGTTTTGGGCTGGCCCAAAATAATGAAAGTTGCATTTTGTGGTGCTACAGGGTTTTTTGTGGTTTATCGGCTTCCGTCACACAAATTAAACTCCGACCGTGATCCGAGTTCGCAAATAGAATTGGGATTTCACCACCGGGATACGTAATAAAATAAATAGAAAAGGGATGACATTTTAGGTGTCTAAAATTGGTGATTGGCAAAATCAATGAAGTGGGGGATAGGGGCTAGATGATGGGAGAGGTGCTTATGCAAGAGTGGTGACGCCCAATGCTATGTGAACCCTTAGATTCAAAACTAATGGCTTAGATTTATAGTTCCTAATTCTAAATCTAACTTGTAGCTCTCGCTAGATACACTCAAATATATATATATATATATATATATATATATATATATATATATATATATATATATACACACACACACACACACACACTCTCTTAGGGGTGAACAAACAAAACGACAACCGATAAATCGAATTGAAAAATCGGTAAAACCGAACCAATTTTCCGGTTAACCGAACCAGTTTAAAAATCCGGTTAGCCGATACTCGCTTATTTTTTATTATTTTTAAACAAAAATTAAGTTGAAATGATGTGTTTTTGTGCATTATGTGTAGCTGGGAAGGCTCTCCGGCTGTTTGGACATTGGTAGGGAAGTGTGCCGAGCGGCCATGGGCCTTGACAGACCATGGGCGAGGCTCGATAATACAAATGGGTTGGTGTTTTTTTTTTTCGGTCTGTTTTTTCTTGTAAATAGTAGAAGTAGTGAGTGATAATGATCACAAAAGAGTAATAAGTGATAGTACTTCCCACTACTTTGTTCCATTAAATTATAAAAAGTAAATTGTAATTATTATGTATTTGTTTTAGGCTAGTCACTCTCGCCAATCAAGCAAATGGCATTTGTAAATATCAAAAAATAAAAGCAGTAATCCCTCACTAGCATGGGCAATGGCAATGCTTGCTACTTTATACTCCCTTATCGTTATTAAAAATTTAAAAGAAAATTAACAACTTTTATTTAACGGTTCCGGTTAACCGGTGAATTGAAATGAAAACTTTGGTTTTTTGGTTTGCCCAATTAATGTCGGTTCATATTTTTATAAACCGAAAAAATCGGTTGATCGAAACTTCACAAACCAAACCGAAACGACCTGTGTTCACCCCTACATACACTCACTCTTACTCAATTGACATGTAAGTTACTTATATAACATTAGCATATTAAATTAAGAGTTAATGTAAAATGCTAATGAGGGCGATGCATTCAACTTATTGAAGACTTTTTGTAAAGAATAATTTTTTAACACTAAAAAATAAATATTTAATGCATAAGTAAGTTAAATATTATTAAGAAAAATAATTCATAGTATTGGAACTATAACACCCGCACCCGATTCGGGAAGTATTACATTGCCAGGATTCCTTGAAAGAAGCCTTTAAGGCTAATTAGAAAGTCAAGTTTGGCTTTCTAATCGTAACTTAAAGGTAATAGAGGTGATTTTTGGTCTGAAATTTTCTAAAAATTATGGTAAAATTATGTTTGTACTCGCATACCTGTATAAGAAATAATAATAGAAATACTCGACGAGCCACACACTCAGAGATCTCGACGATCACATGCCGTAGTCAAACCATTATGCATTAAAAACTTAGAAACTAACTAGTTAACCTATGACACAGACTTACACAAACCATATGAACTAATTTACAAGTTACAACAAATATAACGCATAAAATGCATGTTAAGCAAGCTTGTGCCACTCGGAACTAGCGTCCATGCAAGTAGTTCCAGAATGCCAAAGGTATGAGACGAATCCCTTAAGGAGTATTTGCAACTCGTAGAGTAAATATGCGGGGGATAAGCACCAAATCAAATCTCTTAGTGAATAGCCTTATACTCTTAAAACAAAAATAAGTTTCACATAATAATACACATACTAGCATCTAATATTTAATATCATCATACACATTTTCATTTTCATAACATCCTTTAAAAACACGAAAAATAGAAAACGTTTACGCATCTTTTCTTCTACCAAGTACTCACACCAAAACAAAGGTAAAACTCAACATTCAACTAAAGCAGTTTCAAAATGAAATCATTTCTTAACCATGTTCCGCACACATCAACAAATCATTCTTAAATTGATCGTCTTTCTAGGGCTTTTAGACTCCATGACACACGTTACCAGGACCTAGTTCTAATGAAACTCATAAAAGGCTCCACTTTCCTCGTTAACAAAGAATCAACCCGAGTACGCAAGGTTGAAGGGAATGCTCGATATGCAAGGATCTCGTGGTCCGATACGCACGACCACCTCCTTCCTATGGTCTAAACAATCCTTAGCCTACAATCCATTCAAAACCAAAGTGATCACTCGAAGACTCAAGTATGACCCTATCTCTCTTTATAATTTTGAACTCAAGTCATTCACATACTTTTAAAAGCCTAACTTTATGTTTTCATCTCTATCTCGAATCATTTAGAAAGTTATTCTTAAGTGAACACTTATCTCCGGGTTTCGACCCACTCATATTGAACTTAGACAGACATATTGCCTAAATAATTTCATATTCTCAACTTATTATGTTAACTTGTTTATTGCAAAAGTTTAATGGGAATAACCAGATTTATTTTATAACCGAAATTATATCGGGGCATTTGATGTATTGTTTCTATGTATTTCTCTAATGCTTTGTTTACCTAAAGATAGACACAAACGGAATTGAAACATAATGAATATTAGACTTAGAAAATTCCATTTAATTATCTTAAGGATATTCAAGTGTTTAAATATTTGAATTAATTAATATCCTTGACTAATCTCATACTAAAGTATTTTTATACTTTGAGTACCGTAGACACTTAAAACGTGCCGTCCCTTATCTCTTTTATTTCCGTATTTTATATTGTTGGCTCGATGATGAAATCTCAAGTCTTATTTGAAGATTTGTATCATAGACGGTATTTGATTGGTGCGACGGAAGCCGAGAAACCATAAAGAACCCTTAACACTAAATAAATAGCCTTTTTGCCCCGGGTCGGTCCAAAATCCCTTTTTCTTTCGGACGGCCCAAGCCCGGGTCAAACCTCCGGAGTCTACGAAAGTCCAAGTGCAAGTGTACGGGAGATTCTAGGCTCAAACCACTCGCGGTTTACATTTGTCCAACCCAAATATGAAGTCGAAGACATGAAAACAACGTTAGACATCACGTTTCATGATAACAAGCATTAAAACCCTATGTTTAGCTCTAAGATAGTCCGCCTAAGACATAGAGCTTCGTCCCTCAAAAGGACATCATGGCCGCACGCCCCTACATGGTTTATTTCGCCTTGAAATGTTGCGTTTTGCCCGAGAATCATATTGCAAGCATGGAAGGAGCGTAAGACCCCAAAACGACATCGTATGGCCAGCGCCCCTATCGTGGGATCCGATTCTATCCAGCTTCAATCTTCGACTATCTAGCCCGATTTTTTATGATTCTCGCAGCCGGTTCGGGGCTAATTGTGGACGACAGATCGAATTGAAACCCTACGCCATTTTGTGACCTAGCCTCTCCCTATAAATAGAGAGCTTAGTATTTCATTTGTGAGATGACTTTTCCTATGCATCACGTTGCCAAAAAGTAATCGAAGGCTTATTCCTTAATGTTACGATGTTGAAACCCGACTAAGAGCTATTGAATATTCCCTTTTGTATTCCGATCTCTTGATCTGCTTTCAGCCTATTCCTAACCTTTCCCCTATTGTGTCAATTGCATGTAACTTTTCCACTACCTACAAAAAACGTATAAAAAGCCTTTCCTAATTCACCACCGTCACATCAACAGATTAAGATCCGAGATCTAGATCAAGTAGGTGAGACAACTTGAGAGCACCAATTCAATGGTTATTTATTTTTATGTTTTATTTCTTTTCATATTGTGGAGAAAGAGTTATATCACTTTTTAATTCCTCCTTGTCCGATGTAATCCTTTGAGTTTTCGTTTTCTTTTCTTTCCTTTTTTTCTTTTCTCTTCGCTTTTACTTTCTTTATTGCTTTTAATATCTCGCCTTTACCACTTTCAATATTATGTTTGGTTGCTTTTAATTCTATATTGCATGTTATTTGCTTATGTTTAATATGTCATTTAAATTCACTACTCAAACTAGTATTGGTCGTCGTTTGACGCGGCGCACGTAAGGGCTTATCCCTATATTTCGTACCCTCGCACCCGAATCCAATTCTCGCTTCTAGACCGATAGAGTCAATTTCTTAGCCTCTTTCAACTTAATTTTCCCATACTATGATTGGAAGAGAGTTTATTTATTTATTGTTTTGTTAGTTATTCATTCCAAAAAGCCGATCGACGACTCTTGTTTACGATTTATTTCTATCAAATTGCTTCTCGACTTTGCTAATCGAATGATAAAAAGAAGAGTTTTCTCGACCTTCCAACCAAACCAGAGACCAAGGCTATTCACCTCGGCTGTGGCCCCTCGTCGGCGCCGCTAACCACCAGGTGCTACTGGAAGCCAACGCCGAGTGGTCAACAGGTGAGGCTTGGGTCCAACTCGGCGTTTCGCACCGGCTTTGCCCTAAAGTCTCATGAAAGATTCACAAACCCTAATTTTCTTTATTTTTTGATTAAGAAATAATATCCCGAGATTTCTCAAAATAATTTCTAAAATAAAGTAATTAATAAAATCACCACTCAATCTAATTTAATGCATTTTAACTTGATTTAATAAAATTCGAACTCTAAACAAGAGGTTCATCCCCACTTTCTAAAATTCATCTTCAAAACCCTAAAATTATCTTCATCTTTAAAAAGAAAAACTTAAAACCAGGCAATTCATGGGGAAGCTCGGGCCCCTCCCTTGGGGGTGGGACTGTGGTTCCTATAGTGGTGACTCCACCGAGGATAAATCATTTATTAAGAGGGTGAAAGTTTAAAATTTGAGTAGTGAGTTTTAATAATGTATTTGCATTTAGCATCCCACATTTAAGCAACCTTGACCCTAGTTTATTTTTTTGTTGGTAGGACCATTAGGCTTTACCCTGTATCAAACATTTTTGGAATTAGGCTTCATTACCAACGGAGGCGGTACCTCTTCGCTCATGGTACGCGCTCTTGGATTACCGAGAGGCACCGAGGATTTAATGCACTTTTATTTTCGTGTACCCCACGAAGAACTAAATTCTCGGACTATAAGACACCATGTACCCTACCTAGTTTTAACCCTGTTTTAATCATATACCCTTAGTCTCTAGGTGGCACCTTGTCTCTTCATTTGCATGCTTGGATGAGTGTGATTGTTTTTAGATTTGATCATCTACTTGTGAGCCTTTAAGGATAGGTGAGGAGTGCTTATTAGCCCTTGCTTGGGTGCAAATAAAATACCATAGTAAAAATTTCCTTGAGTTGGTCCATTATTTGCATTTTAGCCAAAAGTCAAATTACCTTTCCATTTTCAGGTTGGTTAATTAATTGCATTTCCAAGTCATTCTACAATCCTTTTTAGGCGGTTTAGGTAGTTATTGCCAGTCAATATGGGAGAGTTCTATTAAGAACTCCTTTATCTCTTTAAGTCAATCAGTCTTTAGATTGTCTTTTTCTACATGTCCATTTTGCATTTTTCATCTTTCATTTAGCCAAAAATAAAGTTCATTTCAAATTAAGGTGAGTCCAGTTTGCAGCTTCATCTTTTATTTAGGCAAAATAAAGTTCACTTCAATTAAGGTGAGTCCATTTTGCATTTTCATCTTTCATTTAGCCAAACTAAAGTTCATCTCAAATAAGATGCGTCCATTTTGCATTTTCATTGTTCATTTAGCAAAAAATAAATTTCATCTCAAATTAGGTGAGTAGATATTACATTTTCATATTTCATTTAGCCAAAAATAAAATTCATCTCAAATTAGGTGAGTTCTTGCACATTAGCCAAAACAAATCCGTTTTTACTCTGAACAATCATTTATACATTCCAGTTATGCATTCCAATTAAAGCATTAGCCAAATCATAAAATCATCCCAACATAGGTCATAAGCATTATTTCATACACTTCATTTGTTTTGCATTCCTTATGTGCATCCAAATAAACATCATTCTTGGTCTCTTCGGGTCTCACGCTTAAGCCCCTTCATCCTAAAAGTGATGTTCTTTCACATTGTCCTAAGCATCATCCTTTGGGCAGCAGAATAGGGACGTCTACTGCAATTGAATATCGTTGGAATACGAGCTCTAAAAGTTTAGAATGGCTTAATAAGGAGTCCGACACATCGTCTCCTTGCTCTCGCACCTTGTTTTGCCTCGTGGTCTACACCGAGTGTGACATACTTTGGTGCATACCACATCGGTTCGGTCTATTTTTCATCGTAGGACACTAGCTAAAAAGAATTCCCCTCTAATGAAAGGAACACGAGAACAATCTCCTTACCCTTGCTTTGCTCAACGAAAACTCAGCCAAAATGGAAGCTAAGATTGAGGCACAAGATAAGAAAATAGAGTCCATAGCAAGGCGATCTTAAGGTTATCCTAAAAGCCATTGAGGATAGTAAGAGAGTCGAGGAGGAAGGACGATTAAGAATGGGAGGAGGTCCTCCACCTCCACCTAGTCCATCTCCTCTAGGCAGTCTCAAGCATGAATCCAAGCCGATCCACGCATATATCGGATAGAACAAATGTTAAGGGAGTCATCCGAAGACTCGGTATAACTCTATATCTCTCTTGGTTTTTGATTCTAAGTCATTCTGAGCTTTATAGAAGCCATCATCTAAGTTTTCATCATGTTTTGACCCGCTCGAAACCAATCTTTTATCATAACATTCTTAACCGTGTTTCGACCCACTCGGATACAACTCAAAACTATCGTATGACTAAATAATTTCTCTAACCCTTTTATTCGAAGCACCGACTTCATGTTTTGAATAAGAATGAATTCCATTGTTAATTCTAATTTCTAAGTCGGTTGTTTATGGAGAATTATTTACTTCACCATAAAAAAACTGGTCGTTAGTGTTCAAATTTAGAGACAACCTAAAAATCCGACACTAATAGCGACCTATTTAGCATTGGATGCGTAAGAAGGCGCTATGTGCATCAAAAAATTAGAAAGACGCTATTAGCGTCGGATATTAGCATCGGAAGTAGAAAAGAGACCCTATTAGCGTCGGATTTTAGAGTCAAACTAAAATTTCGACGCTAATACCTAATTTAGGTTTAGAAAAAAGGGGTTGTGTATTCGAGCCCTCAATCCCTAAAATTTCTTTTAATCTCTCATCCCCGCTACCTCCCTACCTCTCCCGCATCCGACCCCGCTTCTCCGGCGTCCGCCCCTCGTCATCGGCATCCGTCTCCTCCATCACCGGCAAACTTCTCCGGCGACTTCCCTTCCTTAGTCACCTCGTCTTGCTAATTTTCGGTATGCGGCTACATCTCCGGCGTCTCCTCGCCTCCATTTCTCTCTCCTCCAAGAACTATCCATGCCAGGTATGAATCTCTTCTCTCTCTCTCTCTCTCTCTCTCTCCTCCATTGTTTCTTAAATTTTGTTGGTCCGTTTCCTTGCTTCAATTCAAGCCTCAAATCGAGGTGTTAGTTTGATTTTTCTTCAGAGACCTCCATTGTTTCTTCAATTTTGGTGGTCTGTTTCCTTGCTTCAATTCAAGCCTCAAATCGAGGTGTTAGTTTGATTGTTCTTCGGAGAGTATGATGCGGTGATTATAGTACGAATTTGTCACTGGAAAATAGAGTTCGTCACTCGGAATTTGGTTTAATGCACTTGATTTCGCTCATTTTAACCGATAGGAATTGGTAGAACATTTAATCTAATAATTGGATTGATTTTGCTATATTTCTTGGCTCATTTGTTAAATTCACTTAAAAGCGCACATTAGCACAAAAAGATTTGTATGAATTTGTCCTATTTTTTGTCTGTCTATGCCGGTGTTGAAGCTAGTTTTTTCGATTTTTTATGGTTTTATGGATTTATTTAGGTGAATTTGGTTCAAAGGTATATATAATTTGTTCATGCTAGAGTTTTTGTGCTTACCTACACCTTATGGGGGATGGAGAAAAAGCTATTACTAAATTTGATTCACGAGTATGTTTGCAGCCTAGCTGTCATGTTGAGCTTCTTGTTTTTCGTAATGCTAGCATTACTTCAGCTCTTCTCCCGTGGCGTAAGTACCCTCCCCTCTCTCTGTCTCTCCCTCTTCTTCTAGAGAGCAAGTCTTCCTAATTTCAATAGGCTCCTACACATTATCTAGAATATTACTACTAAATCTCCATTTGTTCTAGAAATTACTTGGATAGATGATGTGTAAATCTCCGAGAAAGAAGAGAGAACTTATAAGCTTTTGCAATACACGTATCTAATTAGGCCTTTATTGCCTTACGTTTATCTGTTAGTAAGATTAGATTTGACATCTCGTGTACATATGCATGAATTGCTAGATAACTTAGATCTTCATCTCGTGTTTAAAGTGATATTTGATTAGTGGAATGTCGTTTACACGCATTTTCGCCTCGATATCGTTGGTTATTGAATGTGAACTGCAGGTTGATCTACCTGTTGCTTATGTTTGTGCTGATGGAAGAGTATATGATGCCACCGAATGGTAGATTTGTCAGGTATATCTCCATGCTCTTAGAAAGTCTTCTACGGATACATGGAAATTGCTCTGTTTGGGAGGAGAGTGTGAATGAGAAAAGGAGGAAAAGGGGGATTTGGGTATTAGCAACAGTATGTTTGGAGTAGGGATTCAAAATGCGGCTTCGATTGTGACACGTAAAACTCGCTTTAACGCGGGCTATGCAGTAATTTTATTTGATTTTGTGACTGCTGCGGGGTGAAAATGCGCTTAGCTCACCTTGAAAACCTTTTAGATGCAGCCACTTTGTTGTTTAACGGCCACATTTTGAATCCATGGTTTGGTGTTCTTCACCAAGAGGAAGGAGTTCCTCCGAGACTAATCCTTGCTTCGCCTTTGGGATGTGCCCTCAAATTCATTTTACCTATTTCAGGTGTAAAGAGTGAGCGAGACATCTTTATTTCAGGCTAATTTAAGTTACCTATAAACTCCCAAACAAAGCCTTGGAGTAAACTTCGCTACCGTAGCTTGGCTACAAATCATTACATCTTTATTCTTTAATGAGCTTGACTATTAACTTTTGTGGGGTTTCAAATGTAGGGCATGAGATGTCTTGCCAACTCTCACAAACCAAGCTTCCACGTCAACACAAGCGTGACAAAAATAACTTAGGGAAAGGATCAACCTCATCGCATGGAGGGGGTGGACCCTCGGCCTTCAACGTGGAGGAGAACATGACCGAGGAAGAGTTCTTCGAGTGGTTACATAATGGAATGCAGTTAGGAATGTTTGAAAACTTCAGTGGGGGTGAGAGTCCCCAAACGGGGGCCGAAACAACCCCAAGGCCAGACCCAACACCAGTGGCAGCAAGCAGCAGCAGTAAGAGAAAGAAAAAGGGTTTCGTGCAATGGTGAAAATCGAAACATTTCACCAACTTACATCATATTTATTGCCTGGACTTGTTGCTTGGCTGGGTAGTTGGGAGGCAAGCGGGAAAGAAGACAAAGAAACCTTTGTAATATGCCATGAAAATTTACACTGCAGCAGAAAGAGGCATGAAATGGTTGTATAATTTTGTTGTTGGTGATGGTTTATAGCCATCTTAGCAATTTGCTCATTATATACATGTGAGAAATGGAAAAATTTGTTTTTGAGCATATCTTTCCTCCCCTCCCCCTCCTTTTTTTCTATTTTTTGGGGTAATTGCAGAGGAGTGATTGGGACATGGGATCCCAATAATTAGAACTCTAAAAAAGCTAACTTTTAAATGACTCTAAAAAACACAAATTTTTATATGAGACCGTTGCACGTAATAGTTATGATATAATAATACATCACTTATCCACATAGTCCAACCTTAATTACTGCAAAAATCGTCCTTAATTACCCTTGTTAAAAAAAGAAAATAAAGCAAAATGTATGTAAATATGCATGAAATATATATAAAAAGGGAATGCCAAAAATAGCAAAAATTATTGCTAAACAAGTAAAAGTTTAACGTTGGATATTAGCATCCGATCCAAATTGGATGTTATTTGAGTCAAAAAATTCGACACAATTTTATCTTATCCGACACTAAAAAAACAGATATCGATAGAAAATTGTTAATGAAATTTAGCATTGGATAATGATCGGACGCTCGTTAGTCTCGGAAATATCCGACGCTAAATTGAAAAAGGCGACGCTAATAGCATCTTATTTTTGTCTCGAAAAAGGCGACGCTAAATCGAGTCCGACGCTAAATTTTTTAGCGTCGAGGTGTTTAGCATGAGATTTTTTTCCGATGCTAATCCGACGCTAAACATGACTAGTGTCGGATTTTTTCCATTTGGCGTCGGATATGTGAGTTTTCTTGTAGTGCTTGATCAAGTTTATGCATCCCGATATCTTATTCTTCTTAACATGATCATTTTAAGGATTAACTTAAGATGGGTTCGAACCCAATGGATATTAGACTCGTAAAATTCCACTCTTTTAGGCTGAAGATAATTAAGTGTTTAATAACTCGATTTAATTATTATCTATGCCTAATCTTGGACCAAAGTATTTTTAAACTTTGAGTACCACTTTGATTTGATTTTGTAGGTTATTTAAACAAGCCTAATCTACTTTTGAATCACAAAAGCAATTGATTTCTCGCTGTTAAACACCAATAGACAGAGATTAACCATTTCTGGACATGGCTTAAACACCGTGACAGGATTGTTTGTTTCCAAAACTGAAAAGCTTTGAGTCTAACAGTTGTTTCCACCCCAGATTTCAATCACCACTAGATAATTGGACCATCTTTTGAGCCAAGGATCACTATACAACGTTCACATCTCAAAACGAGATCTTTTTATGAGTGATTCGGACTAGCCATTACAAAGGCGAATGAAGCTCACCAGTCTAAAACGAGTCTCAACGGTCATTCCGACTTGGTGCTTATAAATAGAAGCCACTTACTTGAAGATTGCTAAACACATTGCTTAACACTTAGTGCATTCCGAAACTATATTTTCTTACTTTCCGAGTTGTAAAGAAAGTCTTGTAATCTCTTATACTCTTTACTTTCTTTCTAAGTCCCTTGACTGAGTTGTAAAGGCTAACTTAGCTCAATTGTCTCTCGGCTATAAGGGTTATCTCAGTCAGGAAATACTACATCGGATAAGAGAACTTCGAGTCTAGGAAAAAGTTATAAACGAATTGTATAAGGGAGAAATTCTAGTTAGAGTTAGTCCTTTGTAATTGAGGATTCAATTAATGTATTTGACTTGGTGCTTGGATTAGCACTGCGAGTGGTTTTCTTCCTCATGAGGGTTTCCATGTATTTCAGAGTGTTTAACTTTCTAAGTCCAATCTAGACTTAGAATCTGTTTCTTAATTTGTTCTATGCAAAAGAATTTGATTTTTCTTAAAAATCTTTCATCACCCTATTCACCCTCCCTCTAGGGTGACTTAACCTCTCCAACAAGCAAGCCTTCAATTGGTATGAAAGTCTAGCCTTTCAAGAGGATCTCACAATCCAAAGGTCTAAAGATCAAATGGCCTAAAACAATGGAGAGTTTGATGAAGGAAGATCATCCACCAGACCACCAAGTTCAAGGGGTCAAACTTTGCACACCGAAAAAGATGGAGTTCTTTCTACTCGGATAATGATAAAGGAGTATGGAACATCATTAAGAATGGAAACTTCATTCCAATGAAGATGAAAGGTGCAAGATATGTGCATAAAGAAAAGATAGAGTACACTTCGAAGAGAATGAGAGGTTTAGAAAGAACTCCAAAGCCATGAACACATTGATGTGTGCCATCAGCTCAGAAGAGTACAACAGAGTGTCAGCCGTGACAAAGCCAAAGAGGTGTGGGATACACTTGTCAACACTATGAAGGAACCAGTCAAGTGAAGTAGGCAAAGATAAGTCAATATCTTCATAAGTATGAGCTGTTTAGAATGGAGCAAGAAGAGAATATCTCTAAGATATATGCCTGGTTCACCGAGATTGAAGTTTTGCTCGTGGAGAGTCTAAGTCACCTTAGAGGGGAGGGTGAATAGGGTGATGAAGAAAACTAAACAATTCTGCTCAACAATAGATTTTAAGTCTAGATTGGACTAAGAAAAGTAATAACACATATTTACGTGGAAACCCTCCCGGGCGTGAAAACCACAAATAGTGCTAATCCAAGCACCAAGTTAAATCCACTATTTTAAATCCACAAAATACAGAGGACTGACTCTACTAGAATTACTCCCTTAAATAATTCCTTACAATCTTTTCCTAGACTCGAAGTTTCCTTATCTCGCTCTAGTACTTCCTGACTGAGGTAACCTTTATAATCGGGGACAACTAAGCTGAGTTAACCCTTACAGCTCAATCAAGGGACCTTACTTAAAATGTAAGAAATGAATGTAACTGAATACAAGACTTTCTTTACAACTCATAAAATATTAAATACAGACTCGGAGTTGTAAATAGAAGATTGAGTAAGAACAATTAGTTCAATAATAAATTCAGTTCTAGTAATGTGTTCAACAATCTTCTAGTTTTGTGAAGTGGCTTATATTTATATCCAACCAGACATGAATGACAGTTAATTCTTGGTTCCGGACGTAAGTCTTCACTAGCCTTTGTAATGGCTCTTCTAAGTCACTCGAAAAGATCCATTGGGATGTGAACGTTGTGCAACGGCTCTTGGCTCCAAAAGATGGTCCAATCACTTGGTGGTGACTCGAAAGTTGTGGTGGAAACAACCGTTAAGCCTAGAGTTCGAGTTTTCTAGTTTTGGAAACAAACAACCCCGACATGGTGTCCGAGCCATGTCTAGAAGTAGCTCAAACTTGTCTGCTGGTGATTAACGACAAGAAGCTCGGTTGCTTTTGTATGTTAAAAATAAGTTTGCCTCGTTTGAATAACCTACAAAAGTAAACCACATTGGTTCTCAAAGTATAAAATACTTTGGTCTAAGATTAGGTATAAATATTAATTAAAATAGAATAATTAAATGCTTAATTATCTTTGGCCTAAAAGAATGGAATTTTCTTAGTATAATATTTAATATACTCAAATTCCATCCGAGTTAATCCTAACGATGAACAAGTGGAGAGAGTAAAATATCGAGTATACAACTTGATCCGGTCAAATAAGTCTCAAGGAAATAAACTAACTTAGAATAAGGAATTAACGTTGTAGTTCTCTTTGGGTTGAAATACACAGTCGATGCTCGGAATAAGAGTGTTAGAGAAATTATTTAAGCATTCGATAGTTCCGAGTGATGTCCGAGTGACTCGAAACATCAATGTAGGAGATATGCAATAAGGCGCTTTCGAGTCGGTTAGAGCGGAATGAAAACTTAGATAAAAGTTTATATAGTGCACAAAATGACTTGAAATCAAAACTTAAGAGAGATAGGATTTATACTTGAGTCTTCATGTAATACTTAGAATGACTTAGAGTTAAAACCTTAGTCTTTAGAGATTACCAACAATCTCAAGTCTCTGGGTAGAAAGATCTCTCACGAGGAAATGGTCGGAAAAATTCGAGAAGTCTACCAAAGAGAAGATGGGATCCCAAGGTGACAGCCATTAGGAGGCTCAGAATCTCTCCCAACTCAAGCTTGACGAGTTCATTGGAAAGCTACTTACTCATGAGTTTCACCTTGAAGAAGGATGCCGAAGTCAACACCAAAAAGAACATTGCATCGAAGGCCTCGGAAAGTAAACGACAAAGTCCGAGCTCCTCGGACTCGAAGAGGATCTCATGGCACTCATTGCCCGAGGCTTCAAAAAGATGATGAAGTACAAAAAGTGGCAAAAGAGGCCAAAGGAAGAGTTCTATAAGAAAGACAAAAGTGACAAGAAAGGTAAATACTCATCTCCTTCTAAATTGTCTTTAACTAAGAACTTTGGTTGCTTTGAATGTGGCAGCAAGGAACACATAGTCAAGGATTGTCCAAAGAGAAAGAAAGATAGAAAGAAGAAAAAGGCTATGATGGCAACCTGCAGCGATGATGATTCATCCGAAGAAGATGACTCTAATGACTCGAAGTGTCTTATGGCACCGACGAGTCGAAGCTAGATTTGAGTCGAAAGTGGCAGCTCGGATACTGAGGAAACAAGTCCTCGGGAGGTAACTTAATACTTCCTTAAGTTTTCCAAAGTTGATCTTGTTAGGTATATTTTTACTTTGGAAGAAAAGTCAAATTCGACTCTTCTTATATTAAAGAACAACTTGAGTCTCTTACTCGTCGAGAGTAATGTTTTCAAAAGTGAGTTAGAAAAATTGAGATAAAATCTGAAATTACTTGAGACCAGGTGCTCTAAATAATGAGATTGAGTATGAGTAACTCAGAACGAGAGAATGACCAATTGAAAAGGAAGCTCAATGAGTATCAAGAGTTGGTTTTAGAACTCACTCAAGGTCAGAAAAACCTTAATCTTTTACTTGGCTCTCAGTGTGTCTCATTCGAAAAGAAGGTCTTGGTTACAATGCTGATGAAGAATCTAATTCCTACTTAGATCTTTTCAAAATTGATTCCAAAACCGTAAAGTTCGGGAAGGTTGAGCATGGTCCCATTCAATCGAATGAAGAGAGGATTGAGCACATATCGGTTTACAGGAAAAGTCCTCTCTACTTGTTTACAAAAGAAAAGATTTTCAAAGAAAAGAGACGCAGACTTAGTTTTCTAGAAAGAAGACTCGAATAAGACCAAACCCAAAATGATTCAAATCTAGGTTCCCAAAAGTGCTCTTCCTCGGAGAAAGACCACAATAAAGACAAGTTACTAGGTTTGTAAGAGGAACTGCCAAGGTTTAGCTTGTTTTTTTTTTTTTTTTTTTTTGCAGGTGACTCGAAACGAAAGGGTCACCGGTACTTAGACAAGTGGCTACTCACGCCATTTGTCTCGGAGATTCAAAACTCTTCTCGAGTTAGAATATCTCGAAGAGAGGAAAAGTCACATTTGGAGATAATAATAAAGGTAAGATAGTTGCGATTGGCAAGATTGGTCAAGGAAACAACTCGGTCAGTCCAGTCTACCTTATCAAAGGGCTTAAGTACAATCTCCTTAGCATCTCTCAGCTATGTGACAAAGGCCAAGAGGTAAGGTTCACTCGGACCAACCTGCTACATTTCGATTACAGATCACCAAAGAGACAAAGCTCTCGGGTATGAGGTTAGGTAACACTTATACTATCCTTCTTTCATATTCTAGTCATAATTTATCATGCTTGAAAGCATCTTTGAATGATGATTCATGGACGTGGCATTGTAGACAAGGTCATATTAGCGTGCATACTATTAAGAAACTTGCATCTCATGGATTGGTTAGGGGTTTATTTAATCGTGCATTTAAGAAAGATAAAATCTATGATGCATGCACAAAAGGAAAACATGTCATATCATCTTTCAAACCACTCAAAACTGTGTCTACATCCAAAGTGCTTGAGTTAGTTCATATGAATTTGTGTGGTGACATTCTTGTGAAAAGCTTAGGAGGTAAATCATATGTGCTTGTTATTGTTGATGACTATTCACGATTTACCTAGGTGTGTTTTATGAGGAACAAGAATGAAGCCTTCAAAGAGTTCACGAAGATCTATAGGAAAATTCAAGTGGAGTCTCGGACTCGGATCATAAGGATTCGAACCGACCAAGAAAGAGAGTTCGATTACTCGGAATTTCTAAATTTCCGTGACAAGAATGGCATCTCCCACAACTTCTCTCGCACCAAGAACTCCTTAACGGAATGGAGTAGTGGAGAGAAAGAACAGAACTCTTGAAGACATAGGAAAGACTATGATGATTGAAAATGATATACCTTACTTTTTGTGGGCTCGGGTAGCCAACACAACAAATTATACACTCAACAGATGCCTCATCGGACCCATCCTGAAGAAGACACCCTATGAGCTTTAGAAGGAAAAGAAACGCAACATCTCCAACTTCGGATGATTCGAGATGTCAATTCTTTGTGCATAACAATGGTAAGGAACATCCGACTAAGTTTGATGCTAGATCGGATGAAGGTATATTTCTAGGTTACTCATCTCACAAGTAAAGCTTATCATATTTTTAACAAAAGGACTAAAAAGTGGAAGAAATTATTCACATTGTCTTTGATGAGATTAATCTTGGCAGGATAAGTGAATCCACATTATCGGATCTCAAGCTTAACAGAGATGATGATAACATTGCTAAAGCCGAGCTCGAAAGCGTCAAAATAAAAGAACCGAGACAACTTAGAATGAGGCAACTTAGAATGAGGCAACTCGGAATGAGCAAACTCGGAATGTTGTATCTTAGAATGAACAAAATCAAGAGCCAGCTCGGAATACGGAGGAACAAGCCAATGATGAAGTTCAGTAGGGGCAACCAATTGAAGATCAGCTGTTCAACCAACAAACTTGGTAAACCGGAGGACAGATAGAGTATTAAAATATGCATCTAGTCACCCACCTAAGAACATACTTTCGATATCAATAGTGGGGTAACAACTCGTTCTTCTTTGCATAATCTATGTGCATTTTCTGCATTCATATCATTAACAAAACCTACAAATGCACTAGAAGCCTTAACTAAACCTGAATGGGTAGAGGCCATGCAAGAAGAGCTAAATCAATTTGAAAGAAATTAAGTCTCGGACTCTAAACAAATGACCTTCTAACCACCCAAGTAATAGGAACCAAATGGGTTTTCAAGAACAAACTTGATGAGGAAGGGTTAGTAGTCGAAATAAGGCTAGACTAGTTGCTCGGGGATATAACCAAGGCAATTGATCGTGGGGAAACCTTTGCACTGTTGCTAAGATTGAGGCAATCAGAATTATCTTAGCATTTGCATCTAGCATGAATATTAAGCTTTATTAAATGGATGTCAAATGTGCATTTCTCAATGGTTTTATTCAAAAAGAAGTTTATGTTGAGCAACCCACTGGATTTGAAAACTCGGACTTTCCAAATCGTGTTTTCAATTGCAAAAGGCTTTATATGGTCTTAAACAAGCTCCCAAAGCTTGGTATGAAAGACTAAGCGGTTTCTTGCTTGAAAATGATTTCAAAAGAGGTCAGATTGACAAAACTGTTTTCACAAAACCAAGGGGAATGATTTTCTTATCATTCAGATATATGTTGATGATATTATCTTTAGAGCTACTAATGAAACTCGTGTCAAAAGTTTTCGAGTTAATGAACAGGAGTTCCAAATGAGCATGATGGGAGAACTCAATTTCTTTCTTAGTCTCGTAAATCAAATAAGACAAAGACAACATCTATGTCCATCAACCTAAGTACACAAAGAAGTTGTTAAAGAAAGGTAAAGTTGTGTAGTATGTAGCAACACCTATGAGTAGTAGTTTGAAACTAGACTCGGACAAGAAAGGTAAAGTTGTAGATCAAAAACTCTACAGAGGTATGATTGGATCTTTGCTCTATCTCACATATATTAGGCCAAATATCATGTTTAATGTCCGCCTTTGCGCAAGATTTCAAGCTAATCCTAAGGAATCACATCTCACTACGGTGAAGAGATGTAACACCCCTAGACCCACCCTAGGAGTATTACATGCCGGGGTTCCCGAGAGGAACCCCTAAGGCTGCTTAAGATTTTAACTTGGGGTTAATAACCCTTTCTTGGATTGGCGGAAACGTAATTCTAGGTTTTCAAAGGTTTTTCGAAAATTTCGGCAGAGTTTCCTCCGTAAGCTGGCTAAACCCATAGGCTTAAAGCCCTAACCCCGCACGAAACACAATCTTAAACTCAACGAGCCACACGCTCGGAGAAACACAACACAACTCAACGAGCCACACGCTCGGAGTATTCACATAGGGATTTTACATTCATAGGTAAAACTTAAGTTCGAGATATAATAGTCTTTACAACATCTTTACAAACAAAAGACGAAAAAACGCAGTAAGTCCGGCATCTCCTATTCGTCTCGCTATTTCCAAAAGCCAAAGGCAACTCCCGTTGGTCTTAACTTCGTACTCGAAATGTTGGTGATGTCATGAGCTCACTAGCCCAGTGAATAATCCAAACCCAACCCCGGGTTTCACTTTGCACATTAATTTATTAACAAACACACGTAAGTTCATAACTCATTCATGACATGCGAATCAAATCATACATGCTTAAGACATGCGAGATTCTAAACTTACCAAGTTGCCGAGAAACATAATGACATCACTTACTCATGAATTCAATCAAACATACTTCATTCATATTTCTACACAAGTAAGTCATAGAATCATTCATCATGCGAATCATTCATCACATAAATCATATCTTAGTTCTTATCGCACACATTTCTTATGAAATCAAGATTCGTTCTTCTTCTTATTCTTCTTCTTGAGTTCAATCATGCCTTTCATAAATCATTAATTATTTCTTTCTTGTTCGTCATGCACGATCATTCGATTCTTCGTATCGTAATTCTTTGTCTTCTTAGTTTCGAATGGAAAGAAGATTTATGTTCCGCTCTAAAGACCCAATTCTTGGAGCCAAAATAATTCGTGGGCTCGGTTCACGGAGGCATACAATTTGTGGCCTCGAGGCAAAATAATTCGTGGCCTCGAGGCTTCCTCCCTTCCCCGAAGGACGCATACTCGTCAATAATTCGTAGAAGCAAAATAATTCGTGGCTTCGGGTTGACAGACACGTCTATGACCATAGCTTCGGAGGGTTCTTTAATTCGTGGGGTCTTAGATCAATAACACAATCCTTTCTCCCTTCTTTAGTTCTTTATGGTACTTATCTTCTTATTACTTATACACAAGATACACTTAATTCATATAATTCATGCTTAACACGTTCATGCGTAACTTCTTCAAAACAAGCAATTCACATAAGCAAGTTTTAACTCAAGCACAATCAATTCATTTCACATACGCATGCTTATGTCATTTATCATCGATGTAATTCAAGATAAACACATAATCACATGAACATGCCAACTAGGATTCCTAATCAATGAACTCATCGTTTTCATGATCGTGTATTATCGCGTATAAGTGGTTTATGGTTCTATAACTTCCCTTAATCGACATATATCTTTTAATCTAGCCATAAAGCTTCTTAAATCTCAGCTCTTAATTCGAGTTACTCACTTAATTCTGATTTTGCTCAAAACAGGACATTTTCACTTAAAATTGCATATCTCCCAATCTACTCATCCAATGCATACCAAGTTTTACAGGAAATTTCCATAAATTATCAGGAAGCTGCAGTAAAAATTACAAGAATTTCGGCTACACATGACAGCATAATAATGCAGACAAGCATGCTTTATTCATCGAAAAATCTGCACTAAATCATGAATTCAACTTTCCGATTTTTCTCAATAATTCTGTTCAAGCTATTTTCATTAAATTCTCAATATACAGTTCAATAATCATGCTTAAGAATGATCAATAATCACTAAATTCATGAATCGGACATCAAATTCGTAACATGCTTTTCAATTCATGAGTTGCTAGTTTCTTCAAATTAGGCCTCTAACTTCTTCAATTAGCTTAGGGTTTCCAATTTCATGCTTCGAATTTGTGTTCAATCCACCTAATTCGTTTTATTTCTTGAGGATGAATTCAGATTACTCACCTTAAATTCTTAGAGGTTCTAAGAATTCAGTTTTGGAAGGATTAAATTTCGATTTCGAATTGGGTTTCGATTTGGGTTTTGCTTCCTCTTCTTCCTCCTTTCGCTGCCTTCGTTGCCCTCTCGCTTTGTCTCTCCTTCTTTCGCCCTCTGCTTCCTTTCCCTTTCCCCTTCGTCCGCTGCCTGTTCTCGGGCTCGCCGTGCCCGCCGTCTGCCGGTTTCCGACGTTCCTCTTGCTCCCGCTCGCTCTTCCTCTCTCCCGGTGCATTCCGCTCCTCGCTTTCCCGTTCCTCTGTTTCTGTTTCTTTAGTTCCCCTTTCTTCTTTTGCTCTGCTCAGCCTCCCATGCCCGAGCTCTCCCTTGCCCACCGTAACGGCGCCTTTGCCGTTCAGGCGGCCACCGGCCTCTCTCATTTTCCCCTGCTCCCTCTCTCGCTTTCCCTTGCTCCCTCTCGCTTTCCCTATCTCTCGCTTCTTTCCCGTTCCTTTTTCTTTCCTTGCTTCGCTTCTTCGTTCCTCTTCTTTTGTTCTCAATCCTAATTTCTCTCTCCTAATTTCCTTATTCCACCTCATGAGCTTTGCTGCCTAATTCTAATTGGACCCCATACTCCTTTGCTCAATTCCTTGCCAGCCCTCCTTCTCAATGCCAGCCAATTCATCCATTTCTCATTCCTTTTTCTTTTTTTTATTTTAATTGGGCCCAAGTAGCTTCACAAGGCCCAATTTAGCTAGCCCACGCTCGGGTTTCAGTTCTCGGGTTTCTAATTCCGACTCGAAAAATTCTAATTCACTTAATTTAATAATTTCGAATTTTTCACTTAACTTTTAATAATTTCATTTACTAGCAAGCAAACACCTGAAATTTCGGGGTCTCACAAGAGAATCTTTAGATATCTTATAGGGACTCAAAATCTTGGTCTATGGTTTTGAAAGAACTTAAAGCCGACCCTCACTCGATACTCAAATTAGGAGCATGCCAATTTCGGGTCAATCCCTCATCTCCTG
The DNA here is from genome assembly GCA_021018815.1 of Talinum fruticosum. Lineage (NCBI taxonomy): Eukaryota > Viridiplantae > Streptophyta > Magnoliopsida > Caryophyllales > Talinaceae > Talinum > Talinum fruticosum. The sequence continues at coordinate 5,533,651 of JAITYX010000012.1, forward strand.
GCACTCAAAGAAGCGTAACTCAATAGCTCTATCAACTACCGAGGCTGAGTACATTGCAGCTGGAGCTTGTTGCGCTCGGATTCTCTAGATCAAGCAACACTTGAAGGATCTTAGATTATCATTCACAACTATTCTAATCAAGTGTGGCAATCAAAGCGCAATCAGCATCACCAAGAATCTAGTTAAGCACTCAAAGACAGAGCATATTGAGGCCAGGTATCATTTTCCGAGAGACCATTCTAAACAAGGTGATATTGAACTTGAGTTTATTCCTACGAAATTTCATGTAGTTAATATTTTCACTAAGCCTCTCAGTGAACATTAGTTTTGCTTTATTAAGAATAAACTTGGCATAATTAATGCATGATTATGTGATTTATTGCATGATTTATTATTTCATGATTGAGTGTTATATGCCTTGAGTAGATAACAAATGGATCGATTGACTCGGAATGAGACCGAGCTATGAGTTATAAATTTTTGAGTGTTACTGTGTCACTCGGACACTGACAGAGTCGGACTCATATTATGAGCAAAATGAACATCAAAATTCTAAGGTCATCTCTAGATAAATAGAGAATCTCATAAATGTTTTCAAAAACTCTTTCTTTTCTCTCTCTCTCTCTCTCTCTCTCTCTCTCTCTCTCTCTCGTCTGTGTGTGTCACGTGAATAGTCAGCGAAACTAGCCATTGGAAGAAAGTCGTTGAAGAAACTAGCCGCCACTCGCGCTCGGAGACTCAATGGTCCGATAACCGTTGCTTGGTAACCGAGTCGAAAGTCGGTTGGAAGCCTTTTCTTGCTATAAATAGCACCGCTTCACTTGCTTTTCTCCACTTTACCTACTTATTGGTTGCTCTCTCGCTCTCTTTGCTCTCAAAATTCTCTCGCTCACTCGTGCTTACCCTCTCGTCTCTTATTCTGAATCTTCTCTCGTTCTCTACTCTTTCTCACATTTCACTCTTTCAATCTCTACTCTCTAACCATGCCTAAGAGAGGAGTTGCTCAGGAAGGAGGTTCGACCACCAAATTTTCCCACCATGGACTTCAACCAATCAAGGAACGCATCCGGGTTTAACCGCCCCTCAAATTTAAGGATCTCAACCTTGAAATCATGACTTTTTAGGCATTGGTGATTTCTCCTTCCTCCTCTATCTCAGCTCCTCTCTCGCTCATTAGAATAGGAAAAAGGGTTGCTCTCTTCCCCCTCACTTCGAGATGGGTTTATGGAAGGTGAGTTGGGTGGGGACTCCTCAAGTTGGTGTCGGCTTTGCTTCAAGGAATCACCAAGCCGCTTACGGAGATATACATTCCGATTTCATAAATCCTCATAGTTTTTCATCAACATTTCAAATCTCTCTTCTAGTGGTATGTTACCACTCATCTTGCTCTTTTGGTTTTGGAAGGCTAGGGATGAAATGTGGTGAATGGAAGGCCAAGGAGAGTCCTCTCTCGATGCCAAATATAGTGTACCAAGAGACCAAGAGACAAGGTAAGGGAAAGTGGAGAAAGGTAAATAGCTCAACTGGGTCGATTAGGGGCTCCTCGGTAACGATTTGAAACAAGGGAATGAGGGGGTCATTTTACTTGGAGTTAGGGCATGAATTTTGGTCTAGAGAGAGCTAAGACATTAGGAAAGACATTATAGGTGGGCTGAACATTCTTCACAATGATTCTAACTTGATTTTTTCAAAAGGTCGGTCTACCATGCCTGGCAAGCATTCGCCCTTCATCCGGTGGGGAAGTCGGTGAAGCTTCTTTCTCCCTTTGTTTGCCCTTCATTTGGTGAGGAAGTCGGTGAAGCTTTCTTTCTCCCTTGTTTGATCGATTCCAAATCTCGAAGGTTGACAGGTAAATCAATGTTATATAAATATTAATGTACGAATTCCTTGCACGGATCAGCCCAATTAATGACCTTGCGTAGGTCAATTGCATTACACCACTTCATCACATCGTTAACGAATGTCCATGGGAAAATGATGTCGTAAGTATCTTCAGGTACATCTTAAGACTCATTACTCCTATGAAATTGCAAACATGATGATGGAGATTCTCGTAACAATGAAACTTAATATCCGGCATAGAGTAGTTTCCCTTTGGGGATTGAAGTGAACCCCGTGAGGTTAAAGTATCGACTCTTGAACATAGAGGACTCTCTTAGCATCCTTTCTATCTGATCTATAAGTGGATTAGCCTTAGGTTGGGGATTACTTTTTGGAGGTGTAGGAACTCCTTTTTCTTTATCTTCCTCTTCTTCCTTCTCTTTCTCTTCTTCCCTCTCTTTCTCCCTATTTTTCTGTTTCTCTCTTTCATTCCCTTTCTCGTCAATTTTCCGTAGAGTTTTTAAATTAAGGTTGAGAGTTTCGAACATGGTTTCTATTTTTCATCATAGTTATCAAAGGAGAATGTAATGATGCTAATGATTTAGATTGGGATGAATTTTATTTGGCTAATCGAAAAGAAACGGAAAGACATCCTTAATCCAAATACGTATCCAACACGTGACTCACCTATTTTGAGATGATTTTTACTTTTGTATAAACGGAGTCACCTAATTTGAGATGAATTTTATTTTTGGCTAAATGCATAAATGCCCTCACCTAATTTGAGATGAATTTTATTTTTGGCTACATACATAAATGGACTCACGTAATTTCCAATTAATTTTATATTTTTGGCTAAATGCAAAAATGCAAGCATGCTGAAAAAGAAAAAAATTTCATGCATAAAAACCTAAAACTGATTGAAAAAAGAGATGAGGATCCCCGACAAGACCCTCCTTGGCTGACCGGGAGAGGGCGGCGCCGCTATGTTAGGCGGTTGGTGGCTGGAGAAAAGGCGGACACTAAAAGAGCGACCGACTCGGAAATTTATCATAAGCCATCACAAGCATTAGTATTGGTTCACAAAGTAGCTTTCCATCATAGTTATCATTAGCAGCAGCATCATACATGATATAATCCATAACCAGCACAAAATTTCGACTCTCATCCAAGCATAGCTTTCATCCGCTCAAGAACAACTAACAAGGCATTCACACGAATCGACGGTTAAACCAATTGTGTCCTAAATGGTGAAAGAGTTTTAATCCATAACCATTCTCAAAGCTCACAACATGAGCACATTAATATATCGGAGGTACCCATAACCAGCACAGAATTTCGACTCTCATCTAGCAAAGTTTTCAAGTGCTCAAGAACAACTAACAAGGCATTCACAAAAATCGACAGTTAAACCAGTCGTGTGCTAAATGGTGAAAGAGTTTTTACCCATAACCATTCTCATAGCTCATAGCACGAGCACATTAATATATCGGAGGCACCCAACTAATGCTTCACAGGTTTACGCTAGTATATAGTAAAAGAGCCAAGTACAATATAAAATGCTAGCCGAAAAGACACATTTCACAAATCCAAACACCTATCTTATACGTAACCTCGATCAAGGTCCACAACACGTCTATATATTTTAAGTCCTCTAATTTTAAAAGGTTAGCACATAGCACTCTATCAAGAAGGGGACTTGGCCTGGATGGTGTGCTTTTGACATCCCTTTCCAAACCCCTTCTAAGTTCATCACTCTTTCATCGACAACAGTTCATATAGAAAACTACGATGGTCTCACCCGATAAGTCCCTACCTAATATAAGACCTTCTTAGGCACTCGCTCACTACTGGACATAATCTTTTGCTAAAACATCATCTTAGGGGATTGACGAGAAGGTGCACTTAGAAGAAACTTGAATAGTTCTACCGATTCTAATTCTATATTTTAGGCTTCGCTTTGTTTTTTTAACTTTTCTCGGGTTATTAGTGCATGTATGTTCATGAAACAACATGAAAGAATTGAATGTTATGTAGGTACAAAAGTTAGTTGAAATGGGCTTTCTGAAACCACCGGTAAAGAGTACATTGGAAGTTCTTGGGGGCGATGAAATCTCGCCCTTGAAAAGCTTTGCTCAAGCTAAGTTCATTTTAGAATCTGCATTTGTTGCTTTTGTGTAGAAAGTTGAATTGATTGTAAAGTTATGTAGCTTTACAAGTCTATTTCATCCTAAGGCTAGCTGAGGTTATACCTTTCATTGCAAAACTCATTCTTCATCGCAAAATTCATGCGCATTTTCAGCATTCATTTCATTAATTGAACCGAAAAATGTACCGAAGTCCTACTTGAACCTGAATTGGCAGAGACCATGTAAGAAAAACTATCTCAATTTGAAAGAAACCACGTATGGACTCCGACCAAATGACCTTCTGACCACCCAGTCATAGGAACCAAATAAGTATTCAAAAACAAACTGGATGAGGGATGGTTTGTAGTCGAAACCAAGCTAGATTAGTTGCTCAAGGTTATAACTAAGAAGAGGGAATTAATTGTGGGCAAACATTTGCACCTGTTGCTAGGATTGAGGCAATTAGAATTCTCTTACCTTTTGCATCCAACATGAACATTAAATTATATCAAATGGATGTTAAATATGCATTTCGAATGGTTATATTCAAGAAGAAGTTTATGTTAAGTAACCCCTAGATTTGAAAACTCTTAATTTCCTAATCATTTTTCAAATTACAAAAGGCTTTATATGGTCTAAAACAAGCTCCAAGAGCTTGGTATGAAAGACTAAGCAATTTCTTTGTTGAAAAATATTTTAAAAGAGGTCTGACAAAACTCTTTTCACAAAAACCAAGGGGAATGATTTTCTTATTATTCATATTTATGTTGATTACATTATATTTGGAGCTACTAATGGAACTCTATGCCAAGAGTTTTCTCGAGTTGATGAGATAGGAGTTCCAAAAGAGTATGATGGGAGAACTCAATGTCTTTCTTAGATTGAAAATAAAGCAAGAGAAAGATGGCATCTATATTCATCAATCCAAATACACCAAGGAGTTACTCAAGAAGTACATGCTATAAGATGTCAAACATGCAACAACACCAATGACTAGTAGTACCAAACTGGACTCGGATGAGAAAGGTAAACTGTAGATCATAAACTCTATAGAGGTATGATTGGATCTCTATTTTATCTAACATCTAGTAGGCCAGATATTATGGTTAGTGTCTTCTTATATGCAAGATTTTAAGCTAATCTAAAAGAATCACATCTCACTGTGGTAAAGAGAATTTTTTAGATATCTTGTAGGAACTCGGACACTTGGTCTCTTTATTCAAATGATTCAAGTCTGATTGTCACTAGATGCATAGATGTTAAGTATGCTGGATATAAGGTTAATAGAAAGAGCACCTCAAGAGCATGTTAATTTTTGGGTCTATGACTCATTTCCCGACATTCAAAGAAGCAAAATTCAATTGCTCTATCAACAGCTACGATAGAGTATATAGCAGTTGGAGTTTGTCTGTGCCTAGATTTTATGGATCAAGCAACACTTAAAGGATCTAGGACTTTCATTCACAGCCATCCAATCAAGTGTGATAATCAAATTGCCATCAACATTACTAAGAATCTAGTTCATCATTAAGAAACAAAGCATATCGAGGTTAGATATCATTTTCCGAGAGACCACTCGAAAAAGGTGATATTGAACTTGAATTTATTCCTACTAAATTTCAATTACCCGACATCTTCACAAAATCTCTGAGTGAAGATAAGTTTGCTTTATTAGAAATGAACTTGGCATGGTTATTGTACGATTAATTGAGCGATTGCATGAGAATATATAAGTATAATTGTTTATTATGTGTTCCGAGTGAATAACTAGTGGATTAGTTGAAATATGATGAAACCGAGCTACAAGTTATTAAGTTTCGAGTGTGTTCTGAGTACCTCGGACACATCATTGAGTCATACTCAGCTTTGAGAAAAATGGACATCAAAATTATGAGATCTTCTATAAATCAATAAAGCATCTTGGAAATATTTTCGAAAAACTCTTTTTCTCTCTCGACACGCAAACAGACAGAAACTAACCGTTGGAAGGAAGCAGCTTTAAAGAAGTAACCGTTAGACACTAGAACACCAAACGGTCAGCAAGTCGTTACTCCGAGTACTAAGTTACTAAGGCCTTTTCGTTCCTTGAGAGTTGTTGATTTATAAATAGCGTTTGTTCATCCTTATTCATTAACTTTGCTATATTTCACTTTCTCACTCTCTACTCTTGAACTCGTAATTTCTTGCTCAAACACTCTTCAAACTCGGATTCTCTACTTCTCTACTCTTTATTCATTTTCACTAGTTCACTATTTTACTCCTTCTCCTTCTCAATTTAAACTCTTTCTCTTTCTCTTACAGTACCTAAGAGAGGAAGTGTAACTCGAAGGTTTGCTCGAGGAGAGTCTCGAGTCACCCTAGAGGGGGTGAATAGGGTGATGGAAAAATCTTTGCAAAAACACACACTTTTGTGCGGAAAAGTGACCAAGACAGAATCCGAGTCTAAACAAGGGGTCGAAAAGATTGGACTCGAAAGCAATGAATCGAAGAAGTAGGAGCACTAAAGTCGTCCGAGTCTAGAATGAACTCGAAAGAGAACACGAAATATTTACGTGGAAACCCTCCCGGGGCAGAAAACTACGGCCCGTGTCAATCCAGACACGAAGTCAAATCCACTATTTTGAGTCCACAAAATACCGTGAACTTGACGGAACCCGAGTTGCTCCCTTAGACAACTCTATACGGATTTTCCTAGACTCGAAGTTACCTTATCGATCTAGTACTTCCTAGCTGAGATAACCCTTACAGCTAGGGACAACTAAGCTGAGTTAACCTTTACAGACTTAGTCAAGGGACCTTACAAAGAATGTAAGAAGAGTTTGTAACGAAGTACAAGACCTTACAACTCGAAAGTAAAGAATTACAGAGTGGGAGTTGTAAGTTGAAGATTGAGAGTAAAAATACAATAACTTTGAACAAGTAAGTGTATAGACAATATGTTCTGCTATCTTCAAGTCTTGTGAAGTGGCTTCTTCTTATAGATAAGACCGAGCGAGTAGCCGTTACTTCCATCTCGCTGACCGAGAGTCCTCTCGTGACCGTTGAGAAAGGCTTTCTAAGTCACTCGGAAAGTATCCATTGAAATATGAACGTTGGACAACGGTTTAACTCTCTTGGAAGTCCCAAAACCATCGGTTGTGTCTTGAAAACTGAGGTGAAAACCACCTGTTAGGCTTGGCGTTCCAGCTTTTCCGGATATTGAAGCGGACGACTTCGACACAATCTTCCGAGACTAAAGCGAGGAAGGTGAAAAGCCATATCTCGCTGGTGATTTGACGTTACGAGCCGGCTACTTTTGTAGTTTTGAAAAGATATCCTCGATTGAATAACCTACAAAAGTAAAACAACTTTGGTTCTCAAAGTATAAAATACTTTGGTCCAAGGTTAGACACGAGATAACAAAATAATCTTTAGAAGTTACGCAATTGATTATCCGAGTCGGAAAGGAAATGGAATATTCTGAGTCTAATATCCATGATACTCGGAATTCCATATGACTTAGTCTTAAGAAAAGAAACACGTTCTACAAGCAAATATCAAAGTGAGAAAGAACTTGATATAGACTAAGCACGAAATGAGCTATGAATGCCGACTATGCAAACGATAGAGTAAATAGTCATAAGTCGGATTCCGAGTGAGAAAGGACTCGGAATAAAGAACAACTTTTCCGAGTCGCTAACAAAAAAGCGATTAAAGAGATATGTGAATGCCGAATCGCATAGGAAGGATACTATTTAATTCAAGTATGTTTCTAAGACACAGAGAATGCCTTGGAATCAAAACTCTATATGAATGACATCGTTATACCCGATTCCTTTTGCATGACTCGGAAAGATATAGAGCAAGTGTCTCGAGTCTTCATAACCAAACGAGGGTCAGCCACCAAAAGGCTAGAACCCGAACCATCAAGCCTAAGAAGCCACAAAAAGATTCTTCTAAGGGTGAGGCTCTTGCTTTTGATAAGTCAAAGCAAATTGTAGTCCGACATTATTTCCTCAAAGAGAAATTCTTTCGTCCACCAATCTTTCATGGATAAAACCTCTTCTCCACATAGGAATTTTCAAATACCTATGCTTCGTGATTACATTTATCCCCAGCTTGTCACTTAATTTTATTCCAACATGACCGCAAGAGACAACGTAGTCTCTTCTCTCGGTTCAGGGTATGGTTATTCGCATTAATCTCTCTCTTCTCCACAAACTCTTTCATGTTGAGATAGTTTTCCGAACTCAAATCTTATTCCTTTCAATGAAATTGCTGATGATTTCTTTGATAAATATGTAAGAATTGTTTCGAAGTCCAGAAAGAACTTGTTAGTGACTCGGATGAGGTCCGAAGTCGGACTTCTCTACTTTATCTTGATGAGAACTGTGTTCTCATTCTATTCATCTAAGGAGAACCCCAACAGCAAGGTCCTCAAAGTTTTGTATGACACTTTAGAAGGGTATGAGGTTGACCTCTTCCCTTTCATTCCCGAGCAAATAGCTTCTGTTCCCACCGATTAGAAGAAACCCCCTTCCTCTCGGAGCTTGACTTTCTGCAGCTTTTGTTCACTTCAAAGTAGATCTTCCTAATGTTTCTCTTAAATTTCTTAAGCCGAGTCATCTCGTGTAGGTATATCTCGAGCTAGTTGGTCTAACATACTAGGAAATCTCACTTGATGTGTGGGTTCACACTTCGAACTTCCACCTCCTCCTTCTCGGACTCGAAGAGTTCCGAAACTCCTCTTCTAATATTTGGTCTACCTTCTTCCTAGCCTCGCCCCTTTTATGGACTTACTTGAAGGTGAACTCATAATTTGTTGCTCTTGCCAAAGAGTTACAATCAACTCTTGGTGCTTTCCAGGCTTTCATGCCTATATTGACTCAACTTTAGAGCATGGCTCAAAAGAAGACAAATAAAAGTCAAGCTCTAGTCTCTGAGTTGAGAGATGTCATCGACGGCAACAGAAACCAAATCAGCGATCTTCAAGAGCGTAAATCTAAGGCTCGCTGAGGACTAAGAATCGAATCATCCTTAGGACTAAGAATCGAAGAAGAAGAAAAAGAAAAAGACGGAGAGGAAGAAGATGACGAAGCGTAAACAGTGCCAAGCCGAAGGCCAAGGAGAGAAGGAACCCGAGGTATCTCGCTCATAACACATCGAGTCCGCCATAGAAAAGGTTGGGGATGCCTGGTTAATCCCATACTCAACCTTCTCGCACAACCATCTCAAGTCGAAGGAGCTAAGGACTTAGAAGAGGAAATAGAGGAAGCGTAACCTCTCGTTCGAAGGTCCGCACGTCAAGCTCAAGAACTTCCTCTCCTCTTGCCATCCATTCCACATCCAACCGCTTCATCGCAGGGCTATTATCACAAAAGAAGGGATCTTCGTTCCTCCTCATCCACTTACACTACTCTACCCCCTCTTGATTTAAAATTTTTATTTTATCCAACATTTTTGTATCTCTCTTTCTTCCCTCCCCACTTTATTTTGATGAAATGCATAAAGGGAAGGGCACGGATAGTTAGTTGGTCTAGGGGAGCTTGCATAGTTTGTTTATATTTTTCTGAGTCATTGTATGTATTTCTCTAAGTAATGAAATTATGCTATTTCGAGCATCATTGACTTAAGTTATTCATTTTTTTTTCTCGCTCCGATAATTGATCATATTTATTTCATTCACTCGCATGAATATTCCGATATATGTTTTCTCTTTGATATCTTTTTAGCATCAATTGGCTCGATAATGAATTATAACTTATTTTCACTAAGAACATCTTATAGTCATTCGTTTCTAAATAATAAAAACTTAACTATCTAAACTTCTAACTCTTGTTATAAGTGTTGAATGCCCGTCATCAAAAGGGGGGATTGAAGACTTAGGTATAACTTTCTATCTTTCTATGGTTTTGAATTCAAGAAGCTCATCCTTAAATTTTCAATATTGTCTGACTTACTAGGAAAAAATTTCTTGGGTAAAACACACATCACAGGTTTCGACCTACTCGGATATAACTCGACTCTCTAAATTCACTGGAAAAGAATTATTGCGTTAATTCCTACTTCTAAATTAGATTTATTACCCGAAATTATTTACTCGATCAATTTGATGTATTGTGTCTATATAATCTTAATCTCTCATTCATCTAAAAGATAGACACAAAATGGAATTAAAACCTATTGAATATTAGACTCGTAAAATTATTTTTTAATCAAGTTAAGGATAATTAAGTACTTAATTATTATGAATAATTATTATTCTTGTCTAATATTGGACCAAAGTATTTTTATACTTTGAGTACCACTTTGATTTGCTTTTGCAGGTTGATTAAAGTATTTATATCTCATTTTGGAAAGCGAAAGCATCCGACTTCTAACCGTTAAACACCAGCAGCATGTAAAAGTACTTGTTTCGGGACAAGGTTCGGACCCCATGTAAGGGTTGTTTGATACCAAATCTGGTAAACTTCAACTTTGAGTCTAACAGTTGTTTCCCAGTAGATCTCAATCACAACTAGTGGGTTGGACTACCTTTTGAGCCAAGGAGCAAAGCACAATGTTCACATTTGCATCGACTCCTTTTCGAGGGACTCATACTACCCATTACAACGGCTAGTAAAGTTTCCCAGTCCGTGAATCGAGCCACAACGACTACTATGCCTACCGTATATAAATAGAAGCCATCCGAAAAGATTTTAAGATTGCTGAGACTAGCGAGATTATAAAAAAACTTAATCATACTCTCTTAATCTTCATCCTTCAACTCTCAAATTAGGTGAGTCCATTTATGCATTCAATTTTACGTTTAGCCAAAAATAAATTTATCTCAAATTAGGTGAGTCCATTTATGCATTCCAATTTTGCATTTAGCCAAAAATAAGTTCATCTCAATTTAGGTCAGCTCGTTTGCATTTCAATATTGCATTTAGCCAAAAAATAAATTCATCTCAAATTAAGTGATTCCATTCATGCATTTCATTTTTCATTTAGCCAAAATAAAATCATCTCTAATAAGATGTATCCTTTTTGCATTCCATTTATGCATTAGCCAAATTAAAAATCATCATTAGAATCATCCAAATAAAAAGCATTCTTTCTTAGTTCCTTTGTATCTTGCACTTGAGTCTCTTCCTCCCAAAATTGGTGCTCCTACACATGGTCCTAAGCATTTATCCTTTGGGTTGCAGATAGGGAAGCCTACCTCCATTGGGTTTCGTCGGAATCCGAGCTCCGAAAAGTTAGAACGGCTCAACAAGGAGTCTTGTACCTCTTTCCCGCACTCTACACCTCAATCTACACCGGTGCGATCGACCTTGATGCACACAAAACTGGTTGAGTCAATCTTCTGTCATAGGACAAGCACCGAAAAACAATTCCCTCCAATGGACAGAGTACCGAACAATCTCCCATCCTTCCTTTGCTCAACGAATCCTCAACCAAGATGGAAGCTCAAATCGAGACTCGGGACAAAAAGATTGAGTCTATATGTAAAACTCGTGCAGTCATATTAGAGACGCTTTAAGATAATAAGAGCGAAGGTGAAGAAGAGGCTCGTCCATCGCCAGGAAGAGGAGGCCCTCCACCTTCTCCGAGAAACTAGTCCTTACGTAAGCCTAAGTCCGATCCACGCATAGATCAAACAGAACAAATGTTAAGGGAATCCTCCATATTCAAGAGTTACTACTTTGCTATCACGGGCTTCACTTCAATCCCCAAAGGGAAGTTACCTCCCAAGTTTACTATGCCGGACATCAAGTTTCCTGGTTATGAAAATCCCCATCATCATGTTCCTAACTTCTTAGGAGCAATGAATCTTAAAAACGTACTTGAAGAAACTTACCACATCATCTTCCCGTGGACCTTCGACAGTGAAGTAATGAAGTGGTACAATGCAGTTGACCAATGTAAGTGTAACACCCCAAAACACCCCCTAGGAGTATTACATCACCGAGTTCCTTATAGGAACTCCCAAGGCTCTATCAAGTGTCGGTTCGGCTTTCGAATTCCAACTTAGAGGTAATAAAGGTAATTTTCCAAAAGAATTTAAAATTCCCTAAAAATTTCAGTAGAGTTCCATTTGTAATATGGACTATCCCCTAGGCTTAAGGCCTTAAAAACCTGCATAAAAATCATAATAAAACTCAACAAGCCACACGCTCGGAGTATACTACTCAACGGCCACAAGCCGGAGTCCAACCAATCATGCGATAAACTTAAAACAATCTAAATGGTTCATGATACATCTGGTACAACTATATGAACTAAATTACAAACTATAATATTTAAAAATGTAGGAAATGCACGTCCACAACTTGAGTCACTTCAGAAAATAGCAATCGAGCAAATGGCATGCAGGAGTCCAGAATAAGCTAAGTACCGCACACATCTCCTCGGAATGTACCTGCGACACTGGGAGGGGAAAAGAGGGAATTTGTGGGGGTGAGCAATAAACCACGGGCTCACCTGGAAGTCTCACACTCTTAAAATGGAAATTCATTAGACATATTACTCATAATAATGAAATCGGCGAAAGCATAGTAACATAATACAAATCTATATACTTTTCAATGAAATCCTTTGAAATCGGTTGTCACATATGAATCACAACACTTTAATCATTTAAAATGCGGTTTCAAACTCATCACAATTCTTTTTCAATCTGAATCAACTTTCCGGGCCTTCGGGGATTCGAGCCAGCACTTCTTTAGTTCTTCCGGGGCGCGACCCCGAACAAAGGGTTCCTGGACCTATCTTCTAGGAAGTCTCATATCGGGTATCCCGATACCGCAGGACCCTGTTAGAACCCTTCCCTCAAAGTTTCTAGCCGGGCATCCTCATGAATGAGAACCCTAATTCGAACTCTTCGGTATGCTAAATGATTCGTAACTAGTTGATTCAAAACAATTTGCACATAATCATTTATCACATCTACTTCAAATAGCTTTCTCAAGTTGGTTTAATACCATGGAAGGCATGACACCACGTGTCACCCTTATAAATTCACTTTCTCAAATTCGGTTCACTTTCTCAAATAAGTTTCGCTTCTTTAAAACATATTCATGTTTGAAAGGCAGTTCTCAAGAAATTGCATTCAAGGATCATTTCGCGTAAACTACAAAACTCCTTTCAAAACTACTTTTGAACATCATGTAACGCAATCACTTAACACGAATAGTCACCGTTCAACGGAAGTAGTCATCCTCAACTCTTTGCCAACTATGCCTTTCTCAATCTATCAATTTAGTAAGATTAATTCTTTTTTTTTTTTCTAAGTCACAATAACCACAATTAGATATCACCTAATCCAAACGTCTCAATTTCTCACAATTTATTGTCTTTACTTCGATTCCTCATTCTATATCTCTACTTTATAAATCAACTTCCTTTGCTCGTACTCAACCATATAACTCCTAATCTTACTTTATCACTTAAGTTCCTCTCCTTATGCTCATATTCCCACTTAATTTAATCTCAAAGACTTAGATACATACTAAACTCAACTTAACCTTGCTATTCTCAGCTCGTCATTTCCCTACCTCAAACTCCCATTTTATGTCTCCATCTTATTAATCAACTCTCGTTTGCCCATCCTTAGTTATATAACTCTTAATCACTTTTCATCACTCAATTTTCGTTAGCTTCGCTTACCTTCACGTTTAGTTCAACCTCAAGGATTTAAATATATTTTGAACTCCATTAACCTCGACAATCGCCCACTTCTCACTCCCATGCCTCAATTGTGCATCCATCAATATGAATTTATACTCCTCTTCATACTTCATTCATTATTTCTTGATATTAGCAATCCTTTCTTAACGCCGCAAATTCAAGAAATTTCTAAGGGCTCAATCTGAAATATTAATTCACGATTTATACCCAAACCACAACGTGCTCTTCCCCAACCGATTGAATTCTCAATACTACTCACTATACCCAAGCAACCTAACTCTGTCCGAATTCCCGATTTCTAATTCAGGCCTAAACAACTACAAAATCCCTTCAAGGCTCCTAATTTAACTTTTAGCAACTACTACACTCGTTTAATATCGCACATATTTAAAATTCACAACAAAATTCAATCATCACAATAAATTCATTTGGGTTTCGAATTTACTAATAGTTTAGAGTATAGGACTACCCACCTTGATTTAGAGATCAAAGGATTGCTGAATTTCAGATTAGCCTAGGTCGGTTTCCTCCTTTCCTTTCTCTTCCTCCACCGCCAGCCCCGGCCTAGCCTCGGTTTCGCCGCCTTCCTCCATGCCCGACGCCGTCGCCGCTGTCTCTGTTGGGCCTCATGTTCGCTTCCCTTTTCCTGGTCTCGATTCGCCCTCCTTACTCTCGCCCTCGCTCTATCTCGGTTCTCCATCTTCGCTTCTTCCTTTGCTCTGTTTCTTTTCCTTTTCGCCTTCCCGAGTCCTCGCTCTCCCTTTGCCCACCGGCCGCTCGCCGTTCAGGCGGACCACCGGCCCCCTCTCTGGTTCTCATGCCCTCTCCCTCTCCCTCACTCGCTCTTCTTGCCCTCACCCGATCTTCCCTTCTCTTCCTTTCCCTTATTCTATTTTGGTTCCCCTTCTTCTCTATTTTTGCTCGGCTTCCCGAGCCCTTCTCCTTTCCCTCTTTACTTCTCTCTCTCTCTCTCTCTCTCTCTAGTGGTTGCCTCAAGGAAGGCCACCTATTTCAACTTTACACTAATCTAAGTCCAAACCCTACACTTAATCCCCCTCTAACTCCTCTTTCCTTTTTCATTAGTTAAACTTAATAATAATTAAACCTATATGCGCAGCATAAGCGGTCTCTTATTAATACGTAGCTGGTCCGGGCGAAAATTTGGAGGAAGGAATTAATACGCTCCACTAATAATAGTTACGCAAACTAATAATAATTCGCTCAAATAAATTCATGAATTTATACACTCGTGTATATATTTTAGCTATTCGACCTACTCTATTTAATTAAAACTAAATAATCATCTATAACTCATATAACTACCTAACCTAAAATTACGGGTCGATACAACAAGGTCACCAATTGCAACGATCTATGTAAGGAGTTCCAACGCTAATACTTTTATAATACTTATTTACCTGTCACTCTTAGAGAACTAGAGTTGATCAAACAAGGAGAGAAAGAAAGCTTCACTAACTTTCTTACTGGATGGAGGGCAAAGGCTGCCCATATAGTGGACCGACCTTTTGAAAAGGATCAAGTCGGAATAATTGTGAAGAACCTTCGGCTTGCCTATAACCAACACCTAAAATTCCTACCAATCATGAGCTTCATATCTCTTAGAGATATAGGCATGTTGATAAAAGAAGAACCGTATGCCACGACCATAAAAGTTGTGGCTGGTTATAAAGGTAATTATTAATCCAAAGACAAGAAAACCTCTAATCAAGGCACTACTAGCAGGGGTGCAGATGTCAATGCCCTTAATAGGTATAATGACTACACTCCTATAAATACTACTTACGCTCAATCCCTCAATCATCGGTTGTCTAAAGGGAAAATTGAGTTGCCACTATAAGAGCAGTAATTAGAAACTGCGAAACAGCTTAAAAAAACTAAGATGCAGGAAAATTATATAAGTACCATCATGCACAAGGACACGACATATAACAATGTTGGACATTCAAGAACAAATTAGACAAGTATGTTCAACAATGGTCGACTCTCTCTCCCTAAGGCTGCCCAAAAACCCAACAACAATAAGAACCCATTCAAGCAGTACCTTAGCTATCTTTTTCGAACCCATTCCAAATAAGTGGGATCCATCTTTCTTTATTTAAGACATCGATGAGTTCAAACCACTTGCTAGCATATCCTCCATAGAAGCAGGAGTCCATGGATTATGGGTAAGTGAAAAAAAGATGTGTACGAAACTAAAGACAATAATGATGATAGCTTTTGGGTCACACCACCCTTAGAAGAAGATGACTTTTAGGGAGAATTAAAGAGTCCTAATATTCAATTCCTTACTAGGTCTAGATGACATAATACTCTAATGGCTCCACAATAGACTCAAGAAGCCCCAAAGGAAAAAGAAGTCGCTAAAGAAGAAGACCCAATCGTAAAATAACTTTAAAAATTCAAAGTCGACATTTCCATCTTCCAACTTATATTTGCCTCCCAAAAGCATAGGCAGGCCTTAATTGATGCATTTAGTAAAATTGAGGTCACTCCTCAAACCACACCCGAGGAGGTGGTAGGATTGGTCAATAACACGAGATGGAACCATCACGTTCGACAAGAAGGTGCCACCTAAAGAAGGCATTGCACATAATGCCCTTTACTTAACTCGTAACTTGTATTAACAAGTTTACCCCTCTAACCTTAGTGGAAAATGGATCGGCTATAAATGTCTATCCTTGGAGAACTATCAAAAGGTTAGGCATTAGAGAGCAACAACTCTCTAAACAAATAGTTTTGGAAACGGTGACTCTTTCGATTAATGTTAGGCTAGTTGTGAAAAACATCGACTTCCAAGTCCTAAACATTCCAGACTACTTTCAACCTTCTTCTAGGATGCCCTTGGTTACACGACCACCAGGTAATGCCTTCTACACTACATTAGAAAGTTAAAATGATCATTAAAGGTTAAGTAGTAACCATCAAAGGAGATAACTCTGTGTCTCCATCAACTCTAAAGAGTCTATCGTTGAAATTAAGCATGATGTTGCTGATAAAGAGCTTTATGGATTTGACACTGTCGCTGCTATAGACAAAGATGGAGCACCTTTTAACTTCAATCCTTATGTCAACCGTAGTATCCATTCGATGCTAAGGAGGAAGGGGTATTTTCCTGGCTTAGTCTGTAGGCGGGAGGGCATATCACCTAATCTTTCCACCCCTTGAACCCACCAACAACTACAAATTCGGATTAGGCTATCATCCAATTGCTAAGGAAATAGCCAAAGGCTATCATCCCACTAATTCGAGCTGTGAATTGAAATTATGTAAAACAAATAAGCAGGGCAGCATATTACGAAGATAAATAAAAGCAACCAAACAAAATAAATAAAATGATAAAGAAAGCAAGTAAAGAAAGAGATAAGGAAAAGAAAAGAAAAACTAAAAGAATTACAACAGTCGGGGAGGAATTAAAGGAGCGATTACATCTCTCAAACCACAAAACGAAAAGCAATAAAAAGCATGAAAATAAATAACCCTTTGAAGGCTAAATAATTGCCATGAGGTTGTCCCACCTTGTTGATCCGGATCTCCACACTAGATCTCTTAATGCAACAGATGACAAATAAACAGAAAAGGGCTTGTTTTATGAATTATGTATATAGGAAAAGTAATGATCGAGTTGAATGAGTGCCCAGAGATTAGAATAGCCAAATATTATTAAGCTCTTTGCATGGATTTAACGGTAGTAGGTCAAGAAGATGAATGTTTTGTAGTAATTTCGGTAGAGTAATGTTTAGAGGAGAGTATTCTAGTTAGCTTTGTGCGAGTGTGATGCTAAGGCAGGAAGCCGTATGGGAATGAGAGCCAAGGCTCTAGAAGAGCACCTAGGTCAAAAATAACCTAGGATTTGCCTCCATCCAGCTGTCCAAGGAGCTTAAAATAAACTAACCAAATCCTAAGAGATTGAACCGGATAAGAAGGTGATAAAGCTGGATAGAATCTAGTTGGAAGGCGCCCTTAGGGTTTCATGCCATAGTGTGTCTCCAAGCCAAAACACAAGTGTTCCACTTAATGCTTTTAGAAGGCGGGCGTTGGCCACTACGCCGTTTTAAGGGAGAAGCTTCTAGTCTCGTGTGGACTCTCTTGTGAAGCTTAAATATAGCACTTTGATACTCGTGATCATGAAATGCAACACTTTAACACCGTCTTTAGTCTGCTCAGCTCCTTGTCCGATTTGGACAAAAGTAAAATGCGTTATTCTAAACTTGGAATTTCCCGGCACACAATATTGGACTCCGTTGTCTCTAAAGGCTCGGCCCGATTCTTGGATCGTCCGAAAGAAAAGAAAATTTATGGACCGACCCAAAGTAAAAGACTATTTATTTGGTGTTGGGGGTTCTTTGTGGTTTACTGGCTTATGTTGCACCAATCGATCATAGTTCGAGATCCAAATCCTCAAACAGGACTCGAGATTTCATCATCGGGCCAACAGAATAAAATAATGAAATAAAGAGATCGAGAACGACACTTTTAGGTGTCTATAGTTAGCCCCACTTTGACCGAGTCTAAAAGATGAAGGTCAAAGTAGACACTAAAGGTTACTTACGTCAACTTTTTATAAGGTATTATGTAATATTTGGAATTGGTTGTAATCGAACTTGAACTCCAAAATGGGGCCTGGACTTGATCATGATGCATGCATTTTGAAG
The DNA here is from genome assembly GCA_021018815.1 of Talinum fruticosum. Taxonomy (NCBI): domain Eukaryota; kingdom Viridiplantae; phylum Streptophyta; class Magnoliopsida; order Caryophyllales; family Talinaceae; genus Talinum; species Talinum fruticosum. Next base: position 5,551,925 of record JAITYX010000012.1, read on the forward strand.
TCCGGTAAAAGGATTTTAACCTTCGCTTGATCGTAGCCTCGAAGCTTAGCATATTTTGATGCTGAAACTTCAATTGCTCTTTTATCCGAAGCTTGGCTAAATAATCGTGCATAATCGAATTGACAAAAGTTCGAGTGTTTTACTCGAGTAATTCAGTCAAAAACAGATCGATACAACTATTCCGAAAAAGCCGATTAGTGGGCCCGGAACTCCCACTTGCATGCATTAGGGACAAAGATCACATGCCTCGGTTGGATAAAGCTGCATAGGCTAGGGAGGTGAGCTAGGCTGCAAAAGCCGACGTCGATTAGACCTCTCGGCTCCTTGTGGCCGCAGACCGGTACGCCTGTGTTATGCGGATGGATGTCTTGACCGAAATTGCCTATATAAGGAGGTGTATGATGTGTTTCGTTTTGCACACATACTCTTCTTCTTGCTCTTTCTCTCCTCCGGTGCTTTATTCACTTTGCTTCTTCTTGAAAACTATTTGGTTCTCAAAAATTTATTGTCTTCAAAATGTCTAGAAGAAAAGCTCATCCTACTGGAAGAACTAGAGTGGAGAAGCTTACTCGAAGATTCTTTCCTCGAATGAGAATGCTGCACCAAAACGAATGGAATCCAAGCAACCTTTTAGTTGAGGCCGAAAATCATGTTTCCTCGCTGGATATTTCTCCTTCGGTAAGCTCATTGGCTTAAACTTCTTCATTTGCTCATTCGTAGTAACTCTTTAACCAACATCTTGTTGGAATTTTTCTTACGTGAAAGACTCGATTTGAAGTGGTTAAGCCATTCCCAAATTCATAGAGACATGTTAGAGGATGAACTTCCCTCTCGAGAATGTCATGTATAATGTCTGGGTTTGGACCTCTTTACCTCGCTTTATATCATCTCACTAATAAGAGGGAGAGGGATCCCATTAGAGCCATTAGTGAACGCTTTTGGGATACCACCAACACGTTTCAGCCTTCCTTTTGGTGAGATGACCATAACTCCTTTTGATTTTCCGGTTTTATCCAACTTGGGCTTTTCACAAGAACCTCTTGCCTACAACCGGAATTTGTACAAAAACCATGACTACCTCCATCAACTTTTTGGCTGTATAGCCGATAAATTCCCACATAATAATCATTTTAAGTATACCGTCCTTTTTAGGCTTTTAAGGACGTTATCTTTTGGGCTCAACATTCTCCTCAACAACAAATTAGGATCATGCTTTCTCTTCTTTTGAGTGCAATCCTCTTTTCCGACCAAGCTGCTAAGGTTCATGTTCACTATTTGGTGAACTTAGTGGACCTCGATAAGATAAAGGAACTCAATTAGGGTGCTCCCGCATACACTTGCCTCATTAGGGGCCTCCGTGCCAGTGTGCGACATACCAAACCGGAGTCGGACTCTACCGATTATCTTCCTTTGAATGGCTTATAGATGATTATTGAGGTATGCTCAAATTCTCCTTTCCTCCAATATATATGTTTCCTATCTTTTGTGGATACAAACATTACTTGTTTTGTCGAAATATAGTCGTGGATGTATAAATATTTCCCACATCTCTCTCCCGACTCAACAAATCATCCCGCATTTCGACCCCCGTGTCATGGGCTAAAGTTTATCTTCAACGCCCTAAGATTCAAGGAATAGACTTCTTGAGATCAGCCCTCAACCGTGTGGACTCGGTATGTTACTTCTATTCTTAAAATTTGCCTCAAAATATGTTTAAGAAAGCGTTTTTCATACTTTTAGCTCGCTGACCTTGCCCATAGCCTATGGAGTCTGCCTCAGCGGACTCTAGCTCTAAATATTCACTGTTTTTCATCCGTTTTCTTATTTCCTTTCGTTCTTGCTAGCTGATTTCTTAATAATTCTTATATGTACGCCAACTTCCATCCTTGGGCCCAACTCCAACTTCCTCAAAGTGTCCTTGTGGCATGAGAATTGAGCGAAAGAAGGATTTTGTTTGAAGGTCCTTTTAGGTTCCGCTCGTATCTTGGGGAGAGGGTCACTCCTCAAATCCGAGTCAACACATGACCTTCGTTCGTTCCGGTCGATCAACCTTCGACCGTGTTCTAATTTCATTCCCTCCAACCGAATAAGCAAGCAGCGGCTATGGTGGGGTATCATTTTACCTCATTCTTAAACTTGAACACATTTTACGCCAATCATGCGGCACAAAGCATGACCCAATTGGTGAGTTCCCAAATTTCTCCTTATAACTTGAATTTCTCGCATGGAAATTAATCTTTATCTTTTGGCAACTCACTCCTACGGACATCCATATCCCAAGTCTCGATGTGGATGTTACTCTTCCTAGGGACCTCCTCGTTTCGTGAGAATTCCGAAATCCCGGAAGAGGAATGTGTTGGGCATCCCATCCCTAGAAATTGGCGAGGAGTAAGAGTTGTATACTCTTTGCCTTGAGTTGCATAATAAAAGTATTTTTTTTGCTGGTATCGTTGAATAAACTTCGTAGTATAACAAGGAGCAATCTAGAGCTATGTCCATCGGATTTCAATCGGCTCTCCGGGAATCTAAAACTTCCCGACTAGCCGATCTATCCTTTCTTTCCGGGTAAGGTCTTGATTAGTAGAGTGTTGATTTCATTCAGCTTTTAGTGATTTTCAAATCGCTCCTTTGATCTTGTAGAAGTGTCGATCTAGAGCACCTTCCTCCGATATCTTCTTAGTGTTCCTAGGATGTAATCTCAAGCTCCCGATCAACAAGCACCTTCTAGTAGTAATGCTTAGAAGACTTCTTGTTGCTTCCTTCGCTTGCTAATTAATGAGTCCCTTATAGGGTGTTTGTTCATTAATGTATTATTTACTTTGTAATGAAGACTCTTATGCAATGGGATAAGATGCGGGACTTGATTCTAAAAATGCATTTGTTTATTGAATATGATGCACAAAACTTAGGAAAAATTACAAAGACAAATTTAAAAAGAAAATACACTAGCCCTAATTCCCCGTAAAAGAAAATCTCAAGTGCATGGTCCCAAAGAATAATACGGTGTGCGCCATTGGCCTAGGCAGGAGATAAGATGGTTCGAGGATCACATGGGCTGAAGAAAACCACAAAACCGGTCGGGCTAAGGCTGTGGTTTGCGCCGACCACCTGCAAATCCCGAGGGGTTTGTGATTGCTCGGTGATTGAATTATAGTAGAACTCTAAGAACTCTAGAGAAACTCCTATAAATAGGATTTGCGTGTGGTGTCGAAGATATATAAACGTAAAAACCTTCATTGAAGCAAACTAAAAGCAAACCATATCCCTTTGTCATATTCAAAAACAAAATCATGAACTTCATGACCGAGTTAACAAGGTGGATGCATGACATGAGTAACATGGATACATCCAGGTTAACCATTTATGGGCTGAATGTCCTATTAAGCATTCACCAGTTGAAGGTCTACTAGATCTTCTTAAGAGTCAGTTGTACCTCTACCGAGATCGTCACCACCATGTCTTTAGGTTTGGGGTTAAGGAACTGTGCCCCCTTCCTAAAGAATTTGATGCCATATTAAGTAGTTTTAGGCAAATAAAACCAGCTATACCCAAATCCTCGAAAACCTCCATGAAAAATATAAATACCTGCTAAAACGGAGCAATAAAAATCTAAGGTGAATTCTTATTGGGAACTGGGTGAGTTTGACCAATCTAATGAAACATTTTCGAACATGTTTGCCTACACTCGAATCCATCATCATCCCAAGGCGATGAGCTATTATCACCTATATGATAGGCGGATTCCTGTTGGTAGAAAGCAACGAAGTGGCACCAGCGGCTTTACTAACTCTAATGGAATAGTTAGAGGATTATTGTTCTCTAACTCCACTAATAATAGTTGAAACAATCATTGGTTTAGACCGGATTGACGTTAATGCTGAGTAGAACTTCCGTGGGAGCCCCTCGTTATTGCACATAAACATAAAACAATAAACGAAAGCAAACGACGAAAACGAGTTGGCGGCACCAGCCACAAGACAGCTTGTCCAGGTGCCGCCGAGGCCGAGTCGCCTCGGTCCACGCTTAAAGACTCTAACTTTTGTTTCTTTCTATCTCGTCGCTATTACATTTTTTTCGATTTTACTCCTGTTGGGCCTAAAAGATTTGAACTTTAACCTTGCACGACACTAATATTTGATTTCGCATCCGTGATGTGCGGATCCGGTTAATGGAGCATCTAAAACTTATCCAGGCTCCTCCAAAAGTAGATACATATTTAGCGACTCACTTCGTCAGCAAAGCAAAAAGTGGTTGTAGCTTATCACCCGGCTTCTTAGTGGGAAGAATACCTTAAAAATCACAATAACGATCTCTTTGGGTATGTTAAACACTAGAAGGTGTCCCAATTCAAAGTACATACCTCCCAGCTCCCGTCCATTGGTTTACTAGGCGTGGAAGACAACGACGTCTTACTTCCCTAGCCGTGTGTTGTGGCAAACCGGGAGAAAAAAGTAATACCACTATTGGACTCGTATTTGGTCGGCTACCTTTGACTTGTTCAAAGGGCATGGTAACTCTAAAAGAACTAGGTCATGGCCCGAATATTAGAGAGGTTTGCCGAAACCGCCGACACCTACGGACGTGCCGACACCTGCAAGCAAACCAAACATTGTTGTTTCTCCCTATCATTTAGAGTGGATAATAGAAGTAGATCCCCAACAATGAAAGGCACTCGAAACTCGGAGAGATGAATCCTAAAGAAGTTGTCCCTCGCTGCTGCCCTCTTCAAATTAGCGAAATAAACCCTCGGATGGCTAAACGCGCTTAGTGAAGAGAAATTGAAGCTAAAGGAGTTAAAGAAAGGAGGGCTCACCGAATTCAAGAACTAAAGGAACACACCGGGATGAAGAGGCCGAGTCTAGCGATCCTAAGGGAAAGAAAGTAAAGATATACTAGGGCTCAAACTCTTAGGATAGAATAAAATAATGGGAGGTTTAGTTTTGCTAGAGTAGTATTATCAGTATTTCACAAGCAGTATGCTTGCACTTATTTCCCTTTTATTAGCTATGTATTTAGGTTAGTAGGCTTACCTTTTATTAAATAAAAGTAAGTATTATGCTATACTTTTATTTTCTTATCGCTCACTTAGAGGTTAAAACAAAAACTAGATAAATTAGACTCGCCTAATTGGACCGCCCTTAAACAAATAAAAGACTCAATGGACTGCGTAATTGGCCATCCCGTAAATAAATAAGGGAATAAGATAATCAAAGGGAAAATTGTGGCTCGGCCATTCCACCCTTGTCCGGGTGGTGGTCGGCGCAGCCATGGCCTAGCCTAGATGGGTAGGGCTTGGTCTACTGCCTAGGACATGCTAAATGTAGTACTTCTTCAACTTATCTAAGTTGGTGTATTGGAAAATCTCTTCTCCAATCAAATCGGTTAATTTGACCTCTCAGTAGGATAAAGTTTGACTAAGTATAAACGGGCCTTGCCAATTGGGCGTAAATTTTACTCGCGGGTCCTAAATTGGTGCTCTTATCTCCTTAAGGACAAAATCCCTAATTTGCAAATTTCGAGGCTTAACCTTCTTATTTAATGCCCTCGATATGCGAGTCTTGTAAATTTAGACGTTATGTAATGCATTAAGGCGCCTCTCATCCAATAATACTAACTCCTCATAATGTGCCTTGGCCCATTTTGCTTCTAGAATTTGGCTCTCGGCAATTATCCTTAATGAGGGAATGACAATCTCAATTGGAAGGACTACTTACATGCCATAAACTAGAGAATAAGGCGTTGCTCTCGTAGAGGCTCTAATTTCTATAACCCCACAAGGCGAAAGGTAATTTGTTAAGCCAATCCTTATAAGTGATAGCCATTTTCTCTACTATCTTCCAATATTCTTATTAGCGGTCTCAACTCCTCCATTGGCCTCGAGGGCGATACGGGGAAGATTTGTGATGTTGGATTTTGTACTTATCCAACAAATCTACTACTTCTTTCTTAAAACGGCTACCATGATCGGTTATTCACTCGTGGGGCACCCCATAACGACGGATAATATTCTGGGTAATGAATTTGGCTACCTGTTTCAACGTCAAAGTTACATAGGAAGCCGCCTCGACCCATTTGGTGAAGTTTTTTAATTGCTACTAACACAAATCGAAAATGGCGAGGGTGAAGCTAATGTTGTGAGAAATGACGGTGGTTAGTGTTGTAAATTTGCATACACTTGACATTTATGGCACCTTTTAACAAATTCACGACAGATCCGATGCCATGGTCGACCGAGTAATAACCGAGCCTCCGAACCTTCTGGACCAACATCCTTCCATTCATATGAGGTCCACATTCCCCACCATGAATCTCCTCCATGATGCACTTTGCTTCATGTTGATTGATACAAAGTTAATCCAAGCATTGGTTTTCTTAAACAATTGCCTCCGATTGATGAAAAATTGGGTAGCCAACATCCTAATGGCTCGTTGGGCTCTAGGTGTGGGCCGCAAGGGATATTCTTATTCCTCCAATTATTGATAAATATCATGATACCAACTAGTATGGTTAGTATTAGACACTTCTAGTGTACGGATGTGTGTATTATGACTCCGTTGCTCAATGTGAACAGGCATTGAATGAATGCCAGTAGGGATATTGATCATGGATGCTAACTTAGCTAGTGCATCCACAAATTGATTATCATCCCTAGGAAGGTAAGTAAAAGAGATGCTCTTAAAGCGCTTAGACAATTTTGTTAGGTATGCTTGGTAGGGTGCCTAGGCTTCACTATGTACCTTCCACCTTTGCGGAATCTGGTTAATTATCAAACTACAATCACCAAAAACCCCGATATTCTTAACCCCAATTTATTTAGCAGCTTCAAGTCTTGTGATGCAAGCTTCGAACTCTTCAGCGTTATTGGTAACTTCGAAGTCTAGTTTGTCTCGAAATAGGAGTATGTGCTCCCTCCCGTGAGACTAAAAGAATTCCTACTCCAAAGCCCTTCGATTAGAAGCACCATCGAAGTTCATTGTCCAAACATCCACCTCTACTTGCAAAATGTCTTCATTTGGAAAGTCAAGGTGTTCTGGTTGCGATTCAGGCACAGGTAGATCAGCTAAGAATTTTGACACTATCCTTCCGTTTGATCACTTTTTGAGGGATGAACTTGAGTTCGAATTCCGATTGCATGATAGTTCATCATGCTATCTTAGTGTTGACAGTTGGTTGCTTAAGTATGCACTTAATAGGACCCATAGGTGCCACTACATGTACCGTGTGGGTTAACATGTAATGCCCGAGCTTCTTGGTAGCCCGGACTAACGCCAATGATGTCTTCTCTAATGGCATATATCTAGTCTCATAATCCTCGGAACTTTTTACTTAGATAGTGCATTACGCGTCCTTTTTCCCCTCTCGTTCAGCCTAGCATGACTCCTATAGCTGTTTCCGTTGTGGTGAGATATAGAGGTAAAGTTTCCTAATTGGGGTGGAACTAACAATAGAGGATTAACCAGGTATTCCTTAACCTACTCGACCGCTTTTGGTACTCAGTATTGCAAATGGGCTCGGATCTTTTTTAATTTCTTGAAAATAGGTTCATAGACCATAGTCGCTTTTATACGAAACGACTAATGTATTGTAAAGGTCCTAGGAAACCCCTTATCTTTTTTCCGTACATGGTGAAGGGATCTCCTTAATAGCTTTGATCTTGGATGGATCAACTTTAATTCCTCTAAGACTAACAACATAGCCTAGCAGCTTACCCGAGGTTACTCCAAAGGCACACTTTTGAGGATTACATCGCATGTTGTACTTCCCGAGTCTATAGAAGAATTTTCTCAGCCGGGTAGGTGCCCAACCTTATCTTTTGATTTATGATCATAGCATCTACATATACTTCGACTTATTGATGAATCATATCATGTAGTAGAGTTATTGTTATCCTTTGATACGTTGCACCAAGCATTATTGAGCCCAAATGTTATCACCACATAATAGAAAGTCCCCCATTGAGTGATGAAGGTCGTTTCTCCATATCTTCCCCAGCCATCTTTAACTAATTATACCCAAAGCATAACCGTCCATGAATGAGAGCAAAGCATGACTCGTTGTATTATCTCGCCAGAGATCAATATGAGACAATGGAAAATCATCTTTAGGATTGGCCTTGTTTAAATCCCCGAAGTCGACCCACACACGAACCCTATTATCTTTCTTCGGGACCGTAACTATATTTGCTACCCGCCGAGGATAGTGAACTACCTTAATAAACCCAGCTTCCAACCGCTTTGAACCTCTTCCTTAATCTTCAAAGCCCTTTCTGGTTTCATCCGCCTCAACTTCTACTTTACTGGCTTAGCATCTTCCTAAAGCGGGATTTTGTGTTTGGCTATACTCGGATCTATACCCACATGTCTTTGTAGGACCATGCAAAGACATTGATAAATTCCGTAAGGAACAAAGTGAACCGCTTTCGCTCTTCCGGATCCAAATTTTTCCCAATCGTAACTTCTCGAGGTTGATCGCCTAACCCAAGATTAATTGTTATTATTTCCTCTATTATTGGTGAGAGATTTTCATGATCTTCCATAGCTTTTATTAATTCTCGTAGTAATTTCTTGTTCATCATTAAAGGCAAAATAATTAAGAGCAAGAGGAGGCAAGGAGTAAGCGTAAAGGTTCACTTTATTAAATGAAGCATCGAGTACATCGGACTCAACAACCGAATTAGAAATGATAGAATTAGGAACAGTAACTACGGACAACGAAGGAGAAGTACAAGTCGTAGTACTAGACTCGTAACGAAGATGCGCTCGTAGGCCGACAGACAAATTCCCGGCCTTCCCGAGCGTCAATCCAAGTACCATGCTTGGACCCTTGAACATCTATACCGGTGATGAACCCGGACGGATCAAACTATGGGGGCGACATAGCTCGTGACAAGTATTGAGATTGAGTTCCCTTCTAAACTACCCTCTTGTCCGAACAAAAGACCAAAAAGGTTGTTTGCGATAAGATTAGCCCTGTCCGATGTGGATTGTCCCTCTTTAAGGAGGTAAGGTGCCTCTTTTTCTAAAATATAGCAATCATTGAAAATTTCCGGACTAGGTACTAGGATTCCTTTTTCCTTGATGTGGTAGGGCTAAGGAAAACCATAATAAGGGAAGTGGTCTCCTTCTCCTAGAAATTGCCCATCGAGTATAGGGAATGGGCTTAATAGAGCAAACTGTGTGTGGTGCAGTCTTCTTTACCTAAATTTCCCATTTGGGTTGAGCTATTTCCTTAGTAGTAGGTTGATAGCCTAGTCCAGAGTTGTAATTCTTAGTGGGTCCAAGGGGTGGAAAAATAGGGTGGTATGCCCTTCGCCTCGCAACAAGACCTGGAAAATACCCCTTCTTCCTAAGCATCAAATGGACACTAGGGTTGCCATAAGGGTTAAAGTTAAAAGGTGCTTCATCCCTTTCTAAGGCAGCAATGGTTTCTAAGCCACATAGTTCCTCATCATAAGCATCGTGTTCGATCTCTACTACCGATTCTTTAGAAGTGATACTAGCGCAAAGATTATCCCCGTTGACAATTATGACTTGAAGTTTAATGATCATCTTGACCTTTTGATGCAAGTGTCAAGGGCACCACTTGATGATAGTACAACCAAGGGCATCCTAGAAGTAAATTTGAGGTAGTCTGCGATGTTTAGAACTTGGAATTCAATATTCCTTTCCACTAGCCCTATATTGATTGCAAGGTCACTATTCCCAAGACTATTCTTTTAGAATTATCATAAGCTTGAATATGGATAGTCTGTTTAGAGAGTTGTTGCTCCCTAATTCCTAACCTTCCGGCAATTCTCCAGGGACATACATTTACTCGCTGATCCATTATCTACCAAGGTGAAGGGAACAAACTTGTTGATACAAGTTACGGTTAAGTAAAGGGCATTGTTGTGTGCAACGCCTTCTTCCGGGATATGTTTTTGATCAAAAGTGATGGTTCCATCCCTACCGTTAACCAATCCTACTACTTCCTCTCGGTGTGGTTTCAGGAGAGACTTTGATCTTGTTGAGTGCATCAATTAAAGCCTATTTATGTTTTTGGGAAGTAGATATTAATTGCCAAATCAAGATGTCGGCTTTTAATTTCTAAAGTTGCTTAAGGATTGGGTCTTCTTCCTTTATAGCTTCATGCTCTTTTGGGGCTTCCTAAGTCTGTTGTGGATCCTAGGGTGCATTGTGCCATCAAGATCTGGTAAGGAACTGAATTATAGGACTTTTGGTGTCTCCCTAAAAGTCTTTTTCTACCACGGGTGATGTGCCCCGAAGTCGTTACTATTGTTGTCACTGTTGCTTCTCGTTTCGTAGACATCTTCTTCATCACTTACCCATATCCCCTAGACTTCTAGATCTAATGGAGGTAAACTAAGAATTGGTTTCAACTTGGGAACATCTTGAATAAAAACAGACGAATCCCACCGACCTGGAGTGGGTTCAGTGAAAATAGCTAAGGTGCCACTAAAAGGGTTTTTATTGGAAATCCGCAACACTAAGCTCAATAGTAGTTTCCAGCTTATTTTTCAAGACACCACCAGTGGTTTTGGGACTTCTAGAGCCGTTGCCCAACATTCATATCTCAACGGATATTTTCTAACAACGGTCACAAGGGACTTCTAGTCGAAGATGGACACAACGGCTAAGCCGCTTGGTCGTCTATAAATAGAAGCCAACTTCCAAGACTTGAAGATTGCTGAAGCAACTATTAATACACATACTTGAGCAAAAGTCATTGTATTCATTCTCAATCTTCTACTTACAACTCCAATTCCGTATTTATTATTTCTCCGAGTTGTAAGGTCTTGTACTAAGTTACAAACACTCTCTATTTTTACTCACTAAGTAAGTTCCCTTGACCGAGCCGTAAGGGTTAACTTAGCTCAGCTTGTCCCTAACTCGTAAGGGTGATCTCAGTTAGGAAGTACTAGATCAGATAAGGTAATTTCGAGTCTAGGAAAAACTTGTACGGAGTTGTCTAAGGGAGCAACTTGGGTTGAGTCAGCCTATCGAATTTTGTGGACTCAAAATAGTGGATTTGACTTCGTGCTTGGATTAGCACGGTCCGTTGTTTTCTGCCCCATGAAGGTTTCCACGTACTTTCCGAGTTATTACTTTTCCGAGTGCATTAAAGACTCGGATTGTTCAACGTTCGATTAATCTGTTTCTTCACTCTTTACTCGAATTCCGAGTTAGTACTTTTCCGAGCTCATCCTTGACTCTCGCTCACCTCGCATTCATATCTATTTTAAATTTCAAGCAAATATCATCATCACCCTATTCACCCCCTCTAGGGTGACTTAGCCTTTCCCGGATGTCACGGGAAGATAATTCACTCGAACTTAGTACCCGTGCGATGCTAGCAAACTAGACCCGAGACCCTTTTATGAGCTTGCTAGTAAGCCTTAACGATGCTTGACTTAAGCTTAAGAGAGCTAAGTAAGCAAAGACACTTAGAGAGAGTGAGAGTTTGGGAGAATGCTTTGTATTGAACTCTTGGAATTGATGGGTACAAATGAGGACCCCATGGTGGTATATATATATGGCCACCTCCTCAATGGACGGTGGAGATCTAATTGATCCAACGGCTAAGATTGCGTAGCTAGAATTCTCTATACAAATATCCATATATCTACATAAGTGTAGAACATTCTAGAACTTGGGAGGCCTTGGTGGAAGCAAGGAGAGAATTCTAGAAGATTCCGGGCTCTTCCGAATCAACGAGAGAACTCTAGAAGATTCCGGTTCTTCCGGAGCGTTCCGTGACATCCTCCCCCACCTATTCCGGCGACGTCCTTGTAGCCTTAGCGTGTTCGAACACTTGTATTTGCTCCTTGAACTACCACAAGTTCTAGATGGGCTCCTAGCTTGCTTCGCTATCCGGTAGTCCCTTCCATTTGACGAGCAACTCATGCGTTGGAGGCTTGTTTTGGTGACGAACCACTCTATCGCCTAGTACCTCCTCCACTTGCTTGTCATGTTACACCGTTATACCCATTGGTGCTCATTTAGAGATGCCCCTATTTGGATCCGCTTGGTCTCCATGGTAAGGCTTGAGTTGACTTACATGGAAGACAGGATGATATTTAATCTTTGGAGGCAACTCCACCTTGTATGCTTGAGCCCCAACCCTTTTAAGGATGGGGAAGGGTCCTTCAAACCTCCGAATAAGTCTTCGATGGCGACCACTTAACCTCGTATGGTTGTACATCTTAACGAGGAAGCATTACTCACCTTGAGGTCATCTCCTCAATGCATGAGGCTTTGAAGTAAGCCTCAAGTCCCCATAGGAAGTTATCGATCTCCTTCGCGCTCCTAGCTCCCTTGTAGTCCTGGAGGCTTGTATGCACTCATCCTAGGGGCGCCGCTACTTGGACCGACCCACCGTTGGCCACCGCGGCTGTGCACAACTTCATTTGTGCCTTCAATTCCTCCATTTGCTCCCGTTGATCGTTGAGAGCAGCCTTGAGTTCACCATCTTTGGCCTCCACTATGGCTTTAAGGGCGGCCACCTCCTTGGTAAAGTCCGAGACTACCTCATTGAGGGCCAACCGCATCTCCTCTTTAAGCTCGTGTCATACTCCTTAGACTCGAGCTCCCCGACACTCGAGTCGTGGTTTCGACTTCTTCCCTTAAGCCGTCAAGGATGCCGTGCAGCTTAGGCAACCCTTTCCTCGAGAGCGGGAACAGCCTCCCGGGACTTCGCCAGCCCTTCTTGCCCCCTTGTGGTTGTTGGCCACCTTCAGTGATGCTCGACATTCTTGCTCAAACTTTCACTCCGATACCAACCGTCACGGGACGATAATTCACTCGAACTTAGTACCCGTGCAAGTGTTAGCAAACTAGACTCGAGACCCTTTTTATGAGCTTGCTAGTAAGCCTTAACGATGCTTGACTTAAACTTGAGAGAGGTAAGTAAGCAAAGACACTTAGAGATAGTGAGAGTTTGGGAGAATGCTTTGTATTTAACTCTTGGAATTGATGGATACAAATGAGGACCCCATGGGGGTATATATACATGGCCACCTCCTCAATGGACGGTGGAGATCTAATTGATCCAACGGCTAAGATTGCGTATCTAGAATTCTCTATACAAATATCCATATATCTACATAAGTGTAAAACATTCTAGAACTTGGGAGGCCTTGGTGGAACCAAGGAGAGAATTCTAGAAGATTCCTGGCTCTTCCTGAATCAAGGAGAGAACTCTAGAATATTCCGGGTTCTTCCGGAGCGTTCCGTGACACAGAGCAAATCTGCAATTGGTATCGAGCCTAGCCTTTCAGAAAGGATCTAACCATCCAAAGGTTTAAAGATCAAATGGCTCGTAACAACGGAGAGTTCGATGAAGGAAGATCTTCCAGCAGACCACCAAAGTTCAAAGGATCTAACTTCGTGCACTTGGAAGAAACTCATGGAATGTTTTCTGCTAGATCATGATGAGGATGTTTGGAACATCATACAAGGAGGCAACTACATTCCCATGAAGACGGAAGAAACAAGACTCGTACCCAAGACAAAGGCCGAGTTCACTCGCTGATGAAGCGTAGAAGTTCGAAAGAACTTCAAGGTAATGAACATTCTGATGTGCGCCATCAGCTCACAAGATTACAACCGAGTGTCCGCTCGTGATACAGCGAAAAGAAGTAGGACACGCTGGTCAACACCTATGAAGGCACAAGCCAGGTCGGACAAGCGAAGATAAGCCAATATCTTCATAAGTATCAGCTGTTCAAGATGGAGCCGAAGAAAACATCACTCGGATGTTCATTCGCTTTATCGAGATTACCAACAATCTCAAATCTCTGGGTAAAAAGATTTCCCACGAGGAAATGTGCAGAAAGATACTCAAAAGCCTACCCAAGAAAAGATGGGGTCCTAATGTGACAGCTATCGAAGAGGCTCGTAACTTGTCTCTACTAAAGCCGGACAAACTCATTGGGAAGCTTCTCACCCATGAGATCCACTTAGAAGAGGAGGATGCAAAGGTTAGCACCAAAAAGAACATTGCACCGAAAGCCTCGTAAACCCGAGAAGCGGATCCGAGTTCTTCCGACTCGAAGAGGATCCCATGGCACTTATCGTTAGAGGCTTCAAGAGAATGATGAAGTGCAAGAGATGGGATAAGAAGCCAAGAGAAGAGTTCTATAAGAAAGACAAGAAGGATAGAAAAGGTAAATATTCTTCCCCTTCAAAGTTATCTTTGACTAAGAATTCTGGCTGTTTTGAATATGGCAAGTAAGGAACACATAGTCAAGGACTCGTCCCAAGAGAAAAAGGGACAGAAGAAAGAAAAAGGCTATGATGGCCACATGGAGTGACGAGGACTCATCGAAGAGGACGAGGACTCAAATGACTCAAAGTGTCCGATGGCACTTTCGATTCAAAAGTGAAAACAGAGTTAGACACATATCAATTAGACAATGAGGAAGTAAATCCTCAAGAGGTAATTGAATACTTTCTCAAATTTTTCAAAGTTGATTTAGCCAAGTATATTTTCACTTTGGAAGAGAAGTCCAATTCGATTCTTCTTATTTTAAAGAACAACTTGAATCAATTTCTTCGAGAGCATTTCTTTAAAAAATGAGCTGGAAAAACTGAGACTTACACTCGAGAGAACTCAAGACTAGTGCTCAAACCAATGAGACTAAGTCTAAGTTACTCGAAAAAGAAAATGAGCAACTAAAGCAAAAGCTCAACGAGTCTCAAGATCTTGTTTTAAAATTTACTCAAGGTCGAAGAACCTTGATATGCTCTTGGGATCTCAATGTGTCTCATTTAGAAAAAAAGGTCTTGGTTTTGACAAAGAGGAGGAATCCAATTCCTACTCGGAGCTTTTCAAAAAGGATTCCACAACTGTAATGTTTAGGAAGGCTGAGCATGGTCCCATTCATAAAAATGAAAGGAGGACTGAGCCTGGACCAGCTTACAGGAGAAAATCATCTCCACCGGTTTATAAGAGAAAAGCTTTTCAAAAGAAAGAAACACAGACTCGGTTCTCTAAGTGGAAGACTCAGAATCGGACCAAACCTAAAGTCATTCAAATCTGGGTTCCGAAAAACCTTCTTCCTCAAAAAATGACCACGAGTAAAGAGTGTTACTCGGGTTCGTTAGAGGAAGTGAGAAGGGTTAGTTTATCTCTGCTTTGCGGGCCACTCGGAAAAGATCAAAAGGGCATTGGTACCTTGACGGTGGATGCTCACGCCACATGTCGGGAGATTCGAGACTCTTTTCCGAGTTAGAAGAGTACAAAGGAGGAAAAGTCACATTTGGAGATGATAGCAAAGGCAAGATAATTGGGATAGGCAAGATTGAAAAAGGAAGCAATCCGGTCAGCCCAGTATACCTTGTCAAAGGGTTAAAGTACAACCTGCTTAGCATATCTCAATTGTGTGATAAAGGTCAAAAGGTAAGATTCACTCAAACCAACTGTTATATTTCTGATGACACTACCAAGGAGATCAAGCTCTCGGGTCGAGATCGGGTAACACTTACATTATTCCTCTTTCGACCCGAGTCGAATTTATCTTGTTTAAAAGCATCACTTCTTGATGACTCATGGACATGGCACCATAGATTAGGTCATGTTAGCATGCATACTATTAAGAAACCGACATCTCATGGTTTAGTCGGAGGATTGCCTAATTGTGCTTTTAAGAAAGATAAAATTTGTGAAGCATGCACAAAAGGGAAACAAGTCGGATCATCTTTCAAATCTCTCGAAGACAGTTTCCACATCTAAGGTACTTGAAATGCTACATATGGACTTATGTGGTGAAATTCCTATTAAGAGTCTTAGAGGTAAATCATATGTACTGGTTATTGTTGATGATTACTCATGATTTACCTGGGTGTGTTTTCGTAAGCACAAAAATTAAGCATTCAAAGAGTTCAGCAAGCTCTACAGAAAAATCCAAGTTGAGTCTCGGACTCGGATCTAGAGAATTCGAACCGACCATGGAAGGGAGTTCGACTACTCGGAATTTGCAGAGTTTTGTGACAAGAATGGTATTTCCCACAACTTCTCAGCACCAAGAACTCCTCAACACAATGGAGTAGTGGAGAGAAAGAACAGAACTCTTGAAGAAATAGCTAGGACAATGATGATTGAACATAATCTACCCTACTATTTATGGGCTAAGGCAATAAACACCGCAAACTACACCTTGAATAGATGCCTCATCAAACCCATCCTAAAGAAAACATCATACGAGCTCTACAAAGGGAAGACACCCAATATCTCATACAAACCCTTTGGATGTAAGTGCTTTGTTCACAACAATGGTAAAGATCACCTGACCAAGTTTGATGCTCGGTCGGATAAAGGTATTTTTCTCGGTTTATTCTTCTCATAACAAAGCTTATCGCATTTTCAATAAAAGAACTAACAAAGTGGAAGAAAGCATCTACGTTGTGTTTGATGAGATTGAATCATCATTCTTAGACCTAAAGCTCAGTAGAAATGATGATTGTGATGAAAATGAACCTATCGGGAAGCAAACCCAACCAGCTCGGAATGAAGTCACTCGGAACGAAGTGACTCAAAATGAGACAACTCAAGAACCCGCTCGTAATGATGAAGGACAAACTATTGAACAAATTCACTCAGAATAGATCTCCGAAGATCAACTAATTCAACCTATAGATCTAGTGAATTAGAGAAAAGGTAGAGCATTTAACTATGCTTCTAGTCATCCACTAGAAAACATATTATCCGATATCAACAGTGGGGTAAGAACTCGTTCCTCTCTTCGTAATCTATGTGCATTCACTGCATTCATTTCATTAATTGAACCTAAAAATGCACTAGTGGCCCTAAATGAACCTGAATGGGTAGATGCCATGGAAGAGGAACTCAATCAATTCGAAAGAAACCAAGTTCTGGACTCGACCAAACGACCTTCCGACCACCCAGTCATAGGAACCAAATGGGTTTTCAAGAACAAACTGGATGAAGGTGGGTTGGTAGTAAGAAACAAGGCTAGACTTGTGGCTCAAGGATACAATCAGGAAGAAGGGATTGATTGTGGGGAAACCCTCGCACCTGTTGCCGTAATTGAAGCCATTAGAATCCTGTTAGCATTTGGATCTAACATGAATATCAAATTATATCAAATGGATGTTAAATGTGCTTTTCTTAATGGCTTTATCAAAGAGGCAAGTCTATGTTGAGCAGCCCCTTGGATTTGAAAACTCATAATTTTCAAATTATGTTTTCAAACTTCAAAAAGCTCTTTATGGTCTTAAACAAGCTCCCGGCTTGGTATGAAAGACTCGAGCAATTTCTTGGTTCAAAATGATTTTAGAAGAGGTCAGATTGACAAGACTCTCTTTATAAAAACCAAGGGGAAAGACTTCCTTATCGCTCGGATATATGTTGATGACATAATTTTTGGAGCTACTAATGAAATTCCGTGTCGAGATTTTTCCGAGTTAATGAGACAAGAATTTCAAATGAGTATGATGGGAGAACTCAATTTCTTCCTTGGTCTACAAATCAAGCAAGACAAAGATGGAATCTATGTCCATCAATCAAAGTACACCAAGGAGCTGCTGAAAAAGTATAAACTTCAAGATGCGAAGCATGCAAGCAACACCTATGACGAGTAGCATAAAACTGGACTCGGATGAAAAAGGTAAAGCAATAGATCGAAGCCTTATCGAGGTATGATTGAATCTTTACTATATCTTACTTCCAGTAGGCCGGATATAATGTTTAATGTCTATTTATGCGCAAGTTTCCAAGCTAATCCAAAAGAATCACATTTCATTGCGGTGAAGAGAATATTCGGATATCTTACAGGGACTCGGAATTTAGGTCTATGTACTCCGGAGACTCGTAACCGACCCTCACTGGATACTCGGATGCTGATTATGTTGGGTACAAAGTTGATAGAAAGAGCACCTCAGGAGCTTGCCAATTTCTGGGTCAATCCTTAATATCTTGGCACTCAAAGAAGCAAAACTCAATAGCTCTATCAACTGCCGAGGCTGAGTATATTGCAGCTGGAGCATGTTGTGCTAAGATTTTGTGGATAAAGCAACACTTGAGAGATCTTGGACTTTCTTTCAAATTTGTTCCAATCAAGTGCGATAATAAGAGTGCAATCAGCATCACCAAAAATCCAGTTCAAGCACTCAAAGACGAAACTCATTGAGCTCGGTATCATTTCTTAAGAGACCATTCTAAGAAAGGTGATATTGAACTCAAATTCATTCCTACCAATCTTCAATTAGCTGATATCTTTACTAAACCACTTAGTGAGGATTAGTTTTACTTCATTAGGAATAAGCTTACGATTCTTACGATTCTTTAATAACCATTAGTTCAGCTTGATCCAATGATACCGAGCCGATAGTTGTTATTATTTCCAGCTTCGAGTCACTCGAAACTTAGCTGAGTCGACTCGGACTTTGAGAAAAATGGACATCAAACTTCGAAATCATCTCTAGACAAGTGGAGAATTTCAGAATTTATTTTCAAAATATTTAGTTTTCTCTCTCTCTCTCGCGAGCCGTGATCGGACAACTAGCCGTTAGAAGATAAACCACTGGAATTCTAACCGTTGAGGAAGAGAACGAGTCACACCGGTCCGAGGTGACCGCCGAAAGAGCCGAGTCGGAACGGATACCGAAGGACGAATATTTTCTTATAAATAGCACCTATTCTCCTTCATTTCTTTACTTTACTCTTCGCATACTCTCTCTCTCAAAATCAAATCCTTATAAACAAGCGCTCCGTGATTAAAGAGACACCCAGCGATCTCAAGCTTCTTGAAGAACATCTCAAGTAAGCTCTGTTGCTCACAAACTCTTTCTTCTTCCACTCTTTTATTTTTCTCTTTCACTCTCTTCGAGCTCCTCTCTTCTCCTCACTCTCAAGCTTATCTACTCTCTATTTTCTCCATCAAAAATGTCGAAAAGAGGTTCTCACCCTGATTTTCTTGGCTCGCCACAAAGAAACCCCGCACAAAAAGCTAGGAAGGCCCCTCAAATTCAAAACCTCTTGTCACCCAGAGACCTTGCACTGGATGATAAATTCTTCCCAACCACAAAATTTTTGTGGTTGACTCACATACAATCGACCAGGGTCTACAACTTTCTTTGTTTCAGCCAGTTCATCTATCTCGAACTTGTCTCCGAGTTTTACACTCATCTTTCCAGCTCCGAGGGTATTCTAACCTCCGGAGTTCGTAACATCCTTGTTCGAATCAACACGTCCCTCCTCCATCGTCCTGTTCAAAGTATCTTCCCTTTTCTTGAACAGCAATCCAATACCTTTCAATGCGGTCGCCGACGACTTCTTTGAAAAGTACGCTAAAGAATTCCCCGGGTCACGCAAAAACTTTTCGTGACCCAACTAAAGTCGAAGCTCGTCTTTCGTGTTTCTTGCTGATGAGAACGTTCTTCTCACAAGCATTCCAGCAAGGAGAACCCCAACTCAAACCATCTTAAAGAACTTTTTGATATTCTAGAGGGCTACGAAGTAGACCTCTTTCCCTCTATCATCGAGCAAATGGCAGTTGTGCCGGCTTAGATTCGTAACAAGAACAACACCAATCTTCCCTTTGGAGCTCTTCTCACTCTTATTTTCAAACAGCTTCAAAGTTCCTCTTCCCTCAAATTCGAACGCCGTTTCGAGGTTGCCATTGTAGTTGGCAAAAGGAACTTCTCGGTACGGATACCAGGAAACCAAACCTGGTGTCCGGATCCACAGCCTCGTAGCCGAGGCCACCCTCCCCGCCTCGGACTCGGATCGAAACGCCTTTGTCTCTTCCTCGCTCCACCTGGTAGCGCCTCCACCTCAGGTGCTTCCAAAACTCATTCTTCAATTTTGTCCACCGCCTTCATGGACAAAATTTCTTCTGTGTCCTTGGAACTCAAGGACCTTCTTTGAAGACTCGGACACTTCTCAACGCATTTCCGAGTTGCATTAAATGAATCAAGTATAACCATCTCATACTTACAGAGTTTTGATTCCAAGGCATTCTCCGTATCTCGAAACTTCTTTGAGTAAAATTGTATCTTCTCTAAGTGATACAGCTCTTACTTCTCATATTTCCTGCTTATCTCGTAAGTGACTTAGAAAACTGGTTCGTTGTTCCGAGTCCAAGCATCACTCGAGTTATCGCAGATTGAATAGACTAGTATCTCGTCTTTTCTCACTCGAATCCGATTTCGGTTATAAGTTCTATTATGTTATAGTCAGTATTTTTAGTATGATTATTGCTTAGTCTATATCAAGTTATCTCACTCGATGTTCTTTACTTAACTTGATTCTCTGCTCGGACTAGCTCGATGGAATTTTTAGCTTTATGGATATTGGACTCAAAAAATTCCATTTCGTTTCGACTCGGATAATCAGTTGCTTAATTATAGTAATTATTTTATTATCTCGTGTCTAACCTTGGACCAAAGTATTTTATACTTTGATAACCAAAATTGATTTACTTTTGTAGGTTATCCAATCGAGGATACACCTTTTTCCAACCACAAAGTAACCTAGGCTTCGTAACGTCAAATCACCAGCAGACATGGCTTTTCACCTTCTCTCGCTCCAGTCCCAGAAGATTGTGTCGTGGCTGTCTATTTCCAAATCTGGAAAACTAAAACGCTAAGCTTAACGGTGGTTTCCACCTTATCTTTCAAGACACCGCCGAGTGGTTTTGGACTTCCAAGAGAGTTAAACCGTTGTCCAACGTTCACATTACAACGTATACTTTCCGAGTGACTCGTAAAGCTTCTATCAACGGTCACAGAGGACTCTCGGTCAGTAGATGAAGATAACGGCTACTCGCTCTGGTCATCTATAAATAGAAGCCACTTCACAAGACTTGAAGATTGCCGAACTCATTGTTAATACACGTACTTGAGCAAAGTCATTGTATTTATTCTCAATCTTCTACTTACAACTCCCACTCTGTAATTCATTACTTTCGAGTTGTAAGGCCTTGTACTCGATTACAAACACTTTCTTACTTTCTCTGTAAGGTCCCTTGACTAAGCCGTAAGGGTTATCTCAGCTAGGAAGTACTAGATCGGATAAGGGAATTTCTGAGTCTAGGAAAACTTGTATAGAGTTGTCTAAGGGAGTAACTCGGGTTCAGTAAGTTCACGGTATTTTGTGGACTCAAAATAGTGGATTTGACTTCGTGTCTAGATTGACACGGTCCGTGGTTTTCTCGCCCCGGGAGGGTTTCCACGTAATCTCTCAATGTTTACTTTCTGCGTTCATTCTAGACTCGGATCTGTCTTAAAGCACTTACTTCTCTTGTCAATTTTATCTATTCAGTCCTTCTAAGTCTCTACTTTTCTGACTCTATCTTGACTCGGAACCGCATTCTGTCTTTAACTTGGCAAAAGAGATTGAATTTCCACAAGATTACTTCCTCACCCTATTCACCCCCTCTAGGGTGACTCGAGACTCTCCCCGAGCAAACCTTCAATTGGTATCGAGCCTAGCCTTTCGTAAAGGATCTAGCCATCCAAAGGTCTAAAGATCAAATGGCTCGGAACAATGGAGAGTTCGATGAAGGAAGATCTCCCAACAGGCCACCAAAATTCAAAGGATCAAACTTTGGGCACTCGGAAGAAGCTTATGGAATGTTTTCTTATGGATCATGATGAAGATGTATGGGAAATCATACGAAAAGGAAACTATATTCCAATGAAGACAGATGAATTCGGAATCATTCCCAAGACAAAGGCTGAGTTCACACCAGGAGAAACAGAGAAGTTCGGAAAGAAGTTCAAAGCAATGAACATCCTTATGTGCGCCATAAGCTCGGAAGAATATAATCGAGTCTTTGCTCGTGACTCGCTAAAGAGGTGTGGGATACTTTAGTCAACACCTACGAAGGTACAAGTCAGGTAAGACAAGCGAAGATCGGTCAAGTATCTTCATAAATATGAGCTTTTTAAAATGGAGCTAGAGGAGAACATTACTCGGATGTTCATTCGATTCACCGAGATTACCAATAATCTCAAATCTCCGGGAAAGAAAATTTCCCATGAAGAAATGTGCCTGGAAAATTCTCGAAGCCTACCTAAGAGACGATAGGGTCCTAAGGCGACTGCCATAGAGGAGGCTCGGAACCTCTCACTCTTAAAGCCGGATGAGCTCATCGGAAAGCTTCTAACACACGAAATCCATCTAGAAGAAGAGGATGCCGAGGGCAGTGGCAAAAGGAACATAGCACTAAAAGCCTCATAATCTAAAGAAGCAAATCTGAGCTCCTCCGACTCGAAGAAGATCCCATGGCACTTATTGCAAGATGCTTGAAGAGAATAATGAAGCACAAAAGATGGGATAAAAGGCCAAAGGAAGTATTCTACAAGAAAGATAAAAGAGGCAGAAAAAGTAAGTATTCTTCTCCTCAAAGTTATCTTTATCTAAGAATTCTGGGTGTTTCGAGTGTGGCAGCAAAGACCACATAGTCAAAGACTCGTCCGAAAAGGAAAAGGGACAGAAAGAAGAAGAAAGCCATGATGGCAACATGGAGCGATGAGGATTCATCGGAAGATGATGAGGACTCAAACGACTCGAAATGTCCGATGGCAATTTCGACTCGGAAGCCGACAAGGAGTCGGACTCGGACTCGAACAATGAGGAAACTAACCCTCAAGAGGTAATAGATTACTTCCTCAAATTCTCCAAAGTTGATTTAGCTAAATACATTTTTACTTTGGAAGAAAAGTCCAATTCGACTCTTCCCATTTCAAAGAACAACTTGAGTCAATTTCTTCGAGAGCAATTCTTTGAAAAATGAATTGGAAAAGCCGAGACTCACACTCGGAGAACTCAAGACTAGTGCTCAAACTAATGAGACCGAGTCTAAGTTACTCGAGAAAGAAAATGAGCAACTAAAACAGATGCTCACCGAGTCTCAAGATCTCGATTTTAAAATTTACTCAAGGTCGGAAAAACCTTGACATGCTCTTAGGATCACAATGTGTCTCCTTTCGAAAAGAAGGTCTTAGTTTCAACAGAGAAAAGGAATCAAATTCCTACTCGGAATTGTTTAAAAATGATTCCGAACTGTGAAGTTCAGAAAAGCCGAGCACGGTCCCATTCACATAATCGAAGGAAGGACTAAGCCCAGAATCATGCTACGAAAAGAAACCATTCTCTCCTGTTTCAAAAAGAAAGGTTTTCAAAAAGAAAGAGACACGGACTCGGTTCTCCGAGAGGAAGACTCAGAATCGGACAAAATCCAAAGTCATTCAAATCTAGGTTCCAAAACACCTTCTTCCTCGTAAAAGGACCACAGTAAGGAATGTTACTTGGGTTCGTTAGAGGAAGTGAGAAGGGTTAGATTCTCTCTATTTTACGAGTCACTCGGATAAGATCAAAAGGACACTGGTACCTTGACAGTGGATGTTCACACCACATGTCGGAGATGCGGGACTCTTTTCCGAGTTGAAAAGACATAAAGGAGGAAAAGTCACATTTGGAGATGATAGCAAAGGCAAGATAGTGGGGATTGGCAAGATTGGAAAAGGAAGCAATCTGGTCGATCCAGTCTACCTTGTCAAGGGATTAAAGTATAATCTACTCAAGCATCTCTCAACTATGTGACAAAGGTCAAGAGGTAAGATTCACTCGGACCAATTGCACTATTTCTGATGTCACCACCAAAGAGATCAAGCTTTCGGGTAAGAGATCAGGTAATACCTACATCATTCCTCTTTCGATCCAAGTCAGAATTTATCTTGCTTAAAAGCATCTCTCCATGATGATTCATGGACTTGGCATCGTAGATTAGCTCATATTAGCATGCATACTATCAAAAAGCTGGCATCTCATGGTCCGGTTAGAGGTTTACCTAACCGTGTTTTTGAGAAAGACAAAGTTTGTGAAGCATGTACAAGGGGAAACAGGTTAGATCCTCATTCAAGTCTCTCAAGATCTGTTTCGACATCAAAGGTGCTTGAACTGCTACACATGGATCTATGTGGTGAAATTCCAATAAAGAGCCTCGGAGGTAAATCCTACATTCTTGTCATTATTGATGACTTTTCAATATTTACCTGGGTGTGTTTTCTCAAGCATAAAAATGAAGCATTCAAGGAGTTCAGCAAACTCGTAGAAAGATTCAAGTTGAGTCTCGGACTCGGATTCAAAAGATTCGAACCGACCATGGGAGGGAGTTCGACTACTCGGAATTCTCGAGTTCCGCGATCGAATGGAATCTTTCATAACTTGTCGGCACCAAGAACTCCTCAACGGAATGGAGTAGTAGAAAGAAAGAACAGAACCCTTGAAGAAATAGCAAGGACGATGATGATCGAGCACAACTTGCCTTACTATTTCAGGCGGAGGCGATCAACACAGCTAACTACACTTTGAACGGATGCCTCATCGGACCCATTCTCAAGAAAACACCCTACGAGCTTTACAAAGGGAAGAAGCCAAACATCTCATACTTTAAGCCCTTTGGTTGCAAGTGTTTTATTCACAATAATGGTAAGGATCACCTTACCAAGTTTGATGCTAGGTCGGATGAAGGTATTTTTCTGGGCTACCCTGCACATAGTAAAGCTTATCGTGTCTTTAACAAAAGAACTAACAAAGGGGAAGAAAGCATCCACGTAGTGTTTGATGAACTTGAACAAGAGAAGCCAAGTGAGTCGTCATACTCGGAACCGAAGCTCGGTAGAGATGACGAAGTCGAGCTTACAAAGACTTAGACTCAACCTCGCTCAAAATGAGGTCACTCGAACGAGGAAACTCATAAAGAGACAACTCAAGAGATCATTCGAACGAAAAAGCCAATGAAGAAGATCACTCGGAACAAGTTTCGAAGATCAAGCGGTTCAACCCACAAATCTCGTGAATCGGAGAACGAGTAAAGCATTCAACTTTACTTCTAGTCATCCACTAGAAAACATACTCTCGACATCAACACTGGGGTAAGAACTCTTTCCTCTCTACATAATCTATGTGCGTTCACTGCATTCATTTCATTAATGGAACCCAAAAATGCACTAGAGGCCCTTAATGAACCTGAATGGGTAGAGGCCATGCAAGAGGAACTCAATCAATTCGAGAGAAACCAAATCCGGACTCGACCAACCGACCTTCCGACCACCCAGTTATAGGAACCAAATGGGTTTTCAAGAACAAACTGGATGAGGGTGGTGTGGTAGTCGAAATAAGGCTAGATTTGTGGCTCGTGGATATAATCAAGAAGAAGGAATTGATTGTGGGGAAACCTTTGCACCTGTAGCCGGGATTGAAGCCATTAGAATATCGTTGGCATTTGCATCCAAGCATGCATATTAAATTATATCAAATGGATGTTAAGTGTGCATTTCTCAATGGTTTTATTGAAGAAGAAGTCTATGTCGAGCAGACCTTCCGGTTTTGAAAACTCGGAATTTCCAAATCATGTTTTCAAACTTCAAAAGGCTCTCTATGGTCTTAAACAAGCACCTCGAGCTTGGTATGAAAGACTGAGTAGTTTCTTGGTTCAAAATGATTTTAAAAGAGGTCGGATCGACAAGACTCTCTTCATAAAGACCAAGGGAAAAGATTTCCTTATTGTTCAAATCTATGTTGATGATATTATCATCGGTGCTACTAATGAATTTACGTGCCGAGAATTTTCCGAGTTGAAGAGTCAAGAGTTTCAAATGAGTATGATGGGAGAACTCAACTTCTTCCTTGGGTTACAAATTAAACAAGACAAAGATGGAATCTTTGTTCATCAATCAAAGTACACCAAGGAACTGCTGAAGAAATACAAACTTCAAGATGCAAAGCATGCATCTACTCCCATGAGCAGACGAGTATAAAGCTTGACTCGGACGAGAAAGGTAGAGCAATAGATCGAAACTTTATCGAGGTATGATTGGATCTTTGCTATATCTTACTTCCAAGCAAGCCGGATATAATGTTTAGTGTTTGTCTATGCGCAAGATTTCAAGCTGATCCAAAAGAATCACATCTCACTGCGGTGAAGAGAATATTCGAGATATCTTGCAGGCACTCGGAATTTAGGTCTATGGTATTCTAAAGACTCGTAACCGACTCTTACTCGGATACTCGGACGCGGACTACGCAGGATACAAAGTTGATCGAAAGAGCATATCCGGATCTTGCCAATTTCGGGTCAATCCCTAATATCTTGGCACTCAAAGAAGCGTAACTCAGTAGCTCTTTCAACTCGCTGAAGCTGAATATATTGCAGTTGGAGCTTGTTGCGCTCGGATTCTATGGATAAAGCAACACTTGAAGGATCTTGGACTATTCCTCAACTTAGTTCCAATCAAGTGTGACAACCAAAGCACAATCAGTATCACCAAGAATCCTGTCGAGCACTCGAAAACAAAGCATATCGAGGTCGGATATCACTTCTTACGCGATCACCGAGAAAAAGGTGATATTGAACTTGAGTTCATTCCTACTAATCTTCAATTAGCTGATATTTTTACTAAGCCTCTTGGTGAAGATCGGTTTTGTTTTATTCGGAATGAGCTTGGTATGTTAAATGCTTAATTATGTGCTATCCATTGTAAATTTCGTGTTATGTGTTTTCACTTTTAATAACCATTAGCTCGAGTGGATTCGGTGATACTTGGGCTGGTAGTTATTTCGTGTTTCGAGTCACTCGAAACCAATCTAAGTCAAACTCGGACGTAGAGAAACTTGGACTTCAAATTTTCCGAAACTATCTCTAGAACCGTGGAGAGTTTCGGATCATATTTTCAAAATCTTTCTCTCTCTCGAGCGCCGTGATCAAATATTAGCCGTGGATTTCTAACCGCTGGAATCTTAACAGTTGAAGAGAACCGTCACACCTGGTCCTCGGTGGATCGATGGATAAGCCGAGTCGAACGGAGTTATATTTAACGGATAGTTGACGGACGCGCTCATTTTCTATAAATAGTGTCTATTCATCTTCGTCTCGGTATTGTACATTCCATCTCTCTCAAACGAAACTTTTCGCGGAAGATTTCTACGTGAACAGTCATCCTTGAACTTCTACAAGCGTCGAAGAAGCCATCTCTCGTAAGTTTCGACTGCTCTCATCTTTTTCTTCTCCATCTTTTCGTTTCTTCTACTTCTCTTTCTCTTTCCTACTCGAAAGTTTCATCTTTCCTTCTTTCTCTCAAAATGCCTAAAAGAGGAAACCATCCCGACTTCCAGGTCTCCTCTTCTTCCAAAAAGCCTCGCACCAAAACGCCGTAAAGCTCAACCCCTCCAAACCCATTGTCACCCAAAGCACCTTGCGCTGGACGACAAATTCTTTCCAACAACCAAATTTTCTTGGTTGTCCCACATTTAAACCACCGGAGCATACCACTTCCTGTGTTTCATCGAGTTCATCTATCCCGAACTCGTTTCGAGTTCTATACTCACCTCACCCACTCCGAAAATGTTCTAACCTCCGGGGTTCGGAACATAACCGTTCGTCTAAACACCTCTCTCCTCCACCACTTGTTCAAGGTCTCCTCTCTCTTCTTGAACAGCAACCCCATTCCTTTCACTCGAAGTCGCCGACGACTTCTTTGAAAAATACGCCAAAAAGTTCCCCGAGTCCCGAAAAACTTTTCGTGACTCGGTTGGAGTCGAAGCTCGCCTTCTGCGCTTTCCGCCGATGAGAACCTTTTTCTCACAAGCATTCCAGCAAGGAGAACCCCAACTCCAAGCACCTCAAAGCTCTCTTTGACATTCTTGAGGGCTACGAAGTAGACCTCTTCCCTTCCATCATTGAGCGGATGGCAGTCGTGCAAGCTCAACTTCAATCAAAGAAGACCACCTCCCTTCCTTTCGGTGCTCTTCGACCCTTGTCTTCAAACAATTCAAAGTTCCTCTCCCTCATACCCAAACGCAGTATTTGAGGCTGCCGTTGTTGTCGGCAAAAAGGAACTGCAGGGTACGGATACCGGAAACCGAACCCGGTGTCCGGGTGCATAACTCGAGCCGAGGCCCCCTTCTCCACCTCGGACTCGAAACCAACTCCTCTCTCTCCCCCTCTCCACCTGGTGGTGCCTCCACCTCAGGTGCCTCCAAAACTCTCTCTGCTCTCTTGTCCCTCGCTTTTATGGATAAGATCGGCTCCGTGTCCTCCGATTTCGGAGACTCGCTCCGGTCTTTCAAACTTGTTCTCCAAAATCGACCATCAATCAAAAGACTGGTCAATCCCAAATCCGAGAGCAGCGAGTCTCTTGTTCTTGAGATGAAGGAACTGGTAAAGGAGCAGAAGGAGCTGGTCAAGCTTCTCGGAGAGAGAAGGTCCAAGGCGGGTCGGGACCATGACGACTCGGACGCGTCGCAAGCGTCTTCGAGCCCGAGTCCGACCTACCCGGACAGCGGGGATGAAGAAGAAGAAGCTGCAGATGCGAAGCGGCAGACACCGAGGAACCCGCAGCGAGGCGAGCCCTTCCGGGCAAGGGAAGGAACACCACGAAGCGGCAGTGGGAACTGCTAAGGGTCGACTCGCTCCACAAACTCAGATTGCTTGTACTCGGCTCGGACGGCGGTTTGGGTGGGTCAAAAGACCTCGCTACTCCGGCGGGTCGAGACGAGCAGCCCCCTCCAGCCTACCGAGGTTCCAAGGGAAGAATCTCTCGATCCACTCACTCCGGGTCGGCCACTCGGAGCCGAGCCTCGACGATCATGCCGGTTCTCCCTCCGCCGCGCTCAAGCACATCGTCAAGATCATATCGGCGCGGCGAACCTCCATTCCCTCCGCCTCCACTCGAAATCCCCTCTCCCTCGCAGGCGCCACGCACCGAGTCACAATTCCTCGGTCTGCCGAGTCTTCTTCTTTCGAATATTTTTTTTTTGTCCGGACAACTAAGTTGTACTACTTGTTCTTTTCTTCCCTTCTTTTTGTTGTTGTTTTTGTTGAAAGGCAAAGGGGAGAAATAGAGTCGAAAACTTGTTGTCTTGTTTAGGGGAGTTTTCCTTTTACTCCTTGTAATTTCGTCAAGTTTATTGAATTAATGCCTTCTCTCACATGATTTCTATGTGTATAATCTTTACGAGTTTACATTATTTCATTGCTAAGCATTCTTACTTTATGCTCTGCTCTTGCTCTTATACATCGAGAATTTTTTACTTAACTTTCCTCATAAGCAACTACTCGAGTTAGATATTTTTTACTAACAAAGTTTCTGTCTAAGAATGGAATGCATTTCATCAAAAGGGGAGATTGAAGACTCGAGACACTTCTCAACGCATTTACGAGTTGCATTAAATGAATCGAGTATAACCATCTCATACTTATAGAGTTTTGATTCCAAGGCATTCTCCGTATCTCGAAACTTCTTTGAGTAAAATTGTATCTTCTCTAAGTGATACAGCTCTTACTTCTCATATTTCCTGCTTATATGTAAGTGACTCGAAAACCGGTTCGTTGTTCCGAGTCCATCATCACTCGAGTTATCGCAGATTGAATAGACTAGTATCTCGTCTTTTCTCACTCGGAATCCGATTTCGGTTATAAGTTCTATTATGTTATAGTCAGTATTTTTAGTATGATTATTGCTTAGTCTATATCAAGTTATCTCACTCGATGTTCTTTACTTAACTTGATTCTCTGCTCGGACTAGCTCGATGGAATTTTTAGCTTCATGGATATTGGACTCAAAAAATTCCATTTCGTTTCGACTCGGATAATCGATTGCTTAATTATAGTAATTATTTTATTATCTCGTGTCTAACCTTGGACCAAAGTATTTTATACTTTGATAACCAAAATTGATTTACTTTTGTAGGTTATCCAATCGAGGATACACCTTTTTCCAACCACAAAAGTAACCTAGGCTTTAAAACGTCAAATCACCAAGCAGACATGGCTTTTCACCTTCTCTCGCTCCGAGTCCCGGAAGATTGTGTCGAGGCTGTCTATTTCCAAATCTGGAAAACTGAAACGCCAAGCTTAACGGTGGTTTCCACCTTATCTTTCAAGACACCGCTAGTGGTTTTGGACTTCCAAGAGAGTTAAACCGTTGTCCAACGTTCACATTACAACGGATACTTTCTGAGTGACTCGAAAGCTTCTATCAATAGTTACGAGAGGACTCTCGGTCAGCGAGATGAAGATAACGGCTACTCTGCCTGGTTATCTATAAATAGAAGCCACTTCACAAGACTTGAAGATTGCCAAACTCATTGTTAATACACGTACTTGAGCAAAGTCATTGTATTTATTCTCAATCTTCTACTTACAACTCCCACTCGTAATTCATTACTTTCGAGTTGTAAGGCCTTGTACTCGATTACAAACACTTTCTTACTTTCTCTGTAAGGTCCCTTGACTAAGCTGTAAGGGTTATCTCAGCTTAGTTGTCCCTAGCTGTAACGGTTATCTTAGCTAGGAAGTACTAGATCGGATAAGGGAATTTCGAGTCTAGGAAAACTTGTATAGAGTTGTCTAAGGGAGTAACTCGGGTTCAGTAAGTTCACCGTATTTTGTGGACTCAAAATAGTGGATTTGACTTCGTGTACTGGATTGACACGGTCCGTGGTTTTCGCCCCAAGAGGGTTTCCACGTAATCTCTCAATGTTTACTTTACGAGTTCATTCTAGACTCGGACTGTCTTAAAGCACTTACTTCTCTTGTCGGTTATATCTATTCGGTCCTTCCGAGTCTCTACTTTTCGACTCTGTCTTGACTCGAACCGCATTCTGTCTTTAACTTGGCAAAAGAGATTGAATTTCCACAAGATTACTTCCTCACCCTATTCACTCCCCCAGGGTGACTCGGACTCTCCCGAGCAAACCTTCATTCTCCGATCAATCAAGACTGTCTTCCGAGTCTATGACCATCAACCAGAAAACCGCCTAATCTCAAATAAGAGAGCAGACAAGACGTGCTCCTTGAGATGAAATCTCCAGTAAAGGAACAAAGGGAGCTTCTCGAGCTCCTTCGAGCGAGAAGATCCAAGGCAGCTCAAGATCCGAGTAACCGAGACACTTCGAGGAATTCTCGAGCCTCGCCAAGTCCTCCTCGGACGAGAGGAGAAGAAGAAGAAGTAGAGGAGCCTGCGGCTGAGGTAGCTCCTTCCGATCAAGGCAAGCCGGAAGGACAAGGAGAACACGAAGGACAAGGAGCAAGCAATCGAGGGTCCGGGTGCTCCTAAAGCGCAACCGAAGTGATTAGCTCATACAGCGATCCGAGTGGGTCGGAAGAACTGCCGACCAAGGACAAACAGCAATAGGTCGGCCTGAGCTCACCCCTCCGAGTCGTTGAGTTCCAAGAAGACAAGCCTCCGGACGACCTAGTTCCGGGTCGACCACTCAAAGCGAGCCGATACCGGAGATTCCTGCACTTCCTCCACCGCCCTCAAGCACATTGTCAAGATCTTATTAGCGCTGGCGCACCACTCGTCCTTCTTTGATGTATAATGGGAGCGGAAGCAAAAGAAGAAGAGAAAACCCAAAAAAAGGCAATCGGACAAATTGGTGTCGCGAGTGCGGTTACGGGGAACAGCGTGAAAGGAGGGGAAAATGGATGAATTTGAAGCTGAAATTTGACAGGATGGTTATTAACCGAGCCAAGAAGATTGGGTAAAAATATGGGAATTTTTGGAGGTTGGGAAGACCTTGATCACGGAGCTGAAAGTCGGGGTTCTAAGTCGACTGTCCGGGATGAGTCTCTTTGTTTGATTCAACGGTGGAGGGCAGAGTTCTTCTTGGTTTAAGTTGAGATTTGGAGGGAATGGACTCAACTCATGTATAATGATGTGGGTAAAATTTGGGGAGGAGATTATTTGTGGATTGGGAGATATGAGGATGGAAAGTCGTTGGATAGAACCGAGGTTACGGCTCGGATACAAAAACACCACCGAGTGAACCAAGGGGCACCTTCAATCGGTCCGGATACGGAAACACCAACGGGGATTGAAAGACTCAAAGAACACCACCTAGATACCAATCTAGTATAAAGCAATGAGAATTCAAGGGGCCGAGAAATCCATCTCGAAAGAGCAAACCGAGCTTACGGGTTCATATATTCATCATAAAGGTTGTCTTACATAGCTGAATGCATAAACTATTTATAGGAAATAAAACATGCTTAAAATAAATCAAAACTAAAACATAATCTAAGGCCTAAAGAGAGATTACAAGATCAATGGCCTAAAATATGTTAACCCCTTTTCCAAGCCAACTTGGGAACATGTGGCTAAAATGAAAGTTAATTCTAGCCAAGTATTTCCTTCCCCTTGTGCAAGAAAGCTTGTCATAGGTCAAACACATGGATTCTTCCACTAGAGATGATGCTTGGAAGTGCTTCTAGAATCCTCCCTTTGCTGGCCATGCATTACCCATTCGGCTAAGGCATAAACATGATCTTGATGGTCCTTTGAAATTATCCGGACAGCTTATAGGGAAAATACCCGGTTAGGTGTTTTGGGTATTTTGGACCGACCTTTGTGCTTTTCACTTCCACTCTTTAGGCATCAATTATTTATGTAACATAGGACATAAAATATAATGGTCAATCTCTAGCTTAACTTGTAAAAGTCAAACTAAAATAATCATCTTTAGGCGCCAAAACGGGTCTCCATTCGGTTTGAGCTTCTTTTGTAATATTGTCATTAATCCGTAGCTCTTGACAATTAGGCATGTATGGAGATCTTGGTCATGTATGTTGTAGCCCTTATTCAATATCCATCATACTCCCCTTGTTAGAAAGAATTTGTCCTCAAATAATTCTAGTATGTCCATAAGGTAAGAAGAGTGCATAGTAAGGCTATCCACAACACACTTCTTGAATCACTTCACCATTGTTGGCCCTTTGGAATTAGCTTAGGCCAACCCAAAGATGGTGGCCATTTTTCCCTTGCACGCATCCATTCAAGCTTCCCGGTTTGTCAACCTCTTGCTTGCATAGCTTATTGGGGCTGAATTTGTTGGATGCTTGCCGCTTGCTTGGCCTCATAAATATGCACAACCAGATTTGGACGTCTTACAAACATCATGGCACAACTTTATGGGCACAAGTATAAAAATACTCTCCACATGCTTGGCATAGATGCACAAAAATGTTAATGGCTCAAAATGAAATTCACAAGTTTACAATGGAGATAAAAGCATATACCTCCTTTTGGAATTGTGCTTTGTCAAATATGCACAAGCCATTTGTACAAAACTATCATTCCTCTTCAAGTGCTCATGCCAAGGGACCTTGTCCAAAAACTCAACAATGATTTGCGTGGCCCCATGTGGATGCTCAAATGGCTTTCGGCCTTCATTATAGTGGACAGAATAGGGGCTGTCCAAATGCATTTCAAACACTCGGTTTGGAAATTTTGATGGAAAATGCTCAACTCCTTGGCTCCTAAAACATCTTCGGCTTGAGCTAGGGACATAGCACATTTTGGGAGGAGGAGTTGGGATTTTTGTGGGAAAAATAGGGGTTGGACATATTGGGAACAAGGCTGGACAGAATGTGTTTGTGGGGAAAATGGATTTGTGTGGGTTTGTTCGGTGGGCAGAATGTAGTGATTTTGAAGGCTCATTTTCCACACCAAAAATTTCATCAATGGACATAAAATAGGAGCTGTCCATAAACATCCGGTTTGCTTTCAAAATGGACTCACATAAATGTTCCAAGAAATCACCCAAGGGGCTGTCCACTAGAGCTAACATACGGCTGTCCAAAAGAGCTAGCACACGGCTCATTTTTTCACCAAGAATCTTATCATTAATCATCAAAATAGAATGTCCATTGTAGAGTTCACAATCTTGATCATTAGAACACATGTAGCTATTAGGAGTGCTTGACAACCCATATGGAATAACTAGCCAATCCAACAACCAAGGTCTATCCAACAACAAGTAACAAGCATCAAAAATCATGATCATGCTCCAAAATTCTCCAAGATGATCCTTGTTACTACCAAAAATTTAGGACACCAAAAATGTGATTGGAATCCTTTACCTTGCAAAAACCATTGGAAGCCAAGTGGATGTAGGATGACCGAAAGTTGGAGGCTCACGGGTTTCACCATGTCAAAGCTAGCCTCATGCTCTTCTTGCTCATCTTGCTCCTCAAGCAACTCATCAAACGTTGGAGGCAACTCAAAATCAATTGGTTGGCACACATCCTCCAATTTGTTCTCAATATGCTCATCAAACTTGGGAGACAAGGCAAAGTGATTCATTCTCTCCATGCTCCTCATAGAGCTCTTCGCATTCAACCAAAGTAAAACTTGGTTGAGGGGTTGGGAAATTTTGTGGTGGAAAGGAGGGGTAGTCACTGAATGTTGGTGAGGGTTTTGGGAGTTTTCTTTATGAGGGGTGTGGGGTTTTGTGGGGGTAGAGATGGCTGGACAGTGGGGGTTAAGGAGGGAGGTTGGTTATTTTTTGGTGGCTTGGTTTGGTGTTTTGTGGTGAGGGAAGTGGGGGCTGGTTTGTTGGATTCGGTGGGGAAATGTGGGGGCTGTTTTTGTGGTGTGTTGGGGCATTTTGTGGAGGTGAGTGGGGATGGACATTTAGGGTTTCGGAAGGAGAAAAGGAGGGAGCTGAAAGTTTAGGGGAAAATGAAGATGAACTCCCTTGTTACCTTGTTTGCTCTCGGTGGGAGGAAGTTTGTAAGCAAATGGGCAAAATTTTCTTAGCAACTTTTCTCTCAACTTACCCCATGTGTGCACGTTTGCTTTGCCTCTTTTCTTCCTTCTCATTTTGTATATTGTCCTCTAAGTGAGGGCATGATTCCTCAACTTAGCTACAACAATCTCCATTTTCTCATGCTCTTCTAATCTCAAGTTTTCAAAGGCCTCTTCAACCTTGATGAACCAACTAGGAAAGAGTTCTTGTTGGCCATAACATTTAGGCACCAAGAGATTGACCAACTCAAAATTAGAAGGAGCCATTTCAGCACTCAAAACCCAAATATCAAGTGGTGGTTACGGTAGTGAAGAGAAATGGGCAGAAAATTGTTTTTGTGTTTTTGGTTTTTGTGGGGCTGGCTATTTTTGTGTTTTTGGTTTTATGGGGGATGGATAAAACACCACAAGGATCAGAACTTGCTCTGATACCAAAGTTGATGTATAGTGGGAGCGGAAGCAAAAGAAGAAGAGAAAATCTAAAAAAGGCAACCGGATAGATTGGTGTCCGCGAGTGCGGTTACGGGGAAAAGGGTGAAAGGAGGGGCAAATGGACGAATTTGAAGCTGCAATTTGACAAGATGGTTATTAACTAGGCCAAGAAGGTTGGGTAAAAATATGGGAATTTTTGGAGTTCGGGAAGACCTTGATCACGGAGCTGAAAGTCGGGGTTCTAGGCCGACTGTCCGAGATGAGTTTCTTTGTTTGATTCAAGGGCGCAGTTCTTCTTGGTTTAAGCTGAGATTTGGAGGGAATGGACTCAACTCATGTATAATGATGTGGGTGAAATTTAGGGAGGAGATGATTTGTAGATTGGGAGATATGAGGATGGAAAGTCGCTGGATAGAACCGAGGTTCCGGCTCGGATACTGAAACACCACCGAGTGAACCAAGGGGCACCTTCAATCGATCCGGATACGAAACACCACCGGGGATTGAAAGACTCAAAGAACACCACCTATATGCCAATCTAGGATACAGCAATGAGAATTCAAGGGGGCCGAGAAATCCATCTCGAAAGAGCAAACCAGCTCACGGGTTCATATATTCATCATAAAGGTTGTCTTACATGGCTGAATGCATAAACTATTTATAAGAAATAAAACATGCTGAAAATAAATCCAAACTAAAACATAATCTAAGGCCTAAAAGAGAGATTACAAGATCAATGGCCTAAAATATGTTAACCCCTTTTCCAAGCCAACTTGGGAACATGTGGCTAAAATGAAAGTTAATTCTAGCCAAGTATTTCCTTCCCCTTGTGCAAGAAAGCTTGTCATAGGTCCAACACATGGATTCTTCCACTAGAGATGATGCTTGGAAATGCTTCTAGAATCCTCCCTTTGCTGGCCATGCATTACCCATTCGGCTAAGGCATAAACATGATCTTGATGGTCCTTTGAAATTATCCGGACAGACTTGTAAGGAAAATACCCGGTTAGGTGTTTTGGATATTTTGGACCGACCTTTGTGCTTCTTTTCACTTCCACTCCTTAGGCATCAATTATTTATGTAACATAGGACATAAAAGATAATGGTCAAGCTCTAGCTTAACTTGTAAAAGTCAAACTAGAATAATCATCTTTAGGCGCCAAAACGGGTCTCCATTCGGTTTGAGCTTCTTTTGTAATATTGGCATTAATCCGTAGCTCTTGACAATTAGGCATGTATGGAGATCTTGGTCAAGTATGTTGTAGCCCTTGGTCAATATCCATCATTCTTCCTCAACCCCGACTGATCCATCCCCTCCTTAATTTATTAGTGTTTTATTTACTGACATTTCATGTTTTCTCTTTTGTCCGGACATCAAATATGTACTTCTCGTTGTATTCTTCCCATTTTTTTGTTTTTACTTGAAAGGCAAGGGGAGAATAGATAAGAAAAATTTTGTTGTCTTGTTTAGGGGAGTCTCTCTCACCCTCTGTAAATATTTTTCTTTGACGTTAATGAAGTAAATGCATTTCATTAATAATTGCTTGTCTATCTGGATTTATTTCTTTTTGCTCGATAGCTATATGAAATCTTAAGTTATCTTCTCAGCAAGTTTGCAAATCAGATTTATATCACTAACAAAGTTTTTGTCTAAGTATGGAATGTCTTTCATCAAAAAGGGGAGATTGAAGACTCGGACTTTATACTTACACTTTTCTGAGTTCCATCAAGGAATCGGGTATAAGACTTCATCTCTTATAGGGTTTTGATTTCAAGTCATTCCATGTGCCTTAGAAGCCTTTGTAAGTGATATAACATTCTCTCTAAGTGTTATAGAAACTATTATATATGTTTATGCGTGACTCGACTGACTCGGAAATCATATGTACTCACCACTTCACACTCGGTTCCGAGTTACTCAGCGCTCGAAATATCGCATGTTCAAACACTTTATTTCACGCACATAAACTCAGGTCGACTTCATGTTACAGGAATTACATTGTTAATTTACTATTCCAAGTCAGCATATTTAGTTTGAACTTGGTTTAGTCTAGATCAAGTTTTTTTACTCGATCCTTTGATTTGTTTATCTTCTAGACTCGACTAAGATGGAATTTGAGTATCATGGATATTAGACTAAGAAAAATTCAATCATTTTCCGACTCGGATAATTAGTCACTTAATTATATTAATTATGTTATTATCTATTTCTAATCTTGGACCAAAGTATTTTATACTTTGAGAACCAAATTGATTTACTTTTGTAGGTTATTCAAACGAGGCTATCCTAATTTTGAATTATAAAAGTAACCAGCTTCAAAACGTCAAATCACCAACAGACAAGGCATTTTCCACCTCGACCTAGCCCCGGACATCGTGTCGGGGTTGTCTGTTTCCAAAGCTGGAAATCTGCAACACTAAGCTCAACGGTGGTTTCCACCTTATTTTTGAAGACACCACCAGTGGTTTTGGGACTTCCAAAGGAGTTAAGAGCCGTTGCCCAACGTTCATATCTCAACGGATATTTTCTAAGTGACTCGGAAAATCCATTACAACGGTCACAAGGGACTTCTAGTCGGAAGATGGACACAACGGCTAAGGTGCTTGGTCATCTATAAATAAAAGCCAACTTCCAAGACTTGAAGATTGCTTGAACCAACTATTAATACACATACTTGAGCAAAAGTCATTGTATTCATTCTCAATCTTCTACTTACAACACCAATTCTATATTTATTGTTTCTCCGAGTTGTAAGGTCTTGTACTCGATTACAAACACTCTCTTTTTTACTCTCTAAGTAAGTTCCCTTGACTGAGCTGTAAGGGTTAAATCAGCTCGGTTGTCCCTAACTGTAAGGGTGATCTCGGTTAGGAAGTACTAGATTAGATAAGGTAATTTCGAGTCTAGGAAAAACTTGTACGGAGTTGTCTAAGGGAGCAACTCGGGTTGAGTCGATCTACTGAATTTTGTGGACTCAAAATAGTGGATTTGACTTCGTGCTTCGATTAGCACGGTCCGTGGTTTTCTACCCCAGGAGGGTTTCCACGTACTTTATGAGTTATTACTTTTCCGAGTGCATTATAGACTCAAATTATTTCAAAGTTCACGCTTAATCTGTTTCTTCACTCTTTACTCGAATTACGAGTTAGTACTTTTTGAGCTCATCCTTGACTCTCGCTCAGCTCATATTCATATCTATTTTAAATTTCAAGCAAATTTCATCATCACCCTATTCACCCCCTCTAGGGTGACTTAGCCTCTCCTAGAGCAAACCTTCATATAGAAAGTTGAATAAGAACACCGTGAAGAATAAGTATCCTTTACCTAGGATTGACGATCTATTTGATCAATTGCAAGGAATGATAGTACTCTTAAAAATTGATCTCCAATCAAGATATCATCAATCGAGGATTGAGCATGAAGATATTCTAAAACCGACATTCAGGAATTGTTATGGACATTATGAATTAATGGTCATGCCTTTTTGGTTAAAAGTCTGCTCCAACAGCTTTTATGGATCTAATGAACATATGTTTAGGCTATATTTGGACAAATGTGTTATTGTTTTCATCAATTATATTTTTGATATACTCCAAGATGGAGGAAGAACATGCTGAACATTTAAGGATTGTACTATAAACCTTTAGAACTCATAAATTATATATTATATTGTCAAAATGCAAATTCTAGTTGTCGCAAGTGATTTTTCTAGGGCATAATTTCTAAAGAAGAAATTAAAGTTGATCCACAAAAGGAAAAAGCGATTCTTGAGTGGCCTAGGCTGACTAATATTATTGTAGTTTGAAGTTTTCTTGGGATGGCTGGATATTATAGACGATTCTTGCGGGGTTTCTCAAGGATAGATTTGCCTCTCACCTGCCTTTTGAAGAAAAAAACAAAGTTTGAATGGGATGATAAACGTGAAACTACAGTTCGAAACTTAAGAAACAATTGACAACTACACCAGCTTTGGCCTTACCCGAGGAAGGTGGAAAGTTTATCATTTATAATGACGCATCTAGACGAGGAATAGGGTCCATATTAATGCAAAATGGAAAGGTCATAGCATATGCTTCTAGGCAATTAAAGTCATATGAGTAGGATTACTTTACTTATGATCTAGAACTAGCTACGGTAGTTTTTGCATTGAAAATGTGGAGATATTACCTTTATGGAAGTGTGTGAAAAATATTCACCGACCATAAAAGTCTCAAGTATATTTTCACCTAAAAGGAATTGAATATGCGATAATGAAGATGGTTAGAATTTCTAAAGGATTATGATATGAAAATACATTATCACCCAAAGAAGGCCAATGTCATGCCCGACACGATAAGCGGGAATACGCATCATAGCATGAATGCTTTAAGGGCTATTCATCCCAAGATTGTAAGGGATTTACAAAGTATGGGAATCGAACTTGTGTTTCCCCAAGAAAAGAACACGATGTTATCTTGGTTCATTGTCCAACCTACACTTTTGGAGTCAATTTGACAAGCCGAATATGAGGATGATGAGATTGAAAGAATCAAAGGAAGCATGAAATAAGGGAAGGCCTTGGAATTTCATGAGCATGATTAAGGAATTATAAGATTTTAAAACAGAGTATGTATGCGACAAAAGATTGAACTAAGAGAGAAAATATTAGCAGAGGCGGACAATACAAGGTATTTTCTTCATCCTAGGGGCACGACGATGTATAGGGATTTGAGACAAACATTCTGGTGGAACAACATGAAAAAGGACATAACCCAATTTGTGGATAAGTGCCTCACTTGCCAAAAAGTTAAAGCAGAACACCAACGCCCGGTTGTAGAATTGTGACCATTGGAAATCCCTACTTAGAAATGAGATTCGGTCTCTATGGATTTTATCATGGGTTTACCCCTTACAACATTGACAAAAAATGACATATGGGTGATTGTTGATAGGCTTACAAAATTAGTTTATTTCATATTGATACATGATTCTTCGGGAATTGATAAGTTATCACAAATATATGTTAGAGAAATCATACGTCTTCATGAGATACCCAAGGACATAATTTCGAATAGGGATTCAAGATTTTATACATTGAATGTTTTCTCTTGGAGAGGCTAAGTCACCCTAGAGGGGATGAAGAAGGGGATTAACGAGGTTGATGGAAGATTTTTGAGAAATTACAAATAATTTTGCACAAAACAGACTTAGAAATTAATTTTGAGTCTAGAATAAACTCATAAATAAGTCAAACACAGTGGAAACCCTCCCGGGGTAGAAAACCACGGACAATGCTAATCCAAGCACCAAGTGAAATCCACTAT
The DNA here is from genome assembly GCA_021018815.1 of Talinum fruticosum. NCBI lineage: Eukaryota > Viridiplantae > Streptophyta > Magnoliopsida > Caryophyllales > Talinaceae > Talinum > Talinum fruticosum. Next base: position 5,592,217 of record JAITYX010000012.1, read on the forward strand.
TTTGAATCCATAAAATAGAAGGACTGACTCTTTATAAAATTGCTCCCTTATACAATTCAATTACAAGTTTTTTTAAACTCGTAAATTCCCTTATTTGATCTAGTACTTCGTAATCGAGATACCCTTTACGGTTAGGGACAAGCTGAGCTAAGTTAACCCTTACAGCTTAGTTAAGGGACTTACCGAGAGAACAGAAAGAGCGAAGTGATTACAAGACTTTCTCTTTACAACTCGGAAAGAAAGAATTACGTAATTGGAGTTATAAGCTGAAGATTGAGTAAATATGCATTAAGTGAGTGTTTTTCAATGTGTTCAGCAATCTTCAAGTCTTGTAGAGTGGCTTCCATTTATACATAACAGGGCGGATTAGCCGTTGAAACTTGTTCCGGACCAGTGAGCTTCAATCACCATTGTAACGGCTAGTCCGAGTGATATAGAAAAGGATATGTTGTGATATGAAAGTTGTGTGGTGGTCCTTCGCTCAAAAAGTAGTCCAATGGGGTGGAAACAACCATTGGACTCAAAGTTGAATTCTACCGAATTTGGAAACAAATAACCCTAACATGGTGTCCGAGCTATGTCCGAAATGGTCGATTTACGTCTGCTGGTGCTTCACGGCTAGAAACAACTTGCTTTTGCTTTTCAAAATCAGATTAAAATTCTTTAATCAACCTACAAAAGAAAATAAAAGTGGTACTCAAAGTATAAAAATACTTTAGTCCAAGATTAGGCAAAAATAATAATTAATTCAAAGTAATTAAGCACTTAATTATCTTCGACCTAAAATAATGGAATTTTCTGAGTCTAATATTCATTAGGTTCAAATTCCATCTTGAGTCAATCCTTTAAATGATCAAGTTAATAAGAATAAAGAATCAAAATACATAAACTTGATCAAGTAAATAATTTCATTGAATATGCTAACTTAGAAAGTGGAATTAATGCAGTAATTCATTTTCCCTTAGAATAGTAAGTGAGTGCTCATAATATAAAGTGTTTGTGAAATTATTCACTCATACCATTGTTCCGAGTTAGTTCCGAGTGAGTCAAAAATCCGGTTAAGAGTGATATGCTTGATAGATGGTTTCTAAGTGGGTCGGAAAATAATGAAAACTTAGATATGAGTTTCTTAAAAGCTTAGAATGACTTGGAATCAAAACTATAGAGAGATAAAGTGTTATATCTAAGTCTTCAATCTCCCCTTTTTTATGAAAGGCATTCCGTAGTTAAGATAGAAACTAATCGGTTCGGAGAGTTAAGTTTTCATTGTATGTTGATCAAAGCAAGAAAAATAATAAAGAATACTCGAACATCCCAGACTTAGATCATATACAATTCAGAACATGCTTCTTGAAGTAAACAAAGCATACTTGTCACGAGAATAGTGAAAGATATAACAGAGTAAATACGAAATATGCTCGTAAATAGGAAAATTTCATTAATCAATCGAATCAATTATATAGAAAAACTTAAATGAACAGAGAAAGAAACTTGAGAAAAACTCCCCGAACCAAACATCTCTATTTTCTATCCTTCTTCTCCCCTAATGTATTTCAGCAAAAAATAACAAAAAGAGGGAGGAAAGAACAATTAAGTACAAAGATGTTGGACAAAACAAAACAAATTTTGAAATTCGAAGGAGGAGGAGCAGTTTGGCGAGAAGTAGAAGAGCGAGGATTGCGCCTACGCTCGTAGCCTTGATTAGAGATAGCTTGGCAATGAGGCAATAATAGAGGCGGATCGGGCGGTGGAATTATATGCATACGAGACATATGAAGAGCTGCCTCTACTTCTTCTTCTTCTTAGTCATGAGCAACTGCTACTCGTAGACTGTGGTTCCGAGGTAGGGGTCTTAGGCCGGCTTACATCGCCAGCCTCCTCTAAGGCGGACCGAGTGTGATATGAGGAGATCACCTTAGGTTCTTTGACGCCCTTACCCTTATATTGAACTCGCCTTAGTCTCCTCTTCTCCTTCTCTTTCAGCTTCTCCTTGTCCTTCTTCTGCGTCTTCGACTTCTTCGACTTAAACTTAGAAGAATTGAAGGACTCGTGAAGTTTGTACTTCTTCGCATTCCGAGTCCTTTCGCTGCCTTGGACCTTCTTTCTCGGAGGTGATGAACTAGCTGTTGTTGTTGCTGATTAACCTCCTCGAGCTCGGCTAGTTTTCTTCTAACGGCTAGTTCTTTTAACTATTTGCGTGATAGAGAGCGAAGAAAAGATTTTCAAAAATATTTCGATATTCTCCATTGATCTAGAGATGATCCTAGAATGTTGATGTCCATTTTTTCTCATAAACTGAGTCTGACTCGGTGATGTGTCCGAATGACTCGGAACACACTCGGAAAAATAATAACTCATAGGTCAATGTCATTCGATGTCAACTGATCCATTTGTTATTCATTCAAAGCATATAAAAATCAATCGAGTATAATAACTTATGTATTAACTTAGATAATCATGCAATTAACATGCCAATTTCATTCATAATAAAGCAAAACTGATCTTTACTCGGAGGTTTAGTGAAAATATCAGCTAATTGAAATGTAGGAATAAACTCAAGTTCAATATCATCTTTCTCATAATGGTCTCTCGAAAATGATACCCGACCTCAATGTGTTTCGTTTTTTATTGTTGAACTGGATTCTTGGTGATGCTTATTGCACATTGATTGTCACACTTGATTCGGATAGATGTGAATGACAAACCTAGATCCTTCAAGTGTTGCTTGATCAAGAAAATCTGAGCACAACAAGCTCCAGTTGCAATGTACTCAGCCTCGGCAGTTGATAGAGCAACCGAGTTTTCATCTTTGAATGTCGGGAGATGAGTGATTGACCCAAAAATTGACATGCTCCTAATGTGCTCTTTTTATCAACTTTGTATCCAAGCATAGTCGAGCATCCGAGTATCCAATAAGGGTCATATTTGAGTCTTTCGAATACCGGAGACCAAGTGTCCGAATCTCTGCAAGATACCTAAAGATTCTCTTCACTACAGTAAGATGTGATTCCTTAGGATTAGCTTGAAATCTTGCACAAAGGCAAACATTAAACATGATATCCGGTCTACTAGATGTGAGATGAAGTAGAGATCCAATCATACCTCTATAAAGTTTCTAATCTACTGCTTTACCTTTCTCATCTCGTGTCTAGTTTTGTACTCGCTACTCATAGGTGTTGTTGCATGCTTCACATCTCATAGCTTGTACTTCTTCAATAACTCCTTGGTGTAATTTGATTAATGAACAAAGATGTCATCCTTTTCTTGTTCGAATTGCAATCCAAGGAAGAAATTGAGTTCTCCTATCATACTCATTTAGAACTCCTGTCTCATTAACTCGGAAAACTCTTGACATAGAGTTTAATTAGTAGCTCCAATTATAATATCATCAACATAGATCTGAATGATAAGAAAATCATTCCCCTTGGTTTTTGTGAAAAGAGTTTTGTCAATGAGACCTCTTTTGAAGTCATTTTCAACGAAGAAACTGCTTAGTCTTTCATAACAAGCTCCGGGAGCTTGTTTTAGACCATATAAAGCCTTTTGAAATTTGAAAACATGATTTTGAAATTGAGAGTTTTCAAATCTAGGGGTTGCTCAACATAAACTTCTTCTTAAATATAACCATTAAGAAATGCACACTTAACATCCATTTGATAAAACTTAATGTTCATGCTAGATGCAAATGCTAAGAGAACTCTGGTTGCCTCAATCCTAGCAACAGGTGCAAAGGTTTCACCACAATTACTTCCCTCTTCTTGGTTATATCCCCGAGTAACTAATCTGCCCTTATTTCCGACTACCAACCCTCCCTCATCCAGTTTGTTCTTGAAAACCCATTTAGTTCCTATTACTTGGGTGGTTAGAAGGTCGTTTGGTCGAGTCCGGACTTGGTTTCTTTGAAATTAATTTAATTCTTCTTGCATGACTCCGCCCATTCAAGTTCAAGTAAGGCTTCTAGTAGATTTTTAGGTTCAATTAATGAAATGAATGCTGAAAATGCACATGGATTTTGCAAAGAAGAACGAGTTCTTACCCCACTGTTGATATCATAAAGTATATTCTCAGGTGGGTGACTGGATGCGTATTTAAAAGCTCTATCTGTCCTTTAATTTACCAGGTTTGTTGGTTCAATGGTTTGATCTTCAGCTGGTTTAGTTTCTTGAACATTTTCAACTTGATCTTCGATGAGTCCGAGTTGGCCCTTGAACTTGCTTATTCCGAGTCGTCTCATTCCGAGTTGGCTCGTTCCGAGTTGCCTCGGTTCTTTTATTTTGACTCATTCTGAGTGCAGCTTCAACAATATCATCTTCATCTTTATTGAGTTTGAGATTTGAGAAAATGGATTCACTTATCTTGCCATTGTCAATCTCATCAAAGACAACATGGATACTTTCTTCCACTTTGTTAGTTATCTTGTTAAAAACTCTATTAAGCTTTTCTATGAGATGAGTAACTCAAAAATATACCTTCATCCGACCTTACATCAAACTTAGTCGGATGTTCCTTACCATTGTTATACACATAGCATTTACATCCAAATGGTTTGAAGTACGAGATATTGGGCTTCTTTCCCTTGTATAGCTCATAGGGTGTCTTCTTCAGAATGGTTCGATGAGGCATCTATTCGAGTGTATAATTTGCTTGTGTTGATCTGCCTAGGCCTAGAAATAGTAAGGTAGATCATTTCCAATTATCATTGTCCTTTCTATTTCTTCAAGAGTTCTATTCTTTCTCTCCACTACTCCATTACGTTGAGGAGTTCTTGGTGCTGAGAAGTTGTGGGATATATCATTCTTGTCACAAAAGCTTGCAAATTCTAAGTAATTGAACTCCCTTCCATGGTCGGTTTGAATTCTTCTTATCCGAGTCTCATACTCCACTTGAATTTTCCTGCAGATCATAGTGAACTCTTTGAAGGCTTCATTCTTGTTCTATAGAAAACCCACCCAAGTAAGTCATAAATAATCATCAATAATAACTAGCACATATGATTTACCTCGTAAGCTTTTCACAGGAATTTCACCACGCAAATCCATTTGAATCAATTCAAGTACTTTGGATGTAGACACAATTTTGAGTGGTTTGAAAGATGATCGTACTTGCTTTCCTTTTGTACATGCCTCACAGATTTTATCTTTCTTAAATGCACAGTTAGGTAAACCCCTAATTAATGCATAAGATGCAAACTTCTTGATGGTATGCATGCGAGATATGACCTTGTCTACGATGCCATGTCCATGAATCGTCATTCAAAGTTGCTTTTAAACATGATAAATTTTCACTAGAATCGATAGAAGAATGGTATAGGTGTTACCCGACCTCGGACTCGAGAGCTTTATCTCTTTGGTGACCGCATCGAAGTGAAGTAGTTGGTCTAAGTGAATCTTACCTCTTGACCTTTGTCACATAACCGAGACATGCTCGGAAAGTTGTACTTGAGCCCTTTGACAAGGTACACTCGGACTAAAAGAAAGCAATAAAGAAAGAAAAAAAGAAAATAAAAGCCAAAAACTAAAAGATTACATTGGGCGAGGAGGAATTAAAAGCGATACATCATTTAAATCCACAATATGGAAAGCGGTAAATGAATCATAAAAATAATATAAACCGTTAGAAGGCTGAACAATTGCCCTTAGATTATCCCACCTTGCTAATATGGATCTCTACGCTGGATCTCCTTATGCAACGGCGACAAATCAAAGAAAAAGGTCTTATTTTGTGAACTACATATGTAGGGAATAGGAAAGACCATTTGAATAAGTGCCCAGAGATTAGAATAATTAAATATTCTTTAGCTCTTTGTATAGATTAAATGGCAATAAGTAGAGAAGTGATAAATGGTTGATAGTAATTTCGACGAGTAACGTTTAGGAATGAGTGCTCGGGTTAGCTTTCTGCAAGCATTACGCATAGGAGAAAGCCCTTTTTAGAAAAATGAGAGCTAAGGCTCTCTCGTTTATAGGGAGAGACTTAGGCCACAAATGACCTAGGGTTTGCATGCAGATTGTCGTCCAAAATAGCATAAACAAAACCGGGCTAATAAATCAAGAGATTGAACCGGATAGAACCCGACTTGCGGGCGCCGCCACCCGAGCTCTCCCGGGGTTTTGTGCCCTATCGTGTTTCCAAAGGATTCTCCAAGACAAAATGCAACGTTTCACTTAAAACTCGGGGTTGTAGCCACCGGGCATGATGTCGTTTTGAGGGAAAAAGCTCCTAGTCTCGTGTGGACTGTTTTGTGGAGCTTAAACGCAGACACTTTGATACTCGTGATCATGAAATGCAACGCTTTAACCCCGTCTTTAGGTCTTCAACTCCTTATCCGATTGGACAAAAGCAAAATGCAGTATTCCGAGCTTGGAATTTCTCGGCACACAGCACTAGACTCTATTGTCTTTGAAGGTGTGGCTTAGTTCTTGGATCGCCCAAAAGAAAGGGGGATTTGTGGATTGACCCAAGGCAAAAGGTTGTTTATTTAATGTTGGGGGTTCTTTGTGGTTTACTGGCTTATGTTCCACCATTTGAACACAATTTGAGATCCAAATCCTCAAACAAGACTCGGGATGTCATCATCGGGCCAAAGAATAAAATACGAAATTAAAGAGATAAGGGACAACACTTTTTAGGTGTCTACAGTTATCCCCGCTTTGACCAAGTCTAAAAAGACGAAGGGTCAAAGTAGACACTAAAGGTTACTTACTTGATTTTTGATATTAGGTATTGTGTGATGCTTGGAATTGGTTGTAATCGAACCTGAACTCCAAAATGGGGGCTGGACTTGATCGCCTTGCATGCGTTCGAAGTTCGGTAAGAGTATCCTAAGCTTGGCTTGGTCAAAGCCTCGAAGCTTGGTATATTTTGATGCTGAAACTTCGATTGTTCTTTGATCCGAAGCTTGGCTAAATGATCTACTATACTAACACACTTATTAGTGTATAATCAAATTGATGAAAGGTCAATGTTTTACCTGAATAATTCAATGAAAACAGATTGAAAATCTAATTCGAAAAAGTTGGTTGGTGGGCTCGAAAACTCCCACTTGCATGCACAAGATGCCAAAGAGCCACATGCCACAATTGATGGGACTCTACAAGTTAGGTGGACAGGCTAGAGCTACAAAGTTGTCGCCGATGGGACATCACGGCACTGGTGACCGGCGTCGACCAGCCTTTTAGCAAGTGTGGCCCCGGTGTACTCTGTCGAATTCCCTTGGTCTCCCATTACTTGCTTGACCCTTGTCTTATATGGTTGGCTGCATTGACCTAATTTGCCTATAAAAAGGGGTACTTGGTGTGTCCATTTCGCACACGTACTCCTCTTCTTGCTCTTGTTTTCCCCTTGTGCTCTCTTACTTTGCTTCTCCTTGAAAACTTGTTGGTTTCCAAAAATCTTCTCTTTAAAATGTCTAGAAGAAAATCTCATCCTGCCGGAAGGTCGAGAGTTGAAAAACTCATCCAAGATAACTACCTCAAGTGGGAATGGCATCTATAGAATGAGTGGAACCCAAATGACCTCTTGGTGGAGGCTGAGAGTCGTGCTTCTTCCCTTTCCATCATTCCTTCGGAAGCTAGTTGGCTTAAGTTTCTTCCTTTACTTAGTGAGAATAGCTCTTCAACTAAAAAAAAAATCTTGTTGGATTTTTGTCTTGTAGAAAGGCTCAATTCGAGTAGTGGAGCTATCCCTAAATTCATGGAGACATGCAAGAGGATGAACTTTCCTCTAGAAGATGTCATGTATAGTGTCGGGGTTTGGTCCTCTTTATTTTACTTTGAACCACCTTATTGATAAAAGGGAGACGGATCCCATTAGGGCCATTAGTGAGCGTTTTGGGACACTACCAACACTTTTCACCTTCCCTTCGGGAAATGACCACAACGCCTTTTGATTTTGCTGTTTTATCCGGTTTGGGTTTCTCGGAAGAAACTCTAGCCTATGACCGGAACTTGTATACAAACCGGGACTATCTTCGTCACCTCTTTGGCCCCGTGGCTGATAGGTTTTCCCATGATAATTTCTTCAAGTATTCTGTCCTTTTTAGCCCTTTGAGTATGTTAGGTTTTGGCCTCAACACTCACCTCAACAAAGTCCGAATCGTGCTTTCTCTTCTCTTGAGTACGATTCTTTTCTCTCGATCGGAATGCTAAAGCTCATGTTCACTATTTGGTGAACTTAGCGGATCTTGACAAAATAAAGGAGCTCAACCGGAGTGCTCCTACATATACTTGCCTCATTAGGGGCCTCCGTGCCGATGTGCGAGAACATAAAATCGGAGCTAGATTCAACCAATTATTTACCACTAAATGGCTTGTGAAAGATTATTGAGGTATGCTCAAATTCTCTTTTTCTCCAAAACATTTTTCATCTCGTGTGGATAAAAAGTGTACTTGATTTATAAATTGCAGCCATGGTTGTATGAATATTTCCCGCATCTTTCACCTAGTTCAACAAATCGTCCTGTATTTTTGGCCTCCGTATCGTGGGTTAAGGTCTATCTTTAACGTCGTAATATTCATGGGATAGACTTCTTGAGATCAGCCCTCAACCGTGTGACCTCGGTATGCCTCTTTAATCTCAAAATTTGCCTTAAAATATGCTTTGGAGACATTTTATCACTTTGTTTAGCTTTCTCTCTTGCCTACGGCCTGTGGCACTACCCGTGGGCCTGCCTGTGGTGGACTCCAGCCTTGATTATGCATTGTTTTTCATCCGTTTTCTTGCTACCTTTCATTCTTGCTAGCTTATTTCTTGACAATATTTGAATGTACGCTAACTTTCATCCTTGGGCCCAAATCCAACTCCCTCCAAGTGTCATTGTCGGAATTGAGTGAAAGGAGGATCTTATTTGAAGGTACTTTTGGATTTTGTTGGTACCTTGGGGAGAGGGTCACACCTCAAATTCGGGTCAACACGTGGCCTCCGTTTGTTCCGATTGATCCGCCTCTCACCATGTTCTACTTTTGCTCCCTTCATCCAAATGAGCAAGCGATTGCTATTGTAGGGTATCCTTTTACCTCATTTCTAAATTTGAACACATAATATACCAACCATGCGGCACTAGTCATGACCCAACTAGTAAACTCTTTCCTTATCATAGTTGAATTTATCGCGTGGAAATTAACTTCATCTTTTGGCAGCTCACACCGACGGACATCCATATCCCAAGCCTTGATATAGATGTTACTCTTCCTGGATAATCCCCTCATTACGTAAGGATTCCTGAAATTCGAAAGAAGAATGTGTTGGGCATCCTTTCCCTAGGAATTAGCGAGGGGTAAGAATTTCATACTCTTCACTTCTAGTTGTATGCTAAAATTATATTCGACTAACACGAAAATAGTGTGACCAAGAACAATCCCAAACTATGTCCATCAATCTTCGATCTGCTCTCCGAGGAATCCAAAACTTCCTTACTCGGGCGATCCTTCCCTACCTTCCGAGGAATGAATGTCAAGGCACTCTATTTATAAGGAGAGACCTAGGTCACAAATGACCTAGATTTTGCATGCAGCCTGTCGTTCAAAACAAGCATAAACAAAATCGGGCCAATAAATCAAGAGATTGAATCGGATAGAAAGGATAAAACCAGATAGAACCCGGCTTGCGGCGCTGGCCACCCGGACACTCTTAAGGTTTCGTGCCCTACTCGTGTTTCCAAAGGATTCTCCAAGCCAAAATGCAGCGATTCACTTAAAATTTTGGGGTTGCAGCGCCGGCCATGATGTTGTTTTGAGAGGGGAAAGCTCCTAGTCTCATGTGGACTATTTTGTGGAGCTTAAATGCAGCACTTTCATGCTCGTGATCATGAAATGCAACACTTTAACGCCGTCTTCATATCTTTAGCTCCTTGTCCGATTGGACAAAAGCAAAATGCAGTATTCTAAGCTTGGAATTTCCAGGCATACAACCCTGGACTCTGTTGTCTCCGAAGGCTTGGCGCGGTTCTTGGATCACCCAAAAGAAAGGGGGATTTGTAGACCGACCCAAGGTAAAAGGTTGTTTATTTGATGTTGGGGTTCTTTGTGGTTTACTCGGCTTATGTCGCATCATTCTAACAGAGTCCAAGATCTAAATCCTCAAATAGAACTCGAGATTTTCATCATCGTGCCAACGAGAATAAAATACGGAATTAAAGAGATAAGGGACGACATTTTTTAGGTGTCTACAGCGATCGGCAAGACCAAGTGGTGAGAGCAACCGGTGAGACCAGAGAGAGAACCAAAAGCGAGGCAGCGTGAAGGAGCAAAGAAAGACCCCGAGCGAGAAATTGAGACAGAGGGCAAAGCAAGACGGAGCAGAACCGGGAAAAGGGAGACCAAGACCGAGAGGAGGAAGGCAAAGAAGTCCAAATCAGATTCGAAACCCTTAAATTTAAGGTGGGTGGTCTTATACTCTAAAATTAATAGTAGTTTTAAAACTCAATTGAATTTTGTGTGAATATTGAATGTTTGTGCTATAGAATGAATTTAGAAAGTAGCTCAAGCTGAATTAGGACATGAGAGAATCTAATTGAGTTTGTTAAGGCTGATTTAGGATCTTGGAAATTCCGATGGAGTTAGATTGCTAGGTCTAAGGAGTAATATGGAAGCTTCAATTAGCAATTAAGGATGAAGAAGTACACAATTGATTTGGATGCAAATTATGAGTTAATTGAGCCTTAGGGACTTCCTGAATTCTCTGCATTAGAAGGTAATTATTAATATTGGGAAACAATGATTTGGAGTATAAAGAGGGAGTGTGAGTTCATCTTGATTAGTGCACAATTGAAGTAGGAAAGTGGAAAGCAGGTGATTGTTAGGTTAAACTGAGTTTAAAATATATCTAAATCCTTGAGATTGAATTAAACTTGAAAATAAGCGGAATTAAAGGAATTTGAGTAGTTAAGTAAGATTAAGAGCTATGTGGCTGAGTATGGGCAAGGAAGAGTTTATTAGTAGTATGGAGATGTAATATGAGAATTTGAGGCAAGATGGCAATTTGTGAGGAGTTGGGACTTTTGGGTTAGGTGGTAATTTCTTGTGATTATTGTGACTCGGAGGAGTTTTAATTCCTAAGTTCGTTGTGCTTGAAAATGAATTGAGTAGGATAGGGATGAATATGAGTAGATGCTAAATACTTGGGTGAAACCTTAAGTTAAGTTCCTAGCTTAAAATGTTAAATCTTAATATGGGGATGTTTGGTGTGTGAAGTGACTTGATTATAAATGACGCTCAAAAGTTAGTTTTGAAAGACGTTTTGCTTACGCAAACGATTCTTAAGTATGATTTCTTGTTATCTCGCTTCTCAAATGTGAAAACATATTTCTAAGAAGTGAAACCGATTTGAGAAACTAAATTTAGAGGGGTGGTACGTGGTGTTGTTCCTTCCATTGTCTTAAACCGATTTGAGAATGTTGTTTGAAACAAGTTTGATGAGTGAATGTATTCAAAGTGTTTTGAATCGACTTGGCTAGGATCGTTTAGCACAAGGAAGGTTCTAGCTAGGGTCCCCTAACTAGGAGTCCTAGTGTATCAAATGCCGGATCAGAAACTTCGTTTATAGGTCTCGGGAGCCTAAGTTAGGGGTCACACCCCGAGAAACTATGAGGTGCTAGTTCGAGCCCACAACCTAGGAAGTGATTCAGTTCCAAGAGAGTTGCTAATGATTGTGAAACTGTGTCTTTAAATGATTGAAGTGTTATTGTCTTTCTATTACTAAGGATTTCGGGAGATTTCATTAGAAAGTATCTAGATTTGTATTACATTATTCTACTTTTACCAATTTCATTATTATCATTACTATGTGTAAAGAATTTTCGTTTTAAGAGTGTAAGACTCTCCACTCGAGAGGATTGGTTCTCACCCCTCACATATCCCCCTCCCTAGCGTTGCAGGTACTCTCTCGAGTGATGTGTCTCGTACTTAGCATATTCTGGACTCCTGTGGGCTAATTGTTGTTTGCTGAGGAACTCAAGTTGTTGATGTGCATTCCATGTATTCCTAAGTGATGTAGCTTGTAACTAAATTTATATAGTTTGTATTAGTTGTATCATGAACCATTTTACCGTTTTAAGTTTAATGCATATCGGTTGGACTCCGTTGTGTTGCCGTTGAGTTGTGTACTCCGAGCATATGACTCGTTGAGTTATATTATGGTTTTTACGCAGGGTTTTAGGGCTTTAACCCCGGGGATACACTATATTACAAATGAAACTCGCCGAAATTTTTAAAAAATCTTCAACGAAAAGAGACAATCACCTTTAATATTCTTAAGTTGGAATTAGGAAACCAAGTCGACACCTTAAGTAGCCTTAGGAGTTCTTTTTAGGAACTCGGCGATGTAAGACTCCTAGGGTGGATTTCGGGGTGTTACACCGGAATCCTAACATAACATGGGGACTCTCCAGGTTACGATATATCGACATCGAGGCTCGGAATGTAGATGATCACCCGGAAGAAGTTGTAGAGATAAAGTTAATTTCCAAGCAAGAAATTTAATCACACAAAAGGGTAAAGGAAGACTTACCAATCGTATCATGATTCATCCCAAATATTGAACATCGGACTAATCCATATCCAATAACCGAGTGTAGAGATACGCAGTGGTTATTTCTTCTTGCTCCTCTTGAGTTATAGAGCGGAAATAGAACATCGTCCGCGATGGATCTTAGGGCATAAAAGGAGGCCACGTATTATACTCGGATTTGTGGCGTAACCCGCTCACCAAGGTACCAACGAAGTTGAACGGACCCTCAAGCAAAATCCGCTATTCACTCAACTCTCACGCTACACCAAGGCTTGGAAGAAGCTGAGTTTGGGTCCAAGGGTGGAAATTAGCCTGCACACAGTACCTATGGGAAGACAAGCAAGAACCAAGCAAACCGGGCAGCCAAGGCCGACTGTTTGGCCGGCACCGATCACACCACGACCGTGCCCACAAGCCCACCACAGGTTCCGGGTCGGGGCAAAAATTTGGGTTGAAAGCAAGAAAATTTTTGGGCCATTCTAGCTCAAAATTCAAAGCATAAAAGTGACATACCTTGGCCACGTTGTTGAGGACAGAACTTAAAGAGGAAATATCATGCGCTTTTAGTTGTTGGAGTGGACTTTAGCCCACACTATCAAAGCCGGAAAAGAAGGATGGTTTCTTGAACCAGGTGAAAGTTGAGGGAAATACTCATGCAACCATGGCTACAAGTTTACAAAGCAAATAAATCCTTATCCATGCAAGATCATATGTTTTGGAGATTAAAAGAAGGACGAGCATATATCTCGATAACCTTCCACAAGCCACATAAAGGCATGTAATTTTGCAGGTCCTTTTCAACCGTTGTTTGCTTAGCCCCGAAGCGCAAACCCATTATAAGACAAGTATAGGCAGGCACACTCCAATTGAGGTCTTTAATTTTATCTAAGTCTACTAAGTTCACCAAATAGTGGACTTATACTTTGGAAGCTTGGTCCGAGAAGATGGATGTGCTTAGCATAAAGGCCATCACTATCCGGACTCGTTGTTGTGGAGTCTATTGAGCCCGCAACTCCACATTTTCAAAGGCCTTGAAAAGAAGGGTGTATTTAAAGAAGTTGGCCCGAGGAAACCGGTTGGCAATAGGGCCGAGGAGGTGACACAAATAGTCACGATTTTTGTATAAATCTCGGTCGTAAAATAGAGGTTCCCCGAGAAGCCCAAGCTCGAAAGAATAGCAAAATCAAGAGGTGTGATAGTCATTTCCCAAAATAGGAGATGAAAAGTGTTTAAGGTGTCCCAAAATCACTCACTAATGACTCGGGTAGGATCATGCTTTTTTGATCACACAAATGATTCAAAGATATATATATATATATATATATATATATATATATATATATATATATATATATATATATATATATATATATTGTGAATATGAATTAGTTGTGAAACAAGTTAGGTTGTTGGTGGTATGTTGTGTAAACGGTTGTGGTTACAAAATGCACTTATATATTATGGTTGTATAATTGTACATGGGGTACGAAAAATAAAAAAATATATATATAAAAAATTAAGACCTATTACTACGGTTCGGAAAGAACCGTAGTAATAGGTAATCTTTACTACGGTTTTAAACCGTAGTAAAAGATGTTCATCTACTACTACCCTCGCATACACTATGCGTTGTAATCGTAATAAAAAGTCTTTTTGAATTGTAGTAAAAGATGGTGAGTAAACAACTCATGTATAATGCTATTTATAAAATCGTAATATGATTAACAAGGTAAGCAAGATCTGAAATAACAAAAACAAGATAAAACTAAAGTACCCAAAGATACAAATATCACCACCAAGGATAAACTAAGGCGCTAACCACACTTAGAGATACAAGTATCACCACTCTAAGCATAAGCTAGACTCTTCGTAACACAACTTAATTACGCCACTAATTAGACAAGCAAAAGAAAATTTTGTGGGTGAAAGGAGCTCAGCTCGACTTTACTTAGCATATAACTATTACTCAAAATTAGATTTTGTTTACAATGAGAGGACCCATGCATATTTATAGGCCTCTTAGTTAGGTTACATCACTCTAATTTAAGGGTTATAAATCCCTTTTACATTCAAAAGTTGTGATGTATTTAGCAAAATAAAAGGACAAAAGTAGAATAATTACAAGCATAAAAAGACAAAGAAAAAGGAGGGGGACCACGTAATCACTGTACAAAATAGTACAGCTTCGAGTCCGATGATAGCTGCAATCGTTATCACCATATTCTTCTACATTCTGATCCTTAATCTTTCCTTTTCTGCCTCTACCGAATATGCCTAGATGATGCTCAAGTACATCCGAGTGTATCTACAAAACCGATCTCGAAACCGATGACTCGTAAAAGATCAACTTGGCTTATTATCTCTAAATACTTCGACTTGTTTGGCTCCCTTACTCCTGTCCGAGGAGACAGACAAGCATTTCTAAGTGTGGCCAAAACTCCCTTAAAGCTTGTGTCAACAACGAAGGCCCATCGGTGAATTCCGAGGACTCGTAATGATTTCCGAGGACTTAGAATCATCGAGCAATTCCGCCCGGCACTCACTATCACTTGGAGCTTGGCTTGGGGTGTTCTTCCCATTATCCTCCCCAATTTGAAAATAATTTGCCCTCAAATTCTCGAGTGAGTTATCTTCCAAGTAGGGAGATAAGTCGGGAACGTTGAAAGTGGCCGAGACATTATAGTCTCCGAGCAAGTTCACCTTGTAGGCATTCTCATTGATTCTTTCAAGCATTTCAAATGGACCATCTACCCTCAGCATCAGCTCGGACTTGCGTTTGGAAGGAAAATGCTCCTTCCTCGGTGGATCCAAACAAGATATCCTGGTTAAAAACCACCTTTCGCGGGTTTTGTTAGCACTAGCCTTATAGCTCATATTAGCTTGCTCAATTCCGCTCTAACTTTCTCATGCAACTCCTAAATTTGAGCAGCTCTTTTCACAAAGCATCGCATGAGGCTTCCCATCAAAAGCTCTCGGGGTCGGATCAAATGGTGACAGAGGCTCCACACTATAAACAACCTTGAACGGAGAAACATTGGTAGTCTTGCTTGGTGTGCGATTGTAAGCAAACTTAGCATATGGAAGAAGTTGATCCCACGCCCGGTATTAGATTTGATTAATGTTCTAATCAGGACTCCAAAAGTTCCGTTAGTAACATCAGTCCGACCATCCGTCCGAGGATGGCAAGTGGTGTTGTACTTCAACTTAATTCCTAGCTTCTTCCATAAGGTGACCCGTAAATGACTAAGGATCTTTGCATCCCCGTCTAAGACCATAGATCTCGAGATCCCATGCAATCTTATCACTTCCTTGAAGTATAGGTAAGCAACCAATGTAGCATCATTGATTTTGTTGCAAGCAATGAAGTGGACGATCTTAGAAAACCAATCAACAACAACTAGAATAGAATCCTTCCCTTTCGAGTCCGTGGTAGACCCGGAATGAAGTCAAGACTTACATCCACCCGTGGCTGAGTTGGGACGGGTAGTGGAGTGTAAAGTCCTTGAGGTAGGGAATAGCTCTTGGCATATTGGCATACAACACATCGCTTGATGATGTCTTGAACATCTTTGTCCATGCTCAGCCGTAAATAATGCTCCTTGAGGATCCGAGTTGTCTTTCTTTCTCCGAAATGACTAGCAAGTCCACCGAATGGACTTCTTTAATAATCGCTCTCGCGTGCCACAGCTAGGCACACACAATCCGATACCCTTAAATAAGTATCCTCCAATAGTTGAACAATCTGTCCGAGGTGGTCGAATGTTCCCGCTCATTCTCGATCGTAGATCGAATGTCATCAAAGTAGACCACAACAAACATTCCAATAAAAGGTCTCGAAAATTTGATTCATGAGTCGCATGAAAGTACTTGGTGCATTAGTTAAACCAAAGGGTATGACAAGCCACTCATATAAACCTCCCTTGGTTTTGAAAGCAATTTTCCATTCATCTCCTTCTCTCGATTCTCGATATTATCCACTTCGAGTCAACCATAGAAAAGACTTTAGAACCATGTAACTCATCCAACATATTTTCAATTCGTGGTATAAGATGTCTCGTACTTAATGGTGATCTTGTTAATAGCACGCTATCTATACACATCCTCATAGAACCATCCTTCTTAGGTACCAATATAGTACATGGGCTCGGACTTTCTCTCACCGGGCCTTTAGACATCAACTCCTCAACTTGTCTTTGCACTTCTAAGGTGTCTTTAGGGTTCATTCTGGAGGCTGATTTGTTTGGCAAGATAGATCCCGGGATAAGGTCAATGTGGTGTTGGATATTTCTTTAGGGGGTAGGCCAAGGGGTATCTCTTCAGGAAATACATGAAGATACTCGGGTGATAAGGGCTTCGGCTAAAGGATGTCCGAGTTCCGAGGACTCAAAATCATCCTAACTTAAAAGAATCAACTCTTTTAGAGGTCTAAGTTCATGATACATGGATCTGCAAGTAAGTTTCCCTAGGGTCGAAGTAACTCGGATTGGGTGGGTGTTTGAGGGGGTTTGCATTTTGGCAACTGTGAGGGATCAAGTGGGGCTAAGGTTATTTTCTTTCCATTCTAAGTGAGGGTGTATGTGTTTTTGAACCCATCATGCATAACTCTACGATCAAACAACCAAGGTCTACCAAGAAGTAAATAACATACATCCATAGGTATAACATCACACCATATATCATCAACATAAGACTTCCTAATACTAAAAGATATTAAACAATGAGAATTAACTCTAAGGCCCTTACCTTGACTCAACCATTGTATGTTGTAGGGGTGAGGCTGCAACTCGTCTCGTAACTAAAGCTTCTCTACCATGCTCACAGAGGCAACGTTGGTGCAACTCCCTCCATCAATAATAATCGAACAAACTTTCCCCTTAATGGTTCCGCTTGTGTGGAATATATTCTCTCTCCGAGCCTCACTTGAATCCTTGTATCCGCTTAAGGCTCTCATGACCACAAGTAGCTCTCCTTCATCAGCCTCTTCAACAATCTCTTTTATACCCTCGGAAGGCATAGCTCTCCTTCCGGGTCATACTCATCCCATATTGGTTCATCAACTCTCGTAATAGTGACTACCCTTTGATTTGGGCACTTAGAAGCAAAGTGTCCAAGTCCCCGACACTTAAAACACTTGCGGCTTTGACCAGTAGAAGTTTTGTTCTAAGTCCGAGTCCGAGTCCGAGTCCGAGTAGTAATTGGATTGGACTCGTAACCGAGTTTTGGGGCGCCTAAGGCAATGGACTTAGACTCGACTCGAGAGGCGAAAAACTCTTACCAAACCGAGTAGGCTTAGATGGTTGAGTTTTGGGACTTCTCTCTGAAAGTCCTAACCTTCCTTTGTCTGCTCCACTTTGTGTGCTAGTAAACACACCTCATCAAATTTTGAGTACTCGTTACGGCTCCACAACATTTGCATATATCGAGTCAAGTTCTCCCGGATATCTTACTATGTTCGATCCTCGGACTCTTGTAGATCACATTTAATCATCAACCTTTCGAACTCCCCGGTATACTCCTCCACACTCATCATCCCGTGTTGTAAGTTATACAACTTAGAATAGTTGTCCTAAATGTAGGTTAGGGGAAGAAACCGGGCTTTCGACTTAGACCTCATTTTCTCCCAACTTCGATCTTGGGTTTCCTTTGAATAGCACGCTTCTTCTCCGGATTTGCCCACCAGGTTGAGGCAAACCCTCTAAGCTTGATAGCAACAAGTTTTACCTTCTTCTCATCCTTCACTTCTTCATAATCGAAGATTCTTTCAACAGCTTGCAACTAGTCTAGAAACTCATATGGGTTAAGGCGACCTTCAAACTCCGGGATTTCAACTTTGAAATATGAGTTTGGGCGAGGTGAGTGGTGCCTTCTCCCTCTTCTTCCTCCTCTTTGCTCACGCTCACTAGAAGAAGCAAAAGTATTGCTATCTCCCTCATTATCCGCGTGTGAGTGGGTATGAGGTGGTGAGCTAGGTGGCGACCTCTAACTCATGTCGCTTCTTTTTCATCATATCTGCAAGTTGCTTTCTCGAATAGATGTTCCGAGCTCGTAACTCATCATAGTTGTTCAGGAACATATCAAAACGTTTCTCTAATGTCATGCTTCGACTCATTCTAGTTTAAGGGTTCTTTGTGGACTGATGTATTTAGGATAAAAGGGTTTTGTTTGGGGTTAAGGAAGCTCAGCCTAGGAAAGGCTCCAAAGCTCGATACCAAAGCCGATGTGCCAATATGCAAGGCTACACCGATCCCGAAACAGAGTACGCAAAACATAATTCCGAGTGACTCGTAAAGGACTAAGAAATGACCAATAGAACAATAAACAACAAGAACTAGGTTAATCACTCGAGAGGAGATGATTAACAAGGTAACTAGCACTCGAAATAACAAGAACAAGATAAATCTAGAATACCCAAGGATACATATATCACCAAGCATAAACTAGGGCGCTAACCACACTTAAAAATACGGATATCACCACTCTAAGTATAAGGTAGACTCTTCAAAACACAACCTAATTACGCCACTAATTAGACAAACAAAGAAAATTTTGTGGGTGAAAGTGGGGGTGAGCATGACCGATGGATACCCCGAACCTGAGCCGAACAGGTCAAACGGATAAGGTTCCGGAATCGGAACCGGTCAAACGGGTAAGGGTAAGGTTCATAAAATTTAGGAACCGATCAAACGGGTAAAGGTAAGGTTCCTAAAATGAAATCATGGAACCGAAACCCGGAACCGTTTAAAGGGTATTTTATTTAATATTTTATAGATTTTGTCGACGGTGATGGATAAGTTATTTATGTTGAAGATGCAATGTAAATTTAAAGGTTGCATTATTTTTATTTAAATTTAGTTAATGAACTTGAGACATTTGGTTGTATTAGTTTTTGAAGAGACTTTGTAAGATTTTGATCACATCCCCTTTAAAAACGTTGTTTCTACTAGCAACTTTGATTTTGTAAAAAGTGCTAATAATTGTGGTATTTAATTGTTTACTTGTTGAACTTTAGCGAATTAAATGATTAACGTGAGTTGATGTTTGTAAGTTTTTAAAGGCTTAAAAATTTTTTCATAAGAATAATAGTGTGAACAGGGTACCCTGGACTGGAACCGAACCTAAGGTTCTGGATAAGGTTCCTAAAATTTAGGAACCGGTCAAATAGGGTAAGTGTAAGGTTCCTAAAATTCAAGAACCTGGCCAAACAAGGTAAGGGTAAGGTTCCTGGTTTTGGAACAGGGTAGCTGTAACTACTCACCCCTAGGTGAAAGGAGCTCAACTCTACTTTACTTAGCATATAACTATTACTCAAAATCGATTCTGTTTTACAATGAGAGGACCCATTCATATTTATAAGCCTCTTAGCTAGATTACAACACTCTAATTTAAGGGTTATAAATCCTCTTTTACAATCAAAAGTTGTGATGTATTCGGCAAAATAAAAGGATAAAAACAAGGGCAAAAGTATAAAAAGGACGGCGAAAAGGAGGGGGACCACAAAATCAATAGTACAATATAAGTACAGCTTCGAGGTCGATGACGAAGCAATCATTATCACCATATTCTTATGCATTTTGATCCTAAATCTTTCCCTTCTCGGCTCTATTGAAGATGCCTAAATGATGCTCCGAGTGTACCTACAAAATGGGTCCGAGCTCAAAAATGACTCATAAAAAGATCAACTTGGCTTATTATCTCCGAATACTTCGACTTGTCCGGCTCCTTTACTCCCGTCTAAGGAGACAGACAAGCATTTCGAGTGTGGCCAAAACTCCCCGAATCTTGTGTCAACAACGGGGCCCATCGGTGAGGACTCAAAGGCTCGGAATTATCGAGCGATTTCCGAGGGCTCGGAATCGGTTAGAGTTTGTCTTGGGGTGTTCTCCCCGTCATTTACCATAAAGCCCCGAGTTCAATCGTGGGTCCCACACTCCCCTTGTGATTTGTGGAAGAAGTGTTCGAGGTTGGCAATGGAGTTTTTTTAACCCAATCCAGCTTACTTGCCTTCCCGTCTCACCTTGTCAAGGCCTCCGAGAAACCACTAAAACAGCCCGTTGGGGGCAGGGGGCGGGGTGGCTAATTTTATACATAATCAATCCTATACCTAACAGACTATTGCTCGCCATTGGCAATGAGGGCAAAGAAGAACAATCACGGTGATTGAGATAAATGAATGAAACCTTTAAATGAAACAATCAAGCATAAACTCAGCTCGGGGATCTAAAAACAATGTACATTTTAAGACCATCATGTCATTGCAAACAATCATATCCTTAATATATTTACTTCCATGTATGGTGAGACATTCTGCTCAACTTAAGTCATATCCGACAACGCAAATGGAAACTTTTGGCTTCGAGTCTTGATGTCTGTTTCCTAGTATTTGATGCTTTACGATAGTCATATACCCCAATACTAGATTTCCTTCCAAGATGACCAGCATTAACATACTGAACAAGAAGAGGGCATGGGGCATACTTGATGTCCCCAAGGCCAGTATGAAGGACTTTTAGAATCGATAAACACACATCCAATCCTATGAAATCAGCAAGCTCCGAGAGGACCCATTGGTTGGTTTGTTCCCAGCTTCATTCCTGCATCAATGTCCTCCTTGGTTGCCACTCCAAGTATACAACGTGAAAAATGCTTCATTAATCATAGGCATTAGGATTCGGTTTACAATGAATCCTGAATAGTCCTGGGAACATACAGTTACCTTTCCAAACCTGAAAAATAAATAATGCATTTTGATGGTTATAGTAGGAAAACCTATAAAGACAGACAAGTGACAGGACAACCAACCAAATGTAGTAAAACCACAGTAAAGCATCAGTACTGGACCAGGTAATTCTCAAAATTCAGATATGCTGAATAACTGTTAGCAAACAACAACCATTGAGAAACAAACACACACAGAACAGAGGCAAACCTAAGACAGGTGAAAATGAATGCAGAAAAAGATGCTAACACAATGCCTGAAAACAAAAGTAAGATGATAACTTCGCCAATCACCTCTCTGCCAATGACTTTGTTGCATTGAAAGTCTCATCTGATGTATTGGCACCTCTTATAATCTCTACCAATTTCATTATGGGTGGAGGGTTCATGAAATGCATGCCGATGACCTGCAATATGAAATACTCTCGATCAATCTTACACCATAAAATAAAGCTGGTAATAGTTCCTCGGGAAGTCATTCCATCTAAAGAAACAGAAGCTATGCATACACATCTCAAAAGAAATGAAGCAAATACAGATTAGCAGTGGTAGGAGAAACAGGTTAGAGCTGTAATACCAACTTGATAAAGATTCAGAGGCAGAAGACATCTAAACAGGCGAGACAAAAAGAAAGGAGAGTTAGAAAGAAGGAAGTAGAAACACAGTGGCAGTTGCGGAACTTCGTTGGGGCGTTCGTGTAATATAGTTGGTATTTGAGATATGTGAGAATAAGAGAACTAAAGGTAGCTTAATACACTCAAACTCAGAGCTAGGCTTGATGTCTTAGAGCTACGAGCAAAGGGGAGAAGCAAAAGGACCACCACGGGTGGCCCCATGGCAGCCAAAGGGCCGTGGAAAAGTGAACCACGGCGAGCCAGTGAAAATTGGCTGCCACAGTCACCACCATGGACAGTGGTGCAGACCGTGCGGCTATGGTGCTGACTGTAGGCACAGGGCAGAATTTTCTGCCCATTCTAGCTGCCATTTTTCCTTCAGTTTTTGCTTATACAAAAGTGTTCCAATAAGTTCCAAAGCCTGGATATGATCCAAAGGTGATTATTTAGGATATAATTAATTGATTTATCAATTAATTTAATTAATTGATAAATTAAGAGATATATATAAGGTTTTATGCTTGGCGCAAAAAATTACTTCATTCTCTCCTCTTTTCTTTGAAAAACAGTGGAGTTCTTCTTCCATGAAACCTAAAGGGTGTTCTTTGAATTTGCTCTTTAAAGAACACATAAGGCTTATTGTATCCTGGGGACATCTTTGCCGAATCGTGAGCAATCTTTGTGAGACCAAGCAAATAATACCTTAAAAGAAAGTGATCTTTCACGCCTTGAGCCTCGCACTTTCTCCCTCAGTCCAAGTGACCTCAATTATTTCCCAACAGCTCGACAACCCCCCAAAAACCAAAAACAATAAAGAAAACCTTTTATTTTTTCATTCTATATGTGTAATATGCTATCCAGATATATATACAAGATATGTGCTGACATTCTGGTAAGCCATCTCTGTTATAACAAAAAGGTTGAAAGTTCAAACCTTGCCGTCCCCCCAACCCCCAAGGTTTTTTCGCAAGTTCCGTCTCTAGACAGTGGGACGTAGAAGGACAATAACAGCAACAAAGAAATCAGTAAGGAAAATTTCTTAGTTATTATTTAATATCAATAATCATCAGTTAGCATTGTAATTCTTCATTATAGCTAAACAATCAATATAAGTGGAGAAGACTTGACAACAAAAGCAGCAAACCTCATTGTGTTTCACAAAGCTAGAACCAGAGGAAAATTGTAAACCAAAAAACAGAACTACTGAAATAATTCTAAATAAAATAAGAAACAACTCTTCGTAAAATACAACAATAACAACTCCAAGGTAGGTCCCGCTTCTACAGGGTGAAGGGCGATCCATATGTAAGGAGCCTTACCCTTACCCCTGCAAACATGACAGCAAGCAGAGAGGCTGATTCCAACTCTTAGTAGAATAGAAAGCTTTATTTTAAATCTGCTAAAATATCCATATAAAATATATGTGAAATTTACCGAAAGTCCCAAATAGAAAAACTTCCACAATACAGGAAGATTTCATAGTTTCAAATTTAGACCTCATTTTTCATTCTTTCAGCTGGAAATGATCATCCTCAAGTACCAAGATAGAAATAAAAAGGGTAAGATTAAATAAAAATGTGTTCACACACTCTCTATTCACCCCCGACTTTCCAAATATAAAGGAATTCAAGAGACCAGATGCAACTCTTGGGAAAATGCTAAATGATAACTAAGCTATCTCGTAAGGTATGTATGGAGTTGGCTGCTAATTAATATTCGACTTCAGCACATAAAACTCAACATACTATATGATGAAGAGGACACCACAAACCCAACCCCAACTAATACCGAGAGCCAGCCACAACCGATTGATAATTCCGAGTCCTCGGAATTCACTACGGAACCCTCGTAAACCATTGCTGGGTCATCGTTGATAACGCAGGCATCAAGGGCGTTTTGGCCACACTTAGAAATACTTGTCCTGTCTCCTCGGACAGGAGTAAGGGAGTCGACAAGTCGAAGTATTCAAAGGAAAATAAGACAAGAGATCTTCTTCGAGTCCTTAGTTTCTAAGCTCGAAGTCAAATGATCTTTTCGAGTCCTCGCTTCGAGCTTATGAGCTTAGACCAGATTGTAGATATACTTAAATCTACTTGATCATCATTTAGGCGTCTTCAGTAGAGCCGAAAAGGAAAGTTAAGGATCGAAAGCAAAAGAATTTGGTGACAACAATTGTAATCGTCACTGGACTCGTAACCATACTACTTTGTACTACCGATTCTGTGGTCCCCCTCCTTTTCTCGCTGTCCTTTTTCTCCTGTATTTATTTACCTTTTGTCCTTGTTTTTGTCCTTTTATTTTGCTAAAAACATCACAACCATTGATTGTAAAAGGGGATTTATAACCCTTAGATTAGAGTGATGTAACCTAGCTAAGAGGCCTATAAATATACATGGGCTCTCTCTTTGTAAATGATGATGATTTTGATATTGGCTATATGCTAAGTAAAGTTGAGTCGTGCTCCTTTCAACCCCAAAATTCTCTTTTGCTTGTCTAATTAGTGGCATAATTAGGCTGTGTTCTGAAGAGTCCGACTATACTTAGTGTGGTGATAGTCGTATCACTAAGTGTGATTAGTGCCCTAGTTTTATCCTTGGTGGTGATATCTCGTATCCTTGGATAGTTGTAGTATATCTTATTCTTGTCCTATCGTGGTAATGATTACCCCGATAATCATCTCCTCACGAGTGATTAGCTTAGTCCTTGTTGTTTGTCGTTCCATTGGTCATTCCGAGTCTCTCGAATTGCATTTGGCGCACTCTGTTTGCAGGATCGATGTAGCCTTGCGTTTTGGCACATCACTATATTAGCTGCTTGAGAAGAGATACACCTGCTAGAAATACTGGTTTTTTAGCATTATATGAGCATTTGCTTCATCCTGACCTTGATTAGACTCATCACGAATTAGCAGAAGTACAGCATTCACTTCTGGTTCAACTTCTTTCATGATGCTAAGTTGTACACTATTTATTCCTTTCTGCAACCCCTCAAACCTTTGTTTCATCCCTATGCTACAAAATAATCCGAGTAAGATTGAGCTATGCCGTGTTTCAGATGGTTGAGACTCCGGAACACAACCTTCTTCTTTATCTAAGTATTATCAGCAAGCACTTCTGTCCAACAAATCATGATGCGTCACAAAAAATGATATCCACCAACAGCCTGCTCACTGCATTGACATTGTACGACATAGGTGCTAGTACCTACTGGCGTACTTCACCTCACATCATTCGATGCTCCAGTAATTTGACCAGGTAAAGGAAGATCTACAAACAAGGAGGGTCATATAATGAAAACACTAGATAAAGGACATTCCATGTTAATACAGTTTATGATGACTAATAACAGAACAAATAGACTGCACATCCTAGTTTTGAGGACTTATAGTTTATCTTTTCTTAAAAACAGAGCATAGTTATTAATTTAAAGTATATAGGCTGTAACAAGCAGAATTCTTTAGGTTTGGCTTTGGGCTAGAATCCTATGAAAGATAATAAAAGAATGGGATGGGCATGCAGAGATTCACTGCTACAATATCTAAAGCTGGACTGGAAGTAAGTTCTGGACTAAGCTATACTTGATTGAACAAATGCTAGTCTTGAAAGATAATAGCAGAAAACAACATCAGTGAAGATTGAGAGGAAGTAAGACACTAACAACTTCATTTTCTCAGGAACTGGCAACTTTCCAGTGATGACGAAGTTCAGAGTTCTTCTGAGATGGGGATGATCTGACTATCTGAGATCTGAAGCAGTAACCAACAACAACTCTTAGCAGGTCCTGCTTTTGCAGAATCTAGGGAGATCCGGTTGTAAGCAATCTTATCCTTCTTAACGTTTTTGCAAGCAGAGAGACTGATTCCAAAAGAGCCAGTTGAAATCTTCTTTTTGTTATTCTGCTTCGAACTTCTTTTTATTCTTTTAGAGGGGGTGGTCAGGGGTTGATCAATTATGTTCAAATTTTTGGTTTGAGGGCATGATTTTGGCAGGAGCACCCAAGATGATGAAGCTCAGATACAAATCAAGTAGCAGAACAATATGGAAGAGAAAAATGAAAGGAAGCAACCACTGGAGAAGAATTATCAATTGTACGCATTCGGATTCCATAGTCATAAAATGAAACAGGTATCCTAATTCTTAAATAACTAATCTATTCAAATTTCTAGAAACCTTAAGCAAATAGGGAACTAAACTTTTTAGACATTTAAATGGAAAATTAAATAAAATACTATAAATGAACCCTGTTTTGCCTTTGTGAAGTATCCTACCAAAATATTCAAGAAATTAATAATTGCAAGAACTTTACAAATATATGAAGGTATCTAGTATCCTTAATTTAAAGCTCACTCTTTTTCCTTTTGACTCTTCGTGAATACTAATTCTACGCAGGAAGATGGTGACAAGGATTAACAAAACAGGATTACAAAGTATAATGTCATGGTACTGTGTCAATATCAGCATAGACAAACATTACTCAAAATTCAATCAAAAACCACGAACATGAAATCTATATGTATTGCCCAAATCCAGGAAATGAGCACATGCATGATCAATTAAAAACAATCTTGCACATGTTTCAATGATTGGACTTCAGTGTTGTATACTAGCTTAAATACGTAGCTAGCTGCAGAAGGATCTTAAAACTCTTATTAAAACTTGAGCAATACAAAATTTACCAGATCCCAAATTTAAGATTTAACATAAAACTTCTTATATAATCCAAATCTATGCCCAAGAATCCTGCCTAAACCAGGTATGGGGAATCAGATGTCACAACCTTCACTCTGACTGGGGAGAGACAGAATGCATTAGACCCAACATTTACATATAATTATAAATTCAAAATCAAACAACAAGCAGAGAAAGAATATCTTCAATCTATTGAATTCAAACGAAATAGACAAAAACAAAAACCAGTATAAGTTAGAAACACACAATTATGTAGGTATATCTCTTACACAGCAGCCTCAAGAATGAAGTAAAAAGATCCAACTAAACTATTATGGAAAAAAAAAACATAAGAAAACGATTTAAGAACTTTAGAGGACATTATAATTATTCTGAAACTTGGAACATCATAATCAAAACAACAGACAATGGCTAGCAACACACGACATGCCACCTGCATAATTCTTGCAGCATATTTGAGCATGATTTACTGGTTGAGAAACTAGCATAATGTATATGCTCAAACCGATATGTAACCTGATAGTGTAATGTGAAAATAGACAGTATGATAAAGTCATATAGCTATGCAAAAGGAAATCTTTCCATTTACCACGAAAAATGAGGCCCAATGGGGGGAGGGGTGTTAATTATAGTCTAGTTATCCAGACCTTATGTGGTCGTCTTGTTACTGAAGCAAGTCGCGTAATCGAGATTGAACTTGTATTAGATGCTAATATGGCAGAAACCTTGGTGACCTTGTCTAGTTCACCAAACAGCTGTCTCTTAGCAGCTTCAGATTCTGCAATGGCTTCAATTACAATATCTGCAGAACAAAAATCCTCCAAACTTGTGGTAGAGTGCAGCCGCTTTGGTACATCAGCGAGAACAGCCTACGAGAAAGATGGCATAAAAATGAGCCTCACGTAACCAATCAGGAAGATCAGTCACAAAGACAGAGAAGTCAACCTGATGAATCCAACAGAAACAATGACAGATAACATTTTCTTGGATAAACATTTTGTATAAATCGCATTAATAACTAGAAGGAAGACTCTTTAAAAGGCAAGATGTTCAGATGCAAAATACTCTTGAACTCTTCCACTTCTGGAAGCCCAAATCAAGTAAGACATATACTACAAGAACTGAAATTTTCACCAATAAAGTGGATGGAAATATTACTCCAGATAGTCATAATGATGAGGTAGGAATTGCTCAGCGTCCTACATCACATTGTAATGAATCTCAACACCAGATTGAAAAGACCATTGGCAATAATGGTATGAATAAAATATTGTCAGATATCATTATAAAATTCCCTTATCATTATGAGTAATTTTCATTTTACTAACAACTAAACTATAATCTTTCATTAGGCACACAAAAATGCCTAGTTTGTCAAACAATAGTCAGTAAGGAAATAATTCCTTTTGTTTAATTTTCACCAACAACGGACAAAGTCATAAGTTATTCATATAAAGGCAGTGAAGCTCATTCAAGAGGGACTTGGGACTGCAATAGTGGAAGGTATAAGAAGAGTTCAACGAAGCAGTAAGCAATCACTCTGTTCCAAAGCATCGTCACTGCATACAAACGAGACCATAAATTTCTGCTCATGAGATCATTTATGAAAACAACAATACCAGGCGACAAGTGCAAATTTATGCAGATAGAATTGTTTAAGTCATATTTTACGCGCAATTTTAGTTGTTATTTATTTTATAATATATATTTTATTTTATGTAATTTATCTTATTTTGTTTACTTTTAGGTAATTATTTAATAAAGTGAAGAAGAAAAGAAGAGGTGTTAAAAAGTGGAGTTTAATTGCCGAAGTGCTAGCAAGACGAAATATATGAAGTCCGTCCATAAAAATAACGAGTCATAAAATATTTATTTTACGATAATTTATTTTATGGGTGAGTAGGTAGGATGTCACAATTCTATTTACAGAAGGATAACCAAGAAATAAACCTAATTCTAAGTCCCTTATAACTCCTCTTCAAATCTCACATTAAAGAGGGAGCCACTATGTTCTTTGTTTTCGCTTCAGCCACGCCACCTTAGTCCTTCCCTTCTTCTCTTCCTTCACCAGTTTCCCTCATCATCACGGCTCATCATATTATCATCCTAATCACGCTCTCTCTCTCCAGGATATCCTCTCTCACCATTAGCTCTCTTCTTCCACACCAACTCTATCTCTTGCTCTCTCTCACCCACATATATCATCATCTCACCACCCCACCAAACCATCAGCCGTTCATCTCATCATCTTCTTCTGATCATCATGGCTCATCATCATTATCATCTTGCTCATCTTCTTCTCATATCACGGCTGCCTTTCATAGTATCATCGTCACTGCCTAGCATCTCACCACCATCTCTATCTATCTCTCATCACCTCTCTATCCCTCTGGCTGCTCCCTTCTTTGCTGCTTCATCTTTCTCTTTAGCCTCCATGCCATCATCATCTTTATAATCACACCCATTATCATCATCATCACCTAACCCTCATCCTCTCACCATCTCTTTCCTCTCTACACCTCTTGGCAGCTGCTTCTCATTAGCCCACCTCTCCTCACGCCCCTCATCATAATCATCACACCAATCATCTCCATCATTATCCTCATCTTTCATCAACCTCTCCTCCGGGAAGGATCAATACTGGTAGTATTATTAGTTTTATAATTTTTAATATTTAAGACTTTATTTTTATTTTTAGTTTAATATTAAAGATGATATTTTTAATTAATTTATGTGTTTTAGATTATGAGTAGTTTTTATACTTAGTATAATCTATTTGAAACCATGACAAATTATTTATTTTGAAACAAGGTTTAATCTTTAATGTCTTATTGATTTTATTCCATGATTCTATAATAATTTGTGCTCGGTGTTCATGATTTTATGTTTGATTAATTAGAGTGTATGCTAATATGATAGTTTAAAGGACTTACGTATGTAATCGCTATGATCTTTTAATCACAAGTATCACCCTAGTTGGTCATGGATGGCTCATATCCATCTCTTTTAATTAGGAAATTGTTATAGATCTTTGTTAAATCAATTTAATAGTAGATTGGTTACAAGGTAATAGATGATGTTTTTCTAATATTTAATGCTTTAATTTGATTAAATTCTAGTGCTAGTGCTAGGATTATCAAAATTAGTAGGGTTTATATTAGGGTAAGCCTAATTAAACTAATAACTAAGGAAAAATGGGGAAGATCCGTTAGTGGTTGTCTTCGACGAGTTTAGCTCATGGGTAAATCAATTTGTCTCGTTAATGATAAAATATTAATTTGCATGGTGGATATACATTATACTAAATACTTTTTATAAATTCGATATTTTTGATATTATTTATTTGTCGTTTTTAGTTGTTTTCTTTAGTTGACGATTTTATTTACAAGCTTATAATCTTTAATATCAATTTCGTTTATCCCCTCCCCCCAAAATATTAGTAATTTAGGTTAGTTTTAACAATTTTAGATTAACTTAATTTTGAGTCGTTATATGTTTTAATTTTCAGATTATTTTTCAGTCAGTTTTTGTTATTATGAGTCAGTTTGTTAGAAATTAGGTTAAAAACAGTTTGTTTTATTGATTTTTGTATTTTATGTGTTTCTAGGGTTTAGATCGAGTCCTAATTTGTTGTGATTAAATTTTGAAATTTTCAAAAGTTATTTGCTAATTTTCAGATTTAATTATGCATTTGATTACTGCAATTTTTAGTTTGACTAATTCGTAAATTCGGTTTTTAGTTTTGGTTTTATATTTTTAGGGTTTATTTAGGTCTAGAAATTAGTGTCAATACTCTGGGTAATTTTATTATTTATTTTCGTAATTATTTTTGTATAGATTATTACTTGTTTAATTTTCTGGTCTAGATTTTGTTTTTGTTTTACTGTTTTGTTTCTGGAAATTATACAAATATATTTTCTGAATTTTAGGTTGATTATATTATGTACAAATTATCCGGGTAGTTTATTAGGAAATTTTATATTATTTCAGTTATTAATTTTCTAATATATATTTTCTGTTTTGTTTTAAAGAGTAGTAAATTTAATTAGAATAAAGCTTACAATTATCATTTTTCTCATGGATACATTCTCTGCCTCCCTGTGCTATATTGTCAATTATAAGCCTAAACAGTGGTTTAATTTGTAGCTGTATGACAAGCTAACAAATCTTGACATCAGTTGCTAGGGAAAGAAAACAATAGTTGTTAGTTTTTTATCTAATTTAGATTTACTACTTTTACTATTTTGTTTTAACTTTACTAGTTTATTTTTGTAGTTTGTTCTAGTTTTTTTTTTTTTTTTAACAAGGATCATACATTTGACGAAGTTGAAAGCCAAGTAAGTGATTCGATTTTGCTCTAAGTTCGGAAATTATTGAGATAACTACTTTACGCAAAGTTACCGCACCTACCTTTGATACATAACTTCTACCTATTTCATATCCTCTATTGGACCAACCACTAAAACCGAATTTGGGATTTTACAATTGTTACCTAAAATTCATGGACTTTCGGGACTCATATCATCGTATAAATGAGTTTATTATTACATGTTCCACCATGCAACCTGAGTGAATCACCCAAGACCAAATTAAGTCGAGAGATTTTCCCTTTTCACTTCAGGATAAGGCTAAAGATTGGCTGTATGCAACATCCACTACATGGATCCAAGTTCATAAAGCATTTTTGGAGAAATTTGTTCCTAACATATACGATTGGGTCAATCGGAAAGGAAATTTGTGCCATTAAACAAATGATACGGGAAACTTTTCATGAATATTGGAAACATTTAAATAAATTATGTGCTAGTCGTCCCCAACATCAAATATCCGAGCAATTATTGATTCAATATTTTTATGAAGGTTTATTGCCAATAGACGAAATATGGTAGATGTTGCTAATGGAGGGACCTTGTTTAATAAGACTCCAGCTCATGCTAGCTAGAGAGAACTGAGAATTGTTTAATACTATGGCAAGATACTCGGCAATTTGGAATTGGAGATACCCAATTTAGGAG
This sequence comes from Talinum fruticosum, assembly GCA_021018815.1. Taxonomy (NCBI): domain Eukaryota; kingdom Viridiplantae; phylum Streptophyta; class Magnoliopsida; order Caryophyllales; family Talinaceae; genus Talinum; species Talinum fruticosum. The sequence continues at coordinate 5,623,753 of JAITYX010000012.1, forward strand.
AGTTAAAGAGTTCGGTTTAGGTCCATATAGCAACTACGCTAAACAAACTCATCAATAGAGGAGAGGCAGGGTCCTTATGCATGCCCAACAAAACAAAGAGGGCATGTGAATGCTATTTTTTCCGACCAAGGCCAAATGAACTATGACCCATTCTCCCTTCCGAAGAATGGAGAGACTACCCTAACCTTAGGTATAGATTTGAAGAAAACTCCATAGAATTCGATCAATCCGTTGCTCAAGATAGAACAATTATCTTTTAGAGCAAATCATTAAGAAAATGGATGACCGCAAAAGGGAGACAGAGCATAGGTTGCAAAGTTTACGGAAGACCATTAAGGACGTTCAAAGAGAGACAGACTGTCCATGATACATAATTAGCAACCTACAAGCGCAAAGGCAATCTCAACCTTTCCAGGATTCAAAAGAAAATCTTAAGTGTCATGACACTTAAAACTAGGAAAGAGTTAGAGGAACCTAGGAAAACATAGAGTAGAGCCAAAAATAGAGGTCAAGAAATTTGAACCTAACCAAAACAAACACCTCTAGTGCTAAGGAAATAGGTGAAAACAAGAAAGATCTTTAGAAGCATATCTCACCTTTCCCTAGTAGATTGATAAGCATGAATCCTAAGTTAAATGAGAAAAACAAGAAATCATAGAAACACTTAAGAAGGCGTAAATCAACATTCCTCTTCTAGATACTATTAAGGGGGTACCTCATTATTCTAAGTTCCTTAAGAAGTTATGTAATAACAAATTAAAGTTCAAAGGGAACAAAAAGGTAAGTGTGGGGGAGAATGAATTTGTTGTTTTCTAAAAGAAATTTCGCAAGTATCCAAGAGACCGGATGTGTTTAGAGTGGGAAATCAAATTAAATGATCCTTGAGCTCCGTGTGTGTAGAGCCAAAGACAAAGACACTAAACAGAGGCGCTAGTTGGGAGGCAACCCAACATTTTTCAAGGAAGTTCACATTATTTTTATTATTTTTCTTTATTTTGCATGCATTAGGGACAATGCATGACTTAAATGTGGGGAGTGCATCCTGCATTTAATTTCATTGTCTCATAAAAAATATTTTAAAAAATTTACTTGTCTTTCTTGTAAAGAAATGCATGAACATTAATATAATCTAAGTTAACTTGCTTAAATTTTTCTGTTTTTAGTCTTTTTTCCCCTTTGTAAGTGAGAAGTTTTGAGCATGTTAATTGTCATTCGTAGTTAGAGACGATCCTCATATATCTCTTCAATTAGTAATAATAATGATTTTCCATTTTATTTGACCATTTAATTTGATTGCGATAAAGGCAATAAAAGGACTTAAATAGTTTACCTACACCTTTGTATTTACCAAAATGACTCATTGAAATTGTGAATTTTCTTGTCTTTCCTAATAAAGTTTAGAGTATGTTGGTTTCCTAATAAAGGTTGATTCAAGTGGTACGACATTTGTTCCCCTTCAGGAATGGAAAAGACCTTGAAAAGACATGTGGTGGAAGAGTTGACCCCGTTGAGGGCCATTAATAACTCGAAACATGCCAACAATAGTTCTAATTAAAAAATAATTTTAAAAAAAGAGAAAAAATGTTAGTTTACCAACATAGGGAGCAGATTGGACACCACTTCCCCTTAAGTTTAGGTCTCAAGTTGAGCATTTATGAATGGAGTAAACCCATGTTGGGAGAGTCATGCCCCTTTTGCGCCGATCAATGGCTTGAACCATACTAACAGAGAAAAAGAAAACAAAAGGGAATAAAGTGTTCACTCCAATAACTCTATTTGAACGAGTGCGAGACAGGGAGTGTTCTATTTTTAAGACCCTATATGGGCTTCGAATATGTGCTCAAATGGAGTTTTGAAAAGAAAAGTTAAAAAAAGGAAATAAAAGAAATTGAAAAAAAGAAAAAAATTATTGCAAGACAAGTTTATCAATTTTTTACGGAGTTATGTCTCGCTAATTTAGTGGTCTCTATAACTATACCACACCTTAATTTTTCTCATTTTAAAACTTTTTAAACCCGTTGATCGGTAAATGCATGTTTGAATAAAACGGATAATTTGCAATCTTATTACTTAATAAAAGAGATGTAGTGAGGCTGATGAATAAACTCTATGTTGAGAGTTTTTCACTTGCTAGGAAAAGACAACTTTTAATAAAACTGCTTTTCAAGCGAGACAAGCGTGGTGTATATTTTATGTTTTATGTGCGTCTTTATGAGAAAGCATAATTTTAGGTTGAGTCTTTCATTTCTTTCCACGAGGACGTCCAAAATCTAAGTGTGGGGGAATTTGTTAAGTCATATATTATGCGCATTTTTAATTGTTATTTAGTTTATAATATATAGTTTATTTTATCTAATTTATCTTATTTCGTTTACTTTTAGGTAATTGTTTAATAAAGTGAAGAAAAGAAGAAAAGGTGTTTAAAAGCGGATTTTAATTGACAAAGAGCTATCAAGACAATATATGAAGTCGGTCTATGAAAATAATGAGTCATAAAATATTTATTTTATGATAATTTATTTTATGGGTGAGGAGTAGGTAGGATGTCACAATTCTATTTACAAAATGATAACCAAGAAATAAACCTAATTCTAATTCCCTTATTAACTCCTCTTCAAATCTCAAATTAAAGAGAGAGCCACTATCTTCGTTGTTTTCACTTCAGCCACACCACCTTCGTCCTTCCCTTCTTCTCTTCCTTGACCGGTTTCCCTCATCATTACGGCTCATCATATTATCATCCTCATCACGCTCTCTCTCACCCTCTCGGGATATCCTCTCTCACCATTAGCTCTCTTCTTCCACACCAACTCTATCTCTTGCTCTCTCTCACCCGCATATATCATCATCTCACCACCCCACCAAACCATCAGCCGTTCATCTCATCATCTTCTTCCGATCATCATGGCTCATCATCATTATCATCTTGCTCATCTTCTCATCTCACGGCTGCCTATCATATTATCATCATCACCGCATATCATCTCACCATCATCTCTATCTCTCTCTCATCACCTCTCTATCCCTCTCGTGGCATCTCGAATCTTCCTTCTTCATTGCTCCATCTTTCTCTTTCACCTCAACACCATCATCATCTCCGTAATCATACCCATTATCATCATCATCACCTACCCCGCATCCTCTCGCCATCTCTCTCCTCTCTACACCTCTTGGGAGCTTGCTTCACATTAGGGAACCTCTCCTCACGCCCCTCATCATAATCATCACACCAATCATCTCCATCATCATCCTCATCTTTCAGGAAAGGTATTGGTAGTATTATTAGTTTTATAATTTTTAGTATTTAAGAGTTTATTTTTATTTTTAGTTTAATATTAAAGATGTTATTTTTAATTAGTTTATGTGTTTTAGATTATATTATGTGTGAGTAGTCTTTATACTTAGTATAATATATTTGAAATCATGACAAATTATTTATTTTGAAACAAGGTTTAATCTTTGATGTCTTATTGATTTTATTCCATGATTCTATAATAATTTGTGCTTAGCGTTCATGATTATATGTTTGATTAACTAGAGCGCACACTAATTAGTTTAATATAAATTCATATAATAGTTTAAAAGACTTAAGTACGTAATCGCTATGGTCTTTTAAACATAAGTATCACCCTAGTTGATCATGCGAGACTCATACTCATCTCTTTTAATTAGGAAATTATTATAGATCTTTGTTAAATCAATTTGCTAGTAGATTTGTTACAAGGTGCTAGATGATGTTTTTCTAATACTTAATACTCTAATTTGATTAAATTCTAGTGCTAGTGTTAGGATTATCAAAATTAGTAGGGTTTATATTAGGGCTAGGCCTAATTAAACTAATAACTAAGGAAAAATACGGAAGATCCGCTAGTGGTTGTCTTGTAGAGTTTAACTCATGGGTAGATCAATTTATGTTAATGACAAAATATTAATTTACATGGTGGATATAGATTATACTAAGCACTTTTTATAAATTTGATATCTTTGATATTATTTATTTGTTATTTTCAGTTGTTTTCTTTCTTTAGTTGACAATTTTATTTTTACAAGCTTATAATCTTTAATATTAATTTCATTTATCCCCCCCAAAATATCAGTATTTTAGGTTAGTTTTAATAATATTAGATTAACTTACTTTTGAGTCTTTATATATTTAAATTTTCAGATTATTTTTCAATGAGTTTTTATTATTTTGAGTTAGTTTGTTAAAAATTAGGTTAAAAATAGTTTATTTTATTGATTTTCATATTTTATGATTTTCTAGGGTTTACATAGAGTCCTACTTTGTTGTGATTAAATTTCAGAATTTTTGGAATTTATAATTTTTCAGATTTAATTCTGAATTTAATTACTGCAGGTTTTTAGTTTCATTAATTCGTAAATTTGGTTTCTAATTTTGGTTTTATATTTTTAGGGTTTATCAGAAAATTAGTGCCAATATTCTGGGTAATTTTATTATTTATTTCTTAATTATTTTAGTATAGATTATTACTTATTTAATTTTCTGTTTTAGAATCTGTTTTTGTTTTACTGTTTTTATTTTCTGCTTTGTTTTCTGGAAATTATACAAATATATTTTCTGGATTTTTAGGTTAATTATATTATGTAGAAATATTCGGGTAGTTTATTAGAAATTTTATATTATTTCAGTTATTAATTTTCTAATATATATTTTATGTTTTGCTTTGAAGAGTAGTAAACTTAATTAGATTAAAGCTTACAAAATATCATCTTTCATCGTGGATTCGATCACTACTTTCCTGTGCTATATTGTTAATTATCAGCCTAAGTAGTAGTTTAATTTGTAACCGTAGGACAAGCTAACAAGAATAGATGAATGAAAGAAGGACCTTCAATGTCTCTAACATAGAGATAGCCACTGGGCGGGTCAGGCTGCTCAATGCCAACAAAGCATAGTCAAACACAGACTGCGAGTTGGGTCAATCCTGAAGTTGGGTAGGAACGCACTGGGACCCATCATTGTGGTCCATTTTTATTGGAAGCATGAAACAATACAGAAAATGTTAGGTATGCACCTCCAATGGGATTGTTCCGAATAGACTTGCTCCATCCTAATTGTGAACCGGGCCAGCCTAAGGTGGCCTAGGCTGGCCTATGCTAGATCATTGACTCTAGTTAGGTGTGTCCGACATACGTATGACACCGTAGCTCTTGGCCATTCCTTGGGCACTCTCAACAACAACATCTCCCATTTTGGGTCCGGCTTGCGCGGGGTCCGGAAAGATCCAGATGTATTCAACGATCAGCATGCATCTCAAGCGTGTGCAAATACACATATGGCACGGAGAAATCAAATCCTTTTGTCGATAGTTGATGCGTATATATTATAAGCAGCTTACTACCATTCCCACCCAAACACGACACTTGTCCAAGGCTAAAAATACCGGACAAAACAGCTGCATCAGTAGTTCAAGAAATATGTTTTGTAAATGTGTTTTCATTATACATGTATCATGCTTCTTTTCAAAAATCATGTGTGTGTGTGTGTCGGGGTTGTGTCATGCTTGTATCTTTGATCAATGTCCGTGCTTCGTAGCTCACAAATTGCGAGAGGAGTCTTGGGGCTTCAACATTGATAACTTGCAAGATAAATTGATGCCACGTTTCATTGATTGTTCATATCTAGTGGTCGTGTTTAAACAAAATTAATAGAGCTCCTCAGGCGAATATGATATTTTTTATCATGGTCAATGAACGAAGATGACACCATCTCAGAAAGAAATTCCAGGTTACAACAATCCCCTTGCATCAAAATTGTGAATTTCCTCACCCCATTTATTATATAAAGTATATACTACCGTCTAGGCCCACCAATTAAGTAGAATATCCACATCCTTATAACAGAATCAGAAGACTAGAAACTTGTACTCTTATAGCTTGAATTGACAACTTCACAAAGGTTTTCAGCACATCTAATTCTATATGGAACTCGTTATGTAATTCTTTTTCTTTTTCTTTTCGTCGAAGCTCGTTAAGCAATGTTAAGCAATTCTTTGAAAAGAAGGAATAGAGGGCCATAAAAAAACTGGTCTCTAACCCGAGTTCAAGTAAAACCCCACGGAATTTAGTACTAACTTATATTTAGAACTACCAAACGTCTTCAACCAAACTAAAATTTTTTGCACACGGCGAAACAAAATAGAAGCGGGCTCTGCTCTAAACCACCTTCCACTATCTATGAAATATGAATCCGAACACTCAGTGGCAAAATTACATGATATGAAAACTAAATCAAATTGAAGAAAGAGCTAAAACTCACATTAAATTGCCAGGGACAGATTTTTTATTTTATTTTATTTTTGGCAAAGGAGGCCAGGGACAGATAATTCAAGAGAAATCATGAAATTGATTAAATTTGGTTGATCAATTTCCACTTAATTTCCAACATAAAATAAATTAGCCAAATCAGAGAGTACCTGGGAAAGTTTCCCTTTTGAAACAAGGAGGTGGATGGAATTGGTAATGGCTTGGGTGGCCCTATTCAGAGCGTTGGGGTCGGAATCCAAAAGCCAGACGTCGATTCCATGCACGGCGACGAGCTGGGCGATGCCGGAGCCCATCTGCCCGGCACCCACCACTCCAACTGTCTTTATCTCCTCCATTCTCTCCCTGTCTCCCTCTCTCTCTCTGTGTGCTAGTTTATCCAAAGTACAAATGGTTGTTCCGGTCTCCTTGGCCAAATTAGCATTGGTAAAATTCACAGCATGTTTGACCCAAGTATTAAAAAATTATTTATATATCAAAGAGATTGAGAGAGAGGAGAGAGAGGAGATAACTTACACAGAGGAGAGAGAGAGAGTCGTGGAGAGGAAAATTATATAATATATCCATATCTATATTTTAATATACATATCGCTCACGTGACCTTCAATTAATAAAAGGCCTTCCTCCCGCTCTCGGTTTTCTCTCTCCTCTCATTTCACTCTCTTCTTCGATCGAGTCGGTGGAACGCTTCTTCTATCGGTGAGGATTGCTTGAGGATTCGCGCGCTCATTCTAGCTAGATTTCTTGTTTATCTCTTTCGTAAGTTCCAATTTCTTGTATTTGGAGATGATTTTTCGGTTTCGAAGGTTTAGTTTCGTTCATCGTTTTCGAGCTCAATTTTGCGGTTGTTTTTCTTCTCTAATTTGTAGCTTGCTCGCATAAGATGGATGTACCGGGCCTTCTTCTCAAAATCTTTGAAACGAGGTAAGGGATGTTTGAATTTTTATGGTTGTTCGATTCACTTTCATTGTACTATGTTTTCAATTTTATATTCTAGGGTTTGCAACTAGTAACCTTTAGACTTTGATGTCCCTTAATAATGCAAGTAACCACATAAACAACAAAGTTTCTCTTAAAATCATCACCCCCTTGCCTTTGATGTTTCAATTTTTCAAGAAGTTGATATGTCGATGGAAATTTCCCATCCCATTGACTCTTCCACTCGATTAACATATTCCTTATAAAAAGTTGGTTCATTCTTTTTCTCCTCCTCAACATCTTTAGGTCCCCTTTGAAAGCCTAATGTCAAATACACATATTCTTCTCTAATGATCAATTCATCACTTTCCAACTTCAATGATCGTCTACAAGTGTCAAAGTTTTCAACAAGCCATCTAGATAGCCTTGACGGGATTGCAATAATTTTCAAACTAAATAAAGAACTAAAACCCAGCTCAATAATATCGCTCTTCTGTTCCACCGATACATTTGAAAGAAAGCTAACTAAAGAAGAAGGAGGCATTCTTCTCTTGAGTTTGATAGGATCATGTTCCATACCGAAACATCTTTATCATCTAAACAACCAATAAAGATTGATTACAATCTTAATAAAAAAAGTATTTAAAAGAGTAAATTAAATTAAATAGCAATTAAACGTACCAAGATTATTAGTTTCTTGCGGTGAAACTTCCGAACGAGTTCTTTTATAATTCTTACGTGCAACGAGTCTTGACTCACTTTTTCCTCATGCTATTATCATAAGAAAGAAAACAACAACCCTTAATAAGCTAATAGGATAACAGAAAATATATAACCCTGAAAAATAGAAAAGGTACACTCGCAAATGACAAAAGGTACCTCGCACAACTTAATTTCGATAAAGACTCAATCAAACTTAATAACGAGTTCAAGGTGACAAAAGGTACCTTGCACAGGATAAAAGATACTCCTGAAAAACCGAAAAGATACCTCGCACAGGACAAAAGGTACCCCGCACACTACTACATCTTACCGATTGCAGCAGTACACTAAAAAAGATGGATGTGGGGTATTAAAGGTGGGTTAAGAAGGAGCACCATCTAAACACAGCAGTTTGCAGCGAGTACAGCTCTACATGGATGATCATCACAATTAGCAAAGCAAGTAAAATTTAATCGAATCCATCAATGGGATGATCATCCTTTGCAGGTAACAGGTGAATCTACTCTAACTATATAATTCATTTGCATCACAATGGAATTTTTCCTAGGTCTCAACTGTTGCGTTCAAACTAGTGTACATGAATAATTATAGAATATTTCTTTTTGTGTTAATGTGCATCTATGCAAAACCATTGAGTTGAATTTCTTTTGTAAACTGTATAATGTATTATTCTAAATGCAGAGTTGCTCGAAGTCCGGGTAAAACCTTGCGGGAATTCCAACCTGGCATTAAAGAGCTGCAGGTTCCTTTTTAACCGTGACTTGCTAGAGCAATTTTGATGTTTTACCTGATCGATGATGTATACTTATCTATATACTATTCTGAATTTAGGAAGTATCTAAGGAATTCAAAAACACCCTGGAGAAGGAGATTGGACTTGATGATGATCCCAGTGCATTGAGAAATACAAATGAATCAAGCAGATCTAATGTTGCATCAAGCCAATCGGTTTCTAGCTTGGACGATTCTCGGATCACGTCCTTGGTCGACACAAGTTAGTATTCGGCTTATTGTACAAACTTTTGGAATATCGTACGTAATACTATAATGACCGGAACCTTGTAGCACTAGGCATAATTATCATTCTTCAATGCTAAATCGAGCAGCTCTTATAGATTTGTTTATTGCTCCCCTTCAATGCTTGAGCCTCGGAGTATTTGGCATAGCTTGATTTTGCTGCTATCACCTTCTATCGGCTCCAGGTTCCGAGTGAAAAAATTGTTGGTTAGGCTTGCACACTTGAAATTGCTGAGGAAGGTCAGCTACGCCATCCGTTGAAAACTGTGATTTCTTATAACTATTTGTCCATAGGCATGGGTAAAACTAGTGAGAAGCTTGAAGTGCTAGGGAGTTTGATGGGTAGTGGCACATAAAATCATCCATAGGGGTTGTATGTTGGTGTAATTTGGAATTCCACATTGACTAAGTATAGTCTCTTTTGCATGACTATGCTGAGTATAGTCTCTTGAGGATGAACATAAAGCAGCGTGTTTCATTGGTTAAAGCCTATGTAATAGAAAGATTTTATAATGTACTAGAGTGAGTTGCTATTAAGTTTAACTATCATCTGTTTGGCACTTCGTCACCATAGATGGCACTCCACCCAACGATGCATATGCAAGCGAGCAAAAGTCAAATATCACAGAGGAGCAAGTAAATGCAGCCGCACCACAAGACGACACATCCTCGCTTCCAAACAGCCATATTGAAGTCCAGGGTCAGCCTCAAGGTTTGTGGTTCCCAAGTTGCTCCTCTTTCATATCAAATCATGATTGGGTCACGAAAAATCGGCTCCGGATAACACAAACTCACAAAGTTCAAATATCTGCAGCCATAGCAACCTCTTTTAGGTTTCATACATTTCAAAACTTTAGAGGACCACATGTTCCTCCTCCAAAAGCCATTCGAAATTTCCCAATGCTACACCAAAAATTATGTACGTAATTATACAATTTGTGATAAACTAGTCTATTTTTTCAGTCACCGGAACAGAACAATTGTCGCACACAACTCACAATGGGATACTAAACATCAAAACCAAAGAAGAAAGCTAGACCAGGTGAGTAAATAATAGAAACCGACAATAACAAGAAAATGCAAGAAGATGATATTTCAATCAATTGGTAAAAAGGACAGAGTGTCACACAACAACATCAAGAAAAACACCCAAAAAGGCAGGAAGATCTATTATCTACATCTGCATACTAATTGTGGTACCTCGTTTTTGAAAGACTTTTTCTGTTGAGAAGCATACTTGACTCGCAGAAATATACTTCCTAAGTCAAGTGCTTAGTGTACTATATGTGAATAAAGCTCCATTCTTGGGCACACAAGTACGAGATAGACCTCAAAATGACATCAAATAACTGAATTGATGAATAGATACATGTGCCGTGTACAGGAAGTGTGATCCCTAATGGTAGGCAAATTTAATAATGAAATAGAATAATAAAAATGAAAATTAAACAAATTAGAACCTTAGAATCACAACAGGTAATTTCATAGACTCAATTAGTAATATTTTCACCAGTTGTAAACCCTAGAATATAATGACATTCAAGATGAAGTTGATGAAGAGGTTAGGTCAAAAAGGTATTGACAATATATCCTCTTTCATGTCATCTTTTTGTCTTTTTAGTGTACCTTTTGTCATATTCAGGGTACCTTTTCTCTTCTGCGAGGTCTTTTCTTATTTTTATTTTTTTTGTAGGCATGCATTCATAAAGTTTCTACGTCCGTGAATAACTTTTCGAATGCTTTAGTTGATGTTGTTCGGTCGGTTGGTGAGGCGCGTAGGATGTTTCCAAGTGAGTTCCGCCATGTCCAAAGTTGAAGGTACTTTGGTGGATGTATTAATTCAATGCTCGAAATTGGAAGTTTTTAAGGACGTAGCTGGTCCATCTGCGCAATGCGAAAATCTTCATGGTGGTGAACGTGAAAATCCTGATTTGGGAAAACAGGCACCTCCTTTAAGTCAAGATGACAACTTGTTTGCAGATGATCAAGGATTTTGGGAGGCTTATATTGAATTGGCCAAGACTTATGATCAAACTTCTGGTCCAGGCAACTTTACACCTCCAAGTTTTGATTTAGGATTTGATTTCACCTCATCTCAGCCACCGCCTAATCAACCAAGCCATGGGGATGTAGAAGGTCATAATCAACCAAGTCTTGGGGATCCTGGGGTTGCTGAAGGTCATAATTAACGAAGTGTTGGTGATGAAGGAGATCCTCGAAGTGGATCGAGTACTCATATACAATTCAGCCCTCAGTTGAGCCAAGATATCGGAAGTGTTCAACCACCAAGGAAGAAATTGCGAGGGCTTTATTTGAGGTCACCATACTTCCAAAGGCTTCCAAAGGCACATTGATGCCTTGAAGTCTTTGACCGCCAAAGAGAAGCGCATTTCGATTGGGGTTTTCTTCCAATTGATGAAATTCATCTTGAGAGGTAATCCTGTAAGAAGTTTTTATTCTCATAAATTTATTAGATGTTAATTTTTATTTTCAGTGAAGTATTATTTAAGGTCACCATATATCCAAATTTTTTTTTCAGTGAAATATTATTTGCCGATGTACATTTTAAGGTTCCTAGATTGGTGATTAGAACTCCGGGTTGTGCGGATCATTTGGATCCTAATGTGATTGATTTATTCTCATACTTACTGAATCATTCGGAGAAAGTGAAGGGTCCTCAATCACCGTCAAGGTTCTTTTTTGGGTGTACTCCATATGTAAGTAATTTGTTGTTTTTAAGATACTTTAGTTTGTGCTTGCTCTTTATAGTCCACGTTCAATTAATTTAAATGTTATGACGTAGATGGAGCTTAAAGGTAGGGGTGACGATAGTGAATATTCCGTGGAGAAGTTTAAATCTTTTGAAAAAGTTATAGATGATGCGATTCAAATGACTTCCCGGCTTGACATTCTAAAGTCAAATCTGGTAAGATCTTTTTGTATTTGCATTTCAGTTGCTTGGCTTGACGTTGCTTTCATATGATGTTTAAAGTTGTGTTGATATGTGCAGATATTCTTTCCTATATTCCATAATAGGCGTTACTTTGTCGTGTGTTTCAATTTGTTGAGAAAGAAGGTGGAGATTATAGATAATGTTTCTCGAAAAGGGAGAAAAGTCATGGTGATTCTACCATTGTTTACCTCTTGGTAATCTTCTACCTTAATTTTATTGTTTTTTTTCTTCTTTTTGAATTAGAACCACCTTATGACATTATAGTTAAACATTATCTAAACCATAGTTAGATATTCACTTCATTAGAGAAAAGGTTCACCTGCATTATAAACAGGTCCACTACAGTTCTATGAAAATTATGCGAAAAATGTACCATAACTATACCATGCTCTTTTTTTTTTGCCAGTGTCGTTACATTTCGGAATACTATCATCGTTGTATAAATAGAATCCCAAGATCAACAAGGGGTAAAGTTGTTTCTTTGGCTAGTTTCCAACTTGAACATTTGAAATTGCCATGGACAACTATTGCTTCGGACAAATCATATCATGATTCGGGGATTTATGCAATGCGACACATGGAGACGTACAAGGGAGATCCCGACAAATGGGATGCTTGGATTTAAGAAATGCAATGTAAGTTGAAATACTTTTTGAGTTTATAAGATGTTATTGATAGAGTTTCTTATATTTCTTTTTTCCTTCTACAGGATGCATTGTTAAAGAAATTAAGGGCCAAATATTGTTGCAATATCATCGTCAATGATCAAAATGAACTTTCTTCTTTGAATGAAAATAAGTGTCAAAATTACCAAAATAGAATTATAAAAGAGTTGTCCTTCAGTGGTTTTCAATTAGAAAATGAGCAGGAAGGTGCTCCTGCAAGAAGGAAAAGTGGGAGGCTGCATGGTAGCCGAAGGTTTGCTCGGGGAGAGTCCGAGTCACCCTAGAGGGGGCGTGAATAGGGTAATAGAAAATTCTTCGCGAAAACACACTCTTTTTGACAGAAAAGAGGTAAAGACAGGTTCCGAGTCTAAACACGAGGTCGAAAAGATTGGACTCGAAAGCAATGAATCGGAAGAAACAAGAGCGAGTTAGGCACTCGAGTCTAGAATGAACTCGTAAAGAGAACACGGATATTTTACGTGGAAACCCTCCCGGGGCGAGAAAACCACGGCCCGTGTCAATCCGGACACGAAGTCAAATCCACTAATTTGAGTCCACAAAATACCGTGAATCGATCGAATCCGAGTTGCTCCCTTGGACAACTCTATACAAGTTTTCCTAGACTCGAAGTTACCTTATCCGATCTAGTACTTCCTAGCTGAGATAACCCTTCCAGCTAGGGACAACTAAGCTGAGTTAACCTTTATAGCTTAGTCAAGGGACCTTACAAAGAATGTAAGAAGAGTTTGTAACTAAGTACAAGACCTTACAACTCGAGAGTAATGAATTACAGAATGGGAGTTGTAAGTTGAAGATTGAAAGTAAATACAATAACTTTGAGCAAGTATGTGTATAAACAATATGTTCGGTAACCTTCAAGTCTTGTGAAGTGGCTTCTATTTATAGATAACCAAGCGAGTAGCCGTTATCTTCATCTCGCTGATCGAGAGTCTTCTGTGACCATTGATAATGACTTTCCGAGTCACTCGGAAAGTATCCGTTGAAATATGGACGTTGGACAACGGTTTAACTCTCTTGGAAGTCCCAAAACCATCGGTTGTGTCTTGAAAAATGAGGTGGAAACCACCGTTAGGCTTAGCGTTCGAGTTTTCCGGATATGGAAGCGGACGACTTCGACACAATCTTCCGGGACTAAAGCGGGGAGGTGAAAAGCCATATCTCGCTGGTGATTTGACGTTCGAAGCCGGCTACTTTTGTAGTTTGAAAAGATATCCTCGATTGAATAACCTACAAAAGTAAAACACCTTCGGTTCTCAAAGTATAAAATACTTTGGTCCAAGGTTAGACACGAGATAATAAAATAATTATGATAATTACGCAATTGATTATCCGAGTCGGAAAAGAAATGGAATTTTCGAGTCTAATCTCCATGATACTCAGAATTCCATCTAACTTAGTCTTATGCGAAGAATTAAGTTCTATAACGAATATCGAGTGGGAAAAGCTTGATATAGACTAAGCATGAAATAAACTACGAGTGCTGACCATGCAAACGATAGAGTAGATAACCATAAGTTAGATTCCGAGTAAGCAACGGCGAAATACTTGGTATATTCAAAATGCGATTAATGCGAGTGAGAGTGGACTCGGAATAAAGAACCAGTTTTACGAGTCGCTAAGCGAAAGCGATAAAAGAGATAAGTGAGGGCCGAAACACTTAGAGAAAATACTATTTTACTCAAGTAAGTTTCTAAGACACGAGAGAATGCCTTGGAATCAAAACTCTACATGTATAGAATCGTTATACCTGATTCCTTTTGCATAACTCGGAGGAATATTGAGCGAGTGTCCGAGTCTTCAATCTCCCCTTTTTGATGAAAGGCATTCCATACTTAAACAGAAAATTTGTTAGAGGAAAATAGATTGATTACGAGTAGTTTGCTCATAAGAAAGGCATATTGAGTAAATAAGAGCAATATATAATATATCGGAGCAAGATAAAGTAAAGTATGCTTTAACATTAACTCGGAAAAATAGAGAACTCGAAATTAATAATGAAATGCATCACTCCATTAAAAAGAAATTACAAGGGCGGAAAGACTCCCCTAAACAAGACAACCAGTTTCGACTACATTTCTCCCCCTTGCCTTTCAGCAAAAACAAAATAACAAAAAGAAGGGAGAAAAGTACACGTAATACACTTTAGTTGTCCGGACAAAAGAAAATTTCAAAGAAGAAAATGCGGAGACACCGAGGAATTGTGACTCGGTGCATGGCTCCAACTAGGGAGGAGGGATTTCCGAGTGGAGGCGGAGGTGCGCCGGTGCCGATACGATCTTGACGATGTGCTTGAGCGCGGCGAAGGGAGAACCGGAATTGTTCTCGAGGGCTCGGCTACGAGTGGGCGACCCGGAGAGAGTGGATTGAGGGTTCTTCCCTTGGGACCTCGGGGGCTGGAGGGGCTGCTCTGGCCGACTCACTGGAGGAGCGAGGTCTTCGACCCACTCGAGGCTGGCTGTCCGAGCCGAGTACTGATGATTTGAGCTTGGGAGCAAGGCGACCCTCAGCGGTTGCCACGGCCTCTTCTTCCCTTTGCCGGAAGGGCTGCCTCGGCCGCGGGTTCCTCAGGCATCCTCTCGCTGCATCTGCAACTTCTTCCTCTTCTTCCTCGGCTTCCTCAGCTGTCCGAGGAGGTCGGGCCTAGGCTCGAAGACGCCTCGGACGCGTCCGAGTCATCCCGGTCTCGAGACGCCTTGGACCGTCGCTCTACGAGGAGCTCGGCCAGCTCCTTCGCTCCTTAACCAGCTCTCTCATCTCAAGAACGAGAGACTGCTCGCTCTCGGATTTGGGACCGGCCAGGTCTTTTGGTTGATGGTCGGACCACGAAGAACAGAACTTGAAAGCCCTGAGCATGTCTCCGAGTTCGAAGACACGGAGCTGATCTTATCCAGGAAGGAAGGGGACAAGAGGGCAGAGAGAGTTTTGGAAGCACCGGAGGTGGAGGCACCACCAGTGTAGAGGGAAGAGGGAGAGGGGTTGATTTTTGAGTCCGAGCTGGAGAAAGAGGCCTCGGCTCCGAGTTGTGAACCCGGACACCGGGATTAGTTTCTGGTATCCGTACTCACGGAGTTCCTTCTTGCCGACCACAATGGCCGCCTCGGACACCGCGTTAGGGTCGAGAGGGAAGAGGAACTTGAAATTGTTTGAGGACAAGGGTGAGAAGAGCACCGAAAGGAAGGGAGGTGTTCTTCTTGGTTTGAAGTTGAGCTGGCACAGCGGCCATCCGCTCAAGGATGGAGGGGAAGAGGTCGACTTCGTATCCCTCCGGGATATCGAAGAGGGCTTTGAGGTGCTTGGAGTTGGGGTTCTCCTTGCTAGAGTGCTTTGTGAGAAGAAGGTTCTCATCGGTAGAAAACACGAAGCACGGCTTCGACTTCAACCGAGTCACGGAAGAGTTCTTTACGGATCCGGGGAATTCTTTAGCGTACTTTTCAAAGAAGTCGTCGGCGACTTCGGTGAAAGGAATAGGGTTGCTTGTTCAAGAAAAGAGAAGAAACTTTGAACAGTCGGTGAAGGAGGGAGGTGTTGATACGAACAGTAATGTTACGAACCCGAGAGGTTAGAACATTTTTCGAGTGGGTGAGATGAGTATAAAACTCGAAACGAGTTCGGGATAAATGAACTCACTGAAACACAAGAAAGGGTAGACTCCGGTGGTTTGGATGTTGGACAACCGAGGAGAATTTGGTTGTTGGGAAGAATTTGTCGTCCAGCGCAAGGTGCTTGGGTGACAACGGGTTTAGAAGGGGTTGAGCTTTACGGCTTGTTGGTGCGGGGCTTTTTGGAAGAGGAGGAAGCACTGGAAGTCGGGATGGTTTCGCGCTTAGGCATTGTGAGAGTTGGAGAGAAAAGATGAAGCTTTTCGAGTGAGAGAGAGAGAAGAAGGTGTAGAAGAGAAGAAAACGAAAATGGTAGAAGAAAAGAGAATAGAGCGAGTTAGGACTTACGAGAGAGAGAGCTTCTTCAACGCTTGCGGAAGATCGAGGGTCACTTGTTCACGTAGAAAACTTCCGCGAGAAGATTTTTGTTTGAGAGGGAAGGAGTTTTAGAATACCGAGATGAAGATGGATAGACGTTATTTATAGAAAATAACCGCGCCCGTCCATTAGCCGTTAAGTAACTCCGTTCGACTCGGCTTGTCCATCGGTCACCAAAGACCGGTGTGACGGTTCTTCTTCAACGGTTGAGAAACAAGCGGTTTGAAATCTACGGTTATGATCCGATCGCGGCGCTCGAGAAAGAGAGAGAAAAGATTTTGAAATTATAATCCGAAACTCTCCATTGTTCTAGAGATAGTTTCGAGAAAATTTGATGTCCAAATTTCTCTACGTGCGAGTTTGACTCGGAAAGATTTCGAGTGACTCGAAACACGAAATAACTATCGGCCCAGGTATCACGGAATCAAGCCGAACTAATGGTTCTTAACAACGAGAGCACATAGCACGAAATATGTAATAATTGTAACACGAGAACTAAGCATTTAACATACCAAGCTCATTCCGAATAAAGCAAAATTGATCTTCACCAAGAGGCTTAGTAAAGATATCAGCTAATTGAAGATTAGTAGGAATGAACTCAAGTGCAATATCACCCTTTTACGAGTGATCGCGTAAGAAGTGATACTGACCTCAATATGCTTTGTTTTTGAGTGCTTGGACAGGATTCTTAGTGATGCTGATTGCGCTTTGATTGTCACACTTGATTGGAGCTGTGTTGAGAAATAGTCCAAGATCCTTCAAGTGTTGTTTTATCCGAGAGGATACGAGCGCAACAAGCTCCGGCGGCAATGTATTCGGCTTCGCGATTGATAGAGCTGCTGAGTTTTGTTTCTTTGAGTGCCGGGATATTAAGGATTGACCCGAAATTGGCAAGCTCCGGATGTGCTCTTTCGATCAACTTTGTATCCTGCGTAGTCTGCGTCCGAGTACCCGGTCGAGTCGGTTACGAGTTTACGGAATACCACGGTCCTAGATTACGAGTGCTCGCAAGATATCCGAATATTCTCTTCACCGCGAGTGAGATGTGATTCTTTCGGATTAGCTTGAAATCGTGCGCATAAGCAAACACTAAACACTATATCGGCCTGCTTGAAGTAAGATATAACGGTGATCCAATCATACCTCGATAGAGTTTTTGATCTCTTGCTTTACCTTTCTCATCCGAGTCGAGCTTTATCTTTGCTTTGCTCATGGGGGTAGATGCGTGCTTTGCATCTTGAAGTTTATATTTCTTCAGCAGTTCCTTGGTGTATTTTGATTGATGAACAAAGATTCCATCTTTGTCTTGTTTGATTTGCAACCCAAGGAAGAAATTGAGTTCTCCCATCATACTCATTTGGAACTCTTGACTCATCAACTCGAGAAAATTCTCGACACGAAATTCATTAGTAGCACCGAAAATAATATCATCAACATATATTTGAACAATAAGAAAATCTTTCCCTTTGGTCTTTATGAATAGAGTCTTGTCGATCTGACCTCTTTTGAAATCATTTTGAACCAAGAAGCTGCTCGAGTCTTTCATACCAAGCACGAGGGCTTGCTTAAGACCATAGAGAGCCTTTTGAAGTTTGAAAACATGATTTGGAAATTACGAGCTTTCAAAACCGGGAGGCTGCTCGACATAAACTTCTTCTTCAATAAAACCATTGAGAAAGGCACACTTAACATCCATTTGATATAATTTAATATGCATGCGGGATGCAAATGCCAACGATATTCTAATGGCTTCAATTCCTTCTTCTTGATTGTAACCTTGAGCTACAAGTCTAGCCTTGTTTCGACTACTACTCCACCCTCATCCAGTTTGTTCTTGAAAACCCATTTGGTTCCTATAGCTGGGTGGTCGGAAGGTCGGTTGGTCGAGTCCGAGACTTGGTTTCTTTCAAATTGATTTAGTTCTTCTTGCATGGCCTCTACCCATTCAGGTTCATTAAGGGCTTCTAGTGCATTTTGGGTTCGATTAATGAGATGAATGCGGTGAATGCACATAAATTGTGTAAAGAAGAGCGAGTTCTTACCCCACTTGTTGATATCGAAATGATGTTTTCTTGGGGATGATTGGAAGTAAATTTGAATGCTTTACCAGTTCTTTGATTCACCATGTTTGTGGGCTGAATTACTTGATCTTGAGAGGCTTGTTACGAGTGATCCTCTTCATTGACTTGTTCGTTACGAGCAACCTCTTGAGCTGTCTCATTTTGAGCTTCCTCGTTACGAGTGGTCTCAATCCGAGTCTTAGTAGGCTCATCTTCGTCATCATCCTTTACGAGCTTCGGTTACGAGTATGAAGACTCACTTGGTTTCTCCTGTTCAAGCTCATCAAACACTACGTGGATACTCTCTTCCACTTTGTTAGTTCGCTTGTTGAAGATACGATAAGCTTTGCTATGAGAGGAGTAACCTAGAAAAATACCTTCGTTCGATCGAGCATCAAACTTAGTCGGATGATCCATACCATTGTTGTGGACAAAGCACTTACATCCGAAAGGTCTGAAATAGGAAATATTTGGCTTCTTCCCTTTGTAGAGCTCATAAGGTGTTTTCTTCAGAATGGGTCCGATGAGGCATCGATTGAGAGTGTAGTTGGTCTGTGTTTCTTGCCTCGCGCCGAAGTAGTAAGGCAAGTTGTGTTCAATCATCATTGTCCTTGCTATCTCTTCAAGGGTTCTGTTCTTTCTCTCAACTACTCCATTCTGCTGAGGAGTTACGGGTGCTGAGAAGTTGTGAGAGATTCCATTCTTGTCACAAAACTACGAGAATTCGAGTAATCGAACTCCCTTCCATGGTCGGTTCGAATCTTTTGAATCTGAGTACGAGACTCAACTTGAATCTTTCTACGAGCTTGCTGAACTCCTTGAAGGCTTCATTTTTATGCTTGAGAAAACACACCCAGGTAAATCTTGAAAAATCATCGATAATAACAAGTATGTAAGATTTACCTCCGAGACTCTTCACAGGAATTTCACCACATAGGTCCATATGCGATAATTCAAGCACGTTGGATGTGGAAGCTGTCTTCGAGAGATTTGAATGAGGATCGACTTGTTTCCCTACGGTGCATGCTTCACATACTTTGTCCTTCTCAAACGCACGAGTTAGGTAAACCTCTAACCAGACTATAAGATGCAAGCTTTTTGATAGTATGCATGCTAATATGACCTAATCTACGATGCCAAGTCCAAGAATCATCTTGAAGAGATGCTTTTAAACGAGGATAAGTTCGACTTGGGTCAGCAAGAGGGATGATGTAGGTATTACCTGATCTCTTACCTGAGAGTTTTATCTCTTTGGTGGTCTCATCCGTGACGTAGCACTTGGATTGGGTGAATCTTACCTCTTGACCCTTGTCACATAGCTGGGAGATGCTAAGTAGATTGTACTTTAGCCCTTTGACAAGGTATACTTGGGCTCACCGGATTGCTTCCTTTTCCAATCTTTCCAATGCCCACTATTTTACCTTTCGTTGTCATCACCAAAAGTCACCTTTCCTCCTTTATATGACTCCAGCTCGGAAAAGAGTCCTTGGTCACCTGACATGTGTCGACAACATCTCGTTGTCTAGGTACCGGTGTCCTTTTAATCTTTTACGAGTGACCTGCAAAACAGAGAGAATCTAACCCTTCTCACTTCCTCTAACGAACCCAGTAACATTCCTTACTTGTGGTCCTTTTACGAGGAAGAAGGTACTTCGGAACCCGATTTGAATGACTTTGGGTTTTGTCTGATTCTGAGTCTTCCTCTCGAGAAGCCGAGTCTGTGTCTCTTTCCTTTTAAAAACCTTTCCTTTTAAAACAGGAGAAAATGGTTTCTTTTTGTAAATAGGTGCGGGTTTTAGTCCTCCTTTCATTTACGTGAATGGGACCATGCTCGACCTTTTTGAACTTTACGGTTACGGAATCCTTTTGAACAATTACGAGTAAGAATTAGATTCTTCCTCTTTGTTGAAACCAAGACCTTCTTTTCGAAACGAGACACATTGTGATCCCAAGAGCATGTCAAGGTTCTTCGACCTTGAGTAAACTTTAAAACCGAGATCTTGAGACTCGGTGAGCTTCGTTTTAGTCGCTCATTTTCTTTCTTGAGTAACTCAAACTCGGTCTCATTAGCTTGAGCACTTGTCTTGAGTTCTCCGAGTATGAGTCTCAGTTTTTCTAACTCGTTTTTAAAGAAGTGCTCTCGAAGTGATTGACTCAAGTTGTTCCTTGAAATGAGAAGAATCGGAATTGGACTTTTCTTCCAAAGTAAAGATATATTTAGCTAAATCAACTTTGGAGAATTTGAGGAAGTAGTTTATTACCTCTTGAGGATCGGTTTCCTCCTTGTACGAGTGCGAGTCGACTCTCTTTCGGCTTCCGAGTCGAAATTGCCATCGGACACTTCGAGTCATCCGAGTCCTCGTCGTCTTCGAGATGAATCCTCATCGCTCCATGTTGCCATCATGGCCTTTTTCTTCTTCCTGTCCCTTCTTCGTTTTGGACGAGTCCTTGACTATGTGGTCTTTGCTTGCCACATTCAAAACATCCAGAATTCTTAGACAAAGATAACTTTGAGGGTGAAGAAAACTTACCTTTTACTGTCTCTCTTCTCCTTTTTGTAGAATTCTTCTTTTGGTCTTTTGTCCCATCTTTTATGCTTCATCATTCTCTTGAAGCCTCTTGCAATGAGTGCCATGGGATCATCTTCGAGTCGGAGGAGCTCGGACTAGCTTCTTTGGATTACGAGGCTTTAAGCGCAATGTTCGTTTTGACAGTACCCTCGGCATCTTCTTCTTCCGAGATGTATCTCATGAGTCGAAGCTTTCCAATGAGCTCGTCTAGCTTCAAGAGTGAGAGGTTACGAGCCTCTTCTATGGCGAGTCACCTTAGGACCCCATCGTCTCTTGGGTAGGCTTTTGAGAATTTTCCGACACATTTCTTCATGGGAGATTTTCTTTCCCAGAGATTTGAGATTGTTGGTGATCTCGGTGAAGCGAATGAACATCCGAGTAATGTTCTCTTCGGCTCCATTTTGAAAAGCTCATATTTGTGAAGATACTTGGCTGATCTTCGCTTGTCTCACTGACTTGTACCTTCGTAGGTGTTGACCGAGTGTCCCACACCTCTTTAGCAGAGTCACGAGCGGAGACTCGATTATATTCTTACGAGCTTATGGCGCACATGAGGATGTTCATGGCTTTGAAGTTCTTTCCGAACTTCTCGCCTGCTGCAGCGTGAACTCGGCCTTTGTCTTGGGAAGGATTACGAATTCATCTGTCTTCGTTGGAATGTAGTTTCCTTGTTGTATGATTTCCCATACTTCTTCATCATGATCCATGAGGAAACATTCCATAAGCTTCTTCCAGTGACCAAAGTTTGAACCTTTGAATTTTGGTGGCCTGTTGGAAGATCTTCCTTCGTCGAACTCTCCGGTGTTGTGAGCCATCTGATCTTTAAACCTTTGGATTGTTAGATCCTTTACGAAAGGTTAGGCTCGATACCAATTGAAGGTTTGTTCGGGGAGAGTCCGAGTCACCCTAGAGGGGGTGAATAGGGTAATAGAAAATTCTTCGCGAAAACACACGCTTTTTGACGAAAAGAGGTAAAGACAGTTTCGAGTCTAAACACGGGGTCGAAAAGATTGGACTCGAAAGCAATGAATCGGAAGAAACAAGAGCGAGTTAGGCACTCCGAGTCTAGAATGAACTCGGAAAGAGAACACGAGATATTTTACGTGGAAACCCTCCGGGGCGAGAAAACCACGGCCGTGTCAATCCGGACACGAAGTCAAATCCACTAATTTGAGTCCACAAAATACCGTGAAGCGGTCGAATCCGAGTTGCTCCCTTGGACAACTCTATACAAGTTTTCCTAGACTCGAAGTTACCTTATCCGATCTAGTACTTCCTAGCTGAGATAACCCTTACAGCTAGGGACAACTAAGCTGAGTTAACCTTTATAGCTTAGTCAAGGGACCTTACAAAGAATGTAAGAAGAGTTTGTAACTAAGTACAAGACCTTACAACTCGAGAGTAATGAATTACGGAATGGGAGTTGTAAGTTGAAGATTGAAAGTAAATACAATAACTTTGAGCAAGTATGTGTATAAACAATATATTCGGTAACCTTCAAGTCTTGTGAAGTGGCTTCTATTTATAGATAACCAAGCGAGTAGCCGTTATCTTCATCTGTCGATCGAGAGTCTTCCGTGACCATTGATAATGACTTTCTAAGTCACTCAGAAAGTATCCGTTGAAATATGGACGTTGGACAACGGTTTAACTCTCTTGGAAGTCCCAAAACCATCGGTTGTGTCTTGAAAAATGAGGTGGAAACCACCGTTAGGCTTAGCGTTCAGTTTTCCGGATATGGAAGCGGACGGCTTCGACACAATCTTACGGGACTAAAGCGGGGAGGTGAAAAGCCATATCTGCTGGTGATTTGACATTACGAAGCCGGCTACTTTTGTAGTTTGAAAAGATATCCTCGATTGAATAACCTACAAAAGTAAAACACCTTCGGTTCTCAAAGTATAAAATACTTTGGTCCAAGGTTAGACACGAGATAATAAAATAATTATGATAATTACGCAATTGATTATCTAAGTCGGAAAAGAAATGGAATTTTACGAGTCTAATCTCCATGATACTCAGAATTCCATCTAACTTAGTCTTATGCGAAGAATCAAGTTCTATAACGAATATTAGAGTGGGAAAAGCTTGATATAGACTAAGCATGAAATAAACTACGAGTGCTGACCATGCAAACGATAGAGTAGATAACCATAAGTTAGATTACGAGTAAGCAACGGCGAAATACTTGGTATATTCAAAATGCGATTAATCCGAGTGAGAGTGGACTCGGAATAAAGAACCGGTTTTCGAGTCGCTAACTGAAAGCGATAAAAGAGATAAGTGAGGGCCGAAACACTTAGAGAAAATACTATTTTACTCAAGTAAGTTTCTAAGACACGAGAGAATGCCTTGGAATCAAAACTCTACATGTATAGAATCGTTATACTCGATTCCTTTTGCATAACTCGGAGGAATATTGAGTAGTGTCCGAGTCTTCGGTAACATCAAGGGTTAGGTTAACCGTATACAAGACACTTTCTCTTGTTAACGAGATGATGTTTTAGTTTAACTTTTAACTATGGAAGGTGTATTTTTTGGTATAGTTGTAGTTGGTACAATTTGTAGCTTATATATGGTGAATGAAAGTTTGTGCAAGGAGGTGAATGATTATAGAGGACAATTTGTAGCTTATGTATGGTGAATGAAAGTTTCATAGCCGTATACACTTCCGTTGCATGAATCAATAGAAGTACATGGACATAACAGGTTTTCGGTTGTCCATCCCAAGGATTGATGTGGAACTTTCATAACAGGTTGTTCATCCCAAAGGTGAGAGGGAGGAAGTTTCGTTTGTACTGCAAAGGACATTAAATTGAACAAATTGACTTCGGATTTATGTGTAGAGTTTGTGTTACTCGCTCTTTTCGTTTAGATTTTTTAGGGGTTGTTTTGTGTATTTAGTAGGAATTAATCTTGTGTTTTCTCTTGGAGCCCACAATTTATAGCATTCTGCTATTCATCGGTTTGAGTCTGTATTGTATATCATCGAGACATCTACATTAAGAGATGATGTTCAACTTTAATTATAGAAGGTATATATTTTGGTATAATTGTAGTTGGTGAATGAAAGTTTGTGCAAGCAGTTGAATGATTGTAGAGGGCATCTTATAAAATTAGAAGATTATATAATAAATTTGAAAAAGGTTCACTATAGTAGTGGAGAAAAGATTCACCGTAATATGGAAAAGGTTCACTGAAATTTCAAAAAGATTCCCTGCAATTTAGAAAAAGTCATGTTTCATGACCTTATAAATCGTAGTTAAAGGTTCACTGCAATAGAGAACAGGTTCACTGCAATAGAGAAAAAGTACACTAAAGTGTTGCTAACATAATTAATTTGTAGTATGACCAGGAGCAATCTCAAATTATGTTAATCAATCTCTAGTCCGCCCTCAAAGCTTTTAAAGACTTGTTTACCGGAAACACATTCTGAACATTTTGGGTGAGTCTTGGTTGGTGAAAGTGCTAACTCATTGAGCTTTTATTAATTGTGCTAATTGCTCTATTATTTTTGTAGGGTCGCCGATCTAGGTCTTTTCCATCGGAAGGTTTCCTTGGCGGTCCCGAGACTCAAGCACACCCCTCTAGCTAGCAAATGCCATCTAGTAGCATGATTGGAGCGGGTACTTCCTGTCGTTCTTCATGGCGTTCGCATCATTGTAGTGCTTCTAAGGTGGGGCTAAGTACATGTATACATGGGCCTAGCTCCTCCGAGAACTATATGGATATCATGCCTTTTCAAGCACTTGACCCTCATGGTAACCCGTTTGATTTTCATCGGATGTCATACATCGGGCCTTCTCATGAGGCTTCTCAATCCACTTGGGACTACGGGGTTAGCTCCTCGTTGGCTGGTAGGGACAAACGAGTTTCCACTTCAATCTTGGAGGATTTCGGCGACTATATCTTTGATAACGCCTCCGATGATGAAGATTGATCATCTTCTTGTAGGGTGCTTTTGTTAATGTTTAATTTTTGTATCATTTTGACTCTATGCAATGAGATGAATGCAAAGATTCAATTCTAAAATTGAAGCCATGTGTGTTCTTCAACATCCACAACATGTCTTCACCGAGTCTGCTGGAATGTTTGGGCTTATGTTAAGAGGGCTAATGCTATTTGTGGCTTTCTTTAAAGCATTCTTCTTTCTTGCCTTCACTTGATTACTCATCTTTTTAGCTATGCTCACTTTTCTTTTATTTCTTTGCCCTTTCTCCCTTGTCTTATTGGGATTTTGGACTATTCCTCTTGAGTTTACATTTTTCTCTTCGATCCACAATCGTATATTGGGCCAATATCCTTTTCAAGAGTATCCTTAGCCTTTCCAAACAATTCGTCCCAAAAGCTCTTGTTTTCTCATTTGTGGCGGATGCAATTATGAGGGTACTAAATTTTCGCAGTGCTTGCAACCGCCAAACCGATGAAGAAGTGCCGGTAGATTTGCTTGAAACATCTTGCATTATTATCACCTTCCCAAGCCTTGATGTTTTTCCTCCATCTATCCAATATATATTTCTCGGGTATCTTCTTGACACAATACAAGTTAAATATCCTCAAGATATGGAAGCACAGAATTCCCATTTCTTCAAATTTTTTACATGTACAAGAAGTTGTTTCATTGACTCAATTGATGTTAACAATGTGGAAAAATTCATCAACTTGTTCCCTCCATACTCTATATATTAAACATGAAGCGGTCTCTTGAATTTTGGCCTGTGCACAAGATACTCCTTTTTGTACTCTTGCTGAAAAATATGATACACTTCAGCCGTATACACTTCCGTTGCGTGAATCAATAGATGTACATGGGCAAAACAGGTTTCGGCCTTCCATCCCAAGAATCATAGTCTTTTCCGTTCTCTTTACTTCTCCACTCAGCTACCACATCAAGAAAGTTATTATAAAATTCACAAAGATCAGTAGTTGCTTGAAGTCCGCAAGAAATTGAGCGATTGGTTGATTCGACCCT
Source organism: Talinum fruticosum (assembly GCA_021018815.1). Classification (NCBI taxonomy): domain Eukaryota; kingdom Viridiplantae; phylum Streptophyta; class Magnoliopsida; order Caryophyllales; family Talinaceae; genus Talinum; species Talinum fruticosum. The sequence goes on from JAITYX010000012.1 coordinate 5,649,914, forward strand.
CTGGGAAGATAAGATGCCTCCGGAAAAAAAATCTTTACCAAAAGCCGGACACCAATGATGTCTACTTCTATGAAGCTTCTTGAGCTAATCATTTTCAGCACAATTGTATTCTATAGTCAACCTGAGAAAATCAAAAGAAAACAAAAGGATTCGGTGAGTGGTGATAAAGCAAATGTTTTTGTTGATCCGTTACTAACTTGCGGGGTATCTTTACTCAAATTCAAGGAATCCTTTCTATATGAATGTGTTCTAAGGAATCATTTCAATATAGTATTGTATAGTGAACCTTTACTCTATTTGCATGGTATCAATTCTATTCTGCAGTGAACTTTTAGTCTTTTGCAGGGTATCTTTTTACATTAAGATAACAAAATTAATTAATTTGGAAAAGAAGCTACAATGAAGCTCTTACCTAGTCCAATAATGGTTAAATTCTTCTTCAGTATCACAACCCATGAGTACATGGTTGAATTTGTCTGTGAAATTCTCCTGACATCTCAACATTCTTATATGATTCTTTGAATTTTCAATAATATGCCACACACATAGTTTGTGATGTGCTTGTGGAAATACCACTTTGATAGCAGCAGAAATGGAAGGTGCTTGGTCTATCATTATAGTCCTAGGATGCTTTCCACCCATTGATTCCAAGAAAGTTTGAAAAAGCCAGATAAATGACTCTATCCTTTCATTCAAAATGAACCCACATCCAAGCATTATATTCTTATTGTGATGGTTTATTCCAACAAACGGTGCACATATCATGTCGTATTTGTTGGTCCTGTATGTGGTGTCAAATATAATCACATCTCCAAAGAGATCATAATCTTCTCTCATCATGCTATCCCTCCAAAAATGCTAGTGAGACTTGATCCTTCGCCAAGTTCAAAGTCAAAGTAAAAGTTGACATCCTCAACTTTCCTTTTCCTCAATATTCCTATTAAAGTGTTACTATCAGTACCATCCAAGTGCTTTCTTTTATCTGCAGCAAGCATATTATATGCATCTCCGATGGTAAACCCGAGGGTAGGTGAACCGCCTACCTCCTTCTTCAATAATTTCACGGTATCGAAACTTTTATTCTACATGATTTCATTAGTTTCAGTAACTCTAATTCAAGCACTAGTCACTTTTCGTTGAGATTTCATAAAGTGACGTTTGTTCACATTGCAAAATGGATGATTGTGCAGCTTATCATGTCTCACGACAGTCCACACACCATTTACGTCTATTGAGAACCGAACCATTGCTTTGCAACCAACTCGTGTGACTTTCTTGACGTATGCCCTTTTGTCACCTTCTTCTTCATTTTTCCCACTTTGTCTCTTACTTCCTTGTTTCGCACAATAATACCTCTTCATAGTTATACCAGTGCCATATGTTCTAGATCCGTTATTGTGGCGACGAATGTTGAATCCCACCATTAAACCATAATTGTTATACGGATCATATGCTTCTTGCTCGAGTTGACCATTTTCCCCATTAATTCAAATTCAACATTCTCTTCATATAATTTCTCAGTAAGATTTTGATTTTGAGGATCTGCAATTTAGGTTAATAACTTATAAGAGAAATAAAATAGAACAACTTGAATAGGTAAATACTGTTATTAGTCGTTTACATTGTTTGTTAATCTAGTGTACCTTTAATGGTTTCGAAGTGTATCTTTATTAGAAAATTAGTGTACCTTTTGTGAAAATTATACAATCTTTTTATACCTCGTGATTTAACTTTTAAGAATATTGTCTTTAAGGAATTTTATCAAACATGTAACGTGCAATAATATGAAAACTAACAAATTAACACAAGTTACACAACAATATAACTTCAGCATGTTTCTAATAACTCATATATTTAGCATAAATCATACGTACCTTCACCTGTGGTGGGATAAATTGTTGTAGTTATCCTTCTTCAATTTCTTCTTCCATTGCATCGAGGTTTAGGCTGTTGTTCAACTTCTAATTCAGCAGGTTTAGGTTCTTGTTGAACCTCTAATAATTGTTATTCTTCAATCAGTAATAGCTTTGCTTCAGCAATTCTATTATCTTCAGAATCCATAAATTGCTACTCGATTAGGGTTTGGTTTGTAGCAATTAAGTGTGATTTGGAAACCAATTAGAGAAATATTTATCGTCATTGTAGTTGGGGGATTGGGCTTTGGAAAGCATCGGTGAGGATTACATGAGCATGGTATCTCGGAAAACATCGGTGAGGATTGGGCTTTGGAAAGTATCAGCGTGGCCCATTTATAGTTTTAGCTATATTATATAGGGTATGCACAGTGCAAGATACACACGGTTGTACCTTGCACTTTTTGTCGTGGAGAATAGGTTGTGTGTGGTTAATTTTCTAGAAATTATAAATAAAAATATTTATTTGTTATTTCTGTTTTTGGGTAAATTTTTTTTTTCAAAATCACTTCGAAGAACAATTTTAATTTTTGAAAAAATTAATGTTTAGCCTAATTTCAATTTTTAGAATCTAAAAACACTTTTAAAATTTAAGCCAAACACCCACTTAGTCCGATCCGATTATTAAGTTTATCCGTTTTGAAAATTTTCCAGTCCGATATATAATAAATTTTTCGTCTAAATTTTAAATTCTTATGTAAAATTTTTTCTAGTTTGTCGTCTAAACTGGATTTTGACTTGAATTTAGACTTGTCCGAATTGTTCGATTAGGAAAAAAAAAAATTAGGTTTCGAACAAAAAATTATGTCCAAATTTTAGATATTGATCAATTTGTTCGACCCAATTTTGACCCAAATTTGAATTTTTTCCAACGATAACAAAATTTATAAAGTAATCCGTTTATATATATATACAAATATGGACACCCCATTTTAGATGAGCATAATCAATTCTAACCATCCAATTTTAATCGATGGCTCAAATTAAAAAGCTTTTGAATTAATTAAAAAAAGAAAAATATTTTTTCTTAGGGAGGGGTTCAATTGAGTTTCATTCTTCCTCAAGCTCTCCATTAGGTCTAATGTCCCTCTCTCTCATTGCTCTCCCCCTCCTCCCGGTGGACCCTCTCTCTCTTTCTCTCTCCTTGCTTTGTCGGGGGTAACCGTGGCATTTTCCCTAACTCAGCCGCACTCCCCACCCTAACCCCCGAGCTTTAACACTTTCTCTCTCTCTCTCTCATCATTGTCCCCCGAGCGCTCTCTCTCTCGTTGTTGCCCCCTCCCTCTCTCTCTCATGATTGTCCCCCGAGCCCTTTCTCTCTCTCTCGTCGTTACCCCCTCCCTCTCTCTCTCTTGTCATTGTCCCCCCGAGCCTAGTTATGCCTATTGTTGTCCCCTCCCTCTCCTCTCTCTCTCTCTCTCGTTACTATTTTGGTTCGTTACAAAGTCTGGTTTGCAAAGGAGAAAATCAAATCGGGTTTCGAATTTTTCAATTGATTCTAATTTAGGTTAATGTTAGGCGATTTTGATTCGTGGCCAAGTTGGTTTCATGGTTGCAATTGTAGGAATTAAGCATGTGGGCAAAGGATTAAGATTTTTGAAGTTGTTGTAACAATGTCAAAAAGGTAATTTGCTCAATTCTATCTTTGTGATTGTTTGTGAGATTTTTGTTCAATTCTATTGTAAGATAGTAAGTATGTGAGATTTTACTTAATTCAATTAAAAATTTTATGTAAGTGTGCGAGATTTTGCTCGGTTCGATGTATGTGAGTGTGTGCGAACAAGATTGAGATTGTTGAAATTCTTGTAACAATAAACTGAATATGTTGTAACCACCTAGTTAAAGCAAAGTTTCCTAAAAACTCCATGTAGTAAATTTGCTCAAACAGCTACTAGATTGTAGATCGTCCATTGTGAAAGCTATTATGATAGCCATTGTTGTTTATCGGTTGTTGTAACCATCGTAGTCAAGCCATTATGAAAGCCATTGTGAAAACTATCGTAGGCTGATTTGTTACTTCGAATCTTTGGTTGTGTGGCTGAAGTGACATGTTCAAGTTGACATTACCAAATTTGACGTGCTTCACTTGTTAGAGTCCTCAAATTTAGTTTAGCTTGGACTCTATTAAGTGTTTAGATTTAATTATTGAAGAGTTGTGCACAAACATGTGTTGCATTGTTGCACAAAATGGGATGCTCCTTGACATTTTGTTGAAACAGACTATTTAAAGGACACACATTGTTGCATTTGTTTTTTCATTGCTTGCTTGGATTGTCACAAACCTGTGTTGTGGAATCAAGTTGAAACTTTTAAGCCTATTAGCTCAAAGGTAAAGCAACGTGCCATAGTGCATGGAGATGTGGATTCGAATCCCACCTAGGCTTTATAACTTGATATACATAGAGATCAGTACAACTAGGCTAATACTCAATCCACAAAGCCAAGTTCAAAAGCCGAAGACTTGAAGCTTGAAACATACACATATGCACACACATACAACCTAATGCTCAATCCACAAAGTCGAGACTTGGAGCTTGAAACACACATGAATATAACTCACATACAACCTAATGTTCATACAACTAAGCCTAGTGCTCAATCCACAAAGTCGAGACTTGAAGCTTGAAACACACATGATTATAACTCACGTACAACCTAATGTTCATGCAACTACGCCTAGTGCTCAATCAACAAATCCAAGTTCAAAAGCCAATACTTGAAGCTTGAATCATACATGAATATAACTCACATTCAAAAGCCAAGACTTAAAGCTTGAAAGACACACGAGTATAACTCATATACAACCTAATGCTCATGTAACCTAAGCCAAATTCAAAAGCCAAGACACGAATATAACTCACATATAAACTTTACATCATAAATGATTGATAAGAAGAAAAAATACGAAGATAACTTAATTTCTCTCCAACTTCCCATTGAAACACAATATTTAAAATACACATCCATTGTCAAATGAAGTATACAACTTGCTAAGCACTAATGATTATGCAATAAACTAATCTATATTGTTTAAGAGTACAACCCAACAAAATCTCCAACAAAGTCTCCAACATAAACTGATGATTAAAATACACAACCATTGCTCTCCGGCTCCACGGCTTCCCATTTGAAGTCACCAACAAAGTATCCAAAATTGCTGGTTGCATTTGTACACCAATACTTAAACATCTTTGATTCAACCTAAAGAAAAACTATTACATAATTAGAGCATGATAAAAATAAAATATAAAGTGCAACTAAAAATGCTAATTTTCACCTTATATTATGAAGACCTTTTTGAAGGATAATTACGACTATCATGGTAAACTTGTTCTCCACAAGCTTTATAAAACCTCAACCTCTTTGCTTGTTGTTCCAATGCTTTCTCCTTTCCACCTTTAATTTGTTACCACTCTCTTTGGTGTTACGTTGTCTAGGTGGAAGAATGTCAACTTGCTCGGGGGTATTTGATCCAATAAATGACTCAAGCTCACTCATTTTACTTTCACTTGTATTACCATTCAACTCATTCACTTCTTTCAAAACATTTAAAAATATTTTGCTAATAAGAGTTTGCTTTCTATATCTCTTCCTGCCACTTGCATACAATCCAAAAGTCCAACCAATTTTAGAAATTAAGTTGTCTACATGATCCATTTGAGATCACCCTTCTAAAAGCACATCATTCACATCAAAAATTGGCTTGCTTGCTGCCATTTTAGTCCATCGATTCAATATATAATAGCTTGGCAACTCAAGTAATGCTTTTCCTTTCAAAATACACAATATATGGCAACAAGGAATGCCTTCACGTTCGAACACCTTGTATGAACAATGTGCAACATGATTGGAGGGTTATATATAACTTGCCTTTTCGTAGCCCTATTCCTAGCTATTATCCGCTATATTAATAACTAGCCCCTCGTTTGTCACTTTCCTATCATCAACTTCATACTCCATACGAGCATTCCACAACTCATCTTGAAACTTATAAAAGCATAGGTATAAATCTCACCTATAAAATTATAAAAACTAGCATAAAGATAGGTTTTTAAATCAAGATATGACGAGTAAAAACAAAAAAATACAAAAATAGGCACAAATATATATTCACCTGCTGTAGACATTGAAAACGTGTCGATCTTATCTCCTTTATTTTTGTTATTTTTATTTTGTCAGCCTGGTGATGAAATTCGAGTCCTGTTTGTGAACTCGGATCATAGTCGGAGTCCGATTGGTGTGACGAAGCCGATAAACCACAAAAGGCCCATTAGCACCACAAAAACAAGCCTTTTGTTTGGGCCAGCCCGTAAACCCATTTTCTTTCGGTTGGACGAAGCTCGAGTCAAGGCTCCCAATCGGGAGAAGGTCGGTGCCACACTTTAAGCCTTGCTACTCGCTAAACACAACATTTTATCTTTAACATTCCAGCGTAACACGGAGCTCAAAGTGTTCGTGAAGAAATTGTGTTTGAAAACCAAGCTAGTTTTCTCAAGACAAGTATGAGCAAAGTTAGAGCAAGCAAGAGGAAGCAAAGATAGGAATAAGTGAAGTGTGCAAAATAAACACACGAAGCCCTCTTTTTATAGGTAAACTCAGTCAAGCTTGACAAGGATACAAGACAAAATGCAAAAAACAAGAGGAGACCAATCATGGAATCTAAGAGCATGCTTGCCAAGGCCTGCCCAAAGGACGGCCGGTGCCGACTATGAGGCCTCGACTGGCATCACCTTGGCGGTAGCATTCCAGCAGTAACCCAAAGGTTGCGTTTTACTCCAAGCGTCCAACCGAGACACGGAAGCCAACCGCACAAAACAACACCATATTTGATCGGCGCCGCCTTTTAGGGTATTCTCTCCAAAGAGTTATGTTTTGGTCTAGAAACCAGCTGCAACATGGAAGGGTGGTTTGACCGAGAAAATGTCATTTCTTAATTGGCGCCGCGATTCTCGACTTTGTCCGTGGGATTACGGTTCAAGGAGATTTGGTTCGATTTTTTTGATTTTCCGGCAGGTTCACTGCTATATTTTAGACGATTGTTTAGTTTTTCCTTAGGTCATTTTGTGACCTAATCTCTTCACTTGTAAATAGAGAGCTTAATCTCTCATTTGAAGAATGACCATTTCCTATGCCAAACTTTGCTAAAATCTAATTAAGAGCTATTGAATGCTTTACATATTCCGATCTGTTGACTTCTTTTAAGCTAATCCTCACTATTATACCGACATTCGATCCCTACTATAATACCGACATTCGATCCCTAATCTTCATCATTTTCATCCTCATACATCATTCTAGCTTCACTAAAATTCTCAAAAAACCTCTTTTAGTTCACCACTATCAAGCTCACGGATCCGATTCGAGATCAAGATCAATAAGTGGGACAACCTAAGGGCGTTAATTACCGTCGCAATTTTAACAGTTTATTTAATTATTGCATTTTTATTGCTTTTGGTATTGTGGATACAAAGATGTAATTGCTTTCAATTCATCCCCGCTTGCTATAATTTATTTTATCACTTTCAGTTACCGCTTTCTTTACTACTTTTCTTTTATTATTTTCATATTTGTTATGTTGCTTTATTCACATGCCTTGGTTGATTTAAATTCCCGTATTCGTACATGGTGTGATTGTTTGAAACGCATTTCCTAAACTCACATCTCAAACTAGTAAAGGTCATCTGTTGACGGGCGAAATAGAAGGGCTTATCCCTCCGTTTCGTACCTTCGCCCTGAACCTAGATTCTCGGTTCTAGATAGATGGAGTCAAATTTCAAACCTCTTTCAAGCTTATTCTTTTCCATACTAAGATTAAAAGAGTCTTTTATTTATTTTCGTTAGTTTTTATTTCTAAAAACTGATTGGTGACTCTTATTTTCCCTTTTATTTCTCTTTAAACCACTCCTCGACATTCTCGACTTAAAATGACAAAAATTTTAATTTCATTTATGATAGTTTAAGCGATGGATCGAGACCGATCACCTCGAGTCATAGCCCATGGCCGTGCCGCCAACCGTACGATGTTGGCTCTTGTTTGCACTCGGACGGTCACCGGGTAAAGCTTTGGTCAAAGCCAATGTTTTTACACCATTTTGGCCCATAAGCCTTGCGAAAAAAATAAACCTAATTTTATTATTTTCGTAAGTTGTGAAATAGCATCCCGAGGCTTCTAAAAATAATTTTTAAAATCAAAGATTAATAAAACCACCAATCATTATTTCAATTAACCTATTTCAAATCAGCTTATAAAAATCAAAAATCTCATTAAGAGGTACATCCTCATTTCTAATAAACTTTCGGAAAAACCATCTTTGAAAATATCTTCAAAAAGAGATCCGACATTCTTAGGGAAGCTTCAATCCTTCCACATTTGGCATTCCCTCTACGGATGGAGCAGATGGACGGGGCCGATGGTTCCTACAATGTGCTCATTACTCTTTTATTCTTGTAGGACATTGTTATAGATCCCCTCGTTAGGGAGGTTTCCTTGGTAGCTCTAGAACTCAAATTCGTGCTACTCGGTCAACAAATGTCGTCCAAGTAGTACTACGAGAGCCGGTTCTTTGTGACTTTCATCCCGGTGCTTTCATGGTCGTCTTGCTTCGAAATGGGGCCAAGCACTTATGCACTTGGGCCTAGTTTTTCCGAAGCTGAACTTAATTCTTCCGAGAATGGCATGGATTTTATACCCTTACAAGCCCTAGACCCTTATAGCAACCCTTATGATTTTCATCGGACATCATATAGTGGACCTTATCATGAGGCCTCACAACCAACTTGGGACCATGGGGCCAACTCTTCATATGTGGCGAGAGGATAGGCGAGTTTCAACATCCATCTTGGAGGATCTTGATAATTATGTCTTCGATGATATTGGTGGTGATGATGCTAATGAAGATTAAATGACCACTCGATCTAAAAATATGTTGTTTATTAATATGATACGAAAAAATTCAAAGACAAATTCCAAAAATTACGTCTGTAACACCCCAAAACACCCCCTAGGAGTATTACATCGCCGAGTTCCTCGGAGGAGCTCCCTAAGCTCTTTCAGGTGTTGGTTTTCTTTCTAATTCTAACTTGAGGTAGTAGAGGAAATTTTTTCCCGAAAGGGTTGACCATTTTCTAAAAATTTCGGCGAGTTCCGTTTGTAATATGGACTATCCCATAGGCTTAAAGCCTTCAAACCCTGCATAAAAAATCATAATATAACTCGACGAGCCACACACTCGAAGTATACAACTCAACGGCCACACGTCGGAGTCCAACCAATCATGCGTGAAAACTTAAAACAATCTAAATGGTTCGTTATACATCCGGTACAACTATATGGACTAAATTACAAACCGTAATGCTTAGAAACTTAAGAAATGCATGTTCGCAACTTGGATTACTTAGCAAATAGCAAACATAAATCAACGGGAGTAAAGGATATACACACACTTGTAACACTCGGGAGGGGAAAAGGGGAAATTTGTGGGGTGAGCGAAGCACGAGCTCACCGGAAGTCTTATACTCTTAAAATGGAAATCCTTTACACATACTACTCATAATAATGAAATCGGCGAAAGCATAATAACATAATACAAATATATATACTGTTTAATGAAATCCTTTGAAATCATTTGTCGCACATGGATCACAATACTTCAATCATTTAGAATGCGATTTTATACTCATCACAATTCTTTTTTTATAAAACCGAATCAACTTTCTAGGGCTTTTAGGGGACTCGAACTAGCACTTCATAATTTCCGGGCGTGACCACTGAACAAAAGGCTCCTGGGACCTATCTTCTAGGAAGTCTCTGGTCGAGCATCCTAATCCCCAGGACCCTGTTAGAATCCTTCCCTCAAAGTTTCTAGCCGGGCATCCTCACGAATAAGGACCCCGGTTCGAACCCTTCGGTATGCTAAACGATCCTAGCCAGTCGATTTAAAACAATTTGCACATAATCATTGATGGAGATCTCCAAAGTAATCAAGCTACTAAGGGTCATGTCTTACTTGCAAAGCCGCAAGAAGAGCTACTTGGGAGAGAAGATTAATTTCGGGTTGTCAAGTCACCTACTCTAAACCGAAGTGAGCAAGCTAGCAATGGGTTAGGAGAGCCCTAAAACTCCCATCATCAAGACCATGTTAATACTAATAAATGGTCCCTAGGAGTTGAGCCAAGAATAAGAGTGGAAGAGGCTAGAATGAACAAAACAAGCAAACCGGTCGGAATCGGCGCTATAGTCTTTAAAGATAAAAAAGTCAATGCTCGGAAGGTCAAATGCAAGGTCAAGTTGCATGGGTGTAAAGTAGACTTGTGCAACAATCTAAAGAAACCGAAAACACCTCATTTAGTGGAGGGAATCAAAATCTATAGCCAATCAAAGTGAAGCTTGCACAAGGGGAAATCAATACTTGGCCGAATTGCACAATTAATAGTAATCACATGTTCCCAAATAGAAGCTTCTTTTTCTTGTCCTCTTTTGATTATTCCTAGTGTAATCTCCACCCTTAATATTGTAAGGCTTTATTAGCCCTTAGATTAGTCGTGGCTATCCCACCTAGGAGCACTATAAATAGTGGCTTCATTCCGTGTAAAAAGAGATTATGTTGATGAATGAAAATTGATTGAGCTTTGTCTTGTTCCCCTCAAACTCTTAATTGCTTTATCTAGGCTTGGCAAGCTTAGTGGTATTCAATTAAGTCCGAAGGCTCAAGCTGGTGGTGTTATCTGTATCCAACCCAAACCTTCGGTGCCTCAAGTTAACAATGGTGGCGAATCTGTATCCATTGGAAGGTTGATTTCTATCCGATTACCCTATTTACGACCCTCATATCTCCTAAACCCCAAGGATTCTAACCTTAAAATTTTGCACACTCATTATCCATTGAGTTGAGGCTTCCCCCACAAATTTCAGATTGATCTCAGCTCTATATCGTTCCCCGCCGCCAGAAAAATCAAGGCATGACATTATGATTTTCCCGGGTGCACAGGACAGTATTTTTGCCTTCGGTTCAAGGTGATCCCGACCTCCATTTCCCCCACTTTTTACCACACCTTCCGTACTCCCACAAGATTTACCCCTTAAATATCAAGCCTTAACTCCACCGAAATCATCCCCATCCATCCATTTCCTCGGAGCTACGCACGTAAACACCCATTCCGTCCGAGTGTGTGTCTTTGTGCCTTAACCATTCTTTGCCCTCTTTTCCCTCTAGCTAAGAGAGATACATCATTTTTGGTATCAGAGCTTAGAGAGATACATCACATTTGGTATCAAAGCTTATGGCTACCATCCTTGACCATGCTCCCACCAGAAACACCTCCACAAAAAACCCAAACACATCCAATCTCAACATTACAAAAAGAGTAGACATGATTTGCTTGAGAAGATGATGGATGCTCTTGAGACAGAGATGAAGCTTAATGTCAACCTCTTGAATTAGTTTGGAGGGGTAAAAAGGGCAAGCACAAGGAGGTCCAAACCTCCAAGGGTAAGTTTCCCAAGCCCCTCCCACCGAGAGCAAACCTCTTAACAAGGGGAGTTTGTCTTCCCTTTCTCCTAAGCTTTCAGCCCTCTCATTTTCTCCTTCCATAACCCCAACTGTCCAGCCCCTTTACCTACCACAAAACAACCCATCCACTCACCAAAAGAAACCCCCACTTCCCTCACCAAAACACACAAAAAAAAACCACACCACTTGGGCTACAAAAGGAATCAATTACCATGCCTTCTCAAAGGAAAAAGAGTTTGCTTAAGTTGAAGCACCATCTAGATATTCATGAGCAAAAAGGAAGAAATGGGAAGCGGAGTTGCATGCTTCCAAAGTCGAGTTGGAAAGGCACAAGGTTCAATCCTTGGAGCTAAAAGACGAAGAGCATTCTCAAGAAGATATTGAGGCTAACTTTGATTTGTCTCACAAGTTTGATGAGTATGTTGAAAGTGAATTGGAGGATATTTGCCAACCAACAATTGAGTTTGATTTGCCTCCTAAGTTTGATGAAGATGTCTTGGTGGACAGTTCTTTTCTACAAATGAGGAAGAAATCAATGTCCATTTTCCTTCATGTGAAGTTTCTGGTTAAGTAAGAAACCATGGGTGTGTCCAACCTACCACAAGAGGAGCAAGTTATTAGCCTAGCTCCTACAAACAATGAGGAAGACCCAAGCCAAGATGAACTACTTCCCATTATTAATGACTATGGCCAAGAATTTCGAGAGGTTGAGGAGTATGGAGGTATCACCTTCCATTCATTGTCTAGTGAGGTAGAAGAGCCTACTAGCAGTGGGAGTTTGGAGATTCAAGCCACAACCCACTTCCCTCAATATGATATCCCACGGCCTTATCAAGGTATAAACCACTTTGTTTATCCTTGCTTAATCTCCTTCGACTTTGTGAAGTTAAGCATTATTAAGGCGTAGAATGTTGCTATGCTTGTGAGTGTTTAGTTTGCCTTTTGGGAATGGCCCTTGTTGTTTGACAAGAGATTAGCCCATGATGGGTTTAGAGTCTCTCATTCCTCTCCCAAAGCTGTCCACAAATTGTCCATAACCCCTCCCACTCTTGCCTTACTCCAAAAGACCCATGTCCACAAACCAAAAGCCAAAAACAAAAGCCGATTTCACCCTCAAACACATTCTGCCCAGCCCTTGTTTTTCCCACTGAAAATTTCAGCCCCTCCTCCCAAAATATGCCACGTCCCTAACTCAACCCGAAGATGTTTTACATGCCAAGGAGTTGATCATTTTTGTCACAAAAATTTCGAACCGAAGGGTTGTTATTTTGGTCGATTGTGGCTGCCCAAAGAGGATAGAGTTGAGCATGAAAAGAAGTTTTATCTCATGGAGAAACTTGAAGTGGTAACCAAAGTAGTAGATGAAGGAGAGCCTCTAAAATTGAATGGTGCATTTGCTATGAGGTGTTCTTTTCCTTTGTATTTAGAAGATTGTGAAATTGTTCTTGAGCAATTTAAATGGGCATTTAACATTGAAAGAGACCTTCAAAGGTTGTATTCAAAATGTGTGAAGTGACCAAAAGGTGTTTTGGCTATCATGTTTCACTTGAATGTTGGAGCCACTACTTTGTGATTCAAGGGGTCCTATTGTATTTAATGTATCTTCAAGGTTAGCAAGTATTAAGCTCTCATTATAGCAAGGGAGTTGAACTTCCATGGATATTCCCTCTTCCAACCAAGTGCCAAATAGAGAGGTGCAACTAAGGAGCCAATGAGTTGGCAAGGAGGTATTTCCTTTATTCTCCATTGGTAGCTTGTGAATTTGGTTTGGAGCACTTAACATTTCTATGTGTTTATGCCAAGAATGTAGAGAACAAGCTCACACTTATACCATTGAAGTTGTGCCACTATACTTGTGAGCTTGATCATTAAGAGATTGCATGGTGCTCTTACTACTACAATCTGTCCATGGGCGATTGTAACCTTCATGAGTCAATCCAACCAGATTTTGGCCAAGCGCTAGTGATCTTAATTCAAGCCCTCGGAGTTCAAGGTGTATGTGACTTCTTTCTCGGTGGTTGATCTTTTCTCTCATTTGGAGGATGTTGTCCATGTGAATTGTGGGAAAATTCTTTTCAACAAGGGGAGGATGATGGAGATCTCCCAAGTAATCAAGCTACTAAGGGTCATGTCTTACTTGCAAAGGAGCAATAGGAGCTACTTTGGAGAGAAGATCAATTTTGCGTTGTTAAGTCACCTACTCTAAACCGAATTGAGCAAGCTACCAATGGGTTAGGAGAGCCCTAAAACTCCCATAATCAAGACCATGTTAATACCAATAAATGGTCCCTAGGAGTTGAGCCAAGAATAAGAGTGGAAGAGGCTAGAATGAGCAAAACAAGCAAACCGGTCGAACCAGGCCAGAATCGGCGCTACGGTCTTTAAAGGTCAAAAAGTCAATGCTCGGAGGGTCAAATGTAAGGTCAAGCTGCATGGGTAATCTCCACATGTTCCCAAATACTTTGCCAGAATTGCACAATTGATAGTAACCGCATGTTCCCAAATAGAAGCTTCTTTTTCTTGTCCTCTTTTGATTATTCCTAGTGTAATCTCCACCCTTAATATTGTAAGGCTTTATTAGCCCTTAGATTAGTTGTGGCTATCCCACCTAGAAGCACTATAAATAGTGGCTTCATTCTGTGTAAAAAGAGATTATGTTGATGAATGAAAATTGATTGAGCTGTGTGCTCTTCCCCTCAAACTCTTAATTGCTTTATCTAGGCTTGGCAAGCTTAGTGGTATTCAATTAAGTCCAAAGGCTGAAGCTGGTGGTGTTATATGTATCCAGCCCAAACCTTCGGTGTCTCAAGTTAACAATGGTGGTGAATCTGTATCCATTGGAAGCTTGATTTCTATCCGGTTACCTTACTTACGACCCTCATATCTCCTAAACCCCAAGGATTCCGACGTTAAAATTTTACACACTCATTATCCATTGAGTTGAGGCTTCCCCACAAATTTCAAATCGATCTCAGCTCTATATCGTTCCCTCCACCAGAACAATCAAGGCATGACATTATGATTTTCTTGGGTGCACAGGACGATATTTTTGCCTTCGATTCAAGGTGATCCCGACCTCCATTTTTCCCCCACATTTTACCACACATTCCTCACTCCCTCAAGATTTCCCCTCAAAATCAAACCCAAACTCCACTGAAATCATCCCCATCCATCCATTTCCCTAGAGTCTGTGCACGAAACACCCATTCCGTCCGGGTGTGTGTCTTTGTGCCTTAACCATTCTTTGCCCTCTTTTCCCTCTAGCTTAGAGAGATACATCATTTTTGGAATCAAAGCTTAGAGAGGATACATCAATCATTCATCACATCCGCTTCAAACAACTTTTTCAATTTGGTTTAATACCAAGGAAGGCATGACACCACATGTCGCCCTTATAAATTCACTTTCTCAAATCCGATTCACTTTCTCAAATCCGTTTCGCTTCTTTATAACATATTCATGTTTGAAAGGCAATTCTCAAGAAATTACATTCAAGGATTGTTTTGCATAAAACATAGAACTCCTTTCAAAACTAACCTTTGAAAGGCATTTGGAATCAAGTTGCTTTACAAGCCAAGTATTTACATGTTCAGGTTCAACATCCACAGCTAGCATATTTATTCAAGTATTCACGCAAGTATCTCACCTCTACTCGTATTCATCCATATTCTACTCGAGCATGAGTCTTCTATTCCCATATAAGTAATTATCGCCGCACTTTGTTTTCATTGCCACAAATCGATCCACATGGATACGTATTCCCTTGATATTCCAATTTCCCGTTCCTCCTCTCCGACTATACCTTTCTAAATTCACCAATTTAGTAAAACTAATTCCCTTTTCTCGAGTCACAATAACCACAAGTAGTTACCACTTAACTCAAACATCCCAACTTTTCACAAATTATCATCCTTACCTCCATTTCTCATCTTATGTCTTTACCTTATCAACCTACTCCTTTTTACCCATACACAACCATATAAATCTTAATCTCACTTTATCATTCAAGTTCCTCTTGCTATGCCTATCTTCAAACTTAATTCCATCTTAAGGGTTTAGCCACATTCTAAACTCAATTTAACCTCACAATCCCCGACTTGCCATTTCCCTATCTCAAATTCCCATTTTATGTCGCTACCTTATTAATCAACTCTTGTTCGCCCATCCTCGGTTATATAACTCTTAATTACTTTTCATCACTCAATTTCCACTAGCTTCGGTTACCTTCACGTTTAGTTCAACCTCGAGAATTTAAATATATTTTGAGCTCAATTAACCCGAAAATCACCCACTTCTCACTCCCATGCCTCAATTATGCATCAATCAATATGAATTCATACTCCTCTTTATACTTCACTCATTATTTCCCGATATTAGCAATCATTTCTTAAATTCGCGAATTCAAGAAATCTCTAAGAGCTCAATCTGAAATATTAATTCATAATTTATACCCAAACCACAACGTGCTCATCCCCAACCGATCGAAATCTCGATACTACTCACTATACGCAAGAAACCTAACTCCATCCGAATTCCCTAGTTTCCAATTCGGGTCTAAACAACTTCCGGATCCCTTCAAGGCTCTTACTTCAACTTTTAACAACTACTAAACTCGTTTAATAGCATAAACATTCAATATTCACAACTAAATTCAACAATTACAATAAATCCATTTGGGTTTTGAAATTACTAATAGTTTAGAGTATAGGACTACCCACCTGGAATTCCGGGGTTTTGGGGTTGGTTTCGGGGTTCTTTACTTTTGCCTTTTTGGTCTCGGTCTTTCTCTCTGCCGGCTCTTGCTCGGTCTCTCTCGGTTTCTCGCTTCCCTTACTTCTAGCTCGCCGTTTCTAGTTCCCACTACCCCTTGGTCGGGCCCTTGCGTGCTCGTCGCCGGTCTTCCTCCCTCGCCGCTGTTCTTTTTCCCGATTCTCGGTCTCTCGGACTCTCTCTCGCGTCTATCTCTATTTCGAGTCCCTCCTCCGCCCCTCGCTTTGCCCCAGTCTCTCGTTTCTTCCCTCGCTTGCCGTCTACTTGCATCACTGGCTGTCGTTTTCGGGTCGGCGGTGGTCGTCGGCCCCCTCCGGGTCTCCTGCACCGCTCGCCTCCTTTCTCTTTCTCTCTTTCCCCGTTCGGTGCTCCCTCCTTCCCTTTCCTTTTCTCTCGCTTCTTTCCCTTCGCCTTCGTCCGCCCCTACCAGCGTTCGTCGGCTGGTGTCCTTGGGCTTGCTGTGCTCGGCGATTACTGGTTCCCTGTGCCCCTCTCGCTCTCCCCCTCTCTCTTTCTCTACATTCTCACTCTCACTTTTCCCTTTCTTTTATTCTCGCTCGGGCCTTCGAGCCTTTCCTCTTGCTTCTCTCTCTCTCCACCGCCTAATTCTCGGTCCTTAACCCCTATTGGACCCCAACTCGTCCCTTAATCTTACCCCCTTTCATTCTTTTCTTCTTTTTTTTTGTTCAAGCATTATCTAAATTAAACCAAAATAAGTGGCATAAGCGGTCTCGGATCTTTATTTAGCTAATCCAGGCGTATAATTTAGAGGAAGGAATTAATACACTTCACTAATAATAGTTATGCGAACTAATAATAATTCGCTTAAATAAATTTACGAATATCTAACCATGTATATAACTTGGTCATTCGACCTACTCCATTTAATTAAGGCTAAATAATTAACTTAATTCGTATAACTATCTAACCCAAAATTACGGGTCTTACATTTCTTCCCTCCTTAAAAGAATTTCATCCCCGAAATTCGGAACAAGTGGGTAGTATCCCTAAAACGAGTAAGACATAGGCATATACACATAGAGCACACCGAGTATACGTATCACGGAAGAAAACTCAATTAGGCAGCCACGGTTACTTGGAATTCCTAAGGGAGGCTCTATGGGTTAATGAGTTACCATCATTTCGATACGTCTACTTACTTAATTACAAGGCGCCAAGGAGCAAATTGTACTAGAAACGAGCAAATACTTGGCTTGGAACGATCTCACCACTTGTTTTAAATTGGATACTAATGTCTCCACCAAACACTTATGCAATCAACGCATTAACTTGGCACGCATCTAGTTCAAACATCTCACACCACCCTCTAGCTCCTTATCCTCCACAACCTTAAGCAGACTCTATGGCCAAGCTAGTTGGATGGGCTAGTCTAATGAATTATCCGTGGCGCATCACTAGTCGAAACAGTAAGAATGACACACATAGTAGTCAAGTAACATCACCAAAAGGCGAGTAGACGAGCTCGAAAGTATAATCAAAATGTTGGAATTGAAACCAAGTTAGAATTTAGAAGCAACCAACTATATGTGATCATATCCAGCATAATAAGATCCCTAAGCAACTCATGGTAACTACAATTGGTAGTAGGGAGTCCTCATGTTATTCTTTCACCTTTATGGGAATTATGATCAAACCTACGATCCTTAGGTAAAACTTAAAGTATCTCGCTCCCAAGTAACTTATAGTCACTCCCATGAGCACTAATAAACACAATGAACTCTAAATGAAGTATGGGAGTGATAGAACAACTTCTAACTTCCTTTATAAACGAGGCACTCAACCTACAAGATTGTTATCAATGCCCAAGGTTTATAAAGATCCCAAGGAACTACTTCCAAATGATTTTTGATGTTTAGATTACTCGACAAAGAATTGCCACATATAAACTCAAAGTGATGGAGGGCATGATTCCAACATTCATCAATCAACTCCTCTTGGTGAGATAGTTAAGCTAAAGGAACTTAAAATGGTGGAAAGCACAACCTTCAATGTGATTTGCTTAACCCTCCTCTAGCCTCATGCTCGGCTTATGTTTGGAACGCATAGATGGATCTCTATAACCATTGCATCCTATTTTTGGTCAACCCAAAAACTTAGATGGAACTAGAGAAAATCCCTAAATCAATCTGTTTCTCCAAAATCGCTCCCAAATGTACCCAAAAGATACCTTCCAACACACCCGAACAAACATGCACTTCAAGCAAAATACCAAGTTTGACATTCTTAATTAAAGACCCAAATATTATTATTAAGAAAAGTCAATTCCACCAATGATACGTTGTATTCTCCATTAATTTCCTCCCCATAGCCTCTAATTCTCATTTATAACTTCCAAAAGTACTCACCTATGAGTATTTCCATAGATACATGCAAGTATCTCTCAATACTCGGGTGCTCAGCCCTATCCTGTTCCACAATGTGACATTTCAATTCATTCCTTAGTAATAGCTCCCAAAAACAGCCTCTATACCTAAATCAACAAACCGAATTGGGAGTCTCCCATGAATGCTTCACTTATGCTAGGGTACCATATGTCTTTTCTTTTCCCATCTAAGAAAAATCATGCATTCTCTAAACTCCTTGGAAATAAATACATAAACAACCAATACATAATTGAATATTCGTATGCTTCTTAGAGGTAGAATTCCTAAGTCAACTAACGATTAGAAGTTACACCACGAAATCAATTAATACGGAAAGGAAATAAAAATTCAGCCACACTCATTCACATACTTAGCACGCATAAATCACTCACATCTCACCCTAAAGGGGCGATTTATAATCAACTTATCCAACTAAGTTGACTAGGTAATCACGTATAAGTCGAGGTTGAACTTAAGGGCACACATATGTTAGCCATAAAGAAAGCACACGATTACATAACAAGGATCCTAGACGGCTATATGCAATGCAAACTTAAGGTCGCCAAAATCTATGCTCCGATACGATTTTTTAACACCCCAAAACACCCCCTAGAAGTATTACATCGCCGAGTTCCTCGGAGGAGCTCCCAAGGCTCTTTCGGGTGTTGGTTTGGCTTTCTAATTCTAACTTGAGGTAGTAGAGGAAATTTTTTCCCAAAAGGGTTGACCATTTTCTAAAAATTTCAGGTGGAGTTCCGTTTGTAATATGGACTATCCCATAGGCTTAAAGCCTTAAAACCCCGCATAAAAATCATAATATAACTCGACGAGCCACACACTCGGAGTATACAACTTAACGGCCACACGTCGGAGTCCAACCAATCATGCGTGAAAACTTAAAACAATCTAAATGGTTCGTTATACATCGGTACAACTATATGGACTAAATTACAAACTACAATGCTTAGAAACATAAGAAATGCACGTCCGCCACTTGGATCACTTAGCAAACAGACAAACGAAATCAGCAGGAGTCTAGGATATGCTAAGTACCGCACATATCTCCCGAGAGTGTACTTGCAGACTCGGGAGGGGAAATGGGGAAATTTGTGCGGGTAAGCGAACCACGAGCTCACCGGAAGTCTTATACTCTTAAAATGGAAATCCTTTACACATACTACTCATAATAATGAAATCGGCGAAAGTATAATAACATAATTCAAATCTATATACTTGTTTAATAAAATCCTTTGAAATCATTTGTCGCACATGGATCACAATACTTCAATCATTTAGAATACGGTTTCACACTCATCACAATTCTCTTTTTGTAAAACCGAATCAACTTTCTAGGGCTTTCGGGGACTCGAACTAGCACTTCATAATTTCAGGGCACGACCCTAAACAAAAGGCTCCGGGACCTATCTTCTAGGAAGTCTCCGGTCGGGCATCCCGATCCCCAGGACCCCTGTTAGAATCCTTCCCTCGAAGTTTCTAGCCGGGCATCCTCACGAATGAGGATCCCAGTTCGAACCCTTCGATATGCTAAACGATCCTAGCCGGTCGATTCAAAATAATTTGCACATAATCATTCATCACAACTCGCTTCAAATAGCTTTCTCAATTTGGTTTAATACCAAGGAAGGCATGACACCATGTGTCGCCCTTATAAATTCACTTTCTCAAATCTGATTCACTTTCTCAAATAAGTTTCACCCCAAAAGAAAAGAATAAAAAGGAAAATTGGAAATGGTAAGTTGCATCGATAAATAACTAGGCTTAGCCAAAATGGGCTATAATTAGAAAAACTGGCCCACTTGTAGGAAACACTCAAATAGAAAGAAAAAGAGGGAAATCAACCGGTCGGACCAACACCGACTAAGGCATGGTCCGGGCCCGGTAGGTTGCGATGGGTGAGGAGGACTATGGTCCTGAAAAATTCGCTATAAAAAGGACTATGGCAGGTTGTTGGGCATTACACCTTCATTATTCACTTGTAATTCTTTGAAAACATTCCAGAAAAATTTCCAATTTCCTCATTTCCTTGATTCCCAAAAAATGAATTTCATTACCTAATTAACCCGCATGCATAAGATGAACAATGTCAATAAGCTAGGGCTAGCGAATTATGGGCTGAACACTCTCTTCAACGATTAGGCATGTAAGGATCCGCTGGACTTTGTTAAGGGTCAGTAGTGGCCTTTTGGGATCCTAAATATCACGTATTTAGGTTCGGGGATAAAGAATTGTGTCCCCTTCTTGAAGATTTCGATGCCATTCTGGGCATCCACTAATGTTGAACCAGACCTATAGTTCCTACCCCATCAACCAATATGGCAGGACCTATAAACATCTAAGGTGGATTATAGTTGGGGACGAGGTGAATCCGTTTGTTCTTTTTGCTACCTCTCTTCCGTTTTCCGGTTCCTCTCACTATCTCTCTATCTCTTGCTTTCTAATCTCCAACCCTTTCTCTCTCTCTTGGTCCTTGTCTCTCTCCGGTGGCCATTCTCGAAGCAGCCACCTCTTACCACTTTACACCAATCTACTTCGTAAGCTAACACCCAATTTGGCCCCTTTTCCCTTTTTCTTCTTTATTTTTTTGTTGAGTATCAATTAGGTTAAACCTAAGTAAGTGACATAAGAGGTCTCAAGTTTTTATTTAGATGGGTGGAGAATCACGAGGAGGGAATTAATGTATTTCATCAACTACGATTACGGTACTCATAATAATTTGCCCAAGATAGAATTACAATTATACCCTTACGTATATTTTAGTTAATCGATTTGAATTATTTATTAAAACTGATTTATTTAATTCCACTCCTATAATCACCTTACTTAAAATTACGGTTATTGCATGCCTACATTTTGTAATCTCATGCCCAAAATTCTTACAATGTTCGAGATATGTTCACATCTTAAAGATATCCATTCATATTCCACCAATTGATGAATAAGCCCTCCTTTTTCCTCCATGAACATAACTTTCTCTTCTAAATTTCTCTATAAGGACTCTAGCATAAGTAGCTTTGGACTTGTTTTGAGTATGTTTATCCATGGCTAAAGGACGACCCAAAAAACTAGCTATTTTACTCAAGCCTTCAACACTCCGAATTTCAAATCTAGGTTATGGAATTTAGCCGAAATAGGTATCTTAGCTAATTCATCTCATTCATTTGGTTGACAAACAGCCCAACCATGCATCATAAGAAGTTTTTTTTTATTTTTTATCAAAGTCGACAAAATTATTCTTTAAAACCTTATCTCTTTCCATTACCATATGGAATCGGGCAATAAACATAACCCCGTTCTTAGCAATCGCCATATCAAAGACTTTAGATCCCCGATACGATTGAAAAAGCCCATCTGTAGCCACCGACAACATGTTGTCCTTATCTCTTTGTAGGAACCACAACCTTTCGCCCCAAACCGGGCCGGACCAGACCGAGCTTTCCGCGAGTGGCTTTGGGGATTTGGGTTTTTAGAAAGTTTTTTAAAGAATGATTTAGGATTTTGAAGATGGTTTTTGAAAGTGGGGAATAATCTCTTATTTTATTAAATCAAGTTGAAGACGAATATTACTTTTCGAATTTTATTAAATCAAGTTTTTTAAAGAATGATTTAGGATTTCGAATTTTATTAAATCAAGTTGAAGACGAATTAAATTAAATTGATTGGCGGTTTTATTAATTATTTTGTTTTAGAAATTATTTTCAAAATTCTTGGGATATTATTTCTTAACTTAATACTCTAACATATTACTTTTCATTTTACTTTTCAGATAATTTATCATTTTTTTAATTATTGGACATGTCTTCCATATCTCAAAATTATAATCTCGTTTTCCCATTTCAAGTTTACTTATTAATTCCCATAAAATTTGTCCGTACAATTCCATTGTTTATATTATAAGGATTTCGACGAGGGAAATGAGTCATTAGATATTGAAAAACATAATAGTTACAAAATAAGCATCATAAGAACCATTAAGCAAGAGAAGGAAATTTTCAACGTTAATGGTTTAATGAAAGAAAGGACATCAATAAGGTAATGTTAGAAATGATAGGGAATAAGAATGAGAGGTTAGTATGATTCACATGAGTTTATGAGTTATTAAGTGTTGAAGTAAACGATGAGCTCCCTTAGGAAGGGTCAAGGGAGTCATAGGGTCCAATGAATGGTTCAACGATCATGTTGTAATGGTTCCTATAGAAAAGATGTAACAACAAACATATGTTAATTAAATACGATTATAAGCTCATGTAAGTTGATGCATGAATTCATGTAGTGGGCATTATATAAGTTGATGTAAGGATGTTTAAACTATGTATATCACACTCATTTTTTTTAATCTTATATTAGTAAATTCAATGTTGAACCTTAACAAAAATGACCCTTACTTTCCCTTTGCAATATGATGTCTCATTCAATAAACTTAACTAGTTACAAGTCCCATATGAGTTCATGAAATTACCCTTACTTAAATTAAGCTCATGCTTGAACAATGATTGTAACCCAATTATTTTTGATAAGATATGTACGTAGTTACTTTTCTTTCCTCTTTAAATGCCTTGCTTTTTTTAGAATCCTAATCCACCCACCATCAATCATCGTTTCCAATCAGAATACCCTAACATATTACTTTTCGGATAATTTAGCATTTTTTAAATCATTGGACATGTCTTCCATATCTTAAAATTATAATCTCATTTTTCCATTTCAAGTTTACTTATTAATTCCCATAAAATTTGTCTGTACAATCCCATTGTTTATATTATAACCTAAACACCCTTTCTCTTATGACAATTTCAAATATAATTTAAGCTGTATCATTTGTCATAAATACCTCGGACACGATAATATAATCTAACATAAGTGTTTATACCTTAATCAAACAATCCTCTTAACCCTTTAGAATCCTTCACTTGTTTCAATAATTTCAAAGAACGAGTAATCTTATCAAGAATGTACAACTCCACTTAACAACAAGAATTATAACATTAAGGCGTCATATATGATCAAAACATTCCTCAAATAAACCACAAGAAAATTCAATCTACTTATATAACTGATTTTAACGTGCTTAATGTTCAATGATTTTCATTGTCCTCCAACATAACCCGAGCCATACTTGTTCACTTAGTTACCAATATAATGATTAGCTTTCGTCTCTATATACAACATCTCTTATATATTCGTCAAAACATACATATATCCCGAAATATTTTATATAACGAGGCATATTCAATTCTTAACATATGATAAACGACAACTATTTACATTTTATTTCTTTATTGATTGATTTTTTTCAAATATAGTCAAATAGCACAAGTAGATGAATTCATTACTAAATCCTTTCCATTTCATACATATGATAAATGTTATAGATTCCCATGTGTACTTGGTTATGCATTACAAGATGTTATAAGACTAAAGTATAAGTAAGTAAAAGGATGCATTTCGAATGTATTTGACACAACTATTATTTGTGTTTATAGGAAATTATATTAAAATCTCCAAGATTATAATGCGATATGACGAACTTTTTGAGAATTATCATGATATGTCACCTAAGATATATACGTGTAACAAATGAAATAATATATAGACAATGAACTTAACTTCCTATTTTCTCAAACACATAATGGCATTAACCTACACTCATAGGATCTTTGAGACCATAACCGTAATACCCCAAAACCCATAATCACCAGTTTAGTCATAACGACTTACTAACTAGTAATTGACGCACTGGAAAAGAGAGTAAGAAGTGTTACCGCTGCTCTTTAATAAAGAGCAAGGTAACTTCCAAATTAAAATATGAACATAACTTACTAAGTTGAAGTTCACAATACTTAGTATGTCAAACTTATAACAACATAAATGGTAAATATGTTATCGAACACCATCATGATTACCACTTATTTAACCACAACATACACAACTTCCACATATCACATTTCGACTATCACTGTGAGCCTCTAAGTCTCATTGACCAAAATGAACATGTCTGTTTTTCTCTACATTAACCTTATCTAAAACAAAACAGAGAAAACATTTCGAAATAATGAGCCAAAGCTCATCACGTCCTTCCATGTACTCGTAAATAATTTATGTGAAAATACATTTGAGCGCATGCATTTCACTTCATTTATAAATCAGGTAGGAAGAATATAGTAATATTTATTTATTATTTGAGTGACTCCTTACGATCATCGGTTCCCTAAGTATGCGAACACCCAAATCGATCGGGAAGTCTAGTTGATAATGGCCAAATATATATAATATGATCATGATACGATATGATTGATATGGGGTTGGCCACATAATTAGGTGACAAATAATATTTGAAATGGTTAATTTTTTATTATGCAAACCATTTTGGTATTTATAAATATAAATATATGAATTTTCGTAAGTAACAAGCAATAAACGTACATTAATACTTGGTGTTTCATTCCCTATGATTCTTTTTAAAATGACGACTCGGATGACCAACATCGATAGCCTTAACAATCATATTAATATAAAATATTTCATTAATAAGGTCAATTGTTATTATTATTATTATTATTATTATTATTATTATTATTACTATTATTATTATTATTATTATTATTATTATTATTACTACTACTACTATTATTATTATTATTATTATTATTATTATTATTATTATTATTATTATTATTATTATTATTATTACGATTTCTTGTGATCGAGTGAATTTCATTTAGGTAAGACATTTCTTAGCTTGTGAATGTCATGGAATGTTGATTTCAATTGATTGTAAATTATTTAAGAACAAAGTCCTCAACTAGAATTGATCTCCCTTATCGTGTATTATTTCCAAAAATCTAATTACGTTTTCCTTAAGTTGACTCCAAATGTTTTTAATCCATCTCTTTTATTTTACGCATCTTGCTCATTTAACTTGTTTAAGTCACAATAAATGCTTAAATCCTACAAATCACTTGAATCTCTTTAATTACTTAAATTACTTAAATAATTAAAATCACTTAATTTATTTAAATCATTTAAATTACTTAAATTACTTAAACCAATTAACTTAATTAAATCATTAAAATAATTTAAATTACTTAAATCATTTCAATTACTTAAATTACTTAAACCAATTAACTTATTACTTAAACCAATTAACTTACTTAAATCATTAAAATAACTTAAATTACTTAAATCATTTCAATTACTTAAATTACTTAAATCATTAAAATAACTTAAATTACTTAAATTACTTAAACCATATAATTTACTCCCAATAATCTTCAATTTTCTTATTTGTGATCCATAAATTCCTCAAAATATTATTTCATCCCAAAATTACTTAAGTTTGACTTGCATGCCTATTTTCTTCATTGCTCAACTTTGAAATTTTCATCAAATTTCTAATTAGCATCATTGATCATATTTCATCCCCAAATCCGTAATCATCCATTGATAATCCAAGCATCCAAATCGTCATACAAAATTAGTGAAGTACAAATAACTTCCTCAACCTTATTTTTAACTTCCTAAAACATCCAATCAAAACAATCCATGAACACATTGTGTTTTATCAATATAAATCTCACATTTTTTAATTAAAAACTTAATGTACAAGATTAATCCTTACATGCAACATTTATACAATTAATTTCAAACATTATGAGCTAATTAGTTGAGGGTTTGAGGTTTCTACCCAAGAACCACAAGAAAAATAGGGTTCTTGAAGTGGTGGAAGGGTTGGGCTTGCTTCCGATGGCCGGCGACAGGGTCTCGTGGCAGCTGCGACCGACATGCGATGAGCTGGCTGTGGCAGCAAGGACAACAGCTGGTCAGGGCGAAATAAGTGAAAAATGTGTGTGTGTGTTGCTGGTTTCTCCCCTTTGTGGCTGGCGGTGGTGGCGGTGCAACACTGGGGACCTAGCGGTGACAGCTGTCGGCGGAAGAGGCATGCGAGTGGTCCGGGCATGCAACCGTAGCTGGTGGTTGAAGGTGGGCGAGTGTTTTGGGGAAGACGAAGAAATGATGGAATGTGGGTTTTGAGAGTTGTTTTGACTTTAAATAACCTCCCTCTTTAATTTTCTCTCTCCTCCCTTAACTCGAAAAATTCAGCTGAAAATTTATGCCTCTTATTTTCCCATTTTGGGCCTCCAACTACTCTCCAAGCCCAATCCCTCAAATTATAAAATCCACAAGTTTGCAAAGTCGATTTTGTGAATTTTTCCATTTTGGATATATATATATATATATATATATATATATATAAATTAAACTCGTAATGATTTCAACAAAAATTTTTTTATTTAAATTTCTCAAAATATCGTAGGACATTATTTTTCATTTGTGGCCATGTGTCATTATTATCATCTAAGCCCCGCAAACATGTAACATAATTGTCCGTACAAATACGTAACAAATATATATATATATATATATATATATATATATATATATATATATATATATATATATATATATATATATATAATGAAAACTTGAATTGAAGTGCATGCACTTATTGAAAAATTATCAATTTTTATTTAACGTATTAGATTATGGTTAGGGTGTAGGAACCACGGCCAGTCGGGGTGGGCCCAGCTTCCCCACTTGTATTAGGTCTCTTTTTTAAAGATTGATTTTGAAGATGATTTTAGAAAGTCGATTTTGGAAAGTGGGGATGAACCTTTTATTAAACTTTCCGAGTTTTTAAATCGATGTAAAGCGAATTAAGCAAAGTCGAATGGTGGTTTTATTAATTATTTTATTTTAGTAATTATTTTTAGAATTCGCGGGATCTTATTTTCTAATTAAGGAATAAATAAAACTAGGGTTTTGGTCTTGCCGTGAGGCTTTAGGGCCAGATTGGTGTAAAAATACCAATCTGGATCGAAGCCTCATCTCGCCCACCACCCAGATACAGGCGCAGCACCGCCCGCAGGCGAGGGCAGATCCGGAACCTCGGCTTACTATTCCTACAACCAGAAAACACCGAGATGTAAATTTAAATAGAACAAAGCGTAAAATAAAGGAGTCGCTAGTCGGTTTTAGGAAAGAAAAACTAAAATAAAGATTTGCTTTCTCGATCTTAGTATGGGACAACTAAGACCGAAAAAGGATAAAAATGACTCCATTGGTCCTTTAACCGAGAATTGGACTTCCGTTTCGCCCGTCCGAAGACGGCCATCACTAATTTGAGCGAGTGAGTTAAAATAGTGTACAAAAGAAAACAAATGAACATGCAATAAAGAATTAAAGCCACCAAAACATAACAAAAGCATAAAACAAAAGCAAAAGTAAAGAAAGCGAGAAAAGTAAAAAGAAAAGCAAAATGAAAACGAAAAGAAAAGGCAAAGCAAAAAGAAAAGAAAGCGGACAACTAAAGATTACATCGAACATGGAGAAATTAAAAGCGATACATCGTTTGTCCACTACATGGAAAGCAATAAAGAAAGCATAAAATAAAATAAACCGTTATAAAAACTAGATATGTGCCCTCGGGTTTTCCCACTTGCTGATCCGGATCTCGGATCTAGACCTCTTGATGTGACGATGGCCAATGAGAGGGGCTTTTTGTGAGTATTTGGTGTAGGTCGATGAATGATGGAGTTTAGATATTGGATGTCGGAAGTATGATGGAAGTAGGCTGAAAAGAGACCAAGAGATTAGAATACCAAAGAGAGTCTTCGATAGTTCTTACGCAGATTTCAACAAGCGTGGTGTTAAGGCAGGAAGTCGTGTGGGAATGAGAGCCAAAGGTCTTTATTTATAGGGAGAGGTTAGGTCAAGGAATGACCTAGGGTTAGCTCGGTCAGCCGTCTAAAGTTAGCAGCAAAAACCGGGCCAAGATATTGTGAAGATTGAACCGAGATAGAAGAGATAAGACCGAGATAGAACCGGGAGGTAGGCTCTAGCCAAGTGGATGCCCTAGGGTTTTGTGCCCTAGTTGTGTCTCCAAAGGACTCTCCAAGCCAAAACGCAGCGTTCCACTCGACGCTTCTAAAAGACAGGCTTCTACTCTCCTGTGGACTGTCTCTTGTGGACTCGCCTTGTGAAGCTTAAATGCATCACTTTGAAGCTCCTAATCATGAAATGTAATGCTTTAACGCCGTCTTTAGTTCTTCGACTCCTTGTATGATTTGAACAAAAGTAGAATGTAGTACTCGAACTTGGAATTTCTCGGCACACAATATTGGACTCCACAATCTCTAAAGGCTCGGCTCGGCTCTTGGATCGTCCGAAAGAAAATAGGATTTGTGGACCGTCCCAAAGAAAAAGGCTATTTATTTGGTGCTTGGGGTTTTTGTGGTTTATCGGCTTATGTCGCACCAATCGATCACGAGTGTGATCCAAATCCTCAAACAGGACTCGGGATTATCCTTATCGGCCAACAAATAAGAAATAGAGAAAAGTACTACACTTTTTGGGTGTCTATAAGGTGTTATAGTCTTCCCCCTTAAAATAAGCTTCGTCCCCGAAACTTGCAAGCAAAGCAAAGCAACATTACCTTAAAATACATATGGATACTTGTTTTTCTTGTTTTTTACATCGTCTTCGGTTTCCCAAGTGGATTCCGTAGAAGTATAATTCGTCCACAATACTTTTACTATAGGAATAGCCTTATTGCGTCTGTTGTTTGATTCTTCCGTATAATATCTCTGCAGGATGTACTTCATAGGCTAGATTTTGGCCGACTATAATGGGTTCACATTCTATGATGTGACTTGGGTCTAATACATATATTTTCGAAGTTGAGAGACATGAAACACACTATGCACATATTCAAGATTAGAAGGTGACGCTAGCTTGTGGCCTTCTAGTCGGATGTCTACTCTTCTTCTATGAGCATGCCAAGTATCTCGAAGTGTCTTGAAGTCCATGATGGGTAAGAACTTTAGGTCCGATGATAGGCGAGTTAGAGGTTGTTGATGATGATTCCGACCTGATCCTTATCGGATGGCCGATCGATCATGTGGGCAGTTGTCGCCCTCCAACGAGTAAGGAAGTCGGTGAAACTCTCCTCGTCTCTTTGCTTGATCGGTCCTAAGTCCCGAAGAGTGACTGGTAGACGAATATTGTAAGGGTATTGATGTATGAACTCCCTGCAAAGGTCTTGTCGGCTTGTGACCTTGCGTTGGTTGACAACGACTGTATCACTTCATTACGTGTGTGCTAAACATCTATGGGAAGATGACATGGTACGTGTCCTTCGGTACATTCTTTAAAGTCATTGCCCCCACAAAGTTTCTCACATGATGGTGATGGTTCTCGGTTCCATGAAACTTGATGTTAGGCATGGTAAATTTAGGAGGTAACTTGCCTTTAGGGATTGAAATGAATCCCTGGCCTAGATAGTGGTGGTTGAACATTGATGAATCCTACACGACCTCTCTCTTCGATCTACCCTTGGAGCGGATCGAGACTAAGGTTGGGGCTGAGGTTCCAGGCGGGATCCTTCTCCTTCTTTTTCTTTCCTTTGAACTTTGATTTCCTCTCTAGTTCTTTGCATATGAGACCGAGGGATTCAAATATAGACTCGATCCGTTTATCCTAGGCATCAAGGTTAGCCTCTAGTTTAGAAATAGACTCCTTCAACAAGGTCATAATGGGAATTTGCTCTGGCTGGTTAGCCATTTTTGGAAGAGGATTGTGCTTAGGCCTTGGACGACGCACCGGTGCTACTAGTAAAGGTGTGGGACGTATTGGTGTTGACCAGTGTCGGTGTTGAAGTAGATTTCTTACTTCCTAGATGTTTCGTGCCAAGATTCCCGACTTGCATAGGATTTCATATCCTATATCACAAAATAATACACTCAAGATTGGCTCATAGAAGAAACTAAAGGAGATGGGGCTTAAGTGCCGGACTCGAGGAACGATCGATCCTAAGAGAAAAGAAAATGATATGCTCTTTTATTTGGATGCACATAAGGGGATGCGAATCAAATGGAATGTATGCAACGATGCTCACGACTTAATTTAGGATGATTCTATGATTTGGCTAGTGCGGAACTGAAATGCATAGATGATTTCTCCTAATGGAAGATGAATTTGTTTTATTAAATGAGAAATAAAACTGCAAAGCGGACTCACCTAATCCGAGATGACTTTTTGTTTGGCTAATGCAAATGAAAGACTCTCCTAATTAAAGATGAATTTAATTTTGGCTAATGCGACAATGAAATGAATGGACTCACCTACTTTGAGATGATTTTTGTTTTGGCTAATGCAAATGAAGGACTCTCCTAATTAGATATTAATTTAATTTTGGCTAATACAAGAATAAAATAAATGGACACCTTAATTGGGATGAATTTAATTTGGCTAATGTAAAAAATGAATGCAAATATGGACTCACCTCTACTTTTCCTCTAGATCACCTTTTCATATCCACCTTATGAGCCAACGAGCTCAAATCATTTTCAGATTGATCACACTTCCGGATAAGAAATCTTTTCCTCTAGATGACCTTTGGAATACAAGTTGCAACTCAACAATACTAGCAATCTTTTCTTCTAGCCCGGACAAGTATCTTACCAGGGTTTGTGGATCATTTTTAGATAGGTCACACTTCCGGATAAGAAACTCAAACTCCTTAGTATACTCCTCAATAGACTTTACTCCTTGTCTCAACTTTTTAGCTTCAGAAAATTATCTTGGAGATAATGATCACGTAAGAATTTATCTTTCAACTCTTTGTTCATTCTCCTCCATGTTTTAATCTTTTCTTTCGCTCTCTTGACTCTTTTGTTTTGAACATTCTAACACCAAATTGAAGCATGATGCCTCAATTTAACTTGAACTATCTTAACTTTTTTAGAGTCGGGGACTTCCTTATAATCAAAGACTCTTTGACGAAATATTCCATCGTAAGAGGTAATCAACTCGTAAGCCACCTGTAGATAGCAATTCGAGTTAGTAGTGAAGCAATGCATGACCTCAACCTTGCAAGTGCAATGGAAAGTTTTGGTCTAGGACTAATGGGTCTGGATCAATGTAAAGAAAAGAACACATATCCCAGCTTCATCAATTTGATCCGCACTCAAATTCAACCTTACTAAGTTTCGAGTACCCTTGTTCTCGTTACTTGTTTCTTGAACAATTTATTTGTTTCGATGAAATAATTTGGGTCTGTAAGAAGTTGAGACATTGTGTATAATGTTCTTTTACATTTCATTAGATGGAACATTATGTGTGTTCATAGGAGAAGTTGTTTCGACCGTGTCGGAATAGTTATTGCCACACTCCCCGGTAATTAAGATGGCGACATTAGGGACAAGCCTATCCGAGTCCAAGAATCCTACAAGGACATTTCGAACAAGAAACCACATTGGTTTCCTAGCCAAGAGGATGGGTATTAAGTCTTGGAGTCCTACAAGAACTTATCCGATAGAAGCTATTATTAATTTTGAAGATTCTCATCTATGGCCACGATTCCGATTCGAAGAGTCCTAATAAGAAATCTTTTCCTCTAGATCACCTTTGGAATATAGCTACAACTCAACAATACTAGCAATCTTTTCTTCTAGCCCGGACAAGTATCTTACCGGGGTTTGTGGATCACTTTCGGATTGATCACACTTCCGGATAAAAACTCGGACTCCCTAGTATACTCCTTAATAGACTTCACTCCTTGTCTCAACTTTTGTAGATTCATAAAATTATCTTGGAGATAATGATCCGTAAGAATTTATCTTTCAACTCTTTTTTATTCTCCTCCATGTTTTAATCTTTTCTTTCCCTCTCTCTTTACTCTTTTGCTTTGAACATTTTAACACCAAATTGAAGCATGGTGCTTTAACTTTACTACAACTATCTTAACTTTCTTACAAGTCGGGGACTTCCTTATAATTAAAGACTCTTTGACGAAATATTCCATCATAAGAGGCAATCAACTCGAAGCCACTATTGATAGCAATTTTGAGTTAGTAGCGAAGCGATCCAAGAACTCAGCCTAGCAAGTGTGTTGGAAAGCTTTGGTCCGGGACTAATGGGTCCGGATCAATGTAAAGAAAAGAACACATATCCCAGCCTTCATCAACTTGATCCGCACTCAAATTCAACCTTACCGAGTTTCTAAGTAGCCTTGTTCTCTTTACTTGTTGCTTGAACAATTTATTTGTTTCAATGAAACAATTTGGGTTTGTAATAAGTTGAGACATTGTGTATAATGTTCTTTTACATTTCATTAGGTGGAACATTATGTGTGTTCACAGGAGAAGTTGTTTCGACCAGGTCGGAATAGTTATTGCCACACTCCTCGGTAATTAAGATGGCGACATCGGGGATGAGCCTATCTCGAGTCCAAGAATCTTGCAAGAACATTTCGGAACAAGAAACCACACTAGTTTCTTAGCCAAAAAGATGAGCTCTAAGTCTTGGAGTCGTACAAGAACTTCTCTAATAAGCAGCAATTATTAATTATGAAGATTCTTATTTATGGCCACGATTCTAATTCCAAGAGTCCTAATAACATCTTTTAGAGGAGGTGGAACCGGATCGAAAAGACTCTCTTATTTATACTTGTTTTCTAAGCCTCGAAACTAGCCCATTTGCAAGCTAGTTACTAGGCTGCAACCTCGCTTTTGGACGATCCAATAAGGAGTCTTCAAGCGGTATTGTCAAGGCTTTTCAAGTCTTTTCAACCAATGACAACTTGATAAGAGAGAATAACAGTTGCTATGGGTTCGGATTACTGCTACTGATCGAATTAGGATCGGAACACTTTTGCAATTTCAGTTTCTTTCTTAGTTAAGATTAATCTTTGTAATTAGTGTTGATTAATCATGATTAGTCTTAAACTTTCCTTAATGATTAGGAAAGTTATTTGCGCGCAAAATGGACTTATATAAAAGGCCTTCCTATCCATGTACAATCAGAATCTATTGACATTGGTGATTAATACACTCATTGTATTTCAATCGAGAAAGTTTGAGTGAATCACTCTTCTACCGTCAAAATTCCCTAGTCTGCTGTAGCTTGGTTTAGCAACCAAGTGGTGTTCTTATAGGTCTTAGAAACCTCTCGCTGGATCCACTCCCGAGCAATCTTCTTTGTTGCCCTTTACTTGATTTCGAAGTTGGAGATTCTGTCCCTTCTAAGTCGGTTAGGTTCTATCCCTTGTTTCTATATTCTAACCCCACTTTTGCAACCTCTTATTCCCGGTTTCCTTTTCAATTATTTTATTAATTATTGAGAACAACTATTATCACGGTTGCGCTTCCCATTGTTGGGCTTGGATCTATCATTTGGTATTAGAGCTCTTGGAGCCGCTCCCGTGACCTATCCACCCTTCCACCCCAAACACAATTCCTATTAGCTACAAAACAAAATCAGCTACAAAAATGTCATCCACCCTCAAATTTAAGAAGAAGCTTGACCGGACCATGAGAGAAAAACAAGACCTAGAGGCTGAGGTTAAGTACCGACTAAAGAGTTAGGGAAACAACTATAAGATAAGTTTTAGAATCTAAGAGATTCCGAGAGAACCAAGTGTTCGCATTGAATCGGAAGGTAGCTCTAATGATGACAGAGTTACAAAGGAGCCTCGGTCTTAAGAGAAGGAATTTGTCCATACTCCGAGAGGAAGACATGAAAGGGGAGACAAGAAGAGCAATTTTGACATCAAAGTTGACATTCCAGATTTTGAAGGTAAGCTGGATCCTAATATCTTTCTGGATTGGTTACGGATCGTAGAAAGACTCTTTGATTATAAGGAAGTCCCGGACTCTAAGAAAGTTAAGCTAGTTGCACTTGAGTTAAGGCATCATGCTTCTATTTGGTGGCAAAATGTTCAAACCAAAAGTGTCAAAAGTGGGAAAGAAAAGATTAAAACATGGATGAGAATAAAGAAAGAGTTGAAAGATAAATTCCTACCGGATCATTATTTCCAAGATAATTTTCCGAAGCTACAAAGTTGAGAAAAGGAGTGAAATCAGTTGAGGAATACACTAGGGAGTTTGAGTTTCTTATTTGGAAATGTGACCTATCCGAAAATGATCCGCAAACTTTGGTAAGATACTTGTGCTGGGTTAGAAGAAAAGATTGCTAGTGTTGTTGAGTTACGGCCATTTACCACCCTTGATTATTTGAGCCCGTTGGCTCATAAGGTGGATAAGCGAGAGGAGATTCGAGAGGAAAAGGAAGTGAAGCCATGACCCCTGCAAACCCAAGCAACCACCCAAAACCTCCATTCTACTCACCTAGAACTAACCCATCCTCGGCTCCACAAAATAAGCCCCTCCACCTCGGAATCGAAACCACCACAAACCCCTCAAAACCCAATCCAAAACCCATTGAAACCCGAAGTTGTTTTATAAGTTAAGGACTAGGGCATTGTGCCTCAAAATTTTATAATAAGAAGATCATTTCACCGGCTGAGTACCAAGCGACCTCGGAAGAGTTTCGGGAGAAGAAAGAAGAGTCGGACTCGGAATGTTGTTTATAGGAGAGTGATGAGCCTGTAGAGGAAGGAGGAGATGGTGGAGATCTTCTAATCCTTAGAAGAACCCTCACTGGGTTTGCTTGAGTCGGAAAATCAATAGCGAGAGGAAAAACATCTTCCATACAAGATGTATAGTTGAATGGCAAAGTGTGTTCATTGATCGTTGATGGAGAAAGCTGTACCAACGCAGACATCCAAATCTATGGTGGATAAGTTGAAGTTGCCATCTGTCCCCTCATCCAGCCACCTATAACATTCAATGGCTTAATTAAGGAAAAGGTATCCAAGTCACTTCTAGATGCCTTATTTCTTTATCAATTGGCAAGTCATATAGGGATGAGATTTGGTATGATGTGATATCCGTGGATGCTTGGTCATTTACTCTTGAGGAGACCATGGTTGTTTGATGGGCATGTCATGCATGATGGTTAAATACATACACCTTTGTTAAGGACAATAAGAAATCACCCTCACCCCCTTAAACCCTCCCAAATCCGAACTCCGAGAGCATGTCCAAGCCTCTATCCTCTTTATTGACTTATTCCACCAGCATGAGTTTGAGTCACTCGGATTCCGGCTTATGCTAGGACATGAAGCTACACCAGCCATTACTCGACCCCCACCCTTTTTGACCCCATTGTTGCAAGAATTTGGCTAAGTTTTTCGCTCGGAAATTCCCCTAGCCTACCCCCGAAGAGAAAAATCCAACAAAGAATTAATCTCTATCCGGATGTCCCACTACCCAATAAACCAGACCTACGGAATGAACCGAACACACCTGCAGAAATTCGGAGGTAGGTTGATGAGTTATTGGCAAAGGGAATGATAAAGGAAAGTCCGAGTCCCTGTGCAATGCTTACCCTTCTTATTCCTAAGTAGGATGGAACTCGAGAGAATGTGTGTTGATAGCTGAGCCATAAACAAGATCACCATTAAGTACAAATTTCCCATTCCGAGATTAGAGGATTTACTTGATGAGTTGTATGGATCCTCGATCCTTTCTAGGGTGGACCTTAGAAGCGGCTATTACCAAATTAGAATCTGCAAGGGGATGAATAAAAAACAGCCTTTAAGACTAAGGCTGGCCTGTAAGAGTGGCTTGTGATGCCCTTTGGCCTATCCAATGCCCCCAATACTTTCATGAGGTTGATGAACCAGGTGCTGAAACCACCCATAGGGAAGTATGTAGTTGTGTATTTTGATGATATTCTATTTTATAGCTTTTGAGGAGGTGAAAATGAGGCTTACTTCGCCTTAGTTCGACCCTGCATGATTTCACAAAGGTGTTTAAAGTGGAATGCAATGCATCCGAGTTGGCATAGGAGTAGTGCTGACCCGGGAGGGAAAACATGTTGCGTATTTCAATGAGAAGCTCAATGACACCGGAAGGAAGTACTCCACCTACGACAAAGAGTTATATGTCATCATTAGAGCTTTGGAGTATCGAAGACACTACCTTATTAGTTTCGAGTTCATTCTTCTCTCGGACCATAAGGCACTATACATCCAAGGACAACACAAGCTTAACGCTAGACATGCTAAGTGGGTCGAGTATTTGTAGTCCTTTCATTTCAAATCAAATATAGAGCTAGATAATTGAAGAGAGGTGATGATGCTTTGTCACGAAGGTACTTGTTAATTTACGTGCTTGATTTCCGTGTAATTGGTTTTGAATTGATTAAGAGTCATTATGTCAAGGATGTAGATTTTAAGGAGATTTTTGAGAAATGTTGTAAACACCCAGTTGGGAAGTTTGTTTAGAACAAGGATATTTGTTCAAAGGTACTAGATTGTATATTCCTCGAGGAGAATATAGAGAATTGTTGATTCAAGAGCTGCATGATAGAGCTCTTGTTGGACATGTTGGAGTGTAGAAGACCACAACCATGATGAAGGATCATTATTTCCGGCTTGAGATGGCCCGAGACATTGAGCATTACATCAAGAGGTGTGCTACTTACCAGCAAGCCAAAGGCCACCCTTACCCCAAGCTTTATACATACCATTGCCAGTCCTTGAAGGTCCCTAGCGACATTAAGGAAGAGCCTATCCGAGTCCAAGAATCCTACAACCACATTTCGAAAAAGAAACCATACTTGGTTTCTTAGTCAAGAGGATGAGTTTTGAGTCTTGGAGTCCTACATGAACTTCTCCGATAGCAGCAATTATTAATGATGAAGATTCTCGTCTCGTGGCCACGATTTTGAGTCTAGAAGTCCTTATAAAATAATTTAAAAGAAAAGACTCTCTCTTATTTATAGTGTTTTCGAGCCTCGAAACTAGGCACTTGTAAGCTAGTTATTAGGTTGCGATCTACTTTTGGACGGTCCACTAGGGACTCTTCAAGTGGCATTGTCAAGGCTTTTTAAGTCTTTTCAACCAATTACAACTTGCAAAGAGAGAAGAAGAGTTGCTATTAATTCATTTTGCTGCTATGGTAAAAATCGGATCGAGCACTTTTCAAGTTTCAGCTTTTGTCTTAGTTAAGATTAATCTTTGGAATTAGTGTTGATTAGTCATGATTAGTCTTAACCTTTCCTTAATGATTAGGAAAGTTAAATTTACGCGAGAAATTGTCCTCTATAAAAAGCCTTCCTATCCATGTACAATTTGAACTTTTTGAATCTATTGATATTGGTGATTGATACACTCGTTGTGTTTCAACTATGAAAGTTTGAGTAAGTCAAACTTCTACCCTCAAAATTCCCTAGCTGTTGTAGCTTGGTTTGGCAACCAAGTGGTGCTCTTCTAGGTCTTAGAAACCCCGCTGGATCCACTCCCGGGCCAGTTTCTTTGTTGCCCCTTGATTTCGAAGGTAGACATTATGTCCCTTCGAATTAGTCGAGTTCTATCCCCTGTTTCAAGTTTCTAACCCCACTATTTCCAACCTCTTATCCTCGGGTTTCCTTTTCAATTGTTTTATCAATTGTTGAAGATAATTATTATCACGGTTGTGCTTCCCATTGTTGGGCTTGGATCCATTATTTGGTATTAGAGCTCCTTTTGTGACCTGTCCACCTTTCCACCCCAAACACAATCCCCATTAGCTACAAAGCAAAATTAGCTACAAAAACATCATCCAGCCTCAATGTTGAGCATAAGCTTGACCAGACCTTGTGATGTGCCAAGATGACGAGGCTACACCGATTTAGGAAATAGAGTATGCAAAACACAATTATGAGTGATTAAGAACCAGACTTAGAAATGACCACTTACGCGGAATATAACAAGAACTTAGCTAATCACTCAATAAGATATGGTTAAAATTTGATAACCAATGCTTGAAATAACAAGAACATGATAAAACTAGAATGCCCAAGGATATAGATATCACCACCAAGGATAAACTAGGACGCTAACCACACTTAGAGATACGGATATCACCACTCTAAGTATAAGCTAGACTCTTCATAACACAACCTAATTACACCACTAATTAGACAACCAAAAGAGAATTTTAGGGGTGAAAGTTCACCTCAACTTTACTTAGCATATAACGAATATCAAAAACAGAGTTACTTATAACGAGAGAGCCCTTACATATTTGTAGGCCTCTTAGCTAGGTTACATCACTCTAATCTAACGGTTATAAATCCCCTTTACAATCAAAGGTTGTGATGTATTCGAGTAAAATAAAAGGACAAAAATAAGGACAAAAGATAGAACAATTAAAGCGAGAAAAAGGACGAGTAGAAAAGAAGGGGGACCATAGAATTAGCAGTAGGAAATAGTATAGTTCCGAGTCCGATGATAGCTGCAATCGTTATCTCCATATTCTTCTGTATTCTAATCCTTAAACTTACCTTTTTGGCTCTATTCAAGATGCCTAGATGATGTTTAAGTAGATCCGAGTGTATCTACAAAAAGGGTTTGAGCTTAGAAACCGACGACTTAGAAAAATGTCAACTTTGTTTATTATCTCCAAATACTTCGACTTGTCCGGCTCCTTTGAAACTTGTGTCAACAATGAAGGCTCAACGAGATTTCGAGGACTCGGAATCATCGAGCGAACCGCCGGCTCTCGAAATTAGTTAGAATTTGGCTTGGGCTGTTCTCCCCATCATCCTCCCTAGCTTGAAAAGAATTTTCCCTCAAATGCTTCGATGAATTATCTTCCGAGTAAGGAGATAAGTTAGCAACATTGAAAGTAGCTAAGATCGAGTAGTCTTTTGACCCGTCGAAACGAAGCCACAATTCTATGTACTTAATGGTGAATAGTTTTCAGCATGGAGGAAGAGTTTGTTGTGAGTTCGGAGAAGCTACAAACTTGACTCGAGAGGAAGAAGAACTCATATTGAGAAGATTCTCAAGTCAGCCACATTTCGAGCCTCGGATACTAGCCCACTTGAAAGCTAGTTTCCTAGGCTACGACCTATATTTTGGTGGTCCAATAAGAAGCCTTTTGGTGACAAGATCTACTCATTAGCAATCTTTTCAAGCCAAATCACAGCAGGATCAAAAGGAAGGGTTTCTATTGGCTCATTTGAAAGGTTAGGTCAGAATCTATGCAGAAAGTTTCTATTTTTAGTTTCAGTTTTCTGTTTTGTTAAGATTAATCATTGTAATTAGTGGTGATTAATTATGATTAGTCTTCATCTTTCTTTAGCACTTAGAAAAGATATTTTGGAGGGAAATGGCCATCTATAAAAGGCCTTCCTACTCATGTACTAAAAGAACTTTTGATGAATTAAAAACCCCTTTGTGATACACTATATGTGTGTTTCAAACATAGAAAGCGCAGAGTGAATCGACTTTCTACAAAATTCCTAGTTGTTGTATCTTGATTGGCACTCGAATGATGTTCTTCTAGGTCTTAGAGAGTGCAAAGTGAATCGACTTTCTAAGCTACCCCATCATGTCTTAGAGAACATAGAGTGAATCAATTTTCTTAGTCAATTTGGAACTATCTATTACTTTATCTTAGGTAGGCGGTCTACGAGAGGAGAGAGTAAAATCCTTCCTTCCAAATCCACTACCAACATATCCTTGACATTCCCTTCCTTTCATCCATTCCAACTCATCCATCATACCCACTATCCACCACACCCAGCTTCCGCCCCCATATGCCACTCGAAGCCTACTCGGACCCCCTGTCCGGATACCGAGCTTGGGCTTGGTGCCATCGGTTCCGAGTTTATTCTTCACTCGGACCATGAGGCGCTGAAATACTGTAACGCCCCAATCACCATTACTTAATAATCCCTTCATTAGGGACTATTACGTAAGTTCGTAGCGGAAGGTAACGATCGAAGACATTACCGCCGTCCTAAAAATAGGACAAGGCTAAATAATTTGAAATAAAATGAAGTACGATTTGTGCATCCACTGTTATATTTCCAAAAATGCTTGTTAGGGGTAACTACTTATTACCCAAGTAGTTAGGTCATCCCAAAATACGAGTTACTTGGTTTAGCAACACAAAATTTATACAACCTAGACCTTTGTCTATTCCACAAGGTAATATACAACATGCAACAATTCCCAAGGTCATACCTAAACCCTGGTTGAGGGTAAAATCACCGTGAGCGTCTATGCACCTTTAGAATTGCGGATGCAACGTGGCTGACTAAGGTTTGCCTTCGTCGGACTTGGTAAATGGTTGATTATTCACCAATGCTTCTTCCTAAAACAAAAACAGTAAAATATTTCGAAGAATGAGTCGAAACTCGAGTACGAACATTCTGCACTTGTAAAATAACTTTGAAAAATAATTTTTAATTGAGCGCGCGCATTTCAATTCATTTTAGTTTGAAATCAAGGGGAGAGAATATAAGTAAAACTTGCTTGCAGGTTATTATTTGAAAGTGGAACCCCTTGATGATTGATACGATCTTTGAATAAGGTGCACACCTTCCGGGACGACCGAGAACCCGAGTTGAAGCCGCACGGGTGGAATTGAAGGGCATAAGCCCCGATAATTGATAATTGATAATTGAGCGGGGACCACTTAATTAGGTGACAAAACTTGATTTGCAAATGATTCATTATTAGTTATTTATATAAGAAATGTTGAGATTTGCTTGAAATATGTGAATTTTCGAAGGGTACAGGCAATGAACGTACTCGAATTGAAAATATTTGTTTCTCCCCTTTTGCAGAAATTTGAGTCACCAGCTACTCGGCAACGAAGTGGCCTCGGTTCCGTTTAAAATGGATTTCTAGGGTTAATGATGTTTTCTTGAGTTTTAATGCTTGAATTTGTATAAGCTTTAACAATTTATTTAATTTCCTATATTCGCATGAAGATCGATTACACTAGTGTTTGTATTACTTAGCTTTACTTGCATTTATTGAATACAATTTATATTAA
Source organism: Talinum fruticosum (assembly GCA_021018815.1). Taxonomy (NCBI): domain Eukaryota; kingdom Viridiplantae; phylum Streptophyta; class Magnoliopsida; order Caryophyllales; family Talinaceae; genus Talinum; species Talinum fruticosum. The sequence continues at coordinate 5,691,244 of JAITYX010000012.1, forward strand.
TTAAAGAAGTTGATTAGGCTAACTAAATACCCAATGATGTTGGTGTTATTCGATTTGCTAGTTGACTTGGATTGAAAATGCTGTACATATATACACAACACTTATTTTTAATTCCTTCCTCACTTCTCCGTCAAGTAATTAATTAATCCGTCAAGTGCCCTTCCATCGGAAGGTTTCACAACTTTGCCGAATCGCCCAAAATTCATACATATACCATTTTAAGGGCTAAGCATTATTTTCTCAACCGAATTCGCATTTACGAACAAATTACGCACACCAAGTGTTCGGATGTTCTACTTGCCTTGTACACAATCTATTACCCAACTTCAATTTCCTTGCATATTTTTCTCTTCCTTATTGTTCAATCCTAGCTATTTACAAAATGTAACTAGCCCATCAAATTGTTCACATACGCGCCAATATACTTCCCATTCAATTCATCTGAATCACAATTTTACAAAAGAACTTACATTCATTCGCCTTCGTTCATTCACTATAACCGTTTTTAATATAACAAAATCTATCAAATTACTCCGTTATATAACCAAAACATCCCTAATTTCGTTCACTAGATCACGCGTTTTCCCAAAGGAATCATATTCGTTCACATTCATACGCCAACTAACCCATCCAACTGCCACACCTCAATCGTTCACAACAATTCGGATTTTCCCAAATCAATTTCTGAATTCACATAACAACATATTTCGAATCATATACTTCAATTTACGATTACAATTGTTCAAATAGACGATGAAATTGATAATTTAGGGTTTAGAGTTTTACCTTCTAATTCACGGAGGAGGAAGCCGGGAAGGAGCGGCAGAGACTTGAGAAGGTGGTGCGTGGTAGCTGCCCGGCGACCGCCAGGCGAGGGACGGCGGCTGGCTCCGGCGGACGCCGCTGTTTGTGGGTGGTGGTTGGCGGCGAGTGGGTTGCCGCGGTGGGGAGGCGAGGCAACCGCCCGTGCGCGAGCGATAGCGAAAGAGAGGGAGAGCGGTAGCGAGTGAGGTGTCGGCGTCTCCCGACGACGCCGGCGTTGGTGGCGCCTGATGGCCGGGAGCAGGCCGTAGATGGAGGCAGGGGAAGGAGCGAAGGCGCGCGAGGGAGAGCGAGACAGAGAGCGGTAGCGTGAGGGAGGGGTGCCGGTTGCCTTCGACCAGTGCCTGGCGTTGGCTTTGCCCGGCGTTGGCGGCCGGTCGCCGGAACCGACCCGACCGAGGGAGGGCGTGGAGAGACAGGGGAGAGGCAGAGGAGGCAGGGGAAGGGGAGGACGAAGGAGCACGGAAGAGAGAGGATGAGCCTGAATGTTTTTTTAAGTCTGCTCGCACGATCCAGAGAATTCTTTCTCTGGATTTTTCTTTAGAAAAATCTAATTTGGTTATTTTATTATTTTGATTTATTTCTTTATTTACTTATTTTGTTTTCTTTTATTGTTACTTTTAATTTTGTTTTTAATAACGATGTTCACAAATTAAAATCTTATTATGAGATTTTTATTAGGGCCATTCCGTCGCCTTAGCTGCATAACCCATGTATAAGGATAATGTAAATGCAATTTATCGAATTGAAGTGCACGCGCTCAATTATATAAATATTGTAATTAACAAAATAAATAATGTGATTTAAAATAAATAATGTGATTTAAGGTCGGGTTGTTACAAGTACATCCAAGGAAAACTGAAGCTCAACGCCGGACATGCCAAGTGGGTTGAGTATTTGCAGTCCTTTCATTTCAAAATCAAGCATAAAGCTGGACATTTGAACAGAGGTGCTGATATTCTATCACGAAGGTACTTGTTAATTTTTATGCTTGATTCCCATTTAATTGATTTTGAACTAATTAAGACTCAATATGTAGAGGATGTACATTTTCGGGAGATTTTTGAGAAATGTTGTAAACACCCCATTGGGAAGTTTGTTGTAGAATAAGGATATCTGTTCAAAGATCTAGATTATGTATTCCTCGAGGAGGATATAGAGAATTGTTGATTCAAGAGGTGCATGCTTGGAGCTCTTGCTTGGACATTTTGGAGTGCAGAAGATCACGACCATTGAAGACTCATGTCTAACTCTCTATCTCTCTTGGGTTTTGATTCTAAGTCATTATGAGATTAATAGAAACCATTATCTAAGTTTTCATCTTGTTCGACTAGCTCGAAACCAATATTTTAGCATAATATTCTTAAATGTTTTTCTGACCCACTCGAGACACAACTTAGAACTATCGCATGAGTAAATAATTTCTCTAACACTTTATTTACGAGCACTAACTCGTGTTTCAAGTGAAAATGAATTACAACATTAATTCTAATTTCTAAGTCAGTTTATTTATGGAGAATTATTTGCTTGATCAAGTTCATGTATTATAATATTTTATTCTTTCTAACTTGACCATCCTAAGGATTGACTCAAGATGGAATTTGAACCTAATGGATATTAGACTTAGAAAATTCCGCTCTTTTAGGTCGAAGATAATTAAGTGTTTAATTACTCTAACTTTATTATTATATTTGCCTAATCTTGGACCAAAGTATTTCTATATTTTGAGTATCACTTTGATTTGCTTTTGTAGGTTGGTTAAACAAGCCTAATCTACTTTTGAATTACAAAACCAACCGATTTCTAGTCGTTAAACATCAGCAGACACCGTGTAAGGGTTGTTTGTTTCAAAAACTTGAGAACCGCAGCTTTGAGTCTAACGGTTGTTTTTACCCCATATTTCAATAACCACTAGATGATTGGACCATATTTTGAGCCAAAGATCACTACACAATGTTCACATTTCAATGGATCTTTTTCTTAGTGACTCGGACTAGCCGTTACAACGGCTAATGAAGATCACCAATCCGGAACGAGTCTCAACGGTCATTACGCCTTGGTACTTATAAATAAAGTAACTCCACAAGACTTGAAGATTGCTAAACACATTGCTTAACACTTACTTAGTGCATTCTTACTCAATCCTTAGCTTACAACTCAAAATATTTACTCTCTTATTTTCCGAGTTGTAAAGAAAGTCTTGTAATCACTTCTACTCTTTACTTTCTTTCTATGTCCCTGGACTGAGTTGTAAGGGCTAACTCACCTCGGTTGTCCCCGATTATAAGGGTTATCTTATTCAGGAAGTACTAGATCAGATAAGAGAACTTCGATCTAAGAAAAACTTGTAAAGGAATTGTTTAAGGGAGCAATTCTAGTAAGAGACAAGTCATGTGTAATTAAGGATTCAATTAGTGGATTTGACCTGGTGCTTGGTTTGGCACTGCCCATGGTTTTCTACCCTAGGAGGTTTTCCACATATTTTTGAGTGTTTAGCTTTCTAGTGCAATCTAGACTCGAAACTATTTCCGTTCGTTCTATGCAAAAGTGTTTGATTTTTCTTAGAAATCCTCCATCACCCTATTCACCCCTCTACGGTGACTTAGCCTCTCCAACAAGCAAACCTTCAACTAGTATTAGAGCCTAGCCTTTCAAGAGGATCTCACAATCCAAAGGTCTAACGATCAAATGGCTCAAAAACAATGGAGAGTTTGATGAAGGAAGATCATCCACCCGACCACCCAAGTTCAAGGGGTCAAACTTTGTACACTCGGAAAAGATGTGGAGTGCTTTCTACTTGGATAATGATGAAGAAGTATGGAACATCATCCAAAATGGGAACTTCATTACAATGAAGATAGAAGGTGTCAAATCTATGCCTAAAGAAAAGGCAGAGTACACTTCGAAGGGAATGAGAAGTTTAGAAAGAACTTCAAAGCCATGAACACATGTCAACACCAATGAAGGAACTAGCCAAGTGAAATAGGGAAAGATAAGTCTCACAAGTATGAGTCGTTCGAGAATGGAGCCGAAGAGAACATCTCTCATATATATGCTCAGTTCACTGAGATTACCAATAATCTGAAGTCTCTAGGTAGAAAGATCCCTCACAAAGAAATGGTCAGAAAAATCGAGGAGTCTACCAAAGAGAAGATGGGGTCCCGCGGTCACAACAATTAAAGAGGCTCATAATCTCTCTCAATCGAAGCTCGATAAGCTCATTGGGAAGCAACTTACTCATGAGCTGCACGTGGAAGAAGAGGATGCTGAGGTTAGCACCAAAAAGAACATTGCATTAAAGGCCTCGGAAAGTAGACGACAAAGTCCGAGCTCCTCGGACTTAGAGGAGGATCCCATGACACTCATTACCCGAGGCTTTAAGAAGATGATGAAGTACAAAAAGTGGCAAAAGAGGCCAAAAGAAGAGTTCTACAAGAAAGATAAGAAGGATAAGAAAGGTAAATAGTCATCTCCTTCGAAGTTATCTTTAAGTAAGAACTTTGGTTGCTTTGAATGTGGCAACAAAGAGCACATAGTCAAGGACTCGTCCAAAGAGAAAGAAGGACAGAAAAAAGAAAAAGGCTATGATGGCAACCTGGAGCGATGATGACTCATCCGAAGAAGATGATTATGATGACTCGAAGTGTCTTATGGCACCGACGGACTCAAAGTTGGATTTGAGTCGAATGTGACAACTCGGATATTGAGGAAATAAGTCCTCAAGAAGACATTGACAACTCGGATATTGGTTACTAGATATATTTTTACTTTGGAAGAAAAGTCCAATTCTGAATCTTCTATTTTTAAAGAACAACTTGAGTCTCTTACTGCTTGAGAGTAATGTTTTGAAAAAAATTAGAAAACTTAAGACAAAATCTGAAAGTACTTGAGACTAGTGCCGAAGACAATGAGACCGAGTCCGAGTCACTCGGAACGAGAGAATGAGCTACTAAAAGGAAGCTCAATGAGTCTCAAGAGCTGGTTTTAAAACTCAGCCAAGGTCAGAAAAACCTTGATCTTTTCTAAGCTCTCACTGTGTCTCATTCAAAAACAAAGTCTTGGTTATAATGTCTGCAGAGGAATTTAACTCCTATTCTAGTCTTTTCAAAACTAATTCCAAAATTGTGAAGTTCAGGAAGGTTGGGGATGGTCCCATTCACTCTCATGAAAAGAAGACTAAGCCCGGGCCAGTTTACAAGAAAAATCCTTCTCCACCTATTTACTAAAGAAAATATTTTCTAAGAAAGGAGACAAAGACTCAATTTTCTAGAAAGAAGACTTAGAATCAGACCAAACCCAAAATTATTCAAATATTGTTCCCAAAAGTGCTCTTCCTCAAAAAGACAATAGTAAAGGCATTTACTAGGTTTGCAAGAGGAAGTGAGAATGGTTAGTTTGTTTTTGTTTTGCAAGTGACTTAGAAACGGAAGGGTCACTGGTACTTAGACAGTGGCTACTCACGCTATATGTCCGGAGATTCAAAACTCTTCTTAGAGTTAGAAGATCCGAAGGGAGGAAAAGCCACATTTGGAGACAACGAGTAAAGGTAAGATAATTGCGATTGGTAAGATTTGTTAAAGAAACCACTTAGTCATTCCAATCTACCTTGTTAAAGGACTTAAGTACAATCTCCTTAGCAGCTCTCGGTTATGTGACAAAGGTCAAGAGGTAAGATTCACTTAGTCCAAGTGTTATATTTTTGATGAAGTCACCAAAGAGACAAAACTCTCGAGTCCGAGGTTAGGTGACACTTATACTATTCCTCTTTCGGATTCTATTTAGAATTTATCATGCTTGAATGCATCTCCGAATGATGATTTATAGACATGGCATCGTGGACTAGGCCATATTAGCATGCATACCATCAAGAAACTTGCATCTCATGGATTGGTTAGGGGTCTACCTAACTGTGCATTTAAGAAAGATAAAATCTGTGATGCATGCACCAAAGGAAACACAAGTCGATTATCTTTCAAACCACTCAAAACTATGTCTACATCCAAAGTGCTTGAATTTGTTCATATGGATTTGTGTGGGGAAATTCCTATGAAAAGCTTAGGAGGTAAATCATATGTGCTTGTTATTGTTGATGACTATTCAAGATTTACTTGGATGTGTTTTTGAGGAACAAAAATGAAGCTTTCAAAGAGTTCATCAAGATCCGTAGGAAAATTCCGAGTGGAGTCCGGGACTCGGATCGGAAGAATTCAAACCGACCATAAAAGGGAGTTCGATTACTCAAAATTTACTGATTTACGTGACAAGAATGACATCTCCCACAACTTCTCTGCACCAAGAACTCCTCAATAAAATGGAGTAGTGGAGAGAAAGAATAGAACTCTTAAAGAAATAGGAAGGACCATGATGATTGAAAATGATCTACTCGTACTATTTCTAGGTCGAGGCGATCAACACAACGAAATTATACACTCAATAGATGCCTCATTAGACCCATCCTAAAGAAGACACCCTATGAACTATATAAGGGAAAGGAACCCAACATCTCCTACTCGGACCATTCGGATGTAAATGCTTTGTGCATAACAATGGTAAGGAACATCTCACTAAGTTTGGTGCTAGATCGGATGAAGGTATATTTATGGGTTACTCATCTCATAGTAAAGCTTATAGAATTTTTAACAAAAGGACTAACAAAGTGGAAGAAAATATCCACATTGTCTTTGATGAGATTGATCTTGGCAAGATAAGTGAATCCACCTTCTCAAATCTCAAGCTAAATAGAGATGAAGATAACATTACTAAAGCCGAGCTCGGAAAGAGTCAAAATAGAAGAACTAAGACAACTCGGAACGCTGTGACTTACAATGAACAAATTCAAGAGCCAGCTCGAATCGTCGAAGAACAAGCCAATGTAGAATCTCAGCAAGAACAATGAAATGAAGATCAGCTTGTTCAACCAACAAACCTGGTAAATCGGAGGACGAGTAAAGCTTTCAAATATGCATCTAGTCACCCACCCGAGAACATACTTTCCGATATCAACAGTGGGGTAAGAACTCGTTCTTCTTTGCAAAATCTATGTACACTTTCTGCATTCATATCATTAACGAGAATCTAAAAATGGGATGCCTTAAATGAGCCTAAATGGGTAGAGGCCATGCAAGTAAGAGCTAAATCAATTTGAAAGAAACTAAGTCCGGACTTTGACCAAATGACTTTTTGACCACCTAGTAATATAAACCAAATGGGTTTTCAAGAACAAGCCGGATGAGGAAGGGTTGGTAGTCGAAATAAGACTAGACTAGTTACTCAAGGATATAACCAAGAAGAGGGTATTGATTGTGGGGAAACCTTTGCACATGTTGTTAGAATTGAGGCAATCAAAATTCTCTTAGCATTTGCTTCTAGCATGAACATCAAGCTTTCTCAAATGGATGTCAAATGTGCATTTCTCAATGGTTATATTCAAGAAGAAGTTTATATTTGGATGGTCTTAAACAAGCTACTAATCTATGTTGAGCAACCCCTAGATTTGAAAGCTCAGAATTTCCAAATCATGTTTTTAAATTACAAAAGGCTTTGGATGGTCTTAAACAAGCTACTAATCTATGTTGATAATATTATATTTGGAGCTACTAATAAAACTCTATGTCAAGAGTTTTATGAGTTAAGGAGACAAGAGTTCCAAATAAGCATGATGGGAGAACTCAATTTCTTTCTTGGTCTACAAATCAAACGAGACAAGGATGACATCTATGTCCATCAATCTAAGTACACCAAGGAGTTATTGAAGAAATACAAGCTACAAGATGTGAAGCATGCAACAACACCTATGAGTAGCAGTTTAAAACTAGACTCGGATGAGAAAGGTAAAGCTATAGATCGAAACTCTATAGAGGTGTGATTGGATCCCTGCTTTATCTTACATCTAGTAGGCCATATATCATGTTTAGTGTCCGCCTTTGCGCAAGATTTCAAGCTAATCTTAAGGAATCGGTTCTCACTGCGGTGAAGAATTTTTAAATATCTTGCGAGGACTTAAAATCTTGGTCTATGGTTTTCAAAGGACTCGGAACCGACCCTTGTTGGATAGTCGGATGCTCGATTATGCTAGATACAAGGATGATAGAATAAGTACATCAGAAGCATGCCAATTTTTGGGTCAATCCCTCATATCCTGGCATTCAAAGAATAAAACTCAATTGCTTTATCAACTGCTGAGGCTGAGCACATTGCAACTAGAGCTTGTTGTGCTCGGATTCTCTAGATTAAGCAACACTTGAAGGATCTTGGATTATCGTTCACATCTATCCCAAGTAAGTGTGAAAATCAATGTGTAATGAACATCACTAAGAATCCGAACACTAAAAAACAAAGCATATTAAGGCTAGGTATTATTTTCTAAGAGACTGTTCGGAGAAAGGTAATATTGAACTTGAATTCATTCCTATAAAATTTCAGTTAGTTGATATTTTCATTAAGCCTTTGAGTGAAGATTGGTTTTGCTTTATTAGGAATAAACTTGACATGATTAATGCATGATTATATAATTTATTGCATGAATTATTCTTTCATGATTGAGTGTTATATGCCTTGAGTAGATAACAAATGTATCGATTGACTCGGAATGAGACCGAGCTGTGAGTTATAACTTTTTTGAGTGTTTTGAGTCACTTGGACACTCTTATTGAGTCAAACTCGGATTATGTGCAAAATGGATATCAAAATTCGAGGTCATCTCTAGATAAATAGAGAACTTTAGAAATGTTTTCGAAAACTCTTTCTTTTCTCTCTGTCATGTGTAGGGGTGTACTGAGCCGAGCCGGCTCGTATAAAAGCTTGCTAAGCCGAGCTTGTGACGAGCCCGAGCCGAGCCGAGCCGAGCCGAGCCTGGATAGTTATCCGAGCCGAGCTCGAGCTTGCAATGTTGGAGCTCGTAAGCTCGCCGAGCCTACACGAGCCCATTACAAACGAGCCGAACGAACGAACGAGTAAACGAGCCGAACGAGCCTACCAAACGAGCCTAAACAAGCTCAGCTCGCGAGCTTACACAAGCTAATTACAAATGAACCTAAACAAATTGAAACAAATGAGTTAAAATTTGTGGAGATTAGTATGTGAAGAACTTTTTTTCATCACTGATCTAGCAATTAATTTAAATTTTTTAATTTAGCATAATTATTTTGATTTATATTTCTTAAGTGATGCATTTGGTTATACCTAATCTATTAAAACTTTTGTTTACCAATTACTAACATTTATATACATGAAAACCAAGAATCAAGATAGATAAAATGTTGATAAGGAATATATGATTCACATTAATCTAGTTTACTTTTTGTATAAATAAAAAAATTTTCATGGTTGTAAGCAGTCAAATTGGTCCATTTTGGACCATATGTTTTGTGACCACTAGTGGATAAAATTGGGTTAGACCCTTGTAACTTTTTCTCCTCCTCCTTCAATTAATTCATTATATATTTATATCTTTTAAAACTTTAATGAAATAAAATCATTTTATTTAGTCATAATACACATATTAGGTTTATATATATATATATATATATATCATTTAATAACAGACATGTGTTTTAACATCATACAAATGTTGTTATTAGATATATATATATATATATATATATATATATATATATATATATATATATATATATATATATATATATATAATTTTATTGTTTTTATATGATTGCCTAAAAATCAGCATGTAAATCTTTTAAAATCAGCAAATATATAATTTTATTATCTTTTATATGTATATTATCTAAAAATCAATATATATATCTTCTAAAAAAAATAGCAAGTACTTTCATTCCTCTTCTTCTCTTTCACATTGCCTCACTCTCTCTCTCCCCTTACCGCCGCCCGGCCGTCTCCGGCGTCCTGCCGCTCCCGTCTCCGGCGCTCTGCCGCCGCCCACCACCAATCTCCTCTTGCCTCTCTTGTTTATTCTTAGTAAGTTGCTCTTGTATAATTAGGAATTTTTTTCTAAATTTTAAAATAATTATTGTAAACGAATTTCATTCTTTTCTTGCTACACTTTAGCAACTCTTAACTTTTTTATGATTAAATTTTCAGATCTTGATTAGTGAAGATAGAAGTATCACTTTTTGATTAATTCTCTTTCTTTGGAGGTAAAAACCCTAAAAGCTCATACTTTTTATTATGTTTCTTATTCTTGGTTAACTTAATGAACTTTTAAAGGTTGAAAATTATTATTAGGACTTATTTATGAAAGATTTTCGTGGGTTTTATGATTGAAAGAGGTTGATTTATGCATAAGTTATAAATTCTAGGAGAACCAGAAAATTAACCTGAAATTCTCTAACTTTAAAATTTCTCCATAATTTATATAATCGTCTAAAAATTTCAAAAAAATATGATAGATAGATTTATACGTTCTCCATATTTTAGTTTTTGAATTGATTAATTTGGACTTAAATCGAGAGAGTTATTAATTTTCTCCCGTGACTGCGCAATTTATGACTGAAGCTGACCCATGTGATAAATTTGAGTTTTTATGGTATTTATAATTTTTGGTTGCTGTTTATCATAAAGTAAAAGTTGTAGGCAACACTTATACCTTTCTATATTGTGCTCATTAATCAAAATCCAATATCAGAATTAAAAGTTATGCCATTTGGAAGTTCAAGTTAAATTCTGTCCAAAAAATGAAAAGTGAAAAATATATGGCTTAGTGTTAAATTATTCTTTATAATCAGGAAATAATTATTAAAAATTATTTTGGTTCTGTAAGATCATACATTGGGATGATTAGTGTGTTTTTAAAATTGGACTTCTTGGATAATGTTGATAATTACTTACATACGTATATATCTTGTGCATAGCGAGTGCAAAAATGTCGGCAAATAATGACGATGCATTAGCTTCAAAAGAAAGTAATATGGAACCTGAGCATATTGAAAATGAAGTGAATTTTGACGATAGTGAACGTGTTTCTAACGATGAGCCAATAGAGGAACAAGGAGAAGATGATTCAGGTACTTTCAAAGTACTAAAGAGAAAGAGAACATCAAAAGTTTGGGATGATATGGAAATTAATATGGTTAATCGCAAGCCTCAAGGGGCCAGTTGTAAGCACTGTAAGAAAAAATTCACATATACAAAAGGGGGCCAACAAGTCATTTGCATAGACACATAGGTGTTTGTTTGCAAAGACAGGAGAATTTAAGAAACCAAAAAGAATTAACTTTGTGGCTATTGATGAATGTGATGCTAATGGAAATCAAATGATTTCTTCTTTGCATGATGGGAAACTTGATATGGCCAAAATGAGGGAACGTGCAGCACATTGGATTCTCATGCATGAACATCCATTTTCCATTTTAGAAGAAGAAGGGTTTAATTTGATGATGAGAGAAGGTCGTCCAGAATGGAAAAAGATCTCACGTCAAAATGGAAAAGTGGATTGTATGCAAGCTTATGATATTGAGAAGAAGAAATTAAAAGCGACCTTGAGAAATGTTGAGAAAGTTTCCATAACTACTGATTTGTGGAAATCGAAGCCTCAAAAGATTGAATACATGGTTGTCACTGGTCATTGGGTTGATACTAATTGGAAGTTACTGAAGCGTGTCTTAAATTTTGTTCACTTACCTCCTCCTCGACGTGGGATGCAAATAGCGAGATGCTATCATGAAAGGTTTAAGAGAATGGGAAGTTGATAGCAAGGTAGGTTTTACCTCTCTGTCTATTGAACATTTAGCTTTATTTTTTATTTTATAATTTTTTTCTATTATTTTTAAATTTAATATTTGATTTTTTTGTTGTAGGTATTTACCGTGTCGGTTGATAATGCTACAGCTAATGATAGTTGCATAAAGATCATGAAAGATACCATCTTAAGGAGTAGGAAGTTACCATGTGGAGGTAAATTATTTCATGTTAGATGTGTAGCTCACATTTTAAACATTATGGTTCAACATGGACTTCAAGAGATAAAAGATGTGATTGAAAATGTCCATGATAGTGTTGATTATATAACTGGAAGTGACGCAAGAATGAAACTGTTCAGTGAAATTGTTCAACAGATTGCAAATATCTGAGAGGAAGTTGGTTCTTGAAAGCAAGACACGATGGAATTCTACTTATGATATGTTGACAACTGCACTAAAGTTTAAGGATGTATTCCCAGATTTGCTTGAGCGAGATCCTAGTTACGAATACCTTCCTAGTGATGAAGGTTGGGAGAATGTGCAGAAGTTGATTCCCATTTTAAAAGTTTTTAAATCTGCCACTGATATTATTTACGGGTCAGAATATCCAACATCTAATCTATTTCTTTCTTATGTGAGTACGATAAAAGAATTGTTAGATAAACATCGGTATTCAGCGAGATGATTTCATTTGTTCCTTTATAGGGAAGATTAAGGATAAATTTGATAAATATTGGAGTGAATGCAACTTACTTATGTCTATAGCAGCGAGTGTTAGATCCTAGACTAAAGATGGGGGCTATTGAATTGACATTCCCAAGTTTGTATCCTCCACATGAAGTTCAACAAAATATTAAAAAAGTAAGGGATGCTTTGTATGAGCTTTACTCCGAGTATGCTTCGGAAATGAGTTTTTGTGTTGAGGATGTTGGGGAAAGTGAGGCAAGATCTTGTATGGGAAACGATATGATTGATCCAATGAACTCTCTCCTGCAACGAGTGGCTACTCAAAAAGTAATACAACCTCGAAAGTGTGATTTGGATTCATATTTTGAGGAAGGTAGTTATACAATGACAGCCACAGAAGTTCATTCATTTGATATTCTCGGTTGGTGGAAACAACGTCAAGAGAAGTATGGTGTTTTGTGTCGAATGGTTGCTGATATACTTGTTGTACCCATTACAACGGTGGCTTCGGAAGCAACATTTAGTGCAGGAGGTAGAGTGATTGATCCATATCGTAGCTCGTTAGATCCTAAAACGGTGGAAGCTTTGATATGTGGAGGTGATTGGTTCCGTCATCTACATGGTGTCACAAAAAAGAAGAGAAAGGTAGTTTTTTGTCAATTTAAAGTATAAATTAAAATAAAATTGTATTAATGATATAGTTGTAACTTTTATTTGTCTCCCCCTTCTTAGGTGTCAAAAGAAGACGATCAACCTAAAGAGTTCATATTGCCAATGTCTAATGAAGGATCGACGTGCCCACTTTGATGACATTTTGCTATATTGGAAATGTGGAATAAAGAGCCTTTTTTGTTTTAGTGAATGATAGATGTTATTGTTACAAGGATTTTAAATTAAAATTCAGGTTTTTAGTAATTTGTATTTCATTATCAAAGCGTCAAATGTTTTATTTATGTTTTATACTATTTTTTTAAGTGGTATATTGTGATTGTTGAGAAAAAGAGTCTCAATTAAATTTAAGTTTATGTTTTTATAGTAAGTATATATAAAGGGGACTTTGAACCTAAAAACGAAGTTCAATAGAAACTTTTGACGAGCCGAGCTCAAGCTTGATTGTGCCGAGCTCGGCAAGCCACGAGCCGAGCTCGAGCTACAAATGATACTCACGAGCCGAGCTTCGAGCCTGGTAGGTTCGGGCTCGGCTCAGCTAGAATACACCCCTAGTCATGTGAATAGTCAGCAAAAACTAGCCGTTGGAAGAAAGCTGTTGGAAAACTAGTCGTTATCTGCGTAGAGAGACAACGGTGTGGGAATCGTTGCTTGGTAGATGAGTCGGAAAGTTAGTTGTAAGCCTTTTCTGCTATAAATAGCACGACTTCACTTTATTTACTCTATTTTACCTACTCATTGCTTGCTCTCTCGTTGTCTTGCTCTCGAAATTCACTTACTCAATCGTGTTCACTTTCTCTGTATGATTCTCAATCTTCTTTGTTCCCTACTCTTTCTCTCGTTTCTCTCTTTAACCCTCAACAATCTAACTATGGCTAAGAGAGGAGCTGCTCAGGAAGGAGGTTCCGCCACCAAGAAGGCCGTAACCAAATCAGCTCATGCTGAGGCTTCGCAAGGAAAAGGCAAACAGCCTCGCCTCAAAAGCACTAAAACACTTTGTCGCCCAACACTTCATTCTAGACGACAAGTTTTTCCCCAAAACATCCTTTTCCTGGTTGAAATACATTGCCAACACCAGTGTGTACAACTATCTTTGCTTACGTGAGTACATCTACCCAGGCCTTGTGTCCGAGTTCTACACTCACATGATCTGCCAACAAGGGCGTCATCACTTCTCTTGTCCAAGGTAAGACTGTTCGGATCAACCTTGGCTTACTTCACAAATTTTTGGACTTGAAGACCATCTTTCTTAACTCAAATCCTGTTCCGTTCGGTGAAATCACTAATTATTTATTTAACAGATACAACAAAGAGCCTCCTTAGTCTAGAAAGAATTTTTACGTGACTCGGATGAAGTCGAAGTTAGGCTTCTTTGTTTCATTCCGATGAGAACATTCTTTTCTCATCACTTGTCAAAAGAGAACCCACACTCCAAAGTTCTCAAGGTTATCTATGACATAGCGAGATGGCAACTCGTGCTCGCTGACTCTAAGAAGTCGACTTCATACCCTTTTGGAGCACTTATGATTGTTGTCTTCAATTAGTTTCAAGTCCCTCTCCCTTCGAGCCAAACGCATGCTTGGAACCTGTTGTGAGCTTCGGGTCTAGGATACTAGGAAGTCAAACATGATGTCCGGATTCATTCGTCCGAGTTACCTCCACCCCCTCTTCCACCTCAAACTTAGATAACTCTAGAGGTTTCACTCCTACTTATTGGACCCTCTACTTCTCTGCCTACCCCCTCTATTAAGTTTGTAAAAAAGTGGCTAACAAATTTGCTTCTTTGGTCCTGGACTTACAAACACCTCTAGCGGCATTCAAGGGCTACATTCGACTTTGTCTCCGATGCAAATTCGGACTCGAACTCAGCCCAAGGAGAGTTAGAAACTAATCTCCGAGCTCAAGGACGTGATCAAGGAACAATGTCATCGGATTCAGTGCCTCCAAAAGAGAAGGTCTAAGGCGGTTGAGGACTCAAAATCATCCGAAACATCTAAGGAGTCCTCCGAGTCTTACTAAGTCCAAATTAGAAGAAGGTGAAGAAAAAGCGGAAGAAGGAGAAGGCTGAAAGAGGAGAAGAAGAAGAAGAAGAAAAGAGGAAGAAGTTGCTCAGCCTAAGGACCAGGGCAACAAAGAACCTGAGGTGATCTTGTCATATCACACTCGAGTGCCACGAAGTGGCTGGCGAAGTTGGTCAATCCAAAGCCCTTGCCTCATAATCGATGCTAGGAACAATACAGTCTTTGAGGAAGAAGAAGAAGAAGCGGACGATATGCCTTTGGTTTATAGAACCGGGGTTTCTCCACGTCTCGATGTACCCATTCTGCAGCCACCTCCCTAGCTATTTCAACTCAAGCTTATAGGCGTAGGCACACAGCTCGCTCCTTATCCTCAAGACAAACTGCCCCTCCCGCTTGATTTTTTTTAACTCAGATTTGATTTATTTTTGTGTCCGACATCTTTTGTAATCACTTGCTCTTTCTTCCCTATTTTTTATATTTTTTTCTTTGAAATTCATAGGGGAGAGAAAAGATAGAAAATTAGATGTTTGGTTTAGGGGTAGTTTTTCCCTTTGTTGTTTTCTAAGTTTACTTTGTTTTTTAATTCTTGTATATATATTTCTTGCCATAAATGAAAGAGGCAAATTTCTTTTTGCGTATCTGTTTTTGAGTTATATATTTTCTTGCTCCGATAGCTCGATACTTGACTCTTTAACCTCTTCGCTCCGATTTCTTCAAGAAACATGTTCTAACTTATGCTTTGATCCGATCTGAACCCATATAAATTTTCTATGCTCCGAACGATTTTTGTATGCTTTGATCAATTCGTAATGAAAACTTAGCTCTTTGAACTAAGAAGTTTCTATCTTAAGTATGGAATGCCTTCGTCAAAACGGGGAGATTGAAGATTCAGGTATAACTCTCTATCTCTCTTGGATTTTGATTCTAATTCATTCTAAGCTTAGTAGAAACCATTATCTATGTTTTCATCATGTCCCGACCCACTCAGGAACCAGTCATTTAGAATAATATTCTTAAGCTGTGTTTCGACCCACTCGGACACAACTCGGAACTATCGTATGAGTAAATAATTTCTCTAACACTTTATTTCTAAGCACCGACTCTGTGTTTCAAGTGAAAATGAATTACAACGTTAATTCTAATTTCTAAGTCAGTTTATTTATGAAAAATTATTTTCTTCATCAAGTTCATGTATTCTGATATTTTATTCTTTCTAAATTCATCATCTTAAGGATTGACTCAAGATGGAATATGAAATTAATGGATATTAGACTGAGAAAATTCTACTCTTTTAGGTTGAAGATAATTAAGTGCTTAGTTACTCTAATTTTATTATTATTTGTGCATAATCTCCGATACAAGTATTTCTATACTTTAAGTACCACTTGTGATTTGCTTTTGTAGGTTGGTTAAACAAGCCTAATCTACTTTTGAATTACAAAAGCAATCGATTTTTAGCCATTAAACATCGCTGACGGACATTAACCATTTCCGGACTTGGCTCTAACACCGTGTCGGGGTTGTTTGTTTCCACTACTTGGAAAACTACAGCTTTGAGTCTAACGGTTGTTTCCACCCCAAATTTCAATCACCACCAAATGATTGAACAATCCTTTGAGCCAAAGATCACTACACAACGTTTACATTTCAACGAGATCTTTTTCTTAGTGACTCGGACTAGCCGTCACAACGACTAATGAAGATCACCAATCTAGAACGAGTCTCAACAGTCATTACTGCCTTGGTACTTATAAATAGAAGCCCGTCCACAAGTCTTGAAGATTGTTGAACACACCGCTTAACATTTACTTAGTGCATTCTTACTCAATCTTCAACTTACAACTCAAAATCAGCAATCTCTTATTTTCTAAGTTATAAAGAAAGTCTTGTAATCACTTCTACTCTTTACTTTCTTTATAAGTCCCTTGATTGAGTTGTAAGGGCTAATTCAGCTGAGTTGTCTCTGATTGTAAGGGTTATCTCGGTCAGGAAGTACTAGATCGAGATAAGGCAACTTCTAAGTCTAAGAAAAACTTATAAAGGAATTGTTTAAGGGAACAATTCGGTTAGAGTCGATTCTGTATAATTAAGGATTCAATTAGTGGATTTGACTTGGTTCTTAGTTTAGCACTGCCCGTGGTTTTCTACCCCAGGAGGGTTTCCACATATTTACGAGTGTTTAACTTTTTGAGTCCAATCTAGACTCAAAAGCTGTTTCTATTCTGTTATGTGCAAAAGAGTTTGATTTTTCTAAAAATCCTCCATCACCCTATTCACCCCTTCTCTAGGGTTACTTAGCCTCTCCAAGAGTGTAACAACCCGACCCTAAATCACATTATTTATTTTACTAATTATAAAATTTATATAATCGAGGCGCACACTTCAATTCGACATTTGGATTATTTTTATATGTGTGTTATGCGATTAAGGCGACATAGCGGCCTCCAATAAAATTTCATAATAATGATTGTAAATTTACACATATATTTAAGGAGAAAATTCAAAAAATTGCATAAATACATAACGAGTATAAATATGAAGGTACATGGTTATAATGTCTGTTAAAGATTATATTTTAAAGGAATCGTTATATTTAAGAATGAATCGTATAATTTATATGCAATACTATTTAAATGAAATACAATAGGAATGAAATAAAAATATAATAACAATAAAAAAAATCAGAATGTGCTTGGAGATAACTGGAAACAAAGAAAAACGAATAAAAAAATAAATTAATGTTTATAACTTACTGAATTGAAACTAAACTGAATTGAGTCATATTCTCTCTCCTCCGATTTCAAACTAAACTGAATTGAAATGCGCGCGCTCAATTAAAATATTTTCAAAGCAATTTTACGAGTGCAAGAATGTTTGTACTGAGTTTCAACTCATTCTTCAAAATATTTTACTGTTTTTGTTTTAGGGAAAGCATTGGTAAACAATCAATTACGTACCAAGTCCGACGAAGGCAAACCATAGCTGGACATGTTACATTTATGGTTATGAAGGTATTTAGATGCTCACAGAGATTTTACCCTCAACTGTGGCTTGGGTATGACCTTGGGAATTATTACATGTTGCATATTATCTTGTGGAATAGACAAAAATCTAGGTTGTATAAATATTATGTTACTAAAGAAGTGAAGCTGTATTTTGGGATCTTGTTTAAATATGAAGTATGACTTAGCTACTTGGGTGGTAAGCATTTATCCCTAATAGGACCGAATAGAAATGTAACAGTTGGATGCACAAATTGTATTTTATTTTATTTTACTTATTTAGCCTTGTCTTATTTTTAGGACGGCGGTAATGCCTTCAGTCGTTATCTTCCGCTACGACTTTACATAATATTATCTAATTAGGGGATTATTAAGTAATGGTGATTGGGGCGTTACAATTGTGGTCTTAGAGCCAGGTTTAGAAATCACTTGTGAGCAATAGGGTTCTAAGGTGTCATGATTTGAACTTTAGGAAAATTACGTGGCTATTATTTCCTCAAGTTGTCGTTTTAGGACTTGTGTATATAGTGTAGTTAATGTTGGGTTGATATATATAATTTTGGGTATGCTAGTATAAACGATGTACGTAAGGACTCAAGTTACTCGACATTTATTCCATATACTTGTAAGTGTTGTACCTTGTAATTAAGTTCATATAGTTTGTATCGGATGTATCATGAACCATTTAGGTTGTTTTAAGCTTTAATGTATATTGGTTGGACTCCGGCGTGTGGTCGTTGAGTTGTATAGTATGAGCGTGTGGCTTGTTGAGTGATATTGTGGTCTTTATGCAGGGGTTTAAGGTTTCAAGCCTAGGGGATAGACCATATTACAAACAGAACTTTGCCGAAATTTTTAGAAAATATCAAACTCTTTTAGAAAATTTCTTGTATTACCTTTAAGTTGGAATTAGAAAGCAAAACCGATACCTGAATGAGCCTTGGGAGTTCCTTTGATTGAGGATTTCTCAACCGATGAAAATTTCGAGAGAATGATAATCTAACATACAATTTGGTGTTATTTATTACATAAACGCAATGAAAGTAGGAGGTAACTAAGTATGTTTTATATTAGAAGTTGTTAACAATTTGTTTCGTAGGACAAGAAAAAGAAATTAATTAGGAAAATTTATATTTCTATGATTCAGCATGTCTTAGCTAGAAAGTAATAGTGTAATTTCGAATGTAACTGTAGAGTTGGGCAATGATTGAGAACTTTCCGAATAGGCGTTAGAAACTCCTCCCAACTCGCAACAAATCCTTAGTGAAACCTAATTTATACCCTTTGAGATTTTCACTGATACCATGGACCCAAACTATTGGAGGAACTTGGAGACAGAGTTAATGAAAATGATTCCTCCTACACCTATCGAATCCACTTCTAAGCCTAACAAGTTAGCCGTCGGAGTGACTCGTCATAATTCTAAGAGTTAGGATGGAAAGATTGATCCAGTGGGATTAGAAGAATGGATTAGGAAATGAAAAATATATTTCGAGTTGTGAGGTTCCTGAAGAAAAAAGGTGAATACAGGGACATATTACGTAATCGGTGAAGTAGACATTTAGTGGAGCGATGAAAATTTTTTGAGGTTGTGAGTTCACTTGGGGAAATTTTTAGAAGAGCTTACAACTAAATTTTAGTTAATTAAAGTTCGGCGACAAAAAGAAAAAGAGTTTTTAGAGTTGAAAATAGACAACAACATGACGGTAATGCGAGTATGCTAGTAAATTTATGGAGCTATCTAGATTTGCCCGGACTTTATCGCTACTAATAAGATGAAAATGATAAGGTTTAAGGAGGGCTTGGCATATTACATTCGACATTAACCCCTTAGCCAACCTATCAAAGATTGTCAAAAATTAAATGAGAGTAGCAGAAGTGGAACGAGTAAAGAGTGAACTAAGGGCCTTAAATCCCGAAAACTCAAAAAGGAAGTGGAATAATATAAGTGAGAGTGAAATTCAAAATAAACATATTACTAGTTTAAATAAGGGTCACTCATCGAATACTTTTGAAGCCTGTAGGAAATATGGTCGACCAAATCATAGCACATCAGATTATCGAATGATTAGTAATAAATGTATATGGTGCGGTAGCCCTAAATATTTAGTAAACGCTTGCCCAAGAAGACAAAAAGTTATAAAGAAGGGAGTTGTCAAGTCCTGATGGCATCTCGTCAAGGACGCACACCATCTTCCGAACCCGTGACTATAGGATGAGCATACGTGATAAACAAGAAAAAGCCGTAATTTTAGGGACGGGGCGGTTATCATTGGTAATCTTTCTCTAAACTCAAAGTCATTTATGTTTTATTTGATTCATGTGCCACCTATTCATTTATATTTACTCAAGTTGCCTCTCAATTAAATTCGGAAGATCATAATGCCGAATAGAGTACCAAATCGAGTTGTCAAATGGAAAAGTGGTAAAAGGCCCAATTCTTTATCGGCATGTGCCAACGTCATATGTGAGGAGTTATTTCCATAGGTTTAATCTAATTTAAGTTGTTGGAATTTGATGTAATGTTAGGAATGGATTGATTGACAACTCATGAGGTGAACGTAGATTCTAGAGGTTGAAAGGTTATTTTAAAAGGCCAAAGAAGGGAAGTATGTTTTGGGTTGAAAAAGATACAAAAGGAGTATTCCATAATTTCAGTCATGAAGGCTAGCACGTTATTAAGGCAGGGTTGTAAAGGGTATTTACGTTACTAAGGATGTAAGAGAAGGAACAAATATAGATGATATAGATGATATACCTGTGGTATGTGAATTTTCGAAGTAATTCC
Source organism: Talinum fruticosum (assembly GCA_021018815.1). NCBI lineage: Eukaryota > Viridiplantae > Streptophyta > Magnoliopsida > Caryophyllales > Talinaceae > Talinum > Talinum fruticosum. Next base: position 5,711,888 of record JAITYX010000012.1, read on the forward strand.
CGACGATTTACTTGACCTACTTCTTCGAAAGAAGATTCATTGTAAAATTTAAAGTAATTCCTGGTGCAAAACCTATTTCTAAAGTGCCATATAGGATGACCTCAACCGAACTTAAAGAGAACTAAAGGTCAGCTTGATAAGTTATTATAAAAAGGAGTTATTAGGTCAAATGTGTCACCCTAGGGAGCTTCGAACTTGTTTGTGAAGAAGAAGGATTACACTTTGAGACTCTATAGGACTTATAACAAGGTAAATAAGATTACTTGTCAAGAATAAGTATCCCCTATTTTGAATTGATGATTGGTTTAATCAGTTCCTAGGAGTTAGCATGTTTTACCAACTTAAAATTAAATAAGAAGATATTCTCAAAACTGCATTTAGAATCGAGATATGGACATTATGAATTTATGAAAATGCCCTTTAGACTTACCAATGCACCTCGCTGTATTCATGGACCTCAGGAACAAAATTTTCAGGACTTATTTAGATAAGTTTGTGGTGGTATTTATTGATAATATTCTTATATACTCTAAGGATAAGGGAGAACATGGTGAGTATCCGAGAATAGCACTACAAATATTAAGAGAACATCAATCGCTTGCCAAATTACAAAAGTCTAAATTTTGGCTGGAAGAAGTGGCATCATTATGGCATCTTGTTTCTAAGGAAGAGATTAAGGGCTGCCCTTATAAGGTAAAAATAGTAATTGAATGGCCAGACCAACTAATGTTACGAAGTGAAGAGTTTTCTTTTGTTGGCAAGTTATTACTTGGAGCTTTATACATGATTTTTCAAAAATAGCATCACTAATTAGTTAAAGAAAATTTAAGTGGTCGGATAAATTTGAGGAGGTTTCTAGGAGTTGAAGAAAGGGTTAACCATAACCTCTATTCTTACCTCACTAATAGAAGGTAAAGAGTATACCATCTATAGTGATACTTCTAATAAAGAGTTAGGATGCATGTTAAGGCAAGATGACATGGTCATAGCTTATGCATCCCGACAACCCAAATCATATGAAAACATTTATTCTACACATGATTTGGAATCGGTTGATGTTGTTTTTGCTTTAAATATGTGGAGACATTACTTATATGGGGCGACATGTAAGATTTATATCGACCATTAGAGTTGAAGTACATTTTTACCTAAAAGAAGATCAATCCGAGGCAACCCACTGGTTAGAATTACTTAAGGATGATGACTCACAAATACAATATCACTCGAGTGGAAGCAAATATCGTGACAAATGCGTTGAGTAGGCAAACAAAACATAGTTTGAATGCAATAACGATAACCCAACTCGTTGTTAGGAGATACACGATATTTTAATGCAATAACGACAAATTCTTGAGGAAGCACACAATACACGATATTTGGTATATCCAGGAGGAACAAAATGTATAGAGACTTGAAGCAATATTTTTGATGGAATAATATGAAAAGAGATATTGCAAAATATGTAAATAAGTGTTTGACTTGTCAAATGGTAAAGATCGAACATCAATGTCTTGTAGGTGAGTTAAGACTTCTAGAGATTCCTACCTAAAAATGAGATTCAATTTCAATGGACTTCATAATGAGATTACCTCTCACTTTAAAAAAAAAAAAGGGGGCCATATGGGTGATTGTTGAGCGACTTATTAAATCTGCTCATTTTACACCAATACATTAACACATGTAATGTAGAGAGACTAACACAATTATACATTAAAGAAGTCAATGCTATTTAATTTAATATATTTTTATTTAATTATATATATATATGTATTTTATAATTTAGTAATTTATCATTGTCAGTTTACCTATTGCACGAATTCGTGCAAATCAAAGCTAGTATCTATTAGGGACAAGAGGTTCCAAGCACGTTTCGGCAAGCTCTACAGCGAGCTTTGGAAACTATATTAAATTTTAGTAGTTCGTGTCACCCAGAAACAGATGGGCGGACTGAAAGGGTGAATCAAATATGAGAAGATATAATGGTAGCATGTATATTCGACTTTCAAGGAAAATGAGAAGATGATTTATCTTTGGTGAAGTTCTCCTATAATAACGAGTTATCAAGCCACAATTAAAATGGATCCATTTGAAGCATTGTATGAAAAAAAAAACAGAACCCTATTATGTTGGAGTAAGTTAGATAAAGCATTTATTATAGACCCTGAGTTAATTCAAGAAATTACCAAAAAGGGGTGAGGAAGATTTAAGAACATATCAAGCCAATTCAAAGTCGACAAAAGAGCTATACAAATAAAAGTATTTTTCAAAGTGTCCCGAGCGAAAGGGGTCAAAGATTCAATATTAAGGGAAAATCAAACCCAAGATACATTGAGTCGTATGAGATCATACGAAGTTAAATCCAATGACTTATAGGTTAACTTGTTGTCTAAACGCAAGTAGATGCACAACACTTTTCATATTTTGCAGTTTAGGGAATATGTACACGATCCACGCCATAATATTGTGACATAGCCCTAAAAATCACTAATAATTTATTATATAAGGAGCGTCCACTGCAAATATTGGATTTTAGGGTCAAGAAACTCTGTAATAAGAGCATTCCTTAGGTTAAAGTCTTGTGGACTAACCATACCTTGTCGAAACCTATATGAAAAACCGAGAAAGTTATGAGAAATAAATATCCTCAATTGTTTTTAAGGTAAGTCTATAAACTTTATGTCCAAATCTGCTAGTTTCGAGGACGAAACTTATTTTAAGGGGAAGAGTGTAACAACTCGACCCTAAATCACATTATTTATTTTACTAATTACAAAATTTGTATAATCGAGCGGGCGCACTTCAATTCGACATTTGGATTATTTTTTTATGTGTGTTATGTAGTTCAGAGCGACAGAATGGTCTCTAATAAAATTTCATAATAATGATTGTAAATTTACACATATATTTAAGGAGAAAATTTAGAAATTTGTATAAATATATAACGAGTATAAATATGTAGGTACATGGTTATAAGGCTATTAAAGATTATATTTTAAAGGAATCGTTATATTTAAGAATGAATTGTATAATTTGTATGCAATACTATTTAAATGAAATAAAATAGGAATGAAATAACAATATAATAATAATAATAAAAATCAGAATGTGCTAGAGATAACAGGAAACAAAGAAAAAAATAAAAAAATAAATTAACATTGATAAAAATATCGACTTCAAATTAATTAGGCACAAAGCAAATTTAATTTTCATTCGCTCATCTCTCTCTCTCTCTCTCTCTCTGCCCTGCATCCCCTCCCCTACTTCTCAATCCTTTCTGCTGCCTCACTGCTCCGGCCAACAGCGCCGTCGACGTCGGCTAGAAACCGGCGCCAGCTTCTCTCTCTCTCTCTCGCTCTCCCCTTCTCCTTCTTTCGTGCAACTCTGCTGCGGCCATTCCCTGGCCAACCGCTGCTGCCTATCCACCAGAATTAGACGCCGGTGTAGCCAATTCTCACCAAAGCCTAGTCGTGCTACACCACCACGACTCCTTCGTTTCTTGGCTTCCACTCTTGGTTTGAAGGTAAAACCCTAAATCCTAGATTATCACACTTCATTATCTATTTAATGATTGTAGTTGTATGAAGACTCGAGACATCGCTCAATGCATTTACGAGTTACATTACATGAATCGAGAATAACCATCTCGTATTTATAGAGTTTTGATTCCAAGGCATTCTCTGTGTTTTAAAAACTTTTCTGAATGAAATGGTATCCTCTCTAAGTACTACAGCTTGCACTTCATGTGTTTATTGCGCTTCTTTAAGTGACTCGAAAACCGATTCTTTGTTCCGAGTCCAAGCATCACTCGATTTATCGCAGATTGAGTGGACTAGTTTTTCACCTTCTCTCACTCGAAACCGGCTTCGATTATAAGCTCAATTTCATTAGAGTCGGTACCTCTAGTCTGTTTCATACTTAGTCTATATCAAGTTAGCTCACTCGATATTCTTTACTTATCTTGATCTATCGCTTAGACTAAGTCGGATGGAATTTTGAGTTATATAGTTATTAGACTCGGAAAATTCCACTTCTCTTCCGACTCGAGATAATTAGTTGATTAATTATCATAATTATTTTATTATCCGTGTCTAATCTTGGACCAAAGTATTTTATACTTTGAGAACCAAAATTGATTTACTTTTGTAGGTTATTCAATCGAGGATACACTTTTCAAATTACAAAAGTAACCTAGGCTTGAACGTCAAATCACCAGCAGACATGGCTTTTCACCTTCTCTGCTCCAGTCCTAGAAGATTGTGTCGGGCATGTCTGTTTTCAAATCTGAAAAGCTGGAACGCTAAGCTTAACGGTGGTTTCCACCTTATTTTTCAAGACACCGCCAATGGTTTTGGGACTTCCAAGAGAGTTAAACCGTTGTCCAATGTTCACGAGTACAACGGATACTTTCCGAGTGACTCGAAAGCTTCTATCAACGGTCACGAGAGGACTCTCGGTCAGCGAGATAAAGATAACGGCTACTCGCCTGGTCATCTATAAATAGAAGCCACTTCACAAGACTTGAAGATTGCCGAACATATTGTTAATACACATACTTGCTCAAAGTCTTTGTATACATTCTCAATCTTCTACTTACAACTCCTACTCTGTAATTTATTACCTTCCGAGTTGTAAGGTCTTGTACTCGATTACAAACTCTTTCTTACATTCTTTGTAAGGTCCCTTGACTAAGTCGTAAGGGTTAACTCGGCTTAGTTGTCCCTAGCTGTAAGGGTTATCTCGGCTAGGAAGTACTAGATCGAGATAAGGGAATTTCTAAGTTTAGGAAAACTTGTATAGAGTTGTCTAAGGGAGCAACTCGGGTTCGATCAGTTCACGGTATTTTGTGGACTCAAAATAGTGGATTTGACTTCGTGTGCGGATTGACACGGTCCGTGGTTTTCTGCCCCGGGAGGGTTTCCACGTAATTTCTAAGTGTTATCTTTCCGAGTTCATTCTAGACTCGGACAGTCATATTACTCCTACTTGACTTGCCTGTTTATTCGTGATAGCATCTCCGAGTCCAAGCTTTTCGACCTGTTGTTTGACTCGGAACCTGTCTCTGTCTCTTCGTTAACAAAAGAGCTAACGTTTCAGGAAAAACTTCTATCACCCTATTCACCCCCTCTAGGGTGACTCGGACTCTCCCGAGCAAACCTTCAATTGGTATCGAGCCTAGCCTTTTAGAAAGGATCTAACCATCCAAAGGTCTAAAGATCAAATGGCTCGGAACACCGGAGAGTTCGATGAAGGAAGATCTTCCAACAGGCCACCAAAATTCAAAGGATCAAACTTTGGGCACTTGAAAGAAGCTTATGAAATGTTTCCTCATGGATCATGATGAAGATGTATGGGAAATCATACAAAATGGAAACTACGTCCCTATGAAATCGGAAGAGTTCGGACTCGTTCCTAGGACAAAGGTTGAGTTCACACTAGGAGAAGCAGAGAAGTTCGAAAGAACTTCAAAGCAATGAACATCCTTATGTGCACCATAAGTTCGGAAGAATATAATCGAGTCTCTGCTCGTGACTCGCCAAAGAGGTGTGGGATACTTTAGTCAACACCTACGAAGGTACAAGTCGGGTAAGACAAGCGAAGATCAGTCGAGTATCTTCATAAATATGAGCTTTTCAAAATGGAGTCAGAGGAGAACATTACTCGGATGTTCATTCGCTTCACTGAGATTACCAATAATCTCAAATCTCTAGGAAAGAAAATTTCCCATGAAGAAATGTGCTGGAAAATTCTCGAAGCCTACCCAAGAGACGATGGGGTCCAAAAGTAATTGCCATAGAGGAGGCTCGGAATCTTGCACAGTTGAAACCGGACGAGCTGATAGGAAATCTTCTTACTCACGAAATCCACCTAGAAGAGGAGGATGCTTGAGGCAAGCACAAAAAGAAATATCGCTTTAAAGGTCTCGAAACCCAAAATGAAATTCTAAGTTCCTCCGACTCGGAAGAAGACCCCATGGCGCCGATTGCAAGAGGCTTCAAGAGAATAATGAAGCATAAAAGATGGGATAAGAAGTCTAAGGAAGACTACTACAAAGAGACAAGAAGGATCTGGAAAGGTAAGTATTCTTCCCCTTCTAAGCTATCTTTGACTAAGAATTCCGGTTGTTTTGAGTGTGGCGGGAAAGACCACATAGTCAAGGACTGTCCAAAAAGGAAAAGGGACAGAAAGAAGAAGAAGGTCATGATGGCAACATGGAGCGATGAGGACTCATCGAGAGATGACGAGGACTCGGATGACTCGAAGTGTCCGATGGAAATCTCGACTCGAAGTCGAAGGAAAGTCGGACTCGAGACTCGGACAATGAGGAAACTAATCCTCAAGAGGTAATTGATTATTTCCTCAAATTCTCCAAAGTCGATTTAGCTAAGTACATTTTTACTTTGGAAGAAAAGTCCAATTCGATTCTTTGCAATTCAAAGAACAACTTGAGTTAATTACTTCGAGAGCACTTCTTTGAAAAATGAATTAGAAAAGCTGAGACTCTCATTCGAGAGAACTCAAGACTAGTGCTCAATCTAATAAGACCGAGTCCGAGTTACTCGGGAAAGAAAATGAGGAGCTAAAACAGAAGCTCACTAAGTCTCAAGATCTGGTTTTAAAGTTTACTCAAGGTCGGAAGAACCTTGACATGCTCTTAGGATCACAATGTGTCTCTTTTCGAAAAGAAGGTCTTGGTTTCAACAAAGAGGAAGAATCCAATTCCTACTCGGATTTATTCAAAAAGGATTTCAAAACTGTGAAGTTCGGGAAAGCTGAGCACGGTCCCATTCACGAAATGAAGGGAGGACTAAGCCCGGAACTGTTTACAAAAGAAACCATTCTCTCCTGTTTCAAAAGGAAAAGTTTTCAAAAAGAAAGAGATACTGAGACTTAGAATCGAGACAAAACCCAAAGTCATTCAAATCTGGGTTCCAAAACACCTTCTTCCTCGAGAAAAGGACCACCGTAAGGAATGTTACTGGGTTCGTTAGAGGAAGTGAGAAGGGTTAGACTCTCTCTGTTTTGCGGAGTCATTCGGAAAAGATCAAAGGACACTTGGTACCTTGACGGTGGATGTTCCCGCCATATGTCGGGAGATGCGGGACTCTTTTCGAGTTGGAAAAACATAAAGGAGGAAAGGTCACATTTGGAGATGATAACAAAGGCAAGATAGTGGGGATTGGCAAGATTAGAAAAGGAAGCAATTTGGTCGATCCAGTTTACCTTATCAAAGGTTTAAAGTACAATCTACTCAAGCATCTCTCAACTATGTGATAAAGGTCAAGAGGTAAGATTCACTCGGACCAACTGCTACATTTCGATGTCAATACCAAAGAGACCAAGCTCGTCAGGTAGAAGATCAGGTAACACCTATATCATTCCTCTCTCGACCCGAGTCGAGAATCTATCGTGCCTAAAAGCATCTCTCATTGATGATTCTTGGCAATGGCATCGTAGATTAGGTCATATAAGCATGCATACTATTAAAAAGTTATCGGATCATGGCCTAGTCGAGGATTGCCAAGTTGTGCTTTCATTAAAGACAAAGTTTGTGAAGCATGTACAAGGGGAAACAGGTCAAATCTTCATTCAAGTCTCTCAAGATCTGTTTCCACATCAAAGGTGCTTGAAGCTGTTACATATGGATCTATGTGGTGAAATTCTAGTGAAGAGCCTCGGAGGTAAATCCTACATTCTTGTCATTATTGATGACTTTTCAAGATTTACCTGGGTGTGTTTTCTCAAACATAAAAATGAAGCATTCAAGGAGTTTAGCGAACTTTGTAGAAAGATTCAAGTTGAGTCTCGGACTCGGATTCAAAGGATTCGAACCGACCAAAGGAAGGGAGTTCGACTACTCGGAATTCTTAGAGTTCTGTGATCAGAATGGAATCTCTCACAACTTCTCAGCACCAAGAACTCCTCAACGAGACGGAGTTGTAGAGAGAAAGAACAGAACTCTTGAAGAAATAGCTAGGACTATAATGATCGAACATGATCTTCCCTACTACTACGGGCGGAGGCAATCAACACCGCGAACTATACACTAAATAGATGCCTCATCGGACCAATATTGAAGAAAACACCCTACCGAGCTCTACAAACGGAAGAAGACAAACATCTCATACTTTAAGCCCTTTGGTTGCAAGTGTTTTATTCACAATAATGGTAAGGATCGCTCGACCAAGTTTGATGCTAGGTCGAGACGAAGGTATTTTTCTAGGTTACTCTTCACATAGTAAAGCTTATCGTGTCTTTAACAAAAGAACTAACAAAGTGGAAGAGAGCATCCACGTTATTTTTGATGAACTTGAATAGGAAAAGCTCGGTGAGTCTTCATACTCATATCCGAAACTCAGCGAGAGAAGAAGATGAAGCCGAGCTCGGAAAGACTCAAACTCGGCTGACTCATAATGATGCCACTCGGAATGAAGTAGCTCAAGAGTCAACTCGAACGCCGAAGGTGAAGCCGAGCATGGAGCTAACTCGGAACAGACAGATCAGCCAATTCAACCTACAAATCTGGTGAATCGGAGGACGGGTAATGCTTTCAAGTTCTCTTCTAGTCATCCACTAGAGAACATACTCTCGACATCAACACTGGGGTAAGAACTCGTTCCTCTCTTCGAAACTGTGTGCATTCACTGCATTCATCTCATTAATAGAACCCAAAAATGCACTAGAGGCCCTAAATGAACCTGAATGGGTAGAGGCCATGCAAGAAGAGCTGAATCAATTCGAAAGAAACCAAGTCCGGACTCGACCAAACGACCATCTAACCACCCAGTCATAGGAACCAAATGGGTTTTCAAAAACAAACTAGATGAAGGTGGGGTAGTAGTCGGGAATAAGGCTAGACTTGTGGCTCGGGGTTACAATCAAGAAGAAGGGATTAATTGTGGGGAAACCTTTGCACTGTTGCCCAAATTGAAGCCATTAGAATTCTGTTGGCATTTGCATCCAGCATGCATATTAAATTATATCAAATGGATGTTAAGTGTGCATTTCTCAATGGTTTTATTGAAGAAGAAGTCTATGTTGAACGACCTCCTGGTTTTGAAAACTCGGAATTTCTAAATCATGTTTTCAAACTTCAAAAGGCTCTCTATGGTCTTAAACAAGCACCTCGAGCTTGGTATGAAAGAGCTGAGTAGCTTCTTGGTTCAAAATGATTTTAAAAGAGGTCGGATCGACAAGACTCTCTTCATAAAAACTAAGGGGAAAGATTTCCTTATTGTTCAAATCTATGTTGATGATATTATCTTCGGTGCTACTAATGAATTTACGTGCGAGAATTTTACTGGGTTGATGAGTCAAGAGTTCCAAATGAGTATATTGGGAGAACTCAACTTCTTCCTTGGGTTACAAATCAAACAAGATAAAGATGGAATCTATGTCCATCAATCAAAGTACACCAAGGAACTACGAAGAAATACAAACTCCAAGATGCAAAACATACATCTACTCCCATGAGCGAGCGATATAAAGCTTGACTCACACGAGAAAGGTAAAGCAATAGATCGAAACTTTATCGAGGTATGATTGGATCTTTGCTATATCATACTTCCAGCGAGGCCGAGATATAATGTTCGGTGTGTGCCTATGCGCAAGATTTCAAGCTAACCCAAAAGAATCACATCTCATCTGCGGTGAAAAGAATATTCGAGATATCTTGCGGGCACTCGGAATTTAGGTCTATGGTATTCCGGAGACTCGGAGCCGACTCTTACTTGGATACTCGGACGCGGACTACGCAGGATACAAAGTTGATCGAAAGAGCACATCCGGAGCGTGTCAATTTGCAGGTCAATCCCTAATATCTTGGCACTCAAAGAAGCGAACTCAGTAGCTCTATCAAGCTGCTGAAGCTGAATATATTGCAGTTGGAGCTTGTTGCGCTCAGATTCTATGGATTAAGCAACACTTGAAGGATCTTGGACTATTCCTCAACTCAATTCCAATCAAGTGTGACAACCAAACCGCAATCGGCATCACCAAGAATCCTGTCCGGCACTCGAAAACAAAGCATATCGAGGTTAGATATCACTTCTTACGTGATCACTCGGAAAAAGGTGATATTAAACTTGAGTTCATTCCTACTAATCTTTAATTAGCCGATATTTTTACTAAGCCTCTTGGTGAAGATCGGTTTTGCTTTATTCGGAATTAGCTTGGTATGTTAAATGCTTAATTATGTGCTATTCTTATTCATTGCATAATTACGTGTTATGTGTTTTCCCTTTAATAACCATTAGCTCGGTTGATTCGGTGATACTTGGGTTAATAGTTATTTTGTGTTTCGAGTCACTCGAAACCTATCCGAGTCAAACTCGGACGTAGAGAAACTTAGACTTCAAATTTTACGAAGCTATCTCTAGATCGGTAGAGAGCTTCGGATTATATTTTCAAAATCTTTTCTCTCTCCTTCTCTCGAGCGCTGTGATCGGTCGATAGCCGTGGATCTCTAACCGCTGAAATCTTAACCGTTGAAGAGAACCGTCACAACGGTCTTCGATGACCGATGGACAAGCCGAGTCGGAACGGAGTTATATTTAACGAGATAGTTGATGGGCGCGCTTATTTTTTATAAATAGCGTCTATTCATCTTCGTCTCGAGTACTCTACATTCCATCTCTCTCAAACGAAACTTTTCGCGGAAGATTTCTACGTGAACAGTGATCTTTGAAGTTCTTCAAGCATCGTAAAGGCCATCTCTCGTAAGTTTCGATTGCTCTCATCTTTTTCTACATCTTTTCGGTTCTTCTCTTCTACCTCTTCTTCTCTTCTCTACTCAAAAGTTTCATCTTTCCTTCCATCGTTCAAAATGCCTAAAAGAGGAAACCATCCCAACTTCCAGATCTCTTCTTCCTCCAAAAGCCTCGCACCAAAATGCCGGAAAGCTCAACCCCCTCCAAACCCATTGTCACCCGAGCACCTTGCGTCTGGATGACAAGTTCTTTCCTACAACCAAATTTTCTTGGTTGGCTCACATTCAAACCACCGGAGCATATAACTTCATGTGCTTCAGCGAGTTCATCTATCCCGAACTCGTTTCTAAGTTCTACACTCACCTTACCCACTCGAGAAAATGTTCTAACCTCCGGGGTTCAGAACATCACCGTTCGCATCAACACCTCTCTCCTCCATCGCTTGTTCAAGGTCTCCTCTCTCTTCTTGAACAGCAACCCCATTCCGTTCACTTGAAGTCACCGACGACTTCTTTGGTAAGTTCGCCAAAGAGTTTCTGAGTCCGGAAAAACTTTTACGTGACTCGGTTGAAGTCGAAGCTCGCCTTATGTGCTTTCTGCTGATGAGAACTTTTTCTCACAGCATTCCAGCAAGGAGAACCCCAACTCCAAGCACCTCAAAGCTCTCTTTGACATTCTTGAGGGCTACGAAGTAGACCTCTTCCCCTCCATCATTGAGCAAATGGCCGCCGTGCCAGCTCAGCTTCAATTAAAGAAGACCACCTCACTTCCTTTTGGTGCTCTTCTCACCCTCGTCTTCAAATAATTCCAAGTTCCTCTCCCTCGGACCCAAATGCGTATGCAGAGGCTGCCGTTGTTGTCGGCAAAAAGGAACTGCAGGAGTACGGATACTAGGAAACTAACCCCGGTGTATGGGTTCATAACTCGAAGCCGAGGCCTCCCTCTCCTCCTCGGACTCGGAAATCAACCCCTCTCTCTCTTCCCTCTCTACCTAGTGGTGCTTCCACCTCCGGTACCTCCAAATCTCTCTTTGCTCTCTTGTCCCCGTTTTTATGGACAAGATCGGCTCTGTGTCCTCTACTTTCTAGGACACACTCCGGTCTTTCAAGCATGTCCTCCAACATCCGATCATCAACCAAAAGACCGGTCAATCCTAAATCCGAGAGCAGCGAGTCTCTTGTTCTTGAGATGAGGGCACTGGTAAAGGAGCGAGAAGGAGCTGGTCGAGCTCCTCGGAGAGAGAAGGTCCAAGGCGGCTCGGGACCATGGTGACTCGGACGCGTGCGAAGCGTCTTCGAGCCCGGCTCGACCTCCTCGGACAACGGGGCTGAAGAAGAAGAAGCTGTAGATGCGAAGCAGCAGACACCGAGGAGCTGCGGCTGAGGCGGCTCCATTCGGGCAAGGGGAGGAACACCAAGAAGAAGCAGTGGGAAGCTGCTAAGGGTCGGCTTGCTCCGCAAGCTCAAATAGTCGTACTCGGCTCGGACAGCGATCCGGGTGGGTCGAAGACCTCGCTACTCTAGAGGTCCCAAGGGAAGAACCTCTTGATCCACTCACTCCGGGTCGGCCACTTAGAGCTGAGCCCACGACGATCATACCGGTTCTCCCTCCGCCGCGCTCAAGCACATCATCAAGATCATACTAGCGACGGCGCACCTCTACTCCCTCTCGCTACTACACCAACAACCGCCCCTCCCTCGTAGGCACAATGCACTCGTGGCACAATTCCAAAGTCTGCGCGATTCTTCCTCTTTACGAAAGATTTTCTCTCCTTTGTTTTGTCCGGACATCTTCTTTGTATTTTTTTCGTTGTTTTTGTCTGAAAGGCAAGGGGAGAAATAAATCGAGATAACTTGTTATCTAGTTTAGGGGAGCTTTCCCTCTCAATCTATGTAATTTTTATTAAGTTCAATGAAGTAATGCTTTCTCTTCTATAACTTCGTGTTCACAATCTTTCTAAGTTAACATTATTTCATTAATTAGCATATTTTTGCTTTATGCTCTGATTGCTTTCGTTATGCTCCGATACACTAAGTATACTTTACTTAATTTCTTTTATGAGCAACTATTTAGAGTCGGATCCTTTTCACTAACAAAGTTTCTGTCTAAGCATGGAATGCCTTTCATCAAAAGGGGAGATTGAAGACTCGAGACACTGCTCAACGCATTTCCGAGTTACATTATATGAATCGGGAATAACCATCTCGTATTTATAGAGTTTTGATTCCGAGGCATTCTCTGTGTTTTAGAAACTTTTCCGAATGAAATGGTATCCTCTCTAAGTACTACGGCTTGCACTTCATGTGTTTATTGCGCTTTTTAAGTGACTCGAAAAGCGATTCTTTGTTACGAGTCCGAGCATCACTCAGATTTATCGCAGATTGAGTGGACTAGTTTTTCACCTTCTCTCACTCGAAGCGGCTTCGATTATAAGCTCAATTTCATTAGAGTCGGTACCTCTAGTCTGTTTCATACTTAGTCTATATCAAGTTAGCTCACTCGATATTCTTTACTTATCTTAATCTATCGCTTAGACTAAGTCGGATGGAATTTTGAGTTATATAGTTATTAGACTCGAGAAAATTCCACTTCTCTTCGACTCGGATAATTAGTTGATTAATTATCATAATTATTTTATTATCTGTGTCTAATCTTGGACCAAAGTATTTTATACTTTGAGAACCAAAATTGATTTACTTTTGTAGGTTATTCAATCGAGGATACACTTTTCAAACTACAAAAGTAGCCTAGCTTCGAACGTCAAATCACCAGCGAGACATGGCTTTTCACCTTCTCTCGCTCCAGTCCTAGAAGATTGTGTCGAGGCATGCTGTTTCCAAATCTGAAAAGCTGGAACGCCAAGTTTAACGGTGGTTTCCACCTTATCTTTCAAGACACCGCCAATGGTTTTGGGACTTCCAAGAGAGTTAAACCGTTGTCCAACATTCACGAGTACAACGGATACTTTCGAGTGACTCGAAAGCTTCTATCAATGGTCATAGAGGACTCTCGGTCAGCGAGATGAAGATAACGGCTACTCTGCCTGGTCATCCATAAATAGAAGCCACTTCACATGACTTGAAGATTGCCGAACATATTGTTAATACACATACTTGCTCAAAGTCTTTGTATACATTCTCAATCTTCTACTTACAACTCCTACTCTATAATTTATTACCTTCGAGTTGTAAGGTCTTGTACTCGATTACAAACTCTTTCTTACATTCTTTGTAAGGTCCCTTGACTAAGCTGTAAGGGTTAACTCAGCTTAGTTGTCCCTAGCTGTAAGGGTTATCTCAGCTAGGATGTACTAGATCGAGATAAGGGAATTTCGAGTCTAGGAAAACTTGTATAGAGTTGTCTAAGGGAGCAACTCGGGTTCAATCGGTTCACGGTATTTTGTGGACTCAAAATAGTGGATTTGACTTCGTGTGCTGGATTGACACGGTCCGTGGTTTTCTCGCCCCGGGAGGGTTTTCACGTAATTTCTAAGTGTTATATTTCGAGTTCATTCTAGACTCGAGACGGTCATATTACTCCTGCTTGACTTGCTCGTTTATTGGTGATAGCATCTCCGAGTCCAAGCTTTTCCGACCCTGCTATTTGACTCGGAACCCGTCTCTGTCTCTTCGTTAACAAAAGAGCTAACGTTTCCGGGAAAAACATCTATCACCCTATTCACCCCCTCTAGGGTGACTCAGACTCTCCCGAGCAAACCATCATTGTAGATTGAATTATATGGTTTTGAAAGATGTTTGTGGTTTGAATTTAAGGGTTGAATTGGAAAAGTTTTCATTAGTGTGAGAATGTTTGTGATTTGGTATTTTGGTGGAGTGATTGTATTGTGAAAATGAATAATTGCGATTGTTCTTGTGAGATGGTGATTTAGCGAATTTGATTGGGGATATTTTGATGTAATTTAGAGTAAATTGATTATTATCATTGTATTTTGGAGTTGGATATAATTGAGCAAAAGAAAGAGAAGTTGTGCGAGAGGTTGAGGTTAGATAATAAGTAAGCTTAGAGTCATGGAAAAATTTGAGCATTAGTGTACCTAATTGTGTATGTTGATGTGAATTTTGTTGAGGAACCGATGCATATAACCTTAAAGTAATGTTGTGGGATATATGGATTTTGAGCAAATTAAGTAAATTATGAAGTTTGAATGCAACGAAGAGAAGAGTGAGCGAGTGACAAGGATTGAAAATAACGTTAGGCTTGGCAAACTAATCGGATTAATAATAATAATAATAATAATAATAATAATAATAATAATAATAATAATAATAATAATAATAATAATAATAATAATAATAATAACACTAGTTAGAATCATATTTTTGTATGTTAAACAAGTTGCAGTAGTTAAGATATAAGTGAAATTTCAAAATGAAAATATTTTGATCTAAGTAAATTAACAAATTAAAGTCACGTAAAAATAAAAAAAGCTAGCTTAACTAATTTTTATGAAGTAAGTTATAAGAATTATGTAAATTTAATTAGAGATAGTATTGCAATGAAACTTAATTTAAATATTACTAATAAGAAAGACATATTTGAAATAGCAGCGAGGCCACACTTGTCGTCGACAAGCCGCTAAATCAATATTTTATAAAGGGGAGGAAAATATTTTGAATTCTAGTACGTTCATTGCCTATACCTTTTGAAAATTCACAAGTTTAAGCAAATCTCAATATTTCTTATAGATATAATTAATAATGAATCATTTGCAAATGAAGTTTTGTCACCTAATTAAGTGGTCCCCGACCAATTATCAATTATCAATTATCAAGGCTTACGCAATTCAATTCCACCGCACGGCTTCAACTCGGGTTCTCTGTCGGCTCGGGAGGTGTGCACCTTATTCAAAGATCGCATCACTTATACAAGGGGTTCAACTTTCAGATATCGGCAAGGAAATTTGACTCATATTCTCTCCCCTTTGATTTCGAACTAAACCGAATTGAAATGCGCGCGCTCAATTAAAATATTTTCAAAGCGGTTTTACGAGTGCAAGAATGTTCGTATTGAGTTTCGACTCATTCTTCGAAATATTTTACTATTTTTGTTTTAGGGAAAGCATTGGTGAACAATCAATTACGTACCAAGTCCGATGAAGGCAAACCATAACATGACATGTTGCATTTATGGTTCTGAAGGTATTAAGATGCTCAAAGTGTGTTTACCCTCAACCGTGGCTTGGGTATAACCTTGAGAATTATTACATGTTGCATATTATCTTGTGGAATGGACGAAAATCTAGGGTGTATAAATATTATTTACTAAACAAATGAAGCTGTATTTTGGGATCTTGTTTAAATATGAAGTATGACTTAGCTACTTGGGTGGTAAGCATTTACCCTTAACAAGACCGAATAGAAATGTAATAATTGAATGCGCAAATTGTATTTTATTTTATTTTACTTATTTCACCTTGTCCTATTTTTAGGACGGCGGTAACGCCTTTGGTCGTTATCTTCCACTCGTGACCTTACGTAATATTCTCTAATTAGGGCATTATTCAGTAATGGTGATTGGGGGCGTTACAAAGAGCAAACCTTCAACTATGATGAAGGAGCATTATTTCTAGCCTTAGATGGCCCGAGACGTTGAGTATTACATCGGGAGTTGTGCTACCTGCCAGCTACCCAAAAGCCACACCCTACCCCAAGGTTTATACATGCTATTGCCAGTCCATGAAGGTCCTTAGGAGGATGTCGGCCTTGATTTAATCACGGGCCTATCCCGAACTTAGAGGTCCAAGGATTTTGTGATGGTAGTTATGGACTTTTGATGCTTCTAAGGTGGCTAATTTGTACTTTAAAGAATTTGTTAGGCTACATAGTATTCACAAGAGCATGGTCTCGGATCGGGACTTTAAGTTCCTCAACCATTTTTGGATCATGTTGTGGAGGAAGATGGGAACCATTTTCAAGTTCGAACTACATGTCATCCTTAGACCGATGGTAAGATAGAAGTGACCAACAGAGCTCTGGGTACTATACTCGGAATTCTTGTGAAGAAGAATATTAGAGAATTAGATAAGGTACTGCCACATGTTGTGTTTGCCTACAACATAGCACCAAGCAAAGCCGAAGTCAATCCCCATTTCGGGTAGTATATGGACAGTAATCCTCTTACCCCATTTGATCCGGTCCTCATTTCTACCCCTACTTAGGTACGAGTTAGGAAGGAGAACAAAGGCAAAGGAGATCAAAGACATTCACAACAAGGTGAAAGAGAGGATTAAAAGATCCAATGCTACAACCAAGTCCTATGCGGATAGGCATAGAAACGAGGCCCATTTCCAGCTAGGAGACCTTGTCTAGATACACATAAGAAAGGAGAGATTTCCTTCCAAGAGGAAATCTAAGTTGCTACCAAGGTCAAATGGCCCCTTTGAATTGCTTGGAGCAAGTAGGTCCTAATGCCTATAAGATTGATCTACCTGGGGAGTATGGAGTCTCAGCCACATTCAATGTAGTTGATCTCAAACCATAGCTGGATGAAGACGAGGAGTTACAAGTTTGAGGACAAACTCTTTCGAGGAAAGAGGGAATGATGGAAATATTTCATCATCCGAGCCATAAGCCATTGTAGATAGCAATTATGAGTTAGCAGGGAAGCAGTCCAATAATTCATCCTTGTTGATCGGAGTGTGATCGAAAGTTTTGGTCCAGGACTAATGGGTCCGATCAAACATAAAGAAAAGAACACATATCTAAGCTTCATCAACTTGATCTATAATCAGATTCTGAGTGACCCTTGTTCTTGTTACTTGTTGCTTGAACAATTTATTTGTTTACAAGAGAAGCTACTTCGACCAAGTCATAACGGTATTGCCACACTCTCTGGTAATGAAAATGGCGACATCAGCAAAGAGCCTGTCCGAGTCTAAGAATCCTGCAAGCACATTTTCTTAATGATTAGGAAAGTTATTTGCACGGGAAATGGCCCTCTATAAAAGGCTTTCCTATCCATGTACAATCTGAAATTTTTAATCTATTAATAAAAGTTTGAGTGAATCAAACTTCTACCCTCAAAATTCCATAGTCTGCTGTAGCTTGGTTTGGCAACCAAGTGGTGTTCTTCTAGGTCTTAGAAACCTCTGCTGGATCCACTCCCGGACCAATTTCTTTATTGCCCCTTACTTGATTTTAAAGTCTGGACATTATGTCCCTTCCGAGTTAGTTAGGTTCTATCCCTTATTTCAAGTTTCTAACCCCATTTTTCCAACCTCTTATCCCTAGTTTCGTTTTGAATGTTGTATCAAATTGTTGAGGACAACTATTATCATGGTTTTGCTTCCTATTGCTAGGCTTGGTTCCATCATTTGGTATCAAACTCTTGGAGCCCCTCCTGTGACCTATCCACCCTTCCACCACAAACACAATCCACATTAGCTACAAAGCAAACTCAGCTACAAAAATTTCATCCAGACCTCGGTTTTAAGTAGAAGCTTGACCGGATCTTGAGAGAGAAACAAGACCTAGATGCCTAGGTTAAATACCCGACTAAACGGTTAGGGAAATAACTACAAGACAAGTTTGAGAATCTAAGAGATTTAAGACAACCGAGTGTTCACATTGAATCGGAAGATAGCTTTGACTCTAGGAAAGTTAGGAAGACATGAAAGGAGAGATGAGAAGAGCAACTTTGACATCAAAGTTGACATCCTAGATTTTCTAGGTAAGCTCGATCCTAATATCTTTTTGGATTGGCTACAAACTGTTGAAAGAGTATTTTATTATAAGGAAGTCCCGACTCTAGGAAAGTTAGGCTAGTTGCACTTAAGTTAAGGCACCATGCTTCAATTAGGTGGCAAAATGTTCAAAACAAAAGAGCCAAGGCAGGGAATGGAAAGATTAAAACATGGAGGAGAATGAACAAAGAGTTGAAGGTTAAATTCTTACCAAATCATTATCTCTAAGATAATTTTTGAAGCTACAAAAGTTGAGACAAGGAGTGAAATCTGTTGAGGAGTATGGTAGGGAGTTTGAGTTTCTTATTTGGAAACGTGATCTATCTGTGAATGATCCACAAACCCCGGTAAGATACTTGTCCAGGTTAGAAGAAAAGACGACTATTCTTGTTGAGTTGTAGCCATATACCAACCTTGATGATATGAGCTCGTTGGCTCATAAAGTTGACATGTAGAGGAGATCCAGAGGAAAAGGAGAGTCAACCAAGACCCCTTACAAACGCAGCAACCACCCAAGACCCCCATACTACTCACCCAGAACCAATCCATCCTTAACTCCACAAAATAAGCCTCCTCCTCCTTAGAATCAAAAACCCCACAAACCCCTTAGAAACCCAACCCAAAATCCATTGAAACCCACAGGTGTTTTAGGTTCCAAGGACTAGGGCATTAGGCCTTAGAAGGTCCTAATAAGAAGATCATTTTACTTGGCTGAGTACCGAGCAGCCTCGGAAGAGTTTAAGGAGATGAAACCGGAGTCGGACTCATAATGTTGTTTACAGGAGACTGATGAGCCTATAAAGGAAGGAGTAGATGAAGGAGATCTTCTGATCCTTAGAAGAACCCTCACTGGGTTTGTTGAGTAAGAAAATCAAGAGTAGAGGGAAAACATTTTCCATACAAGATGTATAATGAACGGCAAAGTGTGTTCATTGATCGTTAATGGAGGAAGTCGCACCAACATAGCATCCAAGTCTATGGTGGATAAGTTGAAGTTGCCAGTGTCCCCTCATCCAGCCCCCTACAACATTCAATGGCTTAATTAAGGAAAAGGTATCCAAGTCACTTCTAGATGCCTTAATTAAGGAAAAGGGATGAGATTTGGTGTGATGTGATACCCTTTGATGCTTGTCATTTACTCATAGGGAGATTATGGTTGTTTGATAGGCATGTCATGCATGATGGTAGGTTGAATACCTACACCTTTGTTAAGGATAAAAGAAGAGCACCCTCACCCCATTAAACCCTCCCAAATCCTAAAACCCCAAGAGCATGTCCAGGCCTCTGTCCTCTTTACTCGACTTATTGAAGTCACACCGGAATGAGTTTGAGTCACTCGGATTCCGGCTTATGCTAGGACAGGAAGCAACCCCGACTATTACGGACCCCGCCCTTTTCTTACTCCATTGTTACAAGAATTTGCCCAAGTTTTCCCCTTAGAAATTCCCCCTGTCCTACCTCCTAAGAGAACAATCCAACACAGAATTGATCTCTATCCGGATGCCCCACTACCCAATAAACCAGCCTATAGAATAAACCCTAAAGATATAGTAAAAATTCGGAGGCGAGGTTGATGAGTTGTTGGAAAAGGGAATGACAAGGGAAAAGTCTAAGTCCCTCTGCAGTGCTTGCCCTTCTTGTCCCTAAGAAGGATGGAACTTAGAGGATGTGTGTTGATAGTCGAGCCATCAACAAGATCAACATTAAGTACATATTTCCCATTTCGTGATTGGAGGATTCACTTGATGAGTTACATGGGTCCTCGGCTTTATGCAAGGTGGACCTCATAAGCGGCTATTACCGGATCGGAATCTGCAAATGGGATGAATGGAAAACAACATTTAAGACTAAGGATGGCCTGTATGAGTGGCTCATGATGCCCTTTAGCCTATCTAATACCCCGAGTACTTTAATGATGTTAATGAACTAGGTGTTGAAACCACTCATAGGGAAGTGTTTGGTTGTGTATTTTGATGATATTCTAGTTTATAGTATGATCTGCGAGGAGCATTCCGAGCACCTCGGAAAAGTCCTAGAGATTCTGGCCTAGGAGAAACTTTATGGAAACTCAAAGAAGTGCCAATTATTTAATTCGAAGGTTTCTTTTCATGATTTTATTTTGTCAAAACGAGGACTGCACGTGGATAATGAGAATATTAAAGCCATCAAAGATTTGCCAGTTCCTACCATTATCACTCAGGTGAGGAGCTTCCATGGATTGGCCTCATTTTATAGGAGGTTCGTTAGATGATGTATAGAAGGAGCGGAAGCAAAGATGAAGCAAAACCGCAAACAAGGCTACCGGGCATAGAGCAACTGCGGAGTGCGGTTACGGGGAAGAGGGTGAAAGAGGGGTCAAATGAAGGAGATTTTGGCTGAAATTTGGTGGGGGATGAGGTAACAGGTCAGGGACGGTCTGTGTAAAATTTGGGAATTTTGGAGTTTGGGAGTACCTTGATCTCGCACGCCTGAAGTGAGCGATACAGGGCTTGGTGTCCAGGCTCGACACTCTTTGTTTGGATCGGAGGTGGGGACGATAGGGTTCTTGGATGGAGCTGAGATTTGGAAGGAATGGACTCAACTCATGTATGGTGATGTGGATGAAATTTGAGCCGAAGTTGATGTATGGATTGGGAGATATGGATATGGGAAGTAGCTGGATAAAACCAAGGTTCTTTGCTTGGATACGTAAACACCACCGAGGGAACCAAGGGGCACCTTCAATCCGGCCGGATACGAAACACCACCAGAAGATTGGAAGGACTCAAAGGACACCACCAAGATTCCCACGCTCGGATACAGCAATGAGAATTCAAGGGGTCGAGAAATCCATCTCGGAAAGAGTATAAAACTCAAGGTTTATAAATTCATCAAAGTTGTTATTACATAGTGTATGCTTGCTGAATTTATAATCAATGAAAATAGCATTAACTAAGCTGAAAATTAAACTAAAATAACAAAGATGCTTTCCTCCTCTCCAAGTTAGAACCGAATGAATTCTGGCCAAGCATTTGGAAAATTGGGAACATGTGGTTGTGAGGCCTTTTCCCTTATGCAAGCTTCATTTCTATTTCGCCAACAAATCATATTCCTTGATGCTTCTAGAAGGTCTTCAATTCTCCCCTTTGATGCATCATCTTAGGCATTTAAGGACATGGCATTTGGACCTTTGGACCGTTCTTGATTATTTATGTTTAATAATCATAAAATGATAGCTTCTCATGGTTTTGACAAGGCCGGACCCATCATGTTCTAACATGGAAGAGTTAGGTGTGATAGCTTGATTCTTCTTGGCTAACCTTCTTGGCTCTTAGGTAAATAATTATTTATGAACATGAATTCATAAAAGATCACATCCTCGGTTACTCATCCTCCGGGATAAAAAATGAACAAAGGAAATTCAAGTGTTTTTGGTTCATTGCTATGCATGTTTGACCCTTTAAGATGAATAACTTTCAGCTCATGTTTTAGGGCAGTCCACTTTCCATCACTAGTGATTTCGGTATAGTCGTGACCCCCATGACTGAACTGTTAAAGGAGAAGAAGTTCTAGTGGATAGATGCAGCTCGGAAAGCCATTGAGGAGCTGAAGCCGAGGCTTACTTGTGGCCCGGTTCGACCCTAGCTGATTTCACATATCTGTTTGAAGTGGAATGTGATGCATCCGAAGTTGGCATAGGAGCAGATCTTGACCCAGGAAGGCAAACTTGTTGCCTACTTCATAAGAAGCTCAATGACACTAGAAGGAAGTACTCCAACCTAAGACAACGAGTTCTATGCCAACATTAGAGCTCCGGAGTATTGGAGACACTCCTTATTGGTTCTTAGTTCATTATTCACTCGAGACCATGAGGTGTCGAAATACATCAAAGGACAACATAAACTCAAACCTAGACATGCCAAGTGGGTAGAGTATTTGCAGTCCTTCCCTTTCAAAATCAAGCATAAAGCTAAACATTTAAACAAAGGTACTGATGCTTTTCAGGCTACTTTCTTTGTTGCCCCTTGATCTCAAACCATACCTAGATGAGGATGAGGAGTTACCGAGTTTGAGGACAAAATTTTTCGAGGAATTATGAGTTAGCGAGTAAAGCGGTCCAATAAGTCAGCCTTGTCGATCAAGAGTGTGATGGAAAGTTTTGGTCCACGACTAATGGTTCTAGATCAAATATAAAGAAAAGAAAACATATCCCGGCTTCATCGACTTGATGAAATAATTTGGAGTCCGTAATAAGTTGAGACATTGTGTATAATGTTGTTTTACATTTCATTAGGTAGAACATTATTTCTATTCACAGCAGAAGCTATTTTTGACTAAGTCATAATAGTTATTGCAACGAGTCCTCAGTAATGAAAATGGTGACATTAGGGAAGAGCCTGTTTGAGTCCAAGAATCCTTCAAGCACATTTTTGAAGTAGAAACCACACTAGTTTCTTAGCCAAGAGGATGACTTATGAATCTTAGAGTCCTACAAGAACTTCTCCGATAGTAGCAATTATTAATGATGAACATTCTCATATGCGGCCGGGATTCCGAGTCCAGGAGTGCTGATAACATTTTTAGAGGAGGTGAAACTAGATGGAAAAGACAGTTTCTTATTTATAGTGTTTTCGAGCCTCGAAACTAACCCACTTACAAGCTAGTTACTAAGTCTGCAGCCAACTTTTGGACAGTCTAATGACGAGTCTTTAAGTGGCATTTTCAAGGCTTTTCAAATCTTTTCAACCAATTACAACTGGCCAAGAGAGAAGAAGAGTTGTTATTGATTCAGATTGCTTGTTGCGGACAAAATCAAGATCGAGAACACTTTCACGGTTTTAGTTTCTTTCCTAGTTAAGATTAATCTTTGTAATTAGTGTTGATTAATCCATGCCCTAATGTTTATCATGTACAATCAGAACTTCGAATCAATTAATATTGGTGATTGATACACTCGTTGTGTTTTAACTTAGAAAGTTTGAGTGAATAAAACTTCTACCCTTAAAATTCCCCGACTTACGTAGCTTGGTTTGGAAACCATGTGTTGTTCTTCTAGGTCTTAGAAACCCCTGCTGGATCCACTCCCAGGCTACTTTCTTTGTTGCCCCTTGATTCGAAGCTGGACATTTTGTCTCTTCTAAGTCGATCAGGTTCTATCCCCTGTTTCCAGCTTCTAACCCACTTTTCCAACCGCTTATACTTGGTTTCCTTCTCAATTGTTATACCAATTGTTGAGAATATCTATTATCACGGTTTTTATTCCCATTGTTGGGCTTGGATCCATCACTCTTTTCACAGTTTGAAGCTAATCCGAGAAAGATATAAGGATCAAGCTTACCTTCAAAATCTAGAATGTCAACTTTGATGTCAAAGTTTCTCTTCTCATGTCTCATTTCTTGTCTTCCTCTAGGAGTGTGGATAAATTCCTCCTCCGAAGACTCGGGCTCCTTTCGACTCAATATGAACACTCGGTTCTCCGGAATCTCTTAGACTCTCAAACATATCTTATAGTTGTTTCCCTAACTGTTTAGTCGAGTATTTAGCCTGGGCCTCCAGGTCTTGTTTCTCTCTAGGTTTGATCAAGCTTACGCTCAACACCGAGGGTGGATGACATTTTGTAGCTGATTTTGTTTTGTAGATAATAGGGATTGTGTTTGGGGTGGAAAGGTGGATTGGTAATCGGAGGCGCTCAAGAGCTACGATACCATATGATGGATCCAAGCTAAGCAACGGGAAGCACAACCGTGATTTTAGTTGTTATCCAAGAACAAGATAACAAGAGGTCTGGAGAAAGTGGGGTTGGAAACTAGGAACAGGGGATAGGACCTACCGACTCGGAAGGGGCAACAAAGAAACTGTTGGGAGTGGATCCGAGTAGGGGTTTCTAAGACCTAGAAGAACACCACTTGGTTGCCATACCAAGCTACAACAGCTAGGGAATTTTGAGGGTAGAAGTTTGATTCACTCAAACTTTCTAAGTTGAAACATAATGAGTGTATCAATCTACAATATCAAAATATTAAAAGTTGTGATTGTACAAGAATAGAAAGGCCTTTAATAGAGAGCCATTTCCCATGGAAATACGTTTCCTAGTCATTAGGGAAAGGTTGACTAATCATAATTAATCAACACTAATGACAATGATTAATCTTAACTAAGATAGAAGCTGAAAACCGCAAAAAGTATTCTAATTCTAATTCGACCAGTAGTACTAATCCGAACCAATAACAACTCTTCTTCTCTCTTGGCAAGTTGTATTGGTTGAAAAGACTTGAAAATCCTTGACAATGCCACTCGAAGACTCCATATTGGACCGCCCAAGAAGTAGGTCGTAGCATAGTAACTAGCTTGCAAGTGGGCTAGTTTCGAGGTTAAAAATATCTGTAAAAAAGAGACAGTCTTCTCCATCTGGTTCCTCCTTCATTGAGAGATGTTATCGGGACTTCGAACTCATAATCGTGGCTAGAGAAGAGAGTCTCCATCATTAATAGTTGCAATTATCGGAGAAATCCTTGTAGAACTCCAAGACTCGGAACTCATCTTCTTGGCTAGGAAACCAGTGTGGTTTCTTCTTCCGAGATGTGCTTGCAGGACTCTTTGACTCGGACAAGTTCCGCCTTTATGTCGCCATCTTCAATATAAGGGACTCGTAGCAATAATTGTTCTAACCTAATCGAAACGAGCTTCTCCTATGAACACACAAAATGTTCTACCTAATGAAATGTAAACCAACATCATACACAATGTCCGAACTTATTACAAACCCAAATTGTTTCATCAAAACAAAAAAATTTGTTCAAGCAATAAATAACAAGAGTAACGGTCACTATGGAACTAAGTGAGGTTGAAGCGAGTGCGGATCGGGGTGATGAAGCTGGGATGTGTAAACTCTCCTTTGCATTAATCCAAGCCTACTAGTACCGGACTATAACTTTCCATCATACTCTTGATCAGCAAGGATAAGTTCTTGGACCGCTTCACTGCCGATTCGAATTGCTATCTACGATGAGATGCTTGAGTTGAATGGCTCAAATGATGGAATATTTCCATCTACTCTAAGTATAATTAGACCCTCCCAAATCCAAAAACCCCAAGAGCATGTCCAAGTTTATGTCCTTTTTACTCGACTTGTTGCAGTCACACCAACATGAGTTTGAGTCACTCGGATTCGGCTTATGCTTGGACAGGAAGCTTCCCGACCATTACTAACCCCCACCTTTTTCTAACCCCATTATTATAAGAATTTGCCCAAGTTTTCCCCTCAAAAACCCCCTGGCCTACCCCAAAAGTGAACAATTTAACACAGAATTAACCTCTATCGAGATGCTCGATCGCCCAATAAACCAACGTATAGAATGAATCCCAAAGACACAGACTGAAATTCGGAGGTAGGTTGATGACTTGTTAGTAAAGGGAATGATTAGGGAAAGTGTAAGTCCCTCGTGCGAGTGCATGCCCTTCCTATCCCTAAGAAGGATGGAACTCGAGAGGATGTGTGATGATTGCCGAGCCATAAACAAGATTAGCATCAAATATAGATTTCCCATTCCAAGATTGGAGGATTTACTTGATGAGTTACATAGGTCCTCGGCCTTTTCCAAGGTGGACCTCAAAAGCGGCTATTATCAAATCATAATCCGCAAAGTGGATGAATGGAAAAGACTAGACTAAGGCTAGCCTCGTATGAGTGGCTTGTGATGCCCTTTGGCCTATCCAATGCCCCCATTACTTTTATGAGGTTGATGAACCAAGTGCTTGAAACAACTCATAGGGAAGTGTGTAGTTGTTTATTTTTTATGATATTCTAGTTTATAGCAAAGCTGCGAGGAGCATTATAAGAAACTTCGAAAAGTCTTAGAAATTCGGCCCAGGAGAAACTTTATGGCAACTCGGAGAAGTGCTAATTCTTTACTTCAAAGGTTTCTTTTCTTGGTTTTATTTTGTTTAAACAGGGCATGCAAGTGGATAATGAGAAGAT
Source organism: Talinum fruticosum (assembly GCA_021018815.1). NCBI lineage: Eukaryota > Viridiplantae > Streptophyta > Magnoliopsida > Caryophyllales > Talinaceae > Talinum > Talinum fruticosum. The sequence goes on from JAITYX010000012.1 coordinate 5,738,253, forward strand.
TAGAGAGATCCAAGATTGGCGTGTTCATACCGCTATTACTCAAGTAAGGAGCTTCCATGGATTGGCCTCATTCTATAAGAGGTTTGTCGGAGATTTCAGCATAGTCGCGACCCTCATGATTGAACTATTAAAGGAAAACAAGTTCCGAGTGGACGAAGCGACTCGAAAGCTCGTGAGGAGGTGAAATTGAGGCTTTGTTCCGCCCTGATTCTGGTCTTGCTCGATTTCATAAAATTATTTGAAGTGGATCTGATGCATCCGAAGATGGCAAAAGACCGAGTGCTTGACCCGAGGAGGCACACCGGTTGCCTACTTCAGTGAGAAGCTCAATGACACCAGAAGGAAGTACTCTACCTACGACAAAGAATTTTATGCCATCATTAGAGCTTTAGAGCATTAGAGTCACTACCTTAATGGTTCCGAGTCCATTCTTCACTTAGACCGTGATGCACGAAGTACATCCAAGGACAACATAAGCTCAACCCCGGACATGCCAAGTGGGTCAAGTATTTGCAGTCCTTCAATTTTAAAATCAAGCATAAAGTTGGACATTTGATGAAAATATTCCATCATCCGAGCTAATCAACTCGAAGCCACTACATATAGCAATTCTTAGTCGACAGTGAAGTAATCCAAGAACTCAGCCTTAGTGATCAGGAGTATGATGGGAAGTTTTGGTCTAGGACTAATAGGTCCGGATCATGTAAAGAAAAGAACACATATCCTAGCTTCATCAACTTGATCCGCACTTCAATTCAACCTCACTCAGCTTTTGAGTGCCCCTTGTTCTCGTTACTTGTTCCTTGAATAATTTATTTGTTTTTATCAAGCAATTTGGGTCCGTAATAAGTTGAGACATTGTGTATAATGTTGTTTTACATTTCATTAGGTAGAACATTATGTGTTTTCATAGGTGAAGTTGTATCCGACCGGGTCGAAAAGTTATTGCCACACTCCCGGTAATGAAGATGGCAACATAAGGGAAATACCTGTCCGAGTCCAAGAATCCTGCGAGCACATTTCGAGAGGAAGAAACCAATCTAGTTTCTTAGCCAAGAGGATGAGTTCTAGGTCTTGGAGACCTACAAGAACTTCTCCGATAACAACAATTATTAATGGTGAAGATTCTCGACTATGGCCACGATTCTAAGTCCAGGAGTCCTCATAACATCTTTCAAAGGAGGATTCCCGATAAAGATATTAGGATCGAGCTATGGTCGGATGGCCCTTTGATCTACCTAGGGAGTATGGAGTCTCAGCCTCATTCAATGTAGCTGATCTCAAGCCATACCTAGATGAAGATGAGTGACCCTTGTTCTCGTTACTTGTTACTTGAATAATTTATTTGTTTTTATGAAACAATTTGGGTCTTTAATAAGTTGAGACATTGTGTGTAATGTTCTTTTGTATTTCATTAGGTAAAACATTATGTGTGTTCATAGGAGAAGTTGTTTCGACCAGGTCGGAACGGTTATTGCCACACTCCCGGTAATGAAAATGGCGACATTAGGAAAGAGCACTGTCTGAGTCAAAGAATCCTGCAAGCACATTTTAGAAGAAGAAATCACATTGGTTTCCCGAGTGAAGAGGATGAGCTCCGAGTCTTTGAGTCCTACAAGAACTTCTCCGATAACATCAATTATTAATGAGAAGATTCCCGTCCGTGGCCACGATTCTAAGTACCGGAGTCCCGATAACATTTTTAGAGGATTTTTCGGACCAGGAGGAACCGGATGGAAAAGACTCTCTCTTATTTACGAGTGTTTTCTAAGCGTCGAAATTAGCCCACTTGCAAGTTAGTTAGTAGCCTGTAGGTACCTTTTGAACGATCTAATGAGGAGTCTTCAAGTGGCCTTGTCAAGGATTTTCAAGTCTTTTCAACCAATTACAACTTGCCAAGTGAGAAGGAGAGTTGCTATTGGTTCGGATTCATTGTTACGGTCGGAATCGGGATCAACAAAATTTTTAATCTATTGATATTAGTGATGGATACACTCGATGTGTTTCGACTCATAGAGTTTGAGTGAACAAAACTTCTACCCTAAAAATTCCCTAGCTATTGTAGCTTGGTTAGGCAACCAAGTGGTGTTCTTCTAGGTCTTAGAAACCCCTGCTAGATCCACTCGACATGCCATTTTCTTTTGTTGCCCCTTACTTGATTTCAAAGGTAGACATTTTTTCCCTTCGTGTCGCCCAAGTTCTATCCCCTGTTTTCAGTTTCTAACCCCACTTTTCCAACCTCTTATCCCCAATTTCCTTTTCAATTATTTTATTAATTGTTGAGGACAACTATTATCATGCTTGTGCTTCCCATTGCTTGGGCTTGGATCCGTCAACATTTAAACAAAGGTGCTGATGCTCTATCGTGAAGGTTCCTGTTACTTTTTATGATTGACTCTCATGTAATTGGTTTTAAACTTAATAAGACTTAGTATGTAGAGGATCTAGATTTTGAGGAGATTTTTGAGAAGTGTGTAAACATCCTGTTGGAAAATTTGTTGTACAACAAGGTTATTTGTTTAAAGGTACTAGATTATGTATTCCCTGAGGAGGAAACAGAGAATTCTTGATTTAGGAGCTACATGTTGGACCTCTTGCTGGACACTTTGGAGTGCACAAGACAACCAATATGATGAAGGAGCATTATTTCTGGCCTAAAATGGAACGAGACATCGAGCATTACATCAAGATGTGTGCTACCTGCCAGCTAGCCAAAAGCCATACCTTGCCCCAAGGTTTATACATGCCATTGCTAGTCCCTAAAGGTCCTTGGGAAGATGTGAGCCTTGATTTCATCATGGACCTACCACGGACTCGGAGGTCTCGGGATTATGTGATGGTAGTTATAGATAGGTTTTCCAAAATGGCTCATTTTATTTCCTGTCATACTACTTTTGATGCTTCTCGGTGGCTAATTTGTACTTTGAAGAAGTTGTTAGACTTCATGGTATTCCTAGGAGCATGGTCTCCGATCGGGACTCTAAGTTCCTCAGCCATTTTTGGATCACACTATGGAGGAAGATAGGAACCACTCTCAAATTCAGCAATACATGCCATCCTCGGACCGATGGTCGGACGAAGTGACAAATCGAACTCGGGTACCCTACTCAAAATTCTTGTGAAGAAGAATATCGAGAGAATGGGATGAGCTATTGCCACATACTGAGTTTGCCTACAATAGAGCACAAAGCAAAGCCATAGGTCAATCCCCATTTCAAGAGCATGTCTCAGTCCAAGAATCCTACAACAAGATCTCGGAAGAAAAAACCACACTAGTTTCATAACTAAGAAAATGATTTCCGGGTCTTGGAGTTCTACAAAGACTTCTCTCGAGAGCAACAATTATTAATGATGGATATTCTCTTATGTGGCCATGATTCCGAGTCCAATAGAACCGATAACATCTCTCTAAGAAGGAGGAACTAGATGGACAAGACTCTTTCTTTATTTACGGTGTTTTTGAGCTTCGAAACTAGCCCACTTGCAAGTTAGTTACTATGCTGCAAGCTACGTCTTGGATGGTCTAATACGGTGTCTTCATGTGGTGTTATCAAGATTTTTCAAGTCTTTTCAACCACTTACAACTTCTCAAGATAGAAGAGGAGTTGTTATTGGTTCAAATTGCTGCTACGGTCGGAATCGGGATCATGACACTTTTGCAGCTTCGGTTTCGTCTTAGTTAAGATAATTCTTTGTAATTAGTGTTGATTAATTATAATTAGTCTTAACCTTTCCTTAATGATTAGGAAAGTTATTTGTGTGGGAAATGTCCCTCTATAAAAGGCCTTCCTATTCATGTACAATGACAACTTTTGAATCTAATTGATATCGGTGGATCGATACACTTGTGTCTCAACTCGGAAAGTTGAGTGAATCAAACTTCTACCCTCGGAATTCCCTAACTATCGTAGCTTGGTTTGGCAACCAAGTGGTGTTTTTCTAGGTCTTATAAACACCTCCCGGATCCACTCCCAAGCCAGTTTCTTTGTTGCCCCTTGATTTCGAAGTCGGGCATTCTATCCCTTCCGAGTCAGTCAGGTTCTATCCCCTATTTCTAGTTTCTAACTCCACTTTTCTAACCTCTTATCCCCGATTTCCTTTTCAATTGTTTTATCAACTGTTGAGGACAACTATAATCACGGTTGCACTTCCTAGTGCTAGGTTTGAATCCATCATTTCGTATCGAGCTCTTGGAGCCCCTCCTATGACCTATCCATCCTTCTACCCTAAACACAACCCCATCGCCTACAAAAATGTCATCCACCCTCAATGTTGAGCAGAATCTTGACTAAACCTTAAGAGAGAAATAAGACCTGGAGGTGCAGGTTAAGTACCCGACTAAACGAGTTAGGGAAATAGACTGCAAGACAAGTTTGAGAATATAAGAGATTCCGAGAGAACCAAGTGTTCACATTGAGTCGAAGGTAGCTCGATGATGATAGAGTTACAAAGGAGCCCGAGTCTTCAAAGGAGGAATTTGTCCACACTCCTAGAGGAATAGATGAAACGCGACATCGGAAGAGTAACTTTGACATCAAAGTTAACATCCTAGATTTTGAAGGTAAGCTTGATCTTGATATATTTTTGGATTGGCTTGAAACTATAGAGAAAGTTTTTGATTGTAAAGAAGTTCCCGACTCTAAGAAAATAAAGCTAGTTGTACTTAATTTGAGGCACCATGGTTCAATTTGGTGGCAAAATGTTCAAAACAAAAGAGTCAAGAGAGTGAAAGACAAGATTAGAACATGGAGAAGAATGAAGAAACGGTTGAAAGATAAATTCTTGCCGGATCATTACCTCCAAGATAATTTTCTGAAGTTACAAAAGTTAAGACAAGGAGTAAAGTCTTTTGAGGAGTATACTAGGGAGTTTGAGTTTCCTTTCCGGAAGTGTGATCTCGTATGAGAATGATCCACCAACCTCGGTAAGATACTTGTCCGGGCTAGAAGAAAATATTGCTAGTGTTGTTGAGTTATAGCCATATACAACTCTTGATGATATGAGCTCGTTGGCTCATAAGGAGGATATGTATAGGAGATGAAGAGGAAAAAGAGAGTCAACCAAGACCCCTAAAACCCCTGCAACCATCCAAAATATAACACCCCAAAACCTACCCTAGGAGTATTACATTGTTCGAGTGTCGGTTTAACTTTCTAATTTCAACTTAACGGTAGTAAAGGTAATTTTTCAAAAAGAGTGATATTTTCTAAAAATTTCACAGAGTTCCATTTGTAATATGGTATATCCCGAGGCTTAAAGCCCTAAAACCCTACATAAAAATCATAATATAACTCAGCGAGCCATACGTTTGGAGTATACAACTCAACGACCACACGCGGAGTCCAACCAATCATGCATAAAGACTTAAAACGGTCTAAATGGTTCATGATACAATTAATACAAACTATATAAATTTAATTACAAGTTACAACACTTAGGAATACATGGTATGCACGTTAATAACTTGAGTCACTCAGTAAGCAAGCAACAATTAGCACACAGGAGTCCGTAATAGCCGAACGACAAAGCACACCTTTTGAGAGAGTCTTACACTATTAAAACAAAAATTCTTTACACATACTAATGATAATAATGAAGTGGGTAAACGTAGAATAACGTAATACAAATCTAGATAACTTTTAATGAAATCTCTTGAAATCCCTTGCAGCTTAAAAATCGTAACATTTTAATCATTCAAAATCACAATTTGCAATCATTAACAATTCTTTTGGAACCGAATCACTTTAAACAAGGTGGTGCAACCACCTACACTTCGTTCCAAATGCTTTCGATCATAAACCGAATATCTTTTCGGGGCTTTAGACTTGAACGAGCACCGGACAATTTTCTTTGGGGTGTGACCCCTTGACTCGAGCTCCCGGAACTATCTCTAGTCAAACTCTTAGAAGGCTTCGCTTTCCTCATCGAGAAAGAATCAACCACTCAGGTTGATGGGCATCCGATACGCAAGGATCTCATGGCCCGATACGCACGACCTCGTCATTCCTCCGGTCTAAACAATCCTTAGCCCAAAATTCATTCAAAACCAAAGTGATCACAATTACTCATCAAACTTGGTTTTAAACCACAATCTAAAATTAGTTTAATACCATAAAAGGCATAACATCACGTGCCACCCCTCTAAATTCACCTTCTCAAATCGGTTTCACTTTTTTAGAACATATTTCAAGTTTGAAAAGCAGTTATCAAGAATCATACTCAAGTATTATTTTACGTAAACATTTGAACTCTTTTCAAACAAACTTTTCGAGTATTATTTAGAATTAAGTCACTTCATACGCCAAGGGTTTCCATATTAAGATTTAACATTCCAAGTTAGCACATTAACTCAAGGATTCACCCAAGTATTTAGCATTTATTCATACTCATCCATAGCCTAATCAAGCAAGAATCTGTTATTCCTATACGCATAATTTCTCATCTCACTCCGTTTTCAAAGCTACAATCAATCAATATAGGTACGTATTTCTTTGATACTCCAAATCCACACTCCTTTCCTATACTCCAATGTTCATTTTTCCTTAACTCAATTCCTTTTCAAGCACAATGAGGAAACTGCAACTCCTTTGTACCACAATAACCACAAGTAATTACAACTTGACCCAAAAGTCCCAACTCTTCACCAATTGCCAATTTTTGCCTCAAATTCTCATATTATGTCTCCATATTATTAACCAACTCTTTCTTACTCATACTCTACCATATAACTCTCTGTTTCACATCACCACTTAAATTCCCTTAGCTCCACTTATCTTTAAGTTTAGTTCAATCTCTAGGATTTAGATATGTTTTGAACTCAATTAACCTAACAATCACCCGCTTATCACTTCCATGACTCAATTGTGCACTAATCAATATGAACTCAAACTCCCGTTTTATACTCCAAATCATTATTTCCCAATATTAGCAATTACCTTTCTACGTCGTAAATTCAAGAAATCCCTAAGGGTTCAATCTGAAACATTAGTTCCTAATTCGTAACCAAATTACAACTTATTCATCCTCAATTTCTAATTGAAATCTCTATATCACCCATCGGACCTTAGCAACTAATTCCAACGAAATTTCTAGGTTCCCAAACCCACCTTAACAAACTCAATTAGATTCTCTCATGTCCTAATTCGAGCCTAACTACTTCCTAAATTCATTATATATCACGGACATTCAATATTCACAACAAAATTCAATTGAGTTTTGAAATTGCTATTAGATTAGAGTATAAGACAACTCTAAGACCTCGAAATTTCAGGTGCTTGCACGGTAATGAATTAAGCTACCAAAAGTTAAGTGAAAAATTCGAAATTATTAAATTGAGTGAATTAGAAGTCGAGAACCGAAACCCGAGCATGGACCAGCTTAATTGGGCCTATTGAAGTTGAAGTTGGGCCCAATTAAAATAAAAAGAAAAGGAAATGAGAAATGAGGGTGACTGGCATTTGAGGAGGAGGAGTTGGCAAGTAAATTAGCAAGGAAGAGAAAGGGGTCCAATGGAAAATAGGCAAGCAAAGCCCATTAGGTGTGATTAGGAGAAGAGGAGAGAGAAATTGGGATAGAGAACAAAAGAGGAAGAACGAAGAAGCGTAAGGAGAAGCGAAGCGAGGAAAGAAAAGAACGGAAAGCGAGATACGGGGAGAGCGAGAGATGGAGCAGGGGAAAGCGAGAGAGGGAGAGAGCGCGAGAGGCCGGTGGCCGCCTGAACGGCAAGGCGCCGCTGCCGGTGGGCAAGGGAGAGCTCGGGCTTGGGAGGCTAAGCGAGCAAAAGAAGAAAGGGGAACGAAAGAACACGGAAGCGAGAGGAAAGCGAGAGCGGGACAAGAGCCGGCGCAGAGGACAAAGAGGAAGAGGAGCACGGCGTGCTCGCGCGGCCGCCGAGTGCGAGAAGGAATCCGGCGAGACCGAACAGAACCGAGGCTAGGGGTTTGAGAACCCGAAAACAACAGAGCGGAGGGAGACAACGAGAGTTTCGAAAAGGTAGAAGAAGTGGGCGCTGTGAAGAAGAAGGAGGGGGAACCGAGAAGAAGAAAGGGAAAGAGGAAACATAAATTAAAACCTAATGCCAAATCTTCCAAAACTGAAATTCTTAGAACCTCTAAGAATTCAAGGTGAGTAATCTGAATTCATCCTCCAAATAAAATGAATTCGGTGGATCGAACATGAATTCGAAGTATGAAATTGGAAACCCTAGGTTTAATTGAAGAAGTTAAAGGCTTAAATTCACTAAATTACCAACTCACGAATCAAAGAGCATGTTGTGATTATGTGATATCTAGTTCTGAATTTGTGATGTTTAAGTATTAATGAGCATGATTATTGAGAATTGGATAAGATTAGCTTGAATAGAATTAGGGTGAAAAATCAAAAGGTTAAGTTCATGACTTATGTGCAGATTTTCAGTAATTATGCATGCTGTCCGAATTTCTGTGAATTCATGTGTAGCCTAAATTTCCTGAAAATTTTACTGCAGCTTTGTGGCAATTTATGGAAATTTCCTGTAAAATTTGGTATGCATTGGATGAGTAGATTGGGAGATATGCAATTTTAAGTGAAAATGTCTTGTTTTGAGCAAAATCGGAATTAATTGAGTAACCGAGTTAAGAACTAAAATTTAAGAAGCTATATGGCTAGATTAAAAGATATATATCAATTAAGGAAAGTTATAGAACCATAAACCACCTATACGCGATAATACGCGATCATGAAAACGATAAGTTCGTTGATTGGAAATCATAAGTGATATGCTTATGTGATTATGTGTTTATCTTGAATTACATCGATTATAAATGACATAAGCATGCGTATGTGAAATGAATTGATTATACTTGAGTTGGAACTTGCTTATGTGAATTGCTTGATTTGAAGAAGTTGCGTATGAACGTATTGAGCATGCATTATATGAATTAAGTGTATCTTATGTATGAGTAATAAGAAGTAATAATAAGATAAGAAACATAAAGAAATAAAGAAGGGAGAAAGGATTGTGTTATTGATCTTAGACCCCACGAATTAAAGAACCCTCTGAAGCTATGGCCATAGAAGTGTCTCGTCAACCCGAAGCCACGAATTGAATTGCTTCCACGAATTATTGACGTGATGCGTCCTTCGGGGAAGGGAGGATGCCTCGAGGCCACGAATTGTTTTGCCTCGAGGCCATGAATTGTATACCTCCGTGAACCGAGCCCATGAATTGTTTTGGCTCCAAGAACTGGGTCTTTAGAGCAGAACATAAATGTTCTTTCCATTCGAAACTAAGAAGACTTAAAGAATTACGATATGAAGAATCGAATGATCGTGCATGATGAACAAGAAAGAAAGAATCAATGATTTATGAAATGCACGATTGAACTCAAGAAGAAGAATGAAGAGAAGAACGAATCTTGATTTCATAAGAAATGAATACGATACGAAGTAAGATATGATTTACGTAATGAATGCCTTACTTGATGAATGATTCTATGACTTACTTGCGTAGAAAGATGAATGAAATATGTTTGATTGAATTCTTGAGTAATTGATGTCATTATGTTTCTCGGCAAGTTGGTAAGTTTAGAATCTCGCATGTCTTAAGCATATATGATTTGAATCGCATGTTATGAATGAATTGTGAAATTACGTGTGTTTGTTAATGAATTAATGTGCAAAGCGAAACCGGGGTTGGGTTTGGATTATTCACTGGGCTAGTGGAGCTCATGACCTCACCAACATTTCGGTACATAAGTTAAGACTCACAGGAGTTGCCTTTGGCTTTCGAAATAGCGATCGGATAGGAGATGTCGGACATACTGCATGTTTTGTGTCTTGTTGTAAAGATGTTTATAAAGACCTAGTTGTACTTGAACTTAAGTTTGATTATGAATGTAAAAGCCCTAAGTGAATACTCCGAGCGTGTGGCTTGTTGAGTTGTGTTGTGATACTCCGAGCGTGTGGTTCGTTGAGTTTATGATTGTGTTTCATGCGGGGTTAGGGCTTTAAGCCTATGGGATTAGCCATATTACGGAGGAAACTCGCCGAAATTCCCGAAAAACCTTGGAAAACCTAGGATTACGCTTTCGCCAATCCAAGAAAGGGTTATTAACCCCAAGTTGAGATCTTAAGCAGCCTTAGGGGTTCCTCTCGGGAACCCCGGCATGTAATACTCCTAGGGTGGGTCTAGGGGTGTTACAACAACCCGCCTCAAATTCTAAGGTTTGGGTAATTTATTGAATGGAATCGAAATGGGTTCCTTGCCCTCCTCTTCTTCTCGTTTTGTCTCCGACTCTCTCCGTCTCGTACTTTCACTCTCTTGCTACTTTGCTCCTTCTCAGCTTAAGTCCATCTCATCCTCTCTCCCTTGCGCCCGCTTTGTATGGCTTGGTCTCACCAGTTCCTCAATGTCGGTTGTCGTTCCTCTTCCTCTTCATTACTCCCAATCCCCCTTAGTCTCTCCCTCTCCACCGTTCATCTCTCGGTTCTCGTTGCTCCTTATTTTGGTTTCTCCTTCGGCTCTCGCTTTTTCTCGGTCCCTCGCTCTTTCCTTCGCTCGCCACCTACCCGTCGCCAGCTGTTGTCCTCGAGCCCATAGGCTGCTCGTGCTCGCCGGCCTCCTCGGCCTCCCTTTCTCTCTTTGGCCCTCGCACTCGCTCCCTTTCTCTCTCTGTTCTCTATTTTGCTTTGCTCTAGGTTCTATCTCTGTTCCTCCTTCCTCTTCTCTATCCCCCGAGCCCCTCTTAGCTCTCTTCTCTGTCCCGGTTCATTCTCTCTCTTCATGGCTTCCCCAAGAAAGGCCACACATCTTTTCACTTTACACTAATCTAATTCCTAACCTAACACCTAATTCCCCTTTTTCTGTTTTCCTTGTCCTCTCTGTCTTGCTATTATTGATAAATATTGACACCTAGCCCCAATTACTTATCTTTTAATTAGGCATAACATTAGGTTAAGTTAGAGTAGGTAATAAAATTGAACTTCCATTTATCCCGCGTCTTTTGCTTATTTGTGCCCGGACGGCAACTTAAGAGAAAGGAAGTAATATATTTTACAAATTAAGGTTAAGCAAACAAATAATAATTCTCTTAAGCAAATCGAAATATATATAACCACTTATATTATTTAGTTATTCGACCTACTTTATTTAATTAAAACTAATTAATTAATTTAACTCATCTAACCACCTCAAATAAAACTATAAGTATTACACACAAACTCCATATTACTTACCCAAAACCAACTCATCCCGAGCTCCATAAAATAAGCCCCTCTATCTTAGAATAAAAACCCCCACAAACCCCTGAGAAAACCAATGCAAAATCCATTGAAACCCGCAGGTGTTTCAAATGCCAAGGACTAGGGCATTATGCCTTAGAATGTCCTAATAAGAATATCATTTCACTAGTTGAGTACCAAGTCTGTCTCGAAGTGTTTTAGGAGATGAAAGAAGAGAGAGACTCGGAATGTTGTTTATAGGAGAATGATGGGCCTATAGAGGAAGGAGCGAGATGAAGGAGATCTTATGATCCTTAGAAGAACGCTCACTGGGTTTGCTCGAGTCCGAAAATCAATACCGAGAGGAGAACATCTTTCATATAAGATGTATAGTGAATGGCAAAGTTTGTTCATTGATTGTTGATGGAGGAAGCTATACCAATGTAGCATCTAAATCCATGGTGGATAAGTTAAAGTTGCAATCTGTCCCCTTATCCAGCCCCTATAACATTCAATGGCTTAATCAAGCAAAAGGTATCCAACTCACTTCTAGATGCCTTATTTGTTTATCAATTGGCGAGTCATATAGGGATGAGATTTGGTGTGATGTGATACCCATAGATGCTTATCATTTACTCTTAGGGAGACCACAGTGGTTTGATAGGCATGTCCTGCATGATGGTAGGTTAAATACCTACACCTTTGTGAAGGACAAAAAGAAAATCACCTCACCCCTCTTAAACCCTCCCAAGTCTAGAAACCCCGAGAGCATGTCCAAGTTGTCTGTCCTTCTTACTAACTTGTTGAAGTCTCACAAACATGAGTTTGAGTCACTCAGATTCTTGCATATGCTTGGACAGGAAGCTGCCCCAGTGATTATTGACCCCCACCCTTTTTGACCCCTTTGTTACAAGAATTTGCCCATGTTTTCCCCTTAGAAATCCCCCTGGCCTACCCTCGAAGAGAACAATTGAACACGGAATTGACCTATAGCCGGATGCCCCACTGCCCAAAAACCAGCCTACAAGATGAATGCCAAAGACATAGTAGAAATTCGGAGGTAGATTGATGAGTTGTTAGCAAAGGGAATGATTAGGGAAAGTTTGAGTCCCTCCGAAGTGCTTGCCCTTCTTGTCCCTAAGAAGGATGGAACTCAAAGAATGTGAGTTGATAGTCGAGCCATAAACAAGATCATCATCAAGTATAGATTTCCCATTCCCAATTGGAGGATTTACTTGATGAGTTACATGGGTCCTTAGTCTTTTCCAAGGTGGACCTCGAAGCGATAGTTATCGGATCATAATCTGTGATGGGGATGAATGGAAAAAAACCTTTAAGACTAAGGCCGACCTATATGAGTGGCTTGTGATTCCCTTTCGCCTATCCAATGCCCCCAGTACTTTTATGAGGTTGATGAACCAGGTGCTGAAACCACTCATAGGGAAGTGTGTGGTTGTGTATTTTGATGATATTCTAGTTTATAATAGAACTTTTGAGGAGCATTCTGAGCACCTTAGAAAAGTCCTAAAGATTCTGGCCTAGGAGAAACTTTATGGAAACTTATAGAAGTGTCAATTCTTTACTTCACAGGTTTCTTTTGTTTGTTTTATTTAGTCTAAAGAGGGAATGCACGTGGATAATGAGAAGATTAGAGCCATCCAACATTGGCCGGTTCCTACCACCATCACTTAGGTGAGGAGCTTCGTGGATTGGCCTCATTCTATAGGAGGTTTGTTAGAGATTTTAGCACAGTCATGGCCCCCATTATTGAACTATTAAAGAAGAAGCAGCTTCTAGTGGACAGATGTAATTTAGAAAGCCTTTGAGGAGGTCGACCGATGGTTACTTCGCCCTGAGTTCGACTTTGCTCGATTTCACAAAGTCATGTTGAAGTGGAATGTGGTGCATCCAGAGTTTGAAATGGATAGAGCATCAGCACTTCGTTCAAATGTCAAGCTTTATGCTTGATTTTGAGATGGAAGGATTGTAAATACTCGACCCACTTGGCATGTCCGGGGTTGAGCTTGTGTTGTCCTTGGATATACTTCAATTCCTCTTGGTCTAAGTGAAGAATGAACTCGGAACCGATAAGGTAGTGGCTCTAGTGCTCTAGAGCTCTAATGATGGCATCGAACTCTTTGTCGTAAGTAGAGTACTTCCATCCGGTATCATTGAAGGTAATGGCTCTAATTTCTCATTGAAGTAGGCAACTGGTTTGCCTTCGTGGGTCAGCTCTACTCCTATGCCAACTCCGGATGCATCACATTCCACTTCAAACAGCTTTGTGAAATCGGGTAGGGTCGAACCGGGGCGAAGTAAGCCTCCTCGGCTTCACCTCCTTGAACGCTTTCGAGTTGCATCCGTCCACCGGAACTTCTTCTTTAATAGTTCAGTCATGGGGGCCACCATCGTGCTGAAATCTCTAACAAACCTCCTATAAAATGAGGCCAATCCATTTAAGCTCCTCACTTGAGTGATGGTGGTAAGAACTGGCCACTCTTGGATTGGTCTAATCTTCTTACTATTCACGTGCTTTCCTTGTTTGGACAAAATTAAACCAAGAAAATAAACTCGTGAAGTAAAGAATTGGCACTTCTCCGAGTTGCCATAAAGTTTCTCCTGGGCCGAAACTCTAGGACTTTTGTGAGGTGCTTAGAATGGTCCTCAGGAGTTCTACTATAAACCCGAATATCATCAAAATACACAACCACACACCTCCTTATGAATAGTTTCAGCACCTAGTTCACCAACCTCATGAAAGTACTGGGGGCATTGGATAGGCCAAAGGGCATCACAAGCCACTCATGTAGGCTAACCTTAGTCTTAAAGGTTGTTTTTCATTCATCCGCTTTGTATATTCCGATATGATAATAGCCACTTCTTAGGTCCACCTTGGAAAAGACTGAGGACCCATGTAACTTATCAAGTAAATGATCCAATATGAGAATAGGAAATCTATACTTGATGGTGATCTTGTTTATGGCTTGGCTATCAACACAAATCCTTTGAGGTCCATCCTTCTTAGGGACAAGAAGGGCAGGCACTCGCACGAGGACTTAGACTTTCCCTAATCATTCCATTTGTCAACAACTCATCAACCTCGCCTCTAAACTTCGATGGAAATATTCCATCATCTTATTCAATCAACTTATAATCGACTATAGATAGCAATTCGAGTCAGCGAGTAAAGTAGTCTAAGAACTCAGCCTTGCCGATCAAGAGTGTGATGGAAAGTTTTAGTGCAGGACTGGTATGCTTGGATCAATGTAAAGGAGAGATTAGATTCATCAACGTGATCTCGCACTCCGATTCAACTCACTCGGTTTCTCGTGACCCTTGTTCTCGTGACTTGTTGCTTGAATAGTTTATTTGTTTTGATGAAACAATTTAGGTCCGTAATAAGTTCGGACATTGTGGATAATGTTGTTTTACACTTCATTAGGTAGAACATTATGTGTGTTCACAAGAGAAGTCAGTTTCGGCGAGGTTAAAATAGTTATTACTACACGCCCGGTAATGAAAATGGTGACATCGGGGAAGAAGTCCGTCCGAGTCCAAGAATTCTGCAAGCACATTTAAGAAGAAGAAACCACACTGGTTTCCTAGCCAAGAGGATGAGTTTTGAGTCTTGGGGTCCTACAAGAACTTCTTTGATAACAACAATTAATAATGATAAAGATTTTCGTATGTGGCCACGATTTTGAGTCCATGGAGCCCTAATAACATCTTTTAGAGGAGGAGCAACTAGATGGAAAAGCCTCTCTTATTTACATTGTTTTCTTACCTCAAAAACTAGCCTACTTGCAAGCCAATTACTAGGTTATAGTCTACCATTTGGATGGTCTAATTAGGAGTCTTCAAGCGGCCTTGTCAAGGCCTTCCGAGTCTTTTCAACCAATTACAACTTGCCAAGAGAAAAGGAGAGTTGCTATTGGTTCATATTGCTGCTATGGTTAAAATCAGGATCGAACACTTTTGTAGTTTCAATTTCTTTCTTAGTTTATAATAATCTTGTAATTAGTATTAATTAATTATGATAAGTCTTAACCTTTCCTTAATGATTAGGAAAGTTATTTGCGTAGGAAATGGCCCTCTATAAAATGCCTTCCTATCCATGTACAATCAAAACTTTTGAATCTATTGATATTGGTGATTGATACACTCGTTATGTTTCAACTCAAAAAGTTTGAATGAATCAAACTTCTACCCCGAAAATTCCCTAGCTATTGTAGCTTGGTTTGGCAACCAAGTAGTGTTCTTCTAGGTCTTAGGAACCCTGCTAGATCCACTTCGAAGCTAGTTTCTTTGTGGCCTCTTACTTGATTTTGAAGTTGGACATTCTATCCCTTTTGAGTCGATCAGGTTCTATCCTCTGTTTCCAGCTTCTAACCCCACTTTCCCAGCCTCTTATACTCAGTTTCCTTTTCAATTGTTTTATTAGTTGTTAAGAATAACTAATATCATGGTTGTTGATGGGGATAACACCTCAAGCCAAACTCTAACCGATAAAGAGAACCAGTCAGCGCTACTTGGTAATTCCGAGTCCTCGAATCCACTACCGAGCTCTAAGAATTCACTATTGGCTCTTCACTCGTGACACACGCAGCAAGCGAGTTTTGGCAGCACTCGGAATTATTTGTCTGTCTCCTTAAACAGGAGTAAGGGGCCGGACAAGACTATAGATATACGAAGATAATAAGTCTACGTTGATCTTTTCCGAGTTATTAGTTTCGAGCTCGGACTAGTTTTGTAGCCACACTCATATCTACTTGGACATCATCTAGGAATCATAAGCAGAGCTAGAAAGGGAAACTTTAAGGATAAGATTGAGGAGAGAATGTGGTGAAAATGACTGCAGCTGTCTCTACCCTCGAACTATACTATTCACGGAGTTGATTCTCGTGGTCCCCCTCTTTTTCAACTGTTCTTTTCTCGCTCTAATTAGGCTACCTTTTGTCCTTGTTTTTGTCCTTTATTTTCATTGAATACATCCCACCCTTTGATTGTAAAAGGGGATTTATAACCCTTGGGTTAGAGTGATGTAACCTAGCTAAAGGTCGTATAAATATGCATGGGTCTCCTCTTCTAAAAGAAAACCCGATTTTAAATATTGGCTATATGCTAAGTAAAGTCCAACTGAGCTCCTTTGAACCCCAAAATTCTCTTTTACTTGTCTAATTAGTGGTGTAATTAAGCTATGTCTGAAGAGTTTAATTATACTTAGAGTGTTAATATCTATATCTCTTAGTGTGATTAGCTCCACAGGCTTATCCTTGGTGGTGATATCTCGTATCCTTGGTTATTTCTAGTTTATCTTGTTCTTGTTAGTTAGAGCCCTGGTTACTTAGTTAATCATTTTTCATTAAGTGATTAGTTATTGTTGTGGGTGTTTTACTATCTTACTCTCGTTTGTGACTCCTTTCTGAACCACTCGAACTATGTCTGGTCATCTCTGTTTTGGTATAAGAGATTTGGAGCCTTTCTTAGGTTGAGCTTCCTTAACTCCAAACACAACCCTTTTAGCCAAAACACATAAGCCCACAAAGAACCCGAAGGTTTGCTCAAGGAGAGTCTCGAGTCACCCTAGAGGGGGTGAATAGGGTGATAGAAGATTCTTTCGAAAAGACACTCTTTTGCGCGTAAAAGAGGCAAAGACAGAATCCGAGTCTAATAACAGAGTCGAAAAGATTGGACTCGTAAAGCAATGAATCGAAGAAGCAAGAGCACTAAGGCCGTCTCGAGTCTAGAATGAACTCGTAAAAGGAACACAGAGATTTTACGTGGAAACCCTCCCGGGGCAGAAAACCACGGCCCGTGTCAATCCAGACACGAAGTCAAATCCACTATTTTGAGTCCACAAAATACCGTGAACTTGATGTAACCCGAGTTGCTCCCTTAGACAACTCTATACGCATTTTCCTAGACTCGAAGTTACCTTATCTCGATCTAGTACTTCCTAGCTGAGATAACCCTTACAGCTAGGGACAACTAAGCCGAGTTAACCTTTACAGACTTAGTCAAGGGACCTTACAAAGAATGTAAGAAGAGTTTGTAACTAAGTACAAGACCTTACAACTCGTAAAGTAATGAATTACAGAGTGGGAGTTGTAAGTTGAAGATTGAGAGTAAATACAATACCTTTGATCAAGTAAGTGTATAGACAATATGTTCGGCAACCTTCAATTCTTGTGAAGTGGCTTCTATTTATAGATAACCAAGCAGAGTAGCCGTTATCTTCATCTCGCTGACCGAGAGTCTTCTCGTGACCGTTGGTAGAAGCTTTCGAGTCACTCGAAAGTATCCGTTGAAATATGAACGTTGAACAACGGTTTAACTCTCTTGGAAGTCCCAAAACCATCGGTTGTGTCTTGAAAAATGAGGTGGAAACCACCATTAGGCTTGGCGTTCCATTTTTCCAGATATGGAAGCAGCATGACTTCCGACACAATCTTCTGGAACTAAAGCAGGGAAGGTGAAAAGCCATATCTCGCTGGTGATTTGACGTTCGAGCCTGGCTACTTTTGTAGTTTGAAAAGATATCCTCGATTGGATAACCTACAAAAGTAAAACAACTTTGGTTTTCAAAGTATAAAATACTTTGGTTTAAGGTTAGACACAGATAATAAAATAATCATGATAATTAACCAACAGATTATTCGAGTCGGAAAAGAAATGGAATTTTCCGAGTCTAAAATCCATGATGCTCGGAATTCCATAAGACTTAGTCTTAAGCAAAGAATCAAGTTCTCAGTAACGAATATCGAGAGGGAAAAACTTGATATAGACTAAGTACGAAAAGAACTACGAATGCCGACTATGCAAGCAATAGAGTAAATAACCACAAGTCGATTCTCGAGTGAGAAACGGCGGAATACCGGTATATTCGAAATGCGATTAACTCGAGTGAGAGTGGACTCGGAATAAAGAACCAGCTTTCGAGTCGCTAACCGAAAAGCGATAATAGAGATGAGTGAGGGCCGAATCACTTAGAGAAGATACTATTTTACTCAAGTAAGTTTCTAAGACACAGAGAATGCCTTGGAATCAAAACTCTATAAGAATGGCGTCATTACACCCGATTCCTTTTGCATGACTCAAAAAGATATTGAGCAGATGTCTCGAGTCTTCAATCTCCCCTTTTTGATGAAAGGCATTCCATACTTAAACAGAAACTTTGTTAGAGAAAAATAGATTGATTCCGAGTAGTTTGTTCAAGAGTAAGGCATATTGAATAGATCGAGCAATATACAATATATCAAAGCAATATAAAGTATGCTTTAACTCATTAACTCGTAAAATAAAGAACTCGTAAATTAATAATGAAATGCATCAATTCATAAAAAATTACAAGGGAATAAACTCCCCTAAACAAGACAACCAGCTTCGACTACATTTCTCCCCCTTGCCTTTCAAAGAAAAACAAGAAACAAAAAGAAGGGAGAAAAGTACAAGTAAAACACATAAGTTGTCCGGACAAAAAGAAAATTTTGAAGCAGAAATTCGGAGACACCGAGGAATTGTGACTCGAGTGCATGGCTCCAACTAGGAAGGAGGGGATTTCGAGTAGAGGCGGAGGTGCGCCGGCGCCGATAAGATCTTGAGGATATGCTTGAGCGCGGCGAAGGGAGAACCGGAATAGTTCGCAGGGGCTCGCCTCGAGTGGCCGACCCGGAGAGAGTGGATCGAGGGGTTCTTCCCTTGGGGCCTCGAGGGCTGGAGGGGTTGCTCCGGCCGACTCGCCGGAGGAGCGAGATCTTTCGACCTACTCGGATCGCCGTCTCGAGCCGAGTACAAGCAATTTGAGCTTAGGGAGCAGTGCCGTCCCTCGCCAGCTTTGCCTCGGAAGGGGCTGCCTCACCGCAGGTTCCTCAAGCATCCTCCGCTGCATCTCGCCGCTTCTTCCTCTTCTTCCTCGCCTTCCTCGCTGTCCGAGGAGGTCGAGCTCGGGCTCGAAGACGCCTCGAGTTGTCTCGAGTCATCCCGGTCCCGAGCCGCCTTGGACCTTCTTTCTCGGAGGAGCTCGGCCTAGCTCCTTCCGCTCCTTAACCAGCTCTCTCATCTCGAGAACGAGAGACTGCCGCTCTCGGATTTGGGACTCGACCGGTCTTTTGGTTGATGGTCGACCCCGAAGAACAAACTTGAAACCCCGAGCATGTCTCCGAATTCGTAAGACACAGAGGTGATCTTGTCCATGAAGACAGGGGACAAGAGGGCAGAGAGAGTTTTGGAAGCACCGGAGGTGGAGGCACCACCAGGTGAAGAGGGAAGAGGGAGAGGGGTTGATTTCCGAGTCCGAGGTGGAGAAGGAGGCCTCGGCTTTGAGTTGTGAACCGAGACACCGTGGTTAGTTTCCCGGTATCCGTACCCTCGGAGTTCCTTTTGCCGACCACAATGGCCGCCTCGCACACCGCGTTAGGGTCGAGGGAAGAGGAACTTGGAATTGTTTGAAGACAAGGGTGAGAAGAGCACCAAAAGGAAGGGAGGTGTTCTTCTTGCTCTTGAGTTGAGCCGGCACAGCGGCCATCCGCTCAATAAGGGAGGGAAGAGGTCGACTTCGTATCCCTCCGTGATATCGAAGAGGGCTTTGAGGTGCTTGGAGTTGGGGTTCTCCTTGCTGGAATGCCGTGAGAAGAAGGTTCTCATCAGCAGTAAGCACGTAAGCCTCGGCTTCGACTTCAACCGAGTCACGTAAAAGTTCTTTCCGGACCCGGGGAATTCTTTAGCGTATTTTTCAAAGAAGTCGTCGGCGACTTCAAGTGAAGGGAATAGGGTTACTGTTCAAGAAGAGAGAAGAAACTTTGAACAATCGGTGAAGGAGAGAGGTGTTGATACTGAACAAGTAATGTTCCGAACCCGAGAGGTTAGAACATTTTCTGAGTGGGTGAGATGAGTATAAAACTCGTAAACGAGTTCGAGATAGATGAACTCGTTGAAACATAAGAAAGGGTAGACTCCGGTGGTTTGGATATGGGACAACCAGGAGAATTTGGTTGTTGGGAAGAATTTGTCGTCCAGACGCAAGGTGCCTGGGTGACAACAGAGTTTAGAAGGGGTTGAGCTTTCCGGCTTGTTGGTGCGAGGCTTCTTAGAGGATGAAGAAACCCGAAAGTCGGGATGGTTTCCTCTTTTAGGCATTGTGAGAGATGAAAAGATGAAACTTTTCGAAAGAAAAGAGAGAAGGAGGTGTAGAAGAGAAGAAAACGAAAATGGTAGAAGAAAAATGAGAAGAGAGCAATCGAAAACTTACGCGAGAGAGAGAGAGAGAGAGCTTCTTCAACACTTGCGTACGATCAAGGGTCACTGTTCATGTAGCAAACTTCCGCGAGAAGATTTTCGTTTGAGAGGGAAGGAGTTTTAGAATATCGAGATGAAAAGGGATAGTCGATATATATAGAGAATACGCGCGCCCGTTCACTATCCGTTATGTAACTCCGTTCGACTCAGCCTCTGTCCATCGGTCATTAATGCCCGTGTGACAGCTTCTTCTTCAACGGTGGAGATATCAGCGATTTGAAATCTGCGGTTATGATCCGATCGCAGCGCTCGAGATAGAGAGAAAAAGATTTTGAAATTATAATCCGAAACTCTCCACTGTTCTAGAGATAGCTTCGTAAAATTTGAAGTCCAAATTTCTCTTACGTCCGAGTTTGACTCGTAAAGAATTCTCGAGTGACTCGAAACAGCGAAATAACTATAAGCCCAAGTATCACGTGGTCAACTAAACTAATGGTTATAAACACGAAAGCACATAGCACGTAAATAGTCAAGAATCATAACACAAAACTAAGCATTTAACATACCGAGCTCATTCCGAATAAAACAGAATTGATCTTCACCAAGAGGCTTAGTAAAGATATCAGCTAATTGAAGATTAGTAGGAATGAACTCAAGTGTAATATCACCCTTTTCGAGTGATCGCGTAGGAAGTGATACCCGACCTCAATATGCTTTGTTTTTGAGTGATGGACAGGATTCTTAGTGATACCGATTGCGCTTTGATTGTCACACTTGATTGGAACCGAGTTGAGAAATAATCCAAGATCCTTCAAGTGTTGTTTTATCCAAAGGATCCGAGTGCAACAAGCTCCAGCGGCAATGTATTCAGCCTTCCGCAGCTTGATAGAGCTACCGAGTTTTGCTTCTTTGAGTGCCAGGATATTAGGGATTGACCCGTAAATTGGCAAGCTCCGGATGTGCTCTTTCGATCAACTTTATATCCTGCGTAGTATGCGTCTCGAGTATCCAGCCGAGTCGCTTCCGAGTCTCCGGAATACCACAGCTCCTAAATTCCGAGTACCGCAAGATATCTCGAATACTCTCTTCACCGCAAAGTGAGATGTGATTCTTTTGGATTAGCTTGAAATCATGCACATAAGCAGACACCGAACATTATATCTCG
The DNA here is from genome assembly GCA_021018815.1 of Talinum fruticosum. NCBI lineage: Eukaryota > Viridiplantae > Streptophyta > Magnoliopsida > Caryophyllales > Talinaceae > Talinum > Talinum fruticosum. The sequence continues at coordinate 5,759,851 of JAITYX010000012.1, forward strand.
GTCCGCTTGAAGTAAGATATAACAGATGATCCAATCATACCTCGATAGAGTTTCGATCTACCGCTTTACCTGTTTCATCCGAGTCAAGCTTTATGCCGTCGCTCATAGGGGTCGATGCGTGCTTTGCATCTTGAAGCTTATATTTCTTCAGCAGTTCCTTGGTGTATTTCGATTGATGAACAAAGATTCCATCTTTGTCTTGTTTGATTTGCAGCCCAAGGAAGAAGTTGAGTTCTCCCATCATACTCATTTGGAACTCTCTACTCATCAACTCGTAAAATTCTCGCACGTAAATTCATTAGTAGCACCGAAAATAATATCATCAACATATATTTGAACAATGAGAAAATTTTTCCCTTTGGTCTTTATGAATAGAGTCTTGTCGATCCGACCTCTTTTGAAATCATTTTGAGCCAAGAAGCCGCTCGCTCTTTCATACCAAGCTCTAGGGGCTTGCTTAAGACCATATAGAGCCTTTTGAAGTTTGAAAACATGATTTGGAAATTCTGAGTTTTCAAAACCAGGAGGCCGCTCAACATAGACTTCTTCTTCAATAAAACCATTGAGAAAGGCACACTTAACATCCATTTGATATAATTTAATATGCATGCAGGATGCAAATGCCAACAGGAGTCTAATGGCTTCTATTCTAGCTACTGGTGCAAAGGTTTCCCCACAATCAATTCCTTCTTCTTGATTGTAACCTTGAGCTACAAGTCCAGCCTTGTTTCGACTACCACTCCACCCTCATCCAGCTTTGTTCTTGAAAACCCATTTGGTTCCTATAACTAGGTGGTCGAAGGTCGGTTGGTCGAGTCCGGACTTGGTTTCTTTCAAATTGATTCAGCTCTTCTTGCATGGCCTCTACCCATTCGGGTTCATTAAGGGCTTCTAGTGCATTTTTAGGTTCAGCTTAATGAAATGAATGCAGTGAATGCACATAGATTATGAAGAGAGGAACGAGTTCTTACCCCACTCGTTGATATCGAAATAATATTTTCTTGGGGATGACTCGGAAGTAAATTTGAATGCTTTACCAGCTTCTTTGATTCACCAGTGTTTGTAGGCTGAATAGCTTGATCTTCGTAAGCTTGTTCCGAGTGATCGTATTCATTGACTTGCTCGTTCGAGCAAGCTCTTGAGCCGTCTCATTCTCGTGCCCCCTCGTTCCGAGTAGTCTCCTTCGAGTCTTTGTGAACTCATCTTCGTCATCATCCTTTTGAGCTTCGCTCCGAGTATGCAGATTCACTTGGTTTCTCCTGTTCAAGCTCATCAAACACTACGTGGATACTTTCTTCCACTTTGTTAGCTCGCTTATTAAAGATACGATAAGCTTTGCTATGAGAGGAGTAACCTAGAAAAATACCTTCGTCTCGACCGAGCATCAAACTTGGTCGATGATCCTTACCATTGTTGTGAACAAAGCACTTACATCCGAAAGATCTCGAAATAGGAAATATTTGGCTTCCTCCCTTTGTAGAGCTCATAAGGTGTTTTCTTCGTAATGGGTCCGATGAGGCATCGATTGAGAGTGTAGTTGGCCGTGTTTATCGCCTCCGCCCGTAAATGGTAGGGCAAGTTGTGTTCAATCATCATTGTCCTTGCTATCTCTTCAAGGGTTCTGTTCTTTCTCTCAACTACTCCATTCTCGCTGAGGAGTTCTGGGTGCCGAGAAGTTGTGAGAAATTCCATTCTTGTCACAAAACTCGAGAATTCCGAGTAATCGAACTCCCTTCCATGGTCGGCTCGAATCTTTTGAATCCGAGTCCGGGACTCCACTTGAATCTTTCTACAGAGCTTGCTGAACTCCTTGAAGGCTTCATTCTTATGCTTGAGAAAACACACCCGTGTAAATCTTGAAAAATCATCAATGATAACAAGCATGTAAGATTTACCTCCGAGACTCTTCACAGAATTTCGCCACATAGGTCCATATGTAGTAATTCAAGAACGTTGGATGTGGAAACTGTCTTCAGAGATTTGAATGAAGATTTGACTTGTTTCCCTCTGGTGCATGCTTCACATATTTTATCCTTCTCAAACGCACAGCTAGGCAATCCTCTAACTGCACCATGAGATGCAAGCTTTTTGATAGTATGCATGCTAATATGACCTAATCTACGATGCCAAGTCCAAGAATCATCTTGAAGAGATGCTTTCAAACAGGATAAATTCTGACTTGGGTCGAAAGAGGGATGATGTAGGTATTACCCGATCTCTTACCTGAAAGTTTTACCTCTTTGGTGATCTCATCTCGTGATGTAGCACTTGGATTGAGTGAATTTTACCTCTTGACCTTTGTCACATAGTTGGGAGATGCTAAGTAGGTTGTACTTTAGCCCTTTGACAAGGTAGACTGGGCTCACCAGATTGCTTCCATTTCCAATCTTCCCAATGCCCACTATCTTACCTTTGCTGTCATCTCCAAAAGTCACCTTTCCCCTTTATATGACTCCAGCTCGAAAAGAGTCCTTGGTCACCCGACATATGTCGAGAACATCCGCCGTCCAGGTACCAATGTCCTTTTGATCTTTTCCGAGTGACCTACAAAACAGAGAGAATCTAACCCTTCTCACTTCCTCTAACGAACCCAAGAACATTTCTTACCGTGGTCCTTTTCGAGGAAGAAGGTGTTTCGAACCCGCATTTGAATGACTTTGGGTTTAGTCTCGATTCTCGAGTCTTCTTCTCAGAGAACCGAGTCTCGTGTCTCTTTCCTTTTAAAAACCTTTCCTTTTGAAACAGGAGAACTTGGTTTCTTTTTGTAAATAGGTCCGGGTTTAGTCCTCATTTCATTTCGTGAATGGGACCATGCTCAGCCTTTTTGAACTTAACAGCTTCGGAATCCTTTTTGAACAATTCTCGAGTAAGAATTAGATTCTTCCTCTTTGTTGAAACCAAGACCTTCTTTTCTAAAAGAGACACATTGTGATCCTAAGAGCATATCAAGGTTCTTCCGACCTTGAGTAAACTTTAAAACCAGATCTCGAGACTCAATGAGCTTCGTTTCAGCTTGTTCATTTTCTTTCCCGAGTAACTCGGACTCGGCCTCATTAGTTTGAGCACTTGTCTTGAGTTCTCTCGAGTGTGAGCCTCGCTTTTCTAATTCGTTTTTCAAGGATATGCTCTCGGACGAGATTGACTCAAGTTGTTCTTTGAAATGAGAAGAATCGAATTGGACTTTTCTTCCAAAGTAAAGATGTATTTAGCTAAATCAACTTTGGAAAATTTGAGGAAGTAGTTTATTACCTCTTGAGGATCGCTTCCTCGTTGTCCGAGTCTCGAGTCCGACTCTCTTTCAGCCTTCCGAGTCGAAATTGCCATCGACACTTCGAGTCATCTCGAGTCTTCGTCGCCTTCGCATGAATCCTCATCACTCCATGTTGCCATCATGGCCTTTTTCTTCTTCCTCGTCCCTTCTTCATTTTGGACAGTCCTTGACTATGTGGTCTTTGCTGCCACATTCAAAACATCCAGAATTCTTAGACAAAGATAACTTTGAGGGTGACGAAAACTTACCTTTTCTCGTCTCTCTTGTCCTTTTTGTAGAATTCTTCTTTTGGTATTTTGTCCCATCTTTTATGCTTCATCATTCTCTTGAACCCTCTTGCAATGAGTGCCATGGGATCATCTTCCGAGTCGAGGAGCTCGGACTTGCTTCTTTGGATTCTCGAGGCTTTAAGCGCGATGTTCCTTTTGGAAGTACCGTCAGCATCTTCTTCTTCCGTATGTATCTCATGAGTCGAAGCTTTCCGATGAGCTCGTCCGGCTTCAAGAGTGAGAGGTTCTCGAGCCTCTTCTATGCCAGTCACTTTAGGACCCCATCGTTTTTGGGTAGGCTTCGAGAATTTTCCAGGCACATTTCTTCATGGGAGATTTTCTTTCCCGGAGATTTGAGATTGTTGGTGATCTCAAGTGAAGCGAATGAACATCTCGAGTAATGTTCTCCTCTCGGCTCCATTTTGAAAAGCTCATATTTATGAAGATACTCGACCGATCATAGCTTGTCTCACCCGACTTGTACCTTCGTAGGTGTTGACCAAGGTATCCCATACCTCTTTAGCAGAGTCACGAGCAGAGACTCGATTATATTCTTATGAGCTTATGGCGCACATGAGGATGTTCATGGCTTTGAAGTTCTTTCGAACTTCTCTCGCTTCGCTGGTGTGAACTCAGCCTTTGTCTTTGGAAGGATTCTGAATTCATCTGTCTTTGTTGGAATCTAGTTTCCTTGTTGTATGATTTCCCATACTTCTTCATCGTGATCCATGAGGAAACATTCCATAAGCTTCTTCCAAAGGACCGAAATTTGAACCTTTGAATTTTGGTGGCCTCGTTGGAAGATCTTCCTTCGTCGAACTCTCCGTTGTTCCGAGCCATCCGATCTTTAGACCTTTGGATTGTTAGATCCTTTCCGAAAGGCTAGGCTCGATACCAATTGAAGGTTTGCTCAAGGAGAGTCTCGAGTCACCCTAGAGGGGGTGAATAGGGTGATAGAAGATTCTTTCGAAAAGACACTCTTTTGCGCGAAAAGAGGCAAAGACAGAATCCGAGTCTAATAACAGAGTCGAAAAAATTGGACTCGTAAAGCAATGAATCGAAGAAGAAAGAGCACTAAGGCCGTCTCGAGTCTAGAATGAACTCGAAAAGGAACACAGAGATTTTACGTGGAAACCCTCCCGGGGCGTAAAACCACGGCCCGTGTCAATCCGGTACACGAAGTCAAATCCACTATTTTGAGTCCACAAAATACCGTGAACTTGACGTAACCCGAGTTGCTCCCTTAGACAACTCTATACAGATTTTCCTAGACTCGAAGTTGCCTTATCTCGATCTAGTACTTCCTAGCCGAGATAACCCTTACAGCTTAGGGACAACTAAGCCGAGTTAACCTTTACAGACTTAGTCAAGGGACCTTACAAAGAATGTAAGAAGAGTTTGTAACTAAGTACAAGACCTTACAACTCGTAAAGTAATGAATTACGAGTGGGAGTTGTAAGTTGAAGATTGAGAGTAAATACAATAACTTTGATCAAGTAAGTGTATAGACAATATGTTCAAGCAACCTTCAATTCTTGTGAAGTGGCTTCTATTTATAGATAACCAAGCAGAGTAGCCGTTATCTTCATCTCGCTGACCGAGAGTCTTCTCGTGACCGTTGGTAGAAGCTTTCTAAGTCACTCGTAAAATATCCGTTGAAATATGAACGTTGAACAACGGTTTAACTCTCTTGGAAGTCCTAAAACCATCGGTTGTGTCTTGAAAATGAGGTGGAAACCACCGTTAGGCTTGGCGTTCCATTTTTCCGGATATGGAAGCGCATGACTTCCGACACAATCTTCTCGGAACTAAAGCAGGGAAGGTGAAAAGCCATATCTCGCTGGTGATTTGACGTTCGAGCTCGGCTACTTTTGTAGTTTGAAAAGATATCCTCGATTGGATAACCTACAAAAGTAAAACAACTTTGGTTTTCAAAGTATAAAATACTTTGGTCCAAGGTTAGACACAGTATAATAAAATAATCATGATAATTAACCAACAGATTATCCGAGTCGAAAAGAAATGGAATTTTCTCGAGTCTAAAATTCATGATGCTCGGAATTCCATAAGACTTAGTCTTAAGCAAAGAATCAAGTTCCAGTAACGAATATCGAGAGGGAAAAACTTGATATAGACTAAGTACGAAAAGAACTACGAATGCCGACTATGCAAGCAATAGAGTAAATAACCACAAGTCGATTCTCGAGTGAGAAACGGCGGAATACCGGTATATTCGAAATGCGATTAATCCGAGTGAGAGTGGACTCGGAATAAAGAGCCGCTTTTCGAGTCGCTAACCGAAAAGCGATAACAGAGATGAGTGAGGGCCGAATCACTTAGAGAAGATACTATTTTACTCAAGTAAGTTTCTAAGACACAGTGAATGCCTTGGAATCAAAACTCTATAAGAATGGCGTCGTTATACCCGATTCCTTTTGCATGACTCGGAAAGATATTGAGCAGATGTCCGAGTCTTCGAACCCATAAGCCAAAGATGAGTGGAAGTGTATCGTTAGAGGAACGATTTGAAATGCTCATGAACAACTATGCTGAGTTGTGTGCTCAAAACGACTACTCGCGAAAGAAACTAGGAGGTATGATGAAGAAGAAGCATGGAGATATAGAGGAGTCACTTGCAAGCTCATCCCCTCATACCCTTTCACACGGGGATGATGATGAAGAGAGCAATCCTTTTGCTTCTTCTAGTGAGCGTGAGCAGAGAGGAGGAAGAAAAGGGAGAAGGCATTACTCGCCTCGTCTAAACTCGGATTTCAAACTTGAAATCCCATAGTTTAAGGGTTGCCTTAACCCGGATGAGTTTCTTGACTAGTTGCAAACACTTGAGAGGAATTTCGACTACAAATAAGTGAAGGATGAGAAGAAGGTCAAACTTATTGCTATCAAGCCCCGAGGTTTTCCCTTGAGCTGGTGGGAAAATCTGGTGATGAAGAGTGTAGTTGAAAGGAAACCCAAGATAAGAAGTTGGTAGAAAATGAGGTTTAGTTGAAGGTCGGATTCTTATCACCTACATATATCGAGGATGGTAGAGCTCCAGTAGTACTCAACATTTAATGATGTGTGTCTTTGATGGAAAGTAGCCCAGCAATGATCACATACTACAAACCCAAATCCATCCTAGACAAGAATGAGTTGGGAGAAACCTGTTTTGAGCCTCATTGCAAGTGCTAGGATATTTCACCTGACCGGTGTTTCTAAGGCTGAATGTTTTAGCTAATTACTCACTCATGTCTTGGCATTTGGACCTCAAACTTTGCATGGCAGCACCTGAAGATGTCCTCTATCTAGTCCAATAATGGCCTTCTTAGTATTTGGCGGAAATAATAAATGAGGAAGACTTTTGTTGAAACCGGTAGATTGCTCATCCAGGATGACACTCGCACTTTGTTTTGATCATATCTCGCTGATCCAGAGCTCTAACGACAACTCATGATACATGATTGGAAAGCTAACATCCTAAGATTTCTATCCATACCAAGAATAGCTAAAATGGAGCTGGAATCAAAAGTTATGAGCATTTAAAGTTGACTTAGAAAACTGGAAATTACAATTCCGTAATGGCGCATAAAGGCCAAATTCAAATGGGTGATCAATCAACTTTGGATGAGTTTTTGGCCTCCAAATTTCACAAATATATTCCTGGACATGTCTATATTATTATCAAATTATGGGCAATGTCTTTTAGGCCGAAGATAATAAAGGAAAGGTCCAAGTTTCAAAACCGGATATTTTTAGGCACATTCTGGCCGGTTATTCTCAACGTCCAAATGGTCCATGCCCGAGTATTTGCCTACCCCTAGTAATTGGCCGGGTATGAAGTGTTACCCTCTAATGTCATATGCACATAAATAAAATGATGCATCAAAGGAAAGGAATGGAAAATCTAGAAGCATCTTGAAGCATCATCAAAGATGGTTTGTTAGCGGAAGAAGCTTGCCAAAGGGGAAAGGTAGCCGTGGCCACATGTTCCCAATTGCAAAATACTTGGCCAACCAAGATTTATCCAACCTTAACTTGGAGGAGAGGAAAGAATCTTTATAATTTTTGTTTTATTTTTCAGCTTTGTAAAGTGCTATTTTAAGGCACTATAAATTCAAGCATGCATACATGATGTAAAAACAACTTTGATGAATTTATAAACTTTGAGTGTTAAACTCTTTTCAAGATGGATGTCTCGGCCCCTTGAATTCTCAATGTTGTAACCAAGTTGGCTACTTGGTGGTGTTCTTTGAGTCCTTAAACGTACCGGTGGTGTTTCGTATCCGACAAGGCGAGAGGTGCCCCTTGGTCATTTCTAGGTGGTGTTTTTGTATCCTAGAGATAGCCTTGGTTTTATCCATCTACTTTCCATATCCATAACTCCCAATCCACACATCAACTTCAGCCCAAATTTCACCCACATCATCATACACGAGTTGAGTCCATTCCCTCCAAATCTCAGCTCAAACCAAGAAGAATTCCGTCCCCCACCTTTGATTTTCACAAAGAGTATCATCCTGGACAATCGACCTAGAACCCCGACTTTCAGCTCCGTGATCAAGGTGTTCCCGGCCTCCAAAATTCCCATATTTTTACCCAAACTTCTTGGCCCAGTTAAGAACCTTCCCACTGAATTTCAGCCACAAAATCCTCCATTTGCCCCTCCTTTCATCCATTCTCCCGAACCGCACCTGCAGCCTCGCATTCTCGCCCGGGTAGCTTGCGTGCGCTTCCCTCTTCTTTGCTTCCGCTCCCACTATACATCAACTTTGGTATCAGAGCAAGTTCTGATCCTTGTGGTGTTTTATCCATTCCCCATAAACCCAAAACACCAAAAACAGCCAGCTCCACAAAAATCCCAAACACGTCCATCCCCAAAAAAAAAAAAAACCACAAAAAAAAATTTTCTCGCCCATTTTCCCTTTACCACCAAGAACACCATTTGACATTTGGATTTTTGAGAGCTGAAATGACATATTCTAACTTTGAGTTGGTTAGTCTACTTGTGCCTAAATTCTATGGCCAACAAGATCAATTTGCTAGTTGGTTTGTCAAGGTTGATGAAGCCTTTGCAAACTTGAGCTTAATGGAGTATGAGAAGGTTGAGATTGTTGTGTCAAAGTTGAGGAGTCATGCCCTCACTTGGTGGACAACCTACAAATTGAGGAGAAAGAAAAGAGGCAAAGAAAGAGTGCACACATGGAGGAAGCTAAGAGGGAAGTTGCTTAAAAAATTTTGTCCATTCAATTACAAATCCCTTCCCACCAAGAGCAAACACCTTGACTAGGGAGTTTGTCTTCTCCTTCCTCTAAACTTTCAGCTCCCTCTTCTCTTTTCAAAACCCCAAATGTCCAGCCCTCTCCACTTCCACAAAATGCCCCAACACTCCATAAAAAGAGCACCCACATTTCCCCACCGAAGCCAACCAACCACCCCCATTCCCCTCACCCCAAAGCACCAAACCAAGCCTTCCAAAAAGCCACCAACCGCCTACTCGTCCAGCCCTTTGAACTTCCACAAAATAACCCTCCTCTTGCCAAAGAACCCATAGCCAAATTTGCCCTTGTTCTCCCAAATAAAATTCCTCCTAGCCTCCCACCACAAAGAACCCTACAACATCTTGCAAACCCCATCCCGAGAGGCATCATTCCTAACCAACCAGCCTATGGAATGAATCCTCCAAGTGTTCAAGAGAGCCAAAGTCAAATTGATGAAGTGTTGGCTAAAGGCCTAGGAGAAGAAAGGGAAAACCTATGTGTGGAACCTACTTCCTTGGTGCTAAGTAAGGATGACTTCCTTCTTAAGGGCACTTGGTTTTGGAGCCCTCATTTTGGTACAACCATGATCATGTCAAATGAACACCACTTCTGGCCGGACAAGGAGGAAAACGCTCAAATCATCTTCAAGAAGTTTGAGGTTGAGCACTTTGATGACATTTTTGTGTATAGCAAAAAGGAAGGGGAGCATTTAAATTTGCCCACATACCACCACCATCAAAGCCTTCCCTTGGCTAATTTAAACCCTATTCTTACCCCTCCACTCAAGCCTCCTTTACCCAAAATCCTTCAACCATGTAGCCAAAAAAATAAATTTTTTTACCTCTTGAAATTGGCCACATACACAGCCCTCCTTTGATGCTAAGTGAACAAACACGAGCATTTGATCCTCGGAGGTCTTTATTGTGGCCTTGGAGATGCTGCAAATTTGAGGACAAATTTTTTCCAACAAAGGGAGGATGATTGTAACGACCCCTCCCTAAGGAAATAATTAACCTTAAGTACATTAAAAATTAGCTCGAGCGCGTGCATTTCAAATTTCAAATATTTTCATATTACTCATGTGTATATACGTATGTGTATATATATAAATATATATGTCAATGTTGTTTAAAATGCAGGAACCGGATGATGACAACGACGACGCACGAATATATTTTATAAATTTTCATGACTCATAAGATAATTAACATTATTGTGTAGCTAATTTATTTTGAATTCTAAAAATCCTTAAACAAGTGAAATTAATATAATTTTTGTAAGCTTACTATTATTAAAAATAAAATTACTTGGATTAGAATAAGTTTTATGAGCAAGGTAATAATAAGTTTAAAAGATTAAGAAAATAATGAGGATGAGTGAGTTGGATTAGGATTAGCACTAATGAGAATTGGGCTAGAGGATTTGAGTAGAGTCAACCGGCCCATTTAGAGGAAGGCTAGAGGAGGGGGTATAAAAGCAAAAGTTACCCTAAGAAGCTCATTATTCTAACCTAAAGCGAGATAAAACTCACAACCCTCTCCCTCTCCTTCTCTCACCACCGAAACCCTCCTCCCTCTCTGCGCCCCTCCCGTTTTCACCACCCCACCGACCGCATCGGCGGCCCTCCGGCCACGCCGACGGTCGCCGCCAGCTAGCCACCACTACCACCACCACCATCTTCGCCGATCTCCTCATCAAACACCCTATAATCCATCCTTCCCTTCGCCGACTCCTCCACCTCCCTCTTCCCGCTTATTTCATCCACCGGAAACATCACCACGACATACCGACAGCCGCTGCTACTACCTTCCGCCGCGCTGTCGCCGCCTCAGCCCACCAAACGCCGGACCACCGGTTTTGCGCCTGTTCGCCCCAGATTTGCCACCGTTTGGCCTCAACTACCCTTGCCCTCAGGCCTCCGGCTCAGCCGCCTCGTCGATCCACCGGCGCCGCTCACCGCCACCGACGATTGCCGCAACCGCAGCCGCCTGCTCCGTTCGGTCATCCTCCGACCTTCAACCCTTCAACCTTCAACCACCTCAAAAAACCCTCAAAAATTAATCCCCGTTCACCTGTGATTTTTGGGGTAAAATTTTCAGTTCGTTAATTTAATTCCTTAGAGTAAATTTCGGTTTCGATTCGTTTAATTAATTTCTTAGGTTAATTTTCAGATTCGGTTCTTCAAGTACTTTTAATTTAATTATTTGAGTTGTAATTGGTATTGTTTTCTGCTTGGAGATTTAAATTGGATTATGGGTTGTTTGTGACTGATTTATGAAATTTAGGAAGATCTCGGTGATAGTAGGTATGTGTGGGATATATTGAAAATTGAAGAAAAACTATGGATAATCTCTATATGAAGAATATCTCGTATGAAGGACATTTATGGACAAATCCCTGTATGAGGGATATTTATGGACAAAAACCTGTGTAAAGGACAGTCACAAGTAATTCGAATCACAATATTTTTGGTTAGTTTAAATATTTAACCTAATGAGGAGATTAAGGAAAAGATTGAGGACGATATCTAATATTTGGGCAGTTTGTAAAACCGAAGTGTGAGAAATTGGCATCCTTGGGGAAATAGTTATGCCCTTATAAAATAGAGTAAGGATAGAAAATTTGAAGACAAGTATATAAAAGAATGAAAGTATTTAAGTAATGAAATGACTAACATGAGTTATTAAAAGCATAATTTTTCTTGGAGCTTAAAGTAAGTATTTGGTGTAATGCTTATATATATATATTTATATACGCATTTAGAAGAAGCTGAACATATGTTTAAAATTGCTATATATATATATATATATATATATATATATATATATATATATATATATATATATATATATATATATATATATATATATATGTAAAAGTTATGCTTGCATTGTATAAAATAAGATAATCAGTCATATGAATTAACGATGACATTAATATCCTTCAGTAGAAGTTAACTTTATTAATTTTCATTCCAAGCATGTCCGAAATGACTTAATAAATAAATAAGCCATAAAAATTCAAGTTATTAATAAAACTCTGATATCCTTAATTATGGTCATCCAACACCAGCGTCGTGCGTTCATCCGGATTCCGCCTGAAAGAAAAAGAAGAAGGGATATCAACTCAAGGTACGTTCATTGATCGTGCCCTTCGAGTGTTTTATTTAGAAATCAAGGCCGGATATGGCCGTCATTAACAACAATGAAGAATTGTTTGCAAATAATATTTGCCATCATTAATACGGACCCGCCCATCAAGTGCCATTATTTGGTACACCCAATATTCAGGTTGGTAACACCGTAATCGTTAACCGCCTTCAACCGGACTATCCGATCGGTCCGGGTGTGTGCACATCTGTTTAGGGAAACCCGATGATCGTAAAGGGATCCATTCAGATAATTAATCAGCAACAGCTTTACATTGTTCACTCTCCCTCATTTACAAATGAATTGAAATGCATGCGCTCAACTCAATTACTTCATAACTATTATTTTATCGCATGATATTGAGCTTCGGCTCACATTTCAAAAATGTTTTCTTGTTTTGTTTTAGGTAAAGATGTGGAAGTTTTGAAGCAAATGTCCGTTAAGGACTTAGAGGCTCGCAACGACAACCTAGTCGGGGTATCAAGGGTTAAGTGCCGTTGTCGTAGTTTACCGTATCGTAGTCTATACTTATGCTTAATCTTCGTACAAGTTAAAATTTATGCCTTATCATTAGACACTTGTTGTTAGTGGCAAAAACAAGTGTAACCAGGGTTAGAAATGTATCTATTGTTATAGCCTTGCCCTTTCCTCTCGGTAAGGGCGGCGTAATGCCCCGACCTACTTTCCGCCGCACTAATCATCGGCGAGCGGCTTGCTTAGTCTAAAACCGGTGATTACGGGTTTGGGGCGTTACAATGATGGAAAGTAGCACAGCAATGATCACATACTACAAACCCAAATCCATCCTAGACAAGAATGAGTGGAGAGAAACCTGTTTTGAGCCTCATTGCAAGTGCTAGGATATTTCAACCTGACCCGTGTTTATAAGGTCGAATGTTTTAGCTAATTACTCACTCATGTCTTGGCATTTAGACCTCAAACTTTGCATGGCAGCACCTGAAGATGTCCTCTATCTAGTCCAATAATGGGCATCTTAGTATTTGGCGTAAATAATAAATGAGGAAGACTTTTTTGAAACCGGCAAATTGCTCATCCAGGATGACACTCGCACTTTATTTTGATCATATCTCGCTCATCCAGAGCTCCAACGACAACTCATAATACATGATTGGAAAGCTAACATCCTGAGATTTCTATCCATACCAAGAAGAGCTAAAATGGAGCTGGAATCAAAAGTTATGAGCATTTAAAGTTGACTTAGAAAACTGGAAATTATAATTCCGGAATGGCGCATAAAGGCCAAATTCAAATTGGTGATCAGTCAACTTTGGATGAGTTTTTGGCCTCCAAATTTCACAAACATATTCCTGGACATGTCTAAATTATTATCAAATTATGGGCAATGTCTTTTAGGCCGAAGATAATAAAGGAAAGGTCCAAGTTTCAAAATCGGATATTTTTAGGCACATTCTGGCCGGTTATTCTCAACGTCCAAATGGTCCATGCCTCGAGTATTTGCCAACCCCTACTAATTGGCCGGGTATGAAGTGTTACCCTCTAATGTCATATGCACATAAATAAAATGATGCATCAAAGGAAAGGAATGGAAAATCTAGAAGCATCTTGAAGCATCATCAAAGATGGTTTGTTAGCGGAAGAAGCTTGCTAAAGGGGAAAGGTAGCCGTGGCCACATGTTCCCAATTGGAAAATACTTGGCCAAGATTTATCCAACCTTAACTTGGAGGAGAGGAAAGAATCTTTGTAATTTTTGTTTTATTTTGCAGCTTTCTAAAGTGCCATTTTAACGCACTATAAATTCAAGCACGCATACATGATGTAAAAACAACTTTGATGAATTCATAAACTTTGAGTGTTAAACTCTTTTCGAGATAGATTTCTCGGCCTCTTGAATTCTCAATGCTATAACCAAGTTGGCTACTTGGTGGTGTTCTTTGAGTCCTTAAACCTACCGGTGGTGTTTCGTATCCGGCAAGGCGAGAGGTGCCCCTTGGTCATTTCTAGGTGGTGTTTCGTATCCTAGAGATAGCCTTGGTTTTATCCATGTACTTTCCATATCCATAACTCCCAATCCACACATCAACTTCGGCCTAAATTTCACCCACATCATCATACACGAGTTGAGTCCATTCCCTCCAAATCTCAGCTCAAACCAAGAAGAATTCCGTCCCCACCTTTGATTTTCACAAAGAGTATCATCCTGTACGATCGGCCTAGAACACCGACTTTCAGCTCCGTGATCAAGGTGTTCCCGACCTCCAAAATTCCCATATTTTTACCCAACCTTCTTGGCCCAGCTTAAGAACCTTCTCACCAAATTGCAGCCACAAAATCCTCCATTTGCCCCTCCTTTCACTCATTCTCCCGTAACCGCACCTGTAGGCCCGCATTCTCGCCCGGTAGCTTGCTTGCGGTTTCCCTCTTCTTTTGCTTCCACTCCCACTATACATCAGTCTTCTAGCACACAAAATAGAGCAATAAAGGAAGGTTAGAAGCTTCAGGAGAGAGGTCCCAAAAGCTCTAGCATCAAAGCCTACTCAGCTTGGTAAGAGTTTTTCGACCATCAAAATCGATACAAGTCTATTGTGCCCAAACCTAGTTCCGTGCCCAAGCCTACTACTACTCGACTCATTTTAATGTAAGCCGTAAATGGTTTAAGTGTCGGGGTTTTGAACACTCGCTTCGAGTGGCCTAATCGAAGGGTAGTGTAGGATCCACGGCCGGCTAGGGCCCGTCGAGCTTCCCACTTGTGTCCAGGTCTTTTTTTAAATTGATTTTGAAGATAGTTTAGAAAGTTGATTTTGGAATGTGGGGAAGAACCTTTAATTAAGATTTCCCAATTTTATTCAATTGAGTTAGTCAAAATTTGAATGACCATTTTATTAATTATTTTATTTTATGAATTATTTTTATAATTCCCGGGATCTTATTTTCTAATTAAGGGATAAATAACATTAGGGTTTTGGTTCTCGCAGTGAGGTTTTAGGGCCGATTAATGTAAAAACACCAATATGGACCGAAGCCTTACTCGCTCGACCCCACAGTCGCTGGCAGTGGCCTGCATCAAGGGGTGGTTAGTGCCGGCCGGAGATCGTGGCTGGTGGAACCAGCCTCGGCCTCGCCCGTGGGAAGATCCAAAACCTAACATCGCCATTCCCGCAACCGTGAAAACACCGAGATGCAAATTTGAATAGAACAAAGTAAAAGAGGAGTCGCCAATAAGTTTTTATGAAAGAAAAACTAACAAAAACAAAAGTCAAAATTTGCTCTTCCAATCTTAGTATGGGGAAACTAAGACTAAAAGAGGGTTAAAATGACTCCATCGGTCTTTGAGCAGAGAATCGGATTCGAGGGCGAGGGTACGAAATGTAAGGACAAATTTTTTCGTTCCGCCCATCTCAAGACGACCATTACTGGTTTGAGTAGTGAATTAAAATAATGTAAAATAAGCAAGCAAGCAACATGCAATGAGAATTAAAAGCAACCAAAAATAATTGAGGAAAGCGATAAAGGCGAAGTAAAGAAAGTGGCAAAAAAGTAAAAGCAAAAATTAATGAGATTACATCGGGTGGGGAGGAATTAAGAGTGATGCATCGTTTATCGATAATACTGGAAAGTAATAAATAAAGCATAAAATAAAATAAAGCATTGTGAAAACCGGATCTATGCCTTCAGGTTGTCTCACCTGCCGATCCGGATCTCCCGATACGACGGTGGTGAATTGAAAGGGGCTTTTGTGAGTTTTTGTGGAAATAGGTAGGCAGATGTGTGACTGATGTAGTTTTGAGATCAAATGTATGGAGTATAATGGATGTAGAGTGAGAAAAGGCTGAAAAGGGACCAAGATATCATATTACGGAATGAAATATTTAATAGCTCTTAGGCGAATCTCAGCAGAGTGACATTGAGGTTTGACCCATTGGGAGAATGAGAGCCAATGCTCTCCATTTATAAGGAATGGTTAGATCAAGCAATGACCTAGGTTTAAGCTCGACCACCCGTCCGTAATATGGAACAAAATCGGGCTAAGATCAAAGTGATATTATCGAATAAAGAAAAGGATAAAACTGGGTCAATAAGGGGAGATAGGCAACGGCCAACCTATGTTGCTTAGGGTTTCGTGTCCTAGCGTGCTACCCCGGAGTCTCGCAAGCTATAACACAATGTTTTGAGGTAAAACGTAGGGTAAAAGGCGTTGGCCATGGGTGGTCTTCTAGGGTTTTGTGCCCTTTCCGTGATGTCTCGGGATTCCTTAGTCAAAACACAGCACTTTGAGTGAAATTACCAATAAGGGGCACCAACCATATTGGGCTCCCAAAGAGATTGTGGGCTCCTAGTCTCAAGTGGACTATCTTGGAGCTTAAACGCAGACACTTTGATTCTCGTGATCATGAAATGCAACGTCTAACATTGTCTTGAGGTCTTCAACTCCTTGTCCGATTATACTGAGTAAAATGTAGTATTTTGAACTTGGGATTTCCTGGCACACAACATTGAACTCCGTTGTCTCTCGAAGGCTTGGCCCGATTTTGGATCATCCGAAAGAAAAGGGGATTTTTGGATCGATCCAAGGGAGAAGGCTATTCATGTGGTGTTAGGGGTTCTTTGTGGTTTACTAGCTAGCATAGCACCAATAAATTCCCGATCGTGATCCAAATCCACAAACAGGACTCGGGATCTCATCATCGAGCCAACAAATAAAAAAAGCAGAGAAAAGGACGACACTTGTTTAGGTGTCTACAGCTAGCCCCCACTTTGACCGAGTCCGAAAGACGAAGATCAAAGTAGAAACTAAAGGGTACTTTCTTGGTACCGGCATTGTTTCATAATTTGATTAAATTGATGCTTCTAAAATTAAGTAGCTTTTGATGGGCCTGGACTTGACCGATGAAGTCTAAAGGTCGGGTTTTTATTCTTGAACTTAGTCGCTTAGAGAACCGAAGTTCGGATTGGTGCGCTCAAACTTGACCATGTGCTTAGTCCGAAGCTTAGTGGGGAGCTTGAACTTGACTCGGGTAGTAAAGTCTAAAGTCCAACTGGGAGTGCCCGAACTTGACCACTAGGAATTTGGTTAAGGGTATCTTGACCTTGACAACTAGGGAAGCTTGATTGAAATTTTCTACTCTAGCAGCTTTGTTAGTTAATAATTAAATGTAAAAAGTTTCAAGTGTTACTCGAAGATAATTTGTAATCGGATCATGCTTTAATGTGGTTCCTTGACTTGGCCATGGAGTGGTCCCGAAGTCTTTGTGTGGTGTCCGAACCTTGACCGCTGTTGGGCCTCGAAGCTCGACGGAGGGATTGGTGTCCGAACCTTGACCACTACCGAGCCTCGAAGGTCGATCGAAGTGTCCGAAACTTGACCGCTGTTGGGCCCGAAGCTCGACCGAGTTATGTCCGAACCTTGACCGCTGTTGGGCCCGAAGCTCAACCGAGTTGTGTCTTAACCTTGACCACCGCTAGGCCCGAAGCTCAACCGAAGTGTTTAAACCTTGATTGCTTTTGGACTCGAAGCTCAGCTCGAGGTGTGTGAACCTTGACCGCTGTTGGGCCTAAAGCTCGACCGAGTTATGTTTGAACCTTGACCACTACCGTGCTCGAAGCTCGACTTATTTATGTTTGAACCCCGACCGCGATGGGCCTAAGATTCAACTTTTATCCACTTTCATCTGAATAAGGACGGATGCTTATCTTTATGTAGAAATTCTTGTTTAGACTTGGTTATTCGATGATCCGAAGTCTAGGGAACGCCCGCTTGAAATATGATGTTCCCGAGGTTATGTGCCTTACTCTTTATTTGAGCTTTTAGTTTGTGTGCTAATAGCTCCTTTGTAAGGTAGACGATTTGTGTCTCTTCTTGAATATTCTTGGAGTTTTTGTGGTTGTATATCCCTTTCGATCTTGAGCCCCCACGTTATTCTTGGGTGCTTTTGTCTAGCTCTTCTTGAATGTTGGAGTGTTGGTGAGCTTTGATTAGCCGATGGCGTGGAAAATCCTCTTTGAAGGTGACGGTGTCGGTGACCTTGATTCCGATCCGATGCTCGATGCTTCTTTATGTTGCTTGATGCTCGATGCTCGCTTGCTTGAATAATTCCTTGTAGGGTGATTTGTTATTTAATTTTTCTGTTTTTAGAATTTTAACTCATGCAAAGGAGATGTATGCAAGAGTCTATTCTAAGAACAAATATATTCTTTTATTAAGATGATGCAAAAAGTTCAAATAGACAAAGATAAAATTACACTTTAGTCCCCACTCCCTAAAGTAAAGCCGAAAGAATGGTAGGTCACGAGAAATGCGACGTATCGCTGCTAAAGGTGAATTGTGCTCCTAACGGTTTGATGCTGAATCAAACCGGCATTCTTCTTGATGATTCAATGCATTTTCCCAATGGGTTTCTCGCTCCTTTGGATAGGACAAAGTGGCTTTGATTGGAAAATTGGAAATGGAAATTGAGATCATGATTAGCTTTGGGGTCGGACCTCATGATTTCATAGTTCAAAAAGGCGATAATTTGAAGTTGTTTTTTTTTTTTAAATTGGAAAGCAGGAAAGGGAAATAAACATTACACTAGATAAAGAACAAACATGAAAGGGAAATGTGCTCTTTTATTTGCATCCTTGATGAGTAGTGGGCTCATTGGATGTTCTTCTAGGGAGATGGGGCTTAAGTGCTTGACCCGAGGAAGACTCGATCCTAGGAGGAAAAAAATGATATGGTCTTTTATTTGAATGCACATAAACAAATGGAATGGAATGTATGCAATGATGCGCATGACTTAATCTTGGATGATTATATGATTTGGCTAGTGCGAATTGAAATGCATAGATGATAACTTCTAATGGAAGATGAATTTGTTTTGGTTAAATGAGAAATGAAAATACAAAGCAGACTTACCTAACCCGAGATGAATTTTTGTTTGGCTAATGCAAATGAAAGACTCTCCTAATTAGAGATAAATTTTAATTTTGACTAATGCAAGAGTAAAATGAATGGACACCTTAATTGGGATGAATTTTTTTTGGTTAATGCTAAATGAAATAAATGAACTCACCTTAATTGAGATGAATTTGGCTTTGGCTAAATACAAAAAGAGGAATGCAATTATGGACTCACCTATTTTGAGATGATTTTGAATTTGGCTAAATGCAAATATGGAATGATTGGACCGACCTAAAAGGGGAATGTAATTTTGGACTTTTGGCTAAAAGGCATATAATTGGACTCGACTCAAAATTTCATTTTAATTTTTTATTTTTACACCCATGTAAGGATTATTCAGCGCTCCTCACCTTATCCTAAAGGCTCACAAGTAGAAGATTAAATCTAAAAACACACACACTCATCCAAGCATGCAAATGAAGGCAAGGTGACCTAATAGTAAAAGGTTCTATGGTAAAAAGTTCAAGAGTTTGGATACATGGTGACACGTAGTCCGAAATTTGGTGCCCCATGGTTTGCACGGATAAGGACACTAACTATAATTGCAGTACATCTCGATGAACCAAAAAGGTTTAGCCCAAGATTGGTGTTCTTACCGGCCGATCCACGGCCCGGCAGCGTCCCGCACCGAGGAGTGGCCGTGGCCGGCGCCGGCCGAGCCCATGGCTGGTGGAACCAACCTTAGTCTCTCCCCAATGGGAAGATCCAAAACCTAACATCACCATTCCCGCAACCAGAAAACACCAAGTTGCAAATTTGAATAGAACAAAGCAAAAGAGGAGTTGCCAGTAAGTTTTTAGGAAAGAAAAACTAACAAAAACAAAAGTAAAAATTTGCTCTTCCAATCTTAGTATGGGGAAACTAAGACTAAAAGAGGCTAAAAATGACTCCATCGGTCTTTGAACCGAGAATCGAATTTGGGGGCGAGGGTACAAAACGTAAGGACAAACCCTTTCATTTCGCCTATCCGAAGACGACCATTACTAATTTGAGTATTGAATTAAAATAATGTAAAACAAGCAAGTAAGCAACATGTGATGAGAATTAAAAGCAACCAAACATAATTGAGGAAAGCGATAAAGGCTGCAAGTAAAGAAAGTGATAAAGAAAGTACAAGCAAAAAAGAAAGAAACACGGAAATTCAAGAGATTACATCGGGTGAGGAGGAATTAAAAGCGATACATTATTTGTCCACAATATGAAAAGCAATAAAGAAGGCATAAAATAAAATAAACCGTTGTGAAAACTGGATCTATGGCTTCAGTGTTGTCCCACTTGCCGATCCGGATCTCCTAATGCAACGGTGGTGAATTGAAAGGGGCTTTTTGTGTGTTTTTGTGGAGATAGGTAGGCAGATGTGTGACTGATATAGTTTTTGGATCGGATGTATGTGGTATGGTGGAAGTAGAGTGGGAAGAGGCTGAAAAGGCACAAAGAGATCGGAATACAAAATGGAGTATTCGAGTAGCTCTTAGGCAAATTTCAACGGAGTAACATTGAGGGTTGAGCCATTAGGAAAATGAGAGCCAAGGCTCTCTATTCATAGGGAGAGGTTAGATTAAGCAACGACCTAGGATTAAGCTCGTCCGACCATCCGAATAGGGTACAAAACCGGGCCAAGATCAAAGTGATAAGACTGGATAAAGCAAAGGATAAAACCGGATAGAATCGGGAAAAGAGGGGAGGCAAGTGTCGGCCAATCGATGTTGCCTAGGGTTTTGTGTCCTAGCGTGCTACCCCGAGAGTCTCGCAAGCTATAACACAGCCAGCTTGAGGCAAATTGCAGGATAAAAGGTGCCAGCTATCGGCGGTCTTATAGGGTTTTGTGCCCTTTCCGTGATGTCTCAGGATTCCTTAGTCAAAACACAGCTTTTGAGTGAAATTACCAAGTAAGGGGCGTCAGCCATATTGGGCTTTCAAAGAGATTGCGGGCTCCTAGTCTCTAGTGGAATGTCTTGGAGCTTAAACTCAACACTTTGATTCTCATGATGATGAAATGCAATGTCTAACATCGTCTTAAGGTCTTCGACTCCTTGTCTTATTGTATCGAAGTAAAATGTAGTATTCTAAACTTGGGATTTCTCGCCACTCAACACCGAACTCCACTTGTCTCTCGAAGGCTTTGCCCGGTTTTGGATCGTCCGAAAGAAAAGGGGATTTTTGGATCAACCCAAAGGAGAAGTCTATTTATATGGTGCTTGGGAGTTCTTTGTGGTTTATCGGCTTCCGTCGTACCAATCAAATCCCGACCGTGATCCAAATCCACAAACAGGACTTGGGATCTCATCATTAGGCCAACAAATAAAACAAAACAGAGAAAAGGATGACACTTTTTAGGTGTCTACAGTAGTCACTATCACCGAAAGAGAACTATGCTTTGTTGAAGAGATTATTGAAGAGGCCGATGAAGGAGAGTTGCTTGTGATCATGCGGGCCTTAAGTGGATACAAGGATCCAAGTGAGGCTCGGAGAGAGAATATATTTCATACAAGGGGAACAATTAATGGGAAAGTTTGCTCGATGATTATTGATGGTGGGAGTTGCACCAACATTGCTTTAGTGAGCATGGTATAAAAGCTCCAGCTACAAACCGAGCTGCACCCTCACCTCTACAATATACAATGGGTAAGTCAACGTAAGGGCTTCGAGTTAATTCTCGTTGTCCGATAACTTTTAGTATTGGGAAGTCTTATGTTGATGATATATGGTGTGATGTTATACCGATGGATGCGTGTCATTTGCAGTTGGGTAGACCTTGGTTATTTGAGCATAGATTTATGCATGATGGGTTCAAAAACACCTACACCCTTACTCATAATGGCAAGGAAATTAAAGAGAGTTATGTATGATGGGTTCAAAAATAGTTTATCGTTGGGTAGACCTTCGTTATTTGATCGTAGAGTTATGCATGATGGGTTCATAATGGCATGACAGATTCTTTCATGGTTGTTGTTGATCAATTTTCAAAGATGGCTCACTTCATTGCTTGCAACAAAACCAATGATGCTACACTAGTTACTCGACCTATACTTCAAGGAAGTGGTGAGATTATATGGGATTTTGAGATCCGTGGTCACAGACAGGGATGCAAAGTTCCTTAGTCATTTTTGGGTCACCTTATAGAAAAAGCTAGGAAATAAGTTGAAGTACATCACAACCTCGCCATCCTCGGACGGATGGTCGGATTGAGGTTACTAACGGAACTTTAGGAGTCCTACTCGGAACCTTGATCAAATCTAATGTTAAGGGATGGGATCAACTTCTTTCACATGTTGAGTTTGCTTACAATCGCACGCTAGGAAAGACTACCAATGTTTCTACATTCAAGGTTGTTTATGGTGTGGAACCTCTCGTCATCGCTTAATCCGATCCCGAGAGCTTTTGATGAGAAGCCTCACACTAATGCGTTGAAAAGAGCTACTCAAATTCAGGAGTTACAAAACAAGGTGAAAAGGAGAATTGAGCAAGCTAATCTGACCTACAAGGCTAGCACCAAAAAAACCGCAAGAAGGTGGTTTTTCAACCGGATGATCTCGTTTGGATCCACCAAAGGAAGGAGCGTTTTCCTTCTAAGCGCACGTCCAAGCTCATGCTAAGAGTAGATGGTCCTTTTAAGGTGCTTGAAAGGATTAATGACAACTCTTACAAAGTGAACTTGCCAAGAGGCTACAATGTCTCAGCTACTTTCGATGTTGCTTGACGACACTAAGCCCGGGCTTAGAAACCAAACAGGGGTTTAAATTGAGCTTTGGTGCCATATGGGGGTAGGAAGCTTGGATGTGTTGGATAGGGGGTAGGATAGTTGAGTTAGAATGGATGAATGGAATGAAAAAGGAAAGGATAAGTTGGTAGTTGGGTTTGGAAGGCAGGATTTTACTCTCTCCTCTGTAAAGTAGCTATCAACAACAGTGGTAACAAGATAGAACCAAAGTCACTAAGAAAGCCGATTCGCTCGGTGCTCTCTAGGCCAATATGGGGCAGCTTAGAAAACTAGCCTTGAATGAAATCAACAAGGTTAGCTCACCGAGACCTAGTAGAACACCACTTGTTGCCAAACCAAGACACAACAACTAGGGGATTTGGTAGAAAGCCAATCATTCGAGCACTTTATGGGTTGAAACACAAAGTGTATCAAAGGGGGTTTTTAATTCATCAAATGTTATTCTGTACATTAGTAGGGAATGCCTTATATAAGGGACCAATTCCTGCCAAAATACCTTTCTTAAGTGCTAAGGAAAGAATAAGACTAATCCTAATTAATTAATACCAATGACATGGATTAATCTCAAAGAAACAGAAAACAAAAAGTTTCGTAAAGATTCTGACCAAGCCTTTCAAATGAGCCAACAGATCCTTCCTTTTGACCCTGCTATGATTTGGCTTGAAAATATTGGCAATGAGTGGATCTTGTCTCCGTAAGGCTTCCTATTGGACTACCATGAAGGTAGGCTGCAGCTTAGAAAACTAGCTTGCAAGTGGGCTAGTTTGTGAGGCTAAAAACGTGGTTGTCTTGAGTCACATCCTCTTAGTCCGAGTTCTTCCTCTTCTAAGTGAAGTTGCAGCTTCTCCGAACTCGGAACAAACTCTTCCTCTATGCTCGTCACTACCCATCAATAAGTACAAGAAGGTATGGCTTTTGTTTTTGACCGAGTCGAAATACATGGCTGAAAGTCTATCAACCTGTAAGTGATCACTAGGGATGGTTTTGAACCATCTCACAATGTCCAAAAGCAACTTAAAAGTGCCTCAATTATTACAAACCCAATAAATCCTCAAAAATAGAAAATTATGCTTGAAAACTAAGAACTCAACATGCTGAATTTGGAATTCATGGATGGACATTCCTTCTCTTCATAAATCATCTTCCATGACTCGCATTGAGGATTTTTCCAAAGCCTTGACACCTTCAAATTTCATTGCTCGAATTTCTATGCAAGTCTTTACTTCTAGCCGAACTTGTGCAAGCTTGAAAGGGTCTAGATGCTTGGCTACCTATTGGCAACACTCGGAGATAGTTTTCTCCATCTCAAAGAGTTCAAAACAAAGCTAAAATATTGTCTCAATTATTACAAACCAGATTTGTTCATCAAACAAATAAAAGTGTTCACGAATCAATTGACCACAACAAGGTCACTCGGAATCCGGATGCCCGATTCTCGAGTGAGGAACTTGTGCGAGCTTGAACAGGTCCGCATGTTTGCCTATCTCGTGGTCCTCCTCCTTTTTATATTGTCCTTTTTCTGCTGTAATTAGGCTACCTTTTGTCCTTGTTTTTGTCCTTTATTTTTGCTTGAATACATCTCCGCCTTTGATTATAAAAGGGGATTTATAACCCTTGGGTTAGAGTTATGTAGCCTAGCTAAAGGCCCTATAAATATGCATGGGTCTCCTTATAAAAAAACCTAATTTTAAATATTGGCTATATGCTAAGTAAAATCCAGCTAAGCTCCTTTCAACCCCAAAATTCTCTTTCGCTTATCTAATTAGTGGCGTAATTAGGTTGTTTCGAAGAGTTTAATTATACTTACAATGGTGATATCTCGTGTCTCTTAGTGTGATTATTGCCCTAGTCTTATCCTTGGTGGTGATATCTATATCCTTGGGTATTTATAGTTTATCTTGTTCTTATTATTTCAAATCTTGGATACATAGTTAATCATCTTTCATTAAGTGATTAGCTATTATTGTGGGTGTTTTACTATCCTACTCTCGTTTTGAGTCCTTTCCGAGCCACTCGAAGCTGCGCTGGTCATACTTTGTTTTTGGATCGATGTAGCCTATCATCTTAGCACATTAGTTGTGCTTCCCATTGCTGGGTTGGGATCCATCATTTAGTATCGAGCTCTTGGACCACTCCCGTGACCTACCCTTCCACCCCAAACACAATCCTTATTAGTTACAAAACAAAATCAGCTAAAAAATGTCATCCAACCTTAGTGTTGAGCGTAAGCTTTACCAAACCTTAATAGTGAAACAAGACTTGGAGGCCCAGGTTAATAACCCGACTAAGGAGTTAGGGAAACAACTACAAGACAAGTTTTAGAATCTACGAGATTCTAGAGAACCGAATGTTCATATTAAGTCGAAGGATCCCGAGTCTTCGGAGGAGGAATTTGTCCACACTCCAACAGGAAGACATGAAAGGAGACATGAGAAGAGCAACTTTGACATTAAAGTTGACATCCTAGATTTTGAAGGTAAGCTCGATCCCGATATTTTTTGGATTGGCTTCAGATCGTAGAAAGAGTCATTGATTATAAGGAAGTCCCCAACTCTAAGAATGTTAAGCTAATTGTAATTAAGTTGAGGCACCATGCTTCAATTTGGTAGCAACATGTTCAAAACAAAAGAGTCAAGAGAGGGAAAGAAAAGATAAAAGCATGGAGGAGAATGAAGAAAGAGTTGAAAGGATAAGTTTTTACCACATCATTATCTCCAATATAATTTTCTCGAAGCTACAAAGTTGAGACAAGGAGTGAAATCGTAGAGGAGTATATTAGGGAGTTTGAGTTTCTTATTTGGAAATGTGATCTATCTGAAAATGATCCACAAACCTTGGTAACATACTTGTCCGGGTTAGAAGAAAAGATTGTTAGTGTTGTTGAGTTGCGGGCATATACCACCCTTGATGATATGAGCTCATTGGCTCATAAGGTGGATATGTAGAGGACATCCGGAGTTGAAGGAGAGTCGGTCAAGACCCCTACAAACCCAACAACCACCTAAGACCCCTATACTACCTAGCCAGAACCAATCCCTCCCTAACTCCACAAAATAAGCCCCTCCACCTTAGAATCGAAACCCCCACAAGCCCCTTAGAAATTCAACCCAAGACCCATTGAAACCTCGCTGGTGTTTCGGTGCCAAGGACTATGTCATTATGCCTCACACTACTAGATAACCGACGAATAGCGACGGTAATAGCGATGGAAAAATGTAATATAGTGATGGAACTTTGAAATTAGCGACGAATGGCAAGTCGCTAAAATTTAGCGACGGAACAGACGACAGAAAGCATTCCGTAGCCGCTCAAGATCGTAGACGGAATATCACTTTCCGTCATCGAAATTAGCGATGGAATATCCACAAAATCCGTGGCTCATATCCGTCGCTAATCCGTCGCTATTCCGTCGCTAATCCGTCATTGCTTTGGTCGTTGTTCCATCACTGTTTCGCCAACAATCGACATTAGTTTTTTCTATTTTTTTGGCAACCTAGTACAACAAAATGTTAATGGATATACAAATCCAACATTCACATATGTCACAATTAAATTTGACATTTACATATGGCATAACGTGTTCCTCCACGTTGGATATACAAATCCAACATACATTTCACGATCATAAACAATCCAAATACATTATTTACAACAACTTCACAAAAACAACCATACAAAAGTTCATAAATGCATTATCCAAAAGTTTGCAAAATGTTCACCAATACTCACAAGTTCCGATCAAAAAGAATTCAAGGTCCTTACTCTTCCTCTTGTCATTGTACTCGGTCTACGGTGAGATCCAAATTCTTGCTGAGATTTCATAAATTCAGTGAAGCGTGCTATTGGCTCAACGAAACTCTCCACCTTTTCCTTGAGCTACCTATTTTCCAACCCAAGCACATGAGCATGCTCAATCCATTGATGTAACTCAAAAGTTAAGTTATGCACTCGTTGCTCTCAAATCCGAGTCATCCGGAGTAGCGACTTTCGGTGATTTGAAGGACATGGTGGTTTTTAAGTTTTTAGACTTAGATCCAAGTCCATAAATGCGACCTTCTTGTTTGCATTGGCTTTTACTCACAACTCATGTTGTGAAGGGGTGGACACACGATCCTCGAAGAGTTGGGATCATCGGTAGAAGGTTGAGTGGGTTGAGTGTTTTGCAACTCTTCCCACTCTTTTTCAAATTTTTCCTAAATAATATATAAATTTTTGAGGCATGTAGCTATCAAAGGTTGTCAAAGAAGACCTTATATTGAAAAATGTGAAAATTACATATATAAGGTAACTCACATAAATGGCCTTGGATTTCCGGTCAACCCATTGATTCTTTTTGGTCTTGTGGGTTTGTGAAAAGGTTTGGGTCGGTAGAGGAAGAACTCCTTTAAGCTCCTTCATCTAAATACAAAAAAATTAGTAGACATTCAATTTGCTAATTTGAACATTTTAGTAGTTGCATGCGTAATCACTAAAAGGGTATGTACCAATCGCCGCTTATGCTCCGTCATAGGGATTGAGCCACAAGTATGAAGGGATGAACCAAGTCCACGTTGATCGAGCATTGTGGTTTTTTTGAGCCTCGCTCACGAACTTCTTGTACTTAGCAGTTTCCCAGTATTCTAATAACTCTCTCCAGTAGTTGTCACCCAACCATTTCGGCTTCTTTTTAGTTTTCCTTGCTTTCAAGCATGAAGTCCTTCAATCGATCACTTCCTTTCTTTTTAGTATAAATTAACTCACACACAAATATAATTTATAAAATTATTTCAAAATTTACAACAATAATGTTATTTCTAATTTCACACAATTAACCACTATCTATTGATAAATTGTTAAGAGTTCAATAAATTTATAAATAAACCACAAACAATTGCACATATATAAATCACAAATAAAATTTACTTCAACTTCAACAATTTTTATTAACAAATCTAACCTCACATACTTAAAACAACACAACATATATACATATATCACACAATTCCACATTTTTCTTTTCAAATTCATTCACAAACAACATTAATTTACATCAAATTACATAAAATCATCAATTACATCTGAATTATTCAAAACCCTAAATCTAATAACAATCAAGAAAACACTACCTTCAAACACTTGTTAGGCGGCGGTAGAAGTGGCGGCGGCACGACCGGCGGCGGCGACGGCGGTCTCCTCTAGGCGGCAACAACCAAGGTCTCCTCCCTTGTCCTTGAACCCTCGGGGCCACACTTCACGAATACAAGGGCGGTAGCCGGAAGTAGCGGTGGCAACGTCGGCACAGCGGCGAGATGGAAGCGGGGCGGCAGACGGAAGCGGGGCGGCAGACGGCCGGCGGCTGTGGCGATAGTGGACGGTGGTTGTTCGGGAACACTCGCTCAAGGTCGCTCACAATCGCTCTCTCTCTCGGTTTGCGTCACTCGATCCGGCCGAAAAGCCGATTTGAAATTTATAACCTAGGTTAGCGACGGAAAAGTCCGTCGCTACTCGAAAATTTTTATTAGCAACGGAACAAGAACGGCAATTTCCGTCACTATCGACGAAATTAATTTTATTTTATTTTTTTGTTTTTTAAGATCTCGAAATTTTAATTCATATAGCTGCGGCTTAGCGACGGAATAGTCCGACACTACTCCCGACAACGACGGAATAGCGACGGAAATTTCCGTTGCTAATTCATTAATAGCGACTGAAAGGGATATCCGTCACTAATTCCGACGCTGTCCGACACACTTACTGCTTTTGGGCGGTTCGTCATTGATTCCGTCGTTGTTTAGCGACGAAACCGTATCCGTTGCTATTAACAATTTTGTAGTACTTGTTAGAATGTCCTAATAAGAAGATCATTTCACTAGCAAGCAACCTCGGAAGACTTTCGGGAGATGAAAGTGGAGTCAAACTTATAATGTTGTTTACAGGAGTGCAATGAGTCCGTAGAGGAAGGAGCAGATGAAGGAGATCTTTTGATCCTCGAAGAACCCTCACTATGTTTGCTTGAGTCATAAAATCAAGAGCGAGAGAGAGAACATCTTTCATACAAGATGTGCAGTGAATGATAAAGTGTATTCATTGATCGTTGATGGAGGAAGTTGCGCCAATGTAGCATCCAAGTCCATGGTGGATAAGTTGAAGTTGCCACTGTCCCCCATGCAGCCCCCTACAACATTCATTGAATTATTCAAGGAAAAGGTATCCAAGTCACTTCTAGATGCCTTATTTCTTTTTCGATTGGCAAGTCATAAAGGGAGAAGATTTGGTGTGGTGTGATACCCATGGATGCTTGTCATTTAGTCTTAGGGAGACCATGGTTGTTCGATAGGCATGTAGTGTATTATGGTAGGTTGAATACCTACACTTTTGTTAAGGATAAAAACAAGGACACCCTCGCCCCTTTCAAGCCCTCCCAAATCAAGAAGCCTCGAGAGCATGTCCAAGCCTCTATCCTCCTTTCGACTTATTGAAGTCACACCAACATGAGTTTGAGTCACTTAGATTCCGGCTTATGCTAGGACAGGAATCTAACCCATCTATTACTGACCCCACCCTTTTTGACCCCATTGTTACAAGAATTTGCCCAAGTTTCCCCTCGAAATTCCCTTGGCCTACCCTCGAAAAGAACAATCCAACACAAACTTGATCCGTATCTAGATACCCCATTACCTAATAAACTAACCTATAGAATGAACCCTAAAGACACACCGGAAATTAAGAGTTAGGTTGATGTGTTCTTGGCAAAGGCAATGATAAAGGGAAGTCTCGAGTCCCTGTGTGGTGCATGGCCTCCTTGTCCTTAAGAAGCATGGAACTCAAAGGATGTGCATTGATAGCCGTGCTATAAACAAGATCACCATCAAGTACAAATTTCCCATTCCGAGATTGGAGGATTTACTTCATTAATTATATGGGTCTTTAGGGAGGGGAGGATATGGGAGGTTAGGGTCCAAAGAAGGGAATTATGCTAGCCAAGAGTGACACGTTTATTCAGCCCAAGCTAGACGGATCACCGCCTAGTTTGAGCGTGTGTAGAGTCAAATTCCGGGATACATAACTTGAGATTGAGATGGGATGGGGATCCCAAAGTTTTTATGGATCTACCTTAATGAGTCCTCTTATGAGGGGAATCTTGGTTAGTCTATAAACATTCGAAACAATAATCTTTGGTCCATTTTGTCAAAGTCGAGTAGTTATGTGCATCCAAATTGACCTTTGTCTACTCTTTCGATCATATCTTTCTCATATCTCGGATCAAAATGGGAAACCTACATATGCCTAGAATGCTTACTTCCTAAGCTTTCAAAGCATACTTTTGGATCCCAAATTGACACTTTACCCAGAAAGTGATGATCGTTGCAAGGAGACCGAAGTGGCACTAGTATAAGTCGAAAGCGACCTGCATAGGTCGTTTTCAACCTTTGTGTTTGCTGATATTTGTGCTTTTTGCTTTTTTCTTTTTTGTCTCCTTAGCTTAATGTATTAGGTATCCTTTGAGGGTAGACTTGTAATTAGGACAATTGGAATGCAATGTTTCAAGTCCATTTTGTAAGGCACTATATATACTAAGTGCCATGAACTTGTAATAGCTAGTTGATGTTGTTATGAAGTTAAGCTTGGCTCCTTACCTTCAACTCTTGATTTCTTTTCTTATCTTAATTGTGGTCTAATTAAGTGGTGATCAAAGAGACTAATTAGGCTTTAATGGTGTCTTATCCATTAGAGCTTGATTAGAGGCCCTAAAGTCATATTTGGTGGTGTGCCTTATCATAATCAAACTTTAGTTTATGTTCTTGCTTATTCCGAATTCCCCCTCTCTCGATTCTTGCTTGTTTTCTTTTGAGTTTTCTCCTACTTTTCCCCAGTAAGTGTAGTTATTAATCCCCAAATTTTAGCTTAAACCAAGATACCTTCTATCCTCCACATTCAAAACAAACAAAGGGTGTCAATATGGACTACAACCGCTAGTTGGCCTCTTTTTCTGGGTGTATGTGATCTTGGTTGATTCCCCTTTTCCCCTCTTTGTTTTCAGTGTCTTCAATACCTCCTCCAAAAATCAAACTCAAACTCCTCCAAAATCAGTCCTAATCTTCATTTCCCCAAAACCGTTCCTTAATAGCCCCATTCTCGCCCGGTTTGCATTTTGCTTGCCGTAGCCTTTTTCCAGCCTTGCCTTTTACCCTCATCCTTCTATCGGCTTTGGTATCGGAGCTTAGAGGCCCCTCTTAGGATTTGATCCCACCAGATCTACCCCCACAAAAATCCCCAAACACTTCCATCCACAAAGAACCCACTTACCATGCCTATCCGAAGAGAAAAGAAGAAGTTACTTAAGTTGAAGTATGGGTTTAATACCCTTGAGTTAAGCATGCAATTGTGGGAAGAGGAGATGCATTCATTCAGATTAGACATGAAGAGAAACATGGATGAACCCTTGGAGCCAAAAAGAGAAGTCCCTAGTTAAGAAGACAATGAGGCCAACTATGGGTTCCTTCCGAAATTCGATGACTATGAGGAAGTTATTTTGAACAATGAGTGCCAACCAATGAAGGAGGAGGCAGCCGACCATCATTATCCTTCAAGGGAGCTTCTGGTTGAGCATGAAGTCATGGGCGTGATCAAGGATCCTCATGAACAGCAAAGGGAGAACCAATCTTCTACAAAGGGAATAGTCATGGACAATGCTTGCTCCAATGTCATTAATTAGGAGGATTGTAATAAGGTAATGTCTATGAGCAAGGAAGAGCAAATGGAGCTCCATGCTACTACCCACCGACCTCCTTATTACTCCCCATGACTACACAACTCAAAGTGCCTTTGGTATCATGTTGAGGACCTTTGGTATCACATTATACCTAAGGATATTTGTCAATTATTATTTGAGGAACCATAGTGGTTTGATAGACGAGTCATGCCTAACGATTTGCTAAGTTCTACTCATTTGCTAAGGATGAAAAGAGGGCTGCCCTAGTCCCTCTCACTTTTATTCAACCCCGAAAACCCCATCCACAAAAAAGCCAAATCAAAGCCAAGTTACTCCTCACTCTAGGGAGTCATGCCTTGAGTCCCAAACACATGAACCTCGAGTCCTCCCAAGATATGCCCCTTTACTCCAAATATGAGGCCAACATTTATCTCCCTAACTTGCATCCCCTTGCCGAGCCATTACTTGATTGGGTTTACCACTTGTATCCGAATGAATTTTACTAAGCAAGCCCCTTGGTCTTCTTACCCAAGAACCTAACTCCTAGGAAGGAAGAAACTCCTTAGCCTCCTAAAATGCCCCTTCCCTAATTGCGAGGTCATGTTTTTGAGCTATAACAATTCCGCCCAAGGAGTTAGTGCAGACAAGAACAAGGTTGGAGCCATTAGGGTTTGGCATGTCCTAACAAGTATTCATAGGATGAGGGGTCATCATGGGTTAGCCTTCTTTTATGAGCAATTTGTGATGTGTTTGAGTGCCCTTCCCGCCCTAATGATTAAAGTAATCAAAGGAGGCCTAGTTAGTTCGGTAACCAAGGCTCAACAAGCCTTTGCTGAAATTAAGGTCAAGCTCACACACATATCGGTTCTAGGCCAACCAAGTTTTGAAAGGGTCCTTGAGGCAGAATGTGAGGCTTTTGTAGTTTAGATTGGTGATGATCTCATGCAAGCAACTTGTGAGCACTTAAAATGGTGTGACTCTAAGAGGAGGTACTCCCTTTTATTTCAATTAGAAGCTTGTGAATTTGATTTTAAGCACTTGAAATTCTTATATGTTGATAGCAAGTGATGTGCCAAGATGCAAGGCTACACCGATCCTAAAATAGAGTGAAATTATGCACGGTTCCGAGTGGGTCAAAATGACTCAAATAACTAAATCCGAGTACTTAGAATGACTCGGATAGCTGAAACTAAGGAATAAGCCACACCCAAACGACTAGAACCGAGGGCTTAGACTAACTTCGATAACTAAAATTGAGGATGAAGCTAGACTCGGACAACCGGAGAGGTTGATTCTTTCCCGACGAGGAAAGTGAAGCCTTCCGGTATTTGACTACGGATAGGTCCCGGAACCCGAGTCGTGGGTAGCGCCCCGAGAACCGCCTCGGTGCTAGTTCAATCGTCTAAAGCCCCGAAAGAATTTTCAGTAAAGTATTTGAAAGAAAGTGCAGAATGGTTCCACCTTGTTTCATGTGATTCAATTCCCAAAATGATTGCAATCCGTGCTTTGAATGATTAAAGTGGTATGAGTTTTATGTTGCAAATGATTTCAAGAGATTTCGTTGAAAAGTATATAGGTTTGTATTATATTATTACGCTTTCGCTGATTTCATTATTATGAGTATTATGTGTAAAGAATCTCCATTTTAAGGGTGTAAGACTCCGGTGAGCCTCGTGGTTTATTGCTCACCCCACAAATTGCCCCGTTCCCTCCCGGTTGCAGGTACCCGCCGAGGCGAATGGTCTGGAATGCTTGTCTTTGGTGGCGATTATGGTTGCAGTCAAGTCTATGTGTTTCATGTTTAGTATATTGTATCTATTCGGCTAATTATGTAAATAGACAGTAATGTATAGTAAGTTAGATGTGTGTTTGGAGACCGAACTAGTAGCTCTAGCAAGCCGGAGATCTCCTTCCTCCGGCAATTTTGATCTTAAGTGGTTGTAAATCTAGTTTTGCTCGAGTTCATGACTTGGGTTGTAAACTAATTCGCAATGTAAGCTTTGTGGTTATGAATCTACTCCGGCGTGTGACCGTTGAGCCGTGTACTCGAGCGTGTGGCTCGTTGAGTTCTATTGTGACTTTTATGCGGGTTTTAAGGCTTTTAGCCTATGGGTTGGACCATAGTTCAAACGGAACTCGCCGAAATTTTAGGAAACTTCTAACCTTTGGGGAGAATTTCATTTCATACCCTTAAGTTGGATTGAGATAGCTAAGTCAACACCTGAGTGAGCCTTGGGAGTTCCTTTGAGGAACTCCGGCGGTGTAATACTCCTAGGGTGGGTTTTGGGGTGTTACATTTTATGGTATTAGAGCATTAGGATCACCCAATTTAGCTCCGATTAGAAGTATGCGCCCTAAAGCATAGGATATGTGTGCTATATGTGAATATATGTGCGTTGTTTGTTGCCTTACTTATCTTTTAATCGTCATTTGTATTTTCGCATTTGAGATAGGTATCCCTCTATTAGGTTTTTATAGAAATTACGCACTTAGTTGAGACATCATTTTGTTTGATCACGCTAGATGCCTCCGCGAAGAGAACAAGCGGTACCTCTACCTCCTCCACCTCCGGGGCCCACAAGCAATGGAGATGGTTTGCCGCTTCGAAATTAAAACCTCCTAAATTTGCCGGAGGAACAGCACCCCTAGTATACGAGGAATGGGTATTGACCATGGAAGGTCTTTTCGAGGTAATGGAGTGCCCGAATGGTTCAAGGTGCAACTGGCCACCCATCGGTTTGAAAGTGAGGCCCGATTCTGGTGGCACACGCTTAAGCCTCGCGAGGGAGGATTTGCATTGACCTGGCTAGAACTTAAGGCCTTACTCGGAGGCTAAATACTACCCAAAAGCTCGTCAAATGGAGTAAGGAGCAGGAATTTCTCCAACTCAAGCAAGGAGAAGATATGAGCGTGGTGGAATATGCTGCCAAGTTCAATGAGCTAAGTCGATTTGCACCCTCTCGGGTGGCGACAGAGGAAATGAGAATGGATAGATTTGAACATGGTTTAAAGCCCATGCTCAAAAATAAAGTGGTAGGGCATGTTTTCGAGAACTTCCAGGAGATGTATCAAAGGGCTTTTAAGATTGAGAGAACTCGAATGAAAGTGCAAGTCTAAAAACAGCCCAACTTCAAACAGAGAGAGGACTTGAATATGGAGGTGCAAATTCGTAGCCTACCCCAGCTCCGAGGAGGATCGATGCAAGAGATAATTACCCTCGTGGTCAACAACCAACTAGAGATGGAGATCGAAAATTTTGTTCGAGGTGTGGGCATCATCATACAGGACCATGTACGGGAGTAAAGGGACCATGCTTCGGTTGTGGAAAATATGGGCATTTTGTAGCCAATTGTCCCCAAGGATCTCGAACCAATCAAAATGAAGGGCAGCGAAGCAAGAATATGGACCCCGAACTTTCCCTAAGTAAGGTGAACCTTCCGCTTCGGACAAGAGGGATGATAAGAAGCCACAGTACTCCAACATCACTAAAGGAAGAAGGAAAGACCTCAATGACCCGATGTAGTGGCAGGTACGATACTCTCGACAACCTCTATGCCTATGTTTTATTTGATTCATAAGCGACCCATCCCTTTGTGAATTCCGAATTGCTACGAAATTACCGTGTAAACCCGCGATGTAGAATGTTAGCCCCAATAAGGTCGAGTAACTCGGACTGGCGTGATCCATCGGAGTCACCAACAACGCATCAGTACAAAAAACTATTCCAATAGACATAAGCTAGCTGAAGCGACAGGGGAGCCGTAACATGAGATACAGGAGAAATACCCCGCTCCGGTTACATCAGTGTCTAAATTTCGAGGACGAAATTTTTGAAGGAGAGAAGAAATGTGAGACCCGGAATTTTGAGTAGATTAATTTTATAGTTAAATTAAGCTAAGTATTTTTACATAATTTATTTTATGTGCTTGTTATGTGCTTGTGTGTTTATATAGCTTAATTAATAAAGGTAATTGCTCGTTTGTCGCTATTAGAGATAGAATCCCTGGCAGTCTTATGCCAAAAAAAAAAAAAAGTTTAATTGTGGGGAGGATTAGTGTGTGCCACCGAAAAGGGAAAGAGAGGAGGAGAGGAAAAGGAAAGAAGGGGAGGGGAGACCGATCGGAATCGGGAACCGAGAGAGAGAGAGGGAGGCCGAGCGGGAAAGATAGAGCGAGACCGAGAGGGCGAGCGAGAGCGAAGGCGAGGAAGAGAGGTCGGGAACCGGCGAGCGGAGGTGAAGCGGCCGGCGAGTGCGAGGAAATGGTCAGGCGCGAAAGAGGGCAAAACCGAGGACAAGATAAAGGAAGCGAACGCGAGGGCTAAGGGAGGCAGCCGGTGAGCAGGGGACCGCGACCGGCGACGGTGTCGAGCCCGGAGGAGGGCGGCGGAGACCGAGGCTAGCAGCGAGGAAGAGGAACGAAAGAAGGAAGGGAACCAGGGAGCTCGAATCTCAAGAAACCACAAACCCGCAATTCCTTAATCGAGGTGGGTAGTCTTATACTCCAAACTATTATTAGTTTCGAAACCCAAATGAATTTCTTGTGAATATCGAATGTTTGTTTTATTGTGAATATTGGATGTTTGTCGGGAATACGTAATGATTGTACCGTAGGAAGTAGTTAGGCTGAATTAGGACTCGAGATAATCTGATTAAGTGTGAAGGCTGAATTGGGATATTAGAGATTATGAGAAAGTTAGATTACGGAGGTCCAAGGAATATTATTGAAGTTGCAATTAGCGATTAAAGACAAAGAAGCTGCGATATGGGTGCGAATTGCTTAGAGATTACTTGAGTTTACGATGTTGGGGGAGATAACTCGCTAACATTGGGAAATAATGAGTTGAAGGAAAGGGAGAATATGAGTTTATATTGATTGGTACACAATTGAGGAACGAGAGTAGAAAATAGTTGTTGGGTTAAATTGAATTGGAGATGTGCCCGAGTCCGTGAGATTGAACTAGACTTGAATGTAGCGAAGCTAACCGAATTGAGTGATGAAAAGTGATTAAGAGTTATACAACCGAGGATGGACGAATAAGAGTCGATTAATAAGAAAGAAATATACCATGGGAGTTTGAGGCGAGGAAACGACGAGCGGGAGTTGTAAGGTTAAGCTAAGTTTAGAATGTATCTAAGTCTTTGAGATGAAATTAAGTTGGAAGATGAACCTAACAAGAGGAATTTAAGTGATACGAGTGAGAATAGGAGTCATATGGCTGAGTATGAGCAAAGGAAGTTAATTTATGAAATAAAGACCTAAAATGAGGAGTTGGAGTAAAGACTGGGAGTTGTGAGAAGTCGAGACGTGAGCAAAAGAAGTGGATTCATAAAGTAGAAACATAGAATGAGGAATTGAAGTAAAGATAGAGAATTGTGAAAAGTTGAACGTGGTATTCGCCATGCGTTATTGTGGCTCGTAAAATGGAAACTAATCGTGCTAGAGTGGTGGATTGAGAAAAGTATAGTTGGAAAGAGTTGAGAATGATTGCTTGCATTGAATGATGGCTGTTCGTGTTAAGTGAGTTCTTTACGTGATGTTCAAAGTAGTTTTGAAAGGCATTTTGTATTAGACGTGAAATGATCCTTGAATGCAACTTCTTGTGAACTGCCTTTCAAACGTGAATGTGTTTTAAAGAAGCGAAACTTGTTTAAGAAAGTGAATCTTGTTTGAGAAAGTGAAATTTAGAAGGGTGGCACGTGTGTCATGCCTTCTACGATGAGAAATTGATTGAGATTTTGGTTAGAAACCAAGTTTGATAAGTGCTTGTGATCACTTCGATTGAAATGAATTATGGGCTAGATTGTTTAGACCAGAGGAAGGAGGTGGTCGTGCGTATCGAGCCACGGGGTCCCGATATGCGTATCAGGATGCCCATCAACCGGAGAGGTTGATTCTTTTCTAACGAGGAAAGCGGAGCCTTCCGTGTATTTGACTAGAGATAGGTCCCGGAACCCGAGTCGTGGGTAGCGCCCCGAGAACCGCCTCGGTACTAGTTCAATCGTCTAAGGCCCCGAAAGAATTTTCGTAAAGTATTTGAAAGAAAGTGCAGAATGGTTCCACCTTGTTTCATGTGATTCAATTCCCAAAATGATTGCAATCCATGCTTTGAATGATTGAAGTGGTATGAGTTTTATGTTGCAAATGATTTCAAGAGATTTCGTTGAAAAGTATATAGGTTTGTATTATATTATTACGCTTTCGCTGATTTCATTATTATGAGTATTATGTGTAAAGAATCTCAATTTTAAGGGTGTAAATAGACAGTAATGTATAGTAAGTTAGATGTGTGTTTGGAGACCGAACTAGTAGCTCTAGCAAGCCGTAGATCTCCTTCCTCCGGCAATTTTGATCGTAAGTGGTTGTAAATCTAGTTTTGCTGAGTTCATGACTTGGGTTGTAAACTAATTCGCAATGTAAGCTTTGTGGTTATGAATCTACTCCGGCGTGTGACCGTTGAGTCGTGTACTCGAGCGTGTGGCTCGTTGAGTTCTATTGTGACTTTTATGCAGGTTTTAAGGCTTTTAGCCTATGGGTTGGACCATAGTTCAAACGGAACTCGCCGAAATTTTAGGAAACTTCTAACCTTTGGGGAGAATTTCATTTCATACCCTTAAGTTGGATTGAGATAGCTAAGTCAACACCTGAGTGAGCCTTGGGAGTTCCTTTGAGGAACTCGGCGGTGTAATACTCCTAGGGTGGGTTTTGGGGTGTTACGAGTATTACTTCTTTTTGAGTTTTTAAATTTCTCACTTTATTTTGCTCCGATATATCAGCTCATTTATTTATCTTAACTATGATTTAACTACTCACTATTTTTCGTTAAATGACCTACCTGCAGAATTAGTCCGAATCGCTTCATTTATTATTATAATTCTCTCGAGAATTCTTATTCTAAGCTCCGATATATTCTCCGCCAAATGAGTAAGAATGAAAACTTTTGATTATTTCATTAACAAAGTTTCTATCCGAGTATGGAATGTCTTTCATAAAAAGGGGAGATTGAAGACTCAAACTACGAACTCCTATCACTCGAGTACTATCAAGGACTCAGTACAGACCTCATCCCTCTTAGGTTTTAATTACAAGTTATTCGAGTGTTATAGAAACTATTGCGAGATGTTTTCATTCGATTCCGACTTACTTAGAAATCACATCCATGTTTATCAACTCACACCGATGCTTCGAGTCACTCGGACACCACTTAGTTTTATCGCATATTCAAACAATCTCTATAACACTTTTAATCTAACTTCGACTTCATATTCGAGATAAAGTGAATTACAACGTTAATTTAACTTTTAAGTCAAGCATGTTTGTTTGAAATGTAGTTGTCTAGATCAAGTACTCATACTCTTATATTCTCTTTATAACTTGATCTTTCTTAAGACTTATTCGGATGGAATTTGAGTATAATGAGTATTAGACTCGGAAAATTCCACTCTTCTAGGTCTCGGATAATTATGCACTTAATTATCCTAATTAAATTATTGTCCGTGTCTAATCTTGGACCAAAGTATTTTATACTTTGAGAACCAAAATTTGTTTACTTTTGTAGGTTATCTAAACGAGGTTATCCTATTTTTGAATTACAAAAGTAACCGGCTTCAAGCTCGTCAATCACTAGCAGACAAGGCTTTTCTACTTCGAACTAGGCCCATACGTCGTGTCGTGGTTGTCTATTTCCAAAATTGGAAATCTTCAACGCTAAGCTCAACGGTGGTTTCCACCCTACTTTTCGGACACCACTAGTGGATTGGGACATCCTAAGGAGTTAAGAGCCGTTGCACAACGTTCACATCTCAATGGATCTTTTCCGAGCGACTCGGAAGAACCGTTACAATGGTCACAAAGGACTTATGTTCGAAGATAGTCACAACGGCTAATCTGCTTGGTCATCTATAAATAGAAGCCACCTCTCAAGACTTGAAGATTGCTAGGATTATTGTCAATACACATTACTTAAGCGAAAGTCTTTATATTCATACTCAATCTTTTACTTACAACTCCCAACTTGTAATTCATACTTTCCGAGTTTTAAAATCTTGTAATCAGTCACATACTCTCTCTTACTTTCTGAGTAAGGTCCCTTGATTGAGCTGTAAGGGTTAACTCAGCTCGCTTGTCCCTAGTCTGTAAAGGTTATTTCAGTTAGGAAGTACTAGATCGGATAAGAGAACTTCGAGTGTAGGAAAATTCTATAAAGAATTGTCTAAAGGAGCAATTCTGGTTGAGTCAATCTGCTGTATTTTGTGGATTCAAAATAGTGGATTTGACTTGGTACTTGGACTAGCACTGGCCGTGGTTTTCTATCCCGGGAGGGTTTCCACGTAAATCCGAGTTCATACTTTTTCGAGTCCAATTTAGACTCGGACAGTCTTATTTATTGCTTTCAAGCTTTATTCTTCCAAGTTTGTTAAAATTTCCGGATCACCCCATTCACTCCCCCTCTAGGGTAGCTAAGACTCTCCAACAGACAAACCTTCATTGTTATTAGTATATATGCGTGTCTCTGTCTATATTTTAACCATTGAATCATTCGGACTACTAGAAAATCTCGTCTAATTAGGATGAATTCTCGCTAGTTTTGTCTATCGAGAAATGACAGAAGCAGCGTAAGTCTCACATTGAGAGTGTATATCTATGAATGATATTATTAATCACAAGTATAATTGACTCGCACTATCGTTTTTATTAGATTGATCATGGCCTTGTCTTCTTCCTTTCTTCCTCTCCTCTCTCTCGTGTATTTATCCTTCTTATCGTGTGACCGAGTGTGTCTTTGATATGTTAGCCTCGAATCGAATGAGTGCTTTGACTTAGATGTGCCCATGTAGGAGCTATGTTTTTCTTTTTTAATGTTAAACTCCGGTGATTTTGGTGTGTACACCTGGATGATGGTTGGGGTCACGGATAGGCGGAAATAGGAGGTTTTTAGCAAATTTATTTCAACAAGGTACTATCTATGTTGATATAAATCATAAGTCTAAAGTTATTTTATAATTAATAGTTACAAAATGTACGGGGCCAAGAGGCCAATATACTCGTTTTGTAATTAGGTCGGACAACGAGCTTGAGTACCCATTTACACGGTCAAATAAATTGATCAATTTAAAATAGGATCAATAAAAAATTATGTCGATAAAAACTTGGATCGATAGCAAACCGTTTAATCATCC
The DNA here is from genome assembly GCA_021018815.1 of Talinum fruticosum. Classification (NCBI taxonomy): domain Eukaryota; kingdom Viridiplantae; phylum Streptophyta; class Magnoliopsida; order Caryophyllales; family Talinaceae; genus Talinum; species Talinum fruticosum. The sequence continues at coordinate 5,800,306 of JAITYX010000012.1, forward strand.
AAATTTTTTTAACTTACCTATCGTGCTTACATATTACAATAAAGAAACTTCATTAGCAACAATTTGTATATAACAATCATTATTATATGAAGGCTTTTTATGGATCATTTGCACACAATCATTATTATGTGAAGGCCTTTTATGGATAATTAGGTCTTCTACATATATATTTAAATTTAATTTGGTATATATGGGTGGTGCGGTTGGTGTGGTAAAAAAATTTATAAAATTGTTTGAAGTACACAAATGTAACCGAGTTAAGTGCAAAGTATGCTTAAGAGTTGAGAAAATAAATGGGTTTGAAAAAGACTCAAAAGATATTTAGCCAAATTAACAACGGTTATAATTACTGAAAATTTAAGCACTTCCTATAGTGTTTTTGCCCTTGAGACTTCCCGGAGAGAATGAGAGAGAGAAGGGGTACAAAGTGAAAAGTCAATATATAGATAGGGGAGAAAACTGCTTTTTTATAGGATCAATTTGAGTAAGTCACCACTAGAAATATTGGATTTTGTTGCCGCAATTTTGTGACCGAATAAAAATAGTCACAATTTGTGACTACTTTTGTGACCATTCACAAATGGTCGAATTTGTGACCAAATTATTAGCAGTGAGAAGTTTAGTCACATTTTGTGACGAATTTTGTGACCATTTTAAAAACAGTCACAAAATTAAAATTTTAAAATTTTCCGACTAATTTTGGGACCGAAAAATAATTTATGAGCAGATCACAAAATTGGTTCCCTTATTGAATGCCTAGCCCTATTGTAACTCACGCTTGCTATTTCAGTCGCATTCACGTCTCCGGCGTCGTGTGTGTGTGTGTGTGTGTCTCTCTCTCTCTCTCTCTCTCTCTCTCACTCACCTTCGAGTGCATCGGTGGCGACCGGCGACTTACGGCCGCCGACGACTCCTACGGCGGCCGGCAACTCCAGCGGTAAGTCTCTCTCTTCCCTCTCCCTCCCTCGCTCCCTCTTCCATCTCGATCCGAATCGCATTTTTTAGGTTTCCGGGTTTCTCAATTATCTCTAAGCACGGCTCTCTCTCTCTCTAAACTTACTCTAAGCGGCCGGTGACAACACCAATGATGGGGTTTTCGCCGGTAAGTTCCCCCTACCCTTGCTCTCGATATGAATTTTAAAGGTTTCCCCTCCACCTTCCTCTTCAATCCGAACTTTGGAGGTTGATTTCGGAGGTCTCCATGGTCCCCCTCCCTCTCCGTTCCGAATTTTGGAACTCGTGATTCAGGCTACCCGCAAAGAGCCGTGGCTATGCTCCAGTGTTGGTCTCCATTCCGAATGTTAGGCGGAGGCATTTAACACCCGCAAATGGCTATGCTCCAGTGTTCCTAAATGTCTACGCCTTGATACCCGCAAATGGCTACATATACTTGGGTAGGCCTTAGAATTTATCACACCGGTGTTGAAAGTGAGCAACTAGTATGTTATAATCTGAAAGGAAATTTGATAATTGAAAACGTAGTCTCTTGTCAATGGTGATAATTGAAAACCTCATTTCGATAAGTCATGTTTGGCGTTTTGTTGAACAGTCCATGGTAGGCCTTGGACTTGCAAGACTCGATGTATATATTGAGGTGTTGGTCTAATTAATTTTTGAAAACATTGTGTGTTTTTAGCTTGGAAGATAGTATGGACAACCAAGTCTTCCGAACATGTATTAGGGTGTGTTGTCCGACTTGCGTGCTTAAAATGAAATGTGGAGTCAATGACATAGCTCGGTGATCCTTTCTTTTGGCTGCCCGCTTTCAAAGAATATTTAGTTATGCTTCACCTTCTATTCTAAAATTTTGGGCTCGTTGAACACCTAAAAACACTCGAATGCTTCACCTTCTTGATAATGATTTTGAAGCAAAGGTGAGGTCTTCACCCAGCTTTTGACAGTTATTCTAAAACAACCGAATTCACATTAATTATTGTGGATACCTTGGTTGGTAGTGGTGGATCGTTATTTTAGTGAAATTCACCACTAAACCGAGGGGAATTTTATGTGTAGTCATCTCGAATGCATCAATCTCTCTCCAGGTTGCTGACTTTGGTCTTGCAAAGTTCTCTTTCGACACGGACACTCATGTATCCACCAGGGTTATGGGAACTTTTGGGTAAGATCAATATCTAATATTAGATGACATACTATCATAAAATTTTTGCCACCGTGTGCTTGTATTCCTATGGAGCTAATGTTTTGAGGTGATATATAGCTACCTCGCACTAGAATATGCCTCAAGTGGAAAACCGACAGAGAAGTCGGATGTCTTTTCCTTCGGGGTTGTGCTTCTAGAGCCGATAACCGGTCGACAACCTCGTTGATAAATCTCGGCCGTTCTTGGATGACAGACATGGTCAAATGGGTGAGGACTCAGAATTTTCTATCCAATTTGAAACCATTTTGTAATTTATTTGGATGTACATGTACTCGTCCATTCTAGACAACCACTATGTAAGGTTGCATACAACTTGCAAAGTTCAGCCTATTTTCTCAATAATACATTTATAGTACAAAAATGGTTGGTAATTGGTCCGGATCTTGGCTGGTTTTAGATCAACCATAATATTTTGGTATAGATTTTGATTGAACAAGGTTTGGGACCAAGGTGCAGCCTGTAATATGGTTGTTTTTGGAGCCGGACAGCAAAAAAAAAAAAAACATAATTTGTTCTGCCGTGCTTTATGTTGAGTCCTTACAAGTTTATAGTTGACAATTCGTTTTCTGTGTAAAGAAAATTTAATTGGAGAAGGAGGTTATGGCAAAAAAGTGGTCACAAAACCAAGCACAATATGTATTCAATTTTCTCAAAATTGGTCACAAAAGCGGTCACAAAAATTAAGTACAAAATAGAATCGGTCGCAAAATCGGTCACAAAAGTGTTTAAGAATAAAACGGAATCGGTCACAAAAGCGGTCACAATTATATAACGGTCACAAAATCGGACATAAAATTTCTAAAGAATAATGGTCACAAAATCGGTCACAAATGTTTTCGGTCACAAAATCGGTCACAAAACGGTTATAATTTCTCACCGAAATAACGGTCACAAAATCGGTGTGAAATATTGAGCGGTCACAAAGGCGGTCACAATTTGTGAACGAAATTTCGGTCACAATTGCGGTCACAATTTGTGACCGAATCGGTCACAAATTCCATTTTCCGACCAGGGGTTTTGTGACCGCCGAAATCGGTCACAAACCCCATTTGTGACCGAAATTTGCCATTTTGTGACCGATTTTGGCGGTCACAAAATCCAGCTTTTCTAGTAGTGAGTATATGGCTCGGTTGGGGTGTAAACCTTATCACTAAGTATAATGTTCATCTTATTGATAGTTTCTTTTTGTATTAATGAATTCTTTACCATATTGTAAAACATTGTGTCTATTATTTTTCATGTAGGAAACATAACTTCAAGGGCTCTTATAATTTTAATTTGATTTGGAAGCTAGTGTTTAGTGTGAGTCTTATAGTTTTAATTTGATTTGGAAGCTAGTGTTTAGTGTGCACTAAAGGGATGTCTTCTTTGGATAATGCAAATATGCTTATTTTTTAATTTATAAATTTTATTGTGATTATGGCAAAAGGGATTAATTGGCCGACATCGATTTATACGATCGGTGTAGTATGGAACCGAACCAACTGTGTTCGATGATTCGCATGTTGGGGTTCGGTTCCTCGTGCACATGTGATTATTATTATTATGTGCAAACAATGTGTATGCTTTTGTATAATAGTGTACATTGTGATTAATACAAATGGTATATGATAGTTTTACTTTATGTAAATGACATTTTTTATGCAAATAGTATATGATTGAATATATTGAGTTTACGTTGTATGTGATTAGTGTAGAAAATTAGTCTATATTAATTATTTAATGATTTAGGTTTCTCTTATCACTCATACTTTCACATTAACTATTGAAATAGTTTGCTTAATTTCGAACAAAACATGAAAATATCGGAACATCACAGGTAGATGGTTAATAGACTTTTTCCCAATCGTGGTGGATGTGGATGAACGCTCGAGTTTGTGGAGGGGGTTAATGAGTTTGATGCGTTTGAAAAAAAATGTGTATTTGGAGAGAATGCATATAGGTGTCCTTGTGCTAAATGTAAGAACACAATTTAAGAAGAAGTAAAGGCTCACCTTTATAAGAAAGGGTTCATGGATGGATATTGGTATTAGACATCACATGGGGAACTTGAACCACAAATTAACATGAATCATAGTCCATTAAGCACTCCTTTTCATGGTTATATGCCTAATTATTCTTATCACATAATGGTCGAAGATGCTTTGAGCTATGGTCAACATGTGCCACAACCTTCTAATCCGGAAGCACAAAGGTCTTATTACCTTTTAGATGCATTACAACATCCATTGTGGGATGGTTGCCCCGACCATACTGAGTTATTTGTTGCCCTATGATTGATGAACATTAAATTTGAGCACAAGATGTCCCAAAATTATTTTAACGATGTTGCACAGACTTATGAAAAAGGTACGTCCATCTAACAACTACGTCCTAAATAAATTCTCGGAGGCAAGAAAAATTAGTGGGAAAACTTGGGCTTACTTACGTAAAGATTGAGTGTTGCATTAATGGTTGTATGTTGTTTTATAAAGATAATGCACATTTACAAAAATGCAAATTTCATGATGTTCCTCGATATAAGGCTCAAAAGTTCAAAAAAATAGAAAGCAAAAGAATGTTCCTTTAGCAATAATGCATTACCTTCCCATCATTTCAAGGCTAAAAAGGCTATTTGCATCCCGGAGTTCCGTAAGGCACATGAGACGACACTATGAAAAGGTCTGTTATGTCATCCATCGAGGGGGAAGCATGGAAATGTTTTGATAGAGTTTAGCCTGAATTTGCATTTGAACCATGCAATGTTAGGCTTGGTTTATGTGCTGATGGATTCTCTCAATTTTCATTACAATTTGCTAAACAATATTCATGTTCGCTAGTGATTATAACTCCTTACAATCTTCCTCTCGAAAATGTGTATGACTACACCTTATATGTTTTTGACTTGTATTATTCATAGTCCGAAGAGCCATGGGGTTAACATAGATGTTATTTACAGACCTTTAATAAATGATTTGAAAACATTATGAAATGTAGGTGTTGAAACATATGACGTTTCTCGAAAGGAAAATTTTGTCGTGAAGGCTGCATTGATATGGACTATTAATGATTTCCCTACAAATGGCATGTTATTTGGATGTAGTGCTCGTGGAAAATTAGCTTGTCCAATTTGTATGTCCTCATCTAAAGCTTTTCTCTTACAAAATGGAGGGAAATCGACATGATTTGATTGTTATCGACGATTTACGCCAATGGATCATCAATGTAAGAGGAATAAGGATTCTTTTAGGAAGAACAAGGATGAAAAAGATAGGCCATCAAAGGGACTAATTGGGAACAAATATGGGAAACCGTGCAACCCCTTCCAAAGGTGACTGAGAATGGACCATTTCTTATTGATGGGTTTGGAAAAATTCATAATTGAATGAAACAAAGTATTTGGGAATTGCCATATTGGAAAACAAACTTGCTTCCGCATAATTTGGATGTTATGCATGTTGAGAAGAATTGTCTTTGATGTTGTTTTCAATACGAGTAATGGATGTGGATGGGAAACGAAGGACAATGCCAAAGCAAGAATGGACTTAAAGTTGTATTGTAGGTGAAAAGAGTTAGAGCTCAACGAGATGGCTAATGGCATTACTCGGTGAAACCAAAAGCAAAGTCCGACTTTAATATGGAGCAAAAAAGAGGTGTATGTCAATGGGTGAAAGATTTGAAGATGCTCGATAATTATTCCTCTTATTTAGCTAAATGTGTTGATGTTGATAAAGATAAAATAAGCAGAATGAAGAGCCACGATTGTCATCTCAATTTTATGTTTATTTGTCTCTTTTATTCACTTTAAAGATGTCGGAGAAAAATCAATCATTTTCTACTATTCGAGGGGGTGTTACTGAGAAAAGGTTTCGTTTTACTTTCACTTCTTCTCATGGGACTCCTACATCATATTCTCTTTCAACCATTATGTTGCGTACATCAACTAGTCCTATTCAAACGTCAATGCTTACAAATTTCCCACCTTTTCAAGCTCATTCCCAATTGCGTAATCAACTACGTGACATTCGACACTGCCAACTTTCTTATGGTACTATGCATACACCTGAGGCTTCTGGTCCTTTTTAAGGGATCTCTCAACTAATATCTCAACCTTGTGAAGAGATCTCTCAACCTACTCAGGAGGCCCAACAAGCGAGGACCTAACAAGAGCAAAATATTTTTAGTAGGAAAAGAGTAAGTATTAAATATTGATTCAAGCTTCTTCTTTAACATTATAAAAAAATGGTTACAATATGATTTACTTTTCAAATAGATTTCGTCCAAATCACATGAATGTCATTCTTTCTCTCTACACCATCATAAAAAGTAAGTATGATGCACCTTATCATACTTGAAAAGATGTACCAATTGAAGTGAGGAATATATGGTTTGATAAATTCAAGGTAAATATCTATTCAAAACTTACAAGAATATTAATTTTGATTTATATGTTTACTTATTTATAACTTTTTTTGTATTTGCTTTTAGAAAAAGTATTGTTGGGATAATGAGCATGCCCATGATATTAGGAAAGTTTTTGAACATCGTGGAGCGGTGAGATTGAAGGGCATGACTTTTGAGATACGAAAAGGTGAAAAATAGCCTCCATGGTTAAGTAAGGATGTTTATGATAGTTTATGTGAATATTGGGAATCTGATATATTTAAATTAAAAAGTGAGGTTGCCAAAACAAATAAAGCATCGGCTTTTGGAGTAGGTTCCTCTGTGCATTGTGGCAGCATCTATTCCTTATTCCGAGCATGAAAGGCGATTAGTAATACATTTGTATTCATAAATTTGTTTTCCCTCATGCACTATGAAAACATGAACTTAATTATTCTATTCTTGATTGTATATAGGCCGAAGAACTTCAAAGAGAGCCAACTATTGCTGAACATTTTAGACGTACCCATACAAGGAAGATCGGACTTTTTGTAGATGAAAAGGCAAAAGAGACTTATGTGAGTAATTCATTTTCTTAATCATATATGTTATTCATAATTTCTATTGTTTTCTTTTATCTATATGACAAAAATATTACATTTTCTTTAATTCAGGAGAAGTATGAGAAGAAGCTTGAAGAGATCCAAGTAACACAATGCTCTCAAGGTGAAGGTTCTATCTCCTAAGAAACACCTGGATCTTTAATTGTCAATTGAAAGTCACATGAAGATTTGGAAGGAAGTTGCTGGCCTCACTAACAAAGGTAAAATTTATAGATTTGGAATGGACGGTTCATGTGTATTGTCTACTTGGTGAGACTAATCCCAAAAAGGTTGAATCGTGTTAAGAGAAACAATTAAATCAAGCTACCAAACAACTTGGTGAGACTAATCAACTTGTAAAAATTTTATTGCAACATATAAATGTTCCAATTCCAAATAACCCGAATGTTGATTAATGGTGGAAACCATAGTGGTGGTGGTGGTGGTGGTGGTGGGGAAGAAGATGACGAGGATAATGGTTGTAGTGACAATGCTTAAAGATATGGTCTTATTTTCTTATATTTTTATTAGTGTTATGGATATTGTACTCTTTTATTTTGAATTATTGTATAAGTCGGGGATGTTAATAGGTTTAAGATGATGAAAAACTATGTTTTGCATGAAGATATTTATGTGTTTAAATCTAGCATGATTGTTGTGAAACATGGACATTGCTTTTATATAAATATTTAGTGTAATTTTCTAATATATTCGCCGTATGATTGTATGCAATGATTTTTATGGCAAAAAGCAATCACAAAACAGTCACAATATGTGTTTACATTTCTCGGAATCGGTCACAAAAGCGGTCACAAAAAGTTACGTACAAAACGGAATTAGTCACAAAAGGCTATAAGACTAAAACGGAATCGATCGCAAAGCGGTCACAAATAAGTATAACTTTAAAACTAAGTCACAAAAATGGTCACAAAGTAGCATGACATCAAAACCAAATTAGTCACAAAAAGGGATGAAGTTAGTCACAATTTGTGACAGACATTTCGGTCACAGTTTCGGTCGGAATTTGTGACTACTTTAGTTACAAATTCTATTTTCGATGAGGGGTTTTCGGACGTCACAAATTGGTAAAAAACCCATTTCTAATCAAAATATGACATTTTGTGATTAATTTTGGCGGTCACAAATTGCAATTTTCTTTATTGAAGTGTACCCTTAAATGCGTGTTATTGGTACTCTTAAACATCAGCATATGGGGAAGTTTGATGGGAAAGGGAAGTCGAGGCGAAAGTGTAAATAATTAGTCCTGAAATGAGGGATGAAGTGCACCTTTATGTCCTTAAAAATAGTGATGAAGTGCGACCTACATTGAGGAGCATAACTCTCTCATAAGGAAACAATACCGAGGAAGAAATGAGGCTTGGGTAATAGCTTAACATAATCGCACATTTGTTAATTGGTTTAGAGAGTGAATCTCTATCCAATGGGGAGAATCACGAGAAGATATCTCAAATATTTTAGTTAGTTTGGCTAGAAGGCCGGGGTTGAAAATCATTTATTATCGTAAGTATAACATTAATGGATTCTCTTTCTATACAAAGATGCAGGAAATTAAGAGCACCGTGCAAAATAGTGGGATTACATTAGAGGCTCATGCACTTCATGTCTCGAGCTCCAAAGATAGACATCTCTTTCTAGCAAAAATGTTGTATAATAGAGTCATTGAGGATATATGGAAGCTAGACTATATTGACTTCCATGAGTCCTTTTTGATGCAAATGGGTTGAGGATAACAATAATGCTCGAGTTGATGAGTTAGGATTCATGATGGTTAATCTTACAAGAGAAGGTTATAAAGGATATCAATTCATTATGGCATCAAAAGCAAGACAAGTATTCTACATTGAGGAACTAGCCAATGATAAATGGTCTATTTTTCTTTAAGAAAAAAGGCACATTGTCATGGAGGATGCTGAAGATGTGAGAAATTTATTCATGAGACCCCACCTTTTTCCTTAGGACTTTCTCGTCAAAAATTAGGATGCGCATTTTGAAAAAGTTTGTTTGAGATTTTATCTTCGGAAGTCATATATATTAAAGATTAGTCTAGAAAATGAGAAAAAGTATGGGTGGTGGTCTTTAAATGATAACATTGTTGCATTGTTAATAACTTTTTAAATTTGATCAAAAAATGATATCAGTGTGTGTGTGTGTGTGTGTGAAGAGTTATGTTTGTTATAAACACTTTTATTTGTTGCTGCATGAGAACAAATGCAAATGAACTTTTTATTTGCTACAAATGACTATGTATATGCAAGAGGCATATGAAAAATACAAAAAATTAGTTTATTGTTGCTTGAGAAGAGATGAAATTAGTTTTAATAAAAAAAACCTATTACTACGGTTCATATGAAGAACCATAGTAGTAGGTCACCTTTACTACGGTTCCTCATATTAACAGTAGTAATAGGCCACGAGATACAAATGCAACCCGATGTCATGTACAGGAGGCCGTGCAAGGCCACATTGTCATGCATATGAAATAGAAACTTTAGCAGCTTTGCACATGAACTCGTGCATGAGGTGCACAACCATACGAGTAAGGCTTTATTCAAAAACATTAAGCTCTAGTAAAGGTTACTCATTCATCGCGATTCTTTGTAGAACCGTAATAATAGGTGACCTATTACTATAGTTCTCTATAGGAATCGTAGTAATAGGTTTGGTCCGAATAATTGAAAAGTCTCTCGTCGTTGCTTTTTGTGTGCTATTTGAGAAACATCTCTCGAGCTCACCCTCTTCTCTCCTCTCATAAACACTCCTCTCACAAACACTATGGTCTCTCTCCCTAGCGCCACGGACAAGCTTGTTTCAACCACCCCGCCGTCGTCCTCACCCCTGCTGCCATGGTTCCCTCCCACTTGTCGTCTTCGAGTCCCTCTCTCTCGACACACACACACACACACACAATCTGTCTCTCGGTCGTTTCTTCTAGGTATCCAACTTCTCTATGTGTTTTTGTTTTTTTGTTTTAAATTCTTGATATGTTTGAGCTTTTGAGAAATGGGTTCGGGAAATGATGAGAAATGGTGAAGGAAAGAATTAACTATGAACAGTACAAGCACGTCCTCTGTCACCCCACCGCGCCTACGGCTCTATACCCCAACCCGCAAAAGCAATCACAAAGTGGTCGTAAATTCACACCGCAAAAACAATCGCAAAATCGGTTTGAAATACAAAGCGGTCACAAAACTCGGTCACAATTTGTGACCAACATTTCGATCATAGTTTCGGTCGGAATTTGTGACCGATTCGATTACAACTTCTACTTCCACCGAGGGGTTTCGAATCGAACAAATTGGTCACAAAAGCAAGACAAGTGTTCTATGTTTAGGACCCAACCAATGATAAATGGTCTATCGGACTTTTAGCTATGGTTCTTTTCACTTTTAACTACAGTTCAATGAAAGAACCTTAGTTAAAAATAACACCCATCCGACTCTCCCCTCAAAAGGCCCCTCCTCTATTCTTCCGTTGTTTTCATTCTCTCTCCTTAAAGGAACCTCCCCACTTCTACTCCCTATGTCCTCTCTCTCCCCCGTCCTTGCTTCCGCCTTAATCTCCTTTTCACTCTTCCCCGGTTGCCGCCCGCCAAATCACGGAGTCTCGCCCGCCGGTACGCCTTTGTCCCTCTCTTCCGTCTCTCTAATTCTCTTTGTCTCTCTCCTTTCTACCTCTCTTTCGCTGCAATTTTTCTCATATCTGTCCCGCGAAGGTTAGGGTTTATAGATTCTCGCTTTTGGAAAGGAAACTATGAGTTCAATCCCGGTGAAAGCGAAGGTTAGGGTTTCGATTGAATCGAAGGTGAGGGAAATATAGAGAGAGATAGAGAAATCGATCTACGAAGGTTTCGGTTGAATTTGAACGTCCCAGACAAGGCGAAGGCAAGGGTTTCAATTTTGCAAGTCCCGAATCATAATTTTAAAAATGTTAAAGCGCTGGAGGAGCAAGAGAAGCGAATTGAGGAGAGAAAGAAACAATTGGAGCAAGTGGTTCCAGGCGGTTGAATTGAAGTCAAATCCCAAACAAGGTAAAGATGATTATTTGATTTCCTTCTTTTGTGAGTTTTTTCGGAGACTCGCACAAAAATGGTGTACCAATTAAATTGAATTCGGTTTCCTTTGTTTGACAAAAGAATGAAGAAGAGGAAAAAAAGCGAGAATATTTTTGTATTATGGATTATGGATGTTTCTTTGTTTGGTATTCCTTCACTCCTTTAGAGCTCACTTGCACTTCTTCGTTCGTTTTTCTTTGCTCTCTTCCTTAATTTTTAGATTTTAGATCTCAAAATTCTAGAGCTCCTTTAGATCTAAATCTTTCGGATCTAAAGAAGCTCTGTTTTTTTATTTTTATTAATTATAACTATGATGACGGTTCTTACATTAGAACCATCGTCATAGGTAACTATATGACAACGATTCTTTTTGGAAAACCGTTGTCATATAGTCATCTATGACAACGGTTTTTACATTAGAACCGTTGTCGTAGGTCATCTTTTACTACGGTTGTTGAACCGTAATAAAATATGTTACATACAACGACGAGCACGTACACGACGCCGGTTAACCGTAGTTAAAGGTCATTTATAACCGTAGTTAAAAGTGGTTACTCGTAGTAGTGCAAATAGAAACTTTAGCAGTTTTGCACATGAACCTCGTGCATAATGTACGTAGCAATAGGGCTGTGCGTAAAAAACAAAACCGAAAAATCGATCCAAAATCGAAAACCGACCTAAAAAATCGGTTAATTGAATAAATTATTTAAAAAATCAACTCGGTTTACCGAACCGAATACTTTTTCGATTTACAGATCGGTCACGGATCGGAACTTGAAAATATTCGGTTAACCGGTGGTTAACCGAACCGATTTTTTAGGAAAAAAAATCATAGGTATATAAGCCAAAAGTTGTATTATGGGATTGAAAAAATTATGTTTTGCTAGCCAAAAACTTCTCTTTTGTTGTATTTTACTTTTGTTAGCTAGAAACTTATGTTTTGTTGCATTTTACTTTCGTTTTATTTCATAAGTTGTGTTTCAAATAACGGTTATCAGCTAAACCGAACCGAAAAATCGGTTAACCGAACCTTTCGTTTCGATTACTGAGCAAGATTTTACCGATCCGAAAATTCGGATAATCGAATCTTCGATTAACCGAAAAAATCGGATCGATCATGGATTGAATTTTTAACTATCCGAAACTTCGGTTAACCGAAAATCGCTTAACCGAAAGTGCGGTTAACCGGTTTTGCACACCCCTACGCAGCTCGTCCACGAAGACTTTGTTCAAAAATGTTAAACTCTAGTAAAGGTTACCTATTACTACGGTTCTTTATAGAACCGTAGTAACGAGTGACCAATTACTATAGTTCTCTATAGGAATCGTAGTAATTGGTCCGGTCCAAATATTTGAAAAGTCTCTCATGCTGCTTTTTTGTTTGCTATATGAGAAACGTCTATCGAGCTTGATCTCTTCTCTCCTCTTACAAACACTCTTCTCGCAAACGTTATGGTCTCTCTTCCCAAAGTCATAGACAAGCTTGTTTCCACCACCGCGACGTCGTCCTCATCCTCGCTCGCTGTGGTTCCCTTCCACAAGTCGTCTTTAGTCCCTCTCTCTCTCTCACACACACACATGCACTTTGTCTCTTAGTCGTTTCTTCTAAGTGTCCAACTTCTCTCTGTGTTTTTGTTTTTTTGTTTTAAATTTTTGATATGTTTGAGATTTTGAGAAATGAGTTCGGAAATGATGAGAAATGGTGAAGCAAAGACTTAACTATGAATAGTACAAGCACGTCCTCTCGTCACCCCACCTAATTTGCTCCGGCATCGAGTCCTACATTTTTATTCCTCGATAAGCGGACTGTAATAGCATGGGGGACGGTATCCTTTTGACTATTAGAAAGCATTAAGGTTTATGATTTATGGTTTATAGTTTACGATTAGGTTGAGTAATGATGAAACTTCTCTCTCTCTTTTGTTTTTCGCTTTGAATTCTTTAAATGTTTGAGATTTTTAGAAATGGGTTTGAAAAATAATGAGAAACGGTGAAAGAAAGAATTATGGTTTAGGGTTTAGGGTTTATGGTTTAGAGTTTAGGGTAAGCGAAGAACGAAACTTCTCCCTCTTTTTGTTTTTACGCTTTGAATTCTTGAAATGTTTGAGATTTTGAGAAATGGGAAATGATGAGAAATAGTGAAGGAAAGAATTATGGTTTTAGGGTTAACGATGAACAGCTTTAAGAGTGAGCAATGATGAAATTATGTAATTATTTTGTTTATCCGTCTTACAGAGTTACAATGGAGAGAATTTATCTACTACTACCAAGAAGACAAGAGGCTACACAATGATGTAACAAGGAGAAGTTGGCATGTAAGAAAGAAAATCCATTGATGCTAAGTAATGTGTGGTTTAATCAACATGACAACCCCATTTGTGAGGGGAAAGTTTGCTTTACGAGCTTTGATGGAGCTATAGCTTGTCCCCACATGCCGATCACATTCGATACTTGGAAAAAGGTACCGAACTCGATGAAAGAAAATGTTTGAACCGAAACCTTGGTATAAGTTTATTAGTGTAACGCCTCTTTCATTAGTCTTCATAGCTATATTATATACCTATATCTATACTATATATAATAGCAATCTTTTCAAAAATATGACATGGCGGTCTAAGAGTGAATTTTGGACTTTCGTCCAATAAAAAATAATAATTTATCATTGAAAAAAAAAGTTTCCACTCATATATGGACTCTTTTTTACTCCAAGCCAAAATAATAATAATAATAATAATAATAATAATAATAATAATAATAATAATAATAATAATAATAATAATAATAACATATATAATTTTTCAGAAAAATTAAACAAAATTAAAAATAATAAAATAAAAACATAATCTTAAACAAAAAGTTAAACAAATAATAAAATACACTAAATAAGTACGAAAATAAATAATTAAATTACCAAAATATTAAAACAATTTTTTGGACCTAATAGCCTAAAAACCTAAAATAAAAATGAAAAATTAAATTTATAAATTTATTAAATTAAAAATATGCTTTAACCTAAATTAGTAAATAAGTCTGGTTAAAATTATTTTTTGGACCTCAATATATCCTAAACACCTAAAATCAAAATGAAAAAACTAAATTTATAAATTTATTAAATTAAAGACCTTCTTTAACCTAAATTAGAAAAAAAAATCTAAAAATTATCAAATCAGTTATAAAAACTAAGAAAACTAATACTAACAGATTAAAACTCTAACTAAAGTTATAACATTATAAAAATAAAATTAACCGAAGAAGACTAATTTTATTCTAACTTCTAACAAACAGAAAAGTAATCTAAAAATTAAAATATATTAAGACATAAAATAAAATTAATATATAATTGGTATTTATTTATTTAGAGTTTGGATTGTATATTAGCTCATTTATTTTTATGTATATTGATATGCAATATTATTTTAGGCGTGAAATATAATAACTTTGTCTAACATTATTAATTTTTCATTATTGATGGTGTTTTTTGTCTTGGTGCCATAAAATTGTATTAGTTCAAAATATATTTATTATAAGAATTTTTAAAATTAAAATCAACAGAACATGTTATAAAAATAATATTTAAATATTTAACTATCCGATGAAGTAATTTGGTTATTACATTCATCCTATGTACACAATGATTTAATAAACTTTAAGAAATCATAAATTAATATAATAAAAATATAACAACTACATATATACTTGATATTAATAATTAAAAATGCCTACAAGATAGAAAGTTATGCTTCAAATATGTTGTGAAATAAAACGTAATGAATAAAAAATTAGAAATTATATTACTTCAGTTCGTAATTTGTGAACTTTAAGTTTGTAACTTGTGTTATGTTTAAAGGATTGCAAACTTAATACGCCAACTTCTATTAAGCCCATAGGACTTCGAATAAATTCATTTGTCTCAAAATTTTTGCACAACATACATATCATTTTTTTTTACAAATACATTTTATTTTAGTTTATTCCTAATATGTCTATCTCGTGACTTATTATTGACAAAAATATTTAAATCATATCTTTTACTATTGTAAGTTTTCTAAATTATTGAAAGATGAGTATTTGCCATCAAACCTCCCCATCATCTTGAAATAAAATTTCATGTTACTCTTATTATGTTACTTAATTGAGAGGAAGAGTTGTGTCTCAAGAGAAGCAATTGGTTGTTAATCGAGTAAAACATGTATTTATAAAATCTCAATTATATCAATATTTTCGACCCATTGATTCACTACTAAAATCGCGATCAATTTTCAATATAAGTACGAAACACACATGATTTTATTACCCTATGCCGCGAATTGATCTATCATGCCCTTTAATATGATACAAATTACCTATTATTGTTAAATATATTTAGATCACTTATATCATTATAATATTTTTTGCTATTAATCTCAATAAAAGTAGTTATTATATGTTTAATTATCTTTGTGTGCAGAGGTAGATAAGAATGGATACTTTTTATATTCACCTTATAATTTAAAAAAAATGAGATCCCATTTATGGGTATATGTATACTTTTAAGAGTTCGTATAATATCTTTGCATATAAATATTTATCTAGGCATCAATTAAGTTAAATTAGTATTGACTTTGTAGAGAGTTATGAGTTATAAGTTTGATATTCTTTTATTGATTTGATGTACTTTGTGTTGTAATATTAATTTGTGACATAATGATATTTATTGTCGTCTATAGGTTATCTAACTCAATATATACCAATCATATATTATTCCTTTTCCTACTAATATTTACCTTTTGATACCCAAACATATTGTCACACTATTTTTATAACCGTAGAGTTAGGATTATTTAAATTGTTTGACTCTTAGAGGGGCATGACTTCTTAATATTACAAATCGCGCATGTAATCTTAAAACCTTGATGATATTTTTTAACATTCTTTTTTATTTATTATTTTAGATTATTTATTTATTCTTTTGAAATTTAGAATGATTGGAAGATAAATGTGTATTGGGCTTTAATGATTTTTATATGTTCGGTTCCGATAATTTTGATGAGTCATGAAAGAATTTTCGCTATGAGGGTATAACATGTAAAAGAATGTTGTTGAAAGTGGAATC
The DNA here is from genome assembly GCA_021018815.1 of Talinum fruticosum. NCBI lineage: Eukaryota > Viridiplantae > Streptophyta > Magnoliopsida > Caryophyllales > Talinaceae > Talinum > Talinum fruticosum. The sequence goes on from JAITYX010000012.1 coordinate 5,816,595, forward strand.
ATTCAATAAAATCAAATAATCGAGAAAAAGAAACTCACAAGTACAATATCGCTCCATAATTCAATAATTTCTTAAGTTATGCATTGCACAACATTACTCCGTGCATAGCACGGGTCTAGACTAGTTAATACTAGTGCACGTCATTCTTTAGAAATCGTTTTATTTATTAATGAATGAGAAAGACCTCCTGTAGTGAAATCAAAGACCCTTTAGACAATTGTGGAGCAATACGGAGGCTTCAAGTCACACCTATGCGTTGTTTAGGTCCACAAAACAAAGGAGACCTAGTCAAAAGGCATACCATGGAAGGTCTACAACTTCAAAACCGAGGACGAATGGAACAAGTTCAAAGAGCGAGCCTCCTCTCGAAGAATTTCGGGTAATTGAACATTCGTTCTGTCTTTTTAAAGTATAGAAATTTTTTAAATTTTTAGGGTACTTAATAGATTAGAGTACAATACATTTTTGTATTTTTGAAATGTTTCCTTGTGCGGACCTTTAGTGAAGCCAACCGTAAGATGATTAAGTGTAATGTGTATCCCCATGTGATGTCCCATGAGGGATACGCAAAGGTGAATGAGAAGTTATTAAAACGAAGCTTGAATGATTTCGAAATGAAGTCGATGTAGCTGCCATCATGGACCCTTCATAGATAAATATCGAGAAAGACGATTCATGAGTCGAATGAAGAAAGAGGAAAAATTGTATGTTAGTGAAAAAAGAAACTGAAGTTGTTGTTTAACGAATTATAAGTTTCATGAATAATTAATTACTTTCATGCACGTATTGGTTAATAGGAACTATCTAATTATAATTTCGTTCCTTTTTACAGGAGTCATTGTCACAACATTCGACTTCCAAAGTTGTTGATAACATTGGGAGGAAAAACAAGCTAGACTTGGTACTACAAAGAGATGAGCATCCTGGTTGCGTTCGAGCTGCCGGTGGCGAAGTGGGAATAAGTGATCACTTTGGGGCTAAAAAGAAGTGCCTCGTTTCTTCCACCGAAGTCGATGTCGAGGCAATCATTGCCACCGTGGAAGAGAAATTGATGGCCGGGTCCATGGCATACTTCTCCAAGATGGGCATGCCGACACCCAACTTAGAAAGGGGTCAACCCACAACCCATACACCGGCGAGTGGGAAAGTAAGCTCATTAGGTGATGAGTTCGAATCTTGGTCAAGGTGTGATTTGCTATCTAATAATGTATTTTTTCTTTGAACTAATTGGTACACTTGTTGAATGAATGGTTGTTGTGGAACTCCAGCTTGTGGTCGTTGAATTAATGGTGTATATAATTTAGATATGTGGTCGAGGTATGAATTGCGATGACAAGTGATGCATGTTTTTCTTTAGATAATCTCTATAATTTGTTGAATAAATGGTGTAGATATTTTGGGTTGTTGTGGTGTGTCATCGTTAAGGTAGTGGATATTATTTTTGTTTTTTTTTTTCTGGATGAGGACTTTTTAGGGAAACACTATTCGTCTTTTCTCTAGGATTTCATAGTTTAAGTTTTCTCTCAAGGATTGGTCATTGTATTAGTTGATGTTATTTGTTTTTGTTGTTTCAAATATTTCCTCGAGGTATGAGTTGATCATACATGTGGTGCACGTTGGTGGAGGAACCACAAGCCCGTCCCCGTACGGGCCGTGTTTCCCAACGAAGCATCAACTCTCTTTATTTTGTTAAGATTATGTTTGATTTTGGAAATTTGATTTTTACTTGGAAAGTGAGTTGCCTCTTATTTAGATTGCTTTTTAGAATATGATTTTGAAACAGCTTTTAGGTGAAGGTGTGATTGGCAATTTTTATTAATCATTCTATTTTATAAATTAATTTTAGAGAAGTCTCGAAATGTTGTTTCAAAGGGTAAAGAAACAAAAAATAAAAATATACATATTTGCTCGCAAAGCTTCCGGCCAAATGGCGGAAAATCATTTGGGCCGCGAGTTAAACCTCGGTCACTAGCCGGCAAGTGGCTAATTTCGATGCTCGTTTGATTACCTACGTCGGCTATAGGGTCGAGACTAAGGAATTAGTCTCGGTCATATAGCTAGGGTTGTAAAAAATAATCCAAATTTTTCATTTTTTAACCTCAAATGCCGAGAAGTAAAATGAAGAATAAAAGCCAAAATATAAGGAGTCACCAGTTAGTTTTAGGAAATAAAAACTAATAAAAATACAGTAAATTATTCTTCTAATCTTACTATGGAAAAACTAAACTTAGAAGAGGTTTTGAAAGAGACTCCATCGGTCTTAAATTGAGAATTCGATGTTTGGGGGTTAAGGTACGAAATGAAAAGGGATACTCTCCATTCCGCCCATCAATAGATGACCTTCACTAATATAAATTGTGAGTTCAAAAATTGTGTTTAATTGATCACGAAACTAACATACAATAGATAGAAATTAAAGTAACCAACACATGCTTAGAAACCGATATATTAACAAATAATTAAGTCGTAAGAAAGAAATAAAGTGATAAAAAAGCAAAAAGAAAGCAGAAAGGAAATATTAAAAGTTACATTGGTGGGGATGAATTAAAGCCGATTATATCTCCAAAGCCACAATATAGAAAACAACAAATAATTGAAATTAAAAGAACCATAAAAGCAAGCTTTAAAAAATGAATCTAGTGCCCTCATGTTATCCCACCTGCCGATCTTAGATCACGAACAAATTTCGACAAAGATAACGATAGGGCAACAGGATCAAATGAAGGGAAAAGAAGTCCTTTTGTGTGGTTTAAGGAATGGAAAAATGAGTGATGATATTGAGAAGTGGAGTGTAGAGAGTGTGGGAAAGAATGAGATGAGAGATTTTCAGCAATTTGGGGGTTTTCTAGCTGAAAATGGTGCAAGAAATAAGAGGGGAAGCCCTCTATTTGTAGTAAAAAATTAGGTTAAAATGCAACCCTAAAAGCCAAGCAGCCGTCGAGTTAAGCTTGAATCGAGCCCAAGAATACCCGAATTAGATAAATAAGAAAAAAGGATATCCATTTGGCCAAAACGACGCCATTTGCAGAGTCCTAAAACCGATGCCAACTATACGACATCGTAAGGACGCTTCGAATGCGTGCATCTCTTGGCTATCGAAGTAAAAACAAAAGGTCGTGTTTTTGCATAGGTTTGAGAAAAACAACGCCATTTTGGATTCTTGGTTGGGAATCGTAACATGGTTTCCGTTATGCCGATTTCAATCCAATTACAATTCGAATTCACAAACGGGATCGAGATTTCATCACCGGCCAACAAAATAAATAACTTAAATAAACATATAAGAACGACACATTTTTGGTGTTTACAGTTAGGCCCAACTTTGATCAAGTCCGAAAGAACAAGGGTCAAAGTAGACAAGAAATGGTACTTATCTCATTTTTTCTGGCGTTGTTTCTTAAAAATTACATTTCCTACTTGCTCCAACACTTTGAAGGGTTCATCAAAGGGTCAAAGCATAGAAAAAAGTAGACACTAGATGGTACTTTTTGGGACCCACTTGTTCAAGCACTTCAAAGGGTCCATATGACCTTGGCAAGCAACTTCGATTTTCTTTTGGAAGGAAACCTCTCCTTTCTCATGTGGATCTATACAAGGTCTTCAAGTTGGAAATGGGCCTCTTTTCGATGCCTATCAACACAAGCCTTAGCTGCAGACATTGGACTTTTTGATCCTCTCCTTCATTTTACTTTGGATGTCTTTGATCTCTTTAGCTCGCTATTCTCCTTCGCAACTATATCTAGTAGTTGTAGAAAAATCAAGTGGGGTGAAAGGGTTATGTCCAAGACTACCTAAAAGGGTGAGAAATCGAGTGGCTTTGCATGGGCTTTTGTTATAGGTAAATCCAACACAAGGCAACAATTCATCCAACTCTTTCTTGTTCTTCTTGATAAGTATTTTGAGTAGGGTACCCAAGTGTTCTGTTTTTAACCCATGTCCGACCATTAGTCCGGGGATGGCAGGTGGTGCTCGAACTTGGGAATAGTTCTCATTTTACTCCACAAGGTAATCGAGAAATGATCGAGGAACTTATAATTTTTGTCCGAGACCATACTTCTAGGAATACCATGCAATCGACGACTACTTTGAAATACAAATTAACCACTTTAGAAGCATCATATGTAGTGTGCTAAGGTATGAAATGGGTCATTTTTGAAAACCCGTCAACTACTACCATCACAGAAGTCTTTGGACCTCTTTGTCCGGGGCAAAATTGTGATAAATTCAAGGTTAACATCCTCCCAAGGGCCTTCTGGGACCGGCAGTGATGTGTACAAGCCTTGGGATTCTATCCAGCTTTATCCCCTCTTTATCTCGGTTCAATCTTAGGATTTTCTCGGCCTAGTTTTTTCGTTGTTTTAGACGGGGAATGTATCATCAAATATTCAATATGATTCCACAATCTCTTTTAAGGATTCCAATCTAGAAAAAGACTTGATTCCATTCCGAATTTTTTATTCTATTAAAGCGTCGATTTCTTAGTTAAAGCCGCTAGTAAAAATCGAAATAACTCGACTAATAATATTACTTTTACTCTAAAAATTAACTAGGATTGGGTATAATATACCAAAAAGGAAATATCATTAACTTAAGTTAAATAACTTTGAAATAGCTTCAAAGAAAATCCTTTGGCATTTCATTTATTGAGCATGAACGAAACTAGATCTTGTGGAATCATATTGAATATTTGACGAGCCGAGAGCAACCCTAGGTCATTTCGACCTAGGTCTCTCCCTATCAATAGAGAGCCTTGACTCTCCTTCCTATACAACTTTCTCCTATGTGTAATGCTAAAAAAGCTAACCAGAGCATTCATACCTTAATGTCACTCTGCTGAAAAGCAACTTCAAATACTCTTCTTTCTCGCACATCGCCGCTGAATCCTTGCAAAGATCTAAAGAATATTCAATTATTCCGATCTCTTGGCATTCATTCAACTGATCTTTTTATTCCTTAGAAATTCACCTTTTCAAAACTCATAAAAGAGCCCTCTTTTCTTTGATTCCCTGTCGTTGCACCAAGAGATCTAGTGTGAAGATCCAAATCAGCGAGTGGGACAATTTGAGGGCAAGGATTCGGCCTTCGAACAGTTTATTTGTTTATTTTATGTTTTATTCGTCGCTTTCCATATTGTGGATCAAAGTTGTATCTTATTTTAATTCCTCTCCGCCTAATGTAATCCCTTTAATTTCCACTTTTCTTTCTTTTTCGCCTTTTACTTTCTTTACTACTTTCTTTATTTCTTCCTTTATCCTTTTCTACTATGCTTTGTTACTTTAATTTCGCTTAGCATGTTGTTGTATACTTGAGTTTTTCTATTATTTTAATTCACTACTCGAACTAGTAATGGCCGTCTTCGGATGGGCGGAACGGAAGAGTTTATCCCTACGTTTCGTACCCTCACCCTCGAATCCGATTCTCTGTTCAAAGACCGATGGAGTCATTTTAGCCTTTTTGGTCTTAGTTTTTCCATACTAAGATCAAAGAGCAATTTTTTATCTTTTTGTTTTTGTTAGTTTTTTTTTTTTAAAACCGATCGGCGACTCCTTCTTTTGCTTTATTTTTACTCAAAAATCGCATCTCGACTTTTCCGACTACAGGTACAACAATTAGGATTTCTAGATCTACGTGCCATGCCAAAGGTCGCGGCTGATTCCTTCAGCCGTGACCGAGTGGCTAGTGCCCCCGACCGCCAAGTGCCGGCTTCGGCCACACCGAGTGGTCGAGTGGCCATGGCTTTGGTCCAAATTGGTGTTTTTACACCAATCGACCCTAATGCCTCATGGCGGATGTGAATCTTTGATCTTTTGTTATCTTATTCAATCAAGAAATGACATTCCGGGAATTATGAAAATAATTGCCAAAATAAAATAATTAATAAAACGCTAATCAATTCAACTCGATTCATCCTTAATTCCACTTAATAAAATTTGAAAATCTTAATAAAAGGTTCATCCGCACATTCTAAAATTCACCTTTCAAAATCCTAAAATTCATTTTCAAACCCATTTTCAAAAACCCTTACGCCAAAGGTACATGGGGAAGCTCGGTCGGCTTCGACCGTGGTTCCTACGATGGTGACTCCGCTAGGGATAAATTTTTTATTAAGAGGGCGAAACTTGAAAATTTGATTAGTGTATTTTAATAGTGTGTTTGCATTAGACATCCCGCATTTAGCAACCTTTGAACATAATTTATTACTATTTTGGACCCCTAGGAAAAATTATTTTATCCTCTATTTAACCCTTCTAGTAACGAGCTCTCACCGAATCCCAAGCGGGCCCAATTAGGCTTTATTGCCAACGGAAACGGTACCTTTTCCCTCGTAGGATGCGCTCTTGGTTCAAATTGTTTGGTTCACCGAGAGGCACAGAGGATTCTAGACCTTTCTCTTGTCGTGCCCCATATCGAAGACCAAATCCTCGGACTATGAGTCACCATATATCCTACCGTATCTAAATCTCTTTGACCATAGATCGTTTGACTACTAGGTGGTCCCTTGACTTCATTTGTATGGTTGGATGAGTGTGTGTGTTTTTAGATTTAATCCTTTACTTGTGAGCCTTTAGGAATAGGTAGCGAGTGTTGATAACCCTTGCATGGGTGTAAATAAAACACTTTAACAAATTTCCTACAATCAGTCCATTATTGGTATTTAGCCAAAAGTCAAATTACTTTTTCCCCATTTAGGTCGAGTTCACTACTTGCATTTCCGATTACTAAATTTTCTTCAAGCGGTCTAGGTAGTCACCGCCGCCGCCCAAGAGGGTCTTACCAAAGTTCCCTTTATCATTTGGTTAGTCGGTTCGTCTTTTAACTTTCTTTCCATTTTGCATTTTTCATTAGCCAAAATAAATTCATCTCATATTAGGTGAGTCCATTTTGCATTTTCATTAGCCAAAATAAATTCGCCTCATATTAGATGAGTCCATTTTGCATTTTCATTAGCTAAATTAAATCCATCTCATATTAGGTGAGTCCATTTTATATTTTCATTAGCCAAATTAAATCCATCTTAGATTAAGTGAGTTCATTTTCGCATTCATATTTAGGCAAAGCAAATTCATTCCAACTAAAATATTAGGTGAGTCCATTTTGCATTTTCATTAGCGAAATTAAACCCATCTTAGATTAAGTGAGTTCATTTTCGCATTTATATTTAGGCAAAGCAAATTCATTCCAACTAAAATGCATTATCATCTAGCCAGGATAAAAGTGTCTTCCCATTAGGATTAATCATCCATTATGCATTAGTCAAATCATAGAATCATCCCAAATTAAGTCATACATCATCACATGCACTTCACTTTTCATCGCATTCCTTATGTGCATCCAAATAAAAGCATTCTTAGTCTCTTCGAGCGCTTAAGTCCCTTCCTCTCAAAAGTGGTCTTCTTTTACATGGTGTAAACCTCATCCTTTAGGCTTAAGAATAAGGAAGTTTACGATAATTGAATATCGTTGGAATCCGAGCTCTAAGAGATTAGAACGCCTCACCAAGGAGTCCGGCACATCTTCTCCTCCATCTGCGTTATGTTCTACTCCGCGGTCTACACCGGTGCAATAGGTTTCGGTGCACACCACACCAGTTCAGCCTATGCCTCGTCATGAGATAGTACTTAGAAATAATTCCCTTCTAATGAACGGAACTCTAGAACAGTCTCTCATTCTCACTTTGCTTAGTGAAAACTTAGCTAGGATGTAAACTAGAATGGATGATCAAGATGAGAAGATAGTATCTACATCGAGGGATCTTAAGACTATTATACAAGCTATTGAGGAAAGTAAGATAGATGAAGCGGAACGTTTGAGAAGAGGAGAGATTAGGTCCTACACCTCTACCTAGCTTATCTCCTCTAAACAATCCCAAACACGAATCTCCTAAACATGAATCCAAACATCAGCCTGATCCACGTGTAGATCGGATAAAACATATGTTAAGGGAGTCATCCATGTTCGATAATCATTATTTTGATCATAAGGGATTCACTTCAATTCCTAAGGATAAGCTACCTCCAAAGCTTACCATGCCTAATATCAAATTCAAAGGTTCCGAGAATTCCCATCATCACGTTTGCAACTTCTTAGGAGCAATAACTCGAAGAACATTCTAGAAGACACTTACCACATTGTCCTCCCATGGACTTTCGATACCGATGTAATGAAGTGGTATAATGCGGTTGACTCACGTAAGGTCGCCAACTGGACTGATCTATGCAAGGAGTTCCTACATCAATACTCCTATAACACTAATGTAGAAGGAAAGCTTCACATAATTCCTCACCGGAGGGAGAGCAAAGGTTGTCCACATGGTAGACCGACCCTCCGAGAAAGACCAAGTCGGGATCATCATGAAAAACCTTCGACCTAATTACAATCATCATCTCAAGTTCCCGCTAATTATGAACTTCTCAACCCTTAGAGATGATGGCTTGCCGATAGAAGAAGAGTTGTCCACCGCGATCACAAAAGTCGCGACAGGTTATAGAAGTAATTATCACTCCAAAGATAAGAAAACCTCTACTACATGCAATACTGGCGGAGGTGTAAATGTCAATGTTCTCAACAGATATACTACACTCCTATTAACACCACTTATACTCAAGTCCTTCACTCTCTTGGCTAAAGGAAAGATAGAATTGTCACCCATTAGAGTAGAATCGAAATCGAGAAATAGTCCAAAAACTTAAACGCGGAAAATTTTGCAAGTACCATCGTGCACGACGATAGGACACCGAACAGTTGTTGGACATTCAAGAACAAACTAGAAAGCATGTTTCGAAATGGCCAATTCCATTTACCTAAGGCTGCCGAGAAACCAAGTAACAACAAAAATCCTTTCAGCGGCACCTTAGCTAATTTCACCGAACGCACTCCGGGTAAGTGGGACCCGTCTGTCTTCATTCAAGATATTGCTCAGTCCAAACCACTTCTCATCTTGCCTCCTTTAGATCCATAAGTCCATGGGTCGTGGGTAACCGATGAAGAAGACGTCTACGAAACAAAAGGCAATAGTGACAACAATGACGACTTCGGAGCACACGACCCTTAGAAGAAGAAGACTTTTGGGGAGAAACTAAAGATCCAAAGCAATCCAATTCCTTACCAAATGTGGACGGCACAATGCACCACCTGGGTCCATAATGGACTCAGGAAGCCCCAAAAGAACTCGAAATTATAAAAGAAGAAGACCCAATCCTTAAACAACTTCAAAAATTAAAAGTTGATATCTCAATTTGGCAACTAATATCTACTTCCCAAAAACATAGGTAGGCTTTGATTGACGCGCTTAGTAAGATTGAGGTCTCTCTTGAAACCAAGCTAGAGGAAGTAGTAAGATTGGTTAGCGAGTGGGGACAAAACCATTACCTTTGATCAAAATGATGTCCTAAAAGAAGGCGTTACACACAACAATGCCCTTTATTTAATTATAACTTGCATCAACAAGTTCGTTCCCTTAACCTTTGTAGATAATGGATCGATTATGAATGGTCGTCCCTAGAGAACTGCCGGAAAGTTAGGAGTTAAAGAGCAACAACTCTCTAAACAGATTGTCCATCTTCGAGCTTATGACAATTATAAAAGAACGAGTCTCGAGAACAGATGACCTTACCAATTAATATAGGGCCGTAGTAAGTAACATCGAATTCCAAGTCCTAGATATCCTAGTTACCTTCAATTTACTCCTAGAACGCTCTTGGTTGCATGATCATCAAGCGAAGGCGCTCTACACTCGCATTAGAAAGTTAAAATTATCATCAAAGGTCAAGTTGTAACTATCAAGGGGATAATCTCCGTGCTATCTGTCACTTCCAAGGAATTCGTGGTGGAGATTGAGCACGATGCAAATGATGAGAAACTATATGGATTCGAGACTCGCCTTAGACAGTGATGAAGCACCTCTTAACTTCAACCCTTATGGCAACTCTATTGTCCATTCGATGCTCGAGAAATTTTCCAAGTGGAGGCCGAAGGGCATACCACCCTAATTTTCCACCCCTTTAACCTAGCTAACAATTAAAATTTTGGACTAGTCTATCAACCTACCACTAAAGAAGTAGCCCAAGCCAAGTGGGAAGTTCGAGACAGAGGACCGCACCTCACACAATCCGCTCTATCAAACCCTTTTCTTATACTTTGAATGGGCAATTTTTAAAGGAAGGAGATGACTTTCCTTATTACGGTTTTCCCGAGGCTTACTACATTAAGGAAAAGGGCATTCTAGTACCTGGTTTGGAGATATTATGTGACTCGCTAGATATTGGAAAAGGAGGCACCCTACCTCCTCGAAGAGGGACAGTCCACACCGGATCGGACCAACCCGGTTGGGAATAATCTTTTCGAGCTTTTGTTCGTAAAAAAGAACTTAGAGGGGAATACGGTCTCGCATCTGTCACGAGCCATGTCACATCTGCAGTTCGATCCATCCAAGTTCATCACCGACGTTGATAACGAAGTCTCCAAGCACATCACTTGGATTGATACTCGAGGAGGGCTAGGAATTCGCCGCCGGCTAGGAGCACATCCCCTTCCCGAGTCTAGTGCTAGGGCTTCTTCTTTTGTTATTTGTAGCTCTTTTCCTAATTTTGTTATTTCGATTTTGTTTCTTCAATTTCGAGTCCGATGTACTCATTACTTCATTCAATAAAGTGAATTTCTTCGCTTACTCTTTGCCTCCTCTTACTTTCAACTGTTTTGACTCTAATGATGAATAAGAAATCCCTAAAGAATTAATGAAAGTTATGGTCGATCATAAAAATTGCTCACCAATAATAGAGGAAATAATAATAACTAATCTTGGATTAGTGGATCAACCTCACGAGGTCAAGATCGAGGAAACAATAATAACTAATCTTCATGGATGGTCGGCGCCGACCACCACCTTGGTCCAGTCGGTTTGCGTTTTCTTTTAGCCCAAACGCTCCTTGGGCCATAATTTTTCGCCTGACCCATTATGTCACTACTTAGAAAACGGGCCTATATCCCTACACCTCCCCTTCCCCTTTACTACTTAAAAAAAAAAAAAAGAATATGGGGATACTAATAGAATAGCACAAAAAGGCAACATCAATTATACATCGAGGCTACGACCACAATACACATAGATATCCTCAAATGTGGGCGCAACACATACATATCCTCAAATGTGGGCATAACACATACATATCCCTCTATCTCCCCATGCCATTTGAATTGGAAGAAAGAAATAGAAAATTCTCAAAAACACAATAATATAAAAGGCTCCTCAAATATGGGCACAACACACACATATCCCTCTATCTCCCCATGCCATTTGAATTGGAAGAAAGAAATAGAAAATTCTCAAAAACGCAATCACATAAAAGGCTAACTCGATCACTAGCCATTTGTATGGTCGAATCAAGCACCATCAAGAAATTCGTTTGTAATTTGTAATTTGTCCATTCCGCATCGCCTTTAGCATAAGTACGAGTCGTTCAAGTGAGGCTAACTCCTTTTTCACGCACTTGAGTTCCACATTGTTGTCATTAGAATAGCTACAACCCCTTTTCCTAAGGATGTTATTCACACCAAAAACGTCACTTGGGTCCACTCCAAAGCCAAAATCGATAAGTTGTTTATGATTGTCTTCATACATAAGCTCGTCAAAGACTTTATTTTCAATTTGAGCCTCGAGTCTTTGAGAGGGGAGAAATAAGTCACTCTTGAACATTCGCACTTGCCTCATTCTAACACACATTTGAGAAAAAAATGTTTATATAATTATCTAATGTAAAAAACACCCCAAAATTGCATATAGTGTAGAAGTTGATCAAATACCGGAAATCTTCGTAATGTCTCCTATGAATCCTCCACTCTATGTGTCTCTTTAAAGAATTCCAAGTGCGTTGGTTCTCTTTCATGAGCTTCCACCTTTAATTACAAGCACTTAGCAAGATGTACATACGAATAAAAAGAACATGAAATATCTATATGAAGACAACATGATATGATCTCGAATTGGCTCAAAACTAAAAAGAAAAAGTAATTCACCCCAAATTAAAAACAAAAACACACAAAGTCGCTGCATAACTCGTTGAACCAAGTAGTATGACAATGACTTTGTGAAGCTCATGCATCCTTACCAATTTGAGCCAAAGTCTACACATTAAAAAATTAGCCATTTGCTCGGTTTGGGAAGGGGAAGAGGGGAGGGGTGTGGTTTCCGGAAAGTTAGTAGAGAATGTAGAAAAACACGTGAGCATAAAAAAAACTTCTACAAGCAATCAAAAGACAGAAGATCATTTTCTTTAGCACGTATATGGAGAATTGTCCCACTACCGTTTATCATACATATCATGCATATACCAACTTCAATTTGTCAAAGTACTTTTCTAATCTCTATACATAAATGGAAATTATATTTACCCGACTCTTTGGTGAATACCAATAGTTGACCAACCTTATCCATCCATCACGAGCATGCCTATCGAAATAGTGTTGTAGATGTCCTTTTTGTTTTTTCTTAATGTCTTCGGTTTATGTCTATATTCCTTAAAATGTTTAGCAACATGTTTAAGGACTCGTTTGTCAAATATGTCGTGCTCTGGATACACAAACTTGCTCGCAATTCAGTAATAGGTAAAAAAAAAAATAACAATGTAATTTAACTATATCTCGGACTTTAATTATGAAAGTGTACAATAGATTGATTGTAATACTTACTCGAACAAGTTAAACTATATCTTCTTTATATGTTCTCTTCAAATTATGCCACCTAATTGTCCTTGGGCAAAACCTCTCATGCTTTGCAATATACCCAAGAAATCTGTCAAATATGTAACCGCCCTTTCAAATAGGTTGATTCTAATCATTAAATGCAACATAGAATCTCACCCTTTTTTGTAATTCATAACATCTCGAGGTTGAATTGATCCATTTACCACCTCCTCATTTGATCATATGTGAAAGATATACCAATAAAATCAAGACAAGGATACAACAAGGAAATCAACTTACACATCCCCTTATATTATAACACAAAAGGTTGATATCGGAATCTACATATCCCCTTGACAACCGGCGACAAAGCATAACATAAACATCGGTTTATCATGAGCATGGTTATTGGGTGAACAACGAGGAAGCATAAAATTCAGTTTATAAGCAGCAACCACAAAGCATAACAAAACTAGCAACAACCATAAAACATAACATAAAAGGTCGAGTGAACTTTACCAATGGACCAAACTTCCTCCTTTTTATCAAAGGGTATTTCATCATTCCAGCTTGATTTAGACGACTTCTTGAATGTAGATGATATCTTTTTCTTCCCTTGAGCACAACCAATACCTTGATAAACAGATTTACTTTGAAAGCTCGCGGCAAAATGCTCGGTATTCCCATTTAAGTGTGATTCCCGCCTTGTATGGCTAGAAGGGCCTTTTTTCTGGTTGCACTTTTGGTTCAAAGGGTGAGGAAGATAGCTCAAAGGGTGAGGAAGATGGCTCAAAGGATGGGTTCAACCCTATAGTCGAGGACGAATGAAAAGGTCCAAACTTTATTGTAGATGCCCGAACATGTTCGTCGGACTACTATGTCGGATGCTCGATAGACGGATACAAAAATAATATCAAATTTGGGAGAAGTTACAATAATCAAATAAAAAAGCAAACACTATATCAAAAGAATTGTGAAATTTAACAAAATGTTAAAATGTGACACGCGCATTTGCTGGTCCATTTGAAGGAGTGCGTCGAAGAGGGGGTCAGTCGGTTGGTTGGTTTTGATGCTTTAGTAGTCTAGGTAGGCTTTGCGGCGGGATGCTAAAAACAAATGAAAAATCAAATTATTCCATAATGACATAAGTTGAAGTGTTAGAATAAAAACAAGAGCACATTAAGCCAAACAAGGGCAAGACCACCATCACAGAATAATAGTGAAATTTCACGGAATATAAAAAAATATACGTGCAAAACAAATGAAAAATCAAATTATTCTATAATGACATAAGTTGAAGTGTTGGAATAAAAACAAGAGCATATTAAGGGCAAGACCACCATTGCACAATAATAATGAAATTTAACATAATGTAAAAATAACATACACGCATTTGCTGGTCCATTTGAAGAAATAGGTCGAAGAGGAGGCTGAGTTGGTTTTGATGCTTGAGTATGTCCAGGCCGCGTGCTAAAAACAAATGCAATAATAATTGGAATACAAAAAGGGCATATTCGAGTACCATATAGTCATCTAAGTAGCTATCTTAGCTACTTAGCTTGAACGAAATGATAATTGACAAAAATTGTGAAATTTAAATTATGGTTAAGATAACATACATGTATTTGTTGGTCATTATTTGTTTTAGTACTTCACTTGTTGGCTATGGTTAGGCTGATTTAGTCGATGAGGCAAGTATTCTATGTGAAGCCCTAGTAGATGATGTAGGTAGGCGAGGCTGAACCGCCTGTCCATGTTGCTCGCTTCCGGTAGTGATGATCCACTTCGGCACCATGTCGGGCATGTTCAATGCACGCCGTAGTGGAGGAACCAGGCTCTATAACGAGTCTTCAAATCAGGTATAACGAGTCTTCAAATCGGGTTGTGTAGCAAAACTAGGATGGACAATAGATGCATCACCTAATGCTTGGAGAGTTCGCTTGCTCTTATAACTAATCTCTTAACCTTTAATCCAATCTACCTAATACCTTATAATAAGAGTTGCCAAGACGTAATTACATTGATTAGTGATATACCTAATAAAATGACTTGGTAAAAACAAACAATCGATCATACTTGAAAAGCTCTAAGGACTTGTTAAAAATGCATCGATAATGTCAAGTTGAGAGCTTCTCGTCTTCAACGTAGAAAACTTGTTCGCTTGAGATAAGAAGATAATTGGATCATCTTGTAAATACCGACCTTAATGCATGAGCTTTCAAAGACACACGCATGGCCATTTCTCAAAGTTTTGAAACCCCTATTTATGTCTACCCAATCACAACGAAAGACCACTCGACTTTATATGCCCAATTATAACTTAATTCATAGATATCCTTCAACTTTCCATAGTAAGCTTGCCCATCCGCTTCTACCATTACTCCAGAATTTTGTGTCTTGCGATACCGCTCATTATGTAAAGTTTGAAATTTATAACCATTGATTAGAAGCTTTTAAGCCTTTTAGCTACGAGGCACCCGCTAAAGATTTACTCAACTTTCCGGCGTGCTCACATCAATGTCACGCACCTATAATACCAAAACATTTGATCACATCAACTTTATATGAAGGCATATTACACAAATTCGTGGCCAACATTATTAAGGAGAGAATCATAACTCGAGTTAGCGACTACTCATCAAATTCATTAATTATCCAATCACTTTGAATCGTTTCATTAACGGTTATCGAAGAGTCCTGAGTAGAGGCTTCCTTTTGATTTAAGAATTCCCTAACATAATTAGCAAAAGTGATTTCACATTTATTAATGTTGTTTATGCTAAAAACTTAATTGGTGTAGCATTATAGTACATCTTACTTACTCAAGAAGCTCTTTCATATCATATGAGTGAAGCAATACATAACGATGGGCCTCCGCCTGCCTTAAGCTCCTATCGTCACGGTGGCAAGTTGTCTCCATCCCTACCACTCGACCACCCGAGCTAAACAAAAAGGTACGAGATATTATCATTGTAATTGTCATTTCTCTTGCTCCTACGAAAGATGGTTTCAACCCCTTCTAAGAAGGTTGAACACAAGGTTATTGTTTCTCCTAGAATATATCCTTCCTTCAATCTAAGCTTTATTACCAACAAGAGATTTCAAATGGGCCAACTACCTTTTCAAAGTTGTAATTAATAATGTATAATTCTAAAAAAGAGGGAAAAGAAAAATAAAAATATATAACATTGTTACATCCACCTATAATGAACAACACCACCAAGCTTAACTTCATCTACCAAATGAATTATAAGATTCCTTTTCCATCTCACAAAGAGTCAAAATGAGCCTCAATTGAACTTGTTCGAGTTTGTCCACATAAAGGGTAGATGAACACACGTACTTAAAAAATGAAGACAAGTATGAAAGTTGTAAGTCGATCACTTTCGTGGCATTTGATGTTCGTAAAACTAGAGGAAATATATCTTGCATTAAGACATGATTATCATGACTCTTAAGATTCAAGAGTTTCCGTTGTTTCATATTAACACATATAGAGATGTTAGACCCATACCCATCCGGAACTCTAAGTTTTTGTAAAACTTTCAAGAATCGCTCTTTCTCCTCCAAAGACATGGAATATGGAGCTGGAGGCATGATTAGATTCCTCCCAGTTGAAGCCATAGGTGAGGCTTTATTCCTATATCGTCAAGAGTTTTTCTTACATTCTCATCATCTCTACTTTTCTTATCCATATCCAAAAGGATTCCCAACAAATTATCGTACACATTCTTCTCAATATGCATGACATCCCAATAAAGTAACTCAAAAAATATGCTTCTTTTAGTCCAAAGGACATCACCATCAACATTATCACCACAGTCCTTATCACATTCATCCCCACCTACACAAGAGGATGTACTTGCTTGTTTTCTTCCTCTCTTCTTTTTAGTAGGCTTTTTAGTCTTGCCATATATGTAACCAACTCCATTTTGTTTCTTCAAAACTTCGAGTCCCATTCGCAACAGAGCATCTATAAATTCCTCAGTCCCATTAAATAAATGGCCCCGAGAACAATAAAGATGATTTTGAGGTAGCCATCTTCGATGTCCCACCAAACATGTATGAATGCATAGAATCGGGCGGGAAGGACATGCTTTATAGCCCTTTGTACTCCAACCGGATAACATAGCATAAGCATAAGCGGGAAAATCATTAATGGGTGCATCTTAATGGGTGCATCTTAAAGTTGCTCGCATGTTGAAGTACTCGTTGCTATAAGCATCAAAAGCAACAACTCCTTTACATAATAATTTCAACTCATGTATTAGTGGTTGGAGGTACACATCAATATTGATTCCTGGACTTATTTTCCAAGAATAATAAGTGAAAGAATAAATGACGATGGCTTCATACACAGCCATGGAGGCAAGTTATAAGGGATTAACACTACTGTACGTTGTATTCATAAGACGATATGGATTGAACCCATTGCTCGGCAAGAGCAAGCCTAACATTACGGGGAAGAAAAATCGGAATATAAGGTATCAAATTCCTTCCATGTTTCGGATGCTAGGATGTCTCAACTTTCCATCCTTCACTCAATCCTCATCATGCCACCTCACTTCGATGACATGTAAATCCTCCTCGATCTTGGGATTAGAGGGAAGTAACGCATCACCTTAGTCGGTTCTCCCATATTGGCATTTGTATTTTCCTAACATGGTTGGCCTTCCTTACCTTTTACTTGTCTTTCATCTTGAAACACCACAAACATGGTCACTATTTTTTTGTGACAATTCACCCCAATATAGAATACAATCATTAGGACAAGCATCGATCTTTTCATATCCAAGACCCAAGTTATTCACCATTTTCTTAGCTTCATAATAAGAAGAGGGAACTCAATGATTCGAGGGAAGGCATCTACTAGAAGTTTGATCAACATTGTGAAGGACTCAACTCTTACCAATGGAACATACATTTCATATGAAACAAGTGAAGAAGGAAAGATAATTTTGAAAATGAGGTTCAACCATCATAAAGTGCCTCGTTAACGGCTTTGAGTAGCTTTTGATACTTTAATTATTCTTCATGATCTAATGAAGGATTTGGCAACTCATTAAATTGTTCAAAAGAAATTTCGCCACCAAACATGTGAAAGGGTTATGCCCCCTTTGTTAGGCGACTCATTGACCAAATTATCTACAACTTCATCATCAAAATAAGGCATATCAACCCCAAACCCAAAAGTCTGCTCTCAACGACCCTCCCATATCATCTCGACCAACTAAATTTATCGGGTCATTATACATATCATTATTTGTTTTTTGACTTGTGCTTCCTCCATGTTGTACACATTCAAGAATGTCCCCTTGACCATGAAAAATAAAATTCTTGTACTGCGTATGGAAACCCTTGAACAAAATATGATGCTCTACTTCATTTATGGGTAGCCATTTATCCACTTTACACTTGTACATGGACATAGAGTTTTTCCTTCTACGAGATTTTCTTTAGCAAGTTCAATAAATTTGACGACGCCATCAAGATATGCAAGATGATTTTTGGCAATTCAATCCAACTCGAGTCCATTTTTAGAAACATAAAATCATTTAGAAATAGAACCATATGATTTGTGTAATATAGATATGACTAATGACTTGGCAAAAAAAAAAGGAGAATAGTTTAGTTCGGGTAGGAGGCAACCTTCAACATATACACACCAAAACAAATAACCGACATTTATACTACCCTTTTCAAAGGGGATAGTCCGTACCAATTTTGATCTTTCAAATTGGAAGCATTCAAAAGGCAAATTTCATACAATAATCAATCTCCACCAAACAAAATTTCTATAATAGAAAGCACAAACTTCAATCTCCACCAAACAAAATTTCTATCATAGAAAGCACAAACTTCAAATCGAATGGAGTGAATCGGATTTGGGTTGGGGACCCCTCCTCCATGACGAGACTTAGAAACCTGTCTTCTCCAAGAAAATTTCTACACATTACTTGATTAATCTTATATATATAAATATTTGTGATGAGTAAGCTTCAGTTTATGATGTGGAATATTTTTTAATTTTGTAAATTATGGAACAGGTCTGAGGTGGATGGCATTGGTGATTGAATAAGTGACAGCTCATGTTGAATGAGAATTCAGATTATGGAGCAGCTCATGTTGATGCTTATCAAAACTCCTAATTAATCACAAAAATAATATAAAATTAAAAATGGAGATAGTGCTTCCTGAGTAATTTCTGGTAATGCCCTAGGTCGGATGTTTGATGTTTAGGAATAGTACCACTTTTTGACCTGCAGTCCTGCAATTATTTTTGTAGGTTGGCCAGCTTAAATGCGACCACCAAACTAATTCGGGCTACTTGATCAAGGTATGTTGTAATTCTGTAACATCTTTTTCTTCCGCTCATGCATTGGTAACTGACACTTCTCTGTTGATTTTCTTACTGTAACACAAACCAGTTGCTTTACTCAATGCCTATATAATTTTGGAAGCCTAAGGTCTTAATAATTACCATGAACGATTTAATGCCTTATGCTTGTGTTACTGTCCACATGCCTTTGAGTACTTGAGGCCCTTTTCCTTGAGCTCATAGTCTATAGCGAAGAGCTCATGTTGACATGGACAAACATATATTATGGATAAAGGGATCTAAGCGAACATGAAGCCCAACTGGGGGCAAAAGACAATTGTCACTCGTCACAGCCTTCCCCACTTGAAGATCTGTGCCCATCATCACAATAAGTGTGGTGATCTATTTTAATTTCTGTTTGGTGATGATCTGGAGGAAATATAGGCCTGACAAGTATGCTCTCTTTGGATAGAGGAAGTTGTGACACCCGGTTGTTCCTTGGTAACTAACAAGAGCTTGTTAGATTGGACTTGTGCAATATCCATGTCCATGTCAATGAAAGCCCCTTCCTTACCATATCAAAAAGAAATATCCCCTTCCTTTTGGTTTTAGTGAGGAAAACTTGCTCAGCTATTTGTTCACCTTTTTCTTTGCCAAGCTACATTATAACTGGCAAGAAATATTCAAATAGCAAGTTATATTTAAGTTTATATTAAAGTTATCTCCCAATTTTCCTGAACATAGTATCACTACATCACGCTCCTTCCCTGAGCAGACACAACCTCCCCTCTCTATAGCTACCATCGTAGGTTGTTGGCAAAGATGGGTTTGTGGATCTACAAAAGGTCAAACGCAATGCGAGATACCATCAGAAATCCCCCTTGAATTATTGGGTCTCTCCCCCTCCATATGCATGCGCGCACACACACACAGAGAAATGGTTAGAAGGAAGATTACTAAGGCTAGAAAATGGAAAGCATGCATATCAATACAGGGTTTCTTTTGTCTAATGTTAACTTCCTTGCATCTTGGCTTTTCCGATTCGATTATTGGCAGCAAAGAATCTTATTGCTGCAAACTTGAATGACACATCTGATCCTTATGCCGTTGTTACTTGTGGCACAGAGAAAAGATTCAGGTGATTATTAGAGTGGGTTGATACCTGGTTCAAGAAACCCAATGTGGGGAGAGGAGTTTAACATCATCGGGCAAGAACAAACCCAAGCAATGTGCAATTAGCAGAATCTTATGTAAGGTGAATCGGATTCAGAACTGCCAAGTCATCGACTAAAAGCATCCCATGTGTGAACCAACAACAAAGCATGTCCCACCCGCCCCACAAAAAAATCTGACTAGAAGATTAATTCACAACAAGTGTACTTACTGCAATTGTCGCAATCTGACTACAATCTCCCCACTCAGCCAGGAAGGTTAGAATAAATGACAGCAGAGACATGAGAGAGATTATAATTAGATTTGAACAGTAGCAACTGAAATCTTATTAAGTGTAATGCCATATGTGGAAGTTCATAAAGCCTTTATTCTCTCCCTATTATCTTTTCTACCCATCTTTGACAAGTAAGGTTCGACACCAACATGCGAGAAACTAGAAAAAAGATGGTTGATTATTTTCAGTTTCAAATATACCTCTAAAAATATAAGAGTGCAGAATCTTGAAAAACAAACGACGTCTAGTTGTTTTCCCTTGTCCTCCTTCGAGTTTCTCTTCTACCTGCCACATAAGTACAATCACATTAATATAAGCATTAATGTGCATAGATGACTGTTAGATTCAATGCACTGCCAGCCACTCAATGGCTATGAGAAGAATGACTTGATTTTGATAATTTTAGTAAGTGATGAAGTATCACCAAGTACACTAATGATACTTCTAATTGCACAAGTAGATACAGAAATTGCATTAGCCTCACTTTTCTTTTTGCCTATAATATAATGTTTAGTGTTAGAAATGCATATTCATTAGGCAAGGAGGGAATCAAATCAATGGAGTTCCGGGTACTCAAGTCCCATAGACACCCTAACCAAAGACAAGTATGAGAACTTGATTGCAATAATGTTTAGTGTCAGATTCACTTACTGATTCCATTAAGCTTTCTCCTTTAAATAAAGTTAGTGCAACATCGAGATTATGTTAAATTCAGAGATTTTATATCCAAATCTAAATGGCCCTCTGTAGAAATACTGAGCAAGATGACAATTGGAAATTTAAGCCGAGTAAGTTATGTGAAAGTGGACATGCAAGAGAAATCATTGCCTCCCAATTCGAAATTTACATTAGAATGGGAGTTTTTTGTTTAGTGGACACGGAATTGCCACACGATTGTTTTACAATCATCACCAAAACTCTGCTTACTCACAAAATCTACCAAATGCAGTTGTGAAATGCAATGTTTTGTGTGTGTTCTGTGTGTAAGAGAAAGAGAGAGAGAGAGAGAGAGAGAGAGAGAGAGAGAGAGAGAAGACACTAACAGCGTGCAGTTCAGATAGACTCTAATGGCGATGAAGCTTGACGATGATGATGGCGAAACTTGAAAGGCAGACGGCTGATGACGATGGCCGTTACCGTCTCCGGCGACGGCATAGGACAATGGCGATGAGCGTCTCCGGTGTCTGAAACTCCGCAAACCAGGGTTAGGGCGCGATGGGTGCTGTTGTGTGAGAGAGAGTCGTGTGAGAGGAGATGATGGGTTTAGATCAGAATTAGTTTTTGTTTTATTAAACTCAAATTCCTTACGTAGATAATAAGAATGGAATCAAGATTCAATTCTTATTGTTTGCTTCTTAATCATAGGATAAAATTAAAATTATTTTAATTTTTAAATTATTTTATATCGTTGTAAATTATTATTATTATTATTATTATTAAATAATATTACTTATTATTATTATTATTATTATTATTATTATTATTATTATTATTATTATTATTATTATGGTCATCATCATCATCATTTGATTCAATAAAAGTTAAAGTTCGTTAGCATATTTGCTACTAATTGAGTCTTGTATTTATTTAATTTTTTAATTAATTATGTTGTAATTTTTTCCATAATTAATAAATTTTATTTATAATTTTTAGTAAACCTATTTTCAAACTATAATGTTCTATCAAACAATATAAAAAAAATTATATATAATAAATAAATAAATAAATAAATAATAACTAAAAAAACAACAACAAAATAAATTCCCCAACCTAATAACAATAATAACAACAACAACAATAATAATAATAATAATAATGATAATTATAATAATAATAATAATATAGTAAATAGACTAATTTTTCTTTTTTAATAATTATAAACCGATCCCTAAGGGATTGAGAATTGATCCCCTCCTATTTGGGGATTCAAATTCCCTTGTTTTGAATTACCTTCAAAATACCCAACCAAATAATTGAAAAACGAACTTGAAAATAGAGGAATCAAGTTCCATTCCAATTTTGCCCAACCAAACAGGGCCTTAAATTAATCTCCCTCCCTTTTTTATTATATTGTTCAAATAATTATAATTGTTTCCTTTCAACTCGGGGCTTGCAAGCATTGGACCCGCTTTTGTAGGGCCCATATATTGACCTACATCTCGACCCTTTTTGGGTCGAAATTTTGACCTAAAAAGCGCGCTATCTTGACTCATATCTCAACCCTTTTTGGGTCGAAAGTTTTTCGACCTAAAAAGCATCGGATATCCATCAACCGAGAAAACACGCGAAAATTTTCTCAACCCTTTGTAAAAGTGTGACGGGTAATGATCGAATTCTATCCCGTTTTCTCGTAGTGCATGTACGCCATATTGTTATTTTGGACCATGCACTTAAGATTACTTTTTTTCTTTTTATTATTTTCTTTTGAGGGGAATGAGGGCTAGCGCAAATAGAAGAATGCATTTTTAGAAATCGAGTCATCTTGGATTTCATCCCATTGCATAAGAGTCGCACCATTACAAAATAAATATTAAACAAACAATCGCACCCTACAAAGGATTCTCTAATTATCGACATCGGAAGCGGCAAGGGATTCTCTCGCTCATCGCCATCAAAAGCGTCATCGAAGATGTAATTCCTGTAGTCCTCCAAGACGGATGTGGAGAACCAGCCTCCTCCACCAATTTGATAAGCACCATCTCCGTGGTCCCAAGATTGGGATGCTCCATGAGACGGTCCACTTTAAGAAGTCCAAGGGAAATACCTACCCCATATGTCTAGGCTCTCTTCGGAAAAGTTGGGTGACCCATCGAAGCACTAGGCTCGGAGGTGCTAGGCCCCACTTCGGACATACCCCCACGATGTGCATGCCATGATGAACGTCGGGAAGTACCTACCCCGGATGGACCACCTAAAAGAGCTTGTTGGCCATATTGATGGGTATGTGCTCCTCATCCACCAAGGAAGCCTCCTGATGAAAACGATCTAAATCGCCGCCTCTACAAAAATGAAGGAGCAATTAGCACATCTACTAAAAAGCTCAATAAGGTTAGCACTCCGCTAACTAAGGACTTACCCATAAGGTTAGGAAAGTTCTCTCAATGAGGAAATCTCGGATTTCCCTAAAGGCACATTGAAGGTTAATGGATATGGTTCGTGATTGTTCCTGGTTGTACTACAAAATTTATTCAATGGTATCGAGCAAAATGCTTTTAGCATACAACTAAAAGTAAAGAGCATGAAACTCTTACCCCTCGCCAATTTCTACGGAACGGATACCCAACATATTCTTTCTCGAGGATTTCAGGAATTCTCACATAACGAGGAGATTCCCCAAGTTGAGTAACGTCCACATCAAGTCTTGGAATATGGATGTCCGCCGGAGTCAACTACCAAAAGACAAAGTTAATTTCCATGCAAGAAATTCATATGCTAAGGAGAGGAAGAGATAAGATGTCACCAGTTGAGTCATGATCCGCCCTGCATGAAATGCATAATATATGTACAAATTCAAAAAATGAGATATAAGGATACCCGACGGTAGCAGCGACTTGCTTTTGTTGAGGAAGAGAGCGAAGGTAGAACATGGTTTGAGGTGGATCAACCGGAACAAACGGAGGCCACATGTTGACCCAAATTTGATATGACACCCTTTCATCGAGATAGTAACAAAACCCAAAGGGACCTTCGAACAAGATCCTCCTTTCACTCAACTTCCATGCAATGATTACGGTTGGAGGGTGATTGAGTTGGGCCCAAGGATGAAAATTGGCTCGCACATACAGGATTTATCAAGAAATAAGCAAACAAGAATGAAAGGTAACAAGAAAGTGGGCATAAACCATACATAGCCAAGGCTGGCGGCCACCACGGACAACCCATAGGGTCCACCATAGGCATTGGGCGGGGGTAGCTAGCAAATCGGTGCAATCCGAACTTGTTGTTATGGAGAATGTTGAGGCCAAAACCTAACATCCTCAAAAACCTCAAAAATAACGGTATACTTATAGAAATTTTCTTGAGGAAACTTATCAGCTATAGGACCAAAAAGATGAAGAAGATAATCATGGTCTTTATACAAATTCCGGTCATAAACTAAACCCCGAGAAGCCCAAACTAGACAAAATGGTAAAATCGAAAGGAGTGGTGGTCATTTCCTAAAAGGGAAGGTGGAAGGTATTAGTGGTATCCCAAAAGCGCTTGTTAATGGCCCTAATGGTATCCCGCTCTCTTTTATCACAAAGGTGGTTCAAAGCAAGGACCGAACCTAGCATTGTGCATGACATCTTCAAGAGGATAGTTCATTTTTCGAGCACGTCTTCATGAACTTGGGAATAGCTCCACTACTCCGAATCGAGCCCTCCTGCAAAGACAAAAATCCAATAAGATTTTTAGTAAGAAGAACTACTCTAAATAAGAAAAGGAAGAAGTTTAAGCAAACTAGCTTACCGAAGGGGTAATGACGAGGGAAGAAACGTGATTTTTAGCTTCCACCAAGAGGTCGTTTGGGTTCCATTTGTTCTACGGACATCATTCCCATTCGAGGAAATTGTCTTGAATAATTTTTCAGTTCTTGACCTCTCGGCAGGATAAGATCTTCTTCTAGATATTTTGAAGAAAGACTTTGGAAACCAACTAGTTTTCAAGAAGAACAAAGCAAGGAAGCACAAGAATAAAGCAAGGAAGCACAAGAGCAAGACAAGAATGCAAGAGAAGGAGTAAGCATGCAAAGTGAACACACCAAGCACCCTTTTTATAAGCACATTCGATCAAGCTAGCCAAGCACACAAGACAAGAGTAAAAAAGGCAAGGGAGACAAAGGGAATTCGGCAGAGCACGCCGGGGGCCAGGCTCGCCAAAAGCCGGCCGACGTTGGCCACGAGGCACCGTGGCGTCCCATCGACGACAACTTTGTAGCCCTAGCTGGTGGTCTAGCTTTTGGAGTCCCATCAGCCGTGGCATATGACTTCTTGGCACCCTATGCATGCAAGTGTGAACTCTTGGACCCACCAATCAGCTTTTTCACATTAAATTTTCGATCTATTTTCGATTGAATCATTCGGGTAAAACATTAAACTTTCGTGAATTTGATTATCCACTAACAAGTATGTTAGTAAAGTAGATTATTTAGCCAAGATTCGAGATAAAAAAATAAATAAATAATCGAAGTTTTAGCATCGAAATTTACCAAGCTTCGAGCTCCGATCAAGCCAAGCTTAGGACCTTTTACCGGACTTTAGAACGCTTGCATCGCGATCAAGTCCAGGCCCCATTTTGGAGTTCGGGTTCGATTGCAACCAATTCAAGCATTACATAACAATCGGTATAAAAATCACCGCACAGGATTGAGGTAAGTATCCTTTAGTGTCTACTTTGACCCTTTGTCTTTTATACTCAATCAAAGTGGGGGCTAAGTGTAGACACCTAAAAAGTGTCATCCCTTATCTCATTTAATTCCGTATTTGATTATGTGGCCCAATGATGAAATCCCGAGTCCTGTTTGAGGATTTAGATCACGGATTGAGTTCGATTGGTGCGACATAAGCCAATAAACCATAATGAACCCTCAACACCACATAAATAGCCTTTAGCCTTAGGTCGATCCAAAAATCCCCTTTTCTTTCGGACAATCCAAGACTGGGCCAAGCCTTTAGAGATAACGGAGTCCAATGTCGTGTATCGGGAAATTCCAAGTTCGAGAATACAACATTTTACTTTTGTCCAATCAGAAAAGGAGTTGAAGACTTGAATACGACATTAAAACGTTGCATTTCATGATCATGAGCATCAAAGTGTTGTGTTTAAGCTCTAGGACAATCCACTCGAAACTAGGAGCTTTTCCTCTCAAAACGACGTCGTGGTGGCGCCCCAACCCTAGATATTTTAAGTGGAACGCTGCGTTTTGGCTTGGAGACTCCCTCCTCAACACGCTAGGGCACGAAACCCAAGGCATACCTGGGTGGCCAATGCCCTCGACCGGATTCTATCCAATTTTATCCATTTTTTATCCGGTTCAATTTTAGGATTTTTGGTTTGATTTTTCTATTGTTTTGGACGGTAGGCCGAGAGCAACCCTAGGTCATTTGTGAACTAGGTCTCTCTATAAATAGAGAACCTTGACTCTCATTTCCATACGACTTTCTCCTATGCATAATGCTACGGAAAGCTAACCGAGCATTCATACCTTAATGTTACTCTGCTGAAAAGCATCCTCAAATACTCCTCTTTTCTACACATCGTCGTTGAATCCTTACAAAGAGTTAAAGAATATTCACTTATTCTGATATTTGGGCATTCATTCAGCTGATGTTTCCTATCAAATTCACCTTTTCAAACTTATAAAGAGCCCTCTTTTCTTTGATTCGCTACCATCGCACCAAGAGATTTAGTGTGAAGATCCGGATCAATAGGTGGGACAACCCGAGGCCAAAGATTCGGCCTTCAAACGGTTTATTTGTTTATTTTATGTTTTATTTATCACTTTCCATATTGTGGATCAAAGTTGTATCGCAGTTTAATTCCTCCCCGCTCGATGTAATCTCTTTAATTTCCACTTTTTTTTCTTTTTCGCTTTTTACTTTTTTATCGCTTTCTTTATTTACTGCCGTTATTGCTTTCTACTATGTTTGGTTGCTTTAATTTCACTTAGCATGTTGTTGCATGCTTGAGTTTTTGCATTATTTTAATTCACCACTCAAATTAGTAATGGCCGTCTCACGCACGGGTGGAACGGAAGGGTTTATCCTTACGTTTCATACCCTTGTCCCCAAATCCGATTCTCGATTCAATGACTGATGGAGTCATTTTATTCTTTTTGGTCTTAGTTTTTCCATATTAAGATCAGAAAATAATTTTTTTATTTTTTTGTTTTTTAGTTTTTCTCTTTTAAAAACTAGTCGGCGACTCCTTTTGCTTTATTTTTTTACTCAAAAATTGCATCTCGGCTTTTCTAACCGTAGGTACAAGAATTAGGATTTCTAGATATTCTTGCCGGGCCAAAGGCCACGGCTGATTCCTTCGGTCCCGACTCGTGGTCGGCGCACCTAACCTCCAGGTGCTGGCTTCGACCACATCGGGTGGTTAGTGGTCGTGGCTTCAATTCATATTCGTGTTTTTACACCAATCCGGCCCTAAAGCCTCATGGAATATGTGATTCTTTGATCTTTTGTTATCTTATTTAGTCAAGAAACGACATCCCGGGAATTTTGAAAATAATTGCCAAAATAAAATAATTAATAAAACGCTAATCAATTCAACTCGATTCATCCTTAATTCCACTTAATTAAATTTGAAAATCTTAATAAAAGGTTCATATCCACATTCTAAAATTCATCTTTCAAAACCCTAAAATTCATTTTCAAACCCATTTTCAAAAAACCTTTACGCCAAAGATACGTGGAGAAGCTCGTTCGGTTTCCAGCCGTGGTTCCTACGAGTACTCAACCCACTTAGCATGCCTAGGATTGAGTTTATGCTATCCTTGTATGTAATTGAGGGCTTCATAGTCCGAGTTGCAGATGAACTTAGAGCCAATGAGATAGTGTCTCCGAGTGTTCAAGAGCTCTAATGATGGCATAGAAATCCTTATTGTAGATGGAATACTTCCTCCTTATATCATTGAGCTTCTCACTAAAGTAGACAACATGTTTTCCCTCTTAGGTTAGCACAGACTCCAATGCCAACACCGGATGATTCACATTCCACTTCAAATAACTTTGAAAAATCGGGTAAGGCTAGCATTGGTGCGATGAGTCGACCTCGCTAACTTCCTCGAAAGCTTTTTGAGTTGCTTCATTCCACTGGAACTTTTTCTTCTTAAGCACCTCGGTCATGGGTGCCACGATTGCACTTAAATCTCTAACAAATCTTCTATAAAATGAGGCTAATCCATGGAAGCTCCTTACTTGTGAGATAATAGTTAGAACTTGCCACTCTTAGATAACTCGATCTTCTCATCATCAACTTGCATACCCCGCTCGGATAAAGAAAACCAAGAAAATAAATTATAAGGTGAAAAATTAGCACTTTTACAAAGCCATAGAGTTTTTCTTGAGATAAAATCTATAGGACTCGCTCCGAGGTGGGAGACATGTTCCTCGACGGTTCTGTTGTAGACCAAGATGTTATCAAAGTACACAACCACACACTTCCTTATGAGTGGTTTTAAGACTTGGTTCATCAACTTCATGAATGTACTTGGGGCATTGGAAAGGCCAAAGGGCATCATGAGCCACTCACACAAGCCAGCCTTAGTCTTAAAGGTTATTTCCATTTATCCCCTTCAAAGATTCTAATCTAGTAGTAGCCACTTCGAGATCCACCTTCGAGAAAAGTAAGGACTCATACAACTCATCAAATAGGTCTTCTAATCTAGGAATAGGAAACCGATACTTAATGGTGATTTTGTTAATGGCTCTACTTTCTACACACATTCTCTAAGTGTCAATCTTTCTTAGAAACAGGCAATCCAGGTACATCATAGGGACTTAGACTCTCCGTAATTATACCCTTAGCAAGTAAATCATCAACCTACCTCTATACTTCAGTTGTATCTTTGGGGTTCATTATGTAGTCTAGTTTATTGGGTAAGGAGGCATCCGGGTAAGGGTCAATCCTATGTTGAATTGTCCTTTTTGGGGGTAAACCTGGTGGAATTTTTGTGGGAAAAACATTAGAAAACTATTGTAATAGTGGAGCTAGTAAAGGATGGGTAATAGAAATGGATGGGGTAGTTTCTGTCCAAGCATAAGCCGGAATCTATGTGACTCAAACTCATGCTCATGGAATTTAAGCAAATCGGTAAGTAAGAGTGAAATTTGTTGGCTTTCTCTGGGTTATTGAATTTGGGAGGGGTGTACGTGGCCGATGAATGGGACCTACGTAGGAAATAGGCGATTTGGCTCATTTCCCTCATATTATGCTTCATTGAAGCCTTCTTTCACTACTACAAAGCTGCTAAATAGCGACGGAAATTAGCGACGGAAACACTTCCGTCGCCACATAGCGACGGAATCGACTGACAATCGAAAAAACCGACAAGCGTGTCGGATAGCGACGGATTTAGCGACGGAGTAAGGAATCCGTCGCTAATTTGGTATCGGCGACGGAAATTTCCGCCGCTATTCCGTCGCAAATAAATTCAGCGACGGAATATTCCGTCACTAGGGTACGCCGATTTATAAGATGAAGGAAAACCCAAAAAAATAAAAAAATTAAATTTAGTAGTTAGCAACGGAATTATCCGTCGTTGTTTCGTTGCTACGTAAATTTTTTATTAGCGACGGAACAACGACAGATCGTTCAGTCGCTAAATCTAAATAAATCTAGATCTGCCCTTTCGGTTAGATCGAACTTTCGAAAGCAAAGAGAGAGAGAGAGAGACTCGAGTGATTCCGAGCGTTCACCCCCACTGCCGCCGATTCGCCACCCCCACCCCACTCCCGCAGCCCGATTCGCCGGCCGCCGCCTTTACCGGCCTGCCCTCCGGCCGTCCACCGCCCTTCCTCCGTCGCGTGAGGAACACGAAGGCCAAAGACGTGAGTTCTCCTTGGTTGCTCCCGACCCGTGTGCCGCTGCTGCTGCCGCCGGGTGGAGGACGCCGCTACGCCACCACTGCACGCCTGTCCTCCCGCCGCCGCCGCTGTGCCGCCCCTTCTTTGAAGGTATGGTTTTGTTGATTTTTATTAGATTTAGGGTTTTATAAAATTGAACTTCAAATTGATGAATGTATGTAATTTGTTGGAAATTAATGTTGTTTGTGAATGAATTTGAAAAAAAAAAAATGTGCAATTGTGTTATTTATGGAGTAAATGCTATTGAAGTTAGATTTAGGGTTTTTAATAATTTAACTTAAAATTGATGAATGTATATAATTTATTGCAAATGAATGTTGTTTGTGAATGAATTTGAAATGAAAAATGTGCAATTGTGTTATTTATGGAGTAAATGTTATTGAAGTTAGATTTGTTGGAAATTATTATTGAAGTTGAAGTAGATGTAGATGTTATTTATGTATAAATTTGTGTTGTTTAAAGTATGTGGTGTTAGATTTGTTGGACATTATTGTTGAAGTTGAAGTACATGTTTTTTGTGATTTATATATGTGCAATTGTTTGTGGTTTATTTGTGTTAGTTTGTTTATGCTAATTAGGTATGATTAGGTATGATTAGTTTAATTATATTTGTGTGAGTTTATTTATGCTAATTAGGTATGATTAGTTTAATTATGATATAAATACTTACGAGTAATATATAGAAATTAAAGAAATTTATGTATAATAAAAAATATATGTTAAATGTATAATGGTTATATATAGATTATGTTCATTATAGAAGATATGTAATCATATAACATCTCGATGTATTAATATTATTAACTAATAATTTAATAAATTGTTCAATGTCAATCAGAATATATATCGACGGGCCTACGCATCATAGATGGATGTATCGTAGGTTATTACCTGGTAGAGTTGGGTATAGACAAGAGTTTTTAGACGGGGTTGAGGAGTTTGATGTACATGCTAGAAGTCAATCGGAATTTGTCCATAATCAACAATATAGGTGTCCATGTCGCAAATGCGAAATTGGAAGTATAAGGATCCCGATGAAGTTAAGTTGCACCTTTATCAATATGGTTTTCTTCCAAACTATTGGTATTGGACTAGTCATGGAGAAATAGATCCTCATTTACATGAGGATGTTGGTATGACTTCTAATATATTCAACGACGAAAGTGGCACCAATCATATGAACTACGACGATGTAGAAACAAATATCGACCGTATGAATGATATGGTCACGGATGCCATGATCTCAAATCAATACTCTACAAGTGAGCCTCCAAATACCCATGCCCAAACTTTCTTTAATATGGTAGAGGCTGCGTAACGACCTTTGTGGGTAGGAAATGAAACTCAAATTGAGTTGTCCGCCACCGTTAGAATGTTAACCATCAAGTCCGACTACAACATGCCTCAAAATTGCTTTAATGAAATTGCTCAACTTATGAAGGAGATTTGTCCACTGATAACCGAGTTCCTCGTGACATTCACTATGCAAAGAAGGTCATTAAAAATCTTGGGATGGATGTTCAAAAATTGATTGTTGTCAACAAGGTTGCATGTTGTTCTACAAAGAGGACATTAATCTTGATTCATGCAAGTTTTGTGGTCATGCGAGATGGAAGCGTCAAAGGGAAAGACAAGGAAAATGTCAAAGAACTCCATGATGCACTATTTGCCATTAATACCAAGACTTCGAGTGCTTGTTTGCTTCAAAAACCACAGCAGAGCACATGAGATGGCATTATGAGAATGTAAGAGAGGATGGTGTCCTATGTCATCCTTCGGATGGTGAAGCATGGAAACATTTTGATAGAGTTCACCCCGAATTTGCTATCGAGCCTAGAAATATTAGACTTGGTTTGTGCGCGAATGTGTTTAATCCATTCAGCCAACCTTCAAGGTCTTATTCAATCGGCCGATCGTTGTTACACCCTATAATCTACCACCGGAGTTATGTATGACAACGCCTTATATGTTCTTGACATGCATCATACCAGGGCCTACAAATCTGAAAAATAAAATTGATGTGTATTTGTAGCCTCTTATTGACGAGTTGAAAACACTATGGGAAGATGGTGTGGAAACATATGATATTTCAAAAGTGAGAACTTTCTAATGAATACTTGCATTGATGTGGACCATTAATGATTTCCCGACCTATGGTATGTTATCCGGATGGAGTACTTATGGTGCCATGTCATGCCCGGTATGTATGAATAAAAAAAGCATTGAAACTTAGAAATGAGCGAAAATTTTCATGGTTTGATTTCCATCGGCAGCTTTTGCCACGAAGTCACATGTTCCGAAGGAATAGCATATCATTTACAAAAGGAAAAACCGTACATTTGGGTCCTCCTCGTCGATATACGGGGAAGAAATAAAACAATGGGTTGAGAACTTGCCCAAAGTAGCGGAAGATCAAGAAATTAACATTTCGAGGTTCAAAAAGGATCATAATTGGATAAAACAAAGCATATTTTGGGAGCTTCCATATTGGAAATATCAATTACTTCGCCACAACCTAGATGTGATTCACATTGAAAAGAACTTTTTGAGAATATAATTAACACTCGTTATGGATATTCCTGGGAAAACAAAAGATGATATCAAGGAAAGAATGGCTTTGGAAGAGTTGTGTGATCGTGTGGAGTTGAATTTAAAGCATGGAGTAAATGGTAAAATTCTAAAACCGAAGGCAAAATATGTGTTGACGTTGGAGCAAAAGAGCGCAATATGTGAATGGGCAAGAGAGTTGAAAATGCCGGATGATTACTTGTTATAACATTTCATACCTTGTAGACCTAAACTCCACTAAGTTTCATAGCATGAAAGTCATGATTGTCATGTTTTCATGGAGAGTCTTCTTCCAATATCATTCAGTGCACTCCCGGACGAGGTTTTAGCGCCTCTAATTGAAATTAGTGAGTTCTTTAAGAACATTTGCTCATCTCGTTTTACGGGATGCGGAGTTCGAGCAAATGCATCGAAATATTGCAATAACACTTTGTAAATTGGAAGCAATATTTCCTCCTGGGTTCTTCAATGTCATGGAACATTTGCCTGTTCACTTGGCGGAGGAAGCAAAATTGGGTGGTCCAAGTACAATACCGGTGGATGTATCCATTTGAGAGGTTCTTTGGCCGATTGAAGAGATCCATAGGAAACAAATCGAAGCCTCGAAGGGAGTATCGTTGAAAAATATGCACAATTTGAAGAAACACATTTTGCATCTTACTATTTCGGCTCTAAAGTGCCTTGCATGCGCAATAGAAGTCGGCGAAATGAAGGGAGTGAAGTTCCATACCACAATCCTACTCTTTCGGTATTCATACCAAAAGGTGCTCCAATTGGGAAGTTCACTCTGCTTTTCCTTGATGATGAGGAAAAGACGGCTGCACATCTCCATGTTTTACTTGAATTGTTCCGAAGTTAAACCTTACCTTGAGTGAGTATATCTTGTCCTATACAACACTCATTTCAATGAATTTTTTCGCAACGATGATGTCATATTAATAAACAATTTAAACTCAGTCTATTCGAAGACCAAAAACGAGCTATGTATGCTGATGTTAGTGATGCTTGCAATTGATGCAATGGTGGAAAATGAGTTCGAAGATTGGTTGAAAGGAGCTGTGAGTATCATATATTAAGACTTAATAATGCTCATGCCTTAAATTTATTAGTATTTGATTTTTAATTTTAATAAACTAAACCAATACTATGTTATTCACACGATTCATTGTTATTGTTATCGAGTATATCATGATGAAAAGCATGTTTACTTGATGCAATTAGCTCAAGGTCCTTTAAGGAGAGTGAAAACATGGACATCATACACAGTGAATGGAATGTTATTTCATATCGAGGCTCGAAATGAAGGGAGGGTGACCTTCAATTGTGGTGTTTGTGTGAAAGGAACTAATGGAGGACATGTTGAAAATAATTACTACGGCATCTTGCAAGAAGTAGTTGAAGTTGAATACATTGGTGAACCAATAAAAACGTGTGTGTTGGTTTGACCCTAGTCGTCCTTGGGGAACTCGGGGCCATAAATTTAGTTTGTATGTTGAAGGGCATCGTACAAGGCGTTATCGTAAGTACGATCCTTTCATATTTGCTAGTACTTGCAACTCAGGTGTATTATATGACATATCCACAAGGGGTCCCTAGAGAAAAGCTGAATTGGTTCGTTGTAGTGGCAGCAAAACCAAGGGCCGAGTTGATAACCAATGTACTATTCCTCTTGCATTTTAAGAGGATAATATCGGTACGATCGATCCTATAATGGAAATATTGCACGACACTTTGGTTGATAACTCAATATCAGCAGAAGAATTAGTTGATGATGTTATTTTAAACCAAGAAGATGGGATTGAGGATGTTAATGAACAAGAGGATGGTGAAGAAGACGAGGAAGGTGAATGGGATGATGATAACATCACCGATGAGGAAGACGAAGATCTCATATTTAATGATACCGAAGAGGAGAGTGATGAAGACGATGATGCTACTGATGATGAGGATGATGGCTAGTTAAACATGTTCTTTTTTTTGGTTTGTTTTATATTGAATAACTTTTATTTATGTTGTAATTAAATGAATTCTTAGTAATGTAATCAAGGGAAAAACAATTGAAGCGTAATTTCTTAATAGAAGAATATTTATGTCTAACGCTTACATGTTTATATGTTTACTAATGTTTCTGTTTTGTGTTATATTGAATCACTTGAACTGTTGGATGTTTACTAATAATGTTTTTATGTTGTTTATGTTAGGAAATATGGAGAGGGGTAGAGGCGAGTCGAAAAATCAGCTACTCGGGGACGGGCTAGAAACGTCATTACCGATGGTGAAAGTAATGATGTAAGCACTTCTACCCCCTCTCAAAACCCTCATAACCTTCAGTCTCCTATAGATGGAGCAGTATCTCCACACTCCCCTTACAACCAAACTCCAATGGGTGGGTCATTCATTCCCAACCCTCCTTATTTCCAACATCCAAACATCCCACATATGCAAAACCCATTGGGTGGGTCTTTCATCCCAAACCATCCATATTTTCAACAGACCTCATATGTACTCAAACTCGCCCAATACATACCCATATAACTAATATGGTACGACCCTTATACCACACTCCACCCTTGGTGCTGAACAAAGGCCACCACAAAGGCCTACAAATGATGGGCCAACCGATGCGAGCAACGAGCATGCTAGTCTTGAATCAAGCGATGCTACCAATCGAGAAAAGATTTGAATTGAGCCAGATGGTGAAGGGTAAGTGTGATAATTAGTAATAAAATAAATTAAGCTTTATAGCACTAAGGTGTATAACTAAATGTTTTATATGTTTCTTGATTAGGTTCTATCCCATTGACAAAGTTGTGGGCACGATTTCCCACATCTTCCCAAGCAAATATGATGGATCATGGCCTACATGGGGTAAAGTCCCTCGATCACAATGTGATTTGTGGTTTTCTCGAGTTTAAGGTAATGACAAATCTTTAGTTTTCTGAAATTGAGATAACATAATGACTTATTCTGCATGTTTGAGCATTATATTATAATTTCATAACTTATAAACTACTTTTTCATTTATGCAGAAAGTTTTCACTTGGTCTCCAACCGATGAAGTCCAAATCGAAGAAATTTTGAGAAGAAAGGAAGTGATCGATTAAAGGACTTCATGCTGAAGGCAAGAAAAATAAGAAGAAGTCGAAATGGTTAGGTGACAACTACTGGCGAGAGTTGTTGGAATATTAGGAAAATGCTGACTACAAGAAATTCCGTGAGCAGGCTCGGAAAACCGCCATGCCGATCAAAGTGGACTTGGTTCATCGCTCCATACTTGTGGCTCAATCCTTATGACAAAGCATAAGCGGCGCTTGGTACATAACCCCTTATTAGTAATTACGCTTGCAACTATTAATATGTTCATATTAGTAAATTGATTATGTACTAACTTTTTTGTATTTAGATGAAGGAGCTTAAAGGAGTTCAGCCTCTACCGACCCAACTATTTTCACGAACCCACAAAACAAAAAAGGACAAATGGGTCGACCAAAAATCCAAGGCCATTTATGTGAGTAACTTTATATATGCAATTTTCATAGTTTTCAATATATGGTTTTCTTTGACAACCTGTGATAGTTACATGCCTCAAATATTTATATATTATTCAGGACAAGTTTCAAAAAGAGTGGGAAGAGTTGCAAAACACTCAACCAACTCAACCTTGTAGTGATGACCCCAACTCTTCCGAGGATAATGTCTCTACCCCTTCACAACATGACTTGTGGGTCAAAGCCAATGCGAACAATAAAGGTCGCATTTATGGACTTGGATCCGAGGCTAAAAACTTAAAACAAACCATGTCCTTGAAGTCACCTAAAGCTTCTACTCAAGATGACTCAGATTTGAGAGCAACGAGTGCATAATTTAACTTCGAGTTACATCAATGGATTGAGCATGCTCATGTGCTTGGGCTGGAAAATCTGCAGCTTAAAGAAAAGGTGGACGGTTTCACTGAGCCAATAGCATGTTTCAATGAATTTTTGAAATCTCGGTAAGCATCCGGATCTCACCGTCGACCGAGTACAACCACAAGAGGAAGAGGAAGAGGAAGAGGAAGAGGATGAGGAAGATTGAGGACATTGGATCGATTTATTGTGAGCTTTTGTGGATTTGTGAACATTTTGCAAACTTTTAACATGCATGTGTTTATGGTTTCTTATGAACTTTTGTATGATTGTTTTTGTGAACTTGTGAATTGGTTGTGTTTATGGTTTCTTATGAACTTTTGTATGATTGTTTTTGTGAACTTGTGAATTGGTTATATATATGTTTGGATTGTGTATGTTGGATTTGTATATCCAACTTGGATGAGTACTTTGTGGCGGCATATGTAAATGCCAAATGTAAATGCCACATATGTGAATGTTGGATTTGTATATCCATTCACAATTTTTTGTATTAGGGTAACGAATTATTCGAAAAATGTATTTTAGAATTCCGCCGAGACAGTGACGGATCTCATCGATCGGCGACGGAATTCAGCGACGGAAAATCACCATTTTTCCATCGCTAAATCAGCGATGGAAAAGCGTTCCGTCGCTGATTCCCATCAGCCTACGGAAGCCAATTTCCATCGCCCTCCGTCGCTAATTAATAACGGATTGCGTGAATTACGTCGCTAAAATTTAGTGACCTGGTTTTCAGCTGACGGAATATTTCCGTCACTACTTCGAAATTCAGTCGCTATTTCACAATTTTCCGTCGCTATTTCCGTTTCTAATTCTCTGTTTTGTAGTAGTGTTTTCTTTTTATCCTTCACAAAGGTATAGGTATTTAACCTACCATCATGCATGACATGCCTATCAAACAACCAAGGTCTTCCTAACAACAATTGAAAAGCATCCATAAGGATCACATCACACCAAATCTCATCTCTATATGACTTGCTTATAGATAAAGCAATAAGACATATAGAGGAAACTTGAATACCTTTCCCTTGATTTAACCACTCGAATGTTGTATGGGGCTGGATTAGGGGACAATGGAAACTTCAGTTTATCCACTATGGACTTGGATGTTACATTAGTGGGGCTTCCTCCATTAATAATTGATGAACATACCTTGGCATTCATAGTACATCTCGTGTGAAAGATGTTCTCCCTCCACTCTTGGTTTTCTGTCTCAAGCAAACCTAGTGAGGGTTCTTATGAAGATCGGATGATCTCCTTCATCGGCTCCTTCTTCGACAGGGGTCATCACTCTCTTGCAGACTGAATTTTGGTTTTAACTCTACTCTTATTTCCTAGAATTCACCTTCCGGGATGGTTAGGAAATTCTAAGGTATAATGTCCTAGTCCTTGACACTTGAAACACCTTCTAGATCGGTTTCTAAGTGGTTTGTGGGGGTTTTGGGGTCCGAGGGGTAGAAGTTTTATTTTGTAGCTTTGAGGGTGGAGTGTTTTTGGCTAAATAATATAGGGGTTTGGAGTAGGTACTAGGCTTTCTACGGGGTCTTAGTGGCTTCACTATTTCCCCTGGATCTCCTCTGCATATCCACCTTATGAGCCGGAGAGCTTAGATCATCAAGGGTGGTATATGGTTGTAACTCTACTACACTTGTAATCTTCTCTTCCAATCCCGCCAAATATCTCACTAAGGTCTAAGGATCACTCTAAGACGGATCATACTTCCAAATGAGGTACTCAAACTCTCTCGTATACTCCTCAACAGTCTTTGTACCCTGCTTCAACCTCTCGCAACTTAAGAAAATTATTCTGCAGATAGTGATCTAGCAAGAACTTATCCTTCAACTCTTGTTTAATCCTTCTCCAGGTTTTTATCTTTTCTTTTCCCTTTTAACTCTTTTGTTTTACAAATTTTTGCCACCAATTGAAGCATGGTGCCTTAACTTTAGAGCAACTAATTTCACCTTCTTAGTATCGGGAATCTCCTTATAATCAAAGACTCTCTCAACAGTTTGAAGCCAATCTAAAAATACATCGAGATCTAGCTTACCTTCAAAATTAGGGATGTCAACTTTCATATCAAAGTTGTTTTTGTCTTGTCACCTCTTACGCCTAACTCTAGGAGTAAGAATGATGTCTTCCTCCGAAGATTCAGGTTCTCCTTGAATCCTTTCTTTATTTGTGCTTTTTTCGACTTTTCGTGAACACTTAGTTCGCTAGAGTCTCTCAAATTCTCGAACTTAGCTTTGAACTATTTCCCTAACTGTGTAGTCAGGTACTTGACTTGTGCCTCCAAATCTTTCTTCTCTCTTAATGTTTGATCAAGTTTTTGTTCACTACTAAGATTGGAAGACATTGTGACAAAAGTTCTTTGTAGCTAAAACGTTGTGTTTGGGATGGAAAGAATATGAGGCCAAGGAGGGCTCTAAAGCTCGATACCAAATGATATATCCAAGCCTTAGTACAAACAACTCCTAAGGAGACAACCAATAATTATACAACAACTTATAGAGGAAATCGGGGATATGAGGTTGTGAATTAAGAGGGCTAAATGGACGAGAATAGAAAGATAGTTCCTAGCTAACTCGGAAGGGGCAATTAGTCCAGACTTCAAACACAAATAGGGCGATAAAAAGACAGTTCGGGAATGAATCCAATAAGGGACTTTTAAGACCTAGGAGATCACCACTCGGTTGCTAAACCAAGTTACAACAACTAGGACATTTGAATACAAAATTTTCGAATTACTCAAACTGTCCGAGTTGTAATTTGACATCAACTACCAAAACACAATAATGGTTTTCAATTCATAAAGAAAATCTGCCTATTAGAATGGAGCAGGAATGATTTTTATAGGGGTGTTTTCCCACGCAAAAGTATATTTCCTAATCATTAAGGAAATATTAGACTAATTATAATTAATTAGCACTAATTATAATGATTAGTCGGAAAAGTAACGTAAAACAGAAACTACAAAAGTGTCCGACTAGGTCTGCTGAAAATGACCAATGAGAACTCTTCTTTTGCTTTGTTGTGATGTGGCTGTTGAAAAGATTGATGATGATTGACACCACCACTAGAAGACATCATCTTGGACCGTTCTAAAAGTAATCTGCAACCTGTGAACTAACTTGTAAGTTGGCTAATTCGAGGACTCGGAAATGTTGACGACTTGAATAATGCTACAAGGCTGAGTTCCTCTTCTTCGAGTGTTGTTTGCAGCTTCCTTTGACTCTGTTAGACTCTTCCTTCAAACAAAAATTGTCAATTATTAAGTGCAAGGTTTTGCTTCGTGTCCGACCAGGTCGGTCATCCTTGGGCGAACTTCTTCAAACTTGTGGACACTTACAAGGAAAAGTGGTACCTTACTAGAAATTGATAAATAATATACAAATTGTCTCAAATTATTACGAGACTTAAAATGTTCATAAACAAAAATTGATATTTCCAAAATAGCTAAGAGGAAGGTCACTTAGAAATTTAGTGTGCGGGGTTACGCATGCTAATGTATTTGATGAAGCTTGGATAATTGATCTCTCCTTTGCATTGCTCTAGTCCTATTAGTTCTAGAACAAAACTCTTCTTCACCTCCTTGACCAGCATTGAAGATTTGTTCTTGGATAGGCTAAGTCACTCTAGGGGGTGAATAGGATGATGGAAGATTTTTGCAGAATAACAAAGAATTCCGGACACAAATGACATAGAAAATAATTCTAAGTCTAGATTGGACTCGAAACAGATAATACATAAAAATTACTTGGAAACCCTCCTGGGGTAGAAAACCAGAGATAGTGTTAATCCAAGCACTAAGTCAAATCCACTATTTTGAATCCACAAAATACAAGGACTGGTCCCCTTACAGAATTGCTTCCTTAGACAATTCAATTACAAGTTTTTCTTAGATTAAGAAATTTCCTTATCTAATCTAATACTTCCTAACTGAGGTAACCTTTACAGCTAGGGGACAACCGAGCTTGAGTTAACCCTTACAGCTTAGTCGATGGACTTTATAGAGAAATGAAAATGTAAGAGTGATTACAAGACTTTTCTCTTTGCAACTAAGAAAGTAAGAACTTAAGAAGTAGAGTTGTAAAAGCTAGAAGATTAAGTGAGAGTAGAGTATATTCAGTTCTAGCAATGTTCAACAATCTTCAAGTCTTGTAAGAAGTCTTCTACATATACTCGAGCAGGGTAGAGTAGCCATTGACACTGGTTCCGGAATTGAGAGCTTCACTAGCCATTGTAGCGATTAGTTTAAGTAACTAAGAAAAGGAGCCATTGTAAAATGAATGTTGTGCTTTGGTCCTTGGCTCAAAAAGTAGTCCATCCCATTGGCGATGACTATAATCTTAGGTGTCTAAGCCTTGTCTAGAAAAGGTGTTTTTATGTTTGCTGGTGTTTGACCGTAGGAAGCCGGTTGCTTTTGCTTTTCAAAATAAGATTAAAATACTTTAATCAACCTGCAAAAGCAAATCAAAGTGGTACTCAAAGTATAAAAATACTTTGGTCCAAGATTAGGCAAAGATAATAATTAATTCATAATATTAAGTGCTTAATTATCTTTAGCCTAAAAGAATGGACTTTTCTTGGTTTAATATTCAATACACTCAAATTCCATCTTGATTCAATCCTTTAAATGATCAAGGTATTAAGATTGAGTAAGCGTAATGCATAGACTTGATCGGGTAAATAGTTTCATACAATAAAGTAACTTAGAAAAAGAATTAACGTAGTAATTCATTTTCTATTATAACAATAAGTCGAGTGCTCGGAATATGAAGTGTTTGTGAAATTATTTGTTCATACCATCTTTCCGAGTTATGTCCGAGTGGGTCGAAACCCAATTAAGTGTGTTCTACTACATATATGCTTTCCGAGTGGGTTAGATAGTATTGAAAACTTAAGGATGAGCTTCTTAAATACTCGGAATGACGTGAAATCAAAACCGTAAAGAGATAGAGAGTTATACTTGAGTCTTCAATCTCCCCTTTTGATGAAAGGCATTCCGTACGTAAGATAAAAGCTAAGAGTGCAAAGAGTTAAGTTTTCATTGCATTTGGATCGGAGCAAAAATATCGAGTATTTTGATCATATAACATGGTTATCAAAGTATTATGAGTAAGTATAAGAGCAGAGATAAAATATATCGAGTAAAGAAAAACTATCAAAGATGTAACTTAGTTATGCTAAAAAATAGGCCAATTTTATTAAAACTCGAAAGTATCATACAAAGATAAAAAAACTTAAGAAAGAAAACTCCCCTAAGCTAAACATCTATCTATTTCTCCCTCTCTATGGATTTCATCAAAAATAAAGGAGGGAGGGATCGATAGAAAAGTACGAGATATTGGACAAAACAAAACAGAATTTAAAATTAAGAGGGAGCTGGAGCGAGTGCGGGTTGAGGAGGAAGAACGAGGCCTCTTCTACCTTTGTAGCCTTGTGTAGATACAGATTGGGCAAGGCAAGAGCGAGAGGCAAGTCAAGGACTTGAAGTGTAC
The DNA here is from genome assembly GCA_021018815.1 of Talinum fruticosum. NCBI lineage: Eukaryota > Viridiplantae > Streptophyta > Magnoliopsida > Caryophyllales > Talinaceae > Talinum > Talinum fruticosum. The sequence goes on from JAITYX010000012.1 coordinate 5,858,585, forward strand.
TCTTGGGAATCCGAGGTTGTTCATCCTCTCGGTTCTTCTTCCGAGCCCTCAGCCTCTTTAGCTTGAGGATGTTGAATAGAGGAGGGGACCTTAGACCGGCCTACATCGCCGGCCTCTTCTAAGGCGAGACTAAGTATGATCTAAAGAGATCATCTCGGCTTCTTTCTCCCCTTGGCCCTCAGCTGGGGCTGCTCCAGCTTCCTTCTACTCCTTCTTGCTCTCCTTCTTCTCCTTCGACTTAGAGTTAGAAGAGCTTGATGCCTCTAAGTCGGCTTCTTCGAGTGATGGTCCGACTCCTCAATTGCTTTGAATCTTCTCTCCTGAAGGCGGCGGATCTCATCTTGTTACCGCTTGATCACCTCCTTGAGCTCACTAACTAGTGCGTTGGAATTGAATTAAGATCGGCATGAAAGCCTAGAAAGCCGCCAAAGTTGATCTGCAGCTTAGGGCGAGCAAATTGAGATGCCACCTTCGAAGCAACTCGAGAGAAGGGGCAGGCTGGGAAGATGATGGTCCAGCTGTGAGAAGAGGAGTCTCGGAGTCTTTTTGAGTCCGAGGTGGAGGAGGAGGTGCAAGCTTAGATGTATGAGCCCCGGACACCGGGTCGGATTTCCTGGTATCCTAAACCAATGAGCTCATTTATGCCTATATAGACAGCTGGCTCTAGAAATTTGTGTGGATGAGAAGGGAGATCTACCTTGAATTGAGCGAAAACAAGTAGAAAGCAAAGCCTAAAGGGAAGAGGGGGCTTGTTTTTGTTATGAGGGAACGAAGCAATCTGTTCCAAGTTGAAAGGGAAGAGGTCAACGTTAGACCCTTCAAGGATATCATAGAGAACCTTAAGAACCTTGCTATTTTGGTTCTCTTTAGAGGGGTAGAAAGAAAAGAAAGTTCTCATCACGATGAAGCAAAGAAGTCTTAGTTCCGAGGTCATCCGAGTCACAAAAAGTTCTTTCTAGACTTTGGCGCCTCCTTAGAGTATCTCGTCAAAGAAGTCATCAACAACTTCATTGAATGGAATGTGGTTGGAGTTCAAGAAAAGGCACTTCACATTAAAGAGATTGTGAAGGAGAGAGAGATTGATGAGGATGGTTCTGCGCTTAAACGATTGAAGAGATTTCATAATCTCTCACATACATGTTGGAATAGAACCCGGTGACAAGTTTTGGGTAGATGTATTCTCAAAAACACCGAGTGCTTGTAAGCACCTATGTTGAGCATGGGCTTGATCTAAGAGAATTTAGTGCTAGAGCAGAATTTCTTTTCTATGAAGTAGTGTTGGACCACAATGAGCTTTTGATCATCATAGGCAAGGGCTTTTCCCTTAGAAGAATCCTTTTGAGGATTTTTAGAGTAGGTGGATTTGGTTCTAGCCTTCTTGGTGGCTGAACCTCCTTCCATATCGCTTCCTCTCTTAGGCATGGTTGAGAGAGAATGAAAGAGATTGTAAGTAAGAGAGCGAAAAGAGTAGATGAATGAGAGAGGGTAGAAAGTTGAGTTTCGAGTTCGAGAGTGAAGAGAGCAAGAGTGAGAGTAAGAAATAGCAAAGTGATCGAATGAGAACGAAGGTGTGCTATTTATAGAGCAAGAGCTTTAGTTAAACAAAAGCCTTTCGACTCACCAGTCAAAGTAACTAGGTTAGCAGATTGTTGAGTATTTCGAGTGAGTAACGACTATCTCAAAACTCGCTTCCCTCTAACAGACTAGTTTGCAAACTATTCGCAATTAATAACTCATAGCTCAGTCTCATTTTGTTCAACTGATCCACTTGTTATTCACTCGGAACATATAACAATCAATCAAATTCACAATAACTTATACAATAAATCGGATAATGATGTAATCAACATGCCAAGTTCATTCCTAATAAAGAAAAATTGATCTTTACTCGGGGTTTTATGAAAATATCAGCTAATTGAAATTTGGTAGGAATAAACTCAAGTTTAATATCACCTTTCTCGGAATGGTCTCTCGAAAATAATACCCGACCTTAATGTGTTTCGTTTTAGAGTGTTGAACTAGATTCTTGGTGATGCTCGATGGAACTTTGATTATCACACTTGATTGGGATTGATGTGAATGATAGTCCAAGATCCTTCAAGTGTTGCTTGATCTAGAGAATCTAAGCACAACAAGCTCCAATTGCTATGTACTCGACTTCAACAGTTGATAGAGCAACCGAGTTCCGTTTCTTTGAATGCCAAGAGATAAGTGATTGACCCGAAATTGGTGTGCTCCTTATTTGCTCTTTCGATCAACTTTATATCCAAGCATAGTCAGCATCTCGAATATCCAAGTGAGGTTAGATCTAAGTCCTTCGAATACTAGAGACCAAGTGTCCGAGTTCCTGCAAGATATCTAAAAATACTCTTCACCGCAGTGAGATGTGATTCTTTTGGGTTAGCTTGAAATCTTGCACAAAGGCAGACACTCGAACATGATATCTAGCCTACTAGATATAAGATAAAGTAGAGATCCAATTATACCTCTATAGAGTTTATAATCTACAACTTTATGTTTCTCATCCGAGTCCAGTTTAGTACTCGCTACTTATGGGTGTTGCTGCATGCTACACATCTTGTAGCTTGTACTTCTTTAATAATTCCTTGGTGTATTTTGATTGATGAACATATATGTCATCCTTCTCTTACTTGATTTGCAGTCCAAGGAATAAATTGAGTCTCCCATCATGCTCATTTGGAACTCCTATCTTATCAACTCATAAAACTCTTGGCATAGAGTTTCATTAGTAACTCCAAGAATAATGTCATCAACATAAATATGAATGATAAGAAAATCATTCCCCTTGGTTTTTGTAAATAGAGTTTTGTCAATAAGACCTCTCTTGAAGTCATTTTCAACCAAGAAACTACTTAGTCTTTCGGACCAAGCTCTGGGAGGAAAACATGATTTGGAAATTGAGGGTTTTCAAATCCAGGGAGTTGCTCAACATAAACTTCTTCTTGAATATAACCATTGAGAAAAGCACACTTAACATCCATTTGATAAAGCTTAACGTTCATGCTAGATGCAAATGCTAAGAGAATTATGATTGCCTCAATCCTAGCAACAAGTGTAAAGGTTTCCCTATAATCAGTTCCCTCTTCTTGGTTATATCCCTTAGCAACTAATCTGGCCTTATTTGTGACTATCAACCCTTCCTCATCCAGTTTGTTCTTGAAAACCCATTTGGTTCCTATAACAAGGTGGTTAGAAGGTTGTTTGGTCGAGTCTAGACTTGGTTTCTTTCAAATTGAGTTAATTCTTCTTGCATGGCCTCTACCCATTCAGGTTCAAGTAGGGCTTCTAGTATATTTTTAGGTTTAATTAATGAGATGAATGTTGAAAACGCACATAGATTTTGCAAAGAAGAATGAGTTCTTACCCCATTGTTAATGTCGAAATGATGTTCTCAGGTGGGTGACTAGATGCATATTTGACGCTTTACCTGTCCTTTGATTTACTAAGTTTGTTGGTCGAATGGTCCGATCATCAATTTGTTCCTCTTGTTGAACTTCTTTATTAGCTTGTCATTCAAGTAGTATAAGTTAGTTCCTGAGCCGACTCCTTTTGTGTTGGCTCATTATGAGTTGTCTCAGTTGCTTTATTTTGGTTCATTTTGAGCGCAACTTCGCTATGTCATATTCATCTCGGTTGAGCTTGAGGTCTAAGAAAGTGGATTCATTCATCTCGCTATGATCAATTTCATCAAAGACAACCTGGATACTTTCTTCCACTTTGTTAGTTCTCTTGTTAAAGATTCTATAAGCCTTACTATGAGATGAGTAACCCGTAAATATACCCTTATCTCGATCGTGTATCAAACTTAGTCAAATGTTCCTTACCATTGTTATGCACAAAGAATTTACAACTGAATGGTCTAATCTAGAAAATGATAGGCTTCTTTCCTTTGTACATCTCATTGGATGTCTTCTTCAGAATGGGTCCGATGAGGCATCTATTCAATGTGTAATTTGCTATTTTCATCGCCATAGCCCGAAATAGTAAGGTAGATCATTTTTAATCATCATTGTCCTTCCTATTTCTTCAAGTGTTCTATTTTTCTCTCCACTACTCCATTCTCGTTGAGTTCTTGGTGCTGAAAAGTTTTGGGAGATACCATTCTTGTCATAGAAGTCTGAACTCCCTTCCATGGTCGGTTCAGATTCTTCTAATATGAGTCTCATACTCCACTAGAATTTTCCTGCAGATCTTAGTGAACTCTTTGAAAGCTTCATTTTTGTTTTTCGAAATTACACCCAGGTAAATCGCGAGTAATCATCAACAATAACTAATATATATGATTTACCTCCAAAGCTTTTGACAGAATTTGACCACATAATTCCATATGAATCAATTTAAGTACTTTGGATGCGGATATTGTCTTGAGTGGCTTAAAAGATGATCCGACTTGTTTTCCTTTTGTGCATGTCTCATAGATTTTATCTTTCTTAAATACAAAGTTAGGTAAACCTCTAACTAATCCATGAGATGCAAGTTTCTTAATGGTATGCATGCTAATATGACCTAGTCTATGATGCCATGTCCATGACTCATTATTCGAGAGAAGCTTTTAAGCATGATAAATCTTGGCTAGAATCTAAAAGAGGAATGGTGTAAGAGTTGAGACCGACAACTTTGTCTCTTTGGTGACTACATAAAAAATGAAGCGGTTGGTCTGTGTGAATCTTACTTCTTGACCGTTGTTACATAACCGAGATATGCTCGGAAGGTTGTACTTGAGCTCTTTGACAACGTAGACTGGACTTACTAAATTATCTCCCGACCAATCCTTCCAATTCCAACTATCTTGTCTTTTCTATTGTCTCCAAATGTGACTTTTTCTCCTTTCATTTCATCTAATTATGAGAAGAGTCTTAAGTCTCCGGACATGTGGCATGAACATCCACTGTCTAAGTACCAATGACTCTTTTGTCCCCTGAGTGACCTGCAACACGTAAACAAACTAACCCTTCTCACTTCCTCTTTCAAACCCATTAACTGTTTTTAATACTTGTCCTTTTCTCGGGAAGAGCACTTTTTGGGAACCCGATTTGAATAATTTTGGGTTTGATCCGATTCTCGAGTCTTCTTTCTAGAGAGCTGACTTTGTGTCTCTTTTCTTTGAAAGCCTTTCCTTTTGTAAACAGAGTTGAGAAGGCTTTTTCATGAAAACTGGTCTCGGCTCAATCCCTTTTCTTTGTGAATGAATGGGACCATGCTTAGCCTTCCCGAACTTCATAGTTATGGAATTAGTTTTGAAAAGGTTGTTATAACAATTGTATTTCTCTTCAGCATTGTATCCAAGACCTTCTTTTCTAAATGAGACACACTGAGAGCCAAGTAATAAATTAAGGTTTTCCGATCTTGAGTAAGTTTTAAAACCAACTCTTGAGACTCATTGAGCTTGTATTTCAATTGCTCATTCTCCGTTCCGAGGCACTCGGACTCAATCTCGTTATCTTGAGTACTGGTCTCAAGCACTTTTGTCTATAATTTTCTAATTCCTTTTTCAAAGTGATGCTCTCAACATTAAGAGACTCCAGTTTCTCTTTGAATTTAGAAGATTCGGGGTTGGAATTTTTTCTAAATTACAAATATATCTAGCAAGATCAACCTTAGAAACCTTAAGGAAGTAGTTGATTACCTCCCGAGGATATGTTTCCTTAACATCCGATCCATCACTGTCTCGACTCAAAACTAACTTCTAAGTCCGATAGTTCCATTAGACACTTTGAGTCATTAGAATCATAATCTTCTTCCGAGTCATCATCACTCCAGGTAGCCACCATAGCCTTTTTCTTCTATCTCGTCCTTATTTCACGTTGGACAGTCTTTGACTATGTGCTCCTTGCTGCCATACTCAAAATAGCCGGAGTTCTTAGTTAAGGACAAATTGGAAGAGGATGAGTGTTTACCATTCTTGTCTTTCTTGTAGAACTCCTGCTTTGGCCTATTTTTCCACTTTTTGTATTTCATCATCTTCTTAAAACCTCGGGTTATGAGTTCCATGGGATCTTCTTCAGAATCCGAGGAGCTCGGACTTTGTCGTCTTTCTTTTGAGGTCTTGAGTGTAATGTTTCTTTTGGTGTTGACCTTAGCTTCCTCTTGTTCTAGGTGCAACTTATGAGTCGATAGCTTCCCAATGAGCTCATCCGGCTTCGACTTAAAGAGATCTTAAGCTTCCTCTATAGCTATTACCTTGGGGACCCCATGTTCTCTTGGGTCATCTTTTTACCCAGAGACTTCTTCATGAGTCATCTTCTGACCCGGAGACTTGAGATTGTTAACAATCTCGGTGAAGCGAATGTACATCCGAGTGATATTCTCATCAAGTTCCATTTTGAACATCTTGTACTTGTGGAGGAACTAATATCTTTTCTTGCTTCACTTAGCTATTCCTTCATAAGTGTTGACCAATGTATCCCATACTTCTTTGGTCGTGTCACGAGCAGACACTCTGTTGTATTCTTCTAAGTTGATTGCACATATCGAGTGTTTATAGCCTTGAAGTTCTTCCTGTACTTCCCATTTTTATCGGTGGTGAACCGAGACTTCACCTTAGGTATAGGTGTTGTTCCTTCTATATTTGTGGGAGTGTAGTTCCCATTTTGGATGATGTTCTAGATCTCCTCATCATAGTCCTGGATGAAGTACTCCATCATCTTCTTCTAGTGTGCGAAGTTTGAACCCTTAAACTTGGGTGGTCCGGTGAATGATCTTCCTTCATCGAATTCTCCATTGTTATGAGCCATCCGATCTTAAGACCTTGGATTTGTTAGATCCTTTGAGAAGGTTAGGCTTTGATACTAATTGAGGTTTGCTCTTGGAGAGGCTAAGTGTAACACTCCAAAACACCCTCTAGGAGTATTACATCACCGGAGTTCCTCAAAGGAACTCCCAAGGCTCTTTCAGGTGTTGGTTTGACTTTCTAACTTCAACATAAGGTAATAGAGGAAATTTCTCCAAAAGGGTTGACTGTTTTCTAAAACTTTCGGCAGAGTTTCGTTTGTAAAATAGTCTATCCCCAAGGCTTGAAAGCCTTGAAACCGTGCATAAAAGCCACAATATAACTTAACGAGCCACACGCTCGAGTACACAACTCAACGACCACACGCCGGAGTCCAACCAATCATACATACGGACTTAAACAGTCTAAATGGTTCATTATATATCCGGTACAAAATATATTAACCTAATTATAAGCTACAATACTTAGAAACGTGGAATACATGTCAGCTTCAGCCACTTCAAGCAATCAACAATTAGCAAATAAGCAAATGACAAATGGCATGCAGGAGTCCAAGTATATGCTAAAGTATAAGACACCCCTTCGAGAGTGTACCGCAACACCTGGGAGGGGAAAAGGGGGAAATTTGTGGGGTGAGCAAACCACGAGCTCATCGGAAAGTCTTACACTCTTAAAATGGAAATTCTTACACATATTACTCATAATAATGAAATCGGTGGAAGTATAATAACGTAATACAAATCTAGATACTTTTCAATGAAATCCCTGGAAATCATTTGCCACATAAGGATCATAACACTTCAATTATTCAAAGATACAATTTCGCAATCAATAGCAACTCTCTTTGGAACTAAATCAACTTTAAACAAGGTGGTGCAACCACTTACGCTTTCTTTCAAATACTTTCAATTAGAAACTGAATCATTTCTACTAAATTACTTATCATAAATCCCTTTCAAGGAATCTCTTTTGGTAAATCACTTCCCGGGTTGTGAACTCGAACTAACACTTCGTAATTTCTCATAGTTTCTTTGATTTCTCCGGTGCGACCCCAAATGAAAAGGCTCCCGGACCTATCTAGGAAGATTCCAATCGGGCATCCTGCTACACCAGGACCCCTAGCTAGCCACCCCTAGCTAGAATCCTTCCTTGTGCTAAACGATCCAGGCAAAGTCAATTCAAAACAATTTCTTCAATACATCACTTATCAAGCTTGTTTCAAACAACATTCTCAAATCAATTTCACTTCTTAGAAATACGTTTTTATGTTTGAAAAGCATATATAACAGACATCACATTCAAGTATCATTCTGCGTAAAACATAAAACTTCTTTCAAAACTAATTTTCGAACAACATTTGAATCAAGTTGCTTTACAAGTCAAGCATCTCCATGGTAAGGTTTAACATCCAAAGCTAGCATATTTATTCAAGTGTTCACCCAAGTATCTAACATCTACTCATATTAACCATGCTTTTTCAAGAAAGAACCTCTTATTCCTATATACGTAGTTCTCGTTTTACCCCATTTTCAAACCCACAATCAATCAATATAGATTCATATTCCCTTGATACTCTCGGTTCCCACTCCTTTTCTATACTTCAAAGTTCCTTTCTCCTTAACTCAATCCCTTTTTCAAGCATAATGAACTCGGAACTACAACTCCTTTGAGCCGCAATAACCACAAATAATCATCACCTAACTCAAAAGTCCCAACTTCTCACAAATTGCCATCTTATGACTTTACCTTATCAATCAAATCTTTCTCACCCATGCTCCGCCATATAACTCTTAATTTCACTTCATCACTCAAATTTCCTTATCCTCGCTTATCTTCAAATTTAGTTCAACCTCAAGGATTTAAATATGTTTTGAACTCAATTAACCTAGCAATCACCCACTTCTTATTTCTATGCCTCAATTGTGCGCCAATCAATATGGACTCATACCCCCTTTATACTCCAAATCATTATTTCCCGATATTAGCAATTATCTCTTAATGCCGAAATTTTAAGGAATGGCCGCGGTGTTCTCGCTGTTCAGGCGGGCCACCGACCACCGGCGTCCTAGCTCTCCCTCTCCCTCTCCTCTCGTGCTCTGTTTCGTCCTCCATTTCCGCCTCCCCTCTCCCTCTATTCCTCCTCTTCTTTTCGCTTCGGCTCCCGTGAGCCCTCTTTCCTCTCTTTTCACTTAATTTCCTCTTTTCCTTTTGCTATTGCTCCTTCACCACTTGCCAAGACACCTCAATTTACACTAATCCCATTCTTATCTTGACACCTAATTTCCCTCCCTTAATAATCCTTATTACATTCCTCTTCGCCTTTTCTTTTGTTAACCCTTCTAATAATTAAACCCACATACGTCGCATAAGCGGTCTTAGATTTATAGGTAGCTGATCCGCGTAGAAAATTCGGAGGAAGGAATTAATATGATTCACTAATAATAGTTACACAAACTAATAACAATTCGCTCAAATAAATTAACGAATATATATACCCGCGTATATATATTTTAGTCATTCAACCTACTTTATTCAGTTATGGCTAAATAATTAGTTTAACTCATATAACTACCTAACCCAAACCTACGGTTCTTACACTAAGTCATGCTATAGAGGGGGTGAATAGGGTGCTCGGAAGATTTTTGCGGAATAACAAAGAATTCCGCACACCAATGACTTAGAAAATAATTATGAGTCTAGACTAGACTCATAAACAAATAAGACACAAAAATCACATGGAAACCCTTCCGGGGTAGAAAACCATGGATAGTGCTAATCCAAGCACTAATTCAAATCCACTATTTTGAATTCCCAAAATACAAGGACGGACCCCTTACAAAATTGCTCCCTTAGACAATTCAATTTTAAGTTTTTCCTAGACTTAGAAATTCTCTTATCTAATCTAATACTTCCTAACCGAGGTAACTCTTACAGGTAGCGGACAACCGAGCTGAGTTAATCCTTACAGCTTAGTCAAGGGACTTTACAGAGAAATGAAAATGTAATAGTGATTACAAGACTTTTCTCTTTACAACTCAAAAATAAGAACTTAAGAAGCAGAGTTGTAAAAGCTAGAAGATTGAGTGAGAGTAGAGTATCTTCGGTTCCAAGCAATGTTCAACAATCTTCAAGTCTTGTAAGAAGGCTTTTATTTATATTCAACACGGCAGAGTAGCCATTGAGACTGGTTCTAGAGTTGCGAGCTTCACTAACCGTTATAATGACTAGTCCGAGTCAATGAGAAAAGGAACCGTTCCAAAATGAACATTGTGCTTTGGTCCTTGGCTCAAAAAGTAGTCCATCTCACTGGTGGTGATTGAAATCTACGGTGGAAACAACCGTTAGACTCAAAGTTGAAGTTTACCGGATTTGGTAACAAACAACCCCGACACGCTTTCGAGCCTTGTCCGGAAAAGGTGTTTATCGGTATGCTTGGAGTTTAACGGTAGGAAGCCAGTTGCTTTTACTTTTCAAAATAAGATTAAAATACTTTAATCAACCTACAAAAGCAAATCAAAGTGGTACTCAAAGCATAAAAATACGTTGGTCTAAGATTAGGAAAAGATAATAATTAATTCATAATAATTAAGTGCTTAATTATCTTCAACCTTAAAGAATGGAATTTTTGAGTCTAATATTCAATAAGCTCAAATTCCATCTTGAGTCAATCCTTTAAATGATCAAGGTATTAATATTGAGTAAGCAAAATGGATAGACTTGATCGGGTAAATAATTTGATACAATAAACCAACTTAGAAAAGATAATTAACGTAGTAATTCATTTTCTGTTAGAACAATAAGTCAAGTGCTCGGAATATATGAAGTGTTTGTGAAATTATTTACTCATATCATCTTTCTAAGTTATGTCCGAGTGGGTCGAAACCCAGCTAAGTGTGTTCTACTAAAGATATGGTTTCGAGTGGCTTAGACAATATTAAAAACTTAAGGATGAGCTTCTCAAATACTTAGAATGACTTGAGATAAAAACCAGAGAGAGATAGATTTATACCGAGTCTTCAAGCATGGACAAACTCTTTGACTCGCTCACCTAGGCATGGATTTTATGACTCAGGCGTGGAATGCTTTGTGGGTCCTGGGCTGGCAGTTTGAGATGATGGAATATATCCATCATGAGTTTCGTACTCTAAGAGGTTCTTACATCAATAGTACACGACATGTTCTTCTTTTCCATCCTATTAAGCTAGCATGGCTCCCATTGTAGTCTCTACGGTGGCTATATATAAAAGCAATGGTTTTACTGATCGTGGTTGAATTAAAACGAGTGGATTGGCCAAGTACATCTTAACATTTTCGAGTGCTCGCTTGGCACTCATCATCCTAGATAGGCTTGACTTCCATCTTGAACTTCTTGAAGATTGGTTCACGGACCATAGTTAGTTTTGATATGAAATGACTAATGTATTGTAGATGTCTTAGAAAACCTTGTATCTCCTTCTAGGTCTTCGGTGGTGATGTCTCTTGGATGGCTTTGATATTGTATAGATTAACTTATATTCCTATAAGACTCGACTACATAACCCAATAGCTTGCTCGAGGTCACCCCGAAAACACACTTATGAGGATTAAGGCATATGTTGTACTTTCATAGTCTTTTAAAGAATTTTCTAAGAGTAGGTGAGTACCCTTCCGTGTCCTTAGTTTGATGATCATGTCCTTGACATCAACCTCGGCTTCCTTGTGTATCATGTCGTACAACAAAGTCGTGGTTGTCCTCTCGATATGTGGCTCCAGCATTCTTCAATCCAAATGGCATGACTACATAGCAATACATCCCCCATTGCGTGATGAAGGTCATTTTGTCCATATCATCCTTGACCATCTTAACTTGGTTATATCCGGCATAGCCATCCATAAAGGAGAGTAAACCATGGCCAATCGTGTTATGAACTAAAACATCTTTGTGTGGTAGAGGAAACTCATCTTTGGGGCTAGCCTTATTTAGATCCCCGAGGTCGAATTGCATTCTAACCTTTTTGTCTTTCTTCGGACTGGGACAATATTTTCTACTTATTGAGGGTAGTGGACTACTTTAATGATCTCAGAGTCTAGCTACTTTTGAACCACTTCTTTGATCTTTAAGGCCCACTCTGGATTTATTCTTCTAATCTTCTGTTTAACCGGCTTGGCATCTTCATAGAGTGGAATTTTATATTCCGCTATACTAGGATCTATCCTAGGTATGTCTCTATAAGACCAAGTAAAAACATCTATAAACTCTGTAAGGAGCGAAGTAAAGTGCTTATGCTTTTCTCAATTTAGAGTTTTTCCTAGTCTTAACCTCTTGGGGTTGATATGGATATCCTAAATTAATGATGATCATTTCATCTATAATTAGTAAGTGATTTTCATAATCTTCCCTAGTTTTCATTAATTCTTTAAGACTTCTTATTCATTATTAGAGGCAAAACAACTAAGAGTAGGAGAAGGAAGGACTAAATAGAAAGATTCATCTTATTGAATAAGGAAACAAGTATATCGGACTAAGAGATTAAAATTGCAGAATTGGAAGAAGAACGAACGAATTAGAAAAAGAAAAATCGGACCTAGCCCTAGACCACTGAAGCGCATCGCTCTCCTAGGATGACATCAAACTCTTGTCCCTCTTCACTGTCAATCCAAGTTATATGCTTGGACCCTTCTTTGTCTATGTCGATGACGAACCTTGATGGATAAAAGTTAGGATGCAATATGGCTTTAGATAGCACTGAACCGTATTCCCCTCCGAGCGCTTTTCTTGTCTCGAACAGTAGACCAATGATGATGTTTTCTGCTAGATTGTTCCACTCTAGAGTGGACTATTCTTTTTAAGAAGGTAAGGTGCCTGTTCTTCTATCATTTGGCAGTCGTTGAAGAATTCTAATCTTGAGACTAGGATGCCCTTCTCTTTTAGATAATAGGGCTCAGGAAAACCATTATAAGGGGAGTAATCCCTTCTTTCATAAATTGCGCACTTGAGGTGCGTTGTGTTTCCAGTTAACGGTGCAGTCCTATTAGCTTTTATTTCCCAATTATCTTGGGCTACTTCCTTGGCAGTTGAGTGGTAGCTTAGACCAAATTTGTAGTTATTAGTGGGTTCAAGAGGTGGATAGATTGGGTGGTATATCCTACGTCCTATAGTTAGTCTAGGAAAGTAGCCTTTCTTACTTAACATTGAGTGGACGTTAAATTTAGCATAAGGATTGAAGTCTATAGATGCTTCATCCTCTTCTATAGCAGCTATAGTCTCGAATCCATATAGCTCTTCGTCATTCACATCATGCTCGATTTCAACGAACCGACTCCTTAGAAGTTATTATAACATAAAGGTTATGTCTTTTAATAGTTACCACTTGTTCCATTGATGATCATTTTAACTTTCTGGTGCAGTATAGAGGGCACTACTTGGTGGTCATGTAATCAAGGGTGTCCTAGAAGGAGATTGAAAGACGCAAGGATGTTTAAGACCCGTAAGTCAATGTTTTTGCCACCGGCCTAACGTTGATAGGGAAATTCACCATTCCTAACACTCGTTCTTTTAGACTTATCATAGGCTTTAAGATAAATAGTTTTCTTAGAGAGTCGTTGCTCTCTTGTACCTAACCTCTTAGGAGTCCTCCATAGGCGGACATTCACAACTAACGTGTTGTCTACTAGGGTTAAGGGTATGAACTTATTAATGTAAGTCACAATTAAATACGGGGCATTGTTGTACGCAATGCCTTCTTTAGGTAAGTCCTTCGTATCAAAATTAATGCTTCCATCCCGAGTGTTAATCAATCCTACTACCTCTTCAGGTGTGACTTTAGGAGATACCTCGATCTTACTAGGTGCATCGATCAAGGCTTGACTATGTTTCGAGAGGAGAACGTTAACCGCCAAATGGATATGTCGACTTTCAGCTTTTGAAGATGCTTGATGGTTTCTTTTTTTTTTAGGCTTCTTGAGTTTGTTGTTGACTCATTGGTGTGTTATATCATACGGATCTTGTTAGGAATTGAACTTCGTAAGTCTTCGGTTATCCCCAAAACTCATCATCTTCTAAGGGTTGTGTGCCCTAAAAGTTGTCATCATTGTCATCCTTAGTCTCACGGACATCCTCTTCATTACTTACACACAGTCCACAACATATTGTTGAGTCCAATGGAGATAGGCTAATTTATGACTTAGGCTCATGTGTATCTTGAATGAAGACAAAAGGATCCCACTCACTTGGAATGGGTTTAGAAAACATGGCTAAGGTTTTACTTAATGGGCTTTTATTATTACTAGGTCTCTAAGCAGCCTTAAGAAGAGGAAGTTGACTGTTATGAAACATGCTTTCTAATTTGTTCTTGAAGGTCTAACATTGTTCAAGTATCGTGTCCTTGTGCACGATGGTAATTGCAAATTTTACCACGTCCCAGTTTCTCAATTGTTTGGCGGTTTCGATTCTACTCTAATGGGTGAAAGTTCTAGCTTTCCTTTAGAGAGTAAGTGATCAAGTGCTTGAGCATAGGTACTATCTATTGGAGTGTAGTTAGCATATGTGTTGAGGGCATTGACATCTGCATCCCTACTAGTAGTACCCTTATTAGAGGTCTTCTTGTCCTTATTCTAGTAACTACCTCTATAACATGCCATAACATTTATGGTCGCGGCAGATAGTTCTTCTTCAAGTAACATACACGCGTCTCTAAGGGCAGTGAAGCTCATGAAAGGCAAGAACTTCGGATGTTGATTTATAGACTGGTAGAAGGTATTTCACAATAATTCTTACTTGATCTTTTTCGAAAGGTTGGTCTACCATATGGGTGGCCTTTGCCCTCCACCTAGTGAGAAAGTTAGTGAAACATTTTTCTCTCCTTGTTTGATCATCTCCAAATCATTATGAGTAACAGGTAGGTCGATGTTGTAGGACTATTGATGTAGGAACTCCTTACAAAGATCAACCCAATTAGTGACCTTGTATAAGTCAACTGCATTGTACCATTTCATAACATCTTTATCGAACGTCCAAGGGAAAATGATATGGTACGTGTCCTCGAGTACATCCTTTAGAGTCATTGCTCCTATAAAATTTCAAACATGGTGATAGGAATTCTGCGAACCGTGAAACTTTATGTCTAGCATGGTAAATTTAGGAGGTACCTTTCCTTTAGGGATTGAAGTGAATCCTATAAGGTTAAAATAGTGACTTTTGAACATAGAGGACTCTATCAAGCACCCTTTCTATCCGATCTATGCATGGATTAGGCTTAGTTTTGGGGTTAGTTTCTAGAGGAGGTTAGCCATTAAGAGGTGGACCATTAGGTGGTGGTCGAGGTTCTTCTTCTTCCTGTTCTCCCTCTTTGTTTTCCTTATTTTTCTGTAAAGTCTTTAGGATAGGAACAAGGGTTTTACATATGGATTCTATTTTTTGATCTTGAGCCTCGATTCGAACTTCCATTTTAGTCGAGGATTCATTAATGAAAGTTATGATGTGAGATAATTGTGGTTCTTCACCTATTGCAAGGGGATTGTTTTTAGTACAATCTGATGATGAAAGATTGATTGGATCGATGTTAAGCGCACCGTCGCATTGGAGTTGATCAAGTTGTTGAACATGAAGATGTAGTACTTGGACTCCCTACTCGAACCGTGCTAACCTTTTTCAACACAGATTCTGGTGAAACCTA
The DNA here is from genome assembly GCA_021018815.1 of Talinum fruticosum. NCBI lineage: Eukaryota > Viridiplantae > Streptophyta > Magnoliopsida > Caryophyllales > Talinaceae > Talinum > Talinum fruticosum. The sequence goes on from JAITYX010000012.1 coordinate 5,873,990, forward strand.
GTTGAAGTAGGCTTCCCTATTCAATAGCCCAAAAGATAACTGCTCAAGACCATGCTAGAGGAAACAAGCTTTGGAGAGAAGGGACTCAAGTGCTAGACCCGAAGCGAGACTAGAAAAAAAGAAGAATATGCTCTTTTCTTTGGATGCACATAAAGAATGCAAATTGATCAAAATGAAATGCAATGATGCTAATTGAATAGCTTAGATTGGGATGAATTTGACTTGGTTAATGCATTGACTTACCTTGAATGACATGAACTTAATGCAAACAAAACTCATCTAATTTGAGATGAATTTATTTTTTAAATACAAACAAAGACCCACCTATTTTGAGATGAATTTAATTTGGCGAAATGCAAACAAAAACTTACTTATTTTGAGAAAATTTTAATTTGGCTAATGTAAACAAAGACTCACTTAATTCGAGATGAATTTAATTTGGATAAATGCAAACAAAGACTCGTCTCGCTATGAGATGAATTTAATTTAGCTAATGCAAACAAAGACTCACCTATTTTGAGATGAATGAAAGTATGCGGAGAAACAAAGCTAAATCCTACTGAAGTAATGAGGAGGTCCGTGACGAGACCCACCTCAACAAGTAGACGAAAACCGGCATCGGCTATGTCCGGTAGCGTGGGACAGTCTAAAAAGAAAAATGACGGAGGCTGTAAAGATTTGGAATGACTCGAAAAATGTAAAACATGGACTCGTAAAAATGCATATAAAAGGACTCAATCAAGAAGGTTAATTATTATATTTTATTTTGCACCCATGCAAGGGTTATTTACCAAACCTAACCTAAACTAAAAGCTCACAAAAAGGTTAAATACTAAAAGCATTCATGTTTATTTCAAGAACGCAAATGAAAAGGGTATAACCTAGACTGCCAAGGTTTTATGGCCCAAAAAAGGGTAATTCTAGGTCGGATACATGGTGGCTCATAGTCTAAAAATTACGTTCCCTATGGGATCCATAACCGAACTTGAATTATTATGGCTTCTTAATTCGAAGATCAAGATAGCTTGCTATAAGTGCAAAGCAACCACCTCCCGAGTGTTAATTCTAAGTGGACCCAACGAGGTAAGGATTCGACCTTGAAGGTTTGCTCTTGGAGAGTCTTAGTCACCCTAGAGGGGGGTGAATAGTATGATCAGGAAATTTTAACAAACTTGGAAGATTAAAACTTGAAAGGAGTAATCTAAACAATCCGAGTCTAGATTGGGCTCATAAAATTGTGAACTCGGATATACGTGGAAACACTCCCGGGGTAGAAAACCACGACCAGTGCTAATCCAAGCACCAAGTCAAATCCACTATTTTGAATCCACAAAATACAGCAGATCGACTCAACAAGAATTGCTCCCTTAAACAATTCCTTACAGAGTTTTCCTAGACTCGAAGTTCCCTTATTCGATCTAGTACTTCCTAACTAAGGTAACCTTTATAGCTAGGCACAACCGAGCTGAGTTAACCCTTACAGCTCAGTCAAGGGACCTTACTCGAAAGTAAGAAAGAGTGTGTAACTAATTACAAGACTTTACAACTCGAAAGTAAGAATTACAGTCGTGAGTTGTAAATAGAAGATTGAATGAGTATTATACAAAGAGATATAATTTTAGCAATGTGTTCAGCAATCTTCAAGTCTTGAGAGTTGGCTTCTATTTATAAATGACCAAGCAGATTAGCCATTATGACTATCTTCGAATAGAAGTCCTTTGTGACCGTTATAACGGTTCTTCTAAGTCGCTCGTAAATGATCCGTTGAGATGTGAACGTTGTGCAATGGCACTTGACTCCAAAAGGTGCTCCAATCAGCTGGTGGTGTCCGAAAAGTAAGGTGGAAACCACCGTAGAGCTTGGTGTTGAAGATTTCCAGCTTTAGAAGCAAACAACCCCGACATAGCGTCCGAGCCTTGTTCGAAGTAGAAAATCCTTGTCCGGTGGTGATTGACGGCTTGAAGCCGGTTACTTTTGTAATTCAAAAATAGGATAACCTCATTTAGATAACCTACGAAGTAAACAATTTTGGTTCTCAAAGCATGAAATACTTTGGTCCAAGATTAGGCACGAGATAATAATTTAATTAAGATAATTAAGTGCAAAATTATCTTAGGCCTAGAGGAGTGGAATTTTCCGAGTCTAATATTCATTATACTCAAATTCCATCCGAGTTAGTCTCAGGAAAGATCAAATTATAAAGAAAATATCGAGTGTGCTTGATCTAGACAAATAATTCTCGAACACACATGTTGACTTAGAAAGATGAATTAATGCTCGTAATTCACTTTACCTCAGAATATGAAGTTAGAACTTAGATTAAAAGTGTTAGAGAGATTGTTTGAACATGCGATAAGACTAAGTAGTGTCCGAGTGACTTAGAAACATCCGTGTGAGTTCATGAACAAGAATGTGTATTCCGAGTAAGTTAGAATCGAATGAAAACATATGCAATAGTTTATATATTGCTCAAAATGACTTGTAATCAAAACTTAGGAGGTATGAGGTTTGTACCGAGTCCTTGATAGTACTCCGAATGATATAAATTCAAAGTCCGAGTCTTCAATCTCCCCTTTTTGATGAAAGGCATTCCATACTCGAGATAGAAACTTTGTTAGTGAAATAATAAAGAGTTTTTATTCTTACTCATTCAACAAAGAGTATATTAGAGCTTAGAATAAAATATGGCAAAAAAAAAAAAATAGAATAATAAATGAAGTGATTTGGACTTAGAATATTGTTGCGAGATAGCTCATTTGATGAAAAATTGTGAGTAGTTATATCGGAGGAAAGTAGAGAAATGAGCTGATATATCAAAGCAAAACAAAATAAAATTTAAACTTAGAAAGAAGTTATACTCGGAAAGCAATATGCTCGAAATCGAAACTTCATTCATATATATACATAAAAAAACCATATAAAAGAGAGGGTGAGAAAACTCCCCTAAACAAGACAACAAATTTTCTAAGTATTCTCCCCTTGCCTTTCGAAAAAAAAAATCAAAATGGGGAAGAATGTATCAAGTTGATATAATTTGTTTGTCCGGACAAAAAGAAAAAAACGAAAACAAGAACAAGAAAAAGAAATCAAGATGGTGGAGTGGGAACGGTCCGAGTTGAGGCGGATGAGCATGCTATGTGCCTACGTTGATACGCTTGTGAAGACGTTGAGGATCTTGGTGGTGGCAGCATTGGGATCTCTGGAATTGGCTCAGCTCCGAGTGGCCGACTTAGAACAAGGTCGTCCAAAGGCTCATCCTCTTGGAACGTTGTAGAAGGAGGTGCTTCCTCCGGCTTGACTGCTGCCGACTATCCAACATCGGCAGGGTCTTCCGAGTCACTCGGAATGCCGTCTCGAGCCGATCAATTCCGGTTGAGGAGCCGGAGCACCTTGTCCCTCGGCTTCGTCCCGCTTCTCTCCTTCTTCCTCTTTCTCTTCTTCCTTCTCTTCTTCCTCCTTCTCCTTAGAAGGAGTTGCTTCAACCGCACCCTCCTTTTCTTCTTCACTGCCTCTCTAGATGGAGACTTGGTAAGGCTCGAGGACTCTTCGGATGTTTTGAGGTGTCCGGGTCCCGAGCCGCTTTGGAGCGCCTTTCTCCGAGGAGCTCGATCATCTCCCGTTGCTCCTTAACCAAATTTTTAGTTCGAGAAGCACATCTTATTGCTCTCAAATTTGAGATTGGGTCGTTTTTAGTTGATGGTCATAAACCGAAAGACAGTCTTGAAGGAGCGGAGAGTGTCCCGGATTTCCGTGGACACGAGAGGAGAGCTTGTTCCATGGACACGAGAGGAGAACTTGTCTATCATCATGGTAGACAAAGCAGCAGTGATAGAGGAAGGTGGACCTGAGGTGAAAGCACCGCCAGGTGGAGGAGGGAGTGAGAGAGGAGTCCGAGTCCGAGGCGAAGGAGAGGGTTGCCTCGGTTCCGAGTTGTGGACCTAGACACCCTGGTCGGGTTTCCTGGTATCCATAGCCAAGAAGCTCTTTTCGCCAACTACTATGGTAGCCTCGGACGGTTTGTTAGGGTCCGAGGGGAGTGAGACCTTAAATTGTTTACGAGATAAGGGTGAGAAGAGCTCCAAAAGGGAGAGGAGTGGATTTCTTGGTCCGAGCTGGAACAAAGCCCATTTGCTCAATAATGGTTGGGAAGAGGTCTACATCGTAGCCCTCGAGAATGTTAAACAAAGCCTTGAGAATCTTTGAATGAGGATTCTCTTTGCTAGTATAATGAGAGAAGAAGGTTCTCATCAGCATGAAACAGAGAAGAGGAGCCTCGGTCTTCATCCGAGTCGCAGAAAAGTTTTTGCGTGACTCGGGGACTTCCTTGGCATATTTTTCAAAAATTCATTAGCAACCTCGTTGAAGGGAATGGGGTTGCTGTTAAGGAAGAGAGATGAAACTTTGAATAGACGATGGAGGAGAGAGAGGTTAATACGAACTACCGTATTACGAACTTGGAGGTGATGATCCCTTCGGACACTGAAAGGTTTGTGTAGAACTCAGCTGACGAGTTATAGGTAAAAAATTCTCTAAAATAGAGGAAATTGTATACCCCTATGGTTTTGATGTGTTTTTACCACGAGAATATTGTGGTTGGGAAGAATTTGTCATCCAACGTAAGGTGTTGGGTGACAAGGATTTTCGAGGGGTTAAAAGGACCATCGTGGCTTTTGGTTCTAGGTTTCTTGGGAGCGGAACCTCTTTTAGGCATGGTTATGAGATTTTTGCGAAGAAAGTGAGTTAGCTAGAAGAAAAGAGAGAGAGAGAGAGAGAGAGAGAGAGAGAGAGAGAGAGAGAGTGCCGAGAGCTTGAGAGAACCGAGATTGCTTGAGAGCCGAGATTGTACGAGTAAGTATGCGAGAGTAAATGTTAGCAGAGAGTAAAGTAGTGAAATGAAGGAAAATAGATGCTATTTATAGAGAGAGAAATATCCTTTGGTATCCATTCCGACCCAACTCTCCAATGGTCGCCTCGGATCGGTGTGTCCGTTCCGCTCTCCAACGGTTAGAATTCCAGTGTTTGTCTCCCAACGGCTAGTTCACCGATCGATAAGCACGAGAAAGAGAGAGAAAAAGAGAGATTTTAAAAGAAATTTATAAAATTCTCCACTAATCTAGAGATGATTTCGAAGTTTGAAGTTCAATTTTCTTAAAAACTAAGTCCGACTCAAGTAAAGTTTCTAAGTGACTCGAAAAATGTAAACAGATAATAACTCCTAGCTCAGTATCACCGGGTTAACCGAACTAATTGTTATTACGACATAGAGAAGAAACATGTAACACATAATCATGAAAATAATTTCACTTAGAAAAACACATAATCATGCATTTATCATGCCAAGTTCATTCCTAATAAAGAAAAACCGATCCTCACTAAGTGGCTTAGTAAAGATATCAACTAATTGAAGTTTTGTAGGAATGAATTCAAGTTCAATATCACCTTTCTCGGAATGGTCTCTCGGAAAATGATACCTGACCTCAATGTGCTTTGTCTTTGAGTGTTGAACTGGATTCTTAGTGATGCCGATTACACTTTGATTGTCACACTTGATTGGAATTGATTTGAATGATAGTTCAAGGTCTTTCAAGTCTTGCTTGATCCATAAAATTTGAGCATAGCCTGCTCCAGCTGCAATGTACTCAGCTTCAGTAGTTGATAGAGCAACTGAGTTTTGCTTCTTTGAGTGCCAAGATATGAGGGATTGACCCAAAACTAGCATGCTCCCGAGGTGCTCTTTCTATCAAACTTGTATCCAACATAGTCGGCATCCGAGTATTCAGTAAGGGTCGGTTCTAAGTCTCTTAAAAACCATAGACCTAGATTTTGAGTCCTTGTAAGATATCTAAAGATTCTCTTCACCGCAGTGAGATGTGATTCTTTTGGATTAGCTTGAAATCTTACGCACGAGACATACACTAAACATAATGTCTAACCTACTTGGATGTGAGATATAGCAGAGATCCAATCATACCTCGATAGTGTTTGTGATCTACTACTTTACCTTTTTGTCCGAGTCCAGTTTTATGTTGCTACTTATTGGTGTTGCTGCATGTTTCGCATCTTGGAACTTGTACTTCTTCAGCAACTCCTTGGTATACTTGGATTGATGGACATAGATGCCATCCTTGTCTTGTTTGATTTGTAGACCAAGGAAGAAATTGAGCTCTCCCATCATGCTCATTTGGAATTCTTGTCTCATTAACTCGAAAAATCTCGACAAAGACTTTCATTAGTAGCTCCAAAAATTATATCATCAACATAAATCTGAATAATAAGAAAGTGTTTCCCTTGGTTTTTGTGAAGAGAGTCTTGTCAATCTGACCTCTTTTGAAATCATTTTCAACCAAGAAACTGCTCGATCTTTCATACCAAGCTCCGGGAGATTGTTTAAGACCATAAAGAGCTTTTTGCAATTTGAAATCATGATTTGGAAATTCTAAGTTTTCAAATCTAGGGGTTGCTCAACATAGACTTCCTCTTGAATGAAACCATTCAGAAAAACACATTTGACATCCATTTGATATAATTTAATATTCATGCTTGATGCAAATGCCGATAGGATTCTAATTGTTTCAATCCTAGCAACTGGTGCAAAGGTTTCCCCACAATCAATCCCTTCTTCTTGATTGTAACCTTGAGCCACAAGTATAGCCTTATTTCTTACTACCAACCCATCCTTATCCAGTTTGTTATTGAAAACCCATTTAGTTCCTATGACTGGGTGGTCGGAAGGTCATTTGGTCGAGTCTAGACTTGGTTTCTTTCAAATTGATTAAGTTCCTCTTGCATGGCCTCTACCCATTTAGGTTCATTTAGGGCCTCTAATGCATTTCTGGGTTCAGTTAATGATATGAATGCAGTGAATGCACATAGATTTTGCAAAGAAGAACGAGTTCTTACCCCACTCGTTGATGTCGGACAAGATGTTTTTGAGTGGGTGACTTGAGGCATATTTGAATACTCTACCTATTCTCTGGTTCACCGGATTTGTAGGTTGAATTGGTTGATCTTCGATGATCCGATCTAATTGAGCTTGCTCATCTAATTGACTTTCAGCATTCCGAGCTGGCTCCAAACCGCTTCGTCCGAGTCATGGTATTCGAGCTATCTCATTTTTCCTTGACTCGTCTCGATCTCAGCTTTAGTAAGATCATCTTCATCTCGACTGAGTTTCGGTTCCGAGAATGTTGAGTCACTTGGTTTTCCCTGGTTAATCTCATCAAAAATAACGTGGATGCTTTCTTTCACTTTGTTGGTTCTTTTATTGAAAATGCGATATGCTTTACTATGAGATGAATAACCAAGCAAAATACCTTCATCCGACCGAGCATTAAACTTGATCAGGTGATCCTTACCATTATTGTGAACATAGCACTTGCATCCGAAGGGTTTGAAGTATGAAATGTTGGGTTTCTTTCCCTTGTAGATTTCGTATGGAGTTTTCTTCAGGATGGGTTTGATGAGGCATCTGTTTAGTGTGTAGTTTGCTTGTGTTTATCGCCTTAGCCAAGAAATAGTAAGGCGGATCATGTTCAATCATCATTGTCCTTCCTATTTCTTTAAGAGTTATATTCTTTCTCTCCACTACTCCATTCCGTTGAGGAGTTCGGGTGCTGAGAAGTTATGGGAGATACCATTCTTATCGAAGAACTCTGCAAATTCTAAGTAATCAAACTCCCTTCCATGGTCAGGTTCAAATTCTTCCGATCCGAGTCCGAGACTCAACTTTAATTTTCATGCAGAGCTTCCTCGAACTCTTTGAAAGCTTCATTTTTGTGCTTAAGAAAACACACCCATGTAAATTGTGAGTAGTCATCAACAATTACAAGTACATATGATTTACCTCTCGAGACTCTTTACAGGGATTTCACCACATAAGTCCATATGCAACATTTCAAGCACTTTAGATGTGGAAGCGGTTTTGAGAGATTTGAAAGATGATCCGACTTGTTTCCCTTTGTGTATGCTTCAAAAATTTTATCTTTCTTAAATGCACAGTTAGGTAATCCTCTGACTAAACCATGAGATGCAAGCTTTTTGAGAGTGTGCATGCTAACATGACCTAGTCTACGATGCCATGTCCAAGAATCATCATGCAGAGATGCTTTTAAACAAGATAAATTCTGACTAGGGTCGAAAGAGGAATAGTGTAGGTGTTACTCGATCTCTTACCCGGGAGCTTAGTCTCCTTGGTAGTTGCATCAGAAATATAGCAATTGGTCCGAGTGAATCTTACCTCTTGACCTTTGTTACACGATTGAGAGATGCTTGAGTAGATTGTACTTTAATCCTTTGACAAGATAGACTGGGCCGACTAGGTTGTCTCCTTTTCCAATCTTGCCTATTCCAACTATCTTCCCCTTACTGTCATCTCCAAAAGTGACTTTGCCTCCTTAGTAGTATTCCAACTCGGAAAAGAGTCTTGAATCTCATGACATGTTGCGTGAGCATCCACTGTCTAGGTACCAATGACCTTTTATCCTCTTCCGAGTTACTCCGCAAGTCGAAACACACTAACCCTTTTCACTTCCTCTAACGAACCCAGTAACTCCCTTTACTGTGGTTCTTTTATGAGGAAGAAGGCTCTTGGGAACCTAGATTTGAATTACTTTGGGTTTGGTTTGATTCTCGAGTCTTCCTTTTAGACAACCGAGTCTCGTGTCTCTTTCTTTTGAAAATCTTTTCTTTTATAAACTGGTGGAGAAGGTTTTCTCCTGTAAGTTGGTATGGGCTCAGTCCTCCTTTCATTCTTATGAATAGGACCATGCTCAGCCTTCCTCAACTTAACAGTTCTGGAGTTCTTTTTGAAAAGATCCGAGTAGGAATTTGATTCCTTCTCTTTGTTAAAACCAAGTCCTTCCTTTATGAAGGAGACACATTGAGATCCTAAGAGCATGTCAAGGTTTTTCGACCTTGAGTAAATTTCAAAACAATCTCTTTAGACTCATTAAGCTTTTGTTTTAGATGCTTGTTTTCTCTCCTGAATTTATCGGAGTCGGTCTCATTAGCTTGAGTACTAGTCTTGAGTTCTCTTAGGGTGAGTCTAAGTTTTTCCAATTCATTTTTTAAACTAGTGCTCTCGAAGTAAGAGACTCAAGTTGTTCTTTGTATTGTGAAAAATCAGAATTGGACTTTTCTTCCAAAGTGTAAATGTATTTGGCTAAATCAACTTTGGAAAACTTGAGGAAATATTCAATTACCTCCTAAGGATTTGTCTCCTCATTGTCTCGGTTGTCGAGTCCGACTTAGATTCGGCTTCTAAGTCCGATAGAGCCATCGAGCATTTTGAATCGTCCGAGTCTTCATCTTCTTCAGATGAATCTTCATCACTCAATGTGGCCATCATAACCTTCTTCTTCTTTCTGTCCCTCTTTCTTCTTGGATAGTCTTTGACTATATGATCTTTGCTGCCACATTCAAAATAGCTAGAGTTCTTAATTAAAGATAACTTTGAAGGAGATGACTTGTTTACCTTTTCTATCCTTCTTATCTTTCTTATAGAACTCTTCTCTTGGCCTTTTCTCCCATTTCTTGTGCTTCATCATTCTTTTGAAGCTTCAAGCAATGAGCGCCATGGGATCTTCTTCGAATATGAGGAACTCGGATTTTCTCCTCTCGCTTTCGAGGCCTTCGACTCAATATTCTTTTTAGTGCCGACTTCGACATCCTCTTCTTCCGGACGGATTTCATGGGTAAGTAGCTTCCCAATCGGTGCGCCTAGCTTTAGTTGAGAGAGTTTCGAGCTTCCTCAATGGCTGTCACCTTGGGATCCCATCTTCTCTTAGGTAGACTCCTTACGATTTTTCTGCACATATCTTCATGGGAAATCTTTCTACCCGGAGATTTGAGATTGTTTGTAATCTCGGTGAAGCGTATAAACATCCGAGTGATCTTTTCTTTTGGCTCCATCTTGAACAGCTCATATTTGTGAAGATACTGACTTATCTTCGGTTGTCTTACTTGGCTGGTTCCTTCATATGTGTTGACAAGAGTGTCCCACACATCTTTGGCTATGTCACAAGCTCACACTCTGTTGTATTCTTCCGAGCCGATGGCGCACATCGGAATGTTCATTGCTTTAAAGTTCTTTCGAACTTTTCGCCTCTTCAGTGGTGTATTCGAACTTTGCTTTAGGCACGGGTCTTATATCTTCCATCTTCATTGGAATGTAATTGCCTTCTTGTATGATGTTCTATACATCTTGATCGTGATCCAGTAGAAAGCATTCCATGAGCTTCTTCCGAGTGCACGAAGTTTGATCCTTTGAACTTTAGTGGTGTGCTTGGAAGATCTTCCTTCATCGAACTCTCCGTTGTTCCGAGCCATTTGATCTTTAGACCTTTGGATTGTTAGATCCTTTACGAAAGGCTAAGCTCGATACCAATTAAAGGTTTGCTCTTAGAGAGGGTTGTGAATAGGGTGATGAGGAAATTTTAACAAACTTGGAAGATTAAAACTTGAAAGGAGTAATCTAAACAATCCGAGTCTAGATTAGGCTCAAAAATTTTGAACTCAAATATACGTGGAAACTTTCATGGGGCAGAAAACCACGGCAGTGCTAATCCAAGCACCAAGTGAAATCCACTATTTTGAATCCACAAAATACAACAGATCGACTCAACCGAATTGTTCCCTTAAACAATTCCTTATAGAGTTTTCCTAGACTTAGAAGTTCCCTTATCTAATCTAGTACTTACTAACCGAGGTAACCTTTACAGTTAGGGACAAGCTGGGCTAAGTTAACCCTTATAGCTCAGTCAAGGGACCTTACTCAAAAGTAAGAGTATGTGACTGATTACAAGACTTTAGAACTCGAAAGTAAGAATTACAGTCGTGAGTTGTAAATAGAAGATTGAATGAGTATTATACAAAGAGATATAATTTTGGCAATGTGTTCAAGCAATCTTCAAGTCTTGAGAGTTGGCTTCTATTGATAGATGACCAAGTAGATTAGCCGTGGTGACTATCTTTTGAATATAAGTCCTTTGTGATCGTTATAACGGTTCTTCGAGTCGCTTAAAAAGATCCGTTGAGATGTGAACATTGTGCAACGGCTCTTGACTCTAAAAGGTGCTCCAATCAGCTGGTGGTGTCTCGAAAAGTAAGGTGGAAACCATCTGTAGAGCTTGGCGTTGAAGATTTCCAGCTTTGGAAACAAACAACCACGACACAGACATCCGAGCCTTGTTCGAAGTAGAAAAGCCTTGTCTGCTGGTGATTAACAACTTGAAGCCGGTTACATTTGTAATTCAAAAATAGGATAACCTCATTTAGATAACCTACAAAAGTAAACAGTTTTGGTTCTCAAAGCATAAAATACTTTGGTCCAAGATTAGGCACGAGATAATAATTTAATTAAGATAATTAAGTGCATAATTATCTTAGGCCTAGAGGAGTGGAATTTTCTGCGTCTAATATTCATTATACTCAAATTCCATCTAAGTTAGTCTTAGGAAGATTAAATTATAAAGAAAATATCGAGTATAAGTGCTTGATCTAGACAAATAATTCTCGAACACACATGCTGACTTAGAAAGATGAATTAACGTTGTAATTCACTTTACCTCGGAATATGAAGTCGAACTTAGATTAAAAGTGTTAGAGAGATTGTTTAAACATGCGATAAGACTAAGTAGTGTCCGAGTGACTCAAAAACATCTGTGTGAGTTGATGAACAAGAATGTGTATCCCGAGTAAGTCGGAATCGAATGAAAACATATGCAATAGTTTATATATTGGTCGAATGACTTGTAATCAAAACTTAGGAGGGATGAGGTTTATACCCGAGTCCTTGATAGTACTTAGAATGATATAAATTCAAAGTCCGATTCTTCGGACCTCTCCAAAAATGTTCTTAAAGGTGAGGCATAAAGGTAGAAATAAAGGGCAACTATTGTCCAAGGTTACCTAAACAGAATATATCCGATGCAAAACATAATATAAAAACTCACAATTTTGATTTTCCAATCCCACCCTCTTAATAAGTGATGTCCTGAGTGGAGTCACCACTATAGAAACCACTCGGCCTAGTAGGGGTCGCGGTGCTGCATTTCTCCATGAAGTGTTGGCTCTCTTTACCTTGTTAAGATTCTTTTTTATTTCGGACAGCTTGATTTTTATTTGGAAAGTAGGGTTCCCCTCTTATTAAGATTGCTTTTTAGAAATTTATTTTGAAACAGCTTTTAGGTAAAGGTGTGATTGACGATTTTTTTAATCATTTTATTTTAAAAATTAATTTTGGGGAAGTCTTAGAATGTTATTTCAAAGGGTAAAGAAACAGTAAAATAAAAAGGTACAGAAATAGTTTTAGGTAAAGGTATGATTGGCGATTTTAGAAAACCATTTGGTTCCGAGCCGAGCCCGTTCACTAATCGGTCTTGGATAATGCCGGTCTTGATCGATAATCGGCGTCGACTATAGGGTCGAGACTAAGGAATTACTCTCATTCATATAGCTCGGTTGTCAAAAATAACCCAAATTTTCCATTTTTTAATGTGAAATGCCGAGAAGCAAAATGAAGAAATAAAAGCCAAAAAATAAGGAGTCATCAATCAATTTTAAGAAATGAAAACTAACAAAAATATAGAAACTACTCCTCTAGTATAGAAAAGCTAAACTTAGAAGAGGTTTTGAAGTAGACTCTATCGGTCTTAAATCGAGAATCCGATGTTTAGGGGTGAAGGTACAAAATTAAGAGGGATACCGTATTTCGCCCATTAACAGACGACCTTTACTAATCTAAATTATGAATTAAAACATCATGTTTAATCAATCAGGCAACCAACATACAATAGAGAGAAACTAAAGCAACCAAAACATGTTTAGGAAGCGATAAATTAACAAATAATAAAGCAAGAAAAAGCAATGAAGAAAGCGATAAAGAAAGCGAAAAGAAAGCGGAAAGGAAATTAAAAGTTACATGGGCGGAGAGGAATCAAAAGTGTTTACATCTCCAAAACCACAATACGAAAAGCAATCAATAACTCGAAATTAAAAGAACTGTAAAAGCAAGTTTGAAAAAGAAATATAGTACCCTCAAGTTGTCCCACCTGCCGATGTTGGATCACGAACAAATTTGGGCAGCGTAATGGCAGGGCAACAAGCTCAAATGAAGCGAAAAGAAGGCCTTTTGTGTGGTTTGAGAAATGAAGAACCGAGTGATGATATTGAGAAGTGGAGAGAGTGGGGAGAGAACGAGAGGATAGATTTTCAACAATTAGGGGTTGTCCAGTTGAAAATAATGCAACGAAACAAGAGGGGGAAGCCCTCTTCTTATAGTAAAAAATTAGTTTAAAATGCAACCCTAAAAGTCAACCAGTCATCGAGTTAAGCTTGAATCGGGCCCGAGAATACCGAAAATAGGTAATTCAACAATTCGGGATGCATGCTTCGCTTGGCCATCGAAGTAGAACAAAACACTCGCGTTTTGCCAGCCGATTGGTAATTGTTATGCTAATTCTTATGTAGCCGATCGAGTGCATGGTAACTTCTCATCACCCTCTTCTTGATCACATTGTGGCAAAAGTTGTTGTTCAACCTTGCCGGCCGCTTGTCCTCGTTTATGGGGAAGCGCTCTTGAAGGATCAGGTGAAGGTGACAATGAAATAAGCTATGGAAGATAAAGGTGATTATAAGTTGTCGATCCCTTTAGCACATTTGTATACTGTTGACGAAGCGATCAACAACTTTGTTGCTTGGCCCAAGAGTTTGGTCATCTTGGGCATTCGACTACATTTGGCGAATATATAAAACGAGTAATTTCAACTAATATAATATTTACAAGTTATTAATATGAACTTTTTAGCTAATTCCTATATTATTGTCTTATGTGAATTAGGACCTCGGAAGAGTTGCTAGTGAGAAGAAGATTGCTAAGTCGGTTAGCGGTTATAAGACCGAGCAATCGGCGACCGATCATGCTCCGGAGAAAGTAAGTGAAATCGAAGCTCTCTAACTTGTTGACGATTATGATTTAGAGTGGACTAGGCGTTTCCTAGGATTGACAAAACAATTTCTATCGATTGGAGTAGTTTAGATTACAACATGAAGAAAGGTGGGTACAATGGTGATGGTAAGAAGGGGTTCGCCATCTTCCCGGAGGACATATTGTAGTTTGTAAAGTGTAGACATCTAAAAAGTGGCATCCCTTATCTCCTTTAATTTTGTATTTTATATTGTGGGCTTGGTGATGAACTCCCGAGTCCTCTTTGAAGATTTAGATCACGGACTGAGTTTGATTAGTGTGATAGAAGCCGATAAACCACAAAGAAACCCCTAGTGCCACATAAATAGCCTTTTGCCTTGGGTCAATCCAAAAATCCCTTTTTCTTTAGGACGATCCAAGTCCGGGCCAAGCCTTCAGAGAGAATAGGGTCTAGTGCCGTGTACCAGGAAATTCCAGGCTCGGAATTCTACATTTCACGTTTTGTCCAATCGGACACGGACTTGAAGATCTCAAGACAGGCGTTAGACGTTGCATTTCATGATCACGAGCATCAAAGTGTCGCGTTTAAGCTTCAAAACAGTCCACACGAGACTAGGAGCTGCTCCCCTCAAAACAACGTCATGTTCGGCGCCCCTACCTCCGATTTCTTAAGTGAAGCGCAGCGTTTTGGCCAGAGACTCATTTGGCAGCATGCTAGGGTATGAAACCCTACGTATGCCCGGTGGTCGGTGCCCCGACCGGATTCTATCCGGTTTTATGCTTTAGTGTTGACTTCGACCTTCGTCTTTCGGACTCGGTCAAAGTGAGGGCTAACTGTAAACACCAAAAAAGTGTCGTCCTTTTCTCTGTTTTTTATTTGTTGGCCTAATGATGAAATCCCGAGTCCTGTTTAAGGATTTGGATCTCAGGAAGTGTTTGATTGGTGTAACGGAAGCTAGTAAACCACAAAGAACCCCTAGCACTACATAAATAGCCTTCGCCTTGGGTCGATCGAAAATCGTGCCAAGTCTTTAGAGACAACGGAGTCTAGCGCCGTGTATCAAGGAATTCCAAGCTCAAAACACTGCGTTTGACTTTGTCCAATCAAACACAGTCCAAGATCTAAATCCTCAAATAGGACTCGGGATTTCATCATCAGGCCAACAAATAAAAAACAGAGAAAAGGACGACACTTTTTAAGTGTCTACGGTTAGTTAGCCCCCACTTTGACCGAGTCCGAAAGACGAAGGTCAAAGTTGACACTAAAGAGTACTTACCTGGTACTATATCGGATGCCGATTGGATTGATGTGTCTAGAATTAGGTACCTTGTGGGTTGAACTCTTACTAGAGGGGCCTGGACTTGACTCGCGAAGTCCGAAGTCCGAGTTATTGATTCCTAAACTTGGCTACTTAGAGACCTGAAGTTTGGATTGGTGTGCCTAAACTTGACTATGCACTTAGTCCGAAGCTTGGCGAGGAGCTTGAACTTCACCCAAGTGGTAAAGTCCGAAGTCCAGTTAGGGTGCCTAAACTTAACCGCTTCTTGGATCTAAAGTTCAGCTGGGTGTGCCTAAACTTGACCTTTCTTGGTCTAAAGCTTAGCTGAAATTTTCTACACCGACAGCTTTTTAGCTACTAATCGAATATAAATAGTTTTAAGTGTTACCTAAAGATAATTTATAACCGGATCATGTTTCACGTAGTCCCGAAGTCTTGGCGTGGTGTCCGAACCTTGACCGCTATTAGGCCTAAAGCTCAACCGAAGTGTGTCCGAATAACCTTGACCACCTGTTGGGCCCGAGACTCGACCGAGGTGTGTCTCGAACCTTGACCTCTGGTGGGGTTTGAAGCTCGACTAAGTTGTGTCCGAACCTTGACCAAGTTAGGCCCGATGCTTGACTTGTATCCACTTTCGTCTGAATAGGGATGGAGACTTATCTTTATGTAAAAATTCTTGCCTAGACTTGGTCGTTAGATGATCCGAAGTCAAGGGATGCTTGCTTGAGAATATGATGTTCCATGAGGTTATATGCCTCATTCTAAATTTGAGCTTTTACTTTGCGTGCTAATAGTTCCTTTGGTTGTATGGTAGAAGATTGGTATCCTCCACTCGAGTATTCAAGGATTTGTATGATCCTTTTAATCATGAGCCCCATTTTCTTCTTGGGTGCTTGTGTCTAGCTCTTCTCAAATGTTGGAGAATTGATGAGCTTTGATGGAATTGATGGCAAGGAAGATCCTTTTTGAAGGTAACGGTGCCGATGACCTTCCTAATGTTGACCGATGCTTGATGTTACTTGATGATTGATACTACTTGATGCTTGATGCTGCTTGATTGAATAATTCCTTGTAGGGTGCTTTGTTATTTAATTTTTGTGTGTTTTTAGGAGTTTGACTCATGCAAAGGAGATGAATGCAAGACTTTATTCTAAGAATAAATGCACTCTTTTATTAAGATGATGCAAAAAGTTCAAAAAGACAAACAGAAAATTGCACTTTAGCCCCCACCCCTAAAGTAGAGCCTATAAAGTAGGTCGCTGAACTGCTATGTACTACTGCTGATGGACCTTAAACCTGACGACTTTTTGCTGAATTAGACTGGCATGCTTCTTGATCGATTTCTGCTCCTCCCGACGGGTTTCCACTCCTTTTGATAGGGAAAAGTGGCTTTTGGATTTGCGAATTAGAAATTGGGATCAAAATTAGGTTTTGGGCCGGACCTCATGGGCTTCCTACGTATCCTCTATAGCGGAAATCAGGCCTTTGTAGTTCAAAAAGGAAGGTAATTTGGGTTTAGTTTTTTTTTTTAATTGGAAAGCAAGAAAGGGAAATAAACATACAATGGATAGGGAAAAAGCAAGCATTATTGACATCCCCGATGAGTGGTGAGCTCATTGGATAATCTTCTAGTCGGATGAAGCTTGTTCTACCTCTACGAGCATGCCAAGCATCTCCGAGAGTTTTGAAGTCTATGATAGGTGAGAACTTCAGGTGTTGCTGATAAGCGGGTTCTAGGTTCTTAATGGTAATTCTAACCGAGATCCTTCTCGGATGATCGATCAGTCATGTGGGCAATTGTTGCCCTTGAGCAAGTAAAGAAATTAGTGAAGCCTTCATTATCTCCTTACTTGATCAATTCTAGATCCCGAAGTGTGACTGGTAGATCGAGTCTTGTAGGAGTATTGATGTATGAACTCCCTGTAAAGATCTTTTCGATTTGTAACCTTGCATGGGCCAAAAGCATTGTACCACTTCTTGACATCCATGTCAAATGTCCATGAGAAGATGATATGGTAAGTGTCTTCCAAGTACATTCTTCGAGTCATTATCCCCATAAAGTTTCTCACGTGATGGTGAGGGTTCTCAATTCCATGGAATTTGATGTTAGGCATGGTATACTTAGGCGGTAGCTTGCCTTTTGGGATTGAAGTGAATCCCTGGGCCCGATAGTAGTGGTTGAACATGGATGACTCCTACAGTAGCTTCTCTATCCGATCTATTCTTGGATCGGATTGAGGCTTGAGTTGAGGTTCGAGCAGGATCCTTCTCCTTCTTTTTCTTTCCCTTTGAACTTTGATGTCTTCTCTAGTTCTTTGAGTATGAGAGTGAGGGTTTCTTATATCAACTCAATCCTTTTATCCTTAGCCTCAATTCTAGCTTGCACTTTAGCAACAGACTCTTTGATCAAGGACATGATGGGAGTTTGCTCTGGTTGATTGGCCATTTTTGAGGAGGATTTTGTTTTGACCTTGGGCGGCACATCGGTGTTACTAGTAAAGAAGGACGTACTAGTGTGGGATGTGCTAATGTGGGACGTATCGGTGTTGTCTCGTGTCGGTGTTAAAGTAGATTTCTTACTTCCTAGATGCTTCTCGCCAAGGTTCTCGACTTGCATAGGATTTCCTATCCTCGTATCCCAAAAGAGTACGCTCGAGAATGGCTCGTGGAAGAATTTTTAAGGAAATGGGGCTTAAGTGCTTAACCCGAGGAAGATTGATCCTAGGAGAAAAGAAAATGATATGCTCTTTTATTTGGATGCACATAAAGGGATGCAAAACAAATGGAAAGGAATGTATGCATTGATGTTATGCCTTAATTTGGGATGATTCTATGATTTGGCCGAGTGCATAATTGAAATGCATAGATGATCATTCCTAATAGAAGATGAATGAAAAATGAAATGCAAAACCGACTCACCTAATCCGAGATGAATTTTAATTTGGCTAATGCAAATGGATGACTCTTGTAATTAGAGATGAATTTCATTTTGACTAATGCAAATGAAAGACTCTTCTAATTAGAGATGAAATTTAAATTGGCTAATGCAACAATGAAATTATTGGACTAATCTTAAGAGGGATGATTTTTGATTTAGCTAATGTAAAATGAATGCAAGATTGGACTCACCTATTCTGACATGAAATTTGAATTGGGCTAATGCAAAATGAAATGTAAGATTGGACTCACCTATTCTGAGATGAAATTTGAATTGAGTTAATGCAAAATGGATGCAAGATTGGACTTACCGATTCTAAAATGGAATTTGAATTGGGCTAATACAAAATGAAATGTAAGATTGGACTTACCTATTTTGAGATGAAATTTATTTTGGCTAATGCAAAATGAATGGACTTGGGATGAAATTTATTTTGCCTAATGCAAATATGGAATGAATGGACCAACCTAAAAGGGGAATGTAATTTTGGACTTTTTGGCTAAAATGCACATAATTGGACCGATTTAAAGTTTTATTTTGTTTTGTTTTTGCACCCATGCAAGGATTATTAAGCACTCCTCACCTATTCCTAAAGGCTAATAAGTAGAAGATTAAATCTAAAACACACACACTCACTCTAGCATGCAAATGAGGGAAGGGACCACCTAAAAAGTCCAAAAAGTTCTATGGTCGAAGAGTTGAAGAGGTTGGATACATGGTGATACGTAGTCCGAGAATTTAGTCCCCCATGAGTTGCACGAATAAGGATACAAACCAGAATTCTTGGTGCCTCTCAATGAACCAAAATGTTTAGCCCAATAGTGTATGCTATGAGGGAGGAGGTACCGTTTCCTCGAGCAATGAGGCCTAGTTGGGCCCGCCTCAAGGAACCAGTGGGAGCCTCTCTCCGGAAAGGGTAAATAGGGGGTACAATAAAGTTTTCTTAGTGGTCCAAAACAATTTTAAAACTAATTCAAAGGCTACTAAATGCAGGATGCTTAATGCAAGCACATCATTAAAACTCACTACTCAAATTTTCAAGTTTCGCCCTCTTAATAAAAAGTTTATCCCTAGCGGAGTCGCCACTATAGGAACCACGGTCGGCTGGGGCTCGTCGAGCTTTCCCACTTGTGTCGGGTCTCTTTTTAAGTGTTGATCTTGAAGAGGGTTTTGAAAGACGATTTTGGAATGTGGGGATGAACTTTTTATTAAGGTTTCTAAATTTTATTAAATCTTATTAGGCAAAGTTTGAATAGCGGTTTTATTAATTATTTTATTTTAACAATTATTTTTAGAAGTTCGGGATATTATTTCCCAACCGAAAAATAAATAAACTAGGGTTTTTGTTTGTACCGAGAGGCTCTAGGGCCAAATTGGTGTCAAAACACTGGTTTGGACCCGAGCCAACTCTTTGTAGGATTACCTATATTGTACCAAAGGTGTCTTTAGAGTATACTCGAATCGAGTATAGCTATCCTTCTTCCGACACAGACAAGGCAATTTTGATTAATATTGAAATGAAGTACGAGATAATTTCTCCGTGCAAGCGTCAGCCTACACCTAGTGGTGATCGGCGCCGGCCAAGGGCCAAGGCCGAGATAGTCGGCCTCGGCCTCTGTTCGGCTTGGCGGATCCAAATCTTGTTTTTCACTGTTCGATCAAAAATAGCTAGGAAGCAGATTGAATAGAAATAAAATAAAAAAAGGAGTCGTCAGTAAGTTTTTAGGAAAAACTAACAAAAACATAAAAGTAAAAATTTGCTCTTCCAATCTTAGTATGGGGAAACTAAGAGTCAAAGAGGCTAAAAATGACTCCATCGTTCTTTAAACCGAGAATCGAATTCGGGGCTTGGGTACAAAATGTAAGGAAAACCCTTCCGTTCCGCCCATCGAAGACGGCCATTACTAGTTCGAATAGTGAATTAAAATAATGGAAAACAAGCAAGCAAGCAACAACATGTGATAAAGAATTAAAGCAACCAAAACATAATTAAGGAAAGCGATAACGGTAGAAATAGAAAAGCGATAAAGGAAGCGGTAAAGAAAGTAAAAGGGGAAAGAAAAGAAAAGCTAGAAATTAAAAAGATTACATCGGGCGGAGAGGAAATAAAAGTGATACATCTCGAATCCACAATACAAAAAGTGATAAAAGAAAGCATATAAATAAAATTAACCGTTAAAGATCAAATATGCGCCCTTAGGTTGTCCCACTCGCTGATCCGGATCTCGAATATGGATTTCTTGATGCGACGGTGATGAATTGAAGGAGGCTTTGTGTGAGTATTTGGTGTAGGTAGGTGAATGATGGAGTTTAGGGATCGGATGTATCGAGTACGATGAAAGTAGGGAAGGAATAGGCTGAAAAGGGACCAAGAGATCGGAATACGGATAAGAGTATTCGGTAGCTCTTAGGCGAGTTTCAAGCAGTGTGGTGCTAAGGCAGGAAGACGTATGGGAATAAGAGCAAAGGCTCTCTATTTATAGGAAAGGACCTGGGTCACAAATGACCTAGGGTTTGCCTCCATTCTCGCCGTCCAAAAACACAAAAGTAGACCGGGCCAAATCCTAAGAGATTAAACCGGATAAGGAAGATAAAATCGAATAGAACCGGGGTGGCGGCGCCGCCACCAAGGTTTTCCTAGCGTTTCGTGCCCTAGCGTGTATTGGGATTCTCCAAGCAAAAATGCAACGTTCCACTTAATGCTTCTACAAGGAAGGTGCCGACCACGACGTCGTTTTGAAGGGAAAAGCTCCTAGTCTCATGTGGATCGCCTTGTGGAGCGTAAAAGCAACACTTTGATGCTCAACGCTTTAACGTTGTCTTCGTGTCTTCAGCTCCTTGTCTTATTAGACAAAAGTAAAATGCAGTATTCCGAACTTAGAATTTCCTGGCACACAGCTCTGGACTCCATTGTCTCTAAAGGCTCGGCCCGATTCTTGGATCATCCGAAAGAAAGGGGGATTTGTGGACCGACCCAAGGCAAAGGTTGTTTATTTGGTGCGGTGGGTTTTTGTGGTTTATCGGCTTATGTTGCACCAATCAATCGAAACTCAGATCCAAATCCTTAAACAGACTCGGGATTTCATCATCGGGCCAACAAATAAAAACACGTAAAAGGACGACACTTTTTAGGTGTTTATAGAGGGTTGAGGTGCATGTTGTACTTTTTAGTCTTCGGAAGAATTTTCTAAGGTTCGGTAAGTGCCTTGCCCTCTCCTTGGACTTAATGATCATGTCATCAACGTAGACCTCGGCTTCCTTGTGGATCATGTCATGCAGTAATGTTGTAGTCGTTCTCTAATATGTAGCTCCCACATTCTTGAGCCCAAATGGCATCACCACATAGCAAGTATGTCCCCAATTGAGTGATGAAGGTCATCTTCTCCATGTCTTCCTCGGCCATTTTCACCTTATTATACCCTGTATAATCTTCCAAAATGAGAGTAAGGTGTGTCCCATTATATTATCTATGAGGATATCAATATGGGACAGTGAGAAATCATCTTTAGGGCTTGCCTTGTTTAAATCTTTGAAGTCAACACATTAAGACCCTACCATCTTTCTTCTGAACTAGCGCTATGTTTGCTACCCACCGAGGGTAGTGGACTACTTTGATAAACCCTGCTATTAACTACTTCGGATCTCTTCCTTAATCTTTAATGCCCGTTCACGTTTCATCCTCATGAGTTTCCGCTTAACTAGCTTGACATCTTCGTAAAGTGGAATTCTATGTTCTACTATACTTGGATCTATCCCTTTCATGTCTTTGTAGGACCATGTAAAGACATTTATGAATTTTGTAAGGAGCGAAGTAAATTGCTTCTAGTTTTTCTAGATTCAATGTTTTCCCAATTTTGACCTCTTGGGGTTGATCAATTGATCCTAAATTAATTTTTATTGTTTCCTCTATTATTGGTGAGCGATTTTCATGATCTTCCATAACTTTTATTAATTCTTTAGGCAAAACAATTAAAAATAGGAGAAGGCAAAGAGTAAGCGAAAGGTTCATCTTGTTGAATGAGAAAATGAGCACATCATACTCAAAAACAGACATTGCAGAATTGGAAACAACGTAACTAGAAGATGCACAAACAGAAACAGAACAGAAATAAAACCCCTAGTGCTAGACTCAGGAATAGGATGTCGTCCTAAGCTAACAACAAATTCTTGGCCCTCCTTAACATCGATCCAAGTAATATGCATGGAGTCAATGTCGGTGATGAATCAAGATAGATTGAATTGCGGATACAACATGGCCTACGACGATACCGAGACCGAATTCTCCTCTAGATTCTTCTCCTGTCCAAACAAGTATATCGAAGATATTATTCCCAACCAAATTGGTCGAGTCTAGTGTGGACTGTCTCTCTTCAAGGAGGTAGGTTGCCTCATTATCCAAGTACATGGCAGTCGTTAAAGATCTCCAAGCCAATTACCAAAATGCCTTTCTCTTTGAGGTAGTAAGGTTCGGAAAGCTATAGTAAGGGAAGTCATCCCCTTCTTTCAAGAACTGCCCATTTAGGGTGTGAGGAAAAGGTTTGATGGAACGGATCGTGTATGGTGCAGTCTTCCTAGTTTGAATTTCCCACTTGACTTGAGCTATTTCCTTAACAGTAGGTTGATAGCCTACCCCGAACTTATAGTTGTTGGTGGGTTCAAAGGGTGGAAAATTTGGGTGGTATGCCCTCTAACTTGCGGCTAGGCCTGGAAAAACACCCCTTCTTCCTTAGCTTCGAGTGGACACTAGCGTTACCATAAGGATTGAAGTTGAGAGATGCTTCATCTTTGTCTAAAGTAGCAATAGTCTCAAACCAGTAAAGTTCTTCGTCATCGGTGTCATGTTCAATTTCAACGACGGATTCTTTCGAGGTGATGATGGCACAAAGATTGTCCCCATTAACAATTACAATTTGACCTTTGATGACCATATTAACTTTCTAGTGCGAGTGTAGAGGGCATTGCCTAATGGTCATGTAACTAAGGATGTCCTAGAAGGAGGTTAAAGGTAGCTGGAATGTCTAGGACTTGGAAGTCAATGTTCTTCACCACTGGTCCCACATTAATTAGTAAAGTCAATGTTCCCAAGACTGTCCTTTTAGAATTATCATAGGCTCGGAGATGAACAGTTTGTTGAGAGAGTTGATGATCTCTAGTGCCCAACCTGTTGGCGATCCTTCAAGGACAAAAATTCACAGCGAGATCCATTGTCTATTAAGGTTAGGGGAATGAACTTGTTAAGGCAAGTTACGATTAAGTAAAGGGCATTGTTATGTGCAATGCCTCCTTCGAGGAGATCTTACTGGTCAAAGGTAATGGTTCCGTCCCCACAGCTTAGCCAATCCTACTACTTCCTCAGGTGTGGTTTCGGGAGAGACCTCAATTTTACTAAGTGCATCAATTAAGACCCGCCTATGCTTTTCGGAAGCATATATGAGTTGCCATATAGAGATATCAACTTTAAGTTTTTGAAGTTGTTTTAGGATTGGGTCTTCTTCCTTAGCAACTTCAGGTTCTTTTGGGGTCTCCTAAGTTTGTTTTGGACCTACGGGTACATTATGTCGTTCAAACCTAATAAGTAATTGGATTTTTGGACTGTTTGGTTCTCCCCAAAAGTCTCCTTCTAAGGGTGGTATGCCCTGAAGTTATCGTCACTCGTCACTATTGTCTTTGGTTTCGTACACGTCTTCTTAATCACTTACCCACAATCCATGGACTTCTAGGTCTAGGGGAGGCAAACTAGGAAGTGGTATGGATACATTGATGTCTTGAATGAAGATAGATGGGTCCCACCGACTCGGAATGGGTTCACGAGAATATGGCTAAGGTTCCACTGAAAGGATTTTGATTGTTGCTTGGCTTCTAGGTGGCCTTAGAGAGAGGGAGTTGACCATTACAAAACATGCTCTCCATCTTATTCTTGAACGTCCAACATTACTCGGTGTCATGTCCTCGTGCAAGATGGTATTTTCATAATTTTCCTATGTTGGTTAGAGGTTTTCTTATCCTTAGACTGGTAGTTACCTCTGTATCCGGTCATGACTTTTGTTGTCGTGGTAGACAATTTTTCTTCTATTAACATGTTGACATCTCTAAGGGCTAAGAAACTCATGAATGGTAGGAACTTGAGATGTTGATTGTAGGTAGGCTGATTGTAGACAGGCTGAAGGTTCTTCACCATGGTCCGTACTTAATCCTTTTCGGAAGGTCGGTCTACCATGTGGGCAGCCTTTGCACTCCATCCCGTGAGAAAGTCCGTGAAGCTTTCTTTCTCGCCTTGCTTCATCAACTCCAAATCTCTTAGTGTGATAGGTAGATTAGTGTTATAAGAGTATTGGTGTAGGAACTCCTTATACATATCATTCCAATTAGTGACCTTGCGTGGGTCAATCGCATTATACCACTTCATTACGTCACTCGTTAAGTCCATGGAAAGATGATGTGGTAAGTGTCTTCTAGTATGTTCTTAAGAGTCGTTGCTCCTAAGAAGTTGTGAACATGGTGATGGGGATTCTCGGAACCTCAAAACTTGATGTCGGATATGGTGAACTTAGGGGTAGCTTTCCTTTGGGAATTGAAGTAAATCCATTATGACTAGAGTAGTAATTGCTGAACATGGATGACTCCCTTAACATTTGTTCAATTTGATCTATATATGGATCGGATTTGGGTTCATGTTTGGGACTACCTAGAGGAGATGGATCGGTGGTGGACCTCCTCCTACTAATTCTTCTTCTTCTTCTTGTCCTTCACCGTCTTTCTTACTATCCTCAATAGCCTTTAGGATGGGTTAGAGAGTGTCTCGCTATGGACTCTATTTTCTTATCCCGAGCCTCAATCCGGGCTTCCATCCCGACCGAGTTTTTATTGAGCAAGGTGATAATGGGAGATGGCTTTGGTGCTCCGTCCACTCGAAGGGGAATTCTTATTAAATACTATCCTATGATGAAAAATATATTGAACCAGTGTGGTATGCACCAAAGTAGGTCGCACCGATGTAGAGCGCATGGTAGAGCGTGGTACGGACTCGGGAGGATATGTGTCACACTCCGTGTTGAGGCGTTCTAACCTTTTGGAGCTTGGATTCCGACGATAACCATTGGTAGTAGACTTCCCTATTCTGCAGCCCAAAGGATGATGCTTAGGACCATGTGAAGGAATACCACTTTTGGGAGGAAGGGGCTTAAGCATGAGACCCGAAGGAACTAAGAATGCCTTTTATTTAGATACTTATAAGGAATATAAAACAAATGAAATGAATGCAATGATGCTCGTGACTTAAAGTGGAATAATTTTGTGATTTGGCTAATGTATAAACGATTATTTCTAATTGAAGACAAATTTGTTTTGAGTAAATAGAAAATAAAAAATGCAAATCAAAGCCATCTAATTTGAGATGAATTTTATTTTGGCTAATAAAAAAAAATGCAAACGAACTCACCTAATTTGAGATAAATTTTATTTTGGCTAATGAAAATAGAAAAAATACAAATGGAATCACCTAATTTGATATGAATTTATTTTGGCTAAATGAAAATAAAAAATACAAATGGACTCTCCTAATTTGAGATGAATTTTATTTTGGGTAATGAAAGATGAAAATGCAAAATGGAGATTCGTAAAATAAAAAAGGTCAAAGTCTTTAAAATATACTGACTGATGAGATAGAGGGGGCCTTGGTAGAACCCTTACGGACCGATCGGCGGTGGCTGTCCGACACTTAGACTTCCTAAACCAAGATGAAATTTAGGATGACTCGGAAATGCAATTAATGGACCGACCTAAAAAGAAAGGAAATTTTTTACTTTTTGCTGAAAATGCACATAATAGACAGACTAAAGATGAATTTTATTTGCACCCATGCAAGGGCTAATCAAGCACTCTTCACCTAACCCTAAAGGCTTACAAGTAGAAGATTAAAAATTAAAAGTAATCACACTCATCCAAGCATGCAAATAAAGAGACAATGTTCCACCTAAACAACCAAGGGTCTATGGTTAAAAGAGGTTAAATCTAGGTAGTGCCTCATAGTCCGAGCATTTAGCCCTCCATGGGGTGCACGATAGGAAAAACATGAATCCTCGTTGCCTCCGAAGAGAGCATGCTATGAGGGAAGAGGTACCGTGTGCCCCTGCAGGCCTAAGCTTCCCCACGAATTGGCGGGATTTTCTCTTTTTGAAGATGGAAATAATTTGAGTTTTGAAGATTGATTTTTTTAAAAGCGGGGATGAATCTCTTATTAAGATTCCGAGTTTGATAATCTGATTTAAAATAAATTAAGTAACATTGAATGGCGGTTTTATTAATCATTTTATTTTGAAAATTATTTTTAGAAATTTCGAGATATTATTTCGAAACTAAAAAATAAAACAAATTAGGGTTTAATAGATTACGTCGGAGGGCTTTAGGGCCAAACCGGTGTAAAAATGCCGTTTTGGACCGAAGCCCTACCCATTGGTTGTCCGGTGCCGGGAAAGCCAGCATTGTACGGTCGGCGACGCCAGCACTGGGTGGCAAATCCAAAAACCATTTTTTAATTTTTAGTCGAAAAGCCGAGAAGAAAATTTGGAGAATTAAATTAAAAAATAAAGTCGACAGATCAATTTTAAAAGCAAAAACTAACAAAAAACAAAAAATAATATGAAAAATAACTCTTCCAATATTAGTATGGGGAAACCAAGCTTTGAAGAGGTTGAAAAATGACTCCATCGGCCTAGAATCGAGAATCTAGATTCGAGGGCAAGGGTACGAACCGTAGGGATAAGCCCTTGCCGTCCGCCCGTCAAACGATGACCTTTACTAGTTTGAGAGGCGAGTTTAGATAATGTATTAAAAATAGGCACACAGCATAATTAGAGACAAAATTAAAAGCAATCAAAGCATGCTAACAAAAGCAATAAAAGCATATATGAAAAAGTGATAAACGAAAGCAATAAAGAAAGAAACAAAAGCGAAAAGAAACAAAAGTAAAAATAAAAGTTACATTGGGCAGGGAGAAATTAAATCGATACATCTTTTCTCCACAATACCAAAGCAATAAATAAATTAAATAAACCGTGGTGAAGGCCAAAAAGGCGCCCTCGGGTTGTCCCACTCGGTGATCCGGATCTCAAACTGGATCCGAAAGTGTGACGATGGTGAATTGAGAGAGGCTTTTTGTGAAGAGGAGTAAGAAATGTGCATGGTTGAAGCGAGTATTTGAGATTGAATGTAGTAGAATGGGGAGGATAATGGGAATAGGCTAAAAAGAAACCAAGAGATCAGAATACTAAAGAGTGCATTTAGTAGCTCTTAGTTTAGCTTCAAGCAAGATGACGCATTTTAGGTGTCTACACTATGAAGCACAATTTATATTATATTTTTCAAAATTTATAACGTGCTTCGGTTATTTGAACTATATTTAAAAAGAAGAAGAAGAAAGAAGCGTTACTATAATGCATATTTATGCTCTTTCTCTCTCCCTCTAAGTGACATGATGATGGCATAATTTTTAAACAACTCGGATAGGGGATTTGCAAAGAAGGAATGTTTTTCCAATTTTGGAGGATCTTGTATCTATAATTTGTCTATTCAAGGTATGGATCATACTCCAATTATATTGGAGGTGAAAAGACCACCATCTAATTTGGGAAGGAAGTGCTACATAGTAGAATGATGGTATTTGAAGAGGCTAGAGTTGCAGAAGGAGTTACAGGTTGTTTGGGATTCCGTTGGGAATTTGGTGGATGTGAATTAGGTCTTTTCGAGGTTGGAGAGGTCGAGGAGAATTTGTATGATTTGGATGTTGAATAGGGGAAGGGAGGGTGGAAGTATAGTGCATACACATCAAGATAAAGTGGTGCGGTTAATAGATGAGTTGGGGAAAGTTGGGTTAAATTCTTCGTTGTTAGCGAGAATTTTAAAAAGCCCAGGATAATGTGTGTGGTGCTCTTCAAGATGTGGAACAATATTGGAAACAAAGAGAAAAATTCAAGGGAATTAAGGATAGAGACATTAATTCACATTTTTTCTTTAAGAGTTTTCATATTAGGAAGGATCTCTTCAAAGTCCGAGCATTGCGTAATGACGAGGGTGTGCTTTGTACAACAATGAAAGAGGTATCACAAATTGCAATTAACTACTTTCAGAAGTTGTTTTATGTGTCCAAAGGATTCAGGGACAGTAATATCTCCATGCAATCGTGCTTGAAGGATTTTAATAAGTCCATTTCATTAAGTCATTGACATATGCTTAATGAGGATTTCACTCGCGGAGAAGGTAAGGAAGGCAATCTTTCAGCTTGGGTCTTGGAAATCGTCGGGGCCGAATAGAGTTCCTGCTATATTCTTCCAAAAACTTTGGCATGTAATAGGCGATTATGTGACAGAGGCAATGTTGCAATCCTTGAATTCGGGTAATTTGTTTAGGTAGACAAATCTAATGTATATTGTGCTTATTCCAAAGAAGGATAGTCTGGAAGAAATGAAGGATTTTAGGCCAATAAGTTTGTGCAATGTGGTCTATAAAATCCTATCTTAATATTTAATGAACCGATTGAGGGAGGTGTTGAAAGATATTATAGGGCCATTTGAAAATCTGTTTGTACTGAGGAGGAACATCACAAATAGTTGTCTATTGGCTCATGAATTGCTTTTTTCATCCAGGAGGCTAGAGGAGATAAGAAGGTTATTGCACTGAAGGTGGATATGAATAAAGCGTATGATGGGGTCAGATGGGATTTCTTAGCGCAAGTGTTACACAATATTGGGTTACCCGGATGGATCTTATCTTTAATTATGCTATGTGTAACAACGGTTAAATATTAGGTAATGCTTAACGGGATGCCTTATGATATTTTTACACCGAAGCGGGATTAAGACAAGGAGATCCACTATCTCCTTATATATTCTTACTATGCATAGAAGTTCTTTCAACAGGGTTAGTTAATGGGTAGCAACGAGGAGATATTGGAGGAATCAAGGTTGCTCGATCGGCTCAAGTTATTTCGCATTTGTTCTTACGGACGATGCGCTGCTTTTTTCGAAAGCTTCGTGGAGACTCTATTCAATCTTAAGAACGGAACTTATAATTTTTGTCAAGCCTCGAGTCAAATCATTAATACTGAAAAGTCTGCAATTATGACATCAAGGAATCTTACTTAGGAGGAAATTAAAGGATTTAGATTATTGTTTAACTACCTGGATCATAGAGGAGATTGATAGCTACCGGGATCCGAAGACTCGGACATCGCTCCGCATTTTTCCGAGTTCCATCCAAGGAATCAGGTATAAGAACTTCTCACCTATAAGGTTTTGATTCCAAGGTATTCTCTCGCACTTTAGAAACTTTTCGAAGTGATATAGTATATCTTCTAAGTGATATAGCATTTACTTCATGTATTCTTGCTTGTCTCTGTGTGACTCGGAATGTGTTCACGATATCTCACTCAGGTCCGAGTCTCTCATCACTTAGAAGTATCGCATGTTCAATTGACTAGTATTCGCATAACCATGCTCGGATCCGACTTCGTGTTATAAGTCCTATTCTATTGTAGTCGCGCTTCTAGTCCGAACCATGCTTAGTCTAGATCAAGTTTGTTTCACTCGATATTCGTTGTATAACTTGATTGTCGCTTAGATTAACTCGGATGGAATTTTGAGTTTCATAGATATTAGACTCGGAAAATTCCATTCCTTTTTGAATCGGATAATTAGTCGCTTAATTATCTTAATTATATTATTATCTCGTGTCTAATCTTGGACCAAAGTATTTTATACTTTGAGAACCAATTTGATTTACTTTTGTCGGTTATTCAAATGAGGATACACTTTTTGAATTACAAAAGTAATCGGCTTCAAAACGTCAAATCACCAGCAGACATGGCTTTTTCCCTTCTCCGACCTAGCCCCGTAAGATTGTGTCGTGGCCGTCTGCTTCCGAATCTGGAAAACCGAACCGCTAAGCTTAACGGTGGTTTCCACCTTATCTTTCAAGACACCGCCATCTGGTTTTGGGACTTCCAAAGAAGTTAAGAACCGTTGTCCAATGTTTATATTTCAACGGATACTTTCTGAGTGACTCGTAAAGCCGTTAACAATGGTTACAAAGGACTTCCAATCGGAAGATGGAGATAACGGCTACTCTGCCTGGTCATCTATAAAAGGAAGCCAACTCACAAGACTTGAAGATTGCCGAACCTATTGTTAATACACGTACTTGAGCAAAGTCATTGTATTCATTCTCAATCTTCTACTTACAACTCCCACTCTATAATTCATTACTTTCGAGTTGTAAGGTCTTGCACTTAGGTACAAACACTTTCTTCTTACTTTCTAAGTAAGGTCCCTTGACCGAGCCGTAAGGGTTAACTCAGCTCGGTTGTCCCTAGCTGTAAAGGTGATCTCAGCTAGGAAGTACTAGATCGAGATAAGGGAACTTCGAGTCTAGGAAAAACTTGTAAGGAGTTGTTTAAGGGAGCAACTCGAGTTCGATCAGTCTACGGTATTTTGTGGACTCAAAATAGTGGATTTGACTTCGTGCTTGGATTAGCACGGTCCGTGGTTTTATGCCCCCGGGAGGGTTTCCACGTAATTTCTATGTCTTTACTTTCCGAGTTCGTTCTAGACTCGGACAGTCTCAAAGCTTCAGCTTAATCGCTTCCTTACTCTTTATTGCCATTCCGAGTTCATACTTTTCCGACCCTGTTTTAGACTTAGAATCTATTTCTGTCTCTACTTTGCCAAAAGAGTTTGATTTTCAACAAAAATCCTCCATCACCCTATTCACCCCCTCTAGGGTGACTCATACTCTCCCGAGTAAACCATCAATTGGTATCGGAGCCTAGCCATTCGGAAAGGATCTAACCATCCAAAGGTTTAAAGATCAAATGGCTCGGAACAACGGAGAGTTCGATGAAGGAAGATCTTCCAATAGACCGCCAAAATTCAAAGGATCAAATTTTGTACATTGGAAGAAACTCATGGAATGTTTCCTCCTGGATCATGATGAAGATGTTTGGGAAATCATACAACAAGGAAACTATATTCCCATGAAGACAGAGGAGTTTAGACTCATTCCCAAAACGAAGGCCAAGTTTACTCTGGTGAAGCGAGAGAAGTTCGTAAAGAACTTCAAGGCGATGAACATTCTTATGTGCGCCATCAGCTCGTAAGAATACAACCGAGTGTCCGCCTATGACTCTCGCCAAAGAAGTGTGGGACACACTGGTCAACACTTATGAAGGCACAAGCCAGGTCGGACAAGCGAAGATCAGCCAATATCTTCATAAATACGAGCTATTTAAGATGGAGCCGGACGAGAACATCACTCGGATGTTCATTCGATTTCTTGAGATTACCAACAATCTCAAATCTCTCGGTAAGAAGATTTCCTACGAGGAAATGTGCAAAAAGATACTCGAAGTCTACCCAAGAGAAGATGGGGTCCCAAAGTGACTGCCATAGAGGAAGCTCGGAATCTTTCACTCCTAAAGCCGGACGAGCTTATTGGAAAGCTTCTCACTCATGAAATCCACTTGGAAGAAGAGGATGCCGAGGGCAAGACCGAAAAGAACATAGCGCCGAAAGCCTCGGAAATCGGAGAAGCAAATCTGAGTTCCTCTTACTCGAAGAGGATCCCATGGCATTCATTGTAAGAGGCTTCAAGAGAATAATGAAGCATAAAAGATGGGATAATAGGCCAAAAGAAGAATTCTACAAGAAAGATAAGAAGGACGAGAAAAGGTAAGTATTCTTCTCCTTCAAAGTTATCTTTAACTAAGAATTCCGGATGTTTTAAGTGTGACAGCAAAGACCACATAGTCAAAGACTATCCAAAGAGAAAAAGGGACGAGAAAGAAGAAAAAGGCTACGATGGCAACATGGAGCGATGAGGACTCATCGGAAGATGACGAGGACTTAGACGACTCGAAATGTCTTATGGCAATCTCGACTCGAGATGTTGAAATAGAGTCGGACTCGGACTCGAACAGTGAGGAAACAAATCCTCAAGAGGTAATTGAATACTTCCTCAAATTCTCCAAAGTTGATTTAGCCAAATATATTTTTACTTTGGAAGAAAAGTCCAATTTTGACTCTTCTCATTTCAAAGAACAACTTGAGTTAATTTCTTCGAGAGCATTTCTTTGAAAAATGAATTGGAAAAACCGAGACTTACACTCGAGAGAACTCAAGACTAGTGCTCAATCCAATGAGACTAAGTCCGAGTTACTCAGAAATGAAAATGAGCACCTAAAGCAAAAGCTCATTGAGTCTCAAGATCTCGGTCTTAAAATTTACTCAAGGTCGAAAAACCTTGACATGCTATTAGGATCTCAATGTGTCTCCTTCGAAAAGAAGGTCTTGGTTTCAACAAAGAGGAGGAATCCAATTCCTACTCGGAGCTATTCAAAAAGGATTCCGGAACTCGTAAAGTTCAGGAAAGCTGAGCATGGTCCCATTCATAAAAATGAAGGGAGGACTAAGCCGAGAGCAGCTTACAAGAAGAAACTATCTTCTTCGGTTTCCAAAGGAATTGTTTTCAAAAAGAAAGAGACACGGACTCAGCTCTCTAAAGAAAAGACTCAGAATCGGACTAAACCCAAAGTCATTCAAATCTGGTTCCGAAAAACCTTCTTCCTTAGAAAAGGACCACAAGTAAAGAGTGTTACTCGGGTTCGTTAGAGGGAGTGAGAAGGGTTAGATTGTCTCTATTTTGCAGGTCGCTCGTAAGAGATCAAAAGGACACCGGTACCTTGACGAGTGGATGTTCACGTCACATGTCAGGAGATTCGGGACTCTTTTCCGAGTTAGAAAAACATAAAGGAGGAAAAGTCACTTTTGGAGATGACAAGCAAAGGCAAGATAGTTGGGATAGGCAAGATTGGAAAGGGAAGCAATCTGGTCAGCCTAGTTTACCTTGTCAAAGGGTTAAAGTACAATCCGCTTAGCATCTCTCAACTGTGCGATAATGGTCAAGAGGTAAGATTCACTTAGACCAACTGCTACATTTCGATGTTACCACCAAGGAGATCAAACTATCGGGTAAAAGATCAGGTAACACCTATATTATTCCTCTTCTCGATCCTAGTCGAACTTATCATGCTTAAAAGTATCTCTTCATGATGACTAATGGACATGACATCGTAGATTAGGCCATATTAGCATGCATACTATCAAGAAATTGGCATCTCATGGTTTGGTTAGAGGTTTACCTAACCGTGCTTTTGAAAAAGATAAAGTTTGTGAAGCATGCACAAGAGGGAAACAAGTCGGATCTTCATTCAAATCTCTGAAGACAGCTTCCACATCCAAACTGCTTGAATCGCTACATATGGATTTATGTGGTGAAATCCCGATTAAGAGTCTCGGAGGTAAATCATATATATTTGTTATTATTGATGATTATTCACGATTTACCTGGGTGTGTTTTCTTAAGCACAAAAATGAAGCATTCAAGGAGTTCGAGTAAGCTCGCAGAAAAATCCAAGTTGAGTCACGGACTCGGATTTAGAGAATCAAACCGACCATGGAAGAGAGTTTGATTACTCGGAATTCTCGTAGTTTTGCGATAAGAATGGAATCTCTCACAACTTCTCAGCACCAAGAACTCCTCAAAAAAATGGAGTAGTGGAGAGAAAGAACAGAACCCTTGAACAAATAGCAAGGACAATGATGATTTTGCACAACTTACCTTACTATTTCCGGTCCGAGGCAAGAACACGGCCAATTACACTCGAACAGATGCCTCATCGGACCCATATTGAAGAAAACACCTTATGAGCTTTACAAAGGGAAGAAACCAAATATTTCCTATTTCAGACCATTTGGATGTAAGTGTTTCATTCACAACAATGGTACGGATCACCTGACCATGTTTGATGCTCGGTCGGATGAAGGTATTTTTCTGGGTTATTCATCTCACGAGTAAGGCTTATCACATTTTTAATAAGAGAACTAACAAAGTGGAAGAAAGCATCCACGCTGTATTTGATGAGCTTGAACATGAAAAACCAAGTGAGTCTTCATACTCGGACTTGAAGCTCAGCGAGAGAAGATGATGAAACCGAGTCTACAAAGACTCAAGCTCAACCAGACTCGGAATGAAGTCACTCGTAACGAAGTGACTCGGAATGAGACAACTCGAGAACCCGCTCGGAATGGTGAAGAATAATCTGATGAACAAGTTCACTCGGAACAAGGTTCCGAAGGACAGGCAATTCAATCTACAAATCTGGTTAATCGGAGAACAGGTAGAGCTTTCAAGTTCACTTCTAGTCACCCACTAGAAAACATACTATCCGATATCAACAAGTGGGGTAAGAACTCGTTCCTCTCTTCAAAATCTATGTGCATTCACTGCATTCATTTCATTAGCCGAACCCAAAAATGCACTAGAGGCCCTAAATGAACCTGAATGGGTAGAGGCCATGCAAGAGGAACTCAATCAATTCGAAAGGAACGAAGTCCGGACTCGACCAAACGACCTTCCGACCACCTAGTCATAGGAAGCAAATGGGTTTTCAAGAACAAGCTAGATGAAAGTGGGGTGGTAGTTAGAAACAAGGCTAGACTTGTGGCTCAAGGTTACAATCAAGAAGAAGGGATTGATTGTGGGGAAACCTTTGCACCTGTTGCGTAATTGAAGCTATTAGAATATTGTTGGCATTTGCATCCAAGCATGTCTATTAAATTGTATCAAATGGATGTTAAGTGTGCATTTCTCAATGGTTTTATTGAAGAGGAAGTCTATGTCGAGTAGCCTCCTGGTTTTGAAAACTCAGAATTTCCAGATTATGTTTTCAAATTTCAAAAAGCTCTTTATGGTCTTAAACAGGCTCCCGAGCTTGGTATGAAAGACTCGAGCAATTTCTTGGTTCAAAATGATTTTAGAAGAGGTCGGATCGATAAGACTCTCTTTATAAAAACCAAGGGGAAAGATTTCCTTATTGTTCAAATCTATATTGATGATATTATCTTTGGAGCTACTAATGAATTTTTGTGCCGAGAATTTTCTAAGTTAATGAGTAAAGAATTTCAAATGAGTATGATGGGAGAACTCAATTTCTTCCTTGGTTTACAAATCAAACAAGACAAAGATGGGATCTATGTCCATCAATCAAAGTATACCAAGGAGCTGCTGAAGAAATACAAATTCCAAGATGCAAAGCACGCATCTACACCTATGAGCAGATAGTATCAAACTTGACTCGGACGAGAAAGGTAAAGCAATAGATCGAAACTCTATCGAGGTATGATTGGATCTTTGCTATATCTTACTTCCAGCCAGCCAGATATAATGTTCGAGTGTTTGTTTGTGCGTAAGATTCCAAGCTAATCCAAAAGAATCACATCTCACTGCGGTGAAGAGAATATTCGAGATATCTTGCAGGGACTCGGAACTTAGATCTATGGTACTCAAGAGACTCGGAACCGACTCTTCATCGGATACTCAAGCGCTGATTACGCTGGATACAAAGTTGATAGAAAGAGCACTTCAAGAGCATGCCAATTTCTAGGTCAATCCCTAATATCTAGGCACTCAAAGAAGCAAAATTCAATGGCTCTATTAACTCGCTGAAGTTGAGTACATTGCAGCTGGAGCATGTTACGCTCGGATTTTATGGATAAAGCAACACTTGAGAGACCTTGGACTTTCTTTCAAATCAGGTCCATTCAAGTGTGACAATCAGAGTGCAATTAGCATCACCAAAAATCCAATTCAGCACACAAAGACAAAGCATATTGAGGTCGGATAACATTTCTTACGAGACCATTCCGAGAGAGGTGATATTGAACTTGAGTTCATTCCTACTAATCTTCAATTAGCTGATATCTTTACTAAGCCTCTTGGTGAAGATCAGTTTTGTTTCATTAGGAATGAGCTTGGAATGTTAAATGCATAACTATGTGTTTTTATGATAATCTCATTACTTGATTATGTGCTATGTGCTTATTGCTAGCCATTAGTTCGATTGATTTCGTGATATCGAGCTGATAGTCGTTAGTTTCTAAGTCACTCGAAAACCAATCTGAGTCAAACTCGGACGTCGAGAAAAGCTGGACATCTTATTTCGAAATTATCTCAAGATCAGTGGAGACTTTTAGAATATATTTTCAAATTTTTTCTTCTCTCTCTCGCTCTCTCGCGATCTGTGATGAAACGCTAGCCGATGGATTTCAAACTGCGATGAATCCTAACCGTCGAAGAAGAGAACCGTCACACCAGTCTAAGGTGACCGATGGACGCGCCGATTCGTAACGAATAGTTAACCGACGTTTATCTTTCTATATATAGCGCCTATTCATCTTCGTCTCGTTACTTCACATTTCATTTACTATCTTTCTTGTACGCAAAACTTCTCGCGGAAGCTTTCTACGTCTACGAGTGATCTCTGGACTTCTTCAAGTGACGTAAAGATCATCTCAAATAAGTTCGACTGCTTTCAACCTCTTTCTTCTACTCATTTTTCTTTCATTCTCGTCGACCTACTCTCTTCTCGCTCTTCCTCAAAAGTTTCATCTTTCTTTCCTCATTCTCAAACAATGCCTAAGAGAGGTAATCATCCCGACTTTCTTATCTTTTCATCTAAGAAGCCACACACTAAAAGCCAGGAAGGGTCTTCTTTTTCTAAGCCTGTTGTCACCCAGACATCTTACGCTGGACGACAAGTTCTTTCCAACCACCAAATTTTCTTGGTTGGCTCACATTCAAACTACTGGTGTATATAATTTTCTTTGTTTCAGCGAGTTCATTTACCCTAAACTCGTTTATGAGTTTTGCACTCACCTCACTCACTCGAAGGTGTCCTAACCTCCGGGGTTCGAACGTCACCGTTCGGATAAACACCTCTCTCCTCCACCGCTTGTTCAAGGTCACTTCTCTCTTCTTGAACAGCAACCCCATTCCTTTCACTGAAGTCGCTGATGAATTCTTTGAAAAGTACGCTAAAGAGTTTCTCGAGTCACGGAAAAACTTTTCGGTGACTCAACTCAAATCGAAGCACGCCTTTTGTGCTTTCTGCGATGAGAACTTTCTTCTCTCAGCATTCCAGCAAGGAGAACCCTAACTCCAAGCACTTAAAAGCTCTTTTTGACATTCTTAAGGGCTACAAAGTAGACCTCTTCCCTCAATAATTGAGCGGATGGCAGCTGTGCCAGCTCAACTCCAAACTAAGAAGAACACCCCTCTTCCTTCGGTGCTCTTCTCACCCTTGTTTTTAAACAATTCAAGGTTCCTATCCCCTCATACCCCAACGCCGCTTACGAGGCTGCCGTTGTTATCGGCAAGAAGGAACTCCGGGAGTACGGGTACCAGGAAACTCAGCCTGGTATCCGGGTGCACAACTCGGAGCCGAGGCCACCTTCTTCGCCTCGGACTCGAAAGAAACCCCCTCTCTCTCCTGCCCCACTGTTGGTGCTTCCACCTCAGGTGCTTCCAAGTCTCTCTCTGCTATTTTGTCCTCCGCTTTCATGGACAAAATCAGCTTTGTGTCCTTGGAATTCAAGGACATGCTTCGGTCATTCAAGACTGTCTATCGATCTATGACCATCAACCAAAAACAGCCCGAGTCTCAAATTCGCGAGTAGTAAGAACTGGTTCTTGAGATGAGGGGCTTGATGAAGGAGAAAAAGGAGCTGATCGAGCTCCTCCAGGAGAGAAGGTCCAGGCGGCTCGGGACCGCGGCGACTCGGACACCTTTGAAGCGTCCTCGAGCCCGGCCCCGACCTCCTCGAAAGCGGGGAGGAAGAAGAAGCGGACAAAGAAGAAGCAACGCCGAGGAGCTCGCGGCTGAGGCGGCTCCTTCCGGACAAGGGAGGCTCCAACAGAAGAAGGAGGAAAGACAGCGAGGGTCGATCGCTCCTCAAGCTCAAGTGGCAGTACTCAGCTCGGACAGTGAGTCCGAGTGGGTCGAAGACCAAGCCGCACTACGACAACATGCAGCGGGTCGGGTTGAGCGGACCCCTCCAGCCTACCGAGGTCCACAGGGAGGAACCTCTAGATCCTCTCGTTACGGGTCAGCCACTCGTAGCCGAGCCCTTGACGACAATCTCGGTTCTCCCTCCGCCGCGCTCAAGCACATCGTCAAAATCCTACCAGCGCCGGCGTACCTCTCATCCCTCCGCTTCTACTCGGACATCCCCCTCTCCCTCATAGGCGCCATGCAATGTGTCACAATTCCACAGTTTGCTAGATTCTTCTTTTTTCGAGAGATTTTTACTTATTTCTTTTGTCCAGGACATCAAATTTGTACTAACTGTTGTATTCTTCCCATTTCTTTTGTTGTTTTTATTGAAAGACAAGGGGAGAATATAGATAGAAAAACTTGTTGTCTTGTTTAGGGAGTTTCTCTCTCTCTCTCTCTGTATGTTTTTTATCTTCAATGAACTAATGCATTCTCCTTCACTTTACGAGTTCATTGTCTTATGCAAGTTCTTTTGAGTTTATATACATTTCATTAATAATTGTTGTGTATCTCGTTACTTTAAGGATACTTTACTTGTTCTATTTTATGCGCATCGTCTACAAAAACATATCGATATCACTAACAAATTTTACTGTCTAAGTATGGAATGCCTTTCATCAAAAAGGGGAGATTGAAGACTCGGACACTCGCTCTGCATTTTTCCGAGTTCCATCCAAGGAATCAGGTATAAGAACTTCTCACCTATAAGGTTTTGATTCCAAGGCATTCTCTCGCACTTTAGAAACTTTTCTGAAGTGATATAGTATATCTTCTAAGTGATATAGCATTTACTTCATGTATTCTTGCTTGTCTCTATGTGACTCAGAATGTGTTCACGATATCTCACTCAGTCCGAGTCTCTCATCACTTAGAAGTATCGCATGTTCAATTGACTAGTATTCGCATAACCGCGCTCGGATCCGACTTCGTGTTATAAGTCCTATTCTGTTGTAGTCGGCGCTTCTAGTCCGAACCATGCTTAGTCTAGATCAAGTTTGTTTCACTCGATATTCGGTGTATAACTTGATTCTCGCTTAGATTAACTCGGATGGAATTTTAAGTTTCATGGAT
Organism: Talinum fruticosum; assembly: GCA_021018815.1. Lineage (NCBI taxonomy): Eukaryota > Viridiplantae > Streptophyta > Magnoliopsida > Caryophyllales > Talinaceae > Talinum > Talinum fruticosum. The sequence goes on from JAITYX010000012.1 coordinate 5,913,142, forward strand.
ATTAGACTCGGAAAATTCCATTCCTTTTCCGACTCGGATAATTAGTCGCTTAATTATCTTGATTATATTATTATCTGTGTCTAATCTTGGACCAAAGTATTTTATTCTTTGAGAACCAATTTGATTTACTTTTGTAGGTTATTCAAATGAGGATACACTTTTCGAATTACAAAAGTAACCAGCTTCAAAACGTCAAATCACCAAGCAGACATGGCTTTACCCTTTCTCCGACCTAGCCCCGGAAGATTGTGTCGAGGCTGTCTATTTCCAAATCTGGAAAACCGAAACGCCGAGCTTAACGGTGGTTTCCACCTTATCTTTCAAGACACCGCCAGTGGTTTTGGGACTTCCAAAGAAGTTAAGAACCGTTGTCCAACGTTTATATTTCAACGGATACTTTCTAAGTGACTCGAAAGTCGTTAACAACGGTCACAAAGGACTTCTAGTCGAAGATGGAGATAACGGCTACTCGCTCGGTCATCTATAAAAGGAAGCCAACTCACAAGACTTGAAGATTGCCGAACCTATTGTTAATACACGTACTTGAGCAAAGTCATTGTATTCATTCTCAATCTTCTACTTACAACTCCCACTCTATAACTCATTACTTTCGAGTTGTAAGGTCTTGTACTTAGTTACAAACACTTTCTTCTTACTTCTAAGTCGAGTCCCTTGACCGAGCTGTAAGGGTTAACTCAGCTCGGGTGTCCCTAGCTGTAAGGGTGATCTCAGCTAGGAAGTACTAGATCGGATAAGGGAACTTCGAGTCTAGGAAAAACTTGTAAGGAGTTGTCTAAAGGAGCAACTTAGGTTCGGTCAGTCTACGGTATTTTGTGGACTCAAAATAGTGGATTTGACTTCGTGCTTGGATTTGACTTCATGCTTGGATTAGCACGGTCCGTGGTTTTCTGCCCCCATGAGGGTTTCCACGTAATTTCGTGTCTTCACTTTCCGAGTTCGTTCTAGACTCGGACAGCCTCAAAGCTTCAGCTTAATCGCTTCCTTACTCTTTATTGCCATTCCGAGTTCATACTTTTCCGACCTCGTTTTAGACTCGGAATGCATTTCTGTCTCTACTTTGCCAAAACAGTTTGATTTTCAACAAAAATCCTCCATCACCCTATTCACCCCCTCTAGGGTGACTCAAACTCTCACCGAGCAAACCTTCGGGATCTACACCTTTAATTCCTTGTGCAAAGATTCAAGCACTTCAAATATTTGCTTGATGTGGTACGGAAGAGGATGCAGAGTCGAAGATGGGTGCTGCTTTGCGGGAAGGAGGAGCTCCTTTGATCAATACAATCTTAGTTGTGATTAATAATCATATTATGGCTATGTTCAGGTACCTCTCAGTATCTCAAAAGCTCTTGAATGGTTATTGGTTAATTTTTTCCGAGGAGGATGGATGGGAGTTAGAAAGGTGCACTTGGAAAAGGAAGGAGATGCTTGCTCTACCGAGAGGTATGGGGGTTACGGATAAGGGATGTGGGAGTTATGAATTCAGCTTTGCTTATGTGACAAGCTTGGATGTCGCATATAAATAAAAATCTACTTTTGGCAAGAGTTTACAAAGCTAAATATGGGATGGAGTCTCCGATTGAGAAGGTTTTAAGGGATATTAAAAGGGTAAAGGGATCTTGGGTATGGAAGGGTTTGTGTAGGGCATCTCTTAAGTTTAAGGAGGGGTTGAGTTGGTCTATGGGAAGAGGTAGGGATATATTGATGCTAAGCAAAACTGCGTGTAGGGGGACATTCGGTTTAAAGGGGAGGCGGAAAGAATTGCATGTCGGGGTAAGAATGTCAATTTTTTGATGAAGGATTCGAGGTTGGAATAGGATGTTAAGAAGGTGAGGAATGTTTTCCATTGGTAATCGACAAAAAGAATTCTTGCTATTTAGGCGAGGGAGAAGATGAAGGAAGATAACATTATTTGGAATTACTCCATGGATGGAGAATTTACGGTTAAGACATGTTATGCTTATCTAATGAAGCGAAAGTGGAGAGAGAAGGCTTTTGGGTTGATAATAAGAAGTGGAATGGTCTTTACAAACTGAACCCAAAGTTAAGGTTTTTGGAAAATTCTTAATAATGGCTTATTGTTAGGATCCAACTTGGTCGTCGAGTCTAGCCTCGGAGGCTAAGTGTGCTTTTGTCGAAATGAGAATGAAAGTTTTGGAACATTTGTTCGGGGATTATGAGATGGTTTGAAGAATTTGAGCTGGAGGAGAGTTGGGCATGAGGATTGTTCTTAGGCCATATATTTCGAGTGGTTTTGGGATTAGTTTGGGTATTTGAGGAAAAGGAAAGGGCGGGATGGAGGAAATAGTCTAGAGTGTTTCATTGTGGTGTTGTGGCAAATTTGGAAAGGAGGAATAATGTGATTTTTCAGGAGGACTAAAGCTATCCCTCAAGGGATTCTTTCTTACTCTAGTTTGTTGAAGGCTAATTGGTAGTTACGAGGAATCAAAGAAAGGATTTGGGAGTGAATGATCTTTAACGAGAGACAGATTTTGCCTCTTTTGTCCAAAGAGTGGTTTGGTGTAATGAGATAAGGACACGGGAATTGGAAGTGTATGGTGCTTGCGAAAGTAATACATTGCGGGAAATGCTTGCTTGGTTGATTAGAGGTGATAATGGTGTTCGGGTCAAGGTTCATGGATAGGCTTTGGTTTGAGTGCGCTATAGATGGAGTATATTGCAATTAAAGGTGGTTTGATGGAGGCATTGAGGAATGGATGTTCACGGGTTTGGGCCAAGACTAATATTTTGCATATCATCGGGGAGGTTAACGGTTTTCGTAAAGGTAAGGGGTCTAAGGAGAATAGAGCGCTACATCAACGAATTATCATGCTTTTTGCTTATTTCCGTTTTGTCCGCATTGAAAAGGTAGACAAATCGTAGGTTAATTAGGTACATTGTTTGGCTACCGCAACTAGAGATAGAAAGGTTATTATGTAATTTCCTTTGTTACGCCAAAAAAAAATCAGAACATAAACGTCTATAATCAGTCGTCCTCTAACATACTTGTTTTTTTTATTTATTTTTTATTTTCACTTAACTTCTCAACAACGAATTTACATAAACTTAATTTTGTTGAACCAAACTAAATTATTTTTATTGAATTGAACAAAACTAATGGATGAAAACTTATTTATGTTGAATTAGGCTGGTTTTTGTTTTTAGTGAATTTAATTTAATTTTTTAAACTTATTAAAACCTATTTTCATTAAACTGAACTTAACTTTGCTAAATTAAATTATGTGAAGTTATTAAAAAACAAAAGTTGAAAAGATTTGGGTTAGTAGGGTGAGATTGGCAAGAAAGAGACAATTATGCGGAAAAAATAAGAAGAAACTAATTGAATATAATTTCGAATCTAGAATGTGTAGGGGCATTTCATTCCATTATATTGCATGGTAGAGACAAAATAGATGACGAGAATTTGGCTTGAAGATAGCAAGTCTTGATCGAGATGTAATCGTAAGGGTAGTGGGAATAATGTGGCTTTCAAAATAGTAAAATTGGAGGAGACAAAAATCTTTAAAAGTATAAGGTCGTAAGTCACAATAGGGAGGGTTGCTGATCAGCATCATGTGTTAGATGGGGTGGGTTTGGAGAGATACTAACCAACGAAAAATGGACCGAGTCAGTCAGAGATGAGGAGGAGAAAGAGATATTACATTGCTATGGAAGGTGTGGGTTAAACTTGCAAGCTAAACTCTTTTACTAGTACCATTTTTTTATTTTTTTTATTTTTATTTTTTTGGGGGCGGGCCACCCGTTGGGCCCTATCCCAGGGAAAGCCCAATGAGCTTAACGGCCAGGGGATAGGGAGTGTCAAACCCATTAACCTCCACCACACAATATCCTCACAAATGAGGAAATATTACTCCCACCCGATTCGAACTCAGGTGGGTTGGGTGGAGGATAGAGCTAGTGGCTATCACGTCATTAGCCTCCTCGACTCTTTTACTACTACCATATATGCCTTTCTCTCTTCCTTTTTTTGTTTATAAATGGATAGGCAAACCTCAAATCACCTGCATCTCTGATGCTTCTTGCATTTTTTTAAGACGTGGAATTGTGCACCAAGGGTTGTTATAATTTCTGTTCTAATAATTATTAGTTTCTATCCTTTTTATTGCTATATAAAAAAAAACCACCAATTTACATATTTACGTGTTCATACGAGTTTTTTTTTTTTTGATTTTTCAAAATTCCTCTAGTTTATAGAATACCTTTCAAGTTTTAATTAATCGGCATATAAATATAGATGTTTGTTATACCTAAATAAATCATACTACCTATTTTCTCCCTCTTTCTTTCCCATGGCAAACAAAAAACATAGTGATCCTCAAATACTCTAGTATAGGTCTGCCATTAGTCATAAATATTAGTGCAATTAATTAGTTAGTTTAATAGGTTTCTTAGTAGTTTTATATATCTTTTTAATAAAGTTTCTTTTTCAATTGCTTAAGAGTTAAGGTTGTTACTTTCGATATGGATTTCGTTTTTTTCACCTTAGTATGAGTTTTTTTTGCCTCTGTGTGAGTTCTAGTGTAGGTTTTCCTTTTCATTGAGCATGACTTTTCATAGATATGGAGGTGTCCAATTATGGAAGATTGTTAAATAAAATTTACTCATATTAATTAGGGGAGGAATCAATAATAGAAACTCTTTAAAAATATTTGATGTATGCAACCTTACCCTATACACATTTTTAACCATAGAAAAATTGAATCCAAAATATCCACATTAAAAGATTTGCAAAACCTTTTGGAGTTGAAAATCTTTGATGGAGATGATGAAGATAATGAAGATAATGGTAGATAATAGTAAAAATAGAAATAAAAACAATAATAATAGCAATAGTATTAATATCAAATAACCTCGGAAACGTGTAACTAAAAAAACAATAATACAACAAATAAGCTAATAGAATCGAGACAACAATAATACAACTCGAACAACAACAAAGTATGCTAGGTGCCTAAAAGCCTAACTTACTACTTAATTAAGATCAACCACACTAATATCTAAACCTCCATAAATCCCTACTCTAAGTTATGTCCTCTGTGAGTCTCAACGGTCTCATATGCTATCAAATCACCTTAGTCCAATTCTTTGTTTTCTTCCTCTATCCTCCTACAGATGACGGTTAATCCTCACACACCTTGACATCAAGTGCATTGATATCTCTTTTTGTGATACGAGCAAATCATTTATGAGTTTGCTTATTTTAACTGTTAAAATCAGATATTATAATGGTTAAAACTATTATGAGCTATTATAAACTATATTATGAGTTTTTGTAATGCTAATAATAAATTTTTTAATATAATAATTTGTATACAATATTATTATTATTATTATTATTATTATTATTATTATTATTATTATTATTATTATTATTATTATTATTAGCTCATGTAGTAATGAGATCAATAAAGTGATCACACACCCAAAGTTTGTGCCTCAAACGAAATAGCTAATATGATTACTGGTGCAGCAAGGGATGTTGCGTAGTAGCATATGGGGGTATTGGTGGGACATTTGACTATAAATCGATACATTATTAATTTTAATATTTTTAAGTAAATTGATGTGTACATGGTAGAAAACTATCATTTGGAAAACTTATCAGTAAGCTCTTTTCATATTAATATACAATTGTCCCAATAATACAATAATGTTGACGATCATTATAATAACAATTTACAACCATGATGATGATAATAACAATAATATTTTTTGTCAAATAACAATAATAATTATAGTAAATAATATTACTAAAATTTTTAAATATAATAATTTCCATTGTTTATAATAATAATAATTATTATTATTATATGAAGTTATGATTAGCAGCTATAGTATATCGGTTATAATTGTTATAGTTATTATAAAAGTTAAAGTTGTTAAAAGTTGTTATGAGCTCTTAGCGGAAATAAACACTTTAGTAAACGCTAATTTGAACAAACTCTAAATCTTGTTTCTTTCATATTATCCTTTATTGGCGCCACTTTACCTGTTCTCTAATAACCTCATTCCTTATCTTATCCAATCTCGTACAGCCACATATATGCCTCATCATCCTCATCTTTTCTATTATCAATCTTTGAACTTTGGTTTTCTTGATAGGCCAACACTTTAAGTCGTATAAAAATACTGGTCTAAGTGTCTAACAACCATACAGTAAACTTTTCTCTTCGACTTTGGTGGGATCATCTTATCACACAACATACCAAATGGATACCTCGATTTCCACCAACCTACTCTTACACAGTGACTGATATCGCTAATGGAGATGTCTTCTATTCATCATACAACAGCTCCCTCAAATTCTTACGTAGATTATTTTCTCATATTTTCCCCTCAACTTTTGGAGAAAACCTAAATTTGTTAAACCTTCATGGTGTTTTCCTTCAATTTTTTTCTCTTCAAAGTTTCTCTAATTCAAACACAATAAATAAACTTATTTTCGTATTTTTTTTTTCTTATAATCAAACAAAGTCTTACAATCTTTGCATTAAGTTCGATGGAAATAAATTTTCCTTTGCATGGTTTAGAGATAAAAGGAATGAAAAAATTGATGGAAAAGATCTTAAAAAATTTAATTGATTTGAATTTTTAGGCTCGAGACTCAAACTGTAAACAAAACAAGCTTGGCTCGTGATCATTACAACCCTTGTGAGAAGGGCTACCTAGCGACTTGCCGTGTTATTCTTCTTTACCCATTCACCAAAAAAAAAAAAATGTTAGGCTCGACAGACGAAAAAGCCAGCTGACTCGTAAGAACTCTTGAGTTAGCTCGACTCAAGTACATCATTAGGTATGGTAAATAATGAATTGGACCATCAAGATACATGTTAATGGGTCGGGTCGGGTTGGCTCATTAATTTATTTAATGACCTGATTTTTTGTCAACGTTCCTATCATACTACAACAACTATTTAAGAACGAAGCTTGGTAAGCAGCTTCAACGGCTATTACTTCAGTTCGTTGCTTTCACTAGAAGACAACACTCATTTACGACAAGGTTTCTTATCGTAAAGGTGATTAAACTCCTCGCAAAAGGTTTTTACAACAAGAAACGCACCTAATTGTGACTCGTCGTAAAAAACCCTAGTCATAAATTAGTGGACATAAATTATAATAGGTTTTTACCTCTCGTCATAATTAATATTTTTTATAACAAAATTTTTAACTCATCGTAATTGTTATCTTTTCACAACAAATTTTTGTTCTTGTTATAAAAATGGATCAATTTTTACAATAAAATTATATACTCATTGTAATTGTTTGTCTGTCTACGACGATTTTCAGTTCCTGTTATTAATAATGGACCACTTTTTCAACAAGTTCTTGCTCTCATCCTATGTATATATATTTAATAGGTTGTGAAATTGTGAGAAGACAAAATGGGGAGGATGTGAGAAAGAGATATTGTTTGTCGGTTCCTATAAATTAATTTCAATGCAATGCAATCAAACTCTGTTCGACTAAAAATCTCTTTAAAAAATTATCCACCAAATATTCCCTATAATATCCGTACTAACCATTGTTTTAGCTTAGAGGTGAATAGTGATTGAACACAAATAACCAGCACATTTTTTTCATTAAAAAAACACTTAAAAGGAAGACATAGACTCCATAAAAAATAGATGAAAAAAAGGTGGTCAAAAATTGTGGAAATACTTTTGGGAATTTTCAAAAAATTATGACCAATTTTTGGGAATGTATTTTGAAAAAAGTTTGTTGAAGTTGAGATTTATGCCTGCACAAAACGATAATAAGAATTTTAGATTTTTTAAAATTAAACCGATTCAAAAAGTTATTTAATTTAATTTGGCTTAGCTAAACTTGTCTTTAGCACAATTCTATTCTAGTTTCTCTCCTAGTCTCTAATATAGTCTTACATTTAGATCGAGCCTCGCCTAACTACTGTCTTTACGTTAACAACCGATCCAATCTAACCTGATCTTTTCCAAAGCTAATTAAGCATACTTGCATCTCATACTCATTCATCATCTAGTCGATCAAATCATACATGCATTCTTGGGCTTATGTTTTCTCAGCTTTGGGTTTTTTTGGGGGGTGGGGGTGGGGCGGGGGATGACCTAAATGTGTTGCCACTTTTAAAAACTTGATTACAATATTTAGTTACCACTATGGCAAAACAAACAGCAAGTATCTACACTTAACCCAAGAACTTCAGGAAATTAGCACACACAAAAAAGACATAATCTGTCAAGACATAGCACCTTTCAACTCAAGCCATTAAAGGGTGGGGGAATGGATAATGATAATATACTACAAACATGCACAATAGAGAAGAGCACTGAAGTCTTCCAGCGCACACTAAACAAAGACAAGAAAAATCACCCAGTTAAGAAGAAAACAACCGACCTGAAATGCACTTAGTCTGGCGAAGAGTAACAAATCACCAACCCAAATCATCAATTCCATCTTCATGTTGACAGGAATAAAGAAAACCTAGTTCTAGATAAACCATTGAACCCCCTCCCCCAACGAACCAAAAAATCCCAAAATCAAATTAGAAATTTGAATCACAAAGAAACAAAATGAAAACGGTAATGAGTTTAACAACTTCCTCATAACTTTACGTTAAAAAATGGGTTCAAAAGTCAACGAAAAGCTCCCCAATGAAAACCCAGAATTGTAAAGTAGCAAATTATCCACAAAGCTCGAACGAAAACCCTAGAATTACAATATGAGGTTAATCTATTTGCTTAGGTCATTCAACATGAAAGAACATCCAAACAAGAAAATCTTACCAATTGGTACTTCAATGGCGGCTACGGGTACCCACATTCATCTTAGAGGAATAGGGTAACCGACAGGGGAGAGAAGGAATTAGGTGTCGAGCAACGAAAAAGGAAAGCGAAATGTAAGTCGACTAGTTTTACGTCATCAAAAAATCTCACAATTTCGCCGTTACATATCAATCCAAAAATCAAATCGAAATTCGAACCCCAAAGAGAAAAAAATGAAAATGGTAATGAGTTATGTTTCCGGAGAAAACTGAGTTGATGATGTGAATTGATGATTCGGAGAGAGGAAGGATTTACCGTTCCGGTTCCGAGGACGTGGCACGATCGATCCGATTCCGCGTGGCGACCGCTCGAACTCCGTAAAAGGCGAAGCCCCGGGTGGTGGATCCCGGGAACGCCCTCCGACGCTCAAGTTAGTAGTGAAGTAAGTTGGATGGATCGAGGAGAGCTTCCTCGATATGGGTGGGAGGATTCCTTGGGAGTCGAGAAGTTTTCCAAAGATAGAAGTTCTCGGGATGAGTGTGGATGAACGTTGATGAAAGTTGATGAATGTTGAGAGCTTAGGAAGCTTGGAGGTATGATTATGAGAAAGATGAGACTTTGTGAAATGTGAACATAACATGTCCCTTGGGATTGGGAAATGGTGTGTGTTTATAAGAGATTTTAAAGGGGTAACAGAGTAATTTACCGTGGCTTAGGGGAAACCCTAGCCCTAATGGGCTTTGGGCTTTTACCTGGTCCGTTAAGGGTTGGCTTGGGCCGAGATCTCCGTTACCCGAATGATTAGGCACAATTAACTAGTGACATGGCGGGTGAGCTGGTATGATTCGGGAAATACCCGAATCATTTAGCCCCTCACGTTACGCTCGCATGCCTCCCGAGGTAGGTAGGTGGAATGTGGAGTCCATTCTGCTATGCCTTTATGACCCCAAGTTCTTATAAACAAGGGGTGAATCTTGAGAAGGATAGCACATTTCCACTTCTTCACCTTCTCCTTTCGCTTGCTTAGGAGAAAATGAGTGTTGGAGTGCTTCCGGTCGGATACGAGAAGTTGTGCCCTCGCTTCAACCGAGAAACGACGATCGAGTGTCGCTGGCCATCCTTTGTCGCAGAAACGTTCTACCAGCTTTTCATCGATGATGCTTGGAAGCCGAGGTTGATAAATGACGGTGAGGAGTATGATAAATTGTTTCAAGCCACGATCCGCTTTGAGTGGGATATTCTTGAAGCTCGGGTGGAGCGCAACCATGATCTCTTCGTCGAACTTCGGGCAACGAATCCGAACTTTTCAGCAAGCGATGCGGCGGGTGGAGGGGCCGCTCGAGTGTTGGCTCGTCTTCTAATCTTCCTATGGAGAGTGGCGAGTCGGTGGATGGCCCTTCGACCCACTCCTTTGATGAACGTAGGGACTTGCCCAAGGCAAAGGGGAGTGGCCTCCCTGCGGAGAAGAAGAGGAACCTTCCGACGGAGAAGAAGAGGAACCTTCCGGCGGAGAAAAATAGGAACCTTCCGAAGGAGAAGTGATGTGGTAGCCGGGGCTCTCATTCCGTCTAAGTAGTGTAACCGTAGCGTATTAGTATAGCCATAGCGTTGTAGCGTAGTATCTTGAGTTTTATACGCTTTGCTTCTCTTGTAATGGCGCGTATTAGGAACCTTCCGAATGAATAAATGAATGAAGTTGGCTTTGCCAACCTTACTTTTCTTTACCTTCCTATCCCATTGTTGATGCTTTGTTTGTGGTGGATGATTTTTACTTAGCCCCTCGGGGTTAAAAATGAGTCTTGCGGGGAGGATGAGTTCTCTTGTGATCCTCCCGGGGGCTCTTCCGTGAAGGATTAATCCTCCTTTGGTCCTTCTAAGATCCTCAAGACGTCCCAACCCCTATGTGCCTCGGATTCGAAGAAAGTGAGTTTGCCAATAGTAGCGTCGTCATAGGTCTTTTACGCGACCTTTCGGCTCCCGGAGGCTTGAAAGTGCATGAATGTAAGTATCTCGTGAGGGAATATCCTACGAGACAGCGCGACCCCCTAACCCGAAGTTAGGAGTGCAAGTGCCCATCCGGACATGGGTCTTTACGCGATCTTCCACCTCTCGTAGGCTTAGAAGCTGCATGATTCTCGCTAGGGAACATCCCACGGAGAGCGCGACCCCTAATCTTAAGTTAGGAGTACGAGTGCCCATGCGGACATGGGTCTTTACGTGACTTTCCAGCTCCCGTAGGCTTAGAAGCTGCATGATTCTCGCTAGGGAACATCCCACGGAGAGCGCGACCTCCTAACCTTGAGTTAGGAGTGCGAGTGCCCATGTGGACATAGGTCTTTACGCGACCTTCCAACTCCCGTAGGCTTGGAAGTGCATGATTGTGTGTCCTCTAAGGGGTGTTCCTTTTATGGAGTTAGGAGTGTGATTTTTAGCTCCGGAGGCTAAGTTATCGCTAAGCGTAACTCCGAAGGATGTCCCCTATGGAGGTGGAAATGAGACTTATTAGCTCCGGAAGCTAAGTCGTTGCTTGTCGTCGAGAGACATTCGGACTTCGCAATCGTATCCTTCGTTGCGGAGAGTTTTTGCGAAGCTACGCAATTTTCAATTTTTAGAGGTTTCGACTCCACCCTAAATAATTACGCTAACTCCGAACAAACACCAACACGCTCCCCGCCACTCCCCACGCGTGGCCGACCCCTCACGCGGACCCCGCGCCGACCTCGATGCGGACCCTCGCGCGGACCCCTCGCGCCGACCCTTCGCGCCGACCTCTCGCGATGACCCCTCGCGCCGACCCCTCGCGTAGACCCTTCGCGCCGACCCCTAGCGACGACCCCTCACGACGACCCCTCGCATCGACACCACGCGCCGACCCTCGCGCGGACCCTCGTGACGACCCCTCGCGACGACCCTCGCGCGGACCCCTCATGACGACCCCTCGGCGCCGAGCCCTCGCGACGACCCCTCGCGCAGACGCCTCGCGATGACCCCTTGCGAAGAGCCCTCGCGACGACCCCTCGCGACAACCCTCGCGCCGACCATTTGCTCCCGACTTTTTTTTTTTTTTTGAGTTGGCATATGCCCAACCAATTTTATGCGCAAAAATTTTCGAAGGGGATGGAAAAATATCGACCTCGATTTTAGAGCGAATAAATTATGGGCTCATTCAGACGGAAAATATCAGCCCAATTCATAGCGGAAATACGATGGCCCCGGCTCCGTTAGTCGAAACATATTGGGCGTTTTATGATCGAGAAAAATCAAACCCCTTTTCGATGAGCTCGTGTTGACTCCACGTTGAGTTTAAATATATCAACTCTTTAGTATGGGCCTTCGTAGGGTGCCTTTGATTGTGCCCAAGTCGCGATTTTATGTTGGAGGTCTTCGTTAGCTTCTCATTTGCCTCCGAGCTCGATGTCGTCAAACGACGTTTAGCGTTGGGCTATGATAATGACCGTACGCCTTGACGGCCAAAAACCTTGTTCGTCTTAAATTTACTAGCCATCGCTCTTTATAGCGTTGGAGCGGTTTCTTGCGGAACAAAAGTGTTCTTCAAGGGTGTTGACCTTGTGCTTCTTTTTGGTGACTGAGAGCTTAAGTGATGTCTCTAAGGGATCCTCTATGATCCTATGGGATCTTCACTTATTGAGTCGCGTACGCTCAATGGTTTTTCATCCAAAAGGCCTTCTTTTGACGAATGTACACATCTCGAAGACCATAGTCGATCTCTTCATGCTTGGCATTTGCTTGTCTTATGCTTGGATCTCGCTCCGAAGGTCTTACTTTGGAGCCAAGGTCTTTGGCCGTATCAATCCCTTAGGAGGAAGCGCCAAAAGAGGGGAGATCCCCGAGGATGATGCCATTGGCGAGGATGCCTACGATGGCTCCGAGGATTGGCCCCTCTTTCCATGACTCTTTGTGGGATATGAGTTATTTTTGATGTCCTGCGTGCCATATAACTTGATACTTTGCTACTTTGGATTTGTTTTGCTTGAACTTTTATCTTCAACTGATCCTTGATTGATACTTGTTAGATGCTTACTCAATACTTACTTGCCTCGTTGCTTCTTTTTATTATTGCCGATTTTTGCTTTCTTGCCGCTTGGGGCACATGATCATAGTGGGGTCTTCTTTGAGTTTTACAACTTGGCTGTCCTAGGGGATTGTATTAGCCTCAGTGTTGCCCCCAAAATCGGCACAATGAAAAATATATAATGAAAGAAACTAGCAGCGTAGCTGCCTTAGGGGTCATATTAGCCCCTACTTTTCTTCTAACTTTGATAAAGTTAAGAAAATACAACGAAAGGAACCAGGGACTTGGGTGTTCTAGGGGATTGTATTAGCCCCTATTCATGCGCCCAAGATCGTCTTAAAGTAAAGTATGAGACGTAAAGATGCGTAAAGCTTGCTCGTTGTATTGATAAAAGATTGAAGTCCGTACAAAAGAGAGGAATGTGTGCCTCCATTGAGCGCTTTCGGAAAATTCGCGTCAATCGTGGGTGATTCCTTTACAAAATTTTTGGGACTTGGCTGGGTGGGTCTTTAAAGAAAGGCCCCCACTCCGGATACATCGAGCTCGCACTATTTACATAAGCACCATTATCTCCCGAGTTCGATGTCTTCGGGAGGCGCAAGCCGGACCTTGACATGATTTTCTCGTGGTGGTGAAGCACACCATCATCATCTCGAAGACTTTGGTTGGGGCTCCGCTTTTAGCTTCTTACCCCCATCATGAGTCTTCCCCTCCTCTTCTCGCTTCTCATCAAAGGTCGAAGGCTTATTACGTAGCATTCACGTGCGGTCTTTTGGTCTCCATAGCTCTCACCTACGGATCCGTCATCAAGCTCATACTTCATGAGGAGAAGGTATGGAGTGACGACCGCTTTGATCTGGTTGAGGGTGGGACGTCCAATGATGACATTGTGGGCAAAAGGGATGTCGATCACTAGGAATTTGACTTCGATGTTTCGGCCCCTAACCTTCTCTCCAACCCCGATTGGTAGGCGGATCATGCCTATGGGGTGTATCGTCCGCCCTCCGAATCCGACAATAGGATTGACGAGGGAAACGAGATTCCGAGGGGCATACTTCAGCTTGTCTTAGGCATTCCATGGTAATGACGTCTACCGAGCTCCCCGTGTCGATAAGGACCCCGCGGACTATGGCGTCCGAAATCTTCAGTGTGATGACCAAAGGATCCTCGTGTGGGGCGGCCATGCTTTTCAAATCTTGTTCTCCGAAGGTCACTGTGGGCACCTTCAAAGGTGGAGGTTGGCCGGTGATTAGGACTTGTTGAGCGCTCCTAAGGTGAGCCTTCCAGGAGGAGAGGGTCGTGCCCCTGCAAATCCCCAGCGATAGTGGTTACAATCTTAGTAGCATCGTCATCATCATAGTGCTCATATCCTTGCCTTGAAGAACCTCCTTGTGCTCCATGAGTATCTTTTTTGAGGAAGCGATCAATTTGCCCGTTATCCGCCAACTCCCAAGCGCCTTCTTTAACGCGCGACACTTTGTAGTGTTGTGTCCAGTTTGTTCATGAAATTCGCAATATTTGTTGGAAGCTCGCGCTTCGCAGGAGTGGACATGGGAGGTGGTTTGTTGAGCATGGGATGCGCTTTGGTCTCCATCGGAATACTTTGGGGGTCGGTGTTGAAGCGAGTGGTCCACTTTATTTCGAGGATTAAATTTTCCATCTCCTTTTTTCTTTCTAACCTCATCTCCTTCCTCCACGCAGATCTCTCGTGGCCCGAATAAAGTCGGCCGCCTTTCGAGTGCTTCTACCAAGGTGGACACCTTTTGTTCAGCGAGGAAAATTTGAATCTTCCGCTTCGAGTCCGTTAAGGAAGGCAGTGTAGGCAACTCCGTCTTGTAGGTTAGAGATAAGGACGACCTCTCCATGTAACCTTCGGACATAGTCTTTAAGGGTCTCATTTCTCCCTTGCTTAATCTTGGAACGGTGGATGCTAGTCTTCGTCGATGAATTGTGCGACAAACTTCTTGCACAACTCTTCAAAGGAAGAGATGCTCCCTTAGGGAAGATTGTTGAACCATTTTTGCGTGACACCCTTTAGTGTAGCAGGGAAGAATCGGCAGTAGGTTGCATCGTCCCCGTCTTGAACATACATGTAGGACTTGTAGTACGCCAAGTGATCTTCGGGATCGGTTGTGTCATTGTATGGATCAATGTTTGGAACCTTTATCTTCTTCATTCGGGGAGCATTCATAATCTTCTTCAAAAATGGAGTATTGAAAGTATGTTGGGTCGGCCATGAATCGGAGCCGAGAGACGGGAACGGCGCGGGGTTGGTGGCATGGAACTTCCACCGGGGAGGGACTCTTCCTCCTCTTAGATCGAGGAGGACTGCGCCTAGTCCTGTCTCGACTTCTCGGGACCCTTCGGATTTGATCACTTATGACGCCTTTCTCTTAATCGCTCCCGCTCCCGGGCGTCGGACCGCTCTTGGTCGCGCCTTGGAGCATTGTAGGCTCGGCTGAGAATTGCGGTTACGTGTAGCCGATCTTGCAGGACTAGCGGACCTTCTGCTCCCCGGGGTCCTCGCTCCGTGTTTGGGGCAAAGGTGTCGCCATGATCGTCGAACCAGGCGAACGCCTGCTGTGGGTAGCATAGGGGGTCGAGGCCGTGTGCGAAGTTGCAATATTCTTGTTGGCTTTATGGAGAGCTTTCTATGCCTCGATAATCCCTCGAGCATCACCTTCTTCGTGACGCCTTGTCGGGAGGACACTTGGCTGCTCGGGAGCAAGCGCAGTTGGTGCCTCGGTTGGTTGTTCTGGGGCTGCATGGGAAGGCATCCCGCACAAGAAGTAGCCAACAAGCTGACCTCCCAGGGGTTGTCCCGTACCCATGAGTCGGGCGTAGTGGAAGGTGAAGACTCGAGACATCGCTCTATATCTTTCCGAGTCATGCAAAAGGAATCGGGTATAACGATGTCATTCATATAGAGTTTTGATTCCAAGGCATTCTCTGTGTCTTAGAAACTTACTTGAGTTAAATAGTATCTTCTCTATGCGATTCGGCCTTCACATATCTCTTTCATCGCTTTTCGGTTAGCGACTCGGAAAACTGGTTCTTTATTCCGAGTCCACTCTCACTCGGAATCGACTTGTGGTTATTTACTCTATTGTTTGCATAGTCAGCATTCATAGTTCATTTCATGCTTAGTCTATATCAAGTTCTTTCCCACTCGATATTCGCTATAGAACGTGTCTCTTTACTTAAGACTAAGTCATATGGAATTATGAGTATCATGGATATTAGACTCAGAAAATTCCATTTCTTTTCCGACTCGGATAATCAATTGCATAATTTTTATAATTATTTTATTATCTCGTGTCTAACCTTGGACCAAAGTATTTTATACTTTGAGAACCGAAGGTGTTTTACTTTTGTAGGTTATTCAATCGAGGATATCTTTTCAAACTACAAAAGTAGCCGGCTTCGTAACGTCAAATCACCAGCAGATATGGCTTTTCACCTTCCCCGCTTTAGTCTCGGAAGATTGTGTCGAAGGCTGCCTGCTTCTATATCCGAAAAGCTGGAACGCCAAGCCTAACGGTGGTTTCCACCACATTTATCAAGACACAACCAATGATTTTGGGACTTCCAAGAGAGTTAAACCGTTGTCCAACGTCCATATTTCAACGGATACTTTCCGAGTGACTCGGAAAGCCTTTCACAACGGTCACGAGAGGACTCTCGGTCAGCGAGATGAAGATAACGGCTACTCGCTTGGTTATCTATAAATAGAAGCCACTTCACAAGACTTGGAGGTTGCTGAATACATTGTCAATACACTTACTTGATTAAAGTTATTGTATTTACTTTCAATCTTCAACTTACAACTCCCACTCAGTAATTCATTATTTTCCGAGTTGTAAGGTCTTGTACTTAGTTACGAGACTCTTCTTACATTCTTTGTAAGGTCCCTTGACTAAGTCGTAAAGGTTAATTCAGCTTAGTTGTCCCTAGCTGAAAGGGTTATCTCAGCTAGGAAGTACTAGATCGAGATAAGGTAACTTCGAGTCTAGGAAAACTTGTATAGAGTTGTCCAAGGGAGCAACTCGGGTTCGATCGATTCACGGTATTTTGTGGACTCAAAATAGTGGATTTGACTTCGTGTCCGGATTGACACGGGCCGTGGTTTTCTGCCCCAGGAGGGTTTCCACGTAAAATCTCTGTGTTCTCTTTCCGAGTTCATTCTAGACTCGGACAGTCTTGCTTGTACTTGTTTACTCCGATTCATTGCATTCCGAGTTCAATATTTTCCGACCTCGTGCTTAGACTCGGAATCTGTCTTTGCCTCTTCTCTGTCAAAAAGTGTTTGCTCTCGCAAAGATTTTTCCATCACCCTATTCACCCCCTCTAGGGTGACTCGAGACTCTCCCCGAGCAAACCTTCAATTGGTATCGAGCCTAGCCTTTCGAAAGGATCTAACAGTCCAAAGGTTTAAAGATCGGATGGCTCGAGAACACTGGAGAGTTCGACGAAGGTAGATCTTCCAACAGGCCACCAAAATTCAAAGGTTCAAATTTCGGTCATCTGGAAGAAGCTTATGGAATGTTTCCTTATGGATCACGATGAAGAAGTATGGGAAATCATACAACAAGGAAACTACATTCCAACAAAGACAGATGAATTCAGAATCCTTCCAAAGACAAAGGCTGAGTTCACGCCAGCGAGGCGAGAAGTTCGAAAGAACTTCAAAGCCATGAACATCCTCATGTGCGCCATAAGCTCGAGAAGAATATAATCGAGTCTCTGCTCGTGACTCTGCTAAAGAGGTGTGGGACACTCGGTCAACACCTACGAAGGTACAAGTCGGGTGAGACAAGTAAAGATCAGCCGAGTATCTTCACAAATATGAGCTTTTCAAAATGGAGTCGAGAAGAGAACATTACTCGGATGTTCATATGCTTCACTGAGATCACCAACAATCTCAAATCTCCGGGAAAGAAGATCTCCCATGAAGAAATGTGTCGAAAAATTCTCGAAGCCTACCCAAGAGACGATGGGGTCCTAAGGTGACTGCCATAGAAGAGGCTCGGAACCTCTCACTCTTGAAGCCGAGACGAGCTCATTGGAAAGCTTCGACTCATGAGATACACTTGGAAGAAGAAGATGCTGAGGGTACTTCCAAAAGGAACATTGCGCTTAAAGCCTCGGAATCCAAAGAAGCAATTCCGAGCTCCTCCGAATCGGAAGATGATCCCATGGCACTCATTGCAAGAGGCTTCGAAAAATGATGAAGCACAAAAGATGGGACAAAAGACCAAAAGAAGAATTCTACAAGAAAGACAAAAGAGATAGAAAAGGTAAGTTTTCTTCTCCTTCAAAGTTATCTCTGTCTAAGAATTCGGATGTTTTGAATGTGGCAGCAAAGACCACATAGTCAAGGACTGTCCAAAACGAAGACGGGACGAGAAAAAGAAAAAGGCCATGATGGCAACATGGAGCGATGAGGAATCATCTGAAGACGACGAGGATTCGAGATGACTCAAAGTGTCCGATGGCGATCACCGACTCGGAAGGCTGAAAAGAGTCGGACTCGAACACGAGACTCGAGATAATGAGGAAGCCGATCCTCAAGAGGTAATAAACTACTTCCTCAAATTCTCCAAAGTTGATTTAGCTAAATACATCTTTACTTTGGAAGAAAAGTCCAATTCGATTCTTCTTATTTCAAGGAACAACTTGAGTCAATCACTTCGAGAGCACGTCTTTAAAAAACGAATTGGAAAAGCCGAGACTCACACTCGAGAGAACTCAAGACAAGTGCTCAAACTAATGAGACCGAGTCCGAGTTACTCGAGAAAAGAAAATGAGCAAGCGAAACGAAGCTCACTGAGTCTCAAGATCTGGTTTTCGAGTTTACTCAAGGACGGAAGAACCTTGATATGCTCTTAGGTTCACAATGTGTCTCTTTTAGAAAAGAAGGTCTTGGTTTCAACAAGGAGGAAGAATCTAATTCTTACTCGGAATTGTTCAAAAGGATTCCAGAAGCTGTTAAGTTCAAAAGGCTGAGCATGGTCCCATTCACAAAACTGAAAGGAGGACTAAACCCGGACCTATTTACAAAAGGAAACCATTTTCCTCTGTTGCAAAAGGAAAGGTTTTTAAAAGGAAAGAGATACAAACTCGGTTCTCGAGAAGAAGAAGACTCGGAATCGGACTAAACCCAAAGTCATTCAAATCTGGGTTCGAAGCACCTTCTTCCTCGGAAAAGGACCACGATAAGGAATGTTACTTGGGTTCGTTAGAGGAAGTGAGAAGGGTTAGATTCTCTCTGTTTTGCGAGTCTCTCGAGAAAAGATCAAAGGGCACTGGTACTGGACAGCGGATGTTCTCGACATATGTCGGGTGACCAAGGACTCTTTTACGAGCTGGAGTCATATAAAGGAGGAAAGGTGACCTTTGGTGATGACAAGCAAAGGCAAGATAGTGGGCATTGGGAAGATTGGTAATGAAAACAATCTGGTGAGCCCAGTCTACCTTGTCAAAGGACTAAAGTACAACTTACTTAGCATCTCCGACTTTGTGACAAAGGTCAAGAGGTAAAATTCACTCAATCCAAGTGCTACATCACATATGAGATCACCAAAGAGGTAAAACTTTCGGGTAAGAGATCAGGTAATACCTACATCATCCTTCTTTCGACCCAAGTCAGAATTTATCCTGTTTGAAAGCATCTCTTCAAGATGATTCTTGGACTTGGCATCGTAGATTAGGTCATATTAGCATGCATACTATCAAAAAGCTTGCATCTCATCATCTGGTTAGAGGATTACCTAAGCTGTGCGTTTGAGAAGGATAAAGTATGTGAAGCATGCACCGAGAGGAAACAAGTCGAGATCTTCATTCAAATCATCGAAGACAGTTTCCACATCCAACGTGCTTGAATTACTGCACATGGACCTATGTGGCGAAATTCTGTAAAGAGTCTCGGAGGTAAATCTTACATACTTGTTATCATTGATGATTTTTCAAGATTTACCTAGGTGTGTTTTCTCAAGCATAAGAATGAAGCCTTCAAGGAATTCGATAAGCTACGTAGAAAGATTCAAGTGGAGTCCCGGACTCAGATTCAAAAGATTCGAACCGACCATGGAAGGGAGTTCGATTACTCGGAATTCTCGAGTTTTGTGACAAGAATGGAATTTCTCACAACTTCTCAGCACCTAGAACTCCTCAACGGAATGGAGTAGTTGAGAGAAAGAACAGAACCCTTGAAGAAATAGCAAGGACGATGATGATTGAACACAACTTGCCTTACTATTTCTTGGCGGAGGCGATAAACACAGCCAACTACACTCTCAATCGATGCCTCATCGAGACCCATTCGAAGAAAACACCTTATGAGCTCTACAAAGGGAGGAAGCCAAACATCTCCTATTTCGGATCTTTCGGATGTAAGTGCTTTGTCCACAACAATGGTAAGGATCATCGACCAAGTTTGATGCTCGGTCGAGACGAAGGAATTTTTCTAGGTTACTCTTCTCATAGCAAAGCTTACCGTATCTTCAACAAGAGAACTAACAAAGTGGAAGAAAGTATCCACGTAGTGTTTGATGAGATTGAGCAGGAAAAACCAAGTGAATCTTCATACTCGAAGCTGAAGCTCGAAAGGATGATGACGAAGATGAGCTTACAAAGACTCGGAAGGAGATCACTCGAACGAGGAAGTTCGGAATGAAATAGCTCAAGAGGTCGCTCGGAGCGAGCAAGTCAATGGAGCCGATCACTCGGAACAAGCTTCGAAGATCAAGCTATTTAGTCCACAAACCTGGTGAATCAAAGAAGCTGGTAAAGCATTCAAATTTACTTCCAGTCATCCCCAAGAAAACATAATTTCGACATCAACGAGTGGGGTAAGAACTCGTTCTTCTCTTCATAATCTATGTGCATTCACTGCATTCATTTCACTAATCGAACCCAAAAATGCACTAGAAGCCCTTAATGAACCCGAATGGGTAGAGGCCATGCAAGAAGAGCTGAATCAATTCGAAAGAAACCAAGTCCGGACTCGACCAACCGACCTTCGACTACCCGAGTTATAGGAACCAAATGGGTTTTCAAAAACAAAGCTGGATGAGGGTGGAATAGTAGTCAGAAACAAGGCTAGACATGTAGCTCAAGGTTACAATCAAGAAGAAGGAATTGATTGTGGGGAAACCTTTGCACCGATGAGCTAGAATTGAAGCCATTAGAATATCTGTTGGCATTTGCATCCTGCATGCATATTAAATTATATCAAATGGATGTTAAGTGTGCCTTTCTCAATGGTTTTATTGAAGAAGAGGTCTATGTCGAGCGACCTCCTGGTTTTGAAAACTCGGAATTTCCAAATCATGTTTTCAAACTTCAAAAGGCTCTCTATGGTCTTAAGCAAGCCCCTAGAGCTTGGTATGAAAGATCGAGCGACTTCCTGGTTCAAAATGATTTTAAAAGAGGTCAGATCGACAAGACCCTATTCATAAAGACCAAAGGGAAAGATTTTCTCATTGTTCAAATATATGTTGATGATATTATTTTCGGTGCTACTAATGAATTTACGTGTCGAGAATTTTACGAGTTGATGAGTCAAGAGTTCCAAATGAGTATGATGGGAGAACTCAATTTCTTCCTTGAGGCTGCAAATTAAACAAGACAAAGATGGAATCTTTGTTCATCAATCAAAATACACCAAGGAACTGCTGAAGAAATACAAGATTCAAGATGCAAAGCACGCATCTACTCCTATGAGCAGCGAGTATAAAGCTCGACTCGGATGAGACAGTAAAGCGAGTAGATCGAAACTCTATTCGGGTATGATTGGATCACTACTATATCTTACTTCAAGCAGGCCAGATATAATGTTCGGTGTTTGCTTATGCGCACGATTTCAAGCTAATCCAAAAGAATCACATCTCACTACGGTGAAGAGAATATTCGAGATATCTTGCAGGCACTCGGAATCTAGGACTATGGTACTCCGGAGACTCGAAGCCGACTCGACCTGGGTACTCGAGACGCAGACTATGCAGGATACAAAGTTGATCGAAAGAGCACATCTGGAGCTTGCCAATTTTTGGGTCAATCCCTAATATCCTGGCACTCAAAGAAGCAAAACTCAGTAGCTCTATCAAGCTGCAGAAGCTGAATATATTGCAGCTGGAGCTTGTTGCGCTCGGATTCTCTGGATAAAACAACACTTGAAGGATCTTGGACTATCTCTCAACTCGGTTCCAATCAAGTGTGACAATCAAAGCGCAATCAGTATCACTAAGAATCCTGTCCAGCACTCAAAAACAAAGCATATTGAAGTCGGGTATCACTTCTTACGCGATCACTCGGAAAAGGGTGATATTACACTTGAGTTCATTCCTACTAATCTTCAATTAGCTGATATCTTTACTAAGCCTCTTGGTGAAGATCAATTCTGTTTTATTCGGAATGAGCTTGGTATGTTAAATGCTTAGTTTTGTGTTATGATTCTTGAATATTTCTGTGCCATGTGCTTTCATTGTTAATAACCATTAGTTCGATTGATCACGTGATACTTGGGCTGATAGTTATTTCGTGTTTCTAAGTCACTCGAAACTTTTCGAGTTTCGAGTCACTCGAAACTTTTCGAGTCACTCGAAACTTTTCGAGTCAAACTCGGACGTAAGAGAAATTTGGACATCAAATTTTCTGAAGCTATCTCTAGAACAGTGGAGAGTTTCGGATTATAATTTCAAACCCTTTTTCTCTCTCTTTCTCGAGCGCTGCGATCGGATCATAACCGCAGATTTTAAACCGCTGATATCTCAACCGTTGAAGAAGAACCGTCACACCGGGCATTAATGATCGATAGACAGGCTGAGTCGAACGGAGTTACTTAACGGATAGTGAACGGGCGCGCGTACTCACTATAAATAACGACTATCCATCTTCTTTTCGATATTCTAAAACTCCTTCCCTCTCAAACGAAATTCTTCTCGCGGAAGTTTGCTATGTGAATAGTGTTCCCTGATCGTCCGCGGACGTCGAAGAAGCTCTCTCTCTCTCTCGTAAGTTTTCGACTTGCTCATCTCTCTTTCTTCTACCATTTTCGTTTCCTTCTCTTCTACACCTCCTTCTCTCTTTTCTTTCGAAAAGTTTCATCTTTTCATCTCTCACAATGCCTAAAAGAGGAAACCATCCCGACTTTCGGGTTTCTTCATCCTCTAAGAAGCCTCGCACCAACAAGCCGAAAGCTCAACCCCTTCTAAACTCGTTGTCACCCGAGCATCTTGCTGCTGGACGACAAATTCTTCCCAACAACCAAATTCTCCTGGTTGTCCCACATTCAAACCACCGGAGTCTACCCTTTCTTGTGTTTCAGTGAGTTCATCTATCCTGAACTCGTTTCGAGTTTTATACTCGTCTCACCCACTCCGAAAATGTTCTAACCTCTCGGGTTCGAACATTACTGTTCAGTATCAACACCTCCCTTCTTCACGGACTGTTCAAAGTTTCTTCTCTCTTCTTGAACAGTAACCCTATCCCTTTCACTTGAAGTCGCCGACGACTTCTTTGAAAAGTATGCTAAAGAATTCCACGGGTCCGGAAAGAACTTTTACGTGACTCGATTGAAGTCGAAGCCAGAGCTTCGTGCTTCTGCTGATGAGAACCTTCTTCTCACAGCATTCCAGCAAGGAGAACCCCAACTCCAAGCACCTCAAAGCCCTCTTCGATATCCCGGAGGGATACGAAGTCGACCTCTTCCCCTCCATCATTGAGCGGATGGCCGCTGTGCCGGCTCAACTCCAGAGCAAGAAGAACACCTCCCTTCCTTTCGGTGCTCTTCTCACCCTTGTTTTCAAACAATTCCAAGTTCCTCTTCCCTCCGACCTTAACGCGGTGTACGAGGCGGCCATTGTGGTCGGCAAGAAAGAACTCCGAGGGTACGGATACCAGGAAACTAACCCCGGTGTCCGGGTTCACAACTCGGAGCCGAGGCCTCCTTCTACACCTCGGACTCAGAAATCAACCCCTCTTCCTCTTCCCTCTTCACCTGGTGGTGCCTCCACCTCCGGTGCTTCCAAAACTCTCTCTGCCCTCTTGTCCCCTGTCTTCATGGACAAGATCAGCTCTGTGTCTTCGAACTCGGAGACATGCTCGGGGCTTTTAAGTCCGTTCTTCGAGGTCCGACCATCAACCAAAAGACCGGTCGAGTCCCAAATCCGAGAGCAGCGAGTCTCTCGTTCTTGAGATGAGGGAGCTGGTTAAGGAGTAGAAGGAGCTGGCTGAGCTCCTCGAGAAAGACGGTCCAAGGCGGCTCGGGACCCGGCTGACTCGGACACATCCGAGGCGTCTTCGAGCCCGAGCTTGACCTCCTCGGACAGCGAGGAAGCCGAGGAAGCGAGAGGAAGAAGGCTGCGGATGCAACGGAGGATGCTTGAGGAACCTGCGGCTGAGCGGGCCCTTCCGGGCAAAGGGAAGAAGAGGCCGTGGCGACTGCTCCCCAAGCTCAAATTGCTGTACTCGGCTCGGACGGTAGTCCGAGTGGGTCGAAGATCTCGCTCCTCCAGCGAGTCGGCCGGAGTAGCCCCTCCAGCCCCGAGGTCCCAAGGGAAGAACCCTCGATCCCCTCTCTCCGGGTCGGCCCTCGAGCTGAGCCCTTGAGAACTATTCCGGTTCTCCCTTCGCGCGCTCAAGCACATCGTCAAGATCTTATCGGCACCGGCGCACCTCCGCCTCCACTCGAAATCCCCTCCTCCCTAGTTGGAGCCATGCACTCGAGTCACAATTCCTCGGTGTCTCTAGAATTTCTGCTTCAAAATTTTCTTTTTGTCCGGACAACTTATGTGTTTTACTTGTACTTTTCTCCCTTCTTTTTGTTTCTTGTTTTTCTTTGAAAGGCAAGGGGGAGAAATGTAGTCGAAACTCGGTTGTCTTGTTTAGGGGAGTTTATTCCCTTGTAATTTTTTTTAAATGAATTGATGCATTTCCTTATTCATTTCGAGTTCTTTCTTTTACGAGATAATGAGTTAAAGCATACTTTAATTTGCTCCGATATATTGTATATTGCTCTGATCTATTCAATATGCCTTACTTTTTATCAAACTACTCGGAATCAATCTATTTTCCTCTAACAAAGTTTCGTTTAAGTATGGAATGCCTTTCATCAAAAAGGGGAGATTGAAGACTCGAGACATCGCTCTATATCTTTTCGAGTCATGCAAAAGGAATCGGGTATAACGATGTCATTCATATAGAGTTTTGATTCCAAGGCATTCTCTGTGTCTTAGAAACTTACTTGAGTTAAATAGTATCTTCTCTATGCGATTCGGCCTTCACATATCTCTTTCATCGCTTTTCGGTTAGCGACTCGAAAACCGGTTCTTTATTCCGAGTCCACTCTCACTCAGAATCGACTTGTGGTTATTTACTCTATTGTTTGCATAGTCAGCATTCATAGTTCATTTCATGCTTAGTCTATATCAAGTTCTTTCCCACTCGATATTCGCTATAGAACGTGTCTCTTTACTTAAGACTAAGTCATATGGAATTATGAGTATCATGGATATTAGACTCGAGAAAATTCCATTTCTTTTCGACTCGAGATAATCAATTGCATAATTTTTATAATTATTTTATTATCTGTGTCTAACCTTGGACCAAAGTATTTTATACTTTGAGAACCGAAGGTGTTTTACTTTTGTAGGTTATTCAATCGAGGATATCTTTTCAAACTACAAAAGTAGCCGGCTTCGAACGTCAAATCACCAGCGAGATATGGCTTTTCACCTTCCTCGCTTTAGTCTCGGAAGATTGTGTCGGAAGTTGTCCGCTTCCATATCCGGAAAAGCTGGAACGCTAAGCCTAACGGTGGTTTCCACCACATTTATCAAGACACAACCGATGATTTTGGGACTTCCAATAGAGTTAAACCATTGTCCAACGTCCATATTTCAACGGATACTTTCTCGAGTGACTCGGAAAGCCTTTCACAACGGTCACAGAGGACTCTCGGTCAGCGAGATGAAGATAACGGCTACTTTGCTTGGTTATCTATAAATAGAAGCCACTTCACAAGACTTGGAGGTTGCCGAATACATTGTCAATACACTTACTTGATCAAAGTTATTGTATTTACTTTCAATCTTCAACTTACAACTCCCACTCGGTAATTCATTATTTTACGAGTTGTAAGGTCTTGTACTTAGTTACGGACTCTTCTTACATTCTTTGTAAGGTCCCTTGACTAAGTCTGTAAAGGTTAATTCAGCTTAGTTGTCCCTAGCTGAAAGGGTTATCTCAGCTAGGAAGTACTAGATCGGATAAGGTAACTTTTGAGTCTAGGAAAACTTGTATAGAGTTGTCCAAGGGAGCAACTCGGGTTCGATCAGTTCACGGTATTTTGTGGACTCAAAATAGTGGATTTGACTTCGTGTCCGGATTGACACGGGCCGTGGTTTTCTCGCCCAGGAGGGTTTCCACGTAAAATCTCCGTGTTCTCTTTCCGAGTTCATTCTAGACTCGCAGCAGTCTTGCTTGTACTTGTTTACTACGATTCATTGCATTACGAGTTCAATATTTTCCGACCCCGTGCTTAGACTCGGAATCTGTCTTTGCCTCTTCTCTGTCAAAAAGTGTGTGCTCTCGTAAAGATTTTTCCATCACCCTATTCACCCCCTCTAGGGTGACTCGGACTCTCCCAGAGCAAACCTTCGGAAGGGCATAATAGGCATGCTCTGTTCCGTGGTGGCTTGCACTTGTTCTTGCACTTGTTGTGCGACAGTCGTTTTAAGGGTCTCTATTAAGTTCGAAGAGCCCCTAGGGTGACGTACCCCTCCAACAAGGTGTGGCGGTTGCTCGGTAGACCACAGAGATGATTCCGCCTCCTCGGCTTGAGGAGCGTCGCGGGATTGGCACTCCTTAGGCATTAAACGATGAGGGTGAGGGACCGGTGGGTTAGTTGTGTCCTGCATCATCTTGGGTCGAGATCGAGTGCCACTGGTGGCCATATGCTACCTTCCTCCCCACAGACGACGCCAAACTATTTCCGGAGAAAACCGAGTTGATGATGTGGATTGATGATTCGGAGAGAGGAAGGATTTACCACACCGGTTCTAAGGACGTGGCACGATCTATCCTATTCCACGTGGCGACCGCTCGAACTCGCAAAGGCGAAGCCCGGGTGGTGGATCCCGGGAACGCCCTCCGACGCTCAAGTTAGTAGTGAAGTAAGTTGGATGGATCGAGGAGAGCTTCCTCAATGTGTGTGGGGGATTCCTTGGGAGTTGAGAAGTTTTCCAAAGATGGAAGTTACGAGGATGAGTGTGGATGAACGTTGATGAACGTTGATGAATGTTAATGAATGTTGAGAGCTTAGGAAGCTTGGAGGTATGATTATGAGAAAGATGAGACTTTGTGAAATGTGAACACAACATGTCCCTTGGGATTGGAAAATGGTGTGTATTTATAGGATATTTTAAAGGGGTAATAGAGTAATTTACCGTGGCTTAGGGGAAACCCTAGCCCTAATGGGCTTTGGGCTTCTACCTGGTCCGTTAAGGGTTGGCTTGGGCCGAGATCTCCATTACCCCGACTAATTAGGCACAATTAGCTGGTGACGTGGCTGGTGAGCTGATATGATTCGGGAAATACCCGAATCAAGTTGAATAATTTATCTTATAACTTTACTTCCAAATGGATGTTGAAGTCAATGAATAGCTCCCTTAATGAAAATCCAGAGTTTCATAGTACCAAATTACCCACAAAAATTCACCAATGATAACCCTAAAATTGCAATATGAGATTAATCTATTTTCTTAGGTCATTGAGCACGAAGGAGCATCCAAATTAAACAAGAAAAGTTTACTAATTGGTGCTAGCCACAATCATCGGAGAGGAATAGGGGAACTCGGAAGGGAGAGATGGAATCAGGTACAGAGCAATGAAAAGGAAAGACAAGCAAATGAAATGGTTTTTGATTGGCACGACGTCGTTTTGCTTTCTATCGCAAAAATCCGTCGTAATATATCTACATTGTTTTTAACTCATTTTATTTAACATTTGTCACGCGTATTACTATATATCACAACTAGTTTCTAGCCTCATTGTCAAAAACTATTATATATCACAACCAGTTTCTAGGCTCATTGTCAAAAACCATTACTTGTATCGGGAGAAAATAAACTCATTGTTATTAAATACCCTTTTACAAAGAGAAATGCAACCACTTACAAGTTTTGGTCATAATTGTAGTATTCTTTTGTAGTATTTGTCATTATTAGGGTTGGGGGCAACGTGCTTGGGTCGGGGCCGGCCCATCACTATAAAGGGTCGGGCTAGGCCGGGGAAAAATATAAATGGGCTGGGCAGGTCATGGCCCAGCTGACTCTGACCCGCCGAATAATCGCCCATGGGCTGGAGCTAAACATGAATTGACGTTAGTGCTTGGTCCCTAACACACCCCCTCCCCAATATTTTTGGATAAAATCAACTAAGGTTTCGCTTGAAATCATGTCGTACTAATTTCGAGAGGTGGGTTTGTTTTAAAAGCATCACATCAAATTTTCGATTAGCGAAGATTTTTCATAAACTTACAAAATCCGATCCCGAGGATCCAAGGCAAAGGTCTCATAAGTCCATTACACATAGGCAAGCCTATGAATGCTTAGTCTAATGCTCATAAACTACAGAAAACATAGTACAAAAGGGAAAAGACTAGAATGTTCCCCCTCTTGATCTGCTAAGTTGTGGAGAATTTCTTCCTGCCATGAGAACTCGAGGAAAACATAGGATCATCCCTTCTACTTGAAGATTTCTAGGCAAGCTTTTTCTAGCAAGCTGTGGGGATAGTGTCTTCAAGTACCTTTGGAATAACAAAGCTAAAATCATCCTGATTGATATGACTGTATTGTGGATTCTTCTCTAGAAAATGTATAACTTCGAGAAAGACATCTCACTTTCTTGCCGAGTGGGAGTTACATAATGTGCATCCAACTTGGAGTAATATGATGACAGTCATTGCAATCAACACCAATAACTCCTATCTAGTGACCCCTGAATGAAAACCCCAACAAAAAAATCATCAAACATAGCATACCTAAGATATTCCTTCACTATCCATCCCTAAGATAGGAGAACAAAAGCATTATTAATCACCTGAATATCTTTCCGATTAGAGTTAAAAGACTGCAATGCTTGAAATGAAGCACTCATGGTTAAAGCTATCAAGAAGTATCATAGTTGAAACCATTTCAAATTTTGGTGCATACTAACACCAACCAAATATTTATATAATAACATCAGGTACAACAATCAGACTCATGAGTTTGTTTAAAAAACAGCCAAAGCCCAAATAAGAAAGTCAAAAGAACAACCGAGGCCAGCGGTTAAACTAGGAAGAAGCTGAATATATAACGCCGATAACAAAAATAAAGAATGCTTAAAAATGGGAAAGTGATCATGTTCGAAACAAGAGCAAGCTAATGTAGAAAGTTCCAACAAATTTTGCACATAAATCATGGTCTTGGTGGAGCTGGGAATTAAATATGTTAAAGCACAAGAAGGAAGTTCATCCAACATTTGAACAAATATAAGTCCTTGACCATGCAAAATGAATTTAGTTGATTAAGGCCTTAGTATAAACTTCAACAAAGATTTGTCAACATCATACCCAAAATATCATTCTGGTACAATAATTCAATCTTTTGCACAAAAGCAACTAATAATATCCAAGCGGGTTAATCTAAAGAACAACCATATTCTTTCACGGGGTTAAGCGGCAAAACAAAGTAAAACTTGAAACTATCCCCATAATTCCGAATTGTCCATTACACTATTCATCATTAACCTAGATAATACTCAGAGAAATTACCCAAAAATGACCCAATGAAATTCCCAAAACAGAAATGGGACACTAGAATTCTCAAAATGGGGTAGTAATGCCCCGTACCCGAACGAGAAACTCAACGAAAAGGGCAGAAATGAAAGAGAGAGAAAGAGGGAATTTTTGAAAAATACAAAGCAAGTACCGAGGAGTGCGGGCGAGAAGGTAGTGGCGCTGGCCAAATTAGGGTTTCGATGAAGTAGAAAGAGAGAGAGAGAGAGAAAGCCGATTCATCGAGCAACGTAAGAAGAGCGACGGTGGCGAAGGCTTCGGGCTCCGGTTCACCGGTGACGGTGGTGAGATGGTGGAAGAGCGACGGCGAGAGACACGAGAGAGACAGGGCGTGCGAGAGAGAGAGAGAGAGAGAGAGAGCAATGGCGGTGAGAGACAGGGCGTGCGAGAGAGTAATGGTAGCGAGAGAAAGAGAGAGCGAGCAAGAGACAAGGCGTTCGTGAGCAATGACCCTTTTGCTTTGACCGAGTTAGTGGCCCGTGGCTGACTCGTTAATGGCCTATCTTCACATGACCCTTTTCAGCTCGACCCTTTTATTACTAAACTTGGGCTTCGACCCTTTTTTTCAACTCGACCTGCTGCCCAATGGGTACCTTGCCCATTGGCCAACCCTAGTCATTATCTATTATTTTTATTTTTTAATGGTAAGTGGACTATTCCACCATTCAGCTTCTTTTATAAAATGTAACCCTAGTGGGCTATTGGGTGGGACAAGGATGCACAATAATTAGATTACGCCTGCCGGAGGTCAACTATTAAAACCAAGCTTACCAGGAGTTTACCGGACTCCATAACTTCCACCAAGGAAATTATGATTCAAGCTTTGGTGGACGAGTGTAGAAACTAATTCACATAGCAATTGAGCCAAGTATTCTTGATATTGTCTAATTTTTTTTTTTGTTTGCAACATTACCACCAACAATTTATATATAGTAATAATTGTTTATAATTTGATTTTTCTTTTTATGTAAGTTCATTTCATTTTAAAATGGATAACGAATGTTGTTAATAATTTACAACTCCTTTTTCGATATTTATAACTGATGTTTTCATGGTTGGTGGATATTGAATGGAAAAAATGCTAAAATAAATAAAAAAGGATATTTTTATTCTTCATTTGAGCCTAAAGTTCCATCTATCTCTCTCTCTCTTGCAGACCCTCTCTTTCTCTTCCTCACTTTCTCACTCGTTCGGCATCTTTCGGTCTCTCTCTCTTTCTCTCTCGCTTTACGAAGGTGAGTCTCTCACTTTCGAAGGTTAAAGTCGCCCAATAATTATCTTTTATAACCTCGAGTTTCATAATTTGATCAATTTGATACCTCACTCAAATAAACCTTCTTAGCAAATTTCTAATTGCAAACTCAACCATTATCGTCAATGCAATTTGAAAACCGAGGAAAAGATGAAAAAATGAAGAGAGAGGATGGTTCATTCATAGAGAGGAAAGAACTTATAGTGATATATGATAGAAGAAGATGACGAAGAAAGAAAGAAATTACCCATGAGAGCTACTCCATTACTTTTTTCCTTTAAACCTAATAAAAAAATGCTCGGGGTGATAGCGAGTGGGGTAAAGTAATAAAAGGGGTATTTTAGTTTTGTCAATGTTACGAGCACCTGTTTCAGGCAAAATCACCTATATTTGTAAAATCATAATAATCTTGGGGAGAAGGCGTCCAAAATCATTTTCCGTAATTCATGGGTAAAATTTCAATTGACACGAAGGTACGAATACTCAAATCTATTTTAAAATAGAGTAGATCTTGGATTATATATATATATATATAGATATATATATATATATATATATATATATATATATATATATATATATATATATATATATATATATATATATATATATATTGTTGGATGTCCCTAATAGGAGGTGATCTGTCCGGTAATTCCACCTTCGAGCTCCGATCCCACTTGTTCATACTTATAGAATCTCCGTTAATGTGCGAGAGGTCTCGCATCGGCCTCGCGGAAGAAGCGGATGTGAAGGCCATTAAGTCACCTGCTGATCTCCTCCCCGACTCTCCGGACATCCTCTTTCTCTATCCCACTCTATCCAAGCGATCGAGTTTTGCTTCTTTCCTGTAAGTCGATCGATCTTGATTTGTTCTCCTCCCCTTTCCGTAGAGATCTGAACTCTATGATTCGATTCTTTATTCTATTCTCGAATACACACACACAAACACACACACATGTGAATATGTGTGCGCGGACACACACAAACACACACGCATGCACGCACGCATGCACGCGCGCACACACGGATATATATATATATATAATTCAAATGAACACTCTCCTTTAAATGTGCTCCATCATTAGATAAGCACTTAAGATCTTACTCATCCAATCTTAATTTAAGATCTTAATTGTCCTATCACAATTTAGGGGTCTAAATTAAAAGGGTTTATATATATATATATATATATATATATATATATATATATATATATAAAAGGGAGGGTTCAAATGAGCCCTCCCATTTGGGTGAGCCTCAACTTTAGATGAGCACTTTTAATCTGAACCATTGAACTTTCAATCAAAGACTGAGATTAAAAAGGAAAATTATAATTTTAAAAAAAGGAAAAATATATATTTTTCACGCGAGAGGGCGAAGGAGGGTCTCGACGCCTTTGCTGAGCCCTCATTCTCACGTTTTTCTCCTCTCTCTCCCTCTCCCGTCGGAGCTCTCCCCGATGCTGGCATCTACCTTCCGGCCTCCTCCCACCGCCGGCCTTCGTTCTCGAGCCCTTTCTCGTCCGTCCCTCGCCAACGCTCGCTAGTTTGTGCTCACTCGTTCGTCCTCTCTACTCGGTGGCTACCCTCTCCGAACTCGCTCTGTTGCCTAGACACCGGCGTCACCAGCCCATCCTTGGCCACCTTCCGTCCTGCCTTGTCTATCTCTCTCTCCTCCCTTGTTGAGGAGCACGACCCCACCGGAAATTGTAAGTAAGAGTTTCAATTAAATCTAGGTTTGCAATTCCTTTGTCTCTCGATCCCTTCTTTGTCTCTCTCTCTCGATCCCCCACTCTCTCTCTTTATCTCTAGCCACAGCCCATCTGTCTCCCCCAGCAGCCTATCGCCACTAGAAATAGACAATGGGATCGAGGCCATCTTGGAGACGTTTTCGGGTATGTTTTCTTGCTCATCTTGTTTCTGTTTTTCTTAATTTTGTCGATTAAAATGCTTTTAATTGTTTTTCTTACATATTGACATTTGAAGCGGTGATTAATTTGCTCATCTTATGGATTTTTGGATTTTGTGGATTATGAAACTTGTGATGAATTTTGTGGATTTCAAACTGGTGATGAATTGTGTCGATTTGATATTTTGGACAATATTATATGTAAGGACGGCCTGTTGCCATTGAGACGGGGGAGCATAAACAAGTAAATTCGAAGTTATTTAGAGCGGATTGCTTATTCTATTTTTGAGTCTGTTTCTTTTTTATTTGCAAATAGAAGTTGTAATAAGACTGCCCATGTGCCGACCAAGCATGCTTTAGTTGAGAGGAGTTGTAGAACTTGGTCTAGGAATTGCCCCGAGATCTTGCTATTCATGCTTGACAAACTTAATTTATTAGTTGAATGTCATGGTGTATGACTTTAGTTGACTCTAATCGTGAATAACTCATTTTGCTTGTTGATTTTGGGCACTTGAATTGAGTATTGAAGTTGATGTGGTTTCTCAGGTGTATTGGTGATTTTTGTGTACCCTATTAGCTCAATGGAAGAGGATTTGTGTGAAATGCGGAAAAGGTGTAGGTTCAATTCCTACATAGGCTTTGTTTGTGTTCTTCTCTTAATTGTACATCGGAACCCTCATTTGAGTTCACTCCGGCTATTTTGTTTTTGTTCTTCTCTTAATTATGCAAATTGTCCGAGCAACTAGAGATGTGCATAAAACACCCCATTTGAGTGGAAAGTCTGTTGTGTTTCCAGGAATGTTTCCCCTACTTGGAGAAGCTTTATAAAAAACTTGCCAACATTAGTAACCATCAAAAACTTGCCAAATTCTAGCCTTAGAAGGCATGTATATAAAAAATCACAGTTTAACCAAAATGGGAAGGGGAAAAAGAAAATTCAATTTACAACCATTTCTCGAAACCAACATCAAGTTTGAAGTTCCGTATTAAACAAAGGAGAGTTTCTTTGTCCCTTTGAGTACCTAATTCAGTAGCAAATTGTACCTTGAATCAACAATGCTTCCCAAACAATGCTTCAGACATGCTTCTTGATAATTGTTATTGTTGCCTTGGATCGAATAGTAGCGTATCTTGAAAGTGTATGCCATCACATAGCTTCTTGGACGGGAGGGTTTTATCCCGCGACTAATTGTGGCTGTGATATCATCAATCTTGCCTTGCTTGAATAGTTTCTTTTTCCTTCTCTTGCATCTGCTCGGGTAGGATCTTCATCGCCTATTCTAGCTAAAATCTCTGGTCCACGCATTTAAGGAAGTAACCATACCTCTGTAAAACACAACATATCTTTCTATTTATTTGTAGCCCCCATTGCTATGCCTTTCCTATCCGTATAATGTACACATTTCGATAAAAGGAATTACGAGAACAATAAAAGAAAACAGTAAGAATTCAGTATATATAGTGTGTCAAAGTGCAAAAGCATCTCTTTACGTCGGACAATTAGCAACTCGCTTCATAAAGATGATAACTACATTTGCAAAAATCTCACCACTTGTATAAATCGAAGGAAGTACGCTACCCTTAGACTTCTCAGCTGGCATGTAGAAAATGTCTCAAAAATAAAAAATTTTGCTTGAAAACTAGGAACTCATTATGCTGAAATTAGAACTCTTACTGTTACTACTCTTTCCTCTATGGTATAACCTTCTAACTTCATTTTTAGGTGTGTCCATAGCCCCGGCTGCTCAAAAATAAACTTCCTTCAACTTTTACGCGTATGTCTTGCTTGGCAACGACACTTGTTCTATCCTAGATTGAACTTGCTAGCAACTGCACTTGTTCGATCAATTGGAGGGCATATCCATCAAAAGATGTGTAAAATATAACTAAAAATTACCTCAAATATTACATACTAATAAATGGAAAAAAAGTCTCAAAAAAAAAATCTGCTGAAAATTAGGAACTCATTATGCTTGAAATTAGAACTCTTTCTTTTACTACAATTTCCTCTATGGTATAACCTTTTAACTTCATTTTTAGCCGTGTCCGTAGCTGTGGCTTCTCAAAAATAAACTTCAACTTCTATGTGTATGTCTCACTAGCAACGACACTTGTTCTATCCTAGACTGAACTTGCTAGCAACTACACTTGTTCGATCAATTGGAGGGCATATCCATCAAAGATGTGTAAAATATAACTTAAAACTACCTCAAATATTAAATAACAATAAATGTAAAAAATGTCTCAAAAATAAAAAATTCTCGCTGAAAATTAGGAACTCATTATGCTGAAATTGGAACTCTTGCTTTTACTACAATTTCGTCTATGGTATAACCTTCTAAATTCATTTTTAGGCGTGTCCGTAGCCCTGGCTGCTCAAAAATAAACTTCCTTCAATTTTTACGCGCATGTCTTACTAGCAACGACACTTGTTTTATCCTAGACCGAACTTGTTAGCAACCGCACTTGTTCGAGTCAACTTTTATGCATGTTTCTAGTTTTGTTTTCAGCCTATGTGGGATTTGAACCCACATCTTTGTGTAATAACACAAATGCTCTACCAATTGACTTAATAGGCGTCCAAGGTTTCATAGACATAGACACTGAATTCAGATTTAGCTATAGAAAGACATTTAAGTACAATTCATAACTTGCAACTAGGGAATGCTCGCTATAGTTTCATGTCGAAGAAGAAGAACCATGGGAGTTCTAATCCTAAACCATAAAAGGTGAGAAGAAAAAGGATCATGGCGGTTTCATGATGTTACTTGCAGCTTTTGATTTATCTCAAATAAATCCTCTGCAACCTGAGCTCACAAAAGTTCTCCTAGAAATGAAGTTCATAAACTGTAATCAAACTGCTTATTTATGTTGCTCATATCAACATGATGCATTGCCGATACCTTCAGCCCATAATTAAGAGAAATTATATTGGAAGTTGCATATTCTACCATTAACTAAGAGGAGTAGTTTTATGTTACGTTAAGCCCCATGGAAATGCTTCAAGACTTATTATAAAGGATCTTAAATTTGTAGCTTTGTTGAACTGTTGCTCTATGTTAGCTGATGTTGCTTTTTCTTTCCTGTCCTTCGAGTTCTCAGCCTATCGGATGGTATTGCTAGTACTCGGTACGAGTGTTAATTATACCAACCCGAGTAAACCCATAACATACAAAACATGTTTATGATATGAGAAACTAAGGCTCGGGAAGATATCCAAAACCACAAAAGTGCACATACTCATTCAAAAGAGCTAAAAACGACCTGGAAAAGGACAATCGGTATCACAAGTATGATTCCCACGGTCGTTGCACTGCTGTAGTAGAATACCAAGGATTGAAGAGTATGGGCGCTAGCATAATTAACACTGTATGCGAGTACTAGTAACACCATCCAATACGCAGAGAATTCTGAAGGAAATGAAAGAAAAAGCAACATCGGCTAACATTAAGCAACGAGTTCAACAAAGCTGCAAATTTAAGATCCTTTATAATAAGTCTTGAAGCATTTCCATGGGGCTTAACAGAACATAAAACTACTCCTCCTAGTTAATGGTAGAATATACAATCGCCAACATCAGATTCGGAAAAATAACGACTTAAAGAACCCGACCACGAATCAAAATCACCCAATATTAAAATTAGAATCAATTCAATTCAAAAATCCAACACCAAATCAAAATCAATTCAATTCAAAAACACCAAATCCATAGAAATTATACATCGGAAAATCAAAATCAGAATCTCCAATACCGAATTCGATTTCTCCTTCCCAAATCGAATTAATTGAAAAATTAAGAGAGATAAAAAAAGGTGGATACCTGCAATTTTCTCCTTCCCAATTCGATTTTGATAGCAATGAGAGTGAGAGAGAGAACGGGCTCGGCGATGGCAGGCGACGATGGACATGACCGACGAGCGAGAGAGACAACAACAACGAGTGATTCAGCGCGAGAGATACCGATGAGACCAATTCAGGCGAGAGGAAGGAAAGCGGCACAGAGAGCATAGGGCGGCGAGAGGGACAACTCGACCGGAGGTGGATGCCGGGGGAGGAAGTCGGCAGGTGGACACCGACGGTGAGAGGTGGCCCAGCAGAAGAGAGAGAGAAGAGGAGATAAGAGGGAGAGCGAAGAGTGCTGAGGGACGAGAGATCGGGGTCCGACCCCTTCAACTTTTATTTTTGTCTTTCTTATTTTTTTTTAAATCAAAATTATTTCTTTTAATCTCAACAATTGAATCAAAATTAGATGGTTGAGATTAAAAGTGCTCACCTAAAGGGAGGGCTTACTTGAACCCTTATATATATATATATATATATATATATATATATATATATTATATAAGAAGGTCTAGATCAACAGGGATGATTAGAGTGTTTTTTTCTTTTTTTGAAAAAATGTTTCTCTGGAGACCTGGCTGGCGGTGGGTGGGAGGAGGCTGGAAGCATTGTTCTCCTCTCTCTCTTTCTTTCTCTCTCTCTCTCTCGCTCTGTATGTTCTCATCTCATGCTCTCTTCTCTCCCTTTCTTGTCTCTCTATCCTATCCGTGGCTCTCACCATACTCTATCTCTCTCTCACCAGCCGGAATTGATGACTCGGATTCTAACTCTTAGTCATTCCAAGTACTACATGAATACTCGGGTATGAACCTCATCCCTTCTAAGTTTTGATTTAAAGTCATTCCGAGTGTTATAGAAGCTCTTATATAAGTTTTTATTCGTTTCTAACTGACTAAGAAAACACATTCTTGTATATCTTCTACACTCGATGTTTCGACTCACTCGGACATCACTCACAACTAGTGCATGTTCAAATAATTTCTCTAACTCTTTTATTTTGAGTTCTAACTGCATACTTCAACGCAAAGTGAATTACGAGTGTTAATTCCTTTTTCTAAGTCAGTTTGTTTATTTGAGAATTATTTGTCCGGATCAAGTCGTTATACTCTAATGATTCTACTCTTTTTAACTTGATCATTCTTAGGATTGACTATGATGCAATTTAAGTATATTGAATATTAGACTCGGAAAATTCCACTCTTCTAGGCCTAAGATAATTATGTACTTAATTGTCTTAATTAAATTATTATCTATGCCTAATTTTGAACCAAAGTATTTTATACTTTGAGAACCAAACTGGTTTACTTTTGTAGGTTATTCAAACAAGGTTATCTCATTACAAAAGTAGCCGGCTTTTAGTCTGTCAATCAACAACGAAACAAGCTTTATCTACTTCTAAACAGGGCTCGGACACCATGGCGGGGTTGTCTATTTCCAACACTGGAAAACTCCAACTCTAGGCTCAAAGGTGCTTTCCACCTTACTTTTTAGACATCACCATTTGACTGGAGTACCTTTTGGAGCCAAGAGCCGTTGCACAACGTTCACATCCCAACTGAAGACTCGGTCTCTAAATCTAAACCATTACGAGTACTACATGAAGACTCGGGTATAAACCTCATCCTCCCTAAGTTTTGATTACAAGTCATTACGAGTGTTATAGAAACTCATGTATAAGTTTTCATTCGTCTCTGACTGACTCGGAAAACACATTATTATATATCTTCGACTCACTCGGATTTATCGCATGCTCAAATAATCTCTCTAACACTTTTTATCCGAGTTACGATTGCATATTTCAATGCAAAGAGAATTATAGTGTTAATTCCTCTTTCCAAGTCAATTTGCTTGTTTGAGAGTTATTTGTCTAGATCAAGTCTTTATACTCGATGTTTTTCACTCTTTTAACTTGATCTTTTTTAGGACTGACTCTAATGGAATTTGTGTATATTAAATATTAGACTCGGAAAATTCCACTCTTCTATGACTAAGATAATTATGCAATTAATTATCTTAATTAAATTATTATTTGTGCCTAATATTAGACCAAAGTATTTTATACTTTGAAATCAAAGTGGTTTACTTTTGTAGGTTATCCAAAAGTAACTCCGAATACACACTTTTCCGAGTCCAATCTAGACTCGGATTATCTTGTTCATTCTTTTTAAGCTTAAAAGTTTCTAAGTTTGTTAAAATTTCCTCATCACCCTATTCATCCGCCTCTAGGGTGACTAAGACTCACCAAGAACAAGCCTTCGATTGGTATCGAGCCTAACCTTTCAAAAAGGATCTAACAATCCAAAGGTCTAATGATCATATGGCTCAAAACATCGGAGAGTTTGATGAAGTAAGATCTTCCACCGGACTACCAAAGTTCAAAGGATCAAACTTCGTGCCTTGGAAGAAGCTAATGGAATGCTTTCTGCTGGACAACGATGAAGATGTTTGGAACAACATCCAAGAAGGCAATTAGATTCCAATGATGATGGAAGGTACAAGATCTGTGCCTAAGGAAAAGTTCGAGTACATCAATGAGGAGTCGGAAAAGTTCGAAAGAACTTTAAAGTGATGAACATTCGATGTGTGCTATCAGCTCGGAAGAATACAACGAGTGTCAGCTTGTGACACGGCTAAAGATGTGTGGGACACTCTTGTCAACACATATGAATGAACAAGCCAAGTGGAATAGGCGAAGATAAGTCAATATGTTCACAAATATGAGCTGTTCAAGATGGAGCTAAAAGAAAACATCACTCGGATGTTTATATGCTTCACCGAGATTACAAACAATCTCAAATCTCTGGATAGAAAGATTTCCCATGAAGAAATGTGCGAGAAAATTTTACAAAGTTTACCAAAGAGAAGATGGGGTCCCAAGGTGTCAACCATCGAGGAAGCTCGGAACCTCTCTCAACTAAAGGCGAGACGAGCCGATTGGGAAGGCGCTTACCCATGAAATTCACCTGGAAGAAGAGGATGTCGAGGTTAGCAATAAAAAGAACATTGCACTGAAAGCCTCGGAAAGTAGAGGACAAAGTCCGAGTTCCTCGGACTCAAAAGAAGACCCCATTGCACTCATTTCCCGAGGCTTCAAAAGAATGATAAAGCACAAGAAATGGGAGAAAAGACCAAAGGAAGAGTTCTATAAGAAGGATAAGGACATAAAAGGTAAATACTCTTCCCCTTCAAAATTATCGTTAACGAGAGAACTCTGGTTGTTTTGAATTTGGCAGCAAAGCTCACATAGTCAAAGGCTGTCCAAGGAGAAAGAGGGATAGAAAGACGAAGAAGGCTATGATGGCCACATGGAGTGATGAAGACTCATCCGAAGAAGATGAAGATTCCGATGACTCAAAGTGTCCGATGGCACTAACAAACTCGAAAGCTGAATCCGAGTCGGAATTTGACAACTCGGACACCGAGGAGACAAGTTCTCAAGTTCTCTAAAGTTGATTTAGCTAAATATATTTATACTTTAGAAGAAAAGTCCAATTCGATTCTTCTCAATTCAAAGAACAACTTGAGTCTCTTACTTCGAGAGCAACTATTTGAAAAATGAATTGGAAAAGCCGAGACTAACTCTAAAAGAACTCAAGACTAGTACTCAAGCTAATGAGACTGAGTCCGAGTCACTCAAAAGGGAAAATGAGCATTTGAAAAGAAAGCTCAATGAGTCTCAAGAGCTTGTTTT
This sequence comes from Talinum fruticosum, assembly GCA_021018815.1. Taxonomy (NCBI): domain Eukaryota; kingdom Viridiplantae; phylum Streptophyta; class Magnoliopsida; order Caryophyllales; family Talinaceae; genus Talinum; species Talinum fruticosum. The sequence continues at coordinate 5,953,483 of JAITYX010000012.1, forward strand.
GCAATTCACTTAAGGTTAAAAAACCTTGACATGCTTTTAGGCTCTCAATGTGTTTCCTTTAGAAAAGAAGGACTTGGTTTTAATGAAGTGGATGAATATAACTCCTACTCAAATCTTTTTAAAAAGGATTCCAAAAATGTGAAGTTTAGGAAGGCTAAGCATGGTCTTATTCATAAATATGAAAGGAGGACTGAGCCTAGACCAGTTTATAAGAGAAAACCTTCTCCACCCGTTTATAAAAGAAAAGATTTTAAAAAGAAAGAAACATAGACTCGGTTTTCTAAAAGAAGGCTCGAATTAGACCAAACCCAAAGTAATTCAAATCTGGGTTCCCAAGAGTCTTCTTCCTCGAAAAGGACAACAGTAAAGGGAGCTACTGGGTTCGTTAGAGGAAGTAAGAAGGGTTAGTGTGTTTATGACTTGCGGGTAACTCAGAAAAGAGCGAAAGGTCATTAGTACTTAGACCGTGGATGCTCACGCCACATGTTAGGAGACTCAAGTCTTTTATGAGTTAGAAGATTTTAAAGGACGCAAAGTAACTTTTGGAGATGATAGTAAGGGCAAGATAGTTAGGATAGGTAAGATTGGGAAAGGAGACAACCTGGTCAGCCCAGTCCTATCTTGTCAAGGGATTAAAGTACAATTTACTCAACATCTCTCGGTTGTGTGACAAAGGTGAAGAGGTAAGGTTCACTCAAACCAATTGCTATATTTCTGATGCAACCACCAAAGAGACTAAGGTCTCGGGTAAGATATCGGGTAATACGTACACTATTCCTCTTTCGATCCAAATCACAATTTATCATGTTTAAAAGCATCATTGCATGATGATTCTTGGACATAGCATCGTAGACTAGGCCATGTTAGCATACATACTATTAAAAAACTTGCATCTCATGGTTTAGTTTACCTAACTTTGCATTTAAGAAAGATAAAATCGTAAAGCATGGACAAAAGGGAAACAGGTCAGATTATCCTTCAAACCTCTCAAAATTGTTTCCATATCCAAAATACTACATATGGATTTATGTGGTGAAATCTCTGTAAAGAGTCTCGGAGGTAAATCATATGTACTTGTGATTGTTGATGACTACTCACGAGTTACCCGGGTTTGTTTTCTCAAGAACAAAAAATGAAACTTTCAAAGAGTTCAGCAAGCTCTGCAGGAAAATTCAAGTAGAGTCTCGGACTCGGATCAGAAAAATTTGAACTAACCATGGAAGCGAGTTCGACTACTCGGAATTTGCAAAGTTCTACAACAATAATGGTATCTCTCAAACCTTCTCAGCACAAAGAAGCCCTCAACAAATGGGGTAGTGGAGAGAAAGAACCGCACTCTTGAAGAAATAGGAAGGACAATGATGATTGAACACGATCTACCTTACTATTTACGGGTCGAGGTAGTCAACACAGACAAACTACACACCGAACGGATGCCTCATCGGACCCATATTGAAGAAAACTCCATAGAAGCTCTACAAGGGAAAGAAACCCAACATTTCATACTTCAAACCCTTTAGATGTAAGTGTTTTGTTCACAATAATGGTAAGGATCACCTGACCAAGTTTGATGCTCGGTCGGATGAAGGTATTTTTCCGGGTTACTAATCTCATAGTTAAGCATATCGTGTTTTTAATAAAAGAACTAACAAAGTGGAAGAAAGCATCCACGTTGTGTTTGATGAGATTTATCAGGAAAAAACAAGTGAATCAACCTTCTCGGACCTGAAACTAAGTCGAGATGAAGATGATCTTGCTAAACCTGAGCTCGAGACAGTGTCAAACGAAAGCAATTCGGAATGAGGCAGCTTAGAACATCAAGACTCGGAATGAACCAGCTCAGTAGCCAGCTCGGAATGCTGAAGGTAAAGCGAGATGAGCAAACTCAGCCAGATTAGACCATTGAAGATCAACCAGTACAATCAACAAACCTTATGAACCGGAGAACATGTAGAGCATTCAAATATGCTTTGAGCCACCCACTCGAGAACTATTTGTCCGACATCAACGAGTGGGATAAGAACTCATTCTTCTTTGCAAAATATATGTGCATTCACTGCATTCATATCATTAACTCGAACATAAAAAGGCATTAGAGGCCCTAAATGAACCTGAATGGGTAGAGGCCATGCAAGAGGAACTTAATCAATTTGAGAGAAAGCAAGTCCGGACTTTGACCAAACGACCTTCGACCACCCAGTCATAGGAACCAAATTGGTTTTCAAGAATAAACTAGATGAGCATGGGTTGGTAGTAAGAAATAAGGCTAAACTTGTGGCTCAAGGGTACAATCAAGAAGAAGGGATTGATTATGGGAAACCTTTGCAGCGGTTGCTAGGATCGAAGCAATTAGAATCCTTTTCGCATTTGCATCAATCATGAATATTAAATTGTATTAAATGGATGTCAAATGTGCTTTTTTGAATGGTTTCATTCAAGAGGAAGTCTATGTTGAGCAACCCCTTTGATTTGAAAACTCAGAATTTCCAAATCATGTTTTCAAATTACAAAGGGCTCTTTATAGTCTTAAACAAGTTCCCGAGCTTGGTATGAAAGGCTGAGCAGTTTCTTGGTTGAAAATGATTTCAAAAGAGGTCAGATTGACAAAAATATTTTCATAAAAACCAAGGGGAGAGACTTTATTATTGCTTAGATTTATATTGATGATATCATTTTTGGAGCTACTAATGAAAATCTCTGTTGAGAATTTTCGGAGTTGATGAGACAAGAATTCCGAATGAGCATGATGGGAGAGCTCAATTTCTTTCTTGGTCTACAAATCAAACAAGATAAAGATGACATCTATGTCCATCAATCCAAGTATACGAAGGAGTTGCTTGAAGAAGTACAAGCTTCAAGATGCAAAACATGCAGCAACACTAATGAGTAGCGAGCATGAAACTGGACTTAGACGAAAAAGGTAAAGCAATAGATCGAAACTCTATAGAGGTATGATTGGTTATTTGCTATAGCTCACATCTAGTAGACCGGACATTATGTTTAGTGTATGTCTGTGTGCAAGATTCCAAGCTAATCCAAAAGAATCACATCTCTCTACCGTGAAGAGAATTTTTAGATATCTTGCAGGGACTCGGAATCTTGGTCTATTGTTCTCAAGAGACTCAGAACCGACCCTCACTTGGATACTCGGATACAGATTGTGCTTGGATACAAGGTTGATAGAAAGAGCACATCGAGAGCATGCCGGTTTCAGGTCAATCCCTTATATCTTTGCAGTCAAGGAAGCGGACTCGGTTGCTCTCTCAACTGCTGAAGCTGAGTACATTGCGGTTGGAGCGTGCTGTGCTCGGATTCTATGGATCAAGTAACACTTGAAGGATCTTGGACTTTCATTCAAATCTATCCCAATCAAGTGTGATAATCGAGTGCAATCAGCATCACTAAGAATCCAGTTCAGCATTCAAAGACAAAGCATATTGAGATCGGATATCATTTTCTGAGAGACCATTATGAGAAAGGTGATATTGAACTTGAATTCATTCCTACAAAATTTTAGTTAGTTGATATTATTTTCACTAAGCCACTTAGTGAGGATCGGTTTGTTTTAGTAGGAATGAGCTTGGCATGATTAATGCATGATTATGTGATGTTCTAAGTGAAATTGTCTTGCATGATTATGTGTTATATGTTTTCTTTCTTTGCCTTAATAACAATTAGTTTAGTTGGCGAGTGAAACCGAGCTAAGGGTTATTATGTGTTTGCATTTTCCGAGTCACTAAGAAACCATACTCGAGTCGGACTCAATTTTTGAGGAAAATGGACATCAAACTTCGAAATCATCTCTAGACAAGTGGAGAATTTCAGTAAATTCTTTTAAAATTTCCCCTCTCTCTCTCTTTACCGTGCGCATCGATCGGTGAACCAGTCGTTAGGAAAAAGCCACTTGGAATTCTAACCGTTGGAGAGAAGAAACGTCACACTTGTCCGAGGCGACCGTTGGAGGTTTAGGTCGGACCGAATACTGAAGGACATTCCTTTTCGCTATAAATAGCATCCCTTTACCTTCATTTCACTACTTTACTCTCTTGCTTACTCACTCTCGCTCTCAAAGCTCTCGGTACTCACTCTTGTACTCTCTCTCTCTCTCTTTCGAGCTCACTCTCTCTCTCACTCTAAAATCTTCAGCCATGCCTAAAAGAGGTTCAACCCAGGATTTTCTAGGGTCTGTGACCAAGAAACCGTGCACCAAACCAACACAAGAGGGTACCTCTAACCCCTTAAAAATTTTCGTCACCCAACATCTCACGTTGGATGACAAGTTCTTCCCAACCACGTCGTTTTCGTGGTTGGCTCACATCAAAACCACTTGGAGTTTACAACTTTCTCTACTTGAGTCGGTTTATTTACCCATAACTCGTTATCGAGTTCTATTCAAATTGGTCTCACTCGAGGGAGTCATCACCTCACGAGTCTAGGACACGGTTGTGTACATCAACCTTTCCCTCCTCCATCGTATTTTCAAAGTTTCCTCTCTATTTCTCAATTGCAATCCCATCCCTTTCAATGAGATTACGGGTGAGTTCTTCGAGAAGTATGCCAAGGAAGTCCCTAAGCCGTGAAAGAATTTCTCGGTGACTCGGATGAAGACCGAGGCTAGACTTCTTTGCTTTCTTCTAATGAGAACTTTCTTCTCTCATCACTCGAGCAAAGAGAATCCTAATTCTAAGATTCTCAAAGCTCTGTTTGATATCCTTTAGGGCTACAATGTAGACCTCTTCCTAGCCATCCTTGACCAAATGGCCACGGAGTCCTTTTAACTGTTGTTTTTAAGCGGTTCAAGGTTCCCCTCCCCTCGGACCCAAATACGAGTGTCTAAGGCTACCATTATAGTGGGCAGGAAGGAACTTCGGGATACGGGGTACCAGGACATCAAGCCCGGTGTCTAGGTCCATGGGTCATAATCGAAGTTCCCATTAGCCCCTTCTAAGACCGAGACCGAGACTCGGACTCCCCTATCTCTCCCTCCTCCACCTGGTGGTGCATCCACCTCGGAACCTCCTCCTGAAGCCATTGTTTCCTTGTCTACAGTCTTGATAGACAAGATCTCTTCTGTGACCGCAGAATTTCAGGCCACTCTCCGCTCCTACAAAAACGTCCTTAAGAGTATGGTCATAAACCGAAGACGACTCGGTCTCGGATCCGGGAGCACCAGGATATGCTCCTTGAGATGAAGGGACCGATCAAGGAGCAACAGGAGCAACTTTAGCTCCTTTAAGAAAGGAGATCCAAGGCTGCTCGAGACCCCGACGGCTTAGAAACTTCTAATCAGTCCTCGAGCCCTGCCAAGTCCCCCTCCACGGAAGCAAAAGAAGAAGAAGAAGAAGAAGCTGCGGCTAAAGCGAGCTCAACTCGAGGATAAGGAGGAAGAGAAGGAAGAGGAGAAGGAGGAAGAAGAAAAGAAGGAGGAAGCCGCTCAGCAAGAGGGACAAGCTGCTGAAGTCCATGAACCAGAAGCTGATAAGCTCGGACAGCAGCCTCGAGTGGGTTAGAAGACCCCGCGGACGTTGGTCGGTTCATAGTGGTAAAAACAGAAGAAGCACCTCTCTCCGCTGTATTCCGGGAGGATGAGCCCCTAGATGACTTAGTTACGGGTCAGCCAGTCGGAACTAAGCCGATATTAGATATCCTAGTGCTACCACTCGTCACGGACTTCAACGTCATCCCAAGCCTACCAGGTCTGCGGTGCACCGCACACTCATCCACCTCAGCACCCTCAGTACCCCAAGCACCCCGTCTTAATTTCGTCTCTTTAGTTCTGTTTTTTTGTCCAAACATCAACTATATCTTCTTGATGTGTTCTTCCATGTTTTTTTTTTGTTGAAAGGCAAGGGGAGAACAATAGAAAAATTGATGTTGTTATGTTTAGGGGAGCTCACCCTCTTTCTTGTATTTTTTCTTTCTTGTATTTTTTTCTTTCTTGTATATATGAATAAATTTTCTTTCTTTGGGCAGAATTCTTTCCGAGTTAACTCTTTCCGAGTTCGATCTCCTATTATTTATTTTCTACTCGATATATCCGTTTATATTTTTTTGTTCCGCTCCGATATATCTCGTTCATATTTTTTATTGTTCCGCTCCGATATAGTTGTTCATATTTTTTTTGCTAAATATGATATCTCGCATAAATGTTCTAAGTAGTGATAGTATGTGCAATGCCTTTTCGAGTATGCAATACGCTTCACTCACTACTTTTCATTTTGATATGTTCTATCGATTAAGAATGAAAACTCATAATTTACACTAACAAAGTTTCTATCCGAGTGTGCAATGCCTTTCATCAAAAAGGGGAGATTCAAGACTTAATCTCTAAATCTAAACCATTCTTAGTACTACATGAAGACTCGGTATAAACCCATCCTCCCTAAGTTTTGATTACAAGTCATTCTAAGTGTTATAGAACCTAATGTATAAGTTTTCATTCATCTCCGATCGACTCAAAAACACATTATTGTATATCTTCTACGTTAGTGTTTCGACTCACTCGGATCTATCACATGCTCATGTAATCTCTCTAACACTTTTTATCCGAGTTCGACTACATATTTCAACGCAAAGTGAATTACAATGTTAATTCCTCTTTCAAGTCCCTCGTACTCTAATGTTTTTCACTCTTTTAACTTGAACTTTCTTAGGACTCGACTCTAATGGAATTTGAGTATATTGAATATTAGATTAAAAAATTCCACTCTTCTAGGCCTAAGATAATTATGCACTTAATTATCTTAATTAAATTATTATCTCGTGCCTAATCTTGAACTAAAGTATTTTATATTTTGAGAACCAAAGTGGTTTACTTTAGTAGGTTATCCAAACGAGGTTATCTCATTTTTTAATTATAAAAGTAATCGGCTTCAAGCTATCAATCACCAGCAGAGAAGGCTTATCTACTTCGAACAAGGCTCGGACGGTGTGTCGGGGTTATCTATTTCCAAACCTAGAAAACTTCAATGCTAAGCTCAACGAGTGGTTTGCACCATACTTTTAAGACATCACCAGTTGACTGGAGCACCTTTAGGAGCCAAGAGCCATTGCACAACATTCACATCCCAACGAATCTTTTCAAAGCGACTCGGAAAAGCCTTTACAACGGCCATTAACGACTTCGTTCGAACCAAGACACAACGGTCACTTTGCTTGGTCATCTATAAACGAAGCCACTTCATAAGACTTGAAGATTGCTGAACACATTGCTGAAACTATATCTCTTAGTACATTATCTCATTCAATCTTCTTCTTAGAACTCCAAGTCCGTACTTAATACTTTCCGAGTTGTAAAGTCTTATAATCAGTCGGATACTCTTCTTACTTTCTGAGTAAGGTCCCTTGATTGAGCTGTAAGGGTTAACTCAGCTCAGTTGTCCCTTACTATAAAGGTTATCTCGGTTAGGAAGTACTAGATCGGATAAGGGAACTTCGAGTCTAGGTAAACTCTGTAAGGAATTGTCTAAGGGAGCAATTCGGTTGAGTCGATCCATTCTATTTTGAGGATTCAAAATAGTAGATTTGACTTGGTGCTTAGACTAGCATTGTCCGTGGTTTTCTGCCCCAGCAGGTTTCCACGTAACTCCGAGTATACACTTTTCCGAGTCTAATCTAGACTCAGATTATTTTGTTCATTCTTTTCAAGCGTAAACGTTTCTAAGTTTGTTAAAATTTCCTCATCACCCTATTCACCCGCTTCTAGGGTGACTAAGACTATCCAAGAGCAAACCTTCACCATTTTCCGAGTGACTCATAAGAGCCGTTACAACGGTCGAGTAAAGACTTTTGTTCGGAACCAAGACACAATGGTCACTCTGCTTGGTCATCTATAAATAGAAGCCACTTTACAAGACTTCAAGATTGTCTGGAATTATTGCTGAAACACTTTACTTAAGCGAAAGTCATTGTTTTCATATTGAATCTTCTATTTACAATTCCCGACTTGTAATTAATATTTTCCGAGTTGTAAAGTCTTGTAATCAGTTACATACTTCTCTTACTTTTTGAGTAAGGTTCCTTGACTAAGCTATAAGGGTTAACTAAGTTCAGTTGTCCCTAGTTGTAAAGGTTATCTCACTTAGGAAGTACTAGATCGGATAAGGGAACTTTTGAGTCTAGGAAAACATTGTAAGGAATTGTCCGTGGTTTTGACTTGGTGCTTGGTGCTTTCCGCCCGTGGTTTTCACGCTCTAGAAGGGTCTCCACGTATTTATGAGTGTTTATATTTCTAAGTCCAATCTAGACTCGGACTCAGCTGTTTATCCTTTTCGAACGAAAAGTTTCTAAGTTTCCTTAAGTTTCCTTATCACCCTATTCACCTCCTCTTGGGTGTCTTAGACTCTCCAGGAACAAATCTTTAATTGATATGAGAGCCTAGCCTTTCAAGAAGGATCTAACAATCCAAAGGTCTAAAGATCAGATGGCTTAGAACATTGGAGAGTTCGATGAAGGAAGGTCTTCCACCGGACCACCAAAGTTTAAAGGATCAAACTTCATGCACTTGGAAGAAACTGTTGGAGTGCTTTCTGTTGGACAACGATGAATATGTCTAGAACATCATCCAAGAAGGCAACTACATTCCAACAAAGATGGAAGGAACAAGATCTATGCCTAAAGAAAAATTCGAGTACACCAATGAAGAGTCGGAGAAGTTCGAAAGAACTTCAATGCAATGAACATTCGATGTGTGCTATCGGCTCGGAAGAGTACAACAGAGTGTCGACTTGCGACACGGCCAAAGATGTGTGGGACACTCTTGTCAACACATACGACGGAACAAGCCAAGTGAAACAGGCGCAGATAAGCCGATATCTTCACAAATATGAGTTGTTCAAGATGGAGCTAGAAGAAAACATCACTCGGATGTTTATTCGTTTCACCGAGATTACAAACAATGTAAAATCTCCGGGTAAAAAACTTGTCACGAGGAAATGTGCAAACAAATTCCGAGAAGTTTACCAAAGAGAAGATGGGGTCCCAAGGTGACAACCATCGAGGAAGCTCAGAACCTCTCTTAACTAAAGCCGGACGAACCGATTGGGAAGCCGCTTACCCATGACATTCACCTGGAAGAAGAGGATGCCGAGGTCGGCACCAAAAAGAACATTGCGCTGAAGGCCTCAAAAGTAGAGAGGAAAGTCTTCGGGTCCTCGGACTCGAAGAGGATCCAATGACACTCATTGCTTGAGGCTTCAAAAGAATGATGAACCATAAGAAATGGGAAAAGAGGCCAAAGGAAGAGTTCTACAAGAAAGATAAGAAGGACAGAAAAGGTAAATATTCTTCCCCTTCAAAGTTATCTTTAACTAAGAACTCTAGTCTGTTTTGAATGTGGCAGCAAAGATCACATAGTCAAGGACTGTCTCGAAGAGAAAGAAGGACGAGAAAGAAGAAAAAGTTTATGATAGCCACATAGTGCGATGATGACTCATCTTAAGAAGATGATGATTCGATGACTCAAAGTGTCCGATGGAACTAACGGACTCGTAAGCTGAATCCGAGTCGGATTCTAACAACTCGGACACCGAGGAGACAAGTCCTTAGGAGGTAATTGAATACTTTCTCAAGTTCTCCAAAGTTGATTTGGCTAAACATATTTAAACTTTGGAAGAAAAATCCAATTCCGATTCTTCTCAGTCAAAGTACAACTTGAGTCTCTTACTTCGAGAGTAATTGTTAGAAAAATGAATTGGAAAAGCTGAGACTAATTTTGAAAGAACTCAAGACTAGTACTCAAGATAATAAGACTGAGTCCGAGTCACTCGAAGAGAAAATGAGCATCCGAAAAGAAAGCTCAATGAGTCTCAAGAGCTCGTTTTAAAATTTACTTAAGGCTGAAATCCCTTGACATGCTTTTAGGCTCTCGGTGTGTCTCCTTCAAGAAAGAAGGACTTGGTTTTAATGAAGAAGAGGAATCTAATTCCTACTCAAATCTTTTTAAAAGGATTCCAGAACTATGAAGTTCGGGAAGGTTGAGCATGGTCCTATTCATGAGAATGAAAGGAGAATTGAGTCCGAGACAAGTTTACGGGAGAAAGCCTTCTCCACCTGTTTACAAAAGAACATATTTTCAAAAGAAAGAGCCACGGACTCGGTTCTCTAGAAAGAAGACTCGGAATCGGACTACACCCAAAGTCATTCAAATCTGGGTTCCCATGAGTTTTCAACCTCAGCAAAGGACCACGAGTAAAGGGAGCTACTAGGTTCGTAAGAGGAAGTGAGAAAGGTTAGTGTGTTTCGACTTGTAGGTAACTCGAAAAGAACGAAAGGTCATTAGTACTTAGATCGTGGATGCTCACGCCACATGTCGGGAGACTTAAGAGTCTTTTCCGAGTTAGAAGATTTTAAAGGAGGCAAAGTCACTTTTGGAGATGACAGTAAGGGTAAGATAGTTGGACTTGGCAAGACTGGGAAATGAGAGAACTTTGTCAGCCCGATCTATCTTGTCAAGGGACTAAAGTACAATCTACTCAAGCATCTCTCGGTTGTGTGACAAAGGTCAAGAGGTAAGATTCACTCAAACCAATTGCTATATTTCTGATGCAACTACCAAAGAACTAAGCTATTAGGTAAGAGGTTAGGTAATATCTATACTATTCCTCTTTCGATCCAAGTCGGAATTTATCTTATTTAAAAGCATCATTACAGGATGATTCTTTGACATGGCATCGTAGACTATGTCATGTTAGCATGCACACTATCAAAAAGCTTGCATCTCATGGTTTAGTTAGGGGTTTACCAAGCTGTGCATTTAAGAAAGATAAAATCTGTGAAGGATGTACAAAAAGGAAACAAGTCAGATCATCCTTTAAACTTCTCAAAACTGTTTCCACATCCAAAGTGCTTGGAATTGCTCCATATGGATTTATGTGGTCAAATCTCTGTGAAAAGCCTCGGAGGTAAATCATATGTACTTGTGATTGTTGATGATTACTCACTATTTACCTGGGTTTGTTTTCTCAAGAACAAAAATGAAGCTTTCAAAGAGTTCAGCAAGCTCTGCAGGAAAATTCAAGTGGAGTCTAAGACTCGGATTAAAAGAATTCAAACCGACCATAGAAAGGAGTTCGAGTACTCGGAATTTGCAGAGTTTTGTGACAAGAATGGTATCTCTCACAACTTCTCAACACCCGAACTCTTCAACAAAATGGAGTAGTGGAGAGAAAGAACCAAACTTTTGAAGAAATAGGAAGGATGATGATGATTGGAAATGATCTACCTTATTATTTCACGGGCTGAGGCGATCAACACAATAAACTACACACCGAACAGATGCCTCATCGGACCCATCTTGAAGAAAACTCCCTATGAGCTTTACAATGGAAAGAAGCCCAACATCTTATATTTCGGACTATTTGGATGTAAGTGCTTTGTTTACAATAACGGTAAGGATCATCTGACCAAGTTTGATTCTAGGTCGGATGAAGGTATCTTTCCGGGTTACTCATCTCACAAGTAAAGCTTATCGTGTTTTTAACAAAACAACGAACAAAGTAGAAGAAAGTATCCACGTTTTGTTTGATGAGATAGATCGGGGTAAAACAAGTGAGTCAACCTTCTCATATCTGAAACTTAGTTGAGATGAAGATGATCTTACTAAAGCCGAGCTCGGGAAGAGTCGGAAAAAGCAACCCATAATGAGGCAGCTCGGAACATCATGACTCAAATTGAACCAGCTCAAGAGCCAGCTCGGAATCGTTGAAGAACAAGCGAATGAGCAAACTCAGCAAGGTCGGACTACCGAAGATCAACCAGTTCAACCAACAAACTTGGTGAACCGAGAGAACAGTAGAGCATTTAAATATGCTTCGAGCTACCCACTCAAAAACATTATGTCCGACATTAACGAGTGCGGTAAGAACTTGTTCTTCTTTGCATAATCTATGTGCATTCACTGCATACATATCATTAATAGAACCCATAAATGCACTAGAGGCCTTAAATGAACCTGAATGGGTAGAGGCCATGTAAGCGGAGCTTAATCAATTTGAGAGAAAACAAGTCCGGACTTTGACCAAACGACCTTCTTGGTCTCCTCTTGCTTTATTTGACTTTTGTCTTGTGTGTTTGGCATGCCTTGGCCGAATTTGTCTATAAAAGGAGGGGTTAGTGTGTTCATTTTGCAGAATTCAATTACTCCTCTCTTGCTCTAGCTTCGCCCTTGTCTTGCTTTTAGATTTGCTCCTTCTTGCCCTGAGAAAACTAGTTGGTTCTCACAAACACAACTCTTCAAATATGTCTAGGAGAAAGGCTCATCCCATTAGAAGGACAAGGGCAAAGAAGTTAGTTCATGACAACTTCTTAGAACGAGAGTGATGTCCTCATATTTTCTCACTTAGAGCCCAAACAATCTCTTGGTGGAAGCCGAGAACCACATATCTTCTCTTGCTATTTCTACATCTATAAGCTTGTTGAGTTAATCTTCTATATTTGCTCACTTAAAGTAGTACTTCTAAAAATCTTGTTGGATTTTCATCTTGCAAAAGGCTCCATTCGGAGTAGCGGGGCTATCTCGAAGTTCATGGTGATGTGTAGAGAAAGGAACTACCCCTTGGAGGACATCATGAAAGGTGCTGGGTTTGGTTCCCTTTATATTACTTTGAGTCATTTGTGTGATAAAAGAGCGTGATCCCATTCAAGCCATTAGTGAGCTCTTTTAGGACACTAACACATTTCATCTTCCTTTTGGTTTTGCCATCTCGGTCATGTTTGGGCTTCTCGGGGAGCCTTTAGTCTATCACCAAAACTTGTACAAGAACCGTGACTATTTACGTCACCTCTTTGGTGCCGTGGCTAGTAGGTTTGCTCGGGAGACTTTCTTTAAATACACTCTTCTTTTTTATGCTTTTGAGAATGTTGAGTTTTAGGCTCAACACACCCCTCAATAACAAGTCTAGGTCGTGCTTGCTCTCTTGTTAAGCACATCGATTTTCTCCGACCAAGCTTCAAAGGTACATGTTCACTATTTGGTGAACTTAGTGAACCTTGATAAGATTAGAGACATTAACTAGGGTGCACCCGCTTACACTTACCTCATAAGTGGTTTACGCTCCAGATGAGGCATATGAAGGCCGAGAAGGATTTGATGAACTAGGCATACGAAGGCCGAGAAGGATTTGACGAATTATCTTCCCTTGTGTGGCTTGTGGAAGATCATTGAGGTATGCTCCATCTCTAGTTTTAACACCAAAATACTTTATCTTGCATGGATAAAGGTCTCACTTATCTCACAAAATCATAGTCGTGGCTATATGAGTATTTTCCTTGCCTTTCACCTGGTTCACGGAATCACCCTTCATTCCCGGCCTTGGTATCATGGGCCAAGATCCATCATCCATGACCCAAAGCTCATGATCTAGGCTTCTTAAGGTCCGCTCTCAACCATGTGGCTTTGGTATGTTACATTCAAGCTTTATATTTGAGTTAAAATACACCCTAGAAAAATTTTCTTCACTACCCGACTTCTGTCCCGACCCAGACTCGTGGTGGGTCGGTGGGCACGACTATGATGGCCAATGCCGGCTAGAAAGTCGGATGTTTGTTGCCCAATTTTTGCAGTTTCTACTTGTTTCCTCATGGGTCCTGTGTGTGCATGCCAACTTCCATCCATGGGCCCAACTTTAACTCCCTCCAAGTGTAGGTGTTGCACGAGAATTGAGCGAGAGGAGGATCTTGTTTAAAGCTCCTTTTGGGTTTTGTTGGTACCTTGGCAAACGGGTCGCACCCTAAATCCACTACAAGACATGGCCTCTGTTCGTTCCTTATGATCCACCTCAAACCATGTTTTATTTTCGCACCCTTTCTCAATAAGAGCGGGAAGAAGCAAGCGTGGGGTATCCTTATACCCAGCTTTTGAATTTGCATTCATCCTATGCTTATCACTTAGGGCGAATTATGATCCGATTAGTGGGCCTTTATCTCTTTCTCTTTTTATGTAGTTGAATATCTTGTGTGGAAATTAACTTTATCTTTTGTAGCTTCCCTCCAAGGATATCCATATCCTAAGTCTTGATGTGGATGTCTACTAGCACGGGAATCCCCACGTTATGTGGGGCCTCCTCTCCTAAAAACCGGCCGAGGTAGGAGTTTTATGCTCTTTACTTTTAGTTGGATGCTAAAACTGTCTTACTAACATCGTAAATCTTAACCCTACGACCGAGAACAATCTCGAACTATATCTATCAGGTTTTGAAGGTTTGCTCTTGGAGAGTGTAAGTCACCCTAGACAGGGGGTGAATAGGGTCATGAGGAAATTTAAACAAACTTAGACAATTTTTGCTTTGAAAGAGATAAACAAGTAAGCCTGAGCCTAGATTGAACTTAGAAAAGAAAACACTTAGAAGTATGTGGAAACATTCATGGGGCAGAAAACCACGGACGAGTGCTAATCCAAGCACCAAGTCAAATCCACTATTTTGAATCCTCAAAATACAAAGGATCGACTCTACCAGAATTGCTCCCTTAAACAATTCCTTACAAAGTTTTCCTAGACTCATAAGTTCCCTTATCTAATCTAGTACTTCCTAACTGAGATAACCTTTATAGTCGGGGACTACTGAGCTGAGTTAACCCTTACAGCTCGGTCAAGGGACCTTACCCGAAAGTAAGAAAAGTATGTAATCGATTACAAGACTTTACAACTCGGAAAATATTAATTACAAGCTAGGAGTTGTAAATAGAAGATTGAATATGAAGACAATGACTTTTGCTCAAGTAATGTGCTTTGTACTAATGTTTAACAATCTTCAAGTCTTGTGAAGTGGCTTCTATTTATAAATGACCAAGCAGAGTGACCGTTGTGTCTTGGTTCCGAACGAAGTCTTTACTCGGCCATTGTAAAGGCTCTTCCGAGTCACTTAGAAAAGATCCATTGGGATGTGAATGTTGTGCAATGGATCTTGGCTCTAAAAGGTGCTCCATTCAACTGGTGATGTCTAAAAAGCAAGGTGGAAACCACCGTTGGGCCCGGAGTTGGAGTTTTCTAATTTTTGAAATAGACAACCCCGACACGGTGTCTCGTGCCCTATTCGAAGTAGATAAAGCTTGTCTACTGGTGATTGACTACTAGAAGTCGACTACTTTTGTATTTAAAAAAATCAGTTAGCCTCGTTTGAATAACCTACAAAAGTAAATCACTTTGGTTCTCAAAGTATAAAATACTTTGGTCCAAGATTAGGCACATATAATAATTAAATTAGGATAATTAAATGCTTAATTATCTTTTGCCTAGAAGAGTGGAATTTTACGTGTCTAATATTCAATATACTCAAATTCCATCGAGTCAATCCTAAGGATGATCAAGTAAAAAGAATAGAATCATTAGAGTATAACAACTTGATCCGGACAAATAATTCTCAAAGAAATAAAATTGACTTAGAAAATGAATTAACACTGTAATTTTCTTTGCGTTGAAATATGCGATCGGAACTCGGAATATCGAGTTAGAGAAATTATTTGAACATACGATAGCCCCGAGTGATGTCCGAGTGAGTCGAAACATCGGTGTAGAAGATATACAATAATATGCTTTCTAAGTGAGTTAGAAACGAATGAAAACTTATACAGGTGTTTCTATAACACTCGGAATGACTTGAAATCAAAACTTAGGAGAGATGAGGTTTATACCTAAATCTTCATGTAGTACTAAGAATGGCTTATTGTTAGAATCCGAGTCTTCAATCTTCCCCTTTTTGATAAAAGGCATTCCACAATTAGATGGAAACTTGTTCGTGCAAAACATGAGTTTTCATTCTTACTAAGCAGAACATCTCGGAATCGAAGTAATGATTGAGAAGTATTCCATACATATAAAATGCATTGCGAGATACTATCATAACTCATAACGATTATGTGCATAACACATTAGAACAAAGAGATGAACAGATTATACCGGAGCAAAAAACAATAAGATGTATCTAACTCGGAAAGAAGTAACTTAGAAATAAGTCTATTCGGAAAAGAAAATTCATTCATTCATTTGCTTAAAAAAATAGAGCGTGTGCTCCCCTAAACACAAAAACATCAAATTTCTATATTTCTCCCCCTTGCATTTCATCAAAAAGGGGAAGAAAATATCAAGGAAGTACACTTGATGTTGGAACCCAAAAAAAGAAGAAAAGAAAATAGACTAAGAAGGGGGTTTCGTTGTCGAGAGGTGGAAGGACGAGCGAGTGCGCCGGCGCTGGTAGGCTTGAGATTAAGTTGATGATCGTGGCGACGGTAGCACGAGGATGTCCGAAAGTGGCTCCTTTCCGGCGACGGTGCTTCGACTTGACAACTATGGACCGACCAATGTCCCCAAAGCATCTTCCGACCCACTCGGATCTTCATATGAGGAGATCGGTTTTGGTTTAGGGACTGCAGCACCTTGTCCCTCGGTTTGAGTGGCCTTCTCTTTTGTCTTCTCCTTTTCCTCCTTCTCCTCTTCCTTCTCCTCTTGTTTCTCCTCCTCGAGCGGAGCTGCTTCAACTACAGACTTCTTCTTCTTCAACCTCAACCGAGGGAGACTTGGCTGAGCTGCAGGACTCCTCGAAGTATCCGAACTTTCTAGGTCTTAGGCAGCCTTGGATCGGCATTCTTGGAGGAGTTAGAGCTGCTCATTCTGCTCCTTGATAATGCCCTCGATTAGTAGATCTTGGTGCTCCGGGATCCGAGATTGGGCTGTCTTCGGTTGATCACCAGGCTTTGAAGGACGACCTTTAGAGAGCGGAGAGTGCCTTAAAGTTCTTCGGATATAGAGGAGAGTTTGTCTACCAAAACGGCAGACAGCGTATCGGATACGGCAGGAAGTGGTTGAGAAGTGGATGGACCACCGGATGGAAGAGGGAGTGGTAAAGGAATCCGAGTCCGAGTGGGAGGGAGTGAAGGGGGTTCCAACTCGGACCCATGGACCTAGACACGAGGCTTGACTTCCTAATATATGTAGCCTAGAAGCTCCTTCCTAGCTACCACTATGATAGCCTTAGAAATTGCATTAGGATCCGAGGGAGGGGAACCTTGAACTATTTAAAAACAACGATCGGGAGGGCTTCGAAGGGGAATGGAGTAGATTTTTTGGATTGGGCTCACGGACATTTGCTCAAGAATAGCAAGGAAGAGGTCTACATCGTAGCCCTCTAGAATATCATATAGAGCTTTGAGAATCTTGGAGTTGGGATTCTCTTTGCTAGAGTGATGAGAAAAGAAAGTTCTCATCAAGAGAAAGTAGAGCAATCTAGCCTCGGTCTTCATCCGAGTCACCGAGAAGATTTTGCGTGACACGAGGACCTCCTTGCCATATTTCTCAAAGAATTCATTTGCAATCTTCGTGAAGGGGATGGGATTGCAATTAAGAAAGAGAAAAGAGACTTTGAAAATTCTATGAAGGAGGGAGAGGTTGATACAAACAACCTTCTCTTGAACTCGTGAGATAATGACTCCCTTAGAGTAAAACATATTGCGAGTAGAACTCTGCATAAAGTTCGAGATAGATAAACTCACTCGAACCACAAAACATTGTATACTCCGAGTGCTCTTTATGTGTGGCAACCACGAAAACGAGGTGGTTGGAAAGAATTTATCATCCAAAGTTAGATGTTGGGTGACGAAGATTTTAGAGGAATTAGAGGTACCCTCTTGAGGTGTTTTGGTGCGGGACTTCTTGGTAGCGAGACCCCAAAAATCTTGTGCAGTAACCCCTTTTAGGCATGGTGAGAATTTATTTTTTTGAGAAGACGAGTGGACTCGAGAGAGAAAGAGAAGGAGTAAGAGTGGTTAGAATTCGAGTGAGAGGGAGTTCGGGTGAACAAGAATGCTTAAAAAGTAAGAAGGCAAGTGAGTAAAGTAACGAAATGAAGGTAAAAGGGTGCTATTTATAGCGAAAATAAATGACCTTCAGCCTTCGGTCCGACCTTAAGCTCTAATGGCCGTCTCGGACAAGTGTGACGTTTCCGCTCTCTAATGGTTATTATTCCACTAGCTTTCTTCCAATGGCTAGTTTTCTATGATCGATGCGCGCGGTAGACAGAGAGAGAGAGAGAAGAAAGACTTTCAAAAATATTTCGAAATTCTCCATTTATCTAGAGATGATTTCAAAAGTTTGATGTCCCTTTTGCTTGAAAAATTGAGTCCGACTCGAGTATGGTTTCTAAGTGACTCGGAATACTCAAAGACCTAATAACTCATAACTTAGTTTCACTTGGTCAATTGAACCATTTGTTATTAAGACAAAAGAAAAACATATAACACATAATCATGCAACAAAATTTCACTTATAAAATCATAATCATGCATTAATCATTCCAAGCTCATTCCTAATAAAACAAAACTGATCCTCACTAAGTGGCTTATTGAAAATTTTAGCTAACTCAAATTTCGTAGGAATGAATTCAAGTTCAATATCACCTTTCTTAGAATGGTCTCTCGGAAAGTGATACCTGATCTCAATATGCTTTGTCTTTAAGTACTGAACGGGATTCTCGGTGATACTGATTGCACTTTGATTGTCACACTTGATTGGGATAGATTTGAATGAAATTCCAAGATCCTTCAAGTGTTGCTTGATCCACAGAATCCGATCACAACAAGCTCTAGCCGTAATGTACTCAGCTTCAACAGTTGATAAAGCAACCGAGTTACGTTTCTTTGAGTGCCAAGATATGAGGGATTGACCTAGATATTGGCATGCTCCGATGTGTCTGTTTCTATTAAATTTATAACCAACATAGTCAACATCCGAGTATCCAGTGAGGGTCGGTTCCGAGTCCCTTGAAAACCATAGACCAAGATTCCGAGTCCCTACGAGATATCTAAAAATCCTCTTCACTCTAGTGAGATGTGATTCTTTTGGATTAGCTTGAAATCTTGCACACGAGGCAGACACTGAACATAATGTTTGGCCTACTGGATGTGAGATATAATAGAGATCCAATCATACCTCTATAGAGTTTCTAATCTACTGCTTTACCTTTTTTGTTTCAGTCTAGTTTCATGTTGCTACTCATAGGTGTGGTTGCATGTTTCACATCTTGAAGCTTATACTAATTAAACAACTCCTTGGAATACTTAGATTTATGGACATAGATTCCATCTTTGTCTTGTTTGATTTGTAGACCAAGAAAGAAATTAAGCTCTCCCATCATGCTCATTTGGAACTCATGTCTCATCAAGTCGGAAAACTCTCGGCAAAGAGTTTCATTAGTAGCTCCAAAAATATTATCATCAACATAATAGTAGCTCCAAAAATAATATCATCAACATAAATCTAAGTAATAAGGAAATCTTTCCCCTTGGTTTTTATGCAAAGAGTTTTCTCAATCTGACCTCTTTTGAAATCATTTTCAACCATGAAACTACTCAGTCTTTCATACTAAGCTCCGGGAGCTAATTTAAGACCATATAAAGCCTTTTGCAATTTGAAAACATGATTTGAAAATTATGAGTTTTCAAATCTAGGGGTTGCTCAACATAGACTTCCTCTTAAATGAAACCATTCAGAAAAGCACATTTAACATCCATATGATACAATTTAATATTCATGCTAGATGCAAATGCCAACGAGATTCCGATTGGTTCGATCCTAGCAACTCGGTGCAAAGGTTTCCCCACAATCAATTCCTTCCTCTTGATTGTAACCTTGAGCCACAAGTCTAGCCTTATTTCGACTACCAACCTATTGTTATCCAGTTTGTTTTTGAAAACCCATTTGGTTCCTATGACTGGGTGGTCGGAAGGTCGTTTGGTCGAGTCCGAGACTTGGTTTCTTTCAAATTGATTGAGCTCTTCTTGCATGGCCTCTACCCATTCAGGTTCATTTATGGCCTCTAGTGCATTTTCGGGTTCCGTTAATGATATCAATGCGGTGAATGCATATAGATTTTGCAAAAAGAACGAGTTCTTACCCCACTTGTTAATGTTAGATAGAATGTTCTCGAGTGGGTGGCTCGAAGCATATTTGACTCGCTCTACCAGTTTTCTGGTTCACCAAATTTGTTGGTTGAACTGGCTGATCTCGATAGTTTGAGCTTGCTGAGTCTCCTCATTTGCTTGTCCTTCGATATTCGAGCTGGCTCTTGAGCTTGTTCGATCCGAGTCACGAGTGTTACGTGTTGCCTCATTCCGAGTTACTTTCTTCGACTCTTTCGAGCTCGGCTTCGGTAAGATCATCTTCATCTCGACCGAGTTTCGGATCCGAGAAGGACGACTCACTTGTTCTTCCCTGATCTATCTCATCAAACACAACGTGGATACTTTCTTCCACTTTGTTAGTTCTTTTGTTAAAAAACGATAAGCTTTACTTGTGAGATGAGTAAACCGGAAATATACTTTCATCTAACCTAGTATCAAACTTAGTCGAGGTGATCCTTACTTGTTATTATGAACAAAGCACTTTATTATGAACAAAGCACTTACATCCCAATGGTCCGAAATATGAGATGTTGGGCTGTTTTCCCTTGTAAAGCTCGTAGGGAGTTTTCTTCAAGATGGGTCCGATGAGGCATCCGTTGAGTATGTAATTTGCTCTATTGATTGCCTCGGCCCAAAAATAGTACGGTAGACCATTTTCAATCATCATCGTTCTTTCTATTCCTTCAAGAGTTCGGTTCTTTCTCTCCACTACTCCGTTCTGTTGAGGAGTTTTGGGTGTTGAGAAGTTGTGAGAGATACCATTGTTGTCTCGGAACTCTGCAAATTCCGAGTAATCGAGCTCCCTTCCATAGTCGGTTCGAATTCTTCTAATCCGAGTCTCGAGACTCCGCTTGAATTTTTCTACGAGCTTACTGAACTATTTGAAAGCTTCATTCTTATTCTTAAGAAAACAAACCCATGTAAATCGTGAAAAATCATCAACAATCACAAGTACATATGATTTACCTCCGAGGCTTTTCACAGAGATTTCACCACATAAATCCATCCGAAGCATTTCAAGCAATTTAGACGTGGAAACAGTTTTGAGAGGTTTGAAGGATAATCGACTTGTTTCCCTTTTGTGCATGCTTCATAGATTTTATCTTTCTTAAATGCACGATTAGGCAAACCCCTAACTAAATCATGATATGCAAGCTTTTTGATAGTTTGCATGCTAACATGACCTAGTCTACGATGCCATGTCCAAGAATCATCATGCAATGATGCTTTTAAACAAGATAAATTCTAACTTGGATGAGAAAGAGGAATAGTATAAGAGTTACCTGACCTCTTACCCGAGAGCTTAGTCTCTTTGGTAGCTGCATCGAAATGTAGCAATTGGTTTGAGTGAATCTTACCTCTTGACCTTTGTTACACAACCGAGAGATGCTAATCAGATTGTACTTTAATCCCTTGACAAGATAAAGCTGGATCGACCAGGTTGTCTCCTTCAACAATCTTGCCAATCCCAACTATCTTGCCCTTACTTGTCATCTCCATAAGTGACTTTGCCTCCTTTAAGATCTTCTAACTTAGAAAAGAGTCTTGAATCTCCTAACATGTGGCATGAGCATCCACTGTCTAAGTACCAATTGAATGTTTGCTCTTGGAGAGACTAAGTCACCCTAGAGGGGGTGAATAGGGTGATGAGGAAATTTGAACAAAGACTGGAAGATGAAATTCTAAAGCTGACTTTGAAACAGTCCGAGTCTAGATTGGACTCGAAAGCTGTTAACTTAGAAAATACGTGGAAACCCTCCTGGGCCGGAAAACCACGGTCGGTTCTAATCCCAAGCACCAAGTCAAATCCACTATTTTGAATCCACAAAATACAGTAGAAAGACTCAACCAAAATTGCTCCCTTCGTTAATTCCTTACAAGATTTTCCTAGACTCGAAGTTCCCTTATCTCATCTAGTACTTCCTAACCGAGGTAACCTTTACGAGTTAGGGACACCGAGCTGAGTTAACCCTTATGGCTTAGTCAAGGGACCTTACTCAGAAAGTAAGAATAAGTGTTTGTGACTGATTACAAGACCTTACAACTCGAAAGATGTTGAGTACAAAGTTGGAGTTGTAAGTTAAAGATTGAATGAGAATTATACAGAGAGAGATAATTTCAGCAATAGATTCAGCAATCTTCTCGTCTTGTGAAGTGGCTTCTATTTATAAATGACTAGGCAGATTAGTCTGTTGTTACTATCTTCGATTAGAAGTCCTTTGTGACCGTTGCAATGGTTTTTCTAAGTGACTCGGAAAATATTCGTTGAGGTGTGAACATTGGGCAACGGCTCTTTGACTCCTTTGGATGTCCCGATCCACTAGTGGTGTCTAAAAAGTAGGGTGGAAACCACCGTTGAGTTTGGCGTTGCAGATTTCCAGCTTTGGAAACAGACAACCCCGACACAATGTCCGGGCCTTGGTCAAAAGTACAAAATCCTTGTCTGCTCGGTGATTGACAGCTTGAAGCCGGTTACTTTTGTATTTCAAAAATAAGATAACCTCGTTTAGATAACCTACAAAAGTAAATCAATTTGGTTCTCAAAGTATAAAATACTTTGGTCCAAGATTAGACACGGATAATAATTTAATTAAGATAATTAAGTGCCTAATTATCCGAGTTCCGAAAGAGTGGAATTTTCTGAGTCTAATATTCATTATACTAAAATTCCATCTAAGTCAATCTAGAAGTAAAACAAGTCCGATAAAGAATATCAAAGTAATGAAACTTGATCTAGACAAGCATAGTTGAAATGAAACATGTTGACTTAGAAGGATGAATTAACATTGTAATTCAATCAAACTTAGAATACAAAGTCGGACCTGAGTTTATGCATGTTAGAGCAAATATTTGAACATGCGATAAGTCCGAGTGTTATCTCGAGTAACTCACAACTATGTGTGAAAAGATAAGCAAGAGTATGCTTTCGAGTCGATCGGAATCAAGTGAAAACATATGCGATAGTTTCGTAACACTCAAAAAGATTCTATATCACTCGGAAAAGTTTCTAAAGCACTTAGAATGACTTGTAATCAAAACTTACAAGAGATGAAGTTTGTATCTGATTCCTTGATGGTACTCGGAATGATATACCTGCAAAGTCCGAGTCTTCATCAATGGGCTTTCATCCTTTTTGAGTTACCTGCAAGTCGGACACACACTAACCTTTCTCACTTCCCCTAATGAACCCAGTAACTCCCTTTATTGTGGTCCTTTTCTAAGGAAGAAGACTCTTGGGAATCGAGATTTTAATGACTTTGGGTTTGGTCCGATTCCGAGTCTTCTTTCTAAAGAACTGAGTCCGTGTCTCTTTCTTTTGAAAATCTTTTCTTACGTAAACAGGTGGAGAAGGTTTTCTCCTATAAACTCGTTTGGGCTCTATCCTCATTTCATTCTTATGAATGGGACCATGCTCAGCCTTCCTGAACTTCATAGTTACGGAGTCCTTTTGAAAAGATTAGAGTAAGAATTAGATTCCTCCTTTTCATTAAAACCAAGTCCTTCTATCCTGAAGGAGACACACTGAGAGCCTAAAAGCATGTCAAGGTTTTTCGACCTTGAGTAAATTTCAAGACAAGCTCTTGAGACTCCTTGAGCTTTCTTTTCGGATGCTCATTTTCTCTTCTAAGTGACTTAGACTCGGTCTCATTAGCTTGAGTACTGGTCTTGATTTCTTTCAGAGTTAGTCTCAGCTTTTCCAATTCATTTTTCAAACCATTGCTCTCGAAGTAAGAGACTCAAGTTGTTCTTTGAACTGAAAAGAATCGAGTATTGGACTTTTCTTCGAAAGTGTAAATATATCTAGCTAAATTAGACACTTCGAGTTATCGGAATCATCTTCTTTTTCGGATGAGTAGTCATCGCTCCATGTGGCCATCATAGCCTTCTTCTTCTTTCTGTCCTTGTTTCTTTTCGGACGGTCTTTGACTATGTGATCTTTGTTGCCACATTCAAAACAACTAGAGTTCTAGTTAAAGATTACTTTGAAGGGGAAGAATATTTACCTTTTCTGTCCTTCTTATCTTTCTTATAGAACTCTTCCTTTGGCCTATTTTCCCACTTCTTATGTTTCATCATTCTTTTGAAGCCTTAGCAATGAATGCCATTAGATCCTCTTCTGAGTCCGAGGAACTCGGACTTTCCCCTCTAGTTTCGAGGCTTTCGGTGCAATGTTCCTTTTGGTGTTGACCTCGGCATCCTCTTCTTCCGAGGTGAATCTCATGAGTAAGCGGCTTCCCAATCAGTTTGTCCGGCTTTAGTTGATAGAGGTTCCGAGCTTCCTTAATGGTTGTCACCTTAGGACCCCGCCTCCTCTTTGGTAGACTTATCGGAACTTTTACGCACATTTCTTTGTGAGAAATGTTTCTACCCAAAGCTTTGAGATTGTTTGTAATCTCGGTGAAGTCAATAAACATCCGAGTGATGTTTTCTTCTAGCTCCATCTTGAACAACTCATATTTGTGAAGGTACTGCCTTATCTTCTTCTGTTTCACTTGGCTTGTTCCTTTGTATGTGTTGACAAGAGTGTCGCACACATCTTTAGGTCGTGTCGCAGTCGACGATCTGTTGTACTCTTTTGAGCTGATAGCACACATCGGAATGTTCATTACTTTGAAGTTCGTTCGAACTTCTTTGATTCTTCATTGGTGTACTCGAATTTTTCTTAGGCACAAACCTTGTCCCTTCTATCTTCATTGGGTGTAGTTGCCTTCTTGGAGGATGTTCCGGACATCTTCATCGTTGTCCAACAGAAAGCACTCCATCGGTTTCTTCCAGGTGCACAAAGTTTGATCCTTTGAACTTTGGTGGTCCGGTGGAAGAACTTCCTTCATCGAACTCTCCAATGTTCCGAGCCATCTAATCTTTAGACCTTTGGATTGTTAGATCCTTCTGGAAAGGCTAGGCACCGATACTAATTCAAGGTTTGCTCTTTGAGAGTCTAAGTCACCCTAGATGGGGTTGAATAGGGTGATGAGGAAATTTAAACAAACTTAGACAATTTTTGCTTTAAAAGAGGTAAACAACTGAGTCCGAGTCTAGATTGAACTTAGAAATATGTGGAAACCCTCTTGGGGAAGAAAAACCATGGACAGTGCTAATCTAAGCACCAAGTCAAATCCACTATTTTGAATCCTCAAAATACAAAGGACTGACTCTACTAGAATTGCTCCCTTAGATAATTCCTTATAATGTTTTCCTAGACTCAAAAGCTCCCTTATATAATCTAGTACTTCCTAATTGAGATAACCTTTATAGTCGGGGACAACTAAGTTAAATTAACCCTTACAGCTCAATCAAGGGACCTTACTCGAAATTAAGAAAAGTATGTAATTGATTACAAGACATTACAACTCGGAAAATATTAATTATAAGTTGGGAGTTGTAAATAGAAGATTAAATATGAAGACAATGACTTTTGCTCAAGGAATGTGCTTTGTAATAATGTTCGATAATCTTCAAATCTTGTGAAGTGACTTCTATTTATACATGACCAAGCAGAGTGACCATTGTGTCTTGGTTACGAACGAAGTCTTTACTGGTCAGTTGTAACGGCCCTTCTAAGTCACTCGAAAAGATTCGTTGGGATGTGAACGTTATGTAACAGATCTTGAATCCAAAAGGTGCTCCAGATCAACTGGTGATGTCTAAAAAGCAAGTTGGAAACCACCTGGCATTGGAGTTTTCCGATTTTAGAAACAAACAACCACGACACGGTGTCCGAGCCCTGTTCACAAGTAGATAATGCTTGTCTGCTGGTGATTGACAACTAGAAGTCGGCTACTTTTGTATTTCAAAAAATGAGTTAGCCTCGTTTGGATAACCTACAAAAGTAAACCACTTTGGTTATCAAAGTATAAAATACTTTAGTCTAAGATTAGGTATAGATAATAATTAAATTAAGATAATTAAATTCTTAATTATATTTGGCCTAGAAGAGTGGAATTTTCCGAGTCTAATATTTATTATACTCAAATTCCATCGAGTCAATCCTAAGGATGATCAAGTAAAAAGAATAGAATCATCAAAGTATAACAACTTGATCCGGACAAATAATTCTCAAAGAAATAAAACTGACTTAGAAGGAATTAACACTATAAGTCTCTTTACGTTAAAATAAGCGATCGGAACTCGGAATAACAGAGTTAGAGAAATTATTTGAACATGCAGTAGCTCCGAATGAGTCAAAAACATCGGTGTAGAAGATATACAATAATGTGCTTTTGAGTGAGTCGAAACGAATGAAAACTTATACGGGAGTTTACGTAACACTCGGAGTGACTTGAAATCAAAACTTAGGAGAGATGAGGTTTATACCTAAATCTTCATGTAGTACTCAGAATGGCTTATAGTTAGAATCCGAGTCTTTAGGTTCCAATATGTCCTTAGAGGTATCCGGGACATTCACCGGAAAGACCTTCCAAACATTCCGGGTGAGTCTTAGTTAATGTGAGTGCTAACTTTATTGAGCTTTTAGTACATGTGCTAGTTGCTCGATCATTTTGTAGAGGCGTCAATCTAGATCGTCTTTATCAGGAGGCTTCCTCGGTGGCTCGGGAGCTTAAGCACACTTATCTAGCCAACGAGATGCCCTTTGGTGGTACGACTAGATGTTTGTCAATATTTTAACTCTATGCAAATGGGATGAATTCAAAGACTCCATTCTAAAAATGCTTTGTTTTATTAATATGATGCGAAAAATTCTAAGACAAATTACAAAGACAAATCTAAAAAAATTACACCGGCCTCCGTTCCCCCAAAAGAAAATAATAAAAATGAAAAAGAGGAACTTACAAGTGCATTGTCTAAAATAATACGACTTGGTCGAAATGGGCCACAAGCATGAACATATAGTAGCCCAAGGAGTACTCGGGGACGAAAAAGAAACCAGACCGGTGTCGGCCATGCAGGTGGCCGAGGGCTCTAGCGACTTTAGTGGCGTGGCGCGACAGGACTCGAACCCGGAGACTGCTATAAATTGGACCGTCAGCTGGAGACCAAAAATTACACCTTCTAAACCTTCTTTTAGAATTTCCTCGAAAAACGAGTTCCTAAGAAATTACCCCAGTGCTTTGAATTTCCTTTTTAAAGATGAATTATATGACTGAATTATCCCGTTGGATGCACGAGATAACGAGATGTTGATAGGGTAGGATTGTCCCAATATAGACTGAATACCTTATTTAACATTAGCCAAGTGAAAGTTTATTGGACATTCTTAAGGGCAGTTGTGGCCTTTTGGGATTGACATTACCATGTTTTCGGATTTGGGGACAAGGAATTGTGTCTTCTTCTTGAAGAGTTTGATGCAATATTGGGCATTACCAAACCTATGATGTGAAAGCCTTCTACCAACATGCATGAAACCTACAAGCGCCTGCTAATCACCTCTTTAATAGGAATCTGAGTTGGATTCTTATTAGGGATGAGGTGCACTTAATAAACCTGTTGAAGCACTATCATCCCATGTACCCCTTGGGGTATGCCCTAATCCTGAGGCATCGGACCTTAATCACCTATTTGATAGGTGGTTTCTTACTAGTAGAGGCCACAGGGATATGGCTCTCTGCTGCACTGTTGAACTTTGTGGAGTAATAAGAGGATCACTACTCTCTAACACCACTTATTGTGGTCGAGACTATCATAGGGCTGGACCGGGTCAAAGCAAATCCAGACGAGGATTTTGTTGGTAGCCCCTGTTATTGCAAGTAAGTAGAAAGTAACGTCCGAAAACAATCCAACCCCATTGAGGCTAAAAACCCTCCGGTTCGGCCAAAGTCTCGTTTTTCATATGATCATTATTTTTATTTCGATTTTGCTCCCGTTGGGCGATAAATAAGGTTGAATTCGACCATGTAGGACTCTTATGATTTTTATATCTATTATATGCAATTGTGGTTAATGGAGCACCTTCAGCTGATTCAGGGTCCTGCAGCTTGTGGACTCGTACTGGCTATACGGTTCTATTAGCGAAGCGAGCGAGTTTAGTTACTCGATCATCTTGCTTCCAGGTGGGAGGCTTGGCTTGGAAATCATAGTACCATTGAATGGTACATTAAGCATTGGAAAGTGTCTCAATTTAGGACACACATTGAGCGGCATCCCTTTGTACGTTTTCAAGGTCTAAAAACTAGTATGTATTATTTCCTTGACCATGTATTGTAGCAAATGGGACAAGAATAGGCAATCCCACATTTAGATTTTTTCTAGCCTGCTACTTTTGAATTGTTTGCGGGTTTCGGTAGCTCGAGGCGGGTTTCTACACAACTTAAATATTAGATAAACTTATCGAAGTTGCTTGAAACCTGTAGACAAGCATACCACTATAGTTTGTGAATATTATCCGGAGTGGATAACGAAGTAGACTCCAAGCATCGCAAGGCACTAAGGGCCCGAGAATGGAATCCCAGAGCAGCTTTGCCTACCGTAGCATCACTTTAGATTCGAGAAATAAACCCTCAATTTATTGAACGAGCACGCGGGAGGGAAGCCGAGGCAAAAGAAGCTGAAGAGCGGAGGGCCCGCAAAATTGAAGAGCTAAAGAAACGCACCCAGGAGGATGTAGTTGGGTCTATCAATCCTAAAGGGAAGAAAGTAAAGATCAATTATGGCTGAATTTTAGGGAGAATTTAAGAAAGAATAAAATTTGGGAATTTTAGTTTTGCCTTTTAGAACAGTTTATTTTCTAAGTAATGTGCTTGTTTTATTTCCCTTTTATTAGCTATGTATTCAAGTAAGTAGTAGGCTTAACTTTTTAGTAATAAAAGTAAAAAGTAAGTGTTATGCTCACTTTCATGCTTCATTTATTTTTATCGTTCACCTGGAGGAGTAAATGATAAAGTTGGACCGCCTAATTGGACCACCAAAAATAGAATACTAATTAATTAAATAAGCGGACCGTCTAATTGGACCGCTAGAACAAATAATTACAAAAATACGGCCGGGGGATCTGCTCGGCTCGGCCAACCCATCATTGTCCGGAGGTGGCCGGTGCTGATCGTGACACGACCTGATTGGGCCGGACTTAGCCCATTATGCAATTTGTTTAGTGTCACGCTAAACGTAGTATTTCTCTAATTGATCCAAGTTTGTACACTAAAAATCTCTTCACCATCTAAATAAGTAAGCTTAACTCGCTTCTCCTGGCAGTATTTGACTAAGTGCAAATGGACCTTGCAAGTTAGGCCTAAACTTTCTTTGGTGATCCTGAATTGGTGCTCTAATCTCCTTAAGTACCGGATCCCCAACCAGTAGATTACGAGGCTTCACTTTCTTATTAAATTCCCTTGATATACGTGCTTGGTATATTTGGACATTATGTAAGGCATTGAGGCGCCTTTCATCTAGCAACATTAACTCTTTAAAGCATGCCTTAGCCCATTCTACTTCGATAATCCGACTTTCTGCGATTATCCGTAACGAAGGAATGATGATTTATATTGGAAGGACTACTTCCATGCCATACACTAAGGAGTAGGGTGTTGCTCTCATGGAGGTTCTGATGGAGGTTCGGTAGCCCCATAAAGCGAAGGGCAACTTGTCAAGTCAATGCTTATGGCTGACAACCATTTTCTCCACTATTTTGCGAATATTTTTGTTTGCGGCCTCGATCGCTCATTTGGTCGGAGGGCACCCCATACCGACAGATGGTTAATCTTATTCCTGTCCGATAGAGTCTCGCTACTTATTTCTTAAAGTGACTATCATGGTCACCGATCGGGTAATGGGGCACCCCATACCGACAAATGATATTTCGGGTAATGAATTTAGCCACATGTTTTGACGTCAAGGTTGCGTAGGAGGTCTGTTTCTACCCATTTAGTAAAGTAGTCAATTGCTACTAACATAAATTCATGGCCACCCGTTCCTTTAGAGGTCACTTTGCTGATGATATCAATTCCCTAAACCGAGAATGGACAGGGCGATGCAAGTGTTGTTATAAAGGAAGGTGGTTGGTGCTATAAGTTTGCATACACCGACCCTTTGGCACTTCTTAACAAATTCATGGCGATCTGCTGCCATGGTCGACCGATAGTATCCTAATCTCTCGAATTTTCCGAACTAACATTCTTCTATTCATATGGGGTCCACATTCCCCACCATGAATTTATGTCATGATGCACTCGCTTTGTGTTGGTTGACAAAAAGTAAGCTACTTCCCATGTTGGTGTTCTTATACAACTATCCTTGGGTGATGAAAAATTGAGTCGCCAACATGTAGATGGCTCGTTGGGCTCTAGGTGTGGAATCCAACAGGTATTCTTGGCTTTTCACATATTGATAAATGTCATGGTACCAACTAGTTTGGTTAGTACTAGACATTTCAAGTGTGTATATATGTGCGAGCTAACTCCAGTCGTTCTATATGGATAGGTGTTGAATGAATGCTACTAAGGATATTAATCGTGGAGGCTAGTTTAGCTAAGGCATTCGCGAATTAGTTGTCATCCCTAGGAAGGTAGGTATACGATATGCTCTCAAAGTGTTTTTCTAATTCTATCAAATGTGCCCGGTAAGGTGCCAAGGCTTCACTACGTACCTTCCACCTTTGTTAGATCTAATTAATGATCGGACCGGAGTCACCGAAAACCTTGATGTTCTTGGCTCCGATCTCTATGACAAGCATGATGTCCCGTGATGCATGCTTCATATTATGCGGTGTTGTTGGTCACCTTAAAATATAGCTTGACTGAAATGGAGTATGTGCTCCCTCCGGCGAGACTAGAAGGATCCCTACTCCAAAGCCTTTCGATTAAAGTACATAGTCCACATATCAACCTCGTACTTATAAGATATTTTCGTCCGGGAAGTCAAGGTGTTTGGGTTGCGATTCAATTAGAGGTAGATCGACTACGAATTCCGACACTGCCCTTCCTTTGATCGCTTTTGGGGAATATACTTGAGTGTGAACTCGATAGCATGACAGTCCATCTAGCTATCTTGCTACTAATGGTTGGTTGCTCAAGAATGTACTTAATTGCATCCATTGGTGCTACCACATGTACCGTGTGGGCCAACATGTAATGTCCGAGCTTCTTTGTAGCCGATTAATGCCAATGATGTCTTCTCTAATGGCGTGTATCTAGTCTTGTAATATAAGAATTTCTTGCTTAAATAATATACCGCGTATTCTTCCTTTCCGTCTTATTAAGCTACATGGCTCCAATCACGGTTTCGTTGGATTAGCCGGATATTCCTTAACCTTCTCGAATGGTTTTTGGCATTCATCATCCCAAATAGGCTCAAACCCTTTCTTTAACTTCTTGAAAATGGGTTCATAGACCACGATCGGTTTTGATATGAAACGACTAATGTACTGTAAACATCCTAAGAAACCTCGTATCTCCTTCTCCGTCTTCGGTGGTGGAATCTCCTAGATAGCTTTGATCTTGGATGGATTAACTTCGATTCCTCTAAGACTAACCACATAGCCTAACAGTTTGCTTGAGGTTACTCTAAAGGCACACTTTTGAGGATTAAGGCGCATGTGGTATTTTCTTAGTCTTTCAAAGAATTTTCTAAGTTGGGTAAGTGCCTTGCCCTATTCTTGGACTTAATAATCATGTTCTCCATGTAGACCTCAACTTCTTTATGGATCATGTCATGAAGTAATGTTGTAGCTATTCTCCGATATGTAGTTGCCGCATTCATAAACCCAAACGACACCACCATAGAGCAAGTATGTCCCCCATTGAATGATGAAGGTCGTCTTCGCCATGTCTTCCTCAGCCATCTTCTCCATGTCTTCCTCAGCCATCTTCTCCAATACATCCCCCATTGAATATGAAGGTCGTCTTCTCTATGTCTTCCTCAGCCATCTTCTCCTGATTATACCTAGCATAACCATCCATAAACGAGAGTAAGATATGTCCTTCTTTATTATTTACGAGGATGTTAATATACGGTAGCGGAAATCATCTTTAGGGCTTACCTTGTTCAAATCCTAGAAGTCAATGCACATTTGGACCCTGCCATCCTTCTTCGGAACCGACACTATGTTTGCTACCCACTGAGAGTAGTAGACTACTTTGATAAACACAACTTCTAACCGCTTCGGACTTCTTCCTTAATCTTCAATCCCCATTCAGGTTTCATCCTTCGAGCTTCGCTTAACTAGCTTGGTGCTTCATAAAGTGGAATTCTATATACTCGCTATACTTGGATCTATCCTCGGCATGTCTTTGCAGGACCATCCAAAGACATTTATGAATTCCGTAAGGAGCAAAGTGAATTGCTTCTACTCTTCCGGATTCGAGTTTTCTCAATTTTGACCTCTAGGGTTTGATCAAGTGATCTAGATTAATTGTTATTATTTTCTCAACTATTAGTGTTTTTATGATCTTCCATAGTTTTTATTAATTCTTTAGGGATTTCTTCTTTATCATTAGACGAAAAACAATTAAAAGTAGGAGAAGGCAAAGAGTAAGCAAAAAGGTTCATCTTATTGAATGAGGAAATGAGTACATCGGACTTAGAAACGAAAATTACTGAACTAGAAACAACAAAATTAGAAGATGAACTAACAGGAATAGAAATAAAAGCCCTAGTACTAGACTTAGGAATGGGATACTCTCCTAAGCTCACAAGCAAATTCTTGGCCCTCCTCAACATCGATCCAAGTAATATACTTGGAACCATCAACGTCGTCATCGGTGATGAATCCGGACGATCAAACTGTGGGTGCGACATAACTTGAGACAAGTATCGACAATGAATTCCCCACTAGGTTCTTCTTCTATCCAAATGGCTGACCGAAGATATTACTTGATCAAAATTAGTCCGATCTAATGTGGACTGTCCTTCTTCGAGGAGGTAGGGTGCCTCATTTTCTAATACATGGTAGTCACTAAAGATCTCCAAGCCAAGTACCACAATGCCCTTCTTTTTGAGGTAATAAGGCTCAGGAAAGCCGTAGTGGGGAAGTCATCTAATTCTTTCGTAAACTGCCCATTTAGGGTATGAGGAAAAGGTTTGATGGAACAAACTGTGTATGGTGCAATCCTCCTAGTTTTAAATTCCCACTTGGCTAGAGCTATTTCCTTAATGGTAGGTTGATAGCCTAGCCCGAACTTATAGTTGTTGGTGCGTTCAAGGGGTGGAAAAATCGCGTGGTATGCCCTCCGACCTGCAGACTAGGCCTGGAAAATACTCCTTTTCTTTAACATCGAGTAGACACTAGGGTTACCATAAGGATTGAAGTTGAAAGATGCTTCATCCTCATCTAAAGCAACAAAAGTCTCAAACCCATCAAGTTCTTCTACATCGGCCTCGTGTTCAATTTCGACGACGGATTCTTTGGAGGTGACGAGTAGCACAAAGATTATGCGTATTGACGTTTACGACTCGACCTTTGACGATCATCTAACTTTCTGGTGTAATGCAGAGGGCACTACTTGATGATCATGTAACCAAGGATGTCCTAGAAGCAAATTAAAAGTAGCTGGAATGTGCAGGACTTGGAAGTCGATGTTCTTCACCACCGATCGAACATTAATTGGTAAACTCACCATTGCCAAGACTGTTCTTTTAAAATTATCATAGGCTCAAGATGAATAGTCTGTTTAGAGAGTTGTTGCTCTTTGATGCCCAAGCTCTTGGGGATCCTCCAAGGACAAACGTTCATGACAAATCAGTTATCTACTAAAGTTCGGGGATGAACTTGTTAATGCAAGTTACGATTAGGTAAAGGGCATTATTGTGTGCAATACCTTCTTCAGGGAGACCTTTCTTATCAAAGGTAATAGTTCCATCCCCATTATTAACCAATCCTACTACTTCCTTCGGCGTGGTTTCAGGGGAGACCTCAATTTCGCTAAGTGCGTCAATTAAGGCCCACCTGTGTTTTTCGAAGTAGATATGAGTTGCTAGATAGAGAAATCAACTTTAATTTTATGAAGCTGTTTTAGGATTAGGTCTTGTTCCTTAGTAACTTCAGGTTCTTTTGGGGCTTCCTAAGTCTGTTGTGGATCCACGGGTGCATTATATCGTCCGGATCTAGTAAGGAATTAGATTTCTGGACTCTTTGCTTATCCCTAAAAGTCTTCTTCTTCTAAGGGTGATGTACCCTAGAAGTTATTGTCACTCGTCATCTTTGGTTTCGTACACGTCTTGAAGACTCGGATTCCATCTCTAAGACATTCCGAGTACTACATGAAGACTTAGGTATTAACCTCATCCCTCCTAAGTTTTCATTACAAGTCATTCCGAGTGTTATAGAAACTCTTGTATAAGTTTTCATTCGTTTCTTACCGACTCAAAAACATATTCTTGTATATCTTCTGCGTTGGTGTTTCGATTCACTCGGACAAAGCATTCGGATCTATTGCATGTTCAAATAATTTATTTAACTCTTTTTATCCGAGTTCGACTTTACATTTTAACGCAAAGTGAATTACAGTGTCAATTCCTCTTTCTAAGTCAATTTGTGTGTTTGAGAATTACTTGTCCGGATCAAGCCTTTATACTCGTTTATTTTACTCTCTTTAACTTGATCTTTCTTAGGACTAACTTTGATGGAATTTGAGTATATTGAACATTAGACTCAAAAATTCCACTCTTCTAGGCCTAACATAACTATGCAATTAATTATCTTAATTAAATTATTATCTCGTGCTTAATCTTGGACCAAAGTATTTTATACTTTGAGAACCAAAGTGGTTTACTCGTTGTAGGTTATCCAAATGCGGTTATCTCATTTTTGAAATACAAAAGTAGCCGACTTCAAGCTGTCAATCAATAGCGGACAAGGCTTATCTACTTCTTAACAGGGCTCAAACACCTTGTCGTGGCATGTCTGTTTCCAAAACTGGAAAACTTCAACGCTAAGCTCAACGGTGGTTTCCACCTCGCTTTTCGGACATCACCAGTTGATTGGAGAACCTTTAGGAGCCAAGAGCCGTTGGACAATGTTCACATCCAACAAAACTTTTCCGAGCGACTCGAAGAGCCGTTACAACGGCTAGTAAAGACTTCGCTCACAAGACTTGAAGATTACTGGATCCATTGCTGAAACTATATCTCTTAGTACTTTACTCATTCAATCTTCTTCTTATAACTCCAAGTCTCGTACTTAATACTTTTCCGAGTTGTAAAGTCCGGTAATCACTCACATACTTTTCTTACTTTCTAAGTAAGGTCCCTTGATTGAGCTGTAAGGGTGAACTCGGCTCAATTGTCCCTAGTTGCAAAGGTTACCTCGGTTAGGAAGTACTAGATTAGATAAGGGAACTTCGAGTCTAGGAAAACACTATAAGGAATTGTCTAAGGGTGTAATTCTGGTTGAATCAGTCCATTGTATTTTGAGGATTCAAAATAGTGGATTTGACTTGGTGCTTGGATTAGCACCGTCCGTGGTTTTCTCGCCCGAAGAGGGTTTCCACGTATCTCTGTCTGCATACTTTTCCGAGTCCAATCTAGACTCGCATTCTCGTGATTATTCTTTTCAAGCTTAAAGTTTCCAAGTTTTTAAAATTTCCTCATCACCCTATTCACCCCCTCTAGAGTGACTTAGACTCTCCAAGAGCAAGGTGATGAAGGGAGATGATTCTCGGTGTTCCGTCCATTAGATGGGAATCCTTCTTGGGTACTGTCCTGCAATGTAAAATAGATTGAATTGATGTTATATGCAGCAAGGTAGGTCGCACAGGCATAAACCGTAGGGTCGAGCATGGTGCGGAGCGAGGAGAAGATTTGCCAAACTCCTTGTTGAGGCGTTATAGCCTTTTAGAGCTCGGATTTCGATGATACCGAATGGTAGTAGACTTCAGTATTCTGCAAACCAAAGGATTATGCTTAGGACAATGTGAAGGAACACTACTTTTGGGAGGAATGGGCTTAAGCGCGAGACCCAAAGGAACTAAAAATGTCTTTTGTTTAGATGCATGTAAAGAATGCAAAACAATGTAATGTATGCAATGATGCTCGTAACTTAATTTGGGATGGTTTTGTGATTTTGGCTAATGCATAATTGGAATGCATAAATAATTGTTCCTAACTGAAGATGGATTTGTTTTGGCTAATGCAAAATAGGACCCACCCAATTTAAGATGAATTTATTTTGGCTAAATGAAAAATAAAAAATACAAATGGAGTCACTTAATTTTAGATGAATTTTATTTTGGCTATTGAAACATGCAAATGGACTCACCTATTTTGAGATGAATTTATTTTGGCTAGATGAAAAATGCAAATGGACTCACCTGATTTGAGATGAATTTTATTTTAGCTAATGAAAAATACAAATGGACTCACCTAATTTGAGATGAATTTATATTGGACAAGT
Organism: Talinum fruticosum; assembly: GCA_021018815.1. Classification (NCBI taxonomy): domain Eukaryota; kingdom Viridiplantae; phylum Streptophyta; class Magnoliopsida; order Caryophyllales; family Talinaceae; genus Talinum; species Talinum fruticosum. The sequence goes on from JAITYX010000012.1 coordinate 5,989,649, forward strand.
GTAAAATAAAAAAATGCAAATGGACTCACCTAATTTAAGATGAATTTTATTTTGGCTAATGAAAAATGGAAATGTAGAAAATAAATAAGGTCAAAATCTTAAAACAGACTTACTTAAGAGATAGAGGGATCCTTGGTAGGACCTTTCTGGATGGACCAACGGTGATTGCCTGAAACCTCGACCGCGTAAACTAAGAAGAATTTAAGGATGACTCGGAAATGCAATTAATGGGCCAACCTAGAAAAGAAAGGCAATTTTTGACTTTTGGCTAAAAATGCACATAATGAACCAACTTTAGGAATTTTATTATGGTATTTTATTTGCACCCATGCAAGGGCTAATCAACACTCTTCACATAACCCTAAAGGTTCACAAGTAGAAGATTAAAAACTAAAAGCAATCACACTCATCCAAGCATAAAAATGAAGAGATAAGGTTCTACCTAAACAACCAAGGGTCTATGGTCAAAAGAGAGTTTAAAGTAGGCAAGATACATGGTGTCTCATAGTTCGAGCATTTAGTCCTCCATGGGGTGTATGATAGGAAAAGCATGAATCCTTGGTGCCTCCAAAGAGACCGTGCTATGAGGGAGAGGTACCACCTCCCCGACAATCAAGCTTAGTTTGGCTCGTCTGGGTTAGCAGTTCTAACATCTTCTAAAAAGTGTTCTTAAAATGGTAAAGACTAATGGTCTAACAACATAAAAATAAACTATGCTTAAGGTTGCTTAAATGTGGAATACCTAATGCAAATACATTATGAAAACTCACAACTCAAATTTTCAAGTTTTGCCCTCTTAATAAGTGATTTTCCCTAGTAGAGTCGCCACTCGTAGGAACCACGATCCGTGTACCCTCGCGGGCCCGAGCTTCCCCACGAATTGGTGGGATTATTTTTCCCTTTTTAAGATGGAAATAATTTGAATTTTGAAGATTGATTTCTTTTGAAACTGGGGATAAATTTCTTATTAAGATTTTTGATTTTTTATAATCTGGTTTAAAATAAATTAAGGTTGAATGGCGGTTTTATTAATCATTTTATTTTGAAAATTATTTTTAGAAATCCCGGGATATCATTTCATAACTAAAAATAAAAATATTTTAAGTTAATTAGATTATGTCGTGGGGCTTTAGGGCTAAACTGGTGTGAAAACACCTGGTTTGGACCGAAGACCTAGCCATTGGCCTTCCGGTGTCGGCTAAAGCCAGCATCGTACGGTGGGCAGCAACGGCCGGGGCCATGACTACGGTGATTCGTCTCGGGCTCTAGCTTGCCCGGCAGATCCAAAAACCCTTTTTTTATTTTTAGTTAGAAATAATCGAGAAGCAAATTAGAAGAATTAAATCAAAAAATAGAGTCGCCGGTCGGTTTTAAGAGAAAAACTACCAAAAATAAAATAAAGAAATACTCTTACAATCTTAGTATGGGAAACCTAAGCTTGGAAGAGTTATTAAAAATGACTCCATCGGTCTAGAACCGAGAATCCATATTCGGGGCGAGGGTACATACGAAATATACGGATAAGCCCTTCCGTTCCGCCCGTCAAACAACGACCTTTACTAGTTTAAGTGGTGAGCGTGATAACATATTAAAAACAGGCACACAAGCATAACGAGATATAGAATTAAACCAAAACAAATCATGCTAACAAAAGCAGTAAAAACAAATAATGAAAAGCGATAAACGAAAGCAATAAAGAAAAAAAGAAAAGCGAAAAGAAATGAAAACGAAAAATAAAAGTTACATCGGCGGGGAGGAATTAAATGCGATACATCTTTTCTCCATAATACTAAAACAATATACAATAAAATCAATAAATAAACCGTGGTGAAGGCCGAATTGGTGCCCTCAGGTTGTCCCACCCGCCGATCCGGATCCGAAAGTGCGGCGGTGGTGAATTAAGAAGGGCTTTTTATGAGTTTTTATGAAGGTAGGTAGAAGGATGTCCGACTAATGGGGTATTAGGGTTCAAATGTAGGGAGTATGATAAGAGTAGGCTAAAAAGAAACCAAGAGATCGGAATACTAGTGATGACATTAAGTTGCTCTTAGTTTAGCTTCAACAACATGAAATGGGTCTTGTTAAAAAAGAGCCTAAGCTCTCTATTTATAGGGAAGGGTTGGGTCACAAATGACGTAGGGTTAAGGTTTAAGCAGCCGTCCAAAATGAGCATGACCAAGCTGAAGAAAATCACAAAAATTGGACCGTAAATTAGGATAGAACCGGATCTCGGGATCCGAGCCGTGGTGCATGACATCGGACCGAAACGGCATTGTACGGTCTTTCAGCCTTCTCCGTGTTGCAGCAAGACTCGGAGAAAAATGTAGCATTTCAGGTGTTGTTGAGCCTTCGCGCGATGCTGGACTCAACGACATCGTTTTGTGAGGATAAGCTCCGTGTCTCGGTTGGAACACAGCATTTGGATGCCTCCGATCATGAAACACGACGCCGACCTTGACGACACCGTACGGATGACTTAGTTCCATGCCTGGGCTGGATGCGAATGGTAAAACGCAACGTTTTGAGTGTAGTGAAGCCTATACATGGAGTAGACCACCATTGACTCGGAGGGTTGACCTGGTTTGGATTGTCCAAAAGATAAAGGATTTTTGGATTGACCCAAGGCAAAAGGCTATTTTATTTGGTGCTAAAGGGTTTTTTGTGGTCTACCGGCTTCCGTCACAGACAATCAAGTACCATCCGTGATCAAAATCCACAAACGTAACCGAGATTTCATCATCGAGCCAACAAAATAAATTACACAAATAAAGGAGATAAGGGTGATAGGTTTTAGGTGTCTACACCAATCACCCTTTTTACTTAAACTGTTTAATTAGATTCTAAAAATATATAATATTAATAAGAGGTGTACCCCACTTTTCAAATGAACTTTCAAAACATAACTTTCAAAAAGAATCTTAAAAAATAAAATTAAGAGAGACGACGCTTTGTGGGGAAACTTGGTGCGACTGGTCCCTATGAAGGGACGGGTCATGGTTTCTACATGCCACGAAGGTTTATAAAGGGTGATAATTTATTTTTTACAAAAGCATACTAATTAGTGCTAAAATTCGAACCATAGACATATCGAATTTAGAAAATATGAACTTTACTATATTATGTTATTCTTCATATGGGTCATCGTTTTCATATTCTTCCCCTTCATTATGTTCCCCCTTCATCAATAGTGTCATCGTCTTCAAATTCATGGTCCTTAGGATGTTGACGAATGTGCCTTGAACTACGTTGTACCCTTTCCAGGAACCAGAAAAAATTACTCGGTTTTGAATAACATATATGTAAACAACCCCTTGTATAGGAATGACATATATGTAAACAACCCCTTGTATAGGAATGACATATATGTAAACAACCCCTTGTATAGGAATTAGGGAAAACCAAAAACAAAATTATAGTAGTTGAACACTCTATTGTAGGACATTGATGATAGTCATTCAATGGCTCCCCTTGTGCACTTGAACCATTCGAGCCAGCATTCTTAGTTATTGAGATAGTTTTTGGTGGAAGGACTTCTCATTAAGAAGAGGAATCAGTCATAATAATAAACTAAATACTTAATACTATGTAAGCATTTATAAAAATTATAATACGAGTAATAGTATGTAAGCATATACTTCAAAGGTCTTGTTAATGAGGAGACATATGAGTTCATTTTGAATTGCTGCATTTCAATTGAAGCTATAGCACAAAAAAAAGGTTACCAATGAATGCATATAAATTATGAACATCAATGATCATACACCACTTCTTTTACTTATATATTGTTTTTTGACCATTTGTAAGCATTTTACTTCCATGAGAAGTACTTTTATTATGATGAGTTGCCAAGTGTTGCTCAGGAGAGTCTTCCCCTAAAATAAGATAACGTTACCCTAAAGTACTTCATTTCTAACTCGAAATGTTTTAGCCAACATATTTATTCCCGAGCAAACAACCTAGGGGAAATGCTTTTAAATACTTCACTTCTAACTTTATTTTAATTAAAGTTCAGCAAAAGTTTATAGCAGCAAGTTTACATTGATATAACCATTTCGATTGATTCCGTGATACTCGGGCTGATAGTTATTTCGTGTTTCGAGTCACTCGTAAATCTTTCCGAGTCAAACTCGGACGTAGAGAAATTTGGACATCAAATTTTCTGAAACTATCTCTAGAACAATGGAGAGTTTCGGATTATAATTTCAAAATCTTTTCTCTCTCTTTCTCGAGCGCTGCGATCGGATCATAACCGTAGATTTCAAACCGCTTGTTTCTCAACCGTTAAAGAAGAACCGTCACACCGGTCTTTGGTGACTGATGGACAAGCCGAGTCAAAACGGAGTTACTTAACGGATAATGGACGGGCGCGATTATTTTCTATAAATAACGTCTATCCATCTTCATCTCGGTATTCTAAAACTCCTTCCCTCTCAAACGAAAATCTTCTCGCGGAAGTTTTCTACGTGAACAAGTGACCCTCGATTGTCCGCAAGCGTTGAAGAAGCTCTCTCTCTCGTAAGTCCCGATTGCTCTATTCTCTTTTCTTCTACCATTTTCGTTTTCTTCTCTTCTACACCTTCTTCTCTCTCTCACTCGAAAAGCTTCATCTTTTCTCTCCATCTCTCACAATGCCTAAACGCGGAAACCATCCCGACTTCCGGGTTTCCTCCTCTTCCAAAAAGCCCCACACCAACAAGCCGAAAGCTCAACCCCTTCTAAACCCGTTGTCACCCAACACCTTGCGCTGGATGACAAATTCTTCCCAACAACCAAATTCTCCTGGTTGTCCAACATCCAAACCACCGGAGTCTACCCTTTCTTGTGTTTCAGACGAGTTCATTTATCCCGAACTCGTTTCGAGTTTTATACTCATCTCACCACTCGAAAATGTTCTAACCTCTCGGGTTCGTAACATTACTGTTCGCATCAACACCTCCCTTCTTCACCGACTGTTCAAAGTTTCTTCTCTTTTCTTGAATAGCAACCCTATTCCTTTCACTCGAAGTCACCGACGACTTCTTTGAAAAGTATGCTAAAGAATTCCCCGGGTCCGTAAAGAACTTTTCTATGACTCGCTTGAAGTCGAAGCCAGGCTTCGTGTTTTCTCGCCGATGAGAACCTTCTTCTCACAAAGCACTCTAGCAAGGAGAACCCCAACTCCAAGCACCTCAAAGCCCTCTTCGATATCCTCGGAGGGATACGAAGTCGACCTCTTCCCCTCCATCCTTGAACGGATGGCCGCTGTGCCACTCAACTTCAAACCAAGAAGAACACTCCCTTCCTTTCGGTTCTCTTCTCACCCTTGTCTTCAAACAATTTCAAGTTCCTCTTCCCTCCGACCCTAACGCGGTGTCCGAGGCGGCCATTGTGGTAGGCAAGAAGGAACTCCAGGGGTACGGATACCAGGAAACTAACCCCGGTGTCCGGGTTCACAACTCGTAGCCGAGGCCTCCTTCTCCACCTCGGACTCGAAATCCACCCCTCTCCCTCTTCCCTCTACACCTGGTGGTGCCTCCACCTCCGAGTGCTTCCAAAACTCTCTCCGCCCTCTTGTCCCCTTCCTTCCCGGACAAGATCAGCTCCGTGTCTTCCGAACTCGGAGACATGCTCGGGGCTTTCAAGTTCTGTCCTTCAGTGGTCCGACCATCAACCAAAAGACCGGTCGGTCCCAAATCCGAGAGCAGCAGCTCTCGTTCTTGAGATGAGAGAGCTGGTTAAGGAGCGAAGGAGCTGGCTGAGCTCCTCAGAGAGAGACGGTCCAAGGCGGCTCAGGACCAGGATGACTCGGACGCGTCTCGAGGTGTCTTCGAGCCCGAGCCCGACCTCCCGGGACAGCGAGGAAGCCGAGGAAGAAGAGGAAGAACTCGTAGATGCAACAGAGGATGCCGAGGAACCCGCGGCCGAGGCAGGCCCTTCTAGGCAAAGGGAAGAAGAGGCCGTGGCAACCGCCGAGGGTCAGCCCGCTCCCCAAGCCCAAATCGTCGTACTCAGCTCGCATGCCAGCTCCGAGTGGGTCGAAGACCTCGCTCCTCCATCTAGTCAGCCGGAGCAGCCCCTCCATCCCTTGAGGTCCCAAGGGAAGAACCCCTCGATCCACTCTCTCCGGGTCGCCCACTCGGAGCCGAGCCCCGAGAACAATTCCGGCTTCTCCTTCGCCGCGCTCAAGCACATCGTCAAGATCGTATCGGCGCCGGCGCACCTCCGCCTCCACTCAAAAATCTCCTCCTCCCTAGTTGAAGCCATGCACCGAGTCACAATTCCTCGGTGTCTCCGCATTTTCTTCTTTAAAATTTTCTTTTGTCCAGCACAACTAATGTGTATTACTTGTACTTTTCTCCCTTCTTTTTATTATTTTGTTTTTGCTGAAAGGCAAGGGGGAGAAATGTAATCGAAACTGGTTGTCTTGTTTAGGGGAGTCTTTCCGCCCTTGTAATTTCTTTTTAATGGAGTGATGCATTTCATTATTAATTTCTGAGTTCTCTATTTTTTCCGAGTTAATGTTAAAGCATACGTTACTTTATCTTGCTCGATATATTATATATTGCTTCGATTTACTCAATATGCCTTTCTCATGAGCAAACTACTCGGAATCAATCTATTTTCCTCTAACAAAGTTTCGTTTAAGTATGGAATGCCTTTCATCAAAAGGGGGAGATTGAAGACTCGGACACTCGCTCAATATTCTTCCGAGTCATGCAAAAGGAATCGGTATAACGATTCTATACATGTAGAGTTTTGAATTCCAAGGCATTCTCTCGTGTCTTAGAAACTTACTTGAGTAAAATAGTATTTTCTCTAAGTGTTTCGGCCCTCACTTATCTCTTTTATCGCTTTTCGCTAGCGACTCGTAAAACCGGTTCTTTATTCCGAGTCCACTCTCACTCGGATTAATCGCATTTTGAATATACCAAGTATTTCGCAGTTGCTCACTCGTAATCTAACTTATGGTTATCTATTCTATCGTTTTCATAGTCGGCATTCGTAGTTTATTTCATGCTTAGTCTATATCAAACTTTTCCCACTCGATATTCGTTATAGAACTTGATTCTTCGCATAAGACTAAGTCGGATGGAATTCCGAGTATCATGGAGATTAGACTCGAAAATTCCATTTCTTTTCTAACTCGTATAATCAATTGCGTAATTATCATAATTATTTTATTATCTCGTGTCTAACCTTGGACCAAAGTATTTTATATTTTGAGAACCGAAGGTGTTTTACTCTTGTAGGTTATTCAATCGAGGATATCTTTTCAAACTACAAAAGTAGCCGGCTTCGAACGTCAAATCACCAAGCAGATATGGCTTTTCACCTCCCCGCTTTAGTCCCGTAAGATTGTGTCGAAGCGGTCCGCTTCCATATCCGGAAAACTGAACGCTAAGCCTAACGGTGGTTTCCACCTCATTTTTCAAGACACAACCGATGGTTTTGGGACTTCCAAGAGAGTTAAACCGTTGTCCAACGTCCATATTTCAACGGATACTTTCGAGTGACTCGGAAAGCCATTATCAACGGTCACGGAAGACTCTCGTCAGCGAGATGAAGATAACGGCTACTCGCTTGGTTATCTATAAATAGAAGCCACTTCACAAGACTTGAAGGTTACCGAACATATTGTTTATACACATACTTGCTCAAAGTTATTGTATTTACTTTCAATCTTCAACTTACAACTCCCATTCCGTAATTCATTACTCTCGAGTTGTAAGGTCTTGTACTTAGTTACAAACTCTTCTTACATTCTTTGTAAGGTCCCTTGACTAAGCTGTAAAGGTTAACTCGGCTTAGTTGTCCCTAGCTGTAAGGGTTATCTCGGCTAGGAAGTACTAGATCGGATAAGGTAACTTCGAGTCTAGGAAAACTTGTATAGAGTTGTCCAAGGGAGCAACTCGGATTCAGTTAGTTCACGGTATTTTGTGGACTCAAAATAGTGGATTTGACTTCGTGTCCGGATTGACACGGGCCGTGGTTTTCTGCCCCAGGAGGGTTTCCACGTAAAATCTCTCGTGTTCTCTTTCGAGTTCATTCTAGACTCGGCATGACCTAACTCGCTCTTGTTTCTTCCGATTCATTGCTTTCGAGTCCAATCTTTTCGACCCCGTGTTTAGACTCATAAACTGTCTTTGCCTCTTTTCTGTCAAAAAGAGTGTTTTTTGCGAAGAATTTTCTATCACCCTATTCACCCCCTCTAGGGTGACTCGGACTCTCCCGAGCAAACCTTCAAACTCCTTGGTATGCTTAGATTAATGGACACAGATGCCATCCTTGTCTTTTTTGATTTGTAGACTAAGAAGGAAGTTGAGTTATCCAATCATACTCATTTGGAACTCCTATCTCATCAACTTTGAAGACTCGGACTCGAGACTAGATCATTCCGAGTATCACATAAAGACTCAGGTATAAACCTCATCCCTCCTAAGTTTTGATTACAAGTCATTCCGAGTGTTATAGAAACTCTTGTATAAGTTTTCATTCGATTCCGATCGACTCATAATACACATTCTTGTTTATCTTCTCACATTGATGTTTCGAGTCACTCGGACATCACTCGATTTATCACATGTTCAAATAATCTCTCTAACTCTTATTTTCCGAGTTCTGATCTGTGCATTTCATAGCAAAGTGAATTATAGTGTTAATTCATCTTTCTCGATCAAGTATGTTTGTTTAAGAGTTATTTGCCTAGATCAAGTCCGTACACTCTAATGTGTTCACTCTTATAACTTGATCTTTCTTAAGACTAACTCCGATGAAATTTGAGTATAAGGAATATTAGACTCAGAAAATTCCACTCTTCTAGGCCTAAGATAATTATGCACTTAATTATCTTAATTAAATTATTATCTCGTGCCTAATCTTGGACCAAAGTATTTTATACTTTGAGAACCAAAATTGTTTATTTTTGTAGGTTATCTAAATGAAGTTATCTCATTTTTTAATTACAAAAGTAACCGACTTCAAGCTCGTCAATCACTAGCAAACAATGCTTTTCTACTTCTAAACAAGGCTCGGACGCCGTGTCGTGGTTGTTTGTTTCCAAAACTGGAAAACTTCAACGCTAAGGTCAATGGTGTTCCACCTTACTTTTCGGACAACACCAATTGACTGGAGGACCTTTAGGAGCCAAGAGCCGTTGCCCAATGTTCACATCCCAACGGATATTTTCCGAGCGACTCGGAAGAACCGTTATAACCATTATAACGTTCACATCCCAACAGCTAGTCCGTGTGGTCATCTATAAATAGAAGCCACCTCTTAAGACTTGAGGATTGCTGGAATTATTGTTGAAACACATTACTTAACCAAAAGTCATTGTATTCATATACAATCTTCTACTTACAACTCCCAGTTTGTAATTCATACTTTCCGAGTTGTAAAGTCTTGTAATCGATTACATACTCTTCTTACTTTCTGAGTAAGGTCTCTTGACTAAGCTATAAGGGTTAACTCGGATCACTTGTCCCTATCTTTAAAGGTTACCATAGTTAGGAAGTACTAGATCGGATAAGGGATTTTCGAGTCTAGGAAAACTTTGTAAGGAATTGTTTAAGGGAGCAATGTCAGTCTATTGTATTTTGTCGATTCAAAATATTGGATTTGACTTGGTGCTTAGACTAGCACTGTCCGTGGTTTTCCGCCCCGGGAGGGTTTCCACATATCTCCGAGTTTACACTTTTCTCGCCCCTAGGGTGACTAAGACTCTCCAAGAGCAAACCTTCAATTGGTATAAGAGCCTAGCCTTTCGTAAAGGATCTAACAATCCACAGGTCTAAAGATCAGATGGCTCGGAACAACGGAGAGTTCAATGAAGGAAGATCTTCGAGCGGACCACCTAAGTTTAAAGGATTAAATTTCGTGCACTCGGAAGAAGCTAATGGAATGCTTTCTGCTGGACAACAATGAAGATGTTTGGAACATTATACAAGAAGGCAATTACATTCCAATGAAGATGGAAGATTCAAGACCAGTACCTAAAGTAAATTTCGAGTACACCAATGAAGAGTCGAAAAGTTCGGAAAGAACTTCAAAGCGATGAACATTCTGATGTAAGCTCTGTAACACGCTTAAAGATGTGTGGGACACTCTTGTCAACACATACGAAGGAACAAGCCGAGTGAAACAAGCAAAGATAAGTCAATATCTTCATAAATATGAGTTGTTCAAGATGGAGCCGGAAGAAAACATTACTCGATGTTCATACGCTTCACTCGGGATTACAAACAATCTCAAATCTCTGGGTAGAAAGATTTCCCATGAAGAAATGTGCAAAAAATTCTAAGTCTACCAAAGAGAAGATGAGGTCCCAAGGTGACAGCTATCGAGGAAGCTCGGAACCTCTCTCAACTAAAGCCACATGAACTAATTGGGAAGTTACTTAACCATGAAATCCATCCGGAGGAAGAGGATGTCGAGGTCAGCACCAAAAAGAACATTGCACTAAAAGCCTCGTAAAGTAGAAGAGAAAGTCCGAGTTCCTCGGACTCGAAGAAGATCCCATGGCACTCATTGCTCGAGGCTTCAAAAGCATGATGAAGCACAAGAAGTGGGAGAAAAGGCCAAAGGAAGAGTTCTACAAGAAAGATAAGAAGGACAGAAAAGTTAAATACTCATCCCCTTCAAAGTTATCTTTGACTAAGAACACTCGGTTATTTTGAATGAAGGTTTGCTTGTTGGAGAGGCTAAGCCATCGTAGAGGGGTGAATAGGGTGATAAGGAAATTTAAACAAGTAATGGAAGAATAAAACTAGAAATGACTCGAGTAGAGTCCGAGTTTAGATTGAACGCAGAAAAGCACTAACTCGAAAGTTACGTGGAAACCCTCCCGGGGCGGAAAACCATGGTCAATGCTAATCCAAGCACCAAGTCAAATCCACTATTTTCAATCTATAAAATACAGTAGAAAGACTCAACCAGAATTGCTCCCTTAGACAATTCCTTACAAGATTTTCCTAGACTTAGAAATTCCCTTATCCGATCTAGTACTTCCTAACCGAGATAACCTTTACGAGTTAGGGACAACCGAGTTGAGTTAACCCTTACAGCTCGGTCAAGGGACCTGACTCGTAAAGGAAGAATGAGTGTTTGTAATCGATTACAAGACCTTAACACTCGGAAAGATGTTAAGTACAAAGTTGGAGTTTTATGTAGAAGATTAAGTATGAGTACAATGACTTTTGCTTAAGTACGTGTATAGACAGTTGGTTCAGGAATCTTCAAGTCTTGAGAGTTGGCTTCTATTTATAGATAACCAAGCACTATTTATATATAACCAAGCAGACTAGCCGTTGTGACTGTCTTCCGACCGGAAGTCCTTTGTGACCGTTGCGATGGTCTTTCCGAGTCACTCGTAAAATATCCATTGAGGTATGATAGTTGGGCAACGGCTCTTGATTCCTTTGGAAGTTCCAATCCACTGGTGGTGTCTAAAAAGTAGGGTGGAAACCACCGTTGAGCTTAGCGTTGCAGATTTCCAGCTTTGGAAACGGACAACAATGACATAGTGTCCGGGCCTAGGTCGAAGTAAGAAAAGCCTTGTCCGCTTGTGATTGGACATCTTGAAGCCGGTTACTTTTGTAATTCAAAAGTAGGATAACCTCGTTTGAATAACCTACAAAAGTAAATCAATTTTGGTTCTCAATATACAAAATACTTTGGTCCAAGATTAGACACAGATAATAATTTAATTAAGATAATTAAGTGCGTAATTATCTCGAGTCCTAAAAGAGTGGAATTTTTTGAGTCTAATATCCATTATACTCAAATTCCATCCGAGTCGATCTAGAAGTAAAGCAAGTCGGATAAAGAACATCGAGTGGAAAGACTTGATCTAGACTACCAATGTTCAAAACAAGCATGCTCGACTTAGAAAGATGAATTAACACAATAATTCAATTAAACTTAGATCATGAAGTCGGACTCGAGTTTATGCACATTAGAGCAAATGTTTGAATATGCAATATATCGAGTGTTGTCCGAGTGACTCGGAACCGTGTGCGAACAGAGTATGCTTTCGAGTCGAGTCAAAATCAAGTGAGAACATATGCTATATCACTCAGAAAAGTTTCTAAAACACTTAAAATGACTTGTAATCAAAACTTTATAAGAGATGAAGTCTTATACCTGATTCCTTGATGGAACTCATAATGATGTGTATGTAAAGTCCGAGTCTTCATTGAATGTGGCAACAAAGATCATATAGTCAAAGACTATCCAAGGAGAAAGAGGGACAGAAAGAAGAAGAAGGCTATGATGGCCACATGGAGTGATGAAGACTCATCGGAAGAAGATGAGGATTCGGACGACTCAAAGTGTCCGATGGCAATAACAGACTCGAAGCTGAATCTTAGTCGATTCTGACAATTCGTACACTAAGAAGACAAATCCTCAAGAGGTAATTGAATACTTTCTTAAGTTCTCCAAAGTTGTTTTAGCAAAATATATCTATACTTTGAAAGAAAAGTCCAATTCCGATTCTTTTCAATTCAAAGAACAACTTGAGTCTCTTACTTTTGAGAGTATTGGTTTGAAAAATGAATTGGAAAAACTAAGACTTACTCTAAAAGAACTCAAGACTAGTACTCAAGCTAATGAGACTGAGTCCGAGTCACTCAAAAGAGAAAATGAGCATCCGAAACAAAAGCTCAATGAGTCTCAAGAACTTGTTCTGAAATTTACTCAAGGTCAAAAAACCTTGACATGCTCATAGGCTCTCAATGTGTCTCCTTGAGGAAAGAAAGACTTGGTTTTAACAAAGAGGAGTAATCTAATTCCTAGTCAAATTATTTTAAAAAGGATTCCAGAACTATGAAGTTGAGGAAGGCTAAGCATTGTCCTATTCATAAAAATAAAAGGAGGACGGAGCCTAGATTAGTTTTCAAGAGAAAACCTTCTCCACCTATTTATAAACGAAAAGACTTTCAAAAGAAAGAGACACAGACTCGGTTTTCTAAACGAAAGACTCGAGAATCGGACCAAATCCAAAGTTATTTAAATCTGGGTTCCCAAGAGTCTTCTTCCTCAGAAAAACACCACAAGTAAAGGGAGTTACTGGGTTCGTTAGATGAAGTGAGAAGGGTTAGTGTGTTTCTAACTTGCAGGTAACTTAGAAAAGGACAAAAGGTCATTGGTACTTAGACAGTGGATGCTCGCGCAACATGTTAGGAGATTCAACACTCTTTTCCGAGTTAAAGATTACAAAGGAGGCAAAGTCACGTTTGGAGATGACAGTAAGGGCAAGATAGTTAGAATAGGGAAGATTGGGAAAGGAGATAACTTGGTCAGCCTAGCTTTATCTTATCAAGGGATTAAAGTACAATCTATTCAAGCATCTCTCAATTGAATAACAAAGGTCAAGAGGTAAGGTTCACTTAGGCAAATTGCTATATTTCGATGCAACCACCAAAGAGACTAAGCTTTGAGGTAAGAGATCGGGTAATATCTACACTATTCCTCTTCTCGATCCAAGTCGGAATTTATCTTGTTTAAAAGCATCATTGCATGATGATTCTTGGACATGGCATCGTAGACTAGGCCATGTTAGCATGCATACTATCAAAAAGCTTGCATCTCATGGTTTAGTTAGAGGTTTACCTACCTGTGCATTTAAGAAAGATAAAATTTGTGAAGCATGCACAAAAGCGAAACAGTCGGATCATCCTTCAAAATCTCTCAAAACTGTTTCCACATCCAAAGGGCTTGAATTGTTGCATATAAATTTATGGGGTGAAATCCATGTAAAGAGTCTCGGAGGTAATATGTATTTGTGATTGTTGATGACTACTCATGATTTACCCGAGTTTGTTTTCTTAAGCATAAAAATGAAGCTTTCAAAGAGTTCAGCAAGCTCTGCAGGAAAATTCAAGTAGAGTCTCGGACTCAAATCGGAAGAATTCGAACCGACCATGGCAGGGAGTTCGATTACTCGGAATTTATAGAGTTCTGCGATAAGAATGGTATCTCTCATGACTTCTCTCGCATCCGGAACTCCTCAACGGAATGGAGTAGTGGAGAGAGAACCGAACTCTTGAAGAAATAGTAAGGACAATGATGATTGAATATGATCTCGCCTAACTATGTTTGGGCTAAGGCAATCAATACAAAGCAAACTACACACTAAATAGATGCCTCATCACACCCATTCGAAGAAAACTCCATACGAGCACTACAAGGGAAAGAAGCCCAACATCTCATACTTCAAACCCTTCGGTTGTAAGTGTTATGTTCACAACAATGGTAAGGATCACCTGACCAAGTTTGATGCTCGGTCGGATGAAGGTATCTTTCCGGGTTATTCATCTCATAGTCAAGCATATCGTGATTTCAATAAAAGAACTAACAAAGTGGAAGAAAGCATCCACATTGTGTTTGATGAGACTCGATCAGGGAAAACCAAGTAAGTTAACGTTGAAGGTTTGCTCAAGGAGAGTCCGAGTCACCCTAGAGGGGGTGAATAGGGTGATAGAAGGTTCTTTCGAAAATACACACTTTTGCGCGAAAAGAGGCAAAGACAGAATCCGAGTCTAATAACAGAGTCGAAAAGATTGGACTCAAAAAGCAATGAATCGGAAGAAGCAAGAGCACTAAGGTCGTCCGAGTCTAGAATGAACTCGAAAAAGAACACAGAGATTTTACGTGGAAACCCTCCCGGGGCAGAAAACCACGGCCCGTGTCAATCCAGACACGAAGTCAAATCCACTATTTTGAGTCCACAAAATACCGTGAACTTGACGAGAACCCGAGTTGCTCCCTTAGACAACTCTATACAGATTTTCCTAGACTCGAAGTTACCTTATCTCGATCTAGTACTTCCTAGCTGAGATAACCCTTACAGCTAGGAACAACTAAGCTGAGTTAACCTTTACAGACTTAGTCAAGGGACCTTACAAAGAATGTAAGAAGTGTTTGTAACGAAGTACAAGACCTTACAACTCGGAAAGTAATGAATTACGAGTGGGAGTTGTAAGTTGAAGATTGAGAGTAAATACAATAACTTTGATCAAGTAAGTGTATAGACAATATGTTCGGCAACCTTCAAGTCTTGTGAAGTGGCTTCTTCTTATAGATAAGACCAGGCAGAGTAGCCGTTATTTTCATCTACTGACCGAGAGTCCTCTGTGACCATTGAGAAAGGCTTTATGAGTCACTCGGAAAGTATCCGTTGAAATATGAACGTTGGACAACGGTTTAACTCTCTTGGAAGTCCCAAAACCATCGGTTGTGTCTTGAAAAATGAGGTGAAAACCACTCGTTAGGCTTGGCGTTCCAGTTTTCCGGATATGGAAGCAGCATGACTTCGACACAATCTTCCGAGACTAAAGCGAGGAAGGTGAAAAGCCATATCTCGCTGGTGATTTGACGTTCAAGCCTGGCTACTTTTGTAGTTTGAAAAGATATCCTCGATTGAATAACCTACAAAAGTAAAACACCTTTGGTTCTCAAAGTATGAAATACTTTGGTCCAAGGTTAGACACGAGATAACAAAATAATTTTGAAAAATTACGCAATTGATTATCCGAGTCGAAAAGAAATGGAAAATTCCGAGTCTAATATCCATGATACTCGGAATTCCATATGACTTAGTCTTAAGTAAAGAAACACGTTCTATAGCAAATATCGAGTGAGAAAGAACTTGATATAGACTAAGCATGAAATGAACTATGAATGCCGACTATGCAAGCAATAGAGTAAATAACCACAAGTCGGATTCGAGTGAGAATGGACTCGGAATAAAGAACAACTTTTCCGAGTCGCTAACTAAAAGGCGATTAAAGAGATATGTGAAGGCCGAATCGCATAGAAAGGATACTATTTAATTCAAGTAAGTTTCTAAGACACAGAGAATGCCTTGGAATCAAAACTCTATATGAATGACATCGTTATACCCGATTCCTTTTGCATGACTCGGAAAGATATAGAGCAAGTGTCCGAGTCTTCAAATGTTCTCATATCCGAAACTCAGTCGAGATGAAGATGATCTTACTGAAGCCGAGCTCAAACAGAATCAAAAGAAAGCAGCTCGAATGAGACAGACTTTAAACACTATGACTCGAGACTAAACCGAGCACAAGAGCCCGCTCGAAATGTCGAAGATCAAATAGATGAGCAAGCTCAGTCGGATCGGATCACCGAAGATCAATCAGTTCAACCAACAAATCTGGTGAACCAGAGAATAGGTAGAGCATTCAAATATGCTTCGAGCCACCCATTTGAGAACATCTTTTCCGACAACAACAGTGGAGTAAGAACTCGTTCTTCTTTGCAAAATCTATGTGCATTCACTACATTCATATCATTAACTCGAACCCGAAATGAACTAGAGGCCCTAAATGAACCTGAATGGGTAGAGGCCATGCAAGAGGAACTTAATCAATTTGAGAGAAACCAAGTTTGGACATTGACCAAACGACCTTCCGACCACCCAGTCATAGGAACCAAATGGGTTTTCAAGAACAAACTAGACGAGGATAGGTTGGTAGTCGAAATAAGGCTATACTTGTGGCTCAAGGTTACAATCCAGAAGAAGGGATAGATTGTGGGGAAACCTTTGCACCAGTTGCTAGGATTGAAGCAATTAGAATCCTATTGGCATTTACATCAAGCATGAATATTAACTTGTATCAAAATGGATGTCAAATGTGCTTTTCTGAATGGTTTCACTCAAGTGGAAGTCTATGTTGAGCAACCCCTGGATTTGAAAGCTCATAATTTCCAAATCATGTTTTCAAGTTACAAAAGGCTCTTTATAGTCTTAAACAAGCTCCTAGAGCTTGGTATGAAAGACTGAGCAGTTTCTTGGTTGAAAATGATTACAAAAGAGATCACATTGACAAAACTCTTTTCATAAAAACCAAGGGGAAAGACTTTCTTATTGTTCGATTTATGTTGATGATATAATCTTTGGAGCTACTAAGTCGAGTTTTTTCGAGTTAATGAGACAGGAATTCCAAATGAGTATGATGGGAGAGCTTAATTTCTTTCTTGGTTTACAAATCAAACAAGATAAAGATGGCATCTATGTCCATCAATCTATGTATACTAAAGAATTGTTGAAGAAGTACAAGCTTCAAGATTCAAAACATGCAGCGAACACCAATGAGTAAGCAGCATGAAACTAGACTCGGATGAAAAAGGTAAAGTAGTAGACCAGAAACTCTATCAAGGTATGATTGGATCTCTACTATATCTTACATCTAGTAGACCATACATTATGTTTAGTGTATGTTTGTGTGCAAGATTCCAAACTAATCCAGAATAATCACATCTCACTCGTGGTGAAAAGAATTTTTAGATATCCTGCAGGGACTCAAAATCTAGGTCTATGGTTCTTAATAGACTCGAACCGACCCTCACCGAATACTCAAATGCCGACTATGTTGGATACAAGTTTGATAGAAAGAGCATATCAGGAGCATCCCAATTTCTAGGTCAATCCCTTATATCTTGGCACTCAAAGAAGCAGTAACTCAGTTGCTATATCAACTGCTGAAGCTGAGTACATTGTAGCTGGAGCATGTTGTGCTCAAATTCTATGGATCAAGCAACACCGAAAGATCTTGGACTTTCATTCAAATCAATTCCAATCAAGTGTGATAATCGAGTGCAATCAAGCATCACTAAGAATCCAGTTCAAGCACTCAAAAACAAAGCATATTGAGGTCAGGTATCATTTTCTGAGAGATCATTCTAAGAAAGGTGATATTGAACTTGGATTCATTCCTACGAAATTTCAGTTAGCTGAAATCTTCACTAAGCCACTTGGAGAACATCGGTTTTGTTTTATTAGGAATGAGCTTGGCATGATTAATACATGATTATGTGATTTTCTAAGTGAAATTGTCTTGCGTGATTATATGATTTATGTTTCCTTTCTTTGTCTTGATAACAATTGGTTCAGTTGACCCAGTGATACCGAGTTAATGTTATTATCTGTTTGCGCTTTCGACTCACTCAAAAACCTTACCGAGTCGGACTCGGCTTTTAAGAAAATGGACTTCAAACTTCGAAATCATCTCTAGATTAGTGAAGAATTTCATAAATTTCTTTTAAAATTTCTCTTTTTCTCTCTCTCTACCGCGCGCATCGATCAATGAACTAGCCATTGGGAGAAAGACACTAGAATTCTAATCGTTGGAGACAAAACCGTTACACTCGTCTAAGGTGACCATTGGAGGTTTAGGTCAAAACGAATACTCAAGGACATTCCTTCTGCTATAAATAGCATCCCTTTTCCTTCATTTTGCTACTTTACTCTCAGCTAACCTAATCTCTCGCACACTCACTCTCGCACTCAAAGTTCTCAGCACTTTCAGTACTCTCTCCCTCTCTCTTGTTTCTTCGAAGTATTGTTTCTTCTGCTATAAATAACATCAATGATCATACACCACTTCTTTTACTTATATATTGTTTTTTGACCATTTGTAAGCATTTTACTTCCATGAGAAGTACTTTTATTATGATGAGTTGCCAAGTGTTGCTCAGGAGAGTCTTCCCCTAAAATAAGATAACGTTACCCTAAAGTACTTCATTTCTAACTCGAAATGTTTTAGCCAACATATTTATTCCCGACAAACAACCTAGGGAAATGCTTTTAAATACTTCACTTCTAACTTTATTTTAATTAAAGTTCAGCAAAAGTTTATAGCAGCAAGTTTACATTGATATAAAGTATTCATTTGCTAAGTTTTTAATTAATTTGAGACACTTTAAGATGGACAAAATCCATCCTTAATAACCGTCAACGAGTTCAAGGATTTCATACTAAGTCATGAAAGAACCAGCATAAAACTTAGAGGAAGTTAATTTTTAAGCGAGATAAGGCCATGGACTAGTCTAGAATAAAGTTAAGAATGATATCTAATCAAGAAAAGAGTTGTCCAAGTTTAGTTCTAACTTTTGACATCTTCGGTTCTTTCAAGAGTAGAATTTTTAATTTTTTTGCTATTTTTCATTAAACTTTGGGTTTGTAATATTTCAGATAGTTTTTAGTTGATGTTATACACTTTAAGATGGACAAAATGCATCCTTATAGCTGCTAGTAGGTTCAAGAATTCTAGACTAAGTTAGGATAGAACCATTTTAGACTAAGTCATGAAAGAACCACTTCAAAGTCATCTTTATGAAACTTGGAGTAAGTTAGTTCTCAAGCAGTCAAAGCCACGAACTAGTCTAAAATAAAGTGAGGAAGGCTATCTAATCAAGAAAAGAGTTGTCTATACTTGGTTTGAACCGACACCTTCAGTTCTTTCCAGCAGATAAATTTTTTTATTTTCTTAGTATTTTTCACTAAACTTTCGGTTTGTAATATTTAAGATAGTTTTTAGTTGGTTTTAGACACTCTAAGAGTTTCGGACTAAGTCATTAAAGAACTAGATAAACTTCGAGGAAGTTAATTCTCACACAATTAGCGCCATGGACTAGTCTAAAATAAAGTTAGGAAGGATATCTAATCAAGTGCATAAAGAAGTAGATAATTACATAAATAAGCAAATTAATGTACTAAAAGTTGAACATGGAAATTTATCATCAAAGTCATCCGCATAAAACTTGGAGGATGTTAATTCTTAAGTCTGTCGGGGTCATGTACTAGTCTAAAATGAAGAAGGATATGCAATCAAGAAAATAGTTGTCGAGGCTTGGTTCCAACTTTTGACACCTTCAGTTCTTTCCGGTAGTAGAATTTTTTTATTTTCTAGCTATTTTTCAAATTTTTTAGTATTAATGGTTAGTCGAATTGTAATATTTTAGTTATATTAAGTTAAATTAGGGTCCTTATACCCTAGTCAAGAAGTTGAAACTCTATAAGAAAATTTTCAGCCACCAAATAGCCACCAAATTGCATCAAAAGCTTGTAAATGCATTTTACTTGGCCAACAAGTTTACATGGACAGAAAGTATTAAGTTTAACTACTCAAAAGCTGGGAAATTGCTAGCAAGTTTTAGCCAAGTTATATGAACAGAAAGTATATTTCATTACCTTCAAGAGTAAAATCTCTAAGTCTCTATTAGCAATGCAAGTTCGAATCTCCAATACACCAATCCCGAGAAAGGATAAAGGGGTTGCGCAAACACACCTCCCCAAAAGTAGTAGGTTACCGACACATAATATGAACTTATTCTCCGAAGGTCGGTATCCTCAATTACATCACCACTATTCTCTCTAATATCTATCATTTTTATTCACTATATCCTCTTAGCATATGTTTGAATTCCAAAGGATCACCACCAAATAATTATGTTATTGAGTTAGAAGATAAACAATTATCAAAGCATGGGCAAAAAAATTTCATGATTACGTCTAATAATGTAATAAAAAGTAGTTAATGTTTGTGGAGAACCCAAAACTTTCAAGCAAAAATCATATTAATACTAGTAATAGTTATTCAACAAAAATCATCTTCAAAATATGAGAAGTTTCAAAAAAGTTTGGAAAATTCACTATAGGCAAAATTTTGTAAAGTCGAGCCCAAATTTTATGGCACTCCTAGTGTCTCTCTTCCCATATGTCAAGTCGAGCCCAAATTTTATGGTTAATTCAACTTTCTCTCTCCACGTTCCGGCCAATGCTTGCCTAATTCACGAGAACAAGCACAAAAGTACAACCATAAAGATATATGTTTAACTCAGATTTAGGTTTAGGTTTAGCTCTATTTGGATTTCGCTTAGTTTACATCCACCTCAACTATGTTTGTCACTATTCGGGTTCTATGCAGGTTGTTCAATTTAGACTTAGTTCATACCATTCTATATCGGGTTCAAGTTCAGCTCAAATAAACTTTAGGTCCTTCGTAAGTTTATAACATAAATAAGGGAAGCAACCAAAATGAGACTAAAATAAAACCGACTAACATGCACAGGCCATGCCTGCCGTAAATTACAACATAAAAAAATTTCTTATCCATGTTTAAGCATGCCCTAATCTAATTTAACTGAAAACAAAGCAACAAGCATGAACACTACTATAAACTCACATACACAATGAGATTGGATCCCCAACATGCAATTTCACACAAACAAATAGTCCAACTCTTGATAACTATTATAAGCTTTTATTGACAATGAATCCATTTAAATTCTAAGCTTTACTTTCCTAATTCAATTTAGGAAATTAAGAGTGAGAGTGAAATAAGAGATTACCCACCTCAAATTCAAGGGTTTGAAAAATTAATTTGGGATTCTCACTTTCCCCTTCTTCCTCGCTGCTCCTTCCTCCTCTCGCTCTGTCTATGTCGCTTTCTCGCTCTCCTTACTTCTACTTCCGGTTCTTACTCCCTCACACTTTTCCCCTCTCGGTCTCTTGGTCTCTCGCTCTACTTGCTCCTTCTCTGCATCTAGTTTCGCTACGCACCCAAGTCTCCCTATAGACACCAAAAATGTGTCGCGCTTTTTCTATGTATTTGTTTTCGTTGGCCCGGTGATGAAATTCTAGTCCTATAAACCGAAATCATGACCATAGTCTAATTGGTGTGAAGGAAGCCGATAAACCACAAAAAACCCATTAGCACCACAAAAATTAGCTTTTTCTTGGGCTGGCCCACAAACCCATTTTTTCGATCGAACCAAGCTCGGTTCGGGCTCCTAGCCAAAAACCCAAACTCGCACAAAAATAAAAACTAGTTTACACTCAGCGACCAAGCTAGGCACGCAACCTCGAGACATTCGTTAGAGTTCGTATGAAGACCAACTCCGTGTTTTTGAACCTGATTACATAAACGCAGCGTTTTGTCCCTAGAAGCCAATTAATGCACAAACTCCGGACAATTTATATGACAATGTTAGGAGATCGACACCACATTTCTCGGGATCCTTTGGTCCAGCAGATTTTCTCTGGTCTAGTTCCTTTTTCCTCACCGGGATATAGGGAGCCGGTTCAACTCATTTCGATGAGTGAAGTAGTTTTTGGATTGATTTTGTGACCTAAAAACTTCTATAAATAGGGAGCTACTCCTCTCATTTTTGGTTGCTTCATTTTTTCAGCTAGTCAAGCCCCTAAGCTAAAAATACTTTCTATCATTTTTTCCCACTCTCTAATCTCTCCATTTCACCATAACATTACGCATTTCCCCAATGCTTAAACTCCACAAATAGCCATCTTTGTGCTTCTTTTGAGGTTATTACCATATCGTTACACTTCGCCAAATTCTGTTCGTGATCTAAGTTCAGCGAGTGGGACAACCTGACGGCACCGGATCCATTTTCAAATTCATTCGACGGTATTCATTTATTTATTTTACCGCTTTTCGTATTGTGTATCAAAGATGCAGTCATTTTTAATTCCTCCCAGCCCGCTGTAACTTTTAAGTTCTCGCTTTCCTTTAATGCTTTCCTATTTGCTTATTTATTGCTTTCATAGCATGTTTTGGTCGGTTTAATTTCCGTAGTTTTGATGTTGTCTACCTTACTCGATAAACACATTATTTTAACCCACAACTCGAACTAGTAAAGGTCGTTTGTTGATGGGTGGAATGGAGAACTTATCTCTTCGTTTAGTATCTTCAGCCCCAAACACCGGATCCTCGATTTTGGAGCCTCGATTTTCGAGTGATGGAGTCATTTTTAAAATCTCTTCAAGGCTTAGTTTTTCCATATTAAGATTGGAAGAGTATTTTCTTTATTTTTGATGGTTTGTACTTTCTAAAACTAACTTGCAACTCTCTCTTTTTGTTTTTATTTCTCCTAATTACTTCTCGGCATTTCTTGTTTAATATAGAAAAAATTAAAATTTTTTTTACAGCTAGGCCTATAGGACTCGAGACCGATTTCTCGGTCTCGAGCCGGAACCCATTACCAGTCGATCCTGGCTCTCACCGATGTTGCTCGATAACCGGGCTTGGCTCTAAGTCCAAACCGATTCATCTTACCTTTTTGGCCCGGAAGTCTTACAGTTGAAAATGAATTTTTTTTTCTGTTTTCTTAAAATATAAAATAATATCCCGAGATTTCTTAAAAGTTAATTTCTAAAATAAATGGTTAATAAAATCGCCAATCACTATTTCATTTAAACTGTTTTAAAATCAGGTTCTCAAAACTAAATAATCTTAATAAGAGGTGCACTCCACTTTCAAAATAAACTTTAAAAAATCAATTTCCAAAAGAGTATTAGTAAAATCAAGAAAGCCGACATTCGTGGGAAAACTTGGTCCGGCTAGGTCCATACGGGGTACGGGGCTGTGGTTCCTACACTCCCTCTCTCTCTTCTTCTTCTTCCTCCACTCGCCCTCCGCCCCCTGTAACACCCCAAGATTTTAGCTAATCATAATTGACTTAATATGAATATTTAACTTGTGTATATGATTTAATCGGTCATATAATATTTTGTTGACTTTAATACTTTTGAGAAAAATTAGACTTATGAGTTTATTTGAATAATTTACATGCATTAAAATTGTCAACATCATGTTTAACAAGTTACCTAGTAACATCAAATTGGTGAAGCCAAAGTCAAACTCAAGTTAAGTCAAGTCAAGTCAAATGCATAATTAGTAAATAAAAAATAAATGTATATAAGCCAATTGTTTGAGCTTCCAGATGTATTTTTCAAACCATGGTTTTGTTGAACCCGTAGTTTTGTTTTTTTTTATAGAAACAAAATGCACATGGTTTTAGTTCATGGTTTTTAAAAACAATTTGATAAGTATCATAATTTCATTGGTTTGAAATTCCTATAAATATGAGTTGATTTTGCTTCGTAAAAGCACCATGAAGAAACACCATAAAAATTGAGAGAAGGAAATGAAGAGTTTGGAGACTTTTTAGATTAAGGAAATGAAGAGTTTGAAGGCTTTTGCTTGGTAAATTAAGGAAAAGAAGGATTTGGAGGTTTTTGCTTGGCAGATTAAGGAAGTGAAGAAGATCAAAGAGATCTATTTGGCTAATTAAAGTGACTAATTCTTATATTTTCTTTTAATTAAAAAAAAGGTTAGGGAGATAATTAAAAAGAATAATGTATTGATATAATAATCTATACTTAACTAACGAATTAGAAACTTACTTCACTAAGTTAGGAACTAACCTTAATTTTATATTATGATTTGTTTGATTATTTGGATGCATGTATATTATTGATGAGCATGAGATATATTTTAATCTTTTTAAAGAGAATAATGATTATTAAGTATAGAAGCCAATTTTGGATTATAACATATTTTTTTGCATTCTTTGAATTTCTGCAAATTATTGGATACATAAAAAATATGAAATTTTTATTATACCTACTACATATTATAAGGCAATTTACTTGTAAAAGTTTATGAATTGTTGATAATTAGATTATGGGTTATTCATTTCTAAGTAAAATTACTTGATTTATATTAATTATGGACTTATTATATGTTTCTGATTTGTTAGCTCATTTAGTCATTACTATGGAGCATGAAATCATTAAACTAAACTATAAATAGACTATGTGTACTTATATAAATTATTTTAAAGTGTTAAATCAATTTTATATGTGTTTGGGACTATATACATCATGAATAACTTATTAATGCAAGATATGAATACGTGTTTCCTTTAAAGAATATGATAATATGAATTTAAGATATGTTAAGATTATTTTTAAAAAGTTAATGAAATTCGTATCTGCATAGGTATGTGTTACATTCTAGAGCTATAGCCATAGAAGTAGTCCGTATTTTTATGTTTTAGGTTGCCTCGTTGGAGAGGTTTTTACCAATTCACTTGGATGTGAGTTTCATCTTGTGTGTTATGTGATCTCTATGGGTCCCTGGTTAAATCTTGTGATGGCTTCGGTCGGTTCACTAGGTGTGAATTATGGCTCCACAATTTGTGATTTTAGGCAGCTACATTTTATAGAGTGATGGGTCCCTGGATGGTATCTTATGATGGCTTCGGTCGATCCACAAGGATGTGTTTATGTCTCTTGTGTTTTGTGATAGTTCCTTATATTGGTCATAAGTGGATTTCCCTAAGATTTAGAAACTCAACGACATAATATGATTTTGATCCATATGTTGAACTATGACTAAGCATGATATGATATTTGTAAGGTTATAAATATTTGTTATATGCACGATGATGTGAAACCTATGTGAAGTGTGTTTCTGTGCATATAAGTGTAGACACCTAAAAAGTGTCGTCCCTTATCTCTTTTATTTACGTAATTTATATTGTTGGCCCGATCATGAAATCCCGAGTTTGGTTTGCGGATTTGGATCTTGATTGGTATTTGATTGGTCCGACGAAGCCGATAAACCACAAAGAACCCCTTAGCACCAAATAAATAGCATTTTCCTTGGGTTTGTAAAATAATCCCTTTTTTCGGACGATCCAAACCTAGGTCAAACCCCCGAGTCAACGAAGCTTGGTGCCACGTACGGGAAATTTTAGGCATAAAATTATGCGTTTCACTTTTGTCCAACCAGACATGGAGCTGAAGACCTCAAAACGACATTAAGCATTGCATTTCATAATCACAAGTATCAAAGTGTTGCGTTTAGCTCCAAGAGAGTCCGCCCGAGACAAGGTCCTCCCTCAAAACCACGTTGTGGCCGGCGCCCTTACTGAATTATTTCGCCTTGAAATGCCACGTTTTGCCCAAGATTCCTGTTGCAACATGGAAGGAGCTCGAACCCCTAGGACAACACTGGTTGGTCAGCGTCCACTACCTCGATTCTATTTGATTCTATTCGATTTTATCCTCTCATTTTTCTGGCCTGGTTCTACGACTAATTCGTTTAGCTTTGAAAGGGTGGTTGAGACCTAACCCTAGGTCGTTTGTGACCTAGCCCTCTCCCATAAATAGAGAGCTTGGGCTCTAACTTTTCAAAAGGCTCATTCCTTAACGTTACACTGCTGAAACCCGACAAAGAGCTACTGAATACTCGCTTTTGTATTCGATCTCTTGGTCTATTTTCGAGTTATTGCTGATCTTTCCCCTATTTCCTACATCCGAACCTGGAAACTCCATCATTCATACACTTTTATACATACCTAAACTTAAAATTTACAAAGAGCCCCTTCTAGTTCGCTACCGTCGCATCACCATATCAAGATTCGAGATCCTTATTAGGAGGTGGGACGACCCGAGGCCATCAATTCAGTTTGTCAAAACCGTTATTTTTTTATATATTTTTTCGCTTTCCGTATTGTGGAGAAGAATTGTATCGCTTTTAATTCCACACCGGCTGATGTAATCTTTTAATTTCTCGTTTTCTTTCCTTTTTAACTTTTCTTTCCTTTTCGTTTTACCGTTTTCTTTATCACTTTTCATATTTGATTTTTATCGCTTTTAGCATGTTTTGGTTGCTTGTCAATTTTGTATCGCATGTTGTGTGCTTGTGTTTAGTATATTATTTCGATTCACTACTCAAACTAGTAATGGCCGTCGTTTGACGGACGGAACAAAAGGGCTTATCCTACGTTTCGTACCCTTGCCTCCGAATTCGATTCTCGGCTTGAGTCGATGAAGTCACTTTTTAGCCTCTTTGAACTTAGTTTTCCCATACTAATATTGGAAGAGCATTTATTTTGTTTTGTTAGTTTTTCATTCCTAAAAATTGATTGGCGACTCCTTTTCTTTTGATATATTTCTATCAATTGCTTCTCGGCTTTTTACTGATTGCAGGATAAAAAAATTAGAGCTTTTGAACTTTGCCAGCCAGGCTAGAGGCCGAGGCCGACTTCCTCAGCGATGGCCCTTGGACGCTGCCGTCGACCACGTGGTGCTGGCTCGGCTAGCACCGATAGGTCAACGATAACGGCTCAAGTCCTAATTAGTGTTTTCATACCAGTTTGGCCCTAAAGCCTCACAACAGATTCAAAACCCTAGCTTTCTTTGTTCGGTTGAGAAATAATATCCCCGGACATCTGAAAATAATTTCTAAAATAAAATAACTAATAAAACCACCGTTCAATCTGATTCTATTAACTTAAACTTAATCTAATATCCGGAAATTTAAGGTGCTTGCTTGATAAAAGAATTAAGTTATTAGAAGTTAAGTTAAAAATTTAAAATTATTAAATTAGTTAAATTATAATTTTTGAGTCGAAATTAAAACCCAAGAATTAGAACCCACATGATTTAATTAATTGGGCCTTGTAATATTTATTAAGCCCAATTCACTTGAAGACCAAAACAAAAAAAAAAAAAAAAAACAGAAAGGGGAAGGGTTTGCCGACGGTAGATAATGTGGAGGAGTGATGACTAACTTTTAGTGAATTTGCTCGCAAAGGAAAGAGGAGAAGCTGGAATTCGAGAGAAGGAGCTGGCACTGAATTAAACAAATAAGAAAAGGGGTCCAATTAACTTAAACCACAAAACCCCTTATGTTGAAGTAGGAAAGGAAGAGAGAGAAAATGAGGCTGTGAGCACAAAACATTGAGGAAAAACAAATATGAAGAAGCTGAGGAAAACAAAGACAAAAGGGAACACGAAACGAGAGAGGGAGAGAGGGTGTTGGGTTTGAAAAGGGAGGCAAAAGCAAGATAACGAGGGGAACGAAAGAAGCGAGAACCAGAACAAGAGATTGATAGGAAGAGCAAGAGGGGTTGAGACCCAAAAGTCGAAGCCGAGAGCAAGAGCGAAAGAGGGACCGAAGGGAAGCAAAGAGAAAGAGGAAGCACTTCCAGCGTGCTTGCACGAACGGTAAGCAAAAGAACAACGGCGACGGCCGGCAAGCGAAAGGAAGACAGACGAGACCGGAACCAAGAATAGGGCGTGAGTAGCAAGGATTCCGGCAAAGAAGAAGGAAGGGAAAAAGGAGAGGAAGAAAGGGAAAAGCAAAAATAGAAATCGAAACTCACTTCGGAAACCTCCAAACTCAAAATTCTTAGAACCACTAAGAATCTAAGGTGACCTTCTCCTAAAAGTAAAATGAATTAGGCCAACTAATTGGGAAAATTGATGTACAAATTTGAAACCCTAGATTTAATTGGACAAATTAGAGGCCTAAATTCATTAAAAATAGCAATTTGCAAGTTGAAAAAGCATCTTGTGATTTATGTGATATCTAATTCCTAAATTTATGATGTTTGAGTGTTGTTGAGCATGATTATTAAGGTGTATGCTGAAATTTTGATAAATATAGGTTGAATAGGATTAGAGGCTCCCATTGCATCCCAGGCGGGCCCAACTAAGCTTGATTGCCAACATAGGAGGTACCTCTTCCCTCATAGCACACACACTTGGCTTACTGAGAGGCACCGAGCATTCAATGCATTTTTTCCTGCCGTGCACCCCACGGAGGACTAAATCCTCGGACTATGAGTCATCTTGTATCCTACCTAGTTATAACTCTCTTTTGACCATAGATCTTTGACTATTAGGTGGCACCTTGTCTCTTCATTTGCATGCTTGGATGAGTGTAATTGTTTTAGATTTAATCTTCTACTTGTGAGCCTTTAGGGATAGGTGAGGAGTGTTGATTAGCCCTTGTTTGGATGCAAATAAAATACCATAAAATTTCCTACAATCGGTCCATTGAGTGCATTTTAGCCAAAATCAAATTATCTTGCCCCTTTAGGTTAGTGCATTACTTGCATTTCCGAGTCGTCCTAAAACTCTTTTTAGGTAGTCTAATTAGTTACCGCCAGTTAGTTTAGAAAGGTCAAAACAAGGTCCCCTTTACCTCTTTAGTCGGTTAGTCTTTAAACTTTCCTTTTCTGCATTTCATTTTGCATTTTTATTTCCATATAGCCAAAATTAAATTCATCTCAAATACGTGAGTCTATTTATTTTTCATTTAGCCAAAATAAAATTCATCTCAAATTAGATGAGTCTTTTTGCACCTTTATTTCTCGTATAGCCAAAATAAAATTCATCTAAAATTAAGTGAGTCCCTTTTGCATTTTCATTTCTTGTATACCCAAAATAAAATTCATCCCAAAGTAGGTGAGTCCCTTTTTCATTTTCATCTCTCATTTAGCCAAAATAAAATTCATCTCAATTTAGGAATGTCTATTTACATCTTCCATTAGGATCAATCATTTATGCATTTCGAGTTGTATACACTTCATTTGCTATGCATTCCTTATGTCCATCTAAATAAAATCATTTGTAATCTCTTTGAATTTCGCACTTAAGCGACTTCTTTCAAAAAATGGTATTCTTTCACGTGATCCTAAGCCTCATCCTTTGGGCTACGAGAATAGGGAAGTCAACTACAACCGAGTTTCGTCGGAATCCGAGCTCCAAAAGTTAGAACTTCTTAACAAGGAGTCCGACACATATTTTCCCAATTGTGCACCACATTCTGCCCCACGGTCTACACCGGTGCGACATATTTCGGTGCATACCACACCGGTTCAAACAATTTTCCATCGTAGAAGTGTACCTAAAAAGAATTCCCCTCCAATGGAAGAAACACCAAAACAATCCCATATCCTTGCCTTGCTCAACGAAAACTCAGCCAAAATGGAAGCTAGGATTGAAGCTCGGGAAAAGAAGATAGAGTCCGTAGCGAGGCGATTTTAAGGCTATCCTAAAAGCCGTTGAGGATAGTAAAAGAGATGACGAAGCGAACGATTAAGAGGAGGAGTCCCTCCACCTTGACTTAATCCATCTCCTCCAGGAAGTCCTAAGCATGAATCCAAACCTGATCCACGCGTAGTTCGGATGGAACAAATGTTAATGGACTCATTCATGTTCAGTAATCATTACTTTGAAAATAAGGGGTTCACTTAAATCCTTAAAGTGAAATTACCCCTAAGTTCACTATGCCCGATATCAAATTATGAGGTTACGAGAATCCCCATCACCATGTTCGCAACTTCTTATGAGCCATAACTCTTAAGAACATAGTAGAAGACACTTACCACATCATCTTTCCATGGACTTTTGATACGATGTAATGAAGTGGTCTAACGCGGCTGACCCACGCAAGGTCACCAACTTGACAGATCTGTGTAAGGAGTTCTTACATTAATACTCGTACAATGCTAATTTACCAGTTACCCTTAAAGACTTGGAGTTGATCAAGCAAGGTAAGAAAGAAAGCTTTACAATCTTTCTAATCGGATTGAGGGCAAAGGCTGCTCACATGGTAGACCAACCTTCCAAGAAGGACCAAGTGTGAATCATCATAAAGAACCTTCGACTCGCTTACAATCGGCATCTCAAATTACTACCTATGATGAGCATCTCAACCCTTAGAGATGCTATAATGCTAATAGAAGAAGAGTTGTCCACGATGACCACAAAAGTCGTGACCCGGTATAGAGGTAATTATCAATTTAAAAATAAGGAAACCTCCAATCTAGGCAATAGTAGCGAGGGTGCGAGATGTCAATGCCCTCAATGGATATAATGACTACACCCCCATTGATAACACATATGCTCAAGCCCTTGACGACCTACTGGCCAAAAGGAAAATAGAATTGCCAACCATTAG
Source organism: Talinum fruticosum (assembly GCA_021018815.1). NCBI lineage: Eukaryota > Viridiplantae > Streptophyta > Magnoliopsida > Caryophyllales > Talinaceae > Talinum > Talinum fruticosum. The sequence goes on from JAITYX010000012.1 coordinate 6,019,993, forward strand.
AGCGAGAATTAGAAACTACAAAACAGTCTAAAAGCTGGGACGCGAGGAAAATTCTACGAGATGCCATCGTGCGTGAGGACACGATACCGAGCAATGTTGGATGTTCAACAATAAGTTATAGAGTATGTTCCTCAACAGGCAACTCCCTTTTTCCTAAGGCCGTTCGAAACCAAGCAACAATAAGAATCTTTTTAGCGGTACCTTAGCCATTTTCTCCGAACCCATTCTAGGTTAGTGGGACCCGTCTATCTTCATTCAAGACATTGGTGAGTCAAAACCACTTCATAGCTTGCCTCCTTTAGATCCGGAAGTCTATGGGCTGTGGGTAAGTGATGAAGAAGATGTCTACGGAACTAGAAACGATAGTGACGACAACGATGATGACTTCGGGGAGAACCTAAAGGTTTAGAAATCCAATTCCTTACTAGATCTAGATGACATAAAGCACCCATGGGTCCACAACGGACTCATAAAGCCCCAAAAGAACCTGAAGTTGCTAAAGAAGAAGACCCACTCTTAAAAAAGCTTCAAAAGTTAAAAGCGACATTTCCATATGGCAACTCATATCTTCTTCTCAAAAAACACAGGTAGGCTTTGATTGATGCACTTAGTAAGATCGAGGTCTTTCCTAAAACCACGCCGGACGAAGTAGTAGGATTTCTTAACGAGTGGGGACGGAACCATTACCTTTGATCAAAAGGATCTCCTTGAAGAAGGCGTTGCACACAATAATGCCCTTTATTTAAGCTGTAACTTGCATTAACAAGTTCATTCCCTTAACCTTAATGGATGAAGGATCAAATGTGAACGTCTGCTCATGGAGAACTGCCAAAGGTTAGGAATCAAAGAACAACAACTCTCTAAGCGGATTGTTCATCCCTGGGCCTATGACAATTCTAAAAGGATAGTCTTGGGAAAGTTGACATTACCTATCAATGTATGGCTAGTGATAAAGAACATTGACTTTCAAGTCCTAGACATCCTAGCTACATTCAACTTACTTCTAGGATGCCCTTGGTTGCATGATCATCAAGTAATGCCCTCTACACTTGCACCGGAAAGTTAAGATGATCATTAGAGGTCAGGTCATAACCATTAAAGGGGACAATCTATGAGCTACTATCACCTCCGAGGAATCCGTGGTTGAAATTGAACACGATGCTAATAACAAGGAACTCTACGGATTTGAGGCTGTCGCAGCCTTAGATAAGGACGAAGCACCTCTTAACTTCAATCCTTATGGTAACCTTAGTGTCCGCTCGATTCTTAGGAAGAAGGGGTATTTTCCAAGCCTAGTCTGTAGGCCGAAGGGCATACCACCTTATCTTTTCAGCCCTTGAACCCACTAACAACTATACATTCGAGCTAGGCTATCAATCTATCGCTAAGGAAATAACCCAAGCCAAGTGGGAAATTCGGACTAGGAGAACTACATCTCATAGAGCACTCGCATCAAGCCCTTTCCTCATACCCTAAATGGGCAATTTACGGAAGAAGGGGATGATTTTCCCTTACTATGGTTTTCCTATAGTACCTCAAGGAGAAGGGAATTTTGGTACCCGGCATGGAAATCTTTAGTGTGTGCTATATATTAGAAAAAAAGGCAGCCTACCTCCTAGAAGAGGAATAGTCCACACCAGATTGGACCTACATGGTTGGGAATAACATCTTCGGTCTCGCTATTCGGACATAAGAAGAACCTAAAGGGAATACGGTCTCGCTACTTGTTTCGGGTCATGTCGCACCCGTAGTTTGATCCATCGAGATTCATCACCAATGTCGATGATGAAGGGTCCAAGGACATTACTTGGATCGAGGCTGAGGAGGGCCAAGAATTTTTCGTTACCTCGGGAGAGGATGCCCTTCCCGAGTATAGTATTAGGGATTTTATTCCTATTTACGTTGCTTCTAGTTCATTTTCTAATTATGTTGTTTCTATTTCCACATCTTCTATTTTTGAGTCCGATGTACTCGTTTCCTATTTTCAATTGTTTTCCCTCTAATGATGAACGAGAAATTCCTAAAGAATTAATAAAAGTATGGAAGATCATGCAAATCGCTCACCAATAATAGAGGAAACAATAATAATTAATCTAGGATCGGTTAATCAACCCTAAGAGGTTAAAATTGGGAAAACACCGGATCTAAAAGAGGAGAAGTAATTTACTTCGCTCCTTACAGAGTTCATAGATGTCTTTGCATGGTCCTACAAAGACATGCCAAGGATAGATCAAGGTCTAGCGAAATATAAAATTCCACTTGACGAGGACACTAAGCTATTTAAGCGAAGCTCAAAAGGATAAAACCTGAGTGGGCACTGAAGATTAAGGAAGAAGTGCAAAAACAGCTAGAGGTTGGGTTTATCAAAGTAGTTCACTATCCTTAGTGAGTGGCAAACATAGTACCGGTTACGAAGAAAGACGAAAAAGTTCGATTGTGCATCGAATTTAGGGATCCGAATAAAGCAAGTCCCAAAGACGATTTCTTGCTTCCCCATATCAACATCCTTGTAGATAACACAGCGGGACATGCTCTACTTTCGTTTATGGATGGTTATGTTGGGTACAATCAGGTGAAGAGTGGTCGAAGAAGACATGGAGAAGATGAACTTCATCACTCATTAGGGGACATACTTGTTATGTGGTGATGCCATTTGGGCTAAAGAACGTTGGCGTAACATATCGAGAGGACAACTACAACATTATTACATGACATGATCCATAAGGAAGCTCGGGTCTACGTGGACGACATGATCATTAAGTCCAAAGATAGGGGCGGGGCACCTACCTAGCCTTAGAAAATTCTTTGAAAGAGCGAGAAATTACAACATGTGCCTTAATCCTCAAAAGTGTGCTTTCGGGGTAACCTCGAGCAAACTGTTAGGCTATGTTGTCTGTCTTAGAGGAATCGAAGTTTGAATCATCCAAGATCAAAGCTATTTAGGAAATTCCGCCACCGAAAACAGGGAAGGAAATATTGGGCTTCCTAGGACATTTACGAGTACATCGAGTCATTTCATCTCAAAATTAATTATAGTTTATGAACCCATTTTCAAGAAGCTGAACAAAGGGTCGAGCCTATTTGGGATACCGAGTGCCAAAAGCATTCCTGAAGGTTAAGGAATACCAAGCTAACCCTCTAGTGCTAGTTACTGCCCAACTAGGGAAACCTTTACTTTTGTACCTCGCCATAACAGAGACAGCTATGGGGGCCATGTTAGCTCAATGAGACGAGGAAGGAAGAGTATGCGGTGTATTATCCAAGTAAGAAATTCTTAGATACACACAATTAGAGAAGACATCATTAGTATTAGTCTCGTGCTATCAAGAAACTCAGGCACTACATGTTGGCTCACATGGTATATGTGGTAGCACCGATGGATCCCATTAAGTATATCCTTGAGCAACCTACTATCGGTAGCAAGATGGCAAGATAAACTGTTATGTTATCGGAATTTGAGCTCAAGTATGTCCCTCAAAAGCGATCGAAGGAAAGGTAGTGTTCGAATTCCTAGCCGATCTACCGATAACTTAATCGCAACCCAAACACCTTGACTTTTTAGATGAAAATATCTTACAAGTAGAGGTGAATGTGTGGACAATGTACTTTGATGACGCTTCCAATCGGAAGGGCTTTGGAGTAGGGATCATTCTAGTCTCACCACAAGGAGCATTTCGAGTAAAGCTAGATTTTAAGATCACCAACAACGCTGTGGAATATGAAGCGTGCATCATGAAACATCGGGGTATTTGATGACTAGCGATCGATCATTAATAAATTTCACAAAAATGGAAGGTACGTAGTGAAGCCTTGGCACTCTACCAGGCACATCCGATTATCAAACATTTTGAGAACATTTCGTACACCTACCTTCTTAGGGATGAGAACTGGTTCGCGGATGCTTTAGTTAAACTAGCATCAACGATTAATATCCCTTACAATATTCATTCAATGCCCATCCACATAGAACGACGGAGTGAGCCTCGCGCATATCTATATGTTAGAAACGTCTAATGCTAACCAAACTAGTTGGTATCATGACATTTATCAATATCTGGATAAGTAAAAGTATCCATTGGACTCCACACCTAGAGCCCAACGAGCCATCGGGATGCCGACAACCTAGTTTTTCATCAACCAAGGACAACTGTATAAGAAAACCAACACGGGGATTAGCTTACTTTGTGTCAACCAACATGAAGCAAAACACATCATGGATGAAATACATGGTGGGGAATATGGACCCCATATTAATGCAAGGATGTTGGTTCGGAAGATTCAGAGGCTAAGATATTATCGGTCGAGCGTGGCAGTGGATCGCCATGAATTCATTAAGAGTTGCCACAAGTGTCGGGTGTATGCAATTCTCGGTTTGGGGCATTGATAATATTGGAAAACCGACCCCTAAAGGAACGGGAGGTCACGAATTCATGTTAGTAGCGATTGACTACTTTAGCTAGTTGGTAGAAGTAGACTCTTATGCAACCTTGACGTCAAAGTAGGTGGCCAAATTCATTACTAGTAACATCATTTGTCGGTATGGGGTACCCCATGAATTAATCAGTGACCGGGGTAGTCACTTCAAGAAGGAAGTAGTAGATCTACTCGGAGAAGTACAAGATCAAGCACCAAAAATCTTCTCACTATCGTCCTCGGACCAATGGAGCGATCGAGGCCGCCAATAAGAATATTCGTAAAATAGTGGAGAAGATGGTTATCAGCTATAAGGATTGACTCGACAAGTTTCCCCTTGCTTTATGTGGCTATCGAACCTTCATCAAGACCTCTACGAGAGCAACACTTTACTCCCTAGTATACGGCATGGAAGCAGTCCTTCCAATAGAAATTACCATCCCCTCATTACGAATAATTGCTAATAGTTAGATTCCGGAGGCGGAGTAGGCTAAAGCACACTACGAAGTGTTAGTTTTGCTGGATGAAAGGCCCCTCAATGCCTTACATAATGTCCAAATATACCAGGCACGTATATCAAGGGCATTTAATAAGAAAGTGAAGCCTAGAAATCTGCATGTTGGGTGCTTAGTCCTTAAGGAAATTAGAGCACCGATCCAGGATCCTCGAGAGAAGTTTAGGCTTAACGGCAAGGCCCATTTGTGCTTAGTTAGATACTACTAAGCGGAGCAATAAAATTGACTAATCTGGATGGTGAAGAGATATTTTGTTTAGCATGACCCCAACAAGTACGCCAAGCCTCGCCAAACTAGGCCGCGCTGCGCGGGCGCCGCTACCACCCGGACAACGGTGGGTTAGGCTGGGCCGAATATTTTTCTCCTGGTTTTAACTTTGTAAATTATTTATTCTGAAGGTCCAACCAGATAGTCTGTTTAATTAATTGTTATGTTAGGTGGTCCAACTAGATGGTCCACATATTTCATTACTTCTTTAATTGCTTTAATTAATTTTTGAGGACGAGTCCAATTAGGCGGTCCAATTTACCTATGCCTCTGGGTGAGCAATAAAAATAATAAAGCATAAAAGTGAGCATGAAACTTACTTTTATTTAATAAAAAGTTAAGCCTATTACATACCTAAGTACATAGCTAATAAAAGGGAAAAATAAGCACACTACTTGTAAAGTAAATTGTCCTAAAGAGGAAAAAACTAATGTTCCAGAATTCTTTTATTTCTTCCTAAAAATTATCTCTCAAAAATTAAGCCCTAGTCTATCCTCACTTTCTTCCCTTTAGGATCACTAGACTCAGCCTCGTCATCTCGGGTGCGCTTCTTCGGTTCCTCAATTTTGTGAGTCGTCCTTTCTTTAGCTTCTTTAGCCTCCGCTTCCCTTCTTCAAGCTCGTTCATCTATCAAAGGGTTTGCTTAGTGAATTTGGAGTGGTGCATTAGCGAGAACAGTTCCTTTGGGATCTAGTTCTTGAGCCTTTAGCGCTTTGCGACGTTTGGGGTCCGCTTCAGTTATCCACTCTAGCTAAGGAGCAAATGTAGTAATAATCGGCTCACCAGCAAGTTTCAACAACTTTGGCAGGTTCATCCAATTTTCACGCCATGATTTAACTCGCTTAGAATTGCCAAAACCTTCGAATAGGTTAAGGGTAGCGAGGCCAAATACGATCTAGAAGGCGAATCGCCTACTCTCTTCCCATTTGGCGCAAGAGATGGTCGGGAAATAATGGGTACTATTTTTTAGATCCAACGGGCGTACAAAAGGATGTTGTCCGGTATGTGTCTTAAATTGGGACACTTTTCAGTGTGGGATGTACCATCCTATGGTATTACTCGTGGTTTTTAAGGTATTCCTACCACCGGGAAGCGGGGTGATCGGTTACCGCTCTACCCACTTTCGTTGACATAAGTGTGTTACCGGATATGTTTCTATTCATTGCTTGCTGGTGAGTGAGTCCCTTGTAGTGTATTTGTTTATTAATGTAATATTTGCTTTGTAATGAAGACTCTTATGCAATAAGATTAGATGCGGTACTCAATTCTAAAAATGCGTTCTTTTATTTAATATGATGTGCAAAACTTAGGAAAAAATTACAAGGACAAATTAAAAAAATTGCACTAGCCCCCATTCCCCCAAAAAGAAAATAATAAAAAAAAACAGAAAATCTCAAGTGCATGGTCCAAAGTAAGAACATGCCGTGCGCCATGGGTCGGGGCAGGAGATAAAATGGCTCGAGGATTGCTCGGGCCGAAGAAAACCACGAAACGGGTCGGACTAGAATCGTGGTCGGCGCGTGCCATCTACATATCCCGGGGCTTTGTGAGTACTTGGTGATTGAGTTGTAGTGGAACTCTAAGAACTCTAGAAAATCTCCTATAAATAGGATTTACTTGCGGTGCTAAAGAAATACAAACGCAAAAGACCTTCGGCGAACCAAACTAAAAGCATACCATTCTTCCAATCAAAAGTAAAACCATGAACTTTATGACCGAGTTAACACGGTGGATGCATGAGATGAGTAACATGGATAGATCCGGGTTAACCAATTATGGGCTAAATGTCCTATTCATCATTCGCAAGGTGAAGGTCTATTGGACCTTCTTAAGGGCTGTTAGTAGCTACTCGGGATCCGTACCACCACGTCTTTAGGTTTGGGGATACCATATTAGGCAGTTTTAGGCGAACAAAAGCAGCTGTACCCAAATCCTCGGAAGATATTCATGAAAAATATAAATACTTGCTGAGATTGAGCAATAAGAATCTAGGGTGGATTCTTATTGGGAACCGAATAAGTTTGACTGTCTAATGAAACATTATCAAAACATGTTCGCCTATGCTAAATCTATTATCATTCCGAGGTGGCGAGCTATAATCACCTGTCCGATAGGCGGATTCCCGGGGGTAGGAGGCCATGAGGATTTGGCACCGAGTGGTCTTACTGAGTTTGGTGGAACAGTTAGAGGATTATTGTTCCTTAGCTCCTCTAATAGTTGCTTGAAATAATCATTGGTTTGGACTGGGTTGAAGCAAATGCCGAGGAGAACTTCGTGGGAGCCCCTCTTATTGTAGTTAAGCACAAAACGACGAACAAAAGTAAACAAATTGAATCGGTCGGCGGCGCCGCCATAAGGTGGTTGTCCGGCGCCGTCGAGGCCGAGACGCATCCAGTTCACACTTAAAGATTCTAACTTTCGTTTTTGTCCATCCGTCGCTATTATATATTTTTCGATTTTGCTCTTATTGGGACTAAAAGATTTGAATTTGACTGTGTAAGACACTAATATTTGATTTTGTATCCGTGATGTGCGGACTGGTTAATAGAGCATCTAAAACTTATTCGAGCTCCTTAAAAATTGGATACATATTTAGCAACCGATTTACGCCAACGAAAGTAATAAGTGGTGGTAGCTTATCATCTGGCTTCTTGGTGGGAGGAACACCTTAAAAATCACCGTAACGATCTTCTTTAATATGTTAAACACTAGAAAGTGTCCCGGTTCACACATACTTCGAGCACCTGTTCATACGTCTATTGGGCCTGGAAAACAGCACGTATTACTTGCCCAATCGTGTGTTGTAACGAGATGGGAAGAGAGCAAGTAATACCTCTATTGGATTTTGTTTGTCCGTGTACCTTTGATTTGTTCAAAGGGCATGGTAGCTCGAAGTTGTTGACACTTGCGGACTTGCCGACACCTGAAGGAATACTCAACATTATTGTTTCTCCCTATTATCTAGTCGATAATAGAAGTAGATCCCCAAAGGCGGAAGGCAGTAAGACCGAGAGAGATGGATCTTGAAGAAATTGTCCCTGCTGCGGCCCCTCTCCAAATTCGCGAAATAAACCCTCGGATGGCTGAACGCGCTCGCCAAAGAGAAACCGAAACCAAAGAAGCTGAAGAAAGGAGGGCCCCTCAAATTCAAGAGCTTAAGGAACGCACTGGGATGAAGAAGCTGAGTCTACCGATCCTAAGAGAAAGAAAGTAAAGATAGACTAGGGCTCAAACTCTTAATATAGAAGTTAGGATATAATAAAAGAAAGGAAGGTTTAGTTTTGCCTCTTTAGAATAGTGTTATTAGTATTTTACAAGTAATATGCTTGCAATTATTTCCTTTTATTAGCTATGTATTTAGGTAAGTAGTAAGCTTACCTTCTATTAAATAAAGGTAAATATTATGCTATACTTTTATATTGTTGTCGCTCACATAAAGGTAAAAACAAAAATTGATAAATTGGACCGCGTAATTGGACCACCCTTAAAATAAATAAAAGACACTAATGGACTGCCTAATTGTGCCATCCATTAAATAAATAAGGGAACCAATAAAACAAATACTTGAAGATGAATACCGGAATCAAAAGGGAAAACCTTGGCCTGGCCGAGCCACCATTGTCCGGGTGGTGGCTGGCACCCACCATGGCCTAACCTGGTTGGGCTGGGCTCAACCTCCTGCTGAAGGGCATGTTAGATGTAGTACTTCTTCAACTAATCTAGGTTGGTGTACTAGAAAATCTATTCTCCGTCCAAATCGAGTTAATTTGACCGCTCCGCTAGGTAAGATCTCGATTAAGTATCAATGGGCCTTGCCAATTGGGCTTAAATTTTCGTCATAGGTCCTGAATTGGTGCACTTATCTCCTTAAGGACCAAATCCCTAATTCGCAAGTTTCGAGGCTTAACCTTCTTATTAAATGCCCTGGATATGCGAGCCTGGGATATTTGGAAATTATCTAAGGCATTGAGGCGCCTCTCATCCAATAATACTAACTCCTCATAACGTGCTTTGGCCCATTCTACTTCTTGAATTTGGCTCTTAGCAATTATCCTTAATGAGGGACTAGCGATCTTAATTGGAAGGAATACTTTCATGCCATAAACTAGGGAGTAAGACGTTGCTCCTATAGGGGCCTTAATAGAAGTTCTATAACCCCACAAAGCGAAAGGCAATTTGTTAGGCTAATCCTTATAGGTAACTTCCATTTTCTGCACTATCTTCCGAATATTCTTATTAGCGAGCCTCAACTCGCTCCATTGGTCCGAGGGCGATATAGGGAAGACTTATAATGTTAGATTTTGTACTTATTCAACAAATCTGCTACTTCCTTCTTAAAATGGCAACCATGATAATTTATTAACTTGTGGGGCACCCCACAATGACAGATGATATTTTGGGGAATGAACTTGGCTACTGTTTCGAGGTCAAAGTTGAACAGAAGCTGCCTCTACCCATTTGGTGAAGTAGTCGATTGGTACTAACACAAATTCATGACCACCTGTTCCTTTAGGAGTCACCTTGCCAATAATGTTTATTCCTCAAACCGAAATGGCCAGGGTGAAGCTAATGTTGTGAGACATGACGATGGTTGGTGTTGTAAATTTGAATACACGTAACATTTATGGCATCTTCTAACACAATCATGACAGTCGACGTCATGGTTGACCAATAATAACCGAGCCTTCGAACCTTCCGGACCAACATCCTACCATTCATATGAGGTCCGCACTCCCCACCATGAATTTCCTCTATGATGCACTTTGCTTCATGTTGATTGCCACAAAGTAAGTTAATCCCGAATTGGTTTTCTTAAACAATTGCCCCTAATTGATGAAGAATTGGGCGGCCAACATCCTGATGGCTCATTAGGCTCAAGGTGTGGAGTCCAAGGGATACTCTTGCTTATTAAAATATTGATAAATATCTTGATACCAACTGGTATGGTCGGTATTAGACACTTCTAATGTACGGATGTGTGCGAGGATGACTCCGTCACTCAATGTGAACGGGCATTGAATAAATGCCAGTAAGGATATTAATAATGGATGCTAACTTAGTTAGTGCATCCGTGAATTGGTTATCATCCCTACGAAGATAAGTGAAAGAGATGCTCTTAAAGCGTTTAGATAATTCCGTCGGGGATGCTTGGTAGAGTACTAAGGCTTCATTACGTACCTTCCACCTTTGGGAAATCTGGTTGATGATCGAATTGGAGTCACCGAAAACCCAAATATTCTTGACCCCGATCTCTGTAGTAGCGATCAGCAAAGTCAAAGTGTTTGGGTTGCGATTCGAGCACAGGAAAATGAACTAAGAATTCCGAGACTATCCTTCGTTTGATCGTTGTTTGAGGGACAAACTTGAGTTCAAATTCCGCTAGCATGACATTCCATCGTACTATCTTACTGCTTCAAGATTTTCTTTTGGAGAAACTTAGTCACCCTAGAGGGGGTTGAATAGGGTGATGAGGAAATTTGAACAAAGAATAGAAGATTAAAAGCCGAAATTGACTTTGAGACAGTCCGAGTCTAAATTGGACTTAGAAAAGTGTTAACTCGAAATTACGTGGAAAACCTCCTGAGGCGAGAAAACCACGGTCGGTGCTAATCCAAGCACCAACTCAAAATCCATTACTTTGAATCCACAAAATACAGTAGAAAGATTTGACTTGAATTGCTCCCTTAGACAATTCCTTACATGATTTTCCTAGACTCGAAGTTCCCTTATCCGATGTAGTACTTCCTAATTGAGGTAACGTTTACAGTTAGAGACAACCGAGCTGAGTTAACCCTTACAGCTCGGTCAAGGGACCTTACTCGAAAGTAAGAATAAGTGTTTGTGACTCGATTGCAAGACCTTACAACTTAGAAAGATGTTAAGTATAGAGTTGGAGTTGTAAGCGGAAGATTGAATGTGAATACAAAGAATTTTGCTTAAGTATGTGTATTTGACAATGGTTCCAGCAATCTTCAAGTCTTGAGAGTTGGCTTCTATTTATAGATGATCAAGCGGATTAGCCATTGTGACTATCTTCCGATTAGAAGTCCTTTGTGACCGTTGCAATGGCTTTTCCGATTGACTAGGAAAATATCCGTTGAGGTCCGAACGTTTGGCAACGGCTCTTTGACTCCTTTGGATGTCCCAATTTACTAGTGGTGTTTGAAAAGTAGGGTGGAAACTACCGTTGAGCTTGGCGTTGCAGATTTTCAGTTTTGGAAACAGACAACCCCGACACGAGTGTCTGCGCCTTGGTTAGAAGTGGAAAAAGTCTTGTCTGTCTGGTGATTTGACATTTTGAAGCTGGTTACTTTTGTAATTCAAAAGTAGGATAACCTCGTTTGAATAACCTACAAAAGTAAATCAATTTGGTTCTCAAAATATAAAATACTTTGGTCCAAGTTTAGACACCTATAATAAATTAATTAAGATAATTAAGTGCATAATTATCTAAGTCTTGAAGGAGTGGAATTTTCGAGTCTAATATCCATTATGCTCATATTCCATCCGAGTTAGTCGAGAAGAAAGTGAAGTTAGATGAGGAATATCGAAGTAGTAATACTTGAACTTAGACAGGCATGGTTCAAACAAAGCATGCTGACTTAAAGAGAGGAATTAACACCGTAATTCAATCGAGGCTTAGAACATGAAGTCGAAGCGAGTTTATGTACGTTAGAGAAAATGTTTGAACATGCAATAGGTCTGAGTGTTATCCGAGTGACTCGTAACCGTGTGTGTACTGATGAGCAAGAGTATGTTTTCCGAGTGAGTCGGAATCAGGTGAGAACATATGCAATGGTTTCGTAACACTCGGAAAAGATTCCGTATCACTCGGAAAAGTTTCGAAGCACTTACAATGACTTGTAATCAAAACTTACAAGAGATGAAGTTTGTACCTGATCCCTTGATGGTACTCGGAATGACATTTATGCAAAGTCCGAGTCTTCACTCGCGATAGTCGATTACTCAAGTATGTACTTAATAGGATCCATAGGTGCCACTACATGTACCGTGTGGGCTAACATGTAGCGTCCGAGCTTCTTAGTAGGCTAGACTAATGCCAATGATGTCTTCTCTAATGACTTACATCTAGTCTCATAATCCTTAAACTTCTTACTTCGATAGTGGATCGCGCGTTCTTCTTTCCCATCTTGTTGAGCTAACATGGATCCCATAGCCATTTCCAATGTGGTGAGATACAACAAGTAAAGGTTTCCCTAATTGGGGTGGAACTAACACTAGAGGATTAGCTAGGTATTCCTTAACCTTCTCGAATGCTTGTTGGCACTCGGTATCCCAAATGTTCTCACATCCTTTCTTTAATTTCTTGAAAATAGGTTCTCGGACCATAGTCGGTAGGTGAGCTATAGGAGTAAAGGTTTCCCTAATTGGGGTGGAACTAATGACCGATGTACTGTAATCTGTCCTAGGGAACCCCTTATCTCCTTTTCCATGCTTGGTAGTGGGATCTCCTGAATGGCTTTGATCTTGGATAGATTAACCTCAATTCCTCTAAGATTGACAACATAGCCTAGCAGTTGACCCGACGTTACTCTAAAGGCACACTTTTGAGGATTAAGGTGCACATTGTACTTCCTAAGTCTACGGAAGAATTTTCTCGAGCTAGGTAGGTGCCCTACCCTATATTTGGATTTTATGATCATATCATCTGTGTATACTTCATCTTCTTTATAGATCATATCATGCAATAGAGTTGTTGCTATCCTCTTATACATTGCACCGGCATTCTTGAGCCCCAATGGCATCTCCACATATCAGTAGTCCCCTATTGAGTGATGAAGGTCGTCTTCTCCATATCTTCTTTAGCCATCTTCACCTAAATATATCCATCATAACCGTCTATGAACGAGAGCTGTATTATATACTAGGAGATCGATATGAGGCAACGGGAAATCATCTTTAGGACTAGCCTTGTTTAAATCCTCGAAGTCGACGCACATACGAGCCCCGCCATCCTTCTTCGGGATCGAAACCGTATTTGCTACCCACCGATGATAGTGAACTACCTTAATAAACCTAGCCTCCAACTGCTTTTGAACCTCTTCCTTAGTATTCAATGCCCATTCTGGTTTCATCCTTCTCAATTTCTTCTTAACCGGCTTAGCATCTTCGTAAAGCGGGATTTTGTGTTCAACTATACTCGGATCTATACCGACATGTCTTTGTAGGACCATGTAAAGACATCTATGAATTTTGTAAAGAGCAAAGTAAATTGCTTCGCTCTTCTAGATCCAAGGTTTTCCAAATTTGAACTTCTCATGGTTGATCAACCGAGCCCGGATTAATTGTTATTGTTTCCTCTATTGTTGGTGAGCGATTTTCATGATCTTCCATAACTTTTATTAATTCTTTAGGAATTTCTTGCTCATCATTAGAGGCAAAACAATTAAGAGCAATATGACGCAAGGAGTAATCAGAAAGGTTTACTTTATTGAATGAAGAAACAAGTACATCAAACTCGAAACGGAATTAGAAATGACAGAATTAGGAAGAGAACTAGAGACAATAGAAGGAGAAGTACAAGCCCTAGCACTAGACTCGAAAGAGGATGCGTTCCTAGACCGACAAAGCAAATTCCTAGCCCTCTTGAGCGTTAATCCAAGTAACATGCTTGGACTCTTCAATATCAACGTCGGTGATGAACCCGGACAGATCAAACTGTGGGTGCAACATAGCTCATGACAGATACGAGACGGAATTCCCTTCTAGGTTACCCTCTTGTCCGAACAAAAGACCGAAAAGATTATTTCCAGCAAGATTGGTCTAGTCCGATGTGGACTGTCCCTCTTTAAGGAGATGAGGTGCCTTCTCTTCCAAAATATAGCGAGTAATTGGAAATCTCCGGACCGTGTACTAGGATGCCTTTTCCCTTGATGTAGTAGGGCTCAAGAAAACCATAATAAGGGAAGTTGTCTCCTTCTCTTAACCGCCCATTCGAGTATAAGGAAACGGCTTAATAGAGCGAACCGTGTGTGGTGTAGTCCTCTTTACTTGAATTTCCCACTTGGCTTGAGTTGTTTCCTTAGAAGTAGGTTGATAGCTTAGTCCAAAGTTGTTGTTATTTATAGGCTTAAGGGGTGGAAAAATATGGTGGTATGCCCTTCGGCTCGTAGCAAGACCTGGAAAATATTCCTTCTTCCTAATCATCGAATGGACACTATGGTGGTCATAAGGGTTAAAGTTAAAAGGTGCTTCATCCCTTTCTAAGACAGCGACGATTTCAAATCCATGCGGTTCCTCTTCATCGACATCGTACTTGATCACAACTATTGATTCTTTAGAAGTGATAGTAGCACAAAGATTATCCCCGTTGACAGCTATGACTTAACCTTTAATGATCAACTTAACATTCTGATGCGAGTGTAGAGGGCATCGCTTGATGATCGTGTAACCAAGGGCGTCCTAGAAGTAAATTGAAGTTAGCTAGAATATCTAGGACATGGAATTCGATGTTCTTCTCCACTGGCCCTATATTGATTGGCAAGGTCATTACTCCCAAGACTGTTCTTTTAGAATTATCATAAGCTCGGAGATTGATGATCTATTTAGAGAGTTGTTGCTCCCTAATTCCTAACCTTCTAGCAGTTCTCCGAGGACATACGTTCATTGTTGATCCATTATCCACCAAGGTTAGGGGAATAATCTTGTTGATGCAAGTTACTGATTAAATAAAGGGCATTGTTGTGTGCAAGGCCTTCTTTTGGGAGATCCTTTTGAGCAAAGGTAATGGTTCCATCCCTACTGTTAACTAATCTTACCACTTCTTTGGGTGTTGTTTCGGGAGAGACTGTGATCTTGCAAAGCGCATTGATTAAAGCCTCGTCTATGTTTCGGGAAGTATATATTAATTACCAAATTGAGATATCGTCTTTTAATATCTCGAGTTGTTTAAAGATTAGGTCTTTTTCCTTTGTAGCTTCGGGCTCTTTTGGGGCATCATGAGTCCGTTATGGACCCAAAGGTGCATTGTGCTTTGTCTAGATATAGTAAGGAACCGAATTATAGGACTTTTATTATCTCCCCAAAAGTATTCTTCTTTCGACGAGTATGTGCCCCAAAAGTTGTCACTATTGTCGTTGTTGTTGCTTCTTATTTCATAAACATGTTCTTCATCACGTACCCATAGCCCCTAGACTTCGGATCTAACGGAGGTAAGCTAAGAAATGGTTTCGACTTGGAATGGGTTAAGTGAAAATGGCTAAGGTGTCGTTAAAAGGGTTTTTATTATTGCTTGGTTTCTAAGCAGCCTTAGGCAAGGGTAGTTGGCCATTTCAAAACATGTTTTCTAGTTTGTTCTTGAATGTCCAACACTCGTTCGGTATGATCTCCTCGTACACCATGGTATTTGCAAAATTTTCCAGCGTCCCAATTTTTGGATTGTTTCGGGGTTTCGATTATGCTCTAATAGGTGGCAACTCTATCTTCCCTTTTTCTAAGTGACAATCTCTATCAGCACCCCTGTTAGCATTGCTAGTATTGGAGGTTTTCCTACCTTTTGAATAATAATTACCTTTATACCCGAGTCGCGACTTTTGTGGTCGCGGTAGACATCTCTTCTTCTATCAAGCAAACCAAGCATCTCTAATGGTTGAAAGGTTCATCATGGGTAGAAATTTGAGGTGCTAATTGTAATTGGGCTAAAGGTTTTTACGATGATTCGGACTGGTTTTTCTCGGAGGATCGATCAACCATATGGGCTGCCTTTCCTCTTCACCTGGTAAGGAAATCCATGAAGCTTGCGTGGGTCAACCGCATTGTACCACTTTATTACTTTAGTGTCGAATATCCAGGGAAGATAATGTGGTAATTGTCTTCGGGAATGTTCTTAAGAGTCATTGCTCCTAAGAAGTTGCGTACATGATGATGGGGATTCTCAAAACCTTTGAATTTAATATCGGGCATGGTAAACTTATGAGGTAGTTTACCTTTAGGGATTGAAGTGAATCCCTTATGATCGATCTAATGATTACCGAACATGGATGACTCCCTTAACATCTGTTCTATCTTATCTATACGAGAATCGGGATGAGATTTGGATTCACGCTTAGGAGATTCGCGTTTGGGACTACCTGGAGGAGACAAGATAGGTGGAGTTGGTAGAACTAAGGTCGTTTCTCTTTTTGAACGTTTAGCTTCCTCATTTCTTTTACTAGCCTCAATAGCCCTTATGATAGTCTTAAGATCCCTTGATATAAATGACATTTGTTCCTCGTCATTATTCAATCTGGTTTCCATCCTAGCCATATTCTCATTAAGTAAATTGAGGTTAAGGTACTCGCTCTAGGTTAGGATCCATTGGAAGGGAACTCTTTCTAGGTACTCTCTTAGGACAAGGTGTAGATTGTGACGGTGTAGTGTGCACCGATGTAGACCGTGGAGTAGAAAGAAAAGAAGACGTGCGGAATCCTTGGTGAGGCGTTCTAATCTCTTAGAGTTCGGATTCGACGATACTCGGTTGTCATAGACTTCCTATTCTATAGCACAAAGGATGAGGTTTAGGACCATGTGAGAGAAGATAACTTTTGGCGAGGAAGAGAATTAAGCGCAAGACCAGAAGAAACTAAGGATGCTTTTTATTTGGATACGCATAAAGAATGCGATGATGATTTGATGCATGATTTAATTGAGATTATAATCTTTAAAAAAATCTTTCTATATGATAGTGCATTTCCTTATTTGAGGTGAATTTACTTTGGACTAAATACGAGATGAAAACAACGAGACTCACCTATTAGAAGATGAATTCTTAATGCAAAAAGACTTATCTTAGCATGAGATAATGTTATTTAGCTAATGCAAATGGACTAAGATGATTCTATTTGGCTAATGCAAATGGACTAACCTAATATGAGATGACTTTATTTGGCTAATACAATTGGACTCTCCTAATATGAGATGATTTTATTTGACTAATGAAAATGGACTCTCCTAATATGAGATGACTTTATTTGGCTAATGCAAATGGATTCATCTAATATGAGATGATTTTATTTGGCTAATACAAGTGGAAAATGGGAATGTAAAAGACTAAACAAAGAAAAGGGAACTTTCAGTAAGACCCTTTTGCAAATAACAACTACTTAGACTACTAAGAGAAAGATTTTAGAATGACATGGAAGTGCAAACAATGGACCAACCTTAATAGGAGAAGGAGTTTGGACTTTTGGGTAAATGCACATAACGAAATAACTCTAGAAAATTTATTGAAGTATTTTATTTTCACCCATGCAAGGGTGTAATCAGCACTCCTCACCTATCCCTAAAGGCTCACAAATAGAAGATTAAATCTAAAACACACACACTCATTTCAAGCGTGCAAATGAAGTTTGGGGACCACCTAAAAAGTCCTAAAAGTTCTATGGTGAAAGAGTTCAAGAGTTTGGGTACATGGTGACACGTAGTCCGAGAATTTGGTCCCCATGGATTGCACGGATAAGAATATCAACCAAAATTATCGGTGCCTCTCGGTGAACCAAAGGGTTTAGCCCAAGAGTGCGTGCTACAAGGGAGGAGGTATCGTTTCCTCGGGCAATGAGGCATATTTGGGCCCGCCTAAAGGAATTAGTGGGAGCCTCTCTCCAAGCAAGGGTAAACATGGAATATAATAAATTTTTGCTAGGGGTCCAAAATAGTATTTCAAAAAGTTCAAAGGTTGCTAAATGCGAGATGTCTAATGCAAGCACATCAGTAAAAATACAGTACTCAAATTTTCAAGTTTCGCCCTCTTAATAAAAAATTTATCCCTGTGGAGTCGACATTGTAGGAACCACGGCCGCAGGCCCCACAAGGGGACTAGGCCGAGCTTCCTCACGATCATTTTTGGGGTAAGGGTTTTTAAAAAGTAGAAAGAATGATTTAGGGCTTGAATATGCATTTTAGAAAGTGGGGATGAATCTTTAATTAAGATTTCCAAGTTTTATTAAATCGACTTAGGTAAAGTTTGAATGGCAATTTTATTAGTCTTTTTAATTTTACAATTTATTTTCAAAAATCTCGGGATGTTATTTTCTAATTAAAGAATAAATACAAATTAGTGTTTTGGTTCCGCCGCGAGGCTTTGGGGCCGGATTGGTGTGAAAACACAAATCGAACCGAAGCCTCGCCTCGCCGACCACCCGGTGTAGGCCGCGAGTCGTACCTCGCGGTGGCGAGGCATCGGCCGAGGCTAGGGATGATGAAATCAGCCTCAACCTTTACCCTGGTTTGTAAATCCAAAACCAATTTTTTATTCCTGTAATCGGAAAATACTGGTATGCAAATTTAAAGAGAAATAAAGCATAAAATAAGGGGGTCGCTAGTTAGTTTTTAAGATGAAAGTAACAAAAACAAAAAAACTTGCTATGCTAATCTTAGTATGGGAAGAGTAAGACTAAAAGAGGCTACAAAAAGACTTCATCGATCTTTGAACCGAGAATCGGATTTGGGGGCGAGGGTACGAATCGTTAGAAAAATCCTTCCGTTCCGCCCGTTCGAGGATGACCATTACTAGTTCGAGTAGTGGATTAAAATAATGTAAGACAAATAAGCAAGCGACATATTACGATGATAAATAAAAGCAACCAAACGGAATAAAAGAAAAGGCAATAAAGAAAGCGATAAAGAAAAGAAAAGCGAAAATTAGAAGAATTAAATCGGGCGGGAGGCATTAAAAAGAATGATACATCTCTTATCCACAATACAAATCTCGAATCCACAATACAAAAAGAGAAAAAAGCATAAAAATAAATAAATTGTTTGAAGCTCGAACAATTACCCTTAGGTTATCCTACCTTGCTGATCCGGATGTCCACACTGGATTTCTTAATGCAACGGCGACAAGCGAAAGAAAAGGGCTTGTTTTTGTGAAATGTATGTGTAGGCTATAGGAACGATCGATTAACTAAGTACCTAGAGATCAGAATAATTGAATATTCTTTAGCTCTTTGCACGGATTCAACGGTTGTGATTAAAGATGAGATAAAAGTTTAAAGTCGATTTCGGTAGAGTAACGTTTAGGTAAGAATGCTCTGGTTAACTTTCCGAAGCATTACGCATAAGAGAAAGCCGTAGGCGAATGAGAGCCTCTATTCATATGAGAGGACCTAAATCACAAATGACCTAGGGTTTACCTCTAATCTGGCATCTAAACACCGGAAAATAAAGCGGGCCAAATCCTAAGAGATTGAACCGAATAAGTAAGTGATAGAACTAGATAGAACCCGGTTGGCGGGCGCCGGCCACCCAGGCGTCCATAAGGTTTCGTGCCCTAACATGTATCCAAGGGATTCTTCAAGCAAAAACGCAATGTTCCACTTAATGCTTCTAGAAGGCGGGCTCCGACCACCAAGCCGTTTTGAGGGGAAAAGCTCCTAGTCTCGTGTGGACTGTCTTGTGGAGCTTAAATGCAGCACTTTGATGCTCGTGATCATAAAATGCAATGCTTTAACATCGTCTTTGGGTCTTCAAATCCTTGTTTGATTGGACAGAAGTAAAATGCAATATTCTAAACTTGAAATTTCCGGACACACAGACACTAGACCCCATTGTCGCTTAAGGCTCGACCCGGTTCTTGGATCGTCCAAAAGAGAAGAGGATTTTGGATTGATCCAAGGCAAAAGGGTGTTTATTTGGTGCTGGAATTCTTTGTGGTTTACTGGTTTATGTCGCACCAATCGATCATTGTCCGATATCCAAATCCTCAAACAGGACTCGGGATTTCATTGTCGAGCCAACAAAATAAAATCCAGAAATAAAGAGATAATGGACGACACTTTTTAGGTGTTTACTTGGTCCAAACTGGTTTTTTCACACTAGTTTGTCCATAAAGCCTTATGAAAGATTCAACATCCTAGCTTTCTTTATTTTGTTCGGTTAAGAAATAATATCTCGAGACTTCGAAAATAATTTCTAAAAAAAATAATTAATATAATCACCATTCAATCGGATTCTATTGACTTAAATTGAATTTATAAAATTCTGAAATCTCAATAAGAGGTTCATCCCCATTTTATAAAATCAATCTTCAAAATCCTAAAATAATTCACAATTTCAAAAAAGCCATCGCCAAGTATGGTTAGGTTAACTTTTAGGACCTTACTTTCTTTTGGACTCAAGTGAGGATTAAGAGCCCAAAAGACATGGTTAGTGTGGGACAAGTACGGTTAGTTTAGTGAAAAAGCTAACAGTAATGTCCGTTTATGGACTTTAGTGAAAACAAGAGTCTCGAATCGTATTTGGTATGGGACAAGTATGGTTGCGTCGGTCTAATCGTCTGTTTTATAACATAAGTGTGTGTTTTGTGAAATACTATGAGCATTACAAATGTGGAATGTACGATTCTAACTACAAAGTGTGATCGTGTCGATATAACACCTTCCATGTGTTGCATGTTATGATTTAACTTATTCATATTACTTGTTTATGTGTTTGTGTGTAAACCGGATAATGTGCAAAGTGTAACATCGAAAAATGTATGCATTATTCATTAGGCTCGGGGAGCTTATGATTTCACCATTTTTTCATGCTTCGTAAATTAAAGGGATTAAGGATGCCTCTAAGAAGGTTAACGATTAGTGAGAATTTGGTGACCCAAGATAGGAAGGCCGTCCATGTTTTACCTTAGACTATGTCGATAAATAAAAGGTTGGATGTATTTTGTATAGAATTTATAAGATTGTTATGGATATGATTAAGTACAAATTTAAGTCAAATGTTTAGAAGTGTCGTTCTAATTTTGTGTTAGAATTTTAAAACGACTTCAGCTGTAATTCGATTGAGAGTTTAAATAAAGTTAAGAAGTTAAGATAGCCCGGTGGGTGTCCGAGTGGGATGTTCACGACGATGACGCACCGACTACTCCGAGGTTGGGGCGTTACGAAGTAGTATAAGAGCAATATTCCTGCGACCTTTAGGAATTATGTGTTAATGTGTTTTAATGTGTATGATGCGCTTATATTTTGTTACTTGTGTTGATATATGTGTACGTGACTAGATGTGTATTTTGTTGTGGTTTATTTCACCAAAACCCCTAGCATACTAATGAACCTATAGTTACTCTTAATTTTTATGGTTACTTGAAGAAAGAGGAAATGGTGTTGACACTATGATAGGTATTAATCTCCTCAATAAGTTTCTTAAGCTACAACCTTCGAAGTTCGGGAGAATCGTAAATCTTTCTAAATTAGATGAATGGATAAGAGAAATGGATAAGATATGCAAGACTATGATGTCTCCTGAAGAATATAAGGTTGGGTTGGCGACACACTTATTCGTTAGACAAGTTGATCATTGGTGGGACTCTGTTAAGGGTAGTACGAACTCCATTACTTCTCTCAAATAAAGCCTAGAGACCAAACTAGTCAAGTGGCATTGACACATCGTTTGACTAAACCCGTCCTCCGAAGCATGTAATCCAGGAAGGTCCAATGATCATAAGCTTTTCAATGTCTAACTTGTACATAACCGTAAAAAGATAGGGCTTAAACCTTGGGGAGCGGAGAATGCCCTCAATCTTAGAAGAGGAGCAAGCAAAAACATTAAATTGGGAAAAATTCAAAGAGAAAATGAATGAACAATGTTCTCCTATAGACATAGAATGGTGTAAGGAGTTAGAGTTTTTAAACTTGGAGCAGGGTAAGATGACGAGTAATGGAGTATGGTGCTAAGTTTATAAAACGTAGCCGATTTGGAAGGTACCTAGTAGATATAGAGTAAAGGAAAGTGGATCGATTTATAGATGGTCTAGATATTGACATATGTACGGTATTAACTTCTCGGACATTTACTACTTATCAAGAGATATATCGAGAGAGCAATACCAGTTGAAAAGATCTTGAGAGAAAGTAAGGCTAAGAGTGCAACTCACTTAAAGAAATTTGGTGGAGGAAATTCCAATCTTGGGAAGCAAAAGAACATCATTGAAGACTAACAACATGGAGATAGCACGAGTTGGAGAACAGGAGGAGGGTTGGTCATGATGAAATGAGAAACTTATCTGCATGTGCAACAGCAGCATTTGTTATTGTTGATAGATTGTCCGAGCTAAACTCCGGTCATGTTGACACATTGAGGCTCATGGAGACCCATCTAAGAGAGTTGCAAGAAATAAACCAAAAGAAGGATATTTTAATCGGTGAACAAGCTACTTGGATTTGAAGAAGCTCGAGAGACAGATTGAAAACCTTGGCAAGGAATTGGAAGTATCGGAATGTAACAGACACTATGCTAGCTTCACTTTCCAACTTCCCTACATAACGAAATTATCCGTCAATATAATGGCCCAATAAGGCACTCTTATCAAACACACCAATGAAACACTAAAACCGCCTTTATGCTCAAACCAAGAGGATAGTTTTCAACAACTCTAACAAACTAAAAATCCCTCATCATTTTTTTCTTCTTAACCATAACCCAAGGAGCAAAGAACATAAGAGAACAAACAACCAAAAATCATAGAACTTAACTACAACGGATGTGATCTCCCAAAGAAAGCTCATTCCCTTTAACTTATTAGCTCAACCACAAGTTTCCTAAATACTGAAGTAGCACATATAATATCCCTCCTAGTAGTCCGAGGATTAATATGCACTCCTAAAACTAAATCCTCTAAAAATTTAAAGAGCGAGCAACTTTTAGATATACGAGTATATTAGGGTCTGCATTAATGCTGCCCATTTAGTAGCTCCCAGTAGCAAATCCAAAACCTATATATCCCAGTAGCAAATCATCGGGAAAATCTGTTCTAGCATCTTTCGGTTGACCCGGAAATCACTCATGGAGAGATTGAGAAACATTTCTTATTAACGATATGTATACAGAACCATAGTTCATTGCCCACAAGTCAAGAGTGTAAACCATATATCCCACATTCATCTTGCAATTCAGGAAAGATTCACAATCTCAAGGCTAAAAACCCAAAAACCCAAATCTACCAAAGGGCAGAATATAAAGAACAACAGGAAAGATACTTCCATTAGAACTAAGGCAAAAAAAGAAGAAAAATTCGAAAATCCCATTCATTAAGTATGAACATTTCAATGGAAAAGCACTCACCACTGCTGTCATATGGCTCGTAGTCCATAATCACTGGAAATCCAGAGTCAAAGATGCCGCACTTCGTATGCGTAAGTCTCCGAGTCTTCCTCGGAGACACCCGAAGAGCCATCAAAACAAGGCCACCGGAGTGACGGCGGCGATGAGTTCCCGGAGACGGTGGCGGGGTTGCGGAGACGGTGGAACCCAAAACCCATAATCGAAACACTTGTAAAGCGGCGAGCGTAAGTCTCAAAGTCTTCCTCGGACACACCCAGAGAGCCATCGATCGTCGGCCACAGGAGTGAAGGCGGCGATCTTCCCGGAGAAGGTGGTGGGGTTGCCGAGACGGTGGAACCCAAAACCTAGAATCGAAACACTTGTAAAAGCGGCTAGCGTAAGTCTCCGAGTCTTCGGAGAGCCGTCGATCGTCGGCCACCGGAGTGACGGCGACGATGAATTCCCGGAGACGGCGGCGGGGTTGCGAAGAGGTCGGATGCTTGGATCCAGGTGTGAGCTAGGGTTCGGGCTCAGGGGTGCGAAGGACAGAGAGGCGTGAGAAAGGGTGTGAGAGGAGAGAGAGTAAACACATTTGGCTTAATTATTTCCCACCTAGCTAGCGAGTATACACGCCTGTATAAGCTAATTTCACTTTGGTTATAATTTTTTTTTAAAGATATTTTCACCAAAATTTTTATTTGGTGGGAATTGAAAAATTGAATTTACTAGTAAAATATTTTGGGGGAAAGAGCTGCTATCAAAATAAAATAAAAAATGGGGAAATTCAAATAAATAAATGTTAGTGGGAAATTAGTGGGAAATTAATGGGAAATAAATTTTAATTAAAAATTAAAATTGTGAAAATATTTGGTGGTGGAAAATCAGAGGAAATTTAGTGGGAAATTTTTCATTGAAAATATAATGGTGGGAAATCGGTGAAAAAAATCAAGTAGTGGAAAAACAGTGAAAAATTTCCTACTATAATTTTTCGATGGAAAATTACAGATGGGAAATTTGATGATTTTTGGTAGTGCATGATTTAGTCGGAGGATTGCCTAATTGTGCTTTCAAGAAAGACAAAGTTTGTGAAGCTTGCACAAGAGGGAAACAAGTCGGATCATTATTCAAATCATCGAAGACAGTTTCCACATCCAAGGTGCTTGAACTACTACATATGGACTTATGTGGTGAAATCCTGTTAAGAGCCTCGGAGGTACATCATATGTACTTGTTATTATTGATGATTACTCACGATTTACCTGGGTATGTTTTCGCAAGCACAAAAATGAAGCATTCAAGGAGTTCAAGCAAGCTCTGCAGAAAAATTCAAGTTGAGTCTCGGACTTAGATCCAGAGAATTCGAACCGACCATGGAAGGGAGTTCGACTACTCGGAATTCTCGGAGTTTTATGACAAGAATGGTATCTCTCACAATTTCTCAGCACCAAGAACTCCTCAATAGAATGGAGTAGTGGAGAGAAAGAACAGAACTCTTGAAGAAATAGCTAGGAGAATGATGATTGAGCATAATCTACCTTACTATTTACGGGCCGAGGCGATCAACACAGCCCAACTACACTTTGAACAGATGCCTCATCGGACCCAATCGAAGAAAACACCTTATGAGCTCTATAAAGGGAAGAAACCCAACATTTCATATTTCAAACCCTTTGGATGTAAATGTTTTTTCACAACAATGGTAAGGATCACCTGACCAAGTTTGATGCTCGGTCGGATGAAGGTAGGTTATTCCTCTCATAGTAAAGCTTATTGCATTTTTAATAAGAGAACTAACAAAGTGGAAGAAAGTATCCACGTTGTGTTTGATGAGCTTGAACAGGAAAAGCCAAGTGAATCATCATTCTCGGATTTAAAGCTCAGCAGAGATGATGATCTTGACAAAAGTGAGCCTATCGGGAATCAAACCCAATCGGCTCGGAATGAAGTCACTCGAACGAGGTGACTTAGATTGAGACAACTCAAGAGGCTGCTCAGAATGTTAAAGGACAATCTGATGAACCGGATCACTCGGAACAAGCTTCGAAGATCAATCAGTTCAGCCTACGGATCTGGTGGATCGGAGAACAGGGAGAGCATTCAAGTATGCTTCTAGTCACCCACTAGAGAACATATTATCCGATATCAACGAGTGGGGTAAGAACTCGTTCCTCTCTTCAGAATCTATGTGCATTCACTGTATTTATTTCATTAACTGAACCCAAAAATGCACTAGAGGCCCTAAATGAACCTGAATGGGTAGAGGCCATGCAAGAGGAACTCAATCAATTTGAAAGAAACCAAGTCCGGACTCGACCAAACGACCTTCCGACCACCCAGTCATAGGAACCAAATGGGTGTTCAATAACAAACTAGTTGAAGATAGATTGGTAGTCGAAACAAGGCTAGACTTGTAGCTCAAGGTTACAATCAGGAAGAAGGGATTGATCATGGGGAAACCTTTGCACTGTCGCGCGAATCGAAGCCATTAGAATCCTGTTAGCATTTGCATCTAGCATGAATATCAAATTATATCAGATGGATGTTAAATGTGCTTTTGTCAATAGTTGTATCGAAGAGGAAGTTTATGTTGAGCAGCCCCTGGATTTGAAAACTCGGAATTTCCAAATCATGTTTTCAAACTTCAAAAAGCTCTTTATGGTCTTAAACAAGCTCCCGGAGCTTGGTATGAAAGACTGAGCAATTTCTTGGTTCAAAATGATTTTAGAAGAGGTCAGATCGACAAGACCCTCTTTATAAAAACCAAGGGGAAAGATTTCCTTATTGCTCGGATATATGTTGATAATATAATTTTTGGAGCTACTAATGAAATTCCGTGTCGAGATTTTTCCGAGTTAATGAGACAGAATTTCAAATGAGCATGATGGGAGAACTCAATTTCTTCCTCAACCTACAAATCAAGCAAGACAAAAATGGAATCTATGTCCACAAATCAAAGTACACCAAGGAGCTGCTGAAAAAGTATAAACTTCAAGATGCGAAGCATGCAAGCAACCCCAATGAGCGAGTAGCTTGAAACCGGACTCGGACGATAAAGGTAAAGCAATAGATCGAAACTCTATCGAGGTATGATTGGATCTTTGCTATATCTTACTTCCAGTAGACCAGATATAATGTTTAGTGTCCGCTTCTGCGCAAGATTTCAAGCTAATCCTAAAGAATCACATCTCACTGCGGTGAAGAGAATATTCAGATATCTTGTGGGGACTCGGAATTTAGGTCTATGGTACTCCGGAGACTCGGAACCGACTCTCACCTGGATACTCGGATGCTGATTATGCTGGATACAAATTTGATAGAAAAAGCACTTCTAGGGCGTGCCAATTTCTAGGTCAATCCCTAATATCTTGGCACTCAAAGAAGCAAAACTCAGTAGCTCTATCAACTGCCGAGGCTGAGTATATTGCAGTCGGGGTATGCCGTGCTCAGATTTTATGGATAAAACAACACTTGAAAGATCTAGGACTCTCTTTCAAATCGGTTCCAATCAAGTGTGATAATCGAGTGCAATCAGCATCACCAAAAACCCAGTTCCGCATTCAAAAACAAAACATATTGAGGTCGGTATCATTTCTTAAGAGCCCATTCCGAGAAAGGTGACATTGCACTCGAATTATTCCTACTAATCTTCAATTAGCTGATATCTTTATTAACCACTTAGTGAGGATCGGTTTTGCTTTATTAGGAATGAGCTTGGTATGCTAAATGCATAATTATGTGCTTTCTATGTGAAAACCTCATTGCATGATTATGTGTTATGTGTTTACAATTCGTTAATAACCATTAGTTCAGTTGACTTAGTGATACTGAGCCGATAGTTATTATTTGTTTCCAGTTTCTAAGTCACTCGAAACCGAGCCGAGTTAGACTCGGACTTTGAGAAAAATGGACATCAAACTTCGAAATCATCTCTAGATAAGTGGAGAATTTCGGAATGTGTTTTCAAATTTTTTTCTCTTCTCCTTTTCTCTCTTACGCGCCTTGATCGGACAACTAGTCGTTGAGAGACAAACCGCTGGAATTCTAACCGTTGAGGAGAGAACCGTCACACCGGTAAGAGGTGACTACTGAGAGAGCTGAGTCGGAACGGATCATCGAAGGTCATTTATTTTCTTATAAATAGCACCTATTCTCCTTCATTTCTTTACTTTACTCCTCGCGTACTCTCTCTCTCTCTCTCTCTCTCTCTCTCTCTCTCAATCAAATTCTCATGAACAAGCGCTATGTGATTAAAGCAACACCCTGTACTCTTAAGCTTCGTGAAGATCATCTCAAGTAAGCTCCGTCGCTCTCAAACTCATTTCTCCTCTACTTTTTCTTTTTATCTTTCACTCTCTTCGAGTCTTCTTCTCTTCTACTCTCTCTCAAGTTTACCTTCTCTCTTTTCACATCAACTATGCCGAAAAGAGGTTCTCATCCTGACTTTCTTGTCTCGCCACAAAGAAACCCCGAACTAAAAGCCAAGAAGGCCCCTCAAATTCCAAACCCCTTGTCACCCGAGCATCTTGCTGCTGGATGATAAGTTCTTCCCAACCACCAAATTTTCGTGGTTGCCTCACATTCAATCAATTGGGGTTTAAAATTTTCTTTGTTTCGGTGAGTTCATCTACCCCGAACTCGTCTCCGAGTTTTATACTCATCTCACCAGCTCCGAAGGTGTTCTAACCTCCAAGGTTCGAACATAACAGTTCGTATAAATTCTTCTCTTCTTCATCGTTTGTTCAAGGTCTTTTCTCTCTTCTTGAACAACAATCCAATCCCCTTCATCGAGGTCACTGACAACTTCTTTGAAAAGTATGCCAAAGAGTTCCCTAGGTCACGCAAAAATTTTACGTGACCCAACTAAAGTCGAAGCTCGTCTTCCGTGCTTCTTGCTAATGAGAACCTTCTTCTCACGGCACTCTAGCAAGGAGAACCTCAACTCCAAGCACCTCAAAGCACTTTTTGACATTCTCGAAGGCTATGAAGTACACCTCTTTCCCGCTATAATTGAGTAAATGGCCACTCGTGCCAGCCCGAGTCTCGAACAAGAAGAACACCCCTCTTCCTTTCGGTGCTCTTCTCGCCCTTGTTTTCAAACAATTCAAGGTTCCTCTTCCCTCGGATCCGACCGCAGTTTCGAGGCTGCCATCGTAGTTGGCAAAAAGGAACTTCGGGATACGGATACCAGGAAATCAAACCTAGTGTCTAGGTTCACAGCTCATAGTTGAAACCACCTTCTCCACCTCGGGTGCTTCTAAGACTCTCTCTTCCATTTTGTTCACTACTTTCATGGACAAAATCTCCTCTGTGGCACTGGGAACTCAAAGACCTCCTCCAGTCATTCAAGACTATCTTCCGGTCTATGACCATCCACCGAAAACCGCCCAATCTCAACTCTAAGAGCAACAGGACGTGCTTCTCGAGATGAAGGCTCGGTGAAGGAGTAGAGGGTGCTTGTTCGAGCTTCTTCGGAGAGACGATACAAAGCGGCTCAGGATTAAGATGACTCGGACACTTCGAGGAATCCTTGAGCCTCGCCAAGTCCTCCTCGGACGAGAGGAGAGGGTGAAGAAGAAGATCAAGAAGAAGCGGAAGAGCCTGCGACTGGTGCAACTCTTTTGAGCCCGGTAAGCTAGAAGGCAAGGAAGACCAAGAAGGACAAGGAGCAACAGCTGAGGGTCCAAGTGCTCCTAAAGCTCAACCGGAAGTGATCGGCTAAGACAGTGAGTCCGAGTGGGTCGGAAGACCTTGCTGAACAAGGACGAGTCCGCAGCGAGGTCAACCCGAGCACACCTCTCCGGTAGTTCGGGACGAACCTCTGGATCCCCTCGTTCCGGGTCGGCCACTCGGACCGAGCCTTTGCCGGAGATCCCTATCCTACCTCCGCCGCGCTCAAGCACATCGTTAAGATCTTATCAGCACCGGTGCTCCACTCGTCCTTCCTCCTCAACTCGAGACAAACCCATCTCCTCCTTAATTTCTTAGTCTTTTATTTTTTTGTCCGGACATCATATACTTCTTGTTGTATTCTTCCCATTTTTTTTGTTGTTTTTGCTAAAAGGTAAGGGGGAGAATAGATACAAAATTAGATGTCTTGTTTAGGGGAGTCTCTCTCTCTCTTTGTAAATATTTTATGTGAAGTCAATGAGAATGCATTTCGTTTCAATGTTTCGAGTTCATTGCTTAACGCAAGTATTTCGAGTTTCCATCCAATATGTCTTTTTGCTCAGCATTGTCATTAAAATCAATGCATTTCATTAATAATTATTGTCTATTTGGTTTTATGTCTTTTCTTGCTCTCGTGAACTATGAAATCTTAAGTTTCTTTTCTCAGCAAGTTTACAAATTCAATCTCTTATCACTAACAAAGTTTCTGTCTAAGTATGGAATGCCTTTCATCAAAAAGGGGAGATTGAAGACTCGGACTTTTACTTACCCGTTTCGAGTTCCATCACGGAATCGGGTATAAGACTTCATCTCTTATAGGGTTTTGACTTCAAGTCTTTCCATGCCTCTTAGAAACTTTTCTGTGTGATATCACATTTCTTCCGAGTATTATAGAAACTATTATGTCTGTTTTTGCTCGACTACGATTGACTCAGAAAGCATACTTTTATATGCTACTTCTCACTCAATTCCGAGTCACTCAACACTCGGATATATTCAAACACTATCTTTTCCGCGCTCAAACTCAGGTCTAACTTCATTATTCAGGAATTATATTGTCCCAAGTCAAGCATATTTAGTTGGAATTTTTGTTTAGTCTAGATCAAGTTTGTTTACTTTGATATTCTTTATCTTACTTGATTGCCTTCTAGATCGACTAAGATGGAATTTGAGTCTCATGGATATTAGACTCAGAAAATTCCTTCTCTTTTCCGACCCGGATAATTAGTCACTTAATTATCTTAATTATATTATTATCTGTGTCTAATCTTGGATCAAAGTATTTTATACTTTGAGAACCAAATTGGTTTACTTTTGTAGGTTATTCAAACGAGGCCATCCTAAATTTGAATTACAAAAGTAACCGGCTTCAAAACATCGAATCACCAGCGAGACAAGGCCTTTTCCACTTCCGACCTAGCCCCAGCACATCGTATCGGGGTTGTCTCGTTTCCAAAACTGGAAATATGCAACACTAAGCTCAACGATGGTTTCCACCTCTTTTTCAAGACACCACCAGTGGTTTTGGGACTTCCAAAGGAGTCAAGAACCGTTGCCCAACGTTCATATCTCAAAGGATATTTTCCGAGTGACTCAAAAAATAATATACAACGAGTCTCAAAAGATTTCCAATCGGAAGATGGACACAACGGCTATGCTACTTGGTCATCTATAAATAGAAGCCAACTTTCAAGACTTGAAGATTGCCGAATCTATTGGTAATATACATACTTGATCAAAAGTCATTGTATTCATTCTCAATCTTCTACTTACAACTCCAACTCTGTATTTCATAACTTTATGAGTTGTAAGGTCTTGTACTCGATTACAAACACTTTCTTTCTTACTCTCTAAGTAAGGTCCCTTGACCGAGCTGTAAGGGTTAACTCAGCTCAGCTTGTCCCTAACTCGTAAGGGTGATCTCGATTACGAAGTACTAGATCGAGATAAGGGAATTTCGAGTTTAGGAAAATCTTGTAAGAAGTTGTTTAAGGGAGCAACTTGGGTCAACTCAATCTACTGTATTTTGTGGACTCAAAATAGTGGATTTGACTTCGTGCTTGGATTAGCACGGTCCGTGGTTTTCTGCCCCAGGAGGGTTTCCACGTACTTTTTGTGTTATTAATTTTCCGAGTGCATTCTAGACTCGGACAGTTTCGGTTTAATCTGTTTCTTCACTCTTCACTGAATTCCGAGTTTGTGCTTATCCGAGCTCATCCCCGACTCTCGCTCGCCTCGATTCTCATCTATATTAAATTTCAAGCAAATTTCATCATCACCCTATTCACCCCCTCTAGGGTGACTTAGCCTCTCCCTGAGCAAACCTTCAATATTAAAAAAATTGATTAAACTTTTTGTTTGAATTTTTTATTTTCTTAGATTCTAATTTATCCCCTTTTTCAATTAGTTTTTTAATAATTACAATGTAATGTATGTTGCCAAATCATAAGCATTACCAACAAACATATTCACTTCAAATATACTCGTTGGTAATGAAATTTTAACACCATCAAATAATGTAAGTGTTTCTATTTCAATGACAATACCAACAATTTAATTTTTTCCGTCGCTAACATTTTGAACTTTTACCAATAGATAAGTGTTGGTATTTCAATGGCAATACCATCGGATAATGTAAGTGTTACTATCAATAACTTTTACTAACAGAACCAAAATTTTATTAATATTAATCTATTGGTAATTCTAACATTTCTTGTACTCGATGGTTATGCTTGGCTGAATTTGGGCACATAATTAGCAGTTTGAATTGAAATTATGGTTAATTGAATTTGTGTGGGGACATGGCTGATTGAACTGAAGTTGTTTGGCTAATGGAACTAAAATTGTTTGGCTGATTGAATTCATAACATTAAGGAGCCTTGAATTGAATTATATTGTACAATTAAATTGATTACCTAACCCAAATTACTTGTTCGCTGCAATTAAACACCTCATGATGTGTATTACATTGTACTAAGATAATTATTTAACCTAAATGAACTACTTCGATGGAAGAACAACCACCAAGAGATAGCGCAATGCCTGCCCCTGACTTTAATATAAGAATGTTCTTTTCTATTTTGCATTGTTTTCGCTTTTGCCTTGTTTTTGTTGTGAATTCGTTTTGTGAATTAGGTTGATTTTAGTTGTTTCTTTAAATGGTGCTTGATTTTCGGCATTTGGTTTGTAGAATTTAAGCTAGATTTGTATCATTAGCCTAATAGCTCAATGGTAGAGCAACATGCAGTAACACGGAGATGTGGTTTCAAATCTCACTTAGGTTATCCTTCTTCTTCATCTCAAGACCTTTAAGTCATGCCAATGAGCCATACAAAACTCATATAACTCAATTGCTCTCCGACTTCCTGTTCAAAGTATAACATGAATATAACTCCAAATGAAAAGAACAATATGAAGATATTTCAGCTCCAATGAAAAGAAAATGCCTTTGGGGATACACACGAAGAAAAATATGAAGATAACTCAATTGCTTGTCCGGCTTTCTATTCAAAGACAATATTTTAAATACACAACCATTGTCCTCATCTAATGATTAACATAAACTAATATACATAGTTTCACAATACAACCCAAACCTAATGGATTTCAATGTGTACATTCAAAGAGCATATTGTTTATGAATTCTTTTGTTAATAAGAGTTTGCTTTCTAGGCATCCTCCATCATTTACATCTTGTTGAGCCCCTTTCCAATTTCTGCATATTTTATAGTTATGAATTCTCATGTTGTGAACTGTATAGTTATTTATGAATTAGGAGTTTCTATGAGCATATTGCTTACAGAAGTTCACGTGCGTAGAATTATTCTAGATCTTGTGGTACAATTGTTAGGTGATATTGAATTTTGGTATCTATATCCATTTATTAAGTATTGTGCTACAATTGTGAATTGATTTAGAGGTTGGGCTTGTTAACTCTTTCAGTTATGCTACTTTTAAATGTTGCCTTAGCTCATTTCGAAGCATTTGAAGTCTTCTCCTCCTTATATCTTGTGATTCTCACTCACTTTGTTCAAGATAAACAAATCTTCTATAGAGAGGCTTTTGGTGCGGTTTACAAGTAATTGTAGCCTATATGGGATTTGAACCCACATCTTTGTGTAATAACAGAATATTGAGTTAATACGCTTCACAAGTTTCACCATTTACATAAACATGGTCATTAATTTAGCATGAATTATACAAAATCCTAGATCTAATTTTGAGGAGTGGGAAGACATAGATAACGAACCTGACAGAGTGTGGTGAAGGCTAATGATTAGGGCGACAAAGATATAGGTAGTTGGGAGCGACAAGCTGGAAGTTTGGATGTATTTCTAGACCCTCCCCACTCTCTCACTCAAAAAAATGTTATTCCTTTTTTAAAATAAAAATTATTGTTTTTTATTGCGACCCATAAATTGAGATTTGAACATTCCCATATATATATATACGAGAGAGAGAGAGAGAGAGAGAGAGAGAGAGAGAGAGATATGAAAATCTAAACTTTAGAACATATTCTATA
Source organism: Talinum fruticosum (assembly GCA_021018815.1). Lineage (NCBI taxonomy): Eukaryota > Viridiplantae > Streptophyta > Magnoliopsida > Caryophyllales > Talinaceae > Talinum > Talinum fruticosum. Next base: position 6,053,407 of record JAITYX010000012.1, read on the forward strand.
CAAATAACTCGACCTTAAATCAATTAAAATCAAATTCAATGGAAACTTTACTTTATCAAATGAACCGACCTGAATTCAACTTATCTTATTTCATTGCACGCCTTAATAGTTGTTTAATGAGCGACTCTTAAGGTGTATATAGTTGTGTTTGTCGGTTTGTCCTATATATGCTCTGCCATTACAATTAAGAAGTAAGAGGATCTGGCGATGAGAATTTGGAATCCTGGCCATTACAAGAGTTCGGGTTACTCATGCTGCCCTTCCTTGTCGGGTTATTTACAATATCTAACACACATGTACAAAGTTGTTTTCATTGCTATATGCATGATATATCAATAGGATGGCAATTTCACCCGGACCCAAAAACTCGATCAAAACTTGCCCCGTTTTTAAAGGTTTTGGTTATGAAAAAGTGGATAAAATCAGGTATGGGGCGGGTGGGGAAATAATTATTTTGGCGCCAGCCTATGGGACACTTTAAGTGGCGTTGTTTTGACTAGTTTAGTTTTCTAGATTTTTCTTTATTCATTTCAAGAAATTTGGGGCCCGGTTCATTCTTGAACTTGCAGCTGGGTTTTTAATTTAGTGTTTTTGAACCCTAAATATTTCTATAAATACAGGGTCCCTCCCCCATTTGAAACACCTTTTTCAGCTATTTTTTGCCCCATTTCTGCTGAAACCCCCTTTCTTCTCTACATTCTCTCTTATTCACATTTTAAAAAATTAATTTTCTAAAAACACACAAAGGAGACATCATTTTTGTCTCGTTTCTTCACTTTCCCTACCATTACTTTGCCGAAGTTCGATCGACATTCAAGCTTGGCGGGTAGGTAAACTTGAGGGTGTATTTCCAACCCTTCATGGAGTTTGTTATTTTATTTTTTTTATTTAATTCCATTCTTTATCGCTCTTCTTATTGTGGTTTAAAGATGTAATTTCATTTAATTTCCTCCCCACCTGATGTAATTTTATTTATTGCTTTCCATTATCGCTTTTATTGAATTTGCTTTCTTTTATTGCTTTTATTTACTACTTTAAATCATGCTTTGATTTCCTTTAATTTTTCCTTTTGCATGTTGGTTGCTTGTTCTTCTTAACACGAATTAAAATCATTTATTTAATTAGTAGAGGTTGTCTTTAGATCGGGAGGAGTATGGAGCACCCGTCTTCATTTCATACCTTCTCTTCCTAACACCGGATCATTTGTTAAGGCCGATGAAGTCTCTTTTAAAACCTTTTCTAGTTTTGAGTTGTTTGTCCCTTTGATAAACTCAAATTTAGAAAAGTGAATTTCTATTGTGTTAGTTTTTCATTTAAAACTAGCTCGCGAATCCTTTATTAATCTTTTTAATCTCAAAAACAATATCTCTGTTTGTTTTGCGGAATTTGGTTAAAAAACAGAAAATTGACTAACGGTTCGAAGTCATTTGACCAGGACTGCCTCGATAGTCCTGGTTAGATGGCTCACGCCGTAAATAAGTTCCGGTGGGTCGGCCCGACCTCATGACTACTATATGGGCTTAGCACCTTGCCTAGATAGTTTTAGTTGTGTGGTTCAATAGACCTTTACAACAATGTTTTTTTTGTTTTAGCCTTTTTGTCTAAAAAAGCATCCCGAGGCAATTAATTTCAAAAATAAAATGATTTGTTAAGATCGTTAATCAACCCTATAGAAAAATTTAAAAGCCTTATTGTTCACCTTGATAAGTGCGCGTTGCCGGAGTCGACATTCATGGTCAAGAGCGGCCCGGAGGACTGTAGTTCCTACACATGTCTAGGGCAAGCAAAAGAGAGGGTAAGGAGGAAGAGGAAGGGGAAGACCAAGACAACTAATTTACGATCTATATGTAAGTAATCGAAGAAAATGAAGCCAAATACGGAGACCTAGGAATCTCCCAACATTGATCAAGGCAATGAAACAATAGTACAATCAAATTAATAGCATCCTAGATCAGGATTTGTTACACCGAATACTAGAGGAATTGGCAATTCATGAATGAACTGCGCACTCATGAATCAGCTATCATAATCGTAGGTTGATGCCATTAAACGGGAGACAACTATCACGGGTAAGTCTTATGTTGTGACTGTATATGTGAATGAAGGGCATGAACTCAATTTTTAACCCGTGAAATGAGTAATAGGGTGATGGCACCAAGCCTGGCTCGAAACCAAATAGGGGTTTGAATTGAGCTTCGGTGGCATATGGGGGTGGGAAGTTTTTGTGGTGGTGGATATCTTCAACAATTGAAGATTAATTAGAGAAGATATGTGGGGGTCAAATTGGAATGGATGAATGGAAGGAAGGATAGGTAAGTTGGTAGTTGGGGTTTGGAAGGAAGGATTTCACTCTCTCGTTTGTAAACTAACTATCAACAACAAGTTAACCAGGATACAACCACTAACTAAGAAAGTTGATTCACTTAGCGCTCTCTAGGCCAATATGGGGAAGCTTAGAAAGCTAGCCTTGGATGAAATCAACAAGGCTAACTCATTAAGACCTAGTAGAACACCACTTGGTTTCCAAAGCAAGATACAACAACTAGAGGATTTGGTAGAAAGTCAATTCACTCGGAACATTACGGGTTCAAACACAAAGTGTATCAAAGGGTTAATTTTCATTTGAAAGATTGTTTGTATGTACAAGAGGAAGGCCTTTTATAGAGGACCTTTTCCCGCCAAAAGTAACTCTTTTTTATCAGCAAGAAAAGATTAAGACTAATCCTAATTAATTAGCACTAATTATAATATTTGTTTCAACTAAGACAAAAGTTGAAAACTACAAGTGGTTACTGCCTCGATTTTGACCAGGGTAGTCTTCTGGACCAATGGTAGCTCTATCCTCCTCTTGGCCATTTGCAATTGGTTAAGAAGACTGGAAAAGACTTGATAACCCATTTGAAGAACTCTTATTAGACTGTCCAAAAGAGTAGGTATGCGGTGCGAGAACTAGCCTTTGCAAGTGGCCGGTTTCGAGACTCAAATACACCTGTAAATAAGAGAGAGAGAGTCTTATTCACTTGTTCCTTCCTTTTCCGAGTGTGGCTCTGGACACTTTTAAATTTAGACTCATCAGCCATATAAGAAATCTACATCATTAATAAATCTTGCTATCAGTAATCCCTTCGTAGAACACTTTGACTCGGAACCGCATTTTCTCAACGAAGAAATCAATCTGATTTCTTCTTACGTTAGCTTGGTTCTTTGAAACTCAAAAAAGACTCTTTCTTCCTTGGAAACTTTTCCACCAACCATTAACTTGACGGGAGTGTGGCAATAACTTTCCTGACCGAGTTAGACACTTGTTTTCCTTTTAATCATTGATAGTGTTCTACCTAATGAAATGCAATCAACAATATATAAAATACCTAAAATTATTACGGAACAATAATTGTTTCTTCTCATGAATGACAATGTTCACAAAATAATCAATAATAAAAAGCCTTAGCAAGTGAGTGTAGCTGCACTCGAATGTAGGTCAGGTTGGGACAGAATTAAGTGGGGGTTTCTTTCCTTTGCGGTGATCCGGGCTCGGGTTCCCTGGATCGAATCCTCATGCTTCATCTTAGGGCTGCAGGATTGGCATCCGGGTCCGCTTCTTAGGCGACTCGGATCGATTGTCAAGTTGGGATTCGGAGCGCAGAGGCTTCTCCTTGTCTTGCTCCTCATCCAGTAGCTCTGCTCGAAGTAGTCCTTCCTCACCTTAACCCTGCAGGGCTGACCCTCTTAATGTCCTACCTTTAACCTACAACTCAGATTGGGATTCGTTGCTTGATACTGAGCTCATAGTGGAACTCGGAATTGTGAAGTCCGGTCCGACCATTTAAAGGGTTGGAAGATCATCATCTACCATGGTCAAGATATGGTTTGCCTTCCTTTTCCTAGTGTTCAGCTAAACTTAGCTCGCCCTATGATCAATCCGCACACAAGTGTTAGAAATCAAGAATGATGATCGAAGAATATTTCCATTAAGATTTGCAAAGAACTATGGAGAACATTCATCCCGAGGTTGAATTATGGAAATATGGAGTGGTTTGCTATGTGGTTGGTCTTGAACCCCTCATTTTGTTGTGGAAGGGGTTCTTTAGGAGGATTTGGGGACACTTGGATGTGGAAAGTGTGGTGAGCATTAGAAATGGTATGTTTACGGTGATATTTGACTCAAAATAATACTAAGATTAACAAGGGATTGACTTTCTTTGATAAAAAACTAGTCATTATAAAACCATGGTTCCCCGATCTCAATCGGAATAAGAAAAACATCCAAAGTTTACCAATTTGGATACAATTTCTTGATCTTGATGCTTAATTGTTGGAGCTCAACCAACTAAAGTAAATTAGGGAGTTTGGTTGGGAAACCATTGAAGATGGTAAAGCAACAACAAAGAAGGATATAAGATGAACTTTACAAGGATAATGTTAGAAGTATAGTTGAACACAATTTTACCCGATATTGTGGACTTCTTAAATGAGAAAGGACTACTCATACAGCAAAAGGTGGAATATGAATGGAGGCCAATTAGATACAATCACCACAAGTTCTTTGGGTATAAGGACAAAGCATGATGGAAGAAAAACACTATCTAGGTGTGGAGACCTGTTTAGAAGGAAACACAACTAAGTATAGAAGTGCAACAAACTAAAAATAGTAGAGATATCCATAAGGAAAATCGAGACACGGGAGGAAGATGGATTTATATTGGTGAGAACTAGGAGAACTCCACAATAAAGTGAGGAAAAGGTTTTGACAAATAAAGCAAGAATTCCCTTATCTAGGAGGAGGATGGATTTATAGTGGTGAGAATTAGGAGGACTCAAAATGCATAACTCGAAGTAGTCGTTATGACTAATTCTGGACTTGAGAGCTTCACTAGCCGTTGTAATGGATAGTCTAAGTCACTCGAAAAGGAGTCGTTGTAAATGTGAACATTGTGTTTAAGTCCTTGGGTCGAAAAGTAGTCCAGACCCACTAGTTATGACTGAAATGCGGGGTGGAAACAATGGTTAGACTCAAAGTTGGAGTTTACCCGATTTGGAAACAAACAACCTTGACTTAAAGTAGCCCTTATGAATGTTGTTCTTAGCTCGGTTTTATTTCGGTTCAACTGATCCATTTGTTATTCACGCAAATAATAAACAATAAATCTTATGTAATCACTCAAACATTCATGTAATAAATCGAGATAATCATGCAATCATCATGACAAGTTCATTCCTAACAAAGCAAAACTGATCATCACTCGGAGATTTCCTGAATATATCAACTAAATGGATTTTGGTAGGAATAAACTCAAGTTCAATATCACCCTTTTCAGAATGGTCTCTCAAAAATTGATACATGACCTCAATATGTTTTGTCTTGGAATGTTGTACTTGGGTTCTTGGTGATGCTGATGGCACTTTGATTATCACACTTGATTGGGATAGATGTGAATGATAATTGAAGAACCTTCAAGTGTTGCTTGATCCATAGAATCGGAGCACAACAAACTCCAGGTGCTATGTACTTTGCCTCAGCGAGTTGATAAAGTAACCGAGTTTTATTTCTTTGAATGCCAGGAGATGAGGGATTGACCCAGAAATTGACATGCTTCGAGGTGCTCTTTCTATCAACTTTTTATCCAAGTATAGTCGGCATCCGAGTATCTAATGAGAGTCAAATATGAGTTCTTAGAATACCGGAGACCAGGTGTCCGAGTCCCTATAAGATATCTTAAAATTCTCTTCATTGCAGTAAGATGTGATTCCTTTGGATTAGCTTGAAATCTTGCACAAAGACAAACACTAAACATGATATTTGGCCTACTAGATGTAAGATAAAGTAGAGATCCAATCATACCTCTATAGAGTTTCGATCTACAGACTTTTCCATTATCATCCGAGCCCAACTTAGTACTGCTACTCATTGGTGTTGTTGCATGTTTTGCATCTTATAGCTTGTACTTCTTCAATTACTCCTTAATGAATTTTGATTGATGAACATAAATGTCATCTTTCTCTTGCTTGATTTGAAACCCATGAAAGAAATTAAGTTCTCTCATCATGCTTAATTGGAACTCCTGTCTCATCAACTCAAAAACTCTTGGCATAGAGTTTCATTACTAGGTCCAAAGATAATGTCATCAACATAAATGTGAATAATGAGAAAGTCATTCCCCTTGGTTTTTATGAAAAGAGTTTTGTTAATAATACCTCTTCTAAAATCATTTTCAACAAACAAACTACTTAGTCTTTCATACCAAGCTCTAGTAGCTTATTTTCAGCCATACAAATCTTTTTGTAGTTTTAAAACATGATTTAGAAATTGAGAGTTTTCAAATACAGGGGTTTCTCAACATACACTTCTTCTTGAATATAATTATTGAGAAATGCGCACTTAACATCCATTGGATATAGCTTAATGTTCATGCTATATGCAAATGCTAAGAGAATTCTTATTACCTCAATCCTAGCAACATGTGCAAATGTTTTGAAGTAGGAAATGTTAGGATTCTTTCCTTTGTACAGCTCATAGGGTGACTTCTTCAAAATGGGTTAAATGAGTCATCTGTTGAGAGTGTGATTTATTGTGTTCACTACCTCGGCCTAGAAATAGTAGGGTAGATCATTCCCAATCATCGATGTCCTTCCTATTTCTTTAAGTGTTCTGTTCTTTCTCTCCATTGAGGAGTTCTTGGTGCTGAGAAGTTGTGGGAGATGTTATTCTTGTCACATCTGCGAATTCCGAGTAATCGAACTCCCTTCCATAGTCTGTTTGAATTCTCTTGATCCGAGTCTTAGACACAACTTTTATTTTCCTGCAAATCTTAATGAACTCTTTGAATGCTTCATGTTTGTTCTTCAGAAAACACACCCAGGTAAATTGTGAGTAATCATCAATAATAACTAGCACATATGATTTACCACCTAAGCTTTTGATAGGAATTTCACCACACGAGATCCATATGTATTAATTCAAGTACTTTGGATGTAGATACAATCTTGAGTGGCTTAAAGGATGATCTCACTTGTTTTCTTTTTGTGCATGCATCACAGATTTTACCTTTCTTAAATGAAGAGTTAGGTAAGATTCTAACTAATCCATGAGATACAAGTTTTGTTGATAGTATACATGCTGATATGACCTAGTCTACAATGCCATGTCCATGAATAATCATTTAAAGAAGCTTTTAAACATGATAAATCTTAACTAAAATTTGAGAGAGGAATAGTGTAGGTCTCACCTAACCTCGGACATCGAGTTTTGTCTCTTTGGTGATTGCATCAGGAATGAAGCAGTTGGTATGAGTGAACCTTACCTTTTATACTTTGTCACATAAGCTGAGAGATGCTTAGAACATTATATTTGAGCCCTTTGACAAGGTAGACTGGACTGACTGAGTTAACTCCTTGACCAATTCCGCCAATCCCAATTATCTTGCCCTTACTCGTTGTCTCTAAATGTGACTTTTCCTCCTTTTCTTTCTTCTAATTCGATAAGTGTCTTGAGTCTCTGGACACATGGCGTGAACATCTACTATCTATGTACCATTGACCTTTTCATTTTTGAGTAACCTGCAAAAATATAAACAAACTAACCCTTCTAACTTCCTCTTACAAACCCGAGTAATTGTCTTAACTATGGTCTTTTTCTAAGGAAGAGCATAATTGCGAACCTATATTTGAAAGATTTTGGGTTTGGTCCGATTCGAGTCTTTTTCTTCAGAAATGACTTTATGTCACCTTTCTCTGAAAACCTCTCTTTTTATAAATGGGTTGAGAAGGATTTTTCATAAAAATCGGTCTTGGCTTAGTCCTTTTTCTCTGTGAATGAATGGGACCATGCTCAGCCTTCTTGAACTTAATAGTTATGGAATCACTTTTGAAAAGATTCTTGTAGGAATTATCTTCTTGTTCAGCATTAAAAACAAGACCTTCTTTTCGAAATGAGACACACTGAGAACCAAGTAATAGATCAAGGTTTTTCTAACTTTGAATGAGTTTTAAAACCAACTCTTGAGACTCATTGAGCTTTAGCTTCAATTGCTCATTTTCTATTTTGAGGCACTCGGACTCGGTCTCATTATATTGAGTACTTGGTCTCAAGCACTTTTAGTTTTTGTCTCAAGTTTTCTAAATTATTTTTCAAAATAATGTTTTCAGCATTAAGAGATTCTAGATTCTGTTTGTATTCGGAAGATTTAGAATTAGACTTTTCTTCTAAAGTAAAAATATATCTACCAAGATCATGCTTGGAAAACTTAAGAAAGTAGTTTATTACCTCCCAAGGATCTATCTTCTCAGCATCTAAACCATCGAGTGTCGACTTAGATCCAACTTCTAAGTCTGTCAATGCCATTAGAAACTTTGATTCATCAAAGTCATCATCTTCCTTTGAGTCATCATCACTCCAGGTAGCCACCATAACCCTTTTCTTCTTTCTTTACGAAGACTCGGACTACGAATCTCGATCATTCTGAATACTACAAAGACTCGGGTACAAACCTCATCCCTACTAAGTTTTGATTACAAGTCATTACGAGTGCTATAGAAATTCTGTATAAGTTTTAATTAGTTTACGACGGACTCGAAACAACATTCTCGTTTATCTTTTCACAATGATGTTTCGAGTCACTCGGATACCACTCATATTTATAGCATGTTCAAATAATCTCCCTAACACTTTTTATCCGAGTTACGATTGCATATTTCAAAGCAAAGTGAATTACCGTGTTAATTCATCTTTTAAGTCGATTTATATGTTTGAGAATTATTTGACCGGATCAAGTACCTATACTCTGATGTTTTTGCTCTTATAACTTGATCTTTCTTAGGACTGACTCGATGGAATTTAAGTATAATGAATATTAGACTAAGAAAATCCCACTCTTTTAGGCCTAAGATAATTATGCACTTAATTGTCTTAATTAAATTATTATCCAGTGTCTTATCTTGGACCAAAGTATTTTGTACTTTGAGAAACAAAATGGTTTACTTTTGTAGGTTATCTAAATGAGGTTATCTCTTTTTGAATTACAAAAGTAACCGGCTTCAAGCTGTTAATCACTAGCGAGACAAGGCTTTTCTACTTCGAACAATGCTCGAAGTTGTGTCGAGGTTGTCTGTTTCCAAAAGCAAAAACTACAACGCCATGCTCAACGGTGGTTTCCACCCTACTTTTCAAACATCACCGGATGACTGGAGCAACTTTAGGAGCCAAGAGCCATTGCATAACGTTCACATCTCAACGGATCTTTTACGAGCGACTCGGAAGAACCGTTACAATGATCAAGAAGGACTTACGCTCGAAATCGAGTCACAACGGCTAATCTGCTTGGTCATCTATAAATAGAAGCCACTTCACATGACTTGAAGATTGCTAAACACATTGCTGAAACTATATCTCTTAGTACAATACTCATTCAATCTTCTTCTTACAACTCCCGACTTGTAATACATATTTTACGAGTTTGAAAGTCTTGTAATAAGTCACATACTCTTCTTACTGTCTGAGTAAGGTCCCTTGACTGAGCTATAAGGATTAACTCAGCTCGGTTGTGCTTAGTTATAAAGCTTACCTCGGTTAGGAAGTATTAGATCGAGATAAGGGAACTTACGTGTCTAGGAAAACACTCGTAAGGAATTGTCTAAGGGAGCAATTCTAGTTAAGTTAGTCCATTGTATTTTATGGATTCAAAATAGTGGATTTGACTTGGTGCTTAGACTAGCATTGTCCAGTGGTTTTCTGCCCCATGAGGGTTTCCACGTATCTACGAGTTATACTTTTCGAGTTCAATCTAGACTCAAATTATCTTGTTCATTCCTTTGAAGCTTAAAGTTTCTAAGTTTGATAAAATTTTCTCATCACCCTATTCACCCCCACTCTAGGGTGACTAAGACTCTCCAAGAGCAAACGTTCAATTGGTATCGAGCCTAGCCTTTCGGAAAGGATCTAACAATCCAAAGGTCTAAAGATCGGATGGCTCAAAACATCGAAGAGTTCGATGAAGGAAGATCTTCCACCGGACCACCAAAGTTCAAAGGGTCAAACTTCATGCCTCTGGAAGAAGCTAATGGAATGCTTTACGCTAGACAACGATGAAGATGTTTGGTACATCATCCAAGAAGGCAATTACATTCCAATTAACATGGAAGATACAAGAAGCTGTGCCTCAAGAGAATTTTGAGTACACTAGGAAAGAACATTCGATGTGTGCTATCGGCACGAGAAGAGTACAATATCTTGTCAACACATATGAAGGAATAAATGGAGAGAGAAGAAAACATCACTCAAATGTTTATACGCTTCATTGAGATTACAAACAATCTCAAATCTCTGGGTAGAAAGATTTCCCATGAGGAAATGTGCAAAAGAATTCTAAGAAGTCTACCAAAGAGAAGATGGGGTCCCAAGGTGACAGCTATCGAGGAAACTCGGAACCTCTCTCAACTAAAGCCGGATGAACTGATTGGGAAGCTACTTACCCATGAAATCCATCCGGAAGAAGAGGATGCCGAGGTCAACACTAAACAGAACATTGTCTTGAAAGCCTCAAAAGCGAGAGGAGAAAGTCTAAGTTCCTCGGAGCGAGAAGAAGACCCCATGGCACTCATTACTCGAGGCTTGCAAAGAATGATGAAGCACAAGAAATAGGAGAAGAGGCTAAAGGAAGAGTTGTACAAGAAAGATAAGAAGGACAGAAAAGGTAAATACTCCTCCCCTTCAAAGTTATCTTTAACTAAGAACTCCGGTTGTTTTGAGTGTGGCGACAAAGATCATATAGTCAAAGACTGTCCAAAGCGAAAGAGGGACGAGAAAGAAGAAGAAGGCTATGCTAGCCACATGGAGTGATGAAGACTCATCTGAAGAAGATGAAGATTCGACAACTCAAAGTGTCCGACGACACTAATAGACTCGAAGGCTGAATCGAGTCGGATTCGACAATTCGAGACATCGAGGAGACAAATCCTCGGGAGTTAATTGAATACTTTCTTAAGTTCTCCAAAGTTGATTTAGCGAAATATATCTATACTTTGGAAGAAAAGTCTAATTCGATTCTTCTCGGTTCAAAGAACAACTTGAGTCTCTTACTTCGAGAGCAATGTTTTGAAAAATGAATTGGAAAAACTAAGACTAACTCCGAAAGAACTCAAGACTAGCACTCAAGCCAATGAGGCTGAGTGCGAGTCACTCGGAAGAGAAAATGAGCATATGAAAAGAAAGCTCAATGAGTCTCAAGAGCTTGTTTTGAAATTCACTCAAGGTTAGAAAAACCTTGAAATGCTTTTAGGCTCTCGGTGTGTCTCCTTCGGGAAAGGACTTGGCTTTAACGAAGAGTAGGAATCTAATTCCTACTCAAATCTTTTCAAGAAAGATTCCAAAGCTGTGATGGTCAAGAAGGCTGAGCATAGTCCTATTTATAAAAATGAAAGGAGGACTGAGCCTAGATCAATTTACAGGAGAAAACCTTCTCCACCTGTTTATAAAAGAAAAGAGTTTGAAAAGAAAAAGATACAAGCTCGGTTTTCTAAAGGAAGACTCGAGAATCGGACCAAACCCAAGGTCATTCAAATCTCGGTTCCCAAGAGTCTTCTTCCTCGAAAAAGGACAACGAGTAAAGGTAGTTACTTGGGTTCGTTAGAGGAAGTGAGAAGGGTTTGTATGTTTCGACTTGCAGGTAACTCGAGAAAGGACAAAAGGTCATTGGTACTTAGAGAGTTGATGCTCACGCCATATGCGTGGAGATTCAATACTCTTTTACGAGTTGGAAGATTACAAAGGAGGCAAACTCACTTTTGGAGATGATAGTAAGGGCAAGATAGTTGGAATAGACAAGATTAGGAAAGGAGATAATCTGGTGAGCCCGATCTATCTTGTGAAGGGATTAAAGTATAATCTACTCAGCATATCCGAAATGTGTGACAAGGGTGAAGAGGTAAGGTTCACTCGGACAAATTGCTATATTTACTGTTGCAACTACCAAAGAGACTAAGCTCTCAAGTAAGAGATCGGGTAATACCTACACTATTCCTCTTTCGATCCAAGTCAAAATTTATCTTGTTTAAAAGCATATTTGCATGATGATTCTTGGACATGGCATCATAGACTAGGTCATGTTAGCATGCATACTATCAAAAATCTTGCATCTCATGGTTTAGTTAGAGGTTTACCTAACTGTGCATTAAAGAATGATAAAATCTATGATGCATGCACAAAAGGGAAACAAGTCGGACATCCTTCAAACCTCTTAAAAGCTGTTTCCACATCCAAAGTGCTTGAAATGTTGCATATAGATTTATGTGGTGAAATCCTTGTAAAGAGTCTCGAGAGGTAAATCATATGTACTTATTATTGTTCATGACTACTCACGATTTATCCGGGTTTGTTTTCTTAAGCACAAAAATGAAGCTTTCAAAGAGTTCAGCAAGCTCTGCAGGAAAACTCATGTCAAGTCTCGGACTCGAGATCGGAAGAATTTGAGCTCGACCATGGAAGGGAGATCGATTACTCGGAATTTGCAGATTTACGAAATAAGAATGGTGTTTCTCACAACTTCTCAGCACCCGGAACCCCTCAACGGAATGGGGTAGTAGAGAGAAAGAATCGAACTCTTGAAGAAATAAGAAGGATGATGATGATTGAACACAATCTACCTTACTATTTACGGGCTGAGGCGATCAACACGACGAACTACACACTGAACAGATGCCTCATCGGACCCATATTTTAAAGTAAAGTGAATTACCGTGTTAATTCATCTTTCTAAGTTAGTTTATATATTTGAGAATTATTTGTCCGGATCAAGTACCTATACTCCGATGTTTTCACTCTTATAACTTGATCTTTCTTAGGATCGACTACGATGGAATTTGAGTATAATGAATATTAGACTCGGAAAATTCCACTCTTCTAGGCCTAAGATAATAATGCTCTTAATTGTCTTAATTAAATTATTATCCGTGCCTAATCTTGGACCAAAGTATTTTTACTTTGAGAAACAAAATGGTTTACTTTTGTAGGTTACCTAAACGAAGTTATCTCTTTTTGAATTATAAAAGTAACCGGCTTAAAGCTGTCAATCACCAGCAGACGTAACTTTTCTACTTCGAACAACGCTTAGATACTTGTGTCGGGGTTGTCTATTTCCAAAACTGAAAAACTGCAATGCTAAGTCAATGGTGGTTTCCACCTTACTTTTCGAGACATCACCAGTGACTGGAGCAACTTTAGGAGCCAAGAGTCGTTGCATAACGTTCACATCTCAATGGATCTTTTCTCAGCGACTCAAAAGAACTATTACAGCGAGTCAAGAAGGACTTACGTTCAGAAATCAATCGCAACGGCTAATCCGCTTGGTCATCTATAAATAGAAGACACTTCACAAGAAATTCTAAGTTCATAAATCGAGTCATAGTTGGAGGCAAAAACATTCTTTTTCCCCTTTAGTTATGGTGCTAATTCCTCACGTATTCCGATTGATGGGGAGAAGACCCTTAGTTAGGCTTCAAATGATAATGAAGAGCGAGTCATCACGACCCCTAGAATCTTAGTCAACGAGAATCACCTGGTGGGTCTTCACTTTTGACACAAGTCTCAAAACAGTTTTGGCAACAATTAGAAATACTTGTCTGCCTCCTCGGTTGTAACACCCGAATTTTAATCGTATTAAATTACTCTAAATTTGTATTTTATCATCTTAATATTGTTTAAAAGCGGTGAGTCGCGTGAAATTGTAAACAGACGTATGCACTAAAATTATATAATTTACTTCATTATGAGCTAATAAATGTTACTTAGCACAGATAATTATTTAAATATTTTTAAGCTCATAAAGGTATACAAATATCGGAACGACACAGATTTTAGGCTAAAAAAACAGAGAGAGAATTGAGAAGAAGCTACTGGAGCAAGCGTGCAGCAGCCAACAAAAAGGGAGTGTGTATTGCCTTCAAAGATCAAAAATTAATTCATCAAAAATCCCACTCTCTCTCCTCTCCCCTCTCAATCTCCCTCTGCCCCTCATTATCGTTGTTGCACCGCTTGCCTACCCTCACCGGTACCAACCGTCACCGCCGGACCTGCCGCCGCCAGCAAGCCACCGTCGGCGTCCTCTCCGGCCGCCATCCCTGTTGCCACAACTTCTCTCCTTCCTCTTTTCTGTTGTGTTCAGCGCCAAGCGGGGCCGACCTGCCCCTATTGGCATCCCCGACGTTGCTTGACCAGGACCGGAGCCGCATCCTCTGGCCGTCCTCCGCCAGCCCCGACGTCGCCGTCCACCGCCACCTCGACACCCCCAAGCTCCACCACTGAATCTCCATCATCCATTTTCATCTCTAACCTCTTTCGAGGTATATTTCTAACCCTCAATTTCTAAGTAAATTATATCCCAAATTCATGTTATAATTGAATAATTAGACAACTAAATGTTGTAATTTAATTTGTGATTGAGTTTTGAATTGATTGTGGTGGAATTGGAAGAACTTTGGGGAGTAATTGAAGTGTGGTTATACACGAAATTAGGGTTCGAGTATATGTTTATAAGGTATTAAAAATTTATTTGGGTTTATTGAAATTGTGAATATGCTTATCGAATTTTTATATGAGAATGGATTTGCTTGATTGTACGACTATTGTTTGAGTTGTAAAGGCATGTTAGGGAAGTGATTCAATCAAAATTAGATAATGCTAAGAGAGAGGAATAGATGAAAGTATATTTGAAAGTTTAATTGGATTTGAGGTGGTTTTTGTGGAATTTAACTAAGTAATTATGTGCTTTGTTAAAATTAATTTGAGGAGCATGTAGTTGTGAATTGGGCAAGTCATGCTTGAATTTGAGAGGAAGAGTAATTGAAATACTTAGATTGTTTCTATAAAACGTTGTTGTCGGTTGGGTGAGATTAAAGGTTGGAGGAATTAATTCGGTTACAGCACAAAGCTTATGTAGAGTAACTAATGTTGTTGGGATAACCTGTGATATATGAGTGTTACAACAATCAATTTGAGGATATATTTAAGCCAAAATGTTAAATAAGAGTTCCACGAAATGAAAGTATTTCGGGATAATGATGGGTTGAAATGATGGTGTGTTGGTATTCCAGGTTAATTAATGGAATTGTAAAGTTTCGAGATGTAATACTCCATGGCCAAATACAGTGAGAGGAAAATAGGAAATTCTCTTGATTAATTGGTCATAGAATTTATCAGAAAGTATTAAATTGCCGAGGGGATTCTTTAATAATTAACTAAGGAAGTAAACAGACATGAAGGTCTTCAAGAGTGACAACAAAGATAGTTAACCTAAATAATAAGAGTTCAAATGATACAAAGTATATAGGTGATATTGATAACTTATTAAACGAATATGACTTATAAAAGCCTTATTCTAAACACAAACACGTCACAAACGTGGCAATCAGGATGCTTGTATAAGGAGTGAAAATGCATTGAAAGGTACATTACTGTCTGTACTTTTCAAAATATTTAAATGTTAACATGTCAAAATACTACGATACGCTAAATCATTAACTAATTATGGGTAGTACTGATAAAGGAATTAATTGTACGGAGCCATCTCCCGATAATCGGGATTTCTATGATTAAATTGCTTAACCGGAGCCTTAGCTATAAATATATATATGTCATAATCAGAAATTGAAAAATTCATGAGCACAAGAAAATGAGAATATTGACGAGATTGCAACTTGGGTTATATACTGGTTTGAAACTTGATTTTTGTGGTTGTAAATATACTCCGGCGTGTGGCCGTTGAGTTGTGTATTCCAAGCGTGTGGCTCGTTGAGTTTTATTGTGGATTTTATGCAGGTTTTAAGACTTTTAGCCTAATGGTTAGGCCATGTTTCAAACGAAACTCTGCCAAAATTTTTAGAAAATTGAAAAACCAAACTGACACCTTAAGTAGGAAGTATATTCAGTTTACAAATAGGCATACTAGATGAAACGAGTGGTACAATTAAGGTTAGGCTGCATTAAGCACATACAAGAGGCGATAGAAGCAAAAGATCAAATTTGAGTTTATTACAAGAATAGGAAATTAAGCTCATCAATTGTTATGTACGAATTCAAACTATATCCTCAATAACTTATTTCCGGAAATGTATAAATATCGAGATCAGAAGTGAACAATATGGATAGGTACGCGAAAACTAAAAGTTTGGTGATCATAAATGTATATAAATATTGTTACAAGACTAGTAATTTACAAACGTAGATCCGTTTTGGAAACAGAAATCGAATTGAAATTGTGTTGCAGAAATAACCAACAATTGAAGTGTTCGGCATACTGAGGTACGTTATCGCTTGTACCTTTTCCAAAGTATTCATCTTTATTATGGAGTTTACTTGTGTTAATAATAAAAGTAATTTGGACCCACTTCACAGCCACAGTTCACAGTCTATAGCAGATTTATCACGATTACAGTTTACGGTTCACAGCTCACAGCTTATAGTTCACGATACAGTTTACGATTTACGAAACGATTATAGTTCACAGTTCACGATTACAGTTTACGAACACGGTTATAGTTCACGATACAGTTTACGAAACGATTACAGTTCACGATTACAGTTTATAGTTCACGATTAAAATTTACAGTTCACAGTTACAATTTACAACTCACAGTTCACGATTAAAGTTCATAGTACAGTTCACGATTACGGTTTACAGTTCACAGTTCACAGTTCACGATTACAGTTTACGAACACGATTACAGATTCACGATACAGTTTACGGTTTACGGACACGATTACAGTCCACAGTACAGTTTATAGACACGATTACAGTTTATGATTGATTGTTTCACAGTATAGGTTCTAAGTTTGGCTAAATCGGAAAAGCAAATCAGTAATTGACAAGTTTGCAAACTGATTATTCAAGAAAAATAATTTAAGATATGCCTGATTTAAGAGCATTTAAAGTATAATTTTATTTTATAACGGTAACGTACTCGAGCTTCTAGCTGACATGTCAATTATTTTATGTTTTAAAATTTTTAGGAAGTCGAGCGCATGGCAGACTATTCACAATCACAACCAAAGTTTAAAGATGAAGAAAAGATAAAGCTGGTCAAGAGAAGTGATGTTCGGTTGTTCGTCTTGACCCCATACATGTTAATCCCTTCCTCGGTCTCATGGCTCATGATTCGTCTCCAGTTGATCCTCGGCGTTTTGAAAATTTCATTTTCTGTAAAGAAAAAAATTTTGGGTTGGATTGTTACATAAATTGTTTAAAAAATTAATTTGCTCAAATGAATTTGCCTTGTTTTCATTCTGGAAACGGCGGTAACGTCTCCCAATTTACAAGTCTTCCGCTGTTAATTGCTTATTTATGTGGTTATGTATTGGTGGCATTACAGAAGTGGTATCAGAGTTTCAGGTTTAGAGAATCATGAGCCCAGCGTATGGACAGTTAGTCCAACTGATTCAGAGTCATTTTATGTGTAATGTGGAGTCCTATGTGTGAGTCCCATTATTCGTCTTGGTCAATACTATAAGTTTTGTTGGCTGATGGCGCCTAAACCCAACAAGTCGCATGCGTCTATGGTTGTCTTTGCATATAGATGGTCAACATAAAAGTTGACGTCGTTAAGTGATTCTATCATTTGAGTAAAGTTGATCCAATCCAATATCACTTGCTTGACCAGCATAATGATAAAACTATAAATCTATCGAAATAACGAAAAGAATCTTTGGAGATATAAGTTTTGTAAATGATAGATGAAAACTGTTTAATCTCTATTGATAAAAGAAAGGTTCTCGTTTGATTCCCACGTAGATGAGTTTAAAAGCAGATATAAACTATTGTTGGAATTTAATTTTTGGAGCTAATAATAAGCATCAGAAGCTCTAAGTCCTTCATGGGGGCCTAAAGATTAAATAAACATCAAAAGAAAAAAAAATGTAAGCTCAAAGAATGATGAGAATTTTGATGTTATAGATAAGATTATAGGAAATGAGATATTAATATAAACTATGAAGCATCTCTTAGCTATGATAGATGAGAGATTGAGAATCGATGGTCATAAGTAAAGATCTCCCTGGTATGTTATATAAAGATGAAATACCTTGAACTTAAGAATAGGGTAAAATAGATTAATAAATAAATAAATATGTGGAACACGTGGAAACTGTATTGCAAATCTTTGGAAGTTTTCACAAAAGGTATTTGGGACGAAACTGCATTTTGGTAGTTTGTATAACTGTGAAGTCAACGGATAAATAGAAAATGGGGAGACAAGTGATTGAGGATATGTTATTGATTACGTAAATGTAATGCCCCGACCTTAAACCAATACAATAACAAAGATTAATAAATATTAATGAGCGTGTGCACTTCAATTCACACTTTTGTTTCTCATCATATATATATATATATATATATATATATATATATATATATATATATATATATTCTGTACTGTACAAGTAACCATTTTATGTGTTACAGGACTCGGATGATTATAATGACGCTTGGCCAAAAAATAAGTAAATAAAAAAATAAGCAAATAAAGTATGCTTTGTGGTGATTCAAGAAATAATAATAATAATAATAATAATAATAATAATAATAATAATAATAATAATAATAATAATAATACACCTAAAGTTTATAATAATTATTCAAGTCGGGAATTCATAAAACCGACATTCTTTTGACTTGGGTTTGGCTATTAGGGTAATGGGCTTGAGGAGAGTGAAGGGCCCAATAACCAAGCAAATGAAAAAAATAAAAAATAAAAAAAGGAAGCTGGTTTCAGTTTGAGGAGAGAGATTTCAGATTTAAATTGTTGCCTATTTAAACCCCCAAGCACCTCAAAACCCCACCTTCATCATTGTCTCCCTTCCCAACACAGCTCACCTCCCTCACTCAACCCCCTCCACTGTCCAGCCAGACTGACCACCACCACCACCAGCAGCTCCTCCGGTCACCATCACCAGAGCCACCAGCCGCCGGCCACCGCGAAGCCACCAGCCGCCGGCCACTGCGAAGCCAGCCACCACTGCTGCTGCTCTGCTGCACCTGCTGCTGTGCTCTGCTGCACCTGCCGCCTGCTGCTGTACCTGCCGCCAGTCATCACCGGTCGCCGCCTGCTGCCTCCGCCAGTTGTCACCGCCAACCACCGCAGCCACCGGAGCTCCGATCAGCCACCCCATTCCAGCATAAAACCCTCATTTTCTTGTGAGTTTTGGGTAAAGAACCTCAACCTTCAACTAATTAGTTCCTTGAATTTTTAGAAATAATTAGTTAGATGTTGCATGCAAGAGATAATTGTGTAAAATCAGATTACATAGTTAGTATTATGCTTTTGGAGATCGTTAATTAGAAACGTTAACTCGGGTTGCCCCAAAACTTGGTATGAGAAGTGATTAGCTTGCATGTGCTTTTAATGGGTTTTAGTGGGCTAATATGATACTTAAAATAATGGAAAATGTGCAAGTAAACCTTTCATAGAGACATTACAAGACAAAAAAATTCGTAGAGCATAAGAAAGTAGAGTTGGAAGACTCTGCCAACCACCACAGGTGCCCCCACAGCCTGTGGGACAGGCCGTGGTGGCCAGCAGGAGTAATTTGACCTAAAACACCCACCACGGGTGCTCCCACAGGCCGTGGGATAAGCCGTGGTGGCCACCAGAAGTCCCCACTAACCGTGGGAAGGCCCTTGAGGACCTCTAGAACAAGCCATTGACCCCCACTGGTCGTGGGGAGGTCCATGATGACTTCCAAAGCAAAGTTGGTTTTCGTGATGACTCGAGTTTATTAGAAAATTTTGGAGGAAGAGATTAACTAAAGTGGGCATGCTTGTTGTTCTTTGAGGATATAGAATAAAATTGTGAATTAAGGAGAATAGGTAAGTTGAATGATTGTAAGAAATTGAAGACAATGGGTGATTTTGGGAAGATTAAAGAAAATAAGTCATTTTGAGGGTTAAAGGAAAGAAGTGATTTTCGCCTTCATAAATTCATCTAATCATGAGAAGTTACAAATAAAAAAGAAATAATGTAAATCATAACAATAGTAATAACGATAGCGATGACAATAATAACAATAATAAATTTGATTACTAAGAGTATCGAACCTATTAAGAAACACCTTATTTTGTTAAGGCATCCACGTCGTTCATCCGAGTCAGCAACTTCAAAGGGATCAGAAGGAATAATTCCACGATTTAAGGTACGTTTATTGCTTGTACCTTACAAAAACCCATATGTTTATACATAACAATATCAAATGGTTTGCTTAATGAAATGAACCATTTCAAATATTATTTGTCACCTAATTATGTGGCCCGCCCCATATCAATCATGTTATCATGATCATATCATATCATATCATATATATTTGGCCATTATCAACCAGACTTTGCCGATCGGTCTGGGTATGCGCATATTTAGGGAAACCGATGATCGTAAGGAGCCACTCAGATAATAAATGAATAATTGTTTTACTATCTTCTTCCCGTTTGATTTATAAATGAATTGAAATGCATGCGCTCAAATCATATATCTTCACCTAATTATTTACAGTACATGGATAAGCGTATTGAGCTTTGGCTCATTATTTCGAAATGTTTTATCTGTTTTGTTTTAGGTAAAGCAACTCCAGAAGGGAGCAAGAAGTAGGGTTGTCTACTGGTCGAAGTGTCTTAGGGGCTCACAGTGGTGGTGATATGTCGTGTCTGGAGTTATTTTGGTTGTGTTTTAAGTCATTACCCTAACGGCATGTATTTTATTTTCTCCGCTTATGTTGTTTTCATCGGACGTTCTACTTTCGAATTCAGACCTTATTAAGTATTGCACGTAATCTATCTAGATGTTGCCTTGTTCCTTGTTTGGAATAGCGGTAACGCCTCTAACCTATATTTCTGTTGCGCTAATTACTAGTTAATCAGTCCTTAGGATTAACCTGGTGATTACGGGGTTTAGGGGTGTTACAATAAAAGAAAGGAGATGAATATATTCCATTAGTTGGGTTCTCATGTAACAATATTCATTGTGGCATCAGCAATGATTTAAGCAATAGTTGGGAAGATTTGAATGATGCGACATAATACGAAAACGGTTTGAGAGAGAGAGTTCACATGCGAACCGTATAAAGAAACCTCTTGAATCTCAAGAAGTGATGAGACTTTTCTTAAGGTTTCTCTGGGTATAAGGATTTAAAGATTGTGCAAGAGGGAAGTTGAGCCACCGCTTCAATGAGCTTTACGAAATTGTCGAGAGAATAAATCATGTTTCTTATAGGTTAAACAATTGCGCAACAAAGTGATATCTTAAAGTCACTTGGGCCATAATGAGATTTATGAGCCAACATGGGAAATAGAGGATGAAATGAAAAATAGTTATCCTTCATTTGTGTCAAAGGTAGGTTACTAAACGATTACAGTTTCGAGGACGAAACTTTCTTTAAGGGGAAGGATGTAACACCCCGAATCTTAATCGCATTTAATTACTCTAAATTTATATTTTATCGTCTTAATATTGTTTAAAAGCAGTGAGTCGCGTAAAATTGTAGACAGACCTATGCACTAAAATTATATAATTTACTTCATTACGAGCTAATAAATGTTACTAGGCACAGATAATTATTTAAATATTTTTAAGCTCATAAAGGTTCATAAATATCGGAACGACACAGATTTTAGGCTAAAAAAAAAAATGAGAATTGAGAAGAAGCTACTGGAGCAAGCGTGCAGCAGCCAACAAAAAAGGGAGTGTGTATTGCCTTCAATGATCAAAACTTAATTCATCAAAAATCCCACTCTCTCTCCTCTCCCCTCTTAATCTCCCTTTGCCCCTCACTGTCGTTGCTGCACCGCCTGCCTACCCTCACCGGTACCAACCGTCACTCGCCGGACCTGCCGCCGCCAGCAAGCCACCGTCGGCGCCCTCTCCGGCCGCCGTCCCTGTTGCCACAACTTCTCTCCTTCCTCTTTTCTGCTATGTTCAGCGCCAAGCAGGGGCTGACCTGCCCCTATTGGCATCCCTGACGTTGCTTGACCAGGACCGGAGCCGCATCCTCTGGCCGTCCTCCGCCAGCCCTGACGTCGCCGTCCGCCGCCACCTCGACACCCCCAAGCTCCACCACTGAATCTCCATCATCCATTTTCATCTCTAACCTCTTTCGAGGTATATTTCTAACCCTCAATTTCTAAGTAAATTATATCCCAAATTCATGTTATAATTGAATAATTAGACAACTAAATGTTGTAATTTAATTTGTGATTGAGTTTTGAATTGATTGTGGTGGAATTGGAAGAACTTTGGGGAGTAATTGAAGTGTGGTTATACACGAAATTAGGGTTCAGTATATGTTTATAAGGTATTAAAAATTTATTTGGGTTTATTGAAATTGTGAATATGCTTATCGAATTTTTATATGAGAATGGATTTGCTTGATTGTACGACTATTGTTTGAGTTGTAAAGGCATGTTAGGGAAGTGATTCAATCAAAATTAGATAATGCTAAGAGAGAGGAATAGATGAAAGTATATTTGAAAGTTTAATTGGATTTGAGGTGGTTTTTGTGGAATTTAACTAAGTAATTATGTGCTTTGTTAAAATTAATTTGAGGAGCATGTAGTTGTGAATTGGGCAAGTCATGCTTGAATTTGAGAGGAAGAGTAATTGAAATACTTAGATTGTTTCTATAAAACGTTGTTGTCGGTTGGGTGAGATTAAAGGTTGGAGGAATTAATTCGGTTACAGCACAAAGCTTGTGTAGAGTAACTAATGTTATTGGGATAACCTGTGATATATGAGTGTTACAACAATCAATTTTAGGATATATTTAAGCCAAAATGTTAAATAAGAGTTCCACGAAATGAAAGTATTTCGGGATAATGATGGGTTGAAACGATGGTGTGTTGGTATTCCAGGTTAATTAATGGAATTGTAAAGTTTCGAGATGTAATACTCCATGGCCAAATACAGTGAGAGGAAAATAGGAAATTCTCTTGATTAATTGGTCATAGAATTTATCAGAAAGTATTAAATTGCCGAGGGGATTCTTTAATAATTAACTAAGGAAGTAAACAGACATGAAGGTCTTCAAGAGTGACAACAAAGATAGTTAACCTAAATAATAAGAGTTCAAATGATACAAAGTATATAGGTGATATTGATAACTTATTAAACGAATATGACTTATAAAAGCCTTATTCTAAACACAAACACGTCACAAACGTGGCAATCAGGATGCTTGTATAAGGAGTGAAAATGCATTGAAAGGTACATTAATGTCTGTACTTTTCAAAATATTTAAATGTTAACATGTCAAAATACTACGATACGCTAAATCATTAACTGATTATGGGTAGTACTGATAAAGGAATTAATTGTACGGAGCCATCTCCCGATAATCGGGATTTCTATGATTAAATTGCTTAACCGGAGCCTTACCTATAAATATATATATGTCGTAATTAGAAATTGAAAAATTCATGAGCACAAGAAAATGAGAATATTGACGAGATTGTAACTTGGGTTATATACTTGTTTGAAACTTGGTTTTTGTGGTTGTAAATATACTCCGGCGTGTGGCCGTTGAGTTGTGTATTCCAAGCGTGTAGCTCGTTGAGTTTTATTGTGGAGTTTATGCAGGTTTTAAGACTTTTAGCCTAATGGTTAGGCCATGTTTCAAACGAAACTTTGCCACAATTTTTAGAAAATTGAAAAACCAAACTGACACCTTAAGTAGGAAGTATATTCGGTTGACAAATAGGCATACTAAATGAAACGAGTGGTACAATTAAGGTTAGGCTGCATTAAGCACATACAAGAGGCGATAGAAGCAAAAGATCAAATTTGAGTTTATTACAAGAATAGGAAATTAAGCTCATCAATTGTTATGTACGAATTCAAACTATATCCTCAATAACTTATTTCTGGGAAATGTATAAATATCGAGATCAGAAGTGAACAATATGGATAGGTACGCGAAAACTAAAAGTTTGGTGATCATAAATGTATATAAATATTGTTACAAGACTAGTAATTTACAAACGTAGATCCGTTTTGGAAACAGAAATCGAATTGAAATTGTGTTGCAGAAATAACCAACAATTGAAGTGTTCGGCATACTGAGGTACGTTATCGCTTGTACCTTTTCCAAAGTGTTCATCTTTATTATGGAGTTTACTGTGTTAATAATAAAAATAATTTGGACCCACTTCACAACCACAGTTCACGGTTTACAGCAGATTTATCACGATTACAGTTTACGTTCACAGCTCACAACTTATAGTTCACGAGTACAGTTTACAATTTACAGAAACGATTATAGTTCACGAGTTCACGATTACAGTTCACGAACACGATTACAGTTCACAGATACAGTTTACGAAACAGATTACGATTCACGATTACAGTTTACAGTTCACGATTACAATTTACAGTTCACGATTACAGTTTACGATTCACGATTCACGATTACAGTTCACAGTACAGTTCCACGATTACAGTTTACGGTTCACAGTACACGTTCACGATTACAGTTTACGAGACATAATTACAGTTCACGATGCAGTTTACAGTTTACAGACACGATTACAGTCCACAGTATAGTTTACACGATTACAGTTTATGATTGATTGTTTCACAAGTATAGGTCCTAAGTTTGGCTAAATCGGAAAAGCAAATCAGTAATTGACAAGTTTGCAAACTGATTATTCAAGAAAAATAATTTAAGATATGCCTGATTTAGGAGCATTTAAAGTATAATTTTATTTTACAACGGTAACGTACTCGAGCTTCTAGCTCACATGTCTATTATTTTATGTTTTAAAAATTTTAGGAAGTCGAGCGCATGGCGGACTATTCACAATCACAACCAAAGTTTAAAGATGAAGAAAAGATAAAGCTGGTCAAGAGAAGTGATGTTTGGCTGTTCGTCTTGACCCCATACATGTTAGTCCCTTCCTCGGTCTCATGGCTCATGATTCCTCTCCAGCTGATCCTCGGCGTTTTGAAAATTTCATTTTCTGTAAAGAAAAAAATTTTGGGTTGGATTGTTACATAAATTGTTTGAAAAATTAATTTGCTCAAATGAATTTGCCTTGTTTTCATTCTGGAAACGGCGATAACGTCTCCCAATTTACAAGTCTTCCCTATTAATTACTTATTTATGTGGTTATGTATTGGGGGCGTTACGAAGTGGTATCGAGCTTCAGGTTGAGAGAATCATGAGCCAAGCGTATGGACAATTAGTCCAACTGATTCGGAGTCATTTTATGTGTAATGTGGAGTCCTATGTGTGAGTCCCATTATTCGTCTTGGTTAATATTACAAGTTTTGTTGGCAGATGGCGCCTACACCCAACAAGTCGCATGCGTCTATGGTTGTCTTTGCATATATAGATGGTCAACATAAAAGTTGACGTCGTTAAGTGATTCTATCATTTGAGTCAAGTTGATCCAATCCAATATCACTTGCTTGACCAGCATAATGATAAAACTATAAATCTATCGAAATAACGAAAAGAATCTTGTTCTAAAATGAGTAATTGCCCAAAATTTTGATACCCCCTAAGGAAAAAAAAAAAGAAAAAGTTTTGTAAATGATAGATGAACACTGTTTAATCTCTATTGATAAAAGAAAGGTTCTCGTTTGATTCCCACGTAGATGAGTTTAAAAGCACATATAAACTATTGTTGGAATTTAATTTTTGGAGCTAATAATAAGCATCGAAGCTCTAAGTCCTTCATGGGGGCCTAAAGATTAAATAAACATCAAATGTGTCAAATGGTAACTTTGGTCGTTGGGTAATAAAGAATGAAAACAAAAATTTAAGTAATAAAAGCGATTCTAAATTAACTAGATTGGGAAATGTATGAGTTTGAATTTGAGAATGAGTGCATCATACTGATGCTCGAATTAGTGAAATTCCCTTGTATAGTGACACATGTTCAGTCAAAGAATTAGAATAGACAATAACAATCTACATGATAGAAGGTATTTATTCTCAATGAATAAGTGTAATTGTATGTATAAAGAAAGTAAATATAGCAATTGAGGTATAGCAAAAGAAAAAAAAATGTAAGCTCAAAGAATGATGAGAATTTTGAGGTTATAGATAAGATTATAGGAAATGAGATATTAATATAAACTATAAAGCATCTCTTAGCTATGATAGATGAGAGATTGAGAATCCATGGTCATAGGTAAAGATCTCCCTGGTATGTTATATAAAGATGAAATACCTTGAACTTAAGAATAGGGTAAAATAGATTAATAAATCAATAAATATGTGGAACACGTGGAAACTGTATTGCAAATCTTTGGAAGTTTTCACAAAAGGTATTTGGGACGAAACTGCATTTTGGTAGTTCGTATAACTGTGAAGTCAACGGATAAATAGAATATGGGGAGACAAGTGATTGAGGATATGTTATTGATTACGTAAAAGAAAGGAGATGAATATATTCCATTAGTTGGGTTCTCATGTAACAATATTCTTCGTGGCATCAGCAATGATTTAAGCAATAGTTGGGAAGATCGGAATGATGCGACATAATACGAAAACGGTTTGAGAGAGAGAGTTCACATGCGAACCGTATAAAGAAACCTCTTGAATCTCAAGAAGTGATGAGACTTTTCTTAAGGTTTCTCTGGGTATAAGGATTTAAAGATTGTGTAAGAGGGAAGTTGAGACACCGCTTCAATGAGCTTTACGAAATTAACGAGAGAATAAATCATGTTTCTTATAGGTTAAACAATTGCGCAACAAAGTGATACCTTAAAGTCACTTGGGCCATAATGAGATTTATGAGCCAACATGGGAAATAGAGGATGAAATGAAAAATAGTTATCCTTCATTTATGTCAAAGGTAGGTTACTAAACTATTACAGCTTCGAGGACAACACTTTCTTTAAGGGGGAAGGATGTAACACCCCGAATCTTAACCGTATTTAATTACTCTAAATTTGTATTTTGTCTTAATATTGTTTAAAAGCAGTGAGTCGCGTAAAATTGTAGATAGACGTATGCACTAAAATTATATAATTTACTTCATTACGAGCTAATAAATGTTACTAGGCACGAGATAATTATTTAAATATTTTTAAGCTCACAAAGGTATATAAATATCGGAACGACACAGATTTTAGGCTAAAAAAAAAAAAGAGAATTGAGAAGAAGCTATCTGGAGCAAGCGTGCAGCAGCCAACAAAAAGGGAGTGTGTATTGCCTTCAAAGATCAAAAATTAATTCATAAAAATCCCACTCTCTCTCCTTTCCCCTCTCAATCTCCCTCTGCCCCTCACTGTCGTTGCTGCACCGCCTGCCTATCCTCATCGGTACCAACCGTCACCCGCCGGACCCGCCGCCGCCAGCAAGCCACTGTCGGCGCCCTCTCCGGCCGCCGTCCCTGTTGCCATAACTTCTCTCCTTCCTCTTTTCTGCTGTGTTCGGCGCCAGCGAGGCTGCCCCTGTTGGCGTCGCTGTCGTTGCTTGACCAGGACCGGAGCCGGCTCCTCTGGCTGTCGTCCGCCGGCCTTGACGCCGCCGTCCGCCGCCACCTCGACACCCCCAAGCTCCACCACCGAATCTCCATCATCCATTTTCATCTCTAACCTCTTTTGAGGTATATTTGTAACCCTCAATTTCTAAGTAAATTATATCCCAAATTCATGTTATAATTAAATAATTAGACAACTAAATGTTGTAATTTAAGTTGTGATTGAGTTTTGAATTGATTGTGGTGGAATTGGAAGAACTTTGGGGAGTAATTGAAGTGTGGTTATACATGAAATTAGGGTTCAGTATATGTTTATAAGGTATTGAAAATTTATTTGGGTTTATTTAAATTGTGAATATCCTTATCGAATTTTTATATGAGAATGGATTTGATTGATTGTACGAATATTGTTTGAGTTGTAAAGGCATGTTAGGGAAGTGATTCAATCAAAATTAGATAATGCTAAGAGAGAGGAATAGATGAAAGTATATTTGAAAGTTTAATTGTATTTGAGGTGGTTTTGTGGAATTTAACTAAGTAATTATGTGCTTTGTTAAAATTAATTTGAGGAGCATGTAGTTGTGAATTGGGCAAGTCATGCTTGAATTTGAGAGGAAGAGTAATTGAAATACTTAGATTGTTTCTATAAAACGTTGTTGTCGGTTGGGTGAGATTAAAGGTTGGAGGAATTAATTCGGTTACAGACACAAAGCTTGTGTAGAGTAACTAATGTTGTTGGGATAACTCTGTGATATATGAGTGTTACAACAATCAATTTTAGGATATATTTAAGCCAAAATGTTAAATAAAAGTTCCACGAAATGAAAGTATTTCGGGATAATAATGGGTTGAAACGATGGTGTGTTGGTATTCCAGGTTAATTAATGGAATTGTAAAGTTTCGACATGTAATACTCCATGGCCAAATACAGTGAGGGGAAAATAGGAAATTCTCTTGATTAACTGGTCATAGAATTTATCGGGAAGTATTAAATTGCCGAGGGATTCTTTAATAATTAACTAAGGAAGTAAACAGACATGAAGGTCTTCAAGAGTGACAAGAAAGATAGTTAACCTAAATAACAAGAGTTCAAATGATACAAAGTATATAGGTGATATTGATAACTTATTAAACGAATATGACTTATGAAAGCCTTACTCTAAACACAAACACTCACAAACGTGGCAACCAGGATGCTTGTATAAGGAGTGAAAATGCATTAAAAGGTACGCTACTGTTTGCACCTTTCAAAATATTTAAATGTTAACATGTCGAAGTATTACTGAGTTTCCCTATTTTATCTACGATATGCTAAATCATTAACTGATTATGGGTAGTACTAATTAAGGAATTAATCGTACGAAGCCATCTCCCGATAATCGGGATTTCTATGATTAAATTACTTAACCGGAGCCTTAGCTATAAATATATATATGTCGTAATCAGAAATTGAAAAATTCATGAGCACAAGAAAATGAGAATATTGACGAGATTGTAACTTGGGTTATATACTGGTTAGAAACTTGGTTTTTGTGGTTATAAATATACTCCGGCGTGTGGCCGTTGAGTTGTGTACTCCAAGCGTATGGCTCGTTGAGTTTTATTGTGGATTTTATGCGGGTTTTAAGACTTTTAGCCTAATGGTTAGGCCATGTTTTCAATGAAACTCTGCCAAAATTTTTAGAAAATTGGGAAACCAAACCGACACCTTAAGTAGGAAGTATATTCGGTTACGAGATAGGCATACTAGATGAAATGAGTGGTACAATTAAGGTTAGGCTGCATTAAGCACATACAAGAGGCGATAGAAGCAAAAGATCAAATTTGAGTTTATTACAAGAATAGGAAATTAAGCTCATCATTTGTTATGTACGAATTCAAACTATATCCTCAATAACTTATTTCCGGAAATGTATGAATATCGAGATCGAAGTGAACAATATGGATAGGTACGCGAAAACTAAAAGTTTGGTGATCATAAATGTATATAAATATTATTACAAGACTAGTAATCTACAAAAGTAGATCCATTTTGGAAACAGAAATCGAATTGAAATTGTGTTGCGTAAATAACCAACAATTGAAGTGTTCGGCATACTGAGGTACGTTATCGCTTGTACCTTTTCCAAAGTGTTCATCTTTATTATGGAGTTTACTGTGTTAATAATAAAAATAACTTGGACCCACTTCTCAGCCACGATTCACGGTTTACAGCAGATTTATCACGATTACGAGTTCATGATTCGCAGCTCACAGCTTACGGTTCATAGTACAGTTTACGGTTTACAAAATACGAGTTCATGGTTACAGTTTACGAACACGATTACAGATTCATAGTACGGTTTACGAAACGATTACTGATTCACGATTACAGTTTACGGTTCACGATTACAATTTACAGTTCACGATTACGATTTACGGTTCACGATTCACGATTACGGTTTACGAACACGATTACGATTCACGATACAGTTCATAGTTACAGTTCACGGTTCACTCATTACAGTTTACGAACACGATTACGGTTCACGAGTATAGTTTACAGTTTGAAAAATTAATTTGCTCAAATGAATTTGCCTTGTTTTCATTCTAGAAATGGCGGTAACGTCTCCCAATTTACAAGTCTTCTCCTGTTAATTACTTATTTGTGTGGTTACGTATGGGGGCGTTACATCGGTCATGATTAAGGAACCAGAAAAGACTGAATTTAATCGGAGATAATATGTTTAAGTTGATCTTTTACGAGTTAACAGTCTTCTAAGCTGAGATCGTTTTGTATCTACACTCATATCTACTTGGGCATCATCAGCGAGCTAGAAACGGAATGTTTAAGGATTAGAATACAAAGAGAATGTGGTGATATTGACTACAGCTATCACCATCATCAAAATTGTACTAGTTCGTACAGGCTTCGTTCGCTAATTCTATGGTCCTGTCCTATGTTCTACTCTCCTATTTTCTGCTGTAATTATTCTACTTTTCGTCCTTCTTTTTGTCCTTTATTTTTGCTGGATGCATCACAACCTTCGATTGTAAAAAGGCATTTATAATCCTTCATGTAACCTATATAAAAGGCACTATAAATATGCAAAGGTCTTCACTTATAAAGGGGATCGAATTTTTGACATTTGGCTATATGTTGAGTAAAGTTTAGCTAAGCTCCTTACAACCCTAAATTCTCTTTTGCTTATCTAATTAGTGGTGTAATTAGGTTGTGTTTGAAGAGTCTAGGTATACTTTGAGTGGTGTGACAATATCTCTAAGTGTGATTAGCGCCTTAGTGTTATCCCTAGTGGTGTAATTGTATCCTTGGGTAGCTCTAGTTTATCTTGCTCTTGCTATTCACTCGTGTTAGTTACCATTGTTTAGTCACCTCTCATAGCGTGATTAACTTGGTTCTTGGTGTTTTACTGCCTCCACTACTATTTACGGGTCAATTTTGACCACTCGAAACGTACCTAGTCCATTCTATTTCGGGATAGGTGTAGCCTGTCATCTTGGCACATCAGCTTTGGTATCATAGTTGTAGAGCCTTTCCTAGACTGAGATTCCTTAACACCAAACACGACCCTTTTTGCCCAAACATATTAGTCCATAAAAAAATCCATAACCCAAAATGAGTGGAAGTATACCGTTGGAAGAGCGTTTTGAAATGCTCATGAAAAACTATGGTGAGTTGAATCAAAACACCTATTTAAGAAAGCAAATGGGAGATATGGTGAAAAAGAAGCGTCATGAGATCGAACAGTCTCCTCAAAGTTCACCACCTCATACCCATTTACACGGGGATGATGAAGAGAGTAATTTGTTTCCTTTCTCTAGTGAATGAAAGTAGAGGAGAGAAAGGAGAGAGTAACACTTGCCACATCCAAACTCAAAGTTAAAATCCCATAAGTTTGAGGGTCGCCTTATCCAAGATGAGTTTCGGACTGGTTACAAACAGGTTGAAAGAATTTTCTATTACAATGAGGTGAAAGATGAAAAGAAAGTCAAGCTTCTTTCTATCAACCTCGGAGGTTTTGCCTCAACCTGGTGGGATAACTTGTTGAAGAAGCGTGCTAAATAAAGGAAACCTAAGATAAAGAGTTTGGAGAAAACGAGTTCTAAGTTGAAGGCTCGATTCCTTCCACCTACACACATCCAGGACAACCACTCTAAGTTGCATATCTTGCAACATGGCTCACTAAGTGTGGAGGAGTATTCCCAAGAGCTCGAAAGGCTGATTATTAAGTGTGATCTTCAAGAGTCCGAGGATCGGACCAAAGAAAAATCTCCGGGAAGACTAGACCCGAGATATGCTAATGTTGTGGAGTCTGTAACGATACTCAACATTTGATGAAGTGTCTCTTAGTACACAAGGTGGAGCAACAAAGGAAGGTTAGAACCCTCGGATGGGAGATTCCAAAATCTCAACCATAAAAAACTACTCGGTTTTGTAAGAGTCTTTCTAACCTCTAGTTTCAATATAAGCCTACTGCCGCTAAACCCAGTTACGTACCCAAACCTATTAGTACTTAGATTACTCCTCAGAACAAACCCTCTACTAGTTATAATGTAAACCGAAAGTGTCATAACCAAAGGCCAATCAGTATTATTGAGAGTGAGAGTGATGAGGCACCTATAGAAGAGGATGAGCCGAGAAGAGAACTATACCTTATTGAACGACTAGAAGAAATTATTGAAGAAGGCGACGAAGGAGAGTGACTAATGATTATGCAGGCCTTAAGCGGATACAAGGATCTAAGAGAGAACATATTGTATACAAGGGGAACGATAAACGGAAAAGTGTGCTGAATCATTATTCATGGAGAAAGTTGTACTAATGTTGCCTCACTACGCATGGTAGAGAAAGTTTAGGCTGCGTTGCACTCTCAGCTATACAATATTCGGAGGTTGAGTCAAGGTAAGGGTCTTAGAGTTAATTCTCACTATTTGATATCCTTTAGTATTAGGAAGTCATATGTTGATGACATATGGTGTGATGTTATCTTCATGGATACGTGTCATTTACGATTGGGTCGACCTTGGTTGTGTGACCATAGAGTTATATTCATAATGGGCTCAAAAATACATACGCCTTTACTAAAGATGTGAAAAACATGAAAGAGGTTTAATATGGTGTGATGTTATCCTCGATCCCTCACAACTTCCAAAAACTAAACCAACGTAGACACCTAGCCAATCGGAGCTCCTGATGACCTTAGTGGAAACTTATCTCCAATCCATGAAACTTGAACTTAGACTTATGAGAGAGCTAATTCTTCTTGGTCAAGATGAAAGTGAGTCCTCAAAATTCCCTTTGACAAAACACTTATCGCTCGGTATGCTCATGTGTTTTCCTAGGATATACGCCTTAGTTTGCCACCCAAATGAAACATTCACCACTAGATAAACCTTATCCCAGGTACCTTTCTTCTAAAAAGTTTGCTTATAGAATGAACCCAAAAGACACCTCACAAGTGCCAAGACAATTTAAGGATTTGGTATCGAAAGGTCTTATGAGAGAAAGACTGACGCTGTGTGTTGTGCCTGCACTATTAGTGCTCGAAGAAAAAGGGTTATATGAGAATGCATATAGATAGCCGAGCTATTAACAAGATCACCATTAAATACCGGCATCCTATACCACGACTTGAAGATATGTTGGATGAACTCCATGGTTCAAAGGTCTTTCCTATGATTGACCTTAGAACCGGATATTATCGAAGAAGGAGATGAATGGAAAACTGCTTTCAAAACCAAAGGAGGATTGTACGAATGGCTGGTTATGCCCTTTGGTTTGACAAATGCTCCAAGCACTTTTATGCGTTTGATGAATCAAGTTTTTAGACCTTTCATTGGAAAGTTTGTTATGGTCTTTTTGATGATATTATGATATTGTAGAAGCCACGGTTTCCCTTGGAGGGGCCCCGAGCTTCCCAATGAATTTACAGGTGGTCTTTTAAAAGTTTTTTTGTTTTTGGTTTTTGAAGATGAATATGATTTTATGGTTTTGAAGATCTATTTTAGAATGTGAGGATGAACCTCTTATTTAGATTTCCGAACTTTATAAATCAAGTTAAAATGAATTAAATCATATTGAGTGGCGGTTTTATTAATAATTTTATTTTATAAATTATTTTCAAAAATCCTGGGACATTATTTCTTAACCCAAAAATAAAGAAAACTACAGTTTGTTGAATCTGCCGTGAGGCTTTAGGGCCAAACTAGTGTCAAGACACTGGTTCGGGTCTAAGCCTCACTGCTGACCACTTAGTGCCGACGAAAGTCAGCACTTGGTGGTCGGCGTTGTCGGCTAGGTGCCACGGCTGAGGTGATCAGCCTCGGCCTTTGCCCTAGCTTGTAGATCCAAAATCCCCTTTTTATTGTTCGATCGGAAAAGCCGAGAAGCATATTTAAGAGAAATAAATCGGAAAAGGAGTCGCCGGTTAGTTTTTAAGAATGAATAACTAACAAAACAAAATAAATAAATGCCCTTCAAATCTTAGTATGGGTAAACTAAGTTAAAAGAGGCTAAAAAGTGATTCCATCGAGTCTAGAATCGAGAATCGGATTCGGGGCGAGGGTACAAAACATAGGGATAAGCCCTTCCGTTACGCCCGTCAAAGGACGACCATTACTAGTTTGAGTAGTGAATCTAAATAACATATTAAACACAAGCGTACAACATGCCATACGGAATTAAAAGCAACCAAAACATGATAAAAGTGATAAAGGCATATATGAAAAACGATAAAGAAAGTAAAAGAAAAGGCGAAGAGGAAACGAAAGTGAAAACTAAAAGGATTACATCGGGCGGAGAGGAATTAAATAACGATACAACTTTTCTCCACAATGTGGAAAGAAATAAATTAGAAAAATGAATAATCGTCATGAAGGCCGAATTAGTGCCCTTAGATTATCCCACTCGCTGATTTATGACACATGGATTTTTAGGTTACGATGTAGTTAGAATGGAGAGCGAGAATAGGAATAGGTCTGGAAAAAAAAAACCAAGAGATCGGAATACGAAAATGAGTATTTAGTCGCTCTTAGTTAGGTTTCAGCGACGTAACACTAAGGAATAAGTCGTTGCTTGAAATGAGAGCCTAAGCTCTCTATTTATAGGGAAAGGCTACGTCACAAAATGAACTTGACCTAGGGTTTTAATTCAATCAGCCGTTTAAACCGAACCGAGAATGAGCTAAAAGATCACAAAAAAACCAGGCCGAAATGTAAAGATTAAGCTGGGTAGAGCTGGATCCCGCGATTGCGGGTGCTAGTCATACTACATCGTTACGGGTTCTTGAGCTCCTTCCATGCTACAATGGGATTCTTAGGCGAACGCAACGTTTTAAGTGAAAATAGACTGGTACGCGGCGCCGAACACGACTTCATTTTGAAGGAGGAAGGTCCGTGTCTCGGGCAAACTGTCTTGGAGCAAAATGAGGCGTTTTGATGCTTCGATAATGAAACGTGGCACCGGACATGACGTCATTCTAATGTCTTCGGTCTCCGTGTCTGGGTTGGATGTTAGTGATGAAAACACGGCGTGTTGATCCTGGAATTTCCCTGTATGCGGCACCGAACTTTCATTGACTCTGGAGGTTTGACCGGGCTTGGACCGTTAAAAAGAAAATGATTTTTGGACCAACCTAAGATTGAAGAGTATTTTATTTGGTGCTAAAGGGTTCTCTCGTGGTTTAGTGGCTCCTGTCACACCAATCAAATACCGTCCATGATCCAGATTCTCAAACAGGACTCGGGATTCATCACTCATATTTGTTTCTCTCTCACACTCTCACTCTCACTCGGGCTGGCTCTCTCTCTATCACTCATATTTGTTTCTCTCTTACTCTCACTCAGTTTTCATTCTATGTTCACTATCACTTTCACTCGAATTTCTTCTTCTCTTTAAATCACTCTCTTTATCCGTCAGTCAAAATAACAAAAAGAGACCTTTTGAAGTTAAAGGTGCTTCTTCAACTAAGAAGAAGCTCATAAGTTCTTCCTAAGCCATTCTTTAAATTTCCAAACCTAAAGCCTCATAATGTGAGCACTCATAACACAAGCTAGATCCTCTCTAAAACTAGAGCAATCGAAAGAGCCCTCTATTGCTCGTCACTACTCGGTTGACAACAAATCCTTCCTTTATACTAAAATTTCTTGGGTTCACAATCCAAAATCTACTAACTTTCTTAGTCTTTGAACTTTTTATTATTATGTTTATCCTTCCCTCATCATTGAATTTTATCATAATCTCTCCTTCTTTGACCCCTTAATTATGATATCTTATGTTCAAGGGAAAAAGATTCTCATCAATCCTGCCCTTCTTCAAAAACTCTTTAATATCGATTGCCTCATCCTCAACTGTAACACTTAGAAATTTGCTTGAGGTTGTAGATGACTTCTATGCTAAATATGTCATAACCAAAACCGAAGGTTAGAAAGCTTTTGAGATGTCTTCCCAAGAATAAATAGGGTCTAAAGGTAATAACAATTAAAGAAGCTCAGGACCTTAGAAAACTAACGCTTGATATGCTCATTAGGAAACTCCTTACCCATAACCTACATCTCTAAGAATAGGAAGCTGAGGTCAGCACGAGAAGGAATGTTGCCTTGAAAGCCTCAAAAAATTTGGACCAAGTCCAAGCAGCTTAGATTCAAATGAGGACTCGATGGTAGTTCTTGCTAGAGGTTTCAAAGAGATGATGAAACACAAGAAGTGGTAGAAGAACCAAGAAATGAGGTTCCTTGAAGAGACATTAAAGGTAAAGCCTTTTCTCTCAAAATTCTTCTTCTACTAAACACTCTGGGTGTTTTGAGTATAGTAGTTAAAAATGCATTGTCAAGGATTTCCAAAGAGGAAAAGAAAGCCATGGTGGGTACATGGGGTGAAGATGAATTAGAAGATTAGGAAGACATTGTGGATGAATCTAAGCTGTCTTATTGCAAGGAGTCATCTGACTCGAGAAAACTACTTCCCAAGAGGTAATTAATTAGTTTCTTAAGTTCTCTAAGAAAGATCTTGCTATGTTTTTTTTACTTAGAGGAAAAGTCCAATTCTAATTTTTCCCTCTTTTAAGAAAAAGTTGAGTGTTTAGAAACTAAGAACACTATTTTAAAAAATGATTTAGAAAAAGTGACACTTAACATCAAGGTGCTCGATACCAGCTCACAAGATAATGAGACTGAGTCTAAGAATTTGAAATGAGAATGAGCTTTTAAAGAAAAGGCAGGAAGAGTCTCATACCATGATTTTAAAACTTAGGGCTAGAAAAACCTTGATCTACTTCTGAGTTCTTAGTGTGTTTCTTTTAGAAAAGAAGGTTTGGGTTTTAACTCTTCATAGGAAGATAACTCCTATAAGAGTCTTTTTAAAAAGGACACCAAAAAAATCACTTTTAAAAAAGCTAAGAATGGTCCAACTCAATTCTTGAGAAAAAGGACTGAGCCTAGAAAACTTTGTCGAAAGAAGTCTCCCTAGGCCTCTTACAAAAAAAATATTTTCACTAATCTAAGACTAAGTTTTCAAGGAGGAAGAGTCAGAATCAATCTCACCCTAAGATTATTCGGATATCGGTTCCCAAGAGTGCCCTTCCTCCAAAGCCGACCTTATCAAGACAATCACTGGGTTTATTAGAGGAAGTGTGAAGGATTAGTTTTCTTTCCTTTTGCAGGTATGCCATAAAGAAATGGAAGATCACTGGTTCCTAGAGTGTGGTTTCTTAAGACACATGACTGCAGACTCAAGCCTCTTCACTGAGTTGAAAAAGAAGATAGGTAGATGAGTCACATTTGGAAACAACGAAAAAGTAAAATTATTGGGATTAAAAGAGTTGGATGGAGACAATTCAGTCAATCCAGTCTACCTCATTGAAGGACTCAAACACAACCTTATGAGCATATCACGACTATGCGACAAAGGTTAAGAGGTAACTTTTACTCAAACTGATTGTTTCATCAGCAACAACTCATGTAACCAAACTTTCTAATTTCAAATCGGATAATACATACTCTTTCTTTAAGTAATTATTCTTAAAATCTTTCTTGTCTTAAAGCTGTTGTAAATGATTCATGGACATGGCATCATAGATTAGCCTATATTGGCATATACTATCAAGAAGTTATCAGCACATGGGTTAGCCCGAGAACTCCCTAAATGTGCTTTTAAGAAACATAAAATTTGTGATGCTTGTATAAAAGGGAAACAATGAAGATCTTAATTTGAACCACTCAAATTTGTTTCCACATCCAAAGTGCTTAAACTAATTCATATGAATTTACGTAGGGAAATTCCTGTTAAGAGCTTAGGAGGTAAATCATATGTTCTTTTTATTGTTGATTGTTATTTAAGATTTACCTTGTTATGTTTTCTTAAGAACAAAAATGAAGCATTCAAGGAGTTCTCCAGGGTTTGTAGATATGTAAACTTGAATATGGGACTCATATCATAAGGGTCAAGACTGACCTTGGAAGAGAATTCAACTGCTCCGAGTTTGTAGGCTTCGAGACAAATCAAGGATCTTTCACAACTTCTTAACTCCAAGAACCCCTCAAGATAACAGAGTTGCTGCACCAAATAATAGAACCCTCAAGCAGATTGGTAGAACAATGATGATCGAGAATGATTTACCACATTACTTCTAGGCTAAAGCAATCAACACTTACTCTAAATCGTTGTCTCATTAGCCCAATCCTCAAGAAAACACCATATGAGCTCTACAAAGGCAAGAAACCCAACATCTCTTACTTCTACCGATTTGGGTGCAAATGTTTTATTCACAACAGTGGTAAAACTCATCTACTAAGTTTCGGGCTAGATTAGACAAAGGTATTTTCCTTGGTTATTTTACTTTTAGTAAAGCTAATCGTTTATTTAACAAAAGGACTAACACGAGTGGAAGAAAAATATTCACATTGTCTTTTTATGAAGTCTGTCTATGGCAGGATAAGTGAGTCAAGATTTTCAGATCTCAAGCTCACCATAGATGATGATGAATTGATTGAAGCTGATCTCAAAAATGATGAACACAAAAGAATAAAGCCCTCACTTAACTCAGTTCAACAGATTGAGCATCTCGGTCAAGACTCAGCTCAAGGACCTCAAACACAAGAAGGAACTGAGACAACACTAATTGAGAAGCAAGTATTCATGATCCTAATCGAGTTAATGAAACATTTGGAAGAGCTTTCAAGTATAATTCTAGTCACCCCCTTGAGAATATTATTTCAAATATTAACTCAAGTGTGCAAACCCATTCTTCTCGTCGTAATTTTTATGCATTTCCTACATTCATATCGGTGATAGAACCTAAGAATGCGGTGGAAGCCTTGAACTCGAAAAGCAAGAAGAATTCTCTCGGTTTTAAAGCAGCCAAGTTTGGACATTAATTGATCGACCAACCGACCACCCAATTGTAGGAACCAAATGGCTTTTTAAAAACAAACTAGATGATGAAGGTTTGGTAGTTAGAAGTAAGGCCGGACTAGTAGCTCAAGTGTACAATAAAAAAGAAGGTATTGATTGTGAGGAAACCTTTGCACCGGTCTAGGATTAAAGCTATTAGAATTTTACTTACGTTTGCATCTAGCATAAACATCGAACTTTATCAAATAGATATCAAATGTGCTTTGCTAAATGGTTTTATTCATGAAGAAGTTTATGTTAGCACCCCCTAGATTTGAAAATCCTCAATTTTCAAACCATGCTATCAAAGGTTAAGCAATTTCTTGGTCGAAAACGGTTTTAAAAGAGTTTTGATTGAGAAAACCTTATTTACAAAAACCAAGGGCAAGGATTTAATTATCATTGACATTTTTGTTGATGATTTTATCTTTGTTGCTACTAATGGAACCCTCTACTAAGAGTTTTCTGAGAAAAGATTGGAATTGCAAATGAGTATGATGAGAGAATTGAATTTTTTCCTTGGATTGTAAATCAAGAAAGAAAATGATGGAATCTATGTGCATCGAACCAAGTATGTGAAAGAGATGCTATAGAAGTACAAATTTAAGGATGCAAAATCAGCAACTACACCAATGGCCAACATAAAGCTGGACTCGAGATGAGATCGATAAGTTAGTACATCTAAAAATCTACAGAGCTATGATTAGATCTCTACTTCACCACACTTCTAATAGGCCAAATATCATGTTTAGTGTATGCCTTTGAGCAATATTTTCAGCTAATCGAAATGAATCTTATCTCACTATGGGGAAGAGAATTTTTAGATAGGCACTTTGTCACTTGGTCTCTAGTATTTTAAAGACTCGGATCTAATCCTCGGTGGGTATTCGATTTCGATTATCCGAGTATAATGTTGATAGGAAGAGTACATCATGGGCATGCCAATTTCATAAACACTCCATGACCTTATGGTACTCTAAGAAGTTGCACTCGGTTGCTATGGATCAAGCAATATTTAAAGGATCTTTGACTAACATTCTCATCCATCCCTATGAACTATGACAACCAGAGTGCAATAAGCATAAAGAAAAATCAAGTTCAATACTTAAAAAGAATGCACATTGAGGTCGAGTATCATTTTTTGAGAAACCATGCTTGAAAAAGGTGATATTGTTTTAAAATTTATTCCTATTAAACTTCAATTAGTTGCTATTTTCACAAAGGCTTTGTAGACACCTAAAAAGTATCGTCCTTTTCTCTATTTTGTATTTGATGGCCTGATGATGAAACCCCGAGTCTTGTTTAAGGATTTGGATCTCGAACCGTGATCGATTGGTATGACATAAGCCGATAAACCACAAAGAATCCCCAGCACCATATAAATAGCCTTTTACCTTGGGTCGATCCAAAAATCCCTCTTTCTTTCGAATGATCCAAGAACCGGGCCAAGCCTTCGGAGACAACGGAGTCCGAGTCTTGCGTATCGGGCGATTCCAAGCTCGAGATTCTGCGTTTCATTTCAGTCCAACCGGACAAGGAGCTGAAGACCTCAAGATGACGTTAGACGCTGCATTCCATGATCACAAGCATCAAAGTGCTGCATTTTGGCTCCAAAACAGTCCACCCGAGACTAGGAGCACACATCCCACATCAAAATTGGAGCCTGCCAAAAATGGAAACTTTCAAATAATGGAAACTCGCTAAAAATAAAAACTTTCCATATTTGGAAAGTTGTTATGGCTGGCGCCTGCCACCCCAAAATGTTATTTAAAACATTGCGTTTTGCCCCGGAGACTCCTTTGGAAGCACGCTAGGCACGAAACCCTAGGCAACACCCTTGGTAGTCGGTGCCATGAATCGTATCCTATTCGGTTCTATCCTTTGCTTTATCCAGTCTTATCACTTTGATCCTGGCCCAATTTTTGCTACTAGCCTTGGACGCCTGGCCGAGAGAAAACCCTAGGTCATTCCTTGACCTAACCCCTCCCTATAAATAGAGAGTCTTGGCTCTCATTCCCACATGGCTTCTTAGATTAGCATCACGCTGCTCAAACTCGCCTAAGAGCTACTAAATACTCTATTTGGTATTCTAATCTCTGGTCCCTTTCAACCTATTCCTTCTCTACTTCTATCATACTCCCTACATCCGATCTATGAACTCCATCAGTCACACATCCGCCTACCTACCTACCTACACTAAAACCTCATAAAAAGTCCCTCTCATTCGCCACCATCGCATCAAGTGGTCTAGATCCAACATCCAAATCAGCAGGTGGGACAACTTGAAGTCACGGATTCAATCCTCACAACGATTTATTTATTTTATGCTTTCTTTATCGCTTTCCGTATTGTGGATTCGAGATGTATCGCTTTTAATTCCTCCTCATCCGATGTAATCTTTTAGATTTCTCGCTTTCTTTTCCTTTTCCGCTTTTCTTTACTTTTGCTTTTATCACTTTCCTTTATTATGTCTTGGTTGCTTTAATTTCACTGAGCATGTTTCTTGCTTGCTTGTTTTACATTATTTGAATTCACTACTCGAACTAGTAATGATCGTCTTCGGACAAGCGGAATGGAAGGGTTTATCCCTACGTTTCATTCCTCGCCCCGAATCGATTCTTGGTTCAAAGACCGATGGAGTCATTTTTAGCCTCTTTTAGTCGTAGTTTTCCCATGCTAAGATTGGAAGAGCAAACTTTATTTTTCTTTTTGTCGGTCTTTCTTTCCTAAAAGCCGATTGGCATCTCCCTTTTATTTACTTCTTCTAAATTTGCTTCCCAGCTATTTCTAATCGAACACTAAGAAAACAGGTTATGGATCTACCAGCCAGGGCGAGACCGAGGCTGATTTCCTCAATCGCGGCCTCGGCCAGCGTCGGCCAAGTCGCCGCCTACACCGTGTGGTCGATGAATCGGGCTCGTGTCCAAATCGCTGTTTTCACACCGGTTTGGCCCCAGAGCCTCACGGTACAAACAAAAACCCTAATTTTTATTTTTCGGTTAAGTAATAAAATGTCGGGACTTCGAAAATAATTTCTAAAATAAAATAATTACTAAAACCGCCATTCAAACTTTGCATAATCAGATTTAATAAAATTCGAAAATCTTAATAAAAGGTTCATCCCCACATTCCAAAATCGACTTTCAAAACCATCTTCAAAATCAATCGTTAAAAAAGAGACCCAAAATAAGTGGCAAAGCTCGGCATACCCGGATCGGTCGTGGTTCCTACAGGTGGCGACTCCACTGGGGAATAAATTTTTTATTAAGAAGGCAAAATTTGATACTAGTTTAAACACTCGGTTTAAATAACTAGGAAAACTTTATTGTACCCCCATTTTACCCTTTCGGAGAGAGGCTCCCACTTGGTTCCTTTAGGCGGGCCCAACTAGGTTTGATTGCTCGAGGAAACAGTACCTCATTCCTCGTAGCACGCACTCTGAGGCTAAACCCTTTGGTTCACCAAGAGGCACCAAGAATTCTGGTTAGTATCCGTATCCGTGCAACATATGGGGGACCAAATTCTCGGACTACATGCCACCATGTATCCAAATTCTTGAACTCTTTGGTCATAGAACTTTTGGACTATTAGGTGGTTACCCTCTTCATTTGCATGCTAGAATGAGTGTGTGTTTTAGATTTAATCGTCTACTTGTAAGTACGAAAAGGTGAGGCGCGCTGAATAATCCTTGCACGGATGCAAAAATAAAAAAATATAATAAAACCTTGAGTTGGTCCAATTATGTGCATTTTAACCAAAAGTTAAAAATTGCATTCCCCTTTTAGGTCAATCCATTCATTCCATATTTTCATTGGCTAAAATAAAAATCATGTCAAAATAGGTGAGTCCATATTTGCATTTCATTTTTTACATTAACCAAAAAAATTTCATCTCAACTAGGTTAGTCCAAATTTTGCATTTCATTTTTGCATTATCCAAAATAAACTTCATCTCAATTAGGGTGAGTCCGCATTTCATTTTTGCATTAGCCAAAAATAAATTCATCCCTAATTATGATAGTCTTTCATTTGCATTAGCCAAAGTCAAATTCATCTCTAATTTGGAAAGTCTTTCATTTGCATTAGCCAAAACTACATTCATTTCTAATTAGGAGAGTCTTTCATTTGCATTAGCCAAATAAAAAATTCACCTCATATTAGGTAAATCTGCTTTACATTTCCATTTCTCATTTAGCCAAAAGAAATTCATCTTCCATTAGGAGTAATTATCTATGCATTTTAGTTCCGCACTAGCCAAATCATAGAATCATCCTAGATTAAGGCATAGCATTTGTGCATACATTCCATTCAATTTGTTTTGCATCCCCTTATGTGCATCAAAATAAAAGACAATATCATTTTCTTTTATTTTAGGATCGATCGTTCCTCAATTCTAGCACTTAAGCCCCATCTCCCTAGAAGTTCTTCCATGAGCCAATCCCGAGCATACTCTTTTGGGATATAAGATAGGAAATCCTATGCAAGTCGAAAATCCTGGCATGAAGAGTCTAGGAAGTAAGAAGTCTAGTTCAACACCGATACGTACCACACCAGTACATCCCACATTAGTACGTACTACACCGCTACGTCCCGCACATATACTTGTAACACCGGTGTGCCACCGAAGGTCAAAACAAAATCCTCCTCCAAAAATGGCCAACCAGCTAGAGCAAACCCCATCATAACCTTGATTAAAGAGTCTGTTGCTAAAGTAGAAGTTAGGATTAAGGCTCAAGATAAGAGGATTGAGTTGATATCGAAACCCCGAGTCTCATACGCAAAGAACCGTAGAGGAA
Organism: Talinum fruticosum; assembly: GCA_021018815.1. Classification (NCBI taxonomy): domain Eukaryota; kingdom Viridiplantae; phylum Streptophyta; class Magnoliopsida; order Caryophyllales; family Talinaceae; genus Talinum; species Talinum fruticosum. The sequence continues at coordinate 6,097,043 of JAITYX010000012.1, forward strand.
ATCAAAGTCTAAAGGGAAAGAAAAAGAAGGTGAATCTCTTCCGTAACCTCAGCCTCAGACCTTAGTCGGATACATGGGTAGATCGAATAGAGAAGTTGTTATGGGAGTCATCGATGTTCAACCATAACTATCTGACCGAGGGATTCACTTCAATTCCTAAAGGGAAGCTACCCCTTAGTTTGCCATGCTTAACATCAAGTTTCATGGAACCGAGAACCTTCATCATCATGTGAGAAACTTTGTGGGGGAATGACTTTAAAGAATGTACCGGAGGACACTTACCATATCATTTTCTCGTGGACTTTCGATATCGATGTAATGAAGTGGTACAATGCTATCAACCCACGCAAGGTTACAAGCTGGTAAGATCTTTGCAGGAAGTTCTTACACCGATACTCCTACAATACTGATCTACCAGTCACACTTCGGGATCTAGAATTGATCAAGCAACGTGACATTGAAGGCTTCCCGACTTCCTTACTCATTGGAGGGCGACAATCGCCGACATGACTAATCGGCCATCGAGAAGGATCAGGTCGGAATCATCATCAAGAACCTACAACCTGTCTACCATTAGCACCTAAAGTTCATGCCTATCATGAACTTCAAAACACGCAGAGATCCTGGCATGCTCATAGAAGAAGAAAAAGCTTCATCCGACTAGAGATCATCTAATAAGCCCACTACTCATCAAGGATACCAATAAAGAGCGCATTTCCCTTTTACATTTGTTCTTTGTCCATTTCCCTTTTCCATACCCATTGTATGTCTATTTCCTTTTCCTATTTTGCAATAAAAAAAAAAACCAAATCACTACTCCCTTTTGAACTACGAAGGCCCAATTTCCATTATAGTGGATACGTCGAAAGCCCATGAGGTTTGGCCCCAAACCAAATCTTAATCCCAATTTCCATTTCCAATCTCCCAAATCCAAAAGCTACTTTGTCCTATCAAGAGGAGCATAAATTAATCGGGAAAAGGCACCAAATCATTAAGAAGCATGCCAGTCCGATTCAGCACCAAATCGTCGAGTTCACTATCCACGATTCACCGTCGCGAGTAGTACATCGTAGTTTGAGCGATCCCCTTCCTTAGGCTCTACTTTGGACACTAGGGGCTAAAAGTGAATTTTTGTCTTTGTCTTTTTTAAATTTTTGCATCATCTTAATAAAAGAATGCATTTGGTTTTAGAATAGAGTCTTGCATTCATCTCCTTTGCATGAGTCAAACTCCTTAAAACACAAAAATTAATAACAAAGCACCCTATAAGGAATTATTCAATCAAGCGATATTAAGCGTCAAGCGTAAGCAAGCATTAGATTAGCATCGGGAAAGTCACCGACACCGTCGCCTTCAAAGAGGATCTTCCATGCCATAAATTAATCAAAGCTAGTCTCCAACATTCAAGAATAGCTACACACAAGCACCCAAGAAGAACGTGGGGGCCAAGATCGAAAGGGTCATACAACCACAATAACTCCAAGAATACTCGGGGAAGACATTAATCTTCTACCATACAAATAAAGGAGCTATTAGCACACAAATTAAAAGCTCGAATTTAGAATGAAGTACATAACCTCATGGAACATCATATTCTAAGCAAGCGTACCCTAGACTTCAGGTCATTCAACGACCAAGTCTAAGCAAGGATTTCTACATAAAGATAAGCGAGTCATCCATATTCCGACGAAAGTGGATGGAAGTCGAGCTTTAGGCCCAGCGAGTGGTCAAGGTTGAGACATAACTTAGTCGAGCTTCAGGCCCGAGCAACGGTCAAGGTTCAAACACACTACGGTCGAGTCTCGGGCCCAAATGTGATTAAGGTTTAGACACTTCGGTCGAGCTTCGAGCCCGAGTAGCGGTCATTGTTCGGACACAACTCGGTCAAGCTTCGAGCCCAATAACAGTTAAGATTTAGACACAACTAAGTCGAGCTTCGGGCCTAGCAGTGATCAAGGTTCAAACACTTCGATACGGCTTCGGGCCCACCAACGGTCAAGGTTCATACACCACTTAGTCGAGCTTCGGGGCCAACAGCGGTAAGGTTCGGACATCAATCCCTTCCTTGAGCTTCGGGCCTAACAACGATCAAGGTTCGGACACCACACCAAGACTTCGGGACAGCTCTATGGCCAAGTCAACAAACCATATTTAAAACATGATTGGATTACAAATTATCTTCGAGTAACACTTAAAACCATTTCCATTCAATAATTAACTAACAAAATTGTTAGTGCGAAAGTTTCAGCCAAGCTTCGGACCAAGAATGGTCAAGTTTAGGCCCCTCATCCGAGCTTCAGGACATTGATCGAGCCAAGCTCAGGACACCCAGCTAAACTTCGGATCCAAGAAGCGAGTCAATGAAGGTTTGCTCCTAGAGAGTCTAAGTCACCCTAGAGGGGGTGAATAGGATGATGAGGAAATTTGAACAAACGTAGAAACTTTTTGCTTGGAAAAGGATAAACAGTTGAGTCCGAGTCTAGATTGCACTCGAAATGTAAACACTCGGAAATACGTGGAAACCCTCCTGGGGCGGAAAACCACGACAGTGTTAATCCAAGCACCAAGTCAAATCCACTATTTTGAATCCCCAAAATACAAAGGACTAACTCTACCGGAATTGCTCCGTTAGACAATTCCTTATAATTTTTCCTAGACTTAGAAGTTCCCTATCCGATCTAGTACTTCCCGACCGAGATAACCTATACAATCGGGGACAACTTAGCTGAGTTAACCCTTACAGTTTAGTCAAGGGGCCTTACTCGGAAAGTAAGAGAAGTATGTAACCGATTACAAGACTTTACAACTCGGAAAATATTAATTACAAGCCGAGAGTTGTAAATACAAGATTGAATATGAAGACAATGACTTTTGCTCAATTAATATGCTTTGCAATAATGTTCAGCTATCTTCAAGTCTTGTGAAGTGGCTTCTATTTATAGATGCCCAAGCGAGTGACTATTGTGTCTTGGTTCTAAGCGAAGTCTTTATCGGCCGTTGTAACCGCTCTTCGAGTCACTCGGAAAAGATCCGTTGGGATGCGAACATTGTGCAACGGCTCTTGGCTTCAAAAAGTGCTCTAGTCCACTGGTGATGTCTAAAAAGCAAGGTGGAAAACATTGTTGCGCCTGGCGTTGGAGTTTTCCAATTTTGGAAACAGACAACCCCGAGACGAGTGTTCGATTCCTGTTTAGAGGTAAATAAAGCTTGTTTGCTTGGTGATTGACGACTAGAAGCCGGCTACTTTTGTATTTCAAAAATGAGTTAGCCTCGTTTCAATAACCTACAAAAGTAAACCACTTTGGTTCTCAAAGTATAAAATACTTGGTCCAAGATTGGGCACGAGATAATAATTAAATTAGGATAATTAAATGCTTAATTATCTTTGGCCTAGAAGAGTGGAATTTTCTAAGTCTAATATTCAATATACTCAAATTCTATCCGAGTCAATCCTAAGATGATCAAGTGAAAAGAATAGAATCATCGAGTATAACAACTTAATCTGGACAAAAATTCTCAAACAAACAAACTGACTTAGAAAAAGGAATTAACACTCGTAATTCACTTTGCATTGAAATATGCCGTCGAACTCGAATAAAAGAGTTAGAGAAATTATTTGAACATCCGGTAGCTCCGAGTGATGTCCGAGTGAGTTAGAAACATCGGTGTAGAAGATATACAACAATGTGTTTTCCGAGTCGGTTAGAAACGAATGAAAACTTATACAAGAGTTTCTATAAAACTCGGAATTACTTGAAATGAAAACTTAGAAGAGATGAGATTTATACCGAATCTTTATGTGGTTCTCGGAATGTCTTAGAGTTTGAATGCGAGTCTTTAGTCAAGTTCGGGCACCCTGACTAGACTTCAAACTTTACTACCCGAGTCAAGTTCAAGCTCCCTACCAAGCTTCGGACTAAGCACATGGTCAAGTTTGGGCACACAATCCGAACTTCAGGTCTCTAAGAAGCCATGTTCAGGAATCACCAACCCGGACTTCAAACAACGTTAGTCAAGTTCGAGCCCCCTATTACAGCTCAAGTCATAAAGTACCTAATTTAAAATGCATCAACTCAATCGGATTCGAAGCAATGCGAACACCGGGTAAGTACCCTTTAGTGTCTACTTTGAGCGAGTCTTTCGGACTCGATCAAAGTGGGGGCTAACTATAAACACCTAAAAAGTGCGTCCTTGTCCCTATTTTTTATTTGTTGGCCCGATGATGAAACTCGGAGTCCTATTTAAGGATTTGGATCTTGAACCGTGATCGATTAGTGCGACATAAGCTAGTAAACCACAAACAACCCCTAGCACCACATAAATAGCCTTTTGCCTTGGGTCGATCTAAAAACTCTCTTTTTCGGACGATCAAACAACCGAGCTAAGCCTTTAGAGACAACAGAGTCCGAGTGCCATGTCCACCCGAGACTAGGAGCACGCATCCCACATCAAAATTCGAGCCCGCCAAAAGCAAAAACTTGTAAAAATGGAAACCCGCCAAAAATGAAAACTTTTCATTTTTAGAAAGTCTGTTATAGCCGGCGTCCGCCACCCCAAAATGTTAATTGGAACGCTGCGTTTTACCCCGGAGACTCCCTTGGAAGCACGCTAGGGCACGAAACCTTAGGCAACACCCTTGGTGGCTGGCGCCATGAACCGAATCTTATCCGATTTGATCCTTTACTTTATCCAGTCTTATCATTTTGATCCTGGCCCAGTTTTTGCTGCTAGCTTTGGACGGCTGGCCGAGAGCTAACCCTAGGTCATTACTTGACCTAACCTCTCCCTATAAATAGATAGCCTTGGCTCTCATTCCCGAGATAGCTTCTTAGCTTAGCATCACGCTATTCAAACTCGCATAAGAGTTACTCGAATACTCTCTTTGGTATTCCGATCTCCGAGTCCCTTTTAGCCTATTCCTTCTCTACTTACCTACACCAAAAACTCACAAAAGCCCCTCTCATTCGCCACCATCGCATCAACAGGTCTAGATTTGAGATCCGGATCGCAGCTAGGACAACATGAGTGCACGGATTCAATCCTCACAATCACTACTAGAAAATAGACAATTAGCGACGGAAATAGCGACGGAAAATTGTTAAATAGCGACGGAATTTAGAAAATAGCGACTGAATTCACCGAATCCGTCGTTAATTAGCGACGGACCTGCCGCTTCCTTAGCCGATGTAAATCACCGATGGAATTAGTTTTCCGTCGCTGATTTAACGACAAAAATGGTGATGTTTCCGTCGCTAATTTCCGTCTCCGATCCACGTTGATCCATCGTTGTTCCATCGTTGTTCCCTTGCTATCTTGGCGAGAATTCCAAAATACATTTTTCTAATAATTCATTACCCCAATACAAAAATTGTGAATGGATATAAAAATCCAACATTCACATATGTGACATTTACATTTGGCATTTACATATGTCGGCCACGAAGTACTCATCAAAGTTGGATATACAAATTTCCAACGAACATGTTCAAAATCATGAACAATCCAAACAGATTTAAAACCAATTCACAAGTTCACAAAAACAACCATACAAAAGTTCACAAGAAACCATAAACACATGTTAAAAGTTTGCAAAATGTTCACCAATACACAAAAGCTCATAATGAATCGATCCAGGGTCCTCACTCTTTCTCATCCTCATCCTCTTCCTCTTCCTCTTGTGGTTGTACTTGGTCGACGGTGAGATCTAGATGCTTTCGAGATTTCATGAATTCGGTGAAGCGTGTTATTGGCTCAACGTAACTGTCCACCTTTTCTTTAAGTTGCCTATTTTCCAACCAAAGCACACGAGCATGCTTAATCCATTGATGTAACTCGAAGTTAAATTATGCACTTTGTTGCTCTCGGATCCGAGTCATCCGGAGTATAAGCTTTCGGTGATTTGAAGGACATGGTTGGTTTTAAGTTTTTAGCCTCAGATCCAAGTCCATAAATGCGACCTTTCCTGTTCGCATTGGCTTTGACCTACAACTCATGTTGTGAAGGGGTGGAGACATGATCCTCGGAAGAGTTGGGGTCATCGGTAGAAGGTTGAGTGGGTTGAGTGTTTCGTAACTCTTCCCACTCTTTTTAAAACTTTTCCTGAATAATATATAAATATTTGAGGCATGTAACTATCACAGGGTGTCAAAGAAAACCATATATTGAAAAATATGAAAATTGCATATATAAGGTTACTCACATAAATGGCCTTGGATTTTTGGTAGACCCATTCGTCCTTTTTTGTTTTGTGAGTTCGTGAAAATAGTTGGGTCGGTAGAGGCTGAACTCCTTTAAGCTCCTTCATCTAAATAGAAACTAGTGTTAGTATAGATTTAATTTACTAATATGAACATGTTAATAGTTGCATGTATAATAAGTAATAAGGGGTATGTACCAATCGCCGCTTATGCTCCGTCATAGAGATTGAGCCACAAGTATGGAGCAATGAAACAAGTCCACCTTGATCAGCATTACGGTTTTTCGCACTCTGCTCACGAACTTTACCCTATGTAGGCCATGCTCCATCATACTTGTTTTGGAAGATGTGGGAAATCGTGCCCACAACTTTATCAATGGGGAAGAACCTAATCAAGACACATAGAAAACGAGTTAGTTCTACTATTCTACTATTAAGCTTAATTTATTTTGTTACTTATTATCACACTTACCCTTCACCATCCGCCTCGATCCGAATCTTTTCCCGATTGCTAGCACTGCTTGATTCAAGGCTAGCATGCTCGTTGCCTGCATCGGTTGGCCCATCATTTGTAGGCCTTTGTGGTGGCCTTTGTTCGGCACCAACGTGGATGCATGGTATATTAGTCGTACCATAATATTGGTTTTATGCGTATGTATTGGGCGGGTTTGAGTACATATGAGGGTGTTGAGAATATGGAGGGTTTAGAATGAAAGACCCACCCATTGGGCTTTGCATGTGTGGGATGTTTGGAGGTTGGAAATAAGGAGGGTTGGGAATGAATGACCCAGCCATTAGAGTTTGTTGTAAGGGGATTGTGGAGATAGTGTTCCACCTATAGGAGACTGAAGGTTACGAGGGTTTTGAGAGGGGTAGAAGTGCTTACATAATTACCTTCGCCATCGGTAATGACGTTTCTAGCCCGTCCCCGAGTAGCTAATCTTTTCGACCTGCCTCTACCTCTCTCCATATTTCCTAACATAAACAACATAAAAACATTATTAGTAAACATCCAACGGTTAAAGTGATTCAATATAAAACCAAATAGAAACATTAGTAAACATATAAACATGTAAGCGTTAGATATAAATATTCTCGCTATTAAGAAATTACGCTTCAATTGTTTCACCTTCATTACATTAATAAGAATTCATTTGATTACAACATAAATAAAAGTTATTCAATATAAAACAAACCAAAAAAATCTCCTTCACAAGTTGAGCAATTTCATTAAAGCAATTTTGAGGCATGTTGTAGTCGGACTTGATGCTCAACATTCTAACGAGTGGTAGACAACTCAGTGTGTGTTTCATTTCCTACCCACAAAGGTCGTTGGGCAGCATCAACCATATTAAAGAAAGTTTGGGCATGGGTATTTGGAGGCTTACTTATAGAACCTTGATTTGAGATCATGACATCTATGACCATGTCATTCATACGGTCGATATTTGATGCTACATCGCCGTAGTTCATTTGATTGGAGCCACTTTCGTCGTTGAATATGTTAGAAGTCATACCACCATCCTCATGTAAATGAGGATCTATATCTCCGTGACTAGTCCAATACCAATAGTTTGGAAGAAAACCTTATTGATAAAGGTGTAACTTAACTTCATCGGGATCCTTATACTTCCGATTTTTGCATTTGCGACATGGACACCTATATTGTTGATTATGTATAAATTTTGATTGACTTCTAGCATGTGCATCAAACTTTCTAAAAACTCTTGTCTATACCCAACTCTACCAGGTAATAACCTACGATAAATCCATCTACGATGCGTAGGCCCGTCCATATATATTCCGATTGACATTTAACACTTTATTAAATTATTAGTTATAGTAATCAATACATGAAGATGTTATGATTACATTTTATTTATAATGAACATAATATATATAACCATTATGCATATATACTTTTCTTATCATAAATTTCTTTAATTTCTATATTTTACTTGTAAGTATTTATGTCATAATTAAACTAATCATACCTAATTAGCATAAATATACTCACACAAATATAATTGATTACATTATTTCTACCTAATTAGTATAAAATAACGCACACACAATTAGAATGTATACAATTATTTCAAAATTTACAACAAACATTTCATTGCTAATTTCACACAACTAACCACTATTTATTAATAATTTGTCAAATGTTAAATAAAATTATAAATAAACCACAAACAATTGAACATATAATAACATTTACATCAACTTCAACAATAATTTCCTACAAATCTAACCCCATATACTTTAAACAACATAAATAACATTTACTTCAACTTCAATATTAATTTCCAACAAATCTAACCTCACATACTTTAACCAACACATCATCTATACATAAATAACATTTACTTCACTTTTAACAATAATTTCCAACGAATATAACCTCACATACTTTAAGCAACACAACACTTATACATAAATAACAAAATTACACATTTTTCTTTTCAAATTCATTCACAAACAACATTAATTTGCAATAAATTATATAAATTCATCAACTTGAAGTAAAATTATTAAAAAACTTAAATCAAATAAAAATCAACAAAACAATACCTTGCACTAGGCGGCGGCACGGGCGGCGGCAGGAAGGCGGTGGCGACGGCGGCGTCCTCCAGGCGACAGCAGCGGCGGCACAAGGGGCGGGAGCAACAAAAGAAAACTCACTCGTCTTTGGGCTTCGGGTTCCTCACGCGGCGGACGAAAGGCGGCAGACGGAAGGAGGAGCGGCCGGAGACGGCGGCGGCGGGCGATCCGGCGGCGGCAGCGAACGTCAAGGGGCTGGGCACTCTCGCTCGCAATTCGCTCGGACTTCTCTCTCTCTCTTCGCTTCGTTAATTCCATCGGCCGAAAGGCCGGATCTGGATTTATTTGGACTGAGCGACGAAACAGTCCGTCGCTAATAAAAAATTTTAATCAACAATGGAATTTTCCGTCGCTAATGAATAAAATAATTAAATTTAAATTTTTTTCCTCAATCTGAAACTCCAGGAAACTCCGGCGACCAATTAGCGACTGAACATTTCGTCGCTAATAACATCAGCGACGGATATTTCCGTCGCTAATTCCAAGTTAGCAACGGATCCTCATTTCCGTCGCTAAATCCGTCGCTGTCCGACACAATTGCCAGCTTTTTGTCGGTTTCCGTTGTTGATTCCGTCATTATGTGGCGACGGAACCGTGTCTATCGCTATTTAACAGTTTTGTAGTAGTGAATGGTTTATTTATTTTTATGCTTTCTTTATCACTTTCCGTATTGTGGATACCGGATGTACCGCTTTTAATGCCTCCCCGCCTAATGTAATCTTTTAGATTTCTCGCTTTCTTTTACTTTCCCGCCTTCCTTTACTTTTTCTTTTATCGCTTTCCTTTATTATGTCTTGGTTGCTTTAATTTCTCTTAACATGTTGCTTGCTTGCTTGTTTTGCATTATTTGAATTCACTTGCTCAAACTAGTAAGGGTTGTCTTCGGATGGACGAAACGGAAGGATTTTTCCCTACATTTCGTACCCTCGCCCTAAATCCGATTCTTAATTCAAACACCGATGGAGTCATTTTTAGCCTCTTTTGGCCATAGTTTTCCCTTACTAAGATTGGAAGAGCAAACTTTATTTTTGTTAGTTTTTCTTTCCGAAAAACCGACTAGCAACTCCTTTTTATTTATTTCTTCTAAATCGCTTCCTGGCTATTTCTAGCCTTGTACATACGTTACCCACATGAAGAAGTTCTTCTCTAATTCCAAACAGTCAAGCCACCATTCAGGTTACAAGGATGGGCTGTAGCGAAAAAAATTTATGTCTTTTTCTCGGAGAGAAATGTCTTTCCACTAGAAAAAGAAAAACGAGCCGAACCACATCGAACAGTAAGAAAATAGGTTCGGGATCTGCCAGCTAGGGCGAGAGGTCATGGTTGATTTCCTTAGTCGTAGCCTCTAGCCTCGCATCGGTCAGGTCGTCGCCTACACCGTGTGGTTAGTAGGCGGGCTCAGGTCCAAACCGGTGTTTTCAAAGTAGTTTAACCTTAGAGCCTAACGGTAAAAACAGAAACCCTAATTTTTATTTTTCGGATAAGAAATAATATCCCGAGACTTCTAAAAATAATTTCTAAAATAAAATAATTAATAAAACCGTCATTCAAACTTTTCCTAATAAGAATTAATAAAATTCGAAATCTTTATAAAAGGTTCATCCCCACATTCCAAAATTGACTTTCAAAACCATCTTCAAAATCAATCTTTAAAAAAGAGACCCGACACAAATGGGGAAGCTCGGCGGGCCCCGGTTGACTCGTGGTTTCTACACCCTTAGGTGAAGATAAGTTTTTATTTATTAGAAATGAGCTTGGTATGATGAATGCCTTATTATGTGATGACTTGATTGATTCTGAAGACTTAGGTATGACTCGATCGACCCCTTGAATGTGTTTTGATTTTATGCATTCATTTAAATGTAGGATAAAACAAGAAGCATCCTCAAAGAAATTCATATAACTAAGTCATATCCTTTATGATTCATCATTTTAATATGACTTGTTCATTACTTAACTCGGACTTAAGAATATTAAGTATATCCGACTAAGTTTGTGACTCGAAAGTAGAATCCGAGTTAGACATGACAAATTGAGTTAGGCTCACCTACTTATTTCTCATATTCTGGCCTCCTTAGTTGGACTCGGACATTTAGTTTGTCTAAGATATTTCATATTTAACATGTCTATTTTATCATGGCAAACATCATAATTTGATCTTGGATTGAATTATTTTAGTCATGCTTTAACCCAAAACTCACGCCGTTATTTGTTTAATCATGCGTAATAATAAAATGTCTAAGTAACTCATGTTCCCATTAAGATTGAATGATTTATTTATGAATTTTGACATATCTGAAATATGCACATATTGAATATTAGACTTGAAATATTCCTGATTAATAAATTAAGGATAATTAGTCATTAAACGCTATATTTAGACTAATCCTTATCTAAGTATGGACCAAAGTATTTTTATACTTTGAGAACCATTGTGCTTAATGGTTTTGTAGGTTTTTCTAATGTCAATTATCTGAAGAAAAAGAAAAAACAAAAGGCTTTTGACTCGTTAAAATAATGCCGGATAAAAAGTTGGAATTTCTAGAAAAGCTCGGAACCGATCGACACCTTTGTGTGTTACTTGTTTTGGGTAATATTTTATTTCTTAATCGGACGGTGTTTTCTTTCTGCATTTCCAATATACAAAAGATGGAAAAATATTTGTTGGAACCTAGCACCGAGGCATAGTGGCTATTTCAAGAAGGTCTAGAAATCTAAGTGACTCGGACTATCCGTTACAACGGCTAGCTCACTAAAAAGCTTCGCGAAAAGACGTTCAAGACTTAACGTCTATCTCTTTAAGGTAAACTATTTATAAAAGCCTTAGCACAAGATTTCAACGGAAGAATGGAAGAAAAAGAGAGACCATATTGAATATCTTCTTTAGCATAAAACTCCCACATGTAATTCTACTATTATGAGTTGTATTCTTCTAAGTCGGTTGTATTGTAATTCTTACTACACTTCTCCTACTCTTTCTCTTTAACTAAGTTGTAAAGGCTACCTCAACTCAATTGTCCCAAACTGTAAAGGTTATCTCGGTTTGGAAGTGCCGAGTTAGATAAGGAAACTTATAACCTTGGGAAAAATTGTGTCTGGAGTTGATAAGGAAACTTCAACTCGGAGGACCCTAAGTTGATAAGGTAACTTCATCTTGGAAGTACTAGGTCGATCGGGTAAGGTAAATTCTGAGCACTGGGAGAAATTGTAATAGAATTGTTTGGGAACAAATCTGGGAAGTCATATTCATTATAATTAAGGATTTAATTAGTGGATTTGAATTGGTGTCCGGATTGACACCGTCGGTTGTTTTTTGCCTCGGGAGGGTTTCCACGTACTTTTGACTTGTCATATTTTTCTCTCTTCTCTGTCTGAGTCATTTAGACTCGGTTATGGCCTTGACCGAGCTCAAACTCAATATTCTCTTAACATTTTGAGTGCTCGGTTCAATGAACTTCAAAACTTCACCTCTGTCTAAGTCAACTAGACTCATATCTATTTCGAGTTCATTATAGACTTAGAATTCCCTTTATGAGTTTTGACTTGTGCTTGAAAATTTGTAACTCGCAAAATTTCCTTCTCAATCTATGCTCCTGCCCCCTCTAGGGTGATTTATCCTCTCCAAGTTGAACCTTCAATTGGTATCGAGCCTAGCATTCTCAAAGCATCTAACAATCCAAAGGTTTAAAGATCATGGCTCATCCTATTGGAGAATTCGAAGAAGGATGATCTCTTTTGAGGCTACCTAAGTTCAAGGGTCCAACATCGTCCACTTGGAAGAAGCTTATGGAATGCTTTATCCAATACTACAATGAAGAAGTTAGGGATGGCATCTTCAACGAAAACCACATTTTTATCAAGCAAGTTGGAAATCAAACAGTGGCAAAACCGACATGAGAATTCAATGCAGGAGAGAAGGATAGGCACACAAAAATTTCAAAGCTATGAACATCCTTATGTGTACCATAGATGCTTCGAAGTACAACAAAGTCTTGACTTGTGACACAACTTAAAAGTTGTGGGACACCTTGGTGACAACATATAAAACAACAAGCCAAGTGGAACAAACTAAGATCAGCCAATACCTCCACAACTACAAGCTATTCAAAACGGAAGAAGATGAAAGCGTCACCGAGATGTACATCAAATTCATAGAGATTGTTAATAATCACATATCTCTCGGTAAGAAGATGCCTAATAAAGAAGTTGTCGAAAAGTTCTGAGATGCTTACCGAAGAAGAAATGGGGTCCGAGAGGTGACTAGCATTGAAGAAGCACAGGACCTCAAGCAAATTGAACTTAGATGAGATCATAGGAAAACTTCTAACCCATGAGCTACATCTCCAAAAGAAGGATTCTGCGGTTATCCCAAGAAGGAACATTGCATTAAAAGCCTCAAAAAAGGTTAACTAAGTTCAAGTATTATTGACTGAGAAGAGGACCTAATAGAGCAAATTGTCAAAGGCTTCAAGAAGATGATGAAACATCATAAATTGAAAAAGAAGCTTAAATTTGAGGTCCTCGGAGGAGAAAGAAATGGTAAACTTGCTCATCCTCTCAATTCTTTTCTTAGTAATTATTTTGGGTGTTTTGAGTGTGATAACAAGGAACACACCATCAAATATTGTTTGAAAAAGAAAAAAGACTACAAAAGGAAGAAGAAAGACATCACTTATAGTGAAGATGAGGAAGACACTGGCGAAGATTCTAAGTGTATGATTGCTATAACCGACTCATACATAGAAATTGAGTCGAAGAAGACTCATATGATTTAACAGAACCGATCCTCGGGAGGTAATCAATTACTATCTTAAGTTTTCTAAGATAGACCTTATAAAGTATATTTTTTCTATAGAGGAAAGTTCAACTTTGATTCTTCCCTCTTTCAAGAAAAACTTGAGTCTCTTGAAATTGAGAACAATTTTCTGAAAATTATCTAGAAAAACTAAGACTCGGTTTAAAGGTACTTGAGACTAGCTTGAGGCTGAGTCCGAGTACCTCGGATATGAGAATTAGCGTTTACAGAAAAAGTTGGATAAGCCTTAGAATTTGAATTTAAAACTCATTCAAGGTTAGAAAAACCTTGATCTCCTTCTTGGTTTTGAGCATATTTCTTTTCGAAAAGAAGGTTTGGGTTTTAATTCTAAAAAGGAGGATAACTCCTATAAAGATCTTTTCAAGAAGGATTCACAAAAATCTTTTTAGAAAATCCGAGTCCAGTCCAACTCAAATAGTAAGAAAGAGAACTGAGCTCGTAAAGGTTTATCAAAAGAAGTCTACTCGGACTTTTTCAAAAGAAAAGATTTTAACAAACCCGAAACTCAATTTTCGAAAGGAAGACTCATAATCGGACCCTTCCGAAGATTATTCAAATTTGGGTTACCAAAAGTGCCTTTTCTCCAAAACTAACCTCGGTAAGAATAGTTACTGGGATTTGTTAGAGGAAGCGGGAAGGGTTTTTTGTTTCCTTTTGCAGGTACACCACAAAATAAAGGAAGAATCAGCTTTGATGCTCGAGAGAGTACCGAGAATTTTAACTTGATCAGTCAAAATTTTAGGAAAGCACTCAAGTAAAAAATCTAATCTTCTCATTGAGAATATTAACTCGGACATCAACTAAGGTATGATCGACCTTACTTATGATTACATCAATTGATATGACTGATATAATTCATGTTTAACTTTACAATTTTTAATTGGTATCATTTATCCAATATTTCTTTCTCTCCTTGCTCCTTAATCTCAAATTCTTTTCTCGCAACATTTTGTTCTCTCCTTGTTTAATTTTGATTGAATGCATTGGGGGAGAGAATAATGGAATTCTTTTGATTAAGGAAAAGAAATAATGCAAAAGTTAAACTTAGGGGAGTTCAACGGTTTAGGGGAGAGAATTATGAAAAGTTTCACAAATTTAAAATGCTCCTTATAGACACCTAAAACATGTCGTCCCCTATCTTTTTTATTTCTATAATTTATATTCTTGGCCCGATGATGAAATTCGAGTCCTATTTGAGGATCCGGATCATAGACTATATTTGACCGGCATGACGAAGCCAATAAACCATAAAAAACCCCTTAGCACCAAATAAAATAACCTTTTTCCTTGGGTTGGTCAAAAATCCCTTTTTTCGGATGGTCCAAGCCCGGGTCAAATCTCTAGAGTCAATGGAAGTCTAATGCCGCGTGTGGGAGATTTCAAGTTTAAAATCTTGCGTTTCACTTTTGTCCAACCGGACACGGAACCGAGCATCTTAAAGTGACGTTAAGCGTTGCATTTCATGATCACAAGTATCAAAGTGCTGCGTTTAGCTCCAAGACAGTTCACCCAAGACAAGGAGCACACCTCCCCAAAATGTAACCGTATGGCCGACACCTCCTACCCGGATTAGTTCGCACCGAAACGCTGCATTTTGGCCTGAAAAGTCCATTTACGGCATGGAAGGTAACGAAACCCTAGAGCAACACTCGGGTGGCCAGCACCCTACCGCAATTCTATCCGATTTTATCACTTCAATTTTGCCCAGCTTTTGCAGACTGATTCTGTTATAGTTTTTAACCGCTGGCCAAGGCCTAACTCTAGGTCATTTCATGACCTAACCTCTTCCTATAAATATAGAGCTTAGGCTCTCATTTTAGAACGACTTATTCCTTAGCGTTACTCTATTAAAAAGTAACCTCAAAAGGTTGTTTTCCTAAACACTACGCCGTTGAATCCTTACTAAGAGCTAATGAATATTCAGTTATTCTAATCTCTTGGTATTCATTCAGCTAATCTTTCCTATTCTCTACAAACTTACCCTCACAAAACTCATAAAAGGCCCTTTTTTTATTCACCACCGTCGCATTAGTAGATCCAGATCTCGAGATCCAAATTAGCAGGTGGGATGACCCGAGGGCATCAATTTAGCCTTCAAAATGGTTATTTATATTTTTATGTTTTCTTTATCGCTTTCTATATTGTGGAAAAGAATTGTATCGCTTCTATTTCCTCCCCGCCCAATGTAACCCTTTAATTTTATCGCTTTCTTTTCTTTCCACTTTTCTTTTCTTTTTTGCTTTTACTTTCTTTATCGCTTTTCCTTTCTGCCTTTACCGCTTTCATTATTATGTTTTGGTTTCTTTAAATTTCATATCGCTTGTTGTATGCTTGTGTTTAGTATATTATTTTGATTTACTACTCAAACTAGTAATGGTCATCGTTTGATAAGCGGAACTAAAAGGCTTATCCCTACATTTCATATCCTCGCCATCGAATCCGATTCTCGGTTCTAGACCGATGGGGTCACTTTTTAGCCTCTTTCAAATTAGTTTATCCGTACTAAGATTGGAAGAGCATTTATTTTTATTTTGTTCTTTTTTCACTCCTCAAAACCGACTGGTGACTCCTCTTTTTAATTTATTTCTATCAATTACTTCTCGATTTTGTCTATCTATAGGATAAAAGAAAAATTAGAGTTTCTAAACCTGCTAGCCAGGCCCGAGGCTGAGACTAATTTCCTCAACCGTGGCCTCCGGTCGACACCGTCATTCAATCTGATTTAATACCAATTTGGCCCTAAAGCCTCACGACATATTCAAAACACTAACTTTCTTTATTTTGTTTAGTTAAGAAATAATATCCCGGACTTTTGAAAATAATTTCTAAAATAAAATAATTAATAAAACCACCATTCAATCTGATTTAATTAATTTCAACTTGATTTAATAAAATTCGGAAATTTGAATAAGAGATTCATCCCCTCTTTATAAGTTTTATCTTCAAAACCCTAAAGTCATTTTCATCTTCCAAAATCAAATAAAAATTTCAAAAAGCGCACCCATCCGTGGAGAAGATTGGGTTGCCTCTGTGGGGTGGAGGACCGTGGTTCTTATAGTGGCCACTCCGCTGAGGACAAATCACTTATTAAGAGGGCGAAACTTGAAAATTTGAGTAGTGATTTTTAATAATATATTTGCATTAGGCATCCTGTATTCAGCAACCTTTAACATAGTTTAATTCTGTTGGTGGACCATTAGGTTTTACCCCTTCTAAATACTTCGGTAAGAGGCTCACACTGCATCCCAGGTGGTCCCAACTAGGCTTGATTGCCAACAAAGGAGGTACCTCTTCCCTTGTAGCACACGCTCTTGGCTTACCGAGAGGCACCCAGGATTCAATGCATTTTTCCTTGCCCTGCAGGTGTATAGAAGACTAAATCCTCGGGCTATGAGTCACCATGTATCCTACCTAGTCTTAACCCTCTTTTGACTATAAACCTTTGACTCTTAGGTGGCACCTTGAACTATTCATTTGCATGCTTGGATGAGTGTGATTGTTTAGATTTAATCTTCTACTTGTGAGCCTTAGGGATAGGTGAAGAGTGCTAATTAGCTCATAAAATATCTTAATAAAATTTCCTAGAGTTGGTCCATTATGTGCATTTATAATCAAAAGTCAAATTATCTTTTCCCTTTAGGTTGGTACATTAATTGCATTTCCAAGTCAGCCTAAAATCTTCCTTTAGGAGGTTTTAGGTTGTCATTGCCAATCACTCCAAAAGGTCTTACCAAGGGTTCCTCTATCTTTTAGTCGATCGACTTCTAGATTTTGGTCTTTTTATTTGTTTACATCGCCATTTTTTCATTTAGCCAAAATAAAAATAATCTTAAATAATTTGAGTCCATTTTACATTTCTCATTTAGCAAAAATAAAAATTCATCTCAAATTAGGTGAGTCTATTTTGCATTTTCATTTTCATTTAGCCAAAATAAAATTCATCTTAAATTAGGTGAGTCCATTTTGCATTTTCCATTTAGCCAAAACAAATTCATCTTCCATTAGGATCAATCATTCACGCATTCCAATTATGCATTAGCCAAATCATAAAATTATGCCAACTAAAGTCATAAGCATCATCGCATACACTTCATTTGTTTTGCCTTCCTTATGTACATCTAAATAAAAAAGCATTCTTAGTCTCTTCTGGTCTCGCGCTTAAGCCCCTTCCTCCTAAAAGTGGTGTTCCTTCACATGGTCCTAAGCATCATCCTTTGGGCTGTAGAATAGGGAAGTCTACTGCAATTGAGTTTCGTCATAATCCAAGCTCCAAAAGGTTATAACGCCTCAACAAGGAGTCTCGACGCATCTTTTCCCCACTCGCATTACGCTCTGCTCCACGGTCTACACTAGTGCGACATATTTTGGTGCATAACATACCAGTTCAGTTTACTTGCTTTGCTTTCCTTAACCAAACATCGGAACAATTCCTTATCCTTGCTTTTCTTAACGAAAATTCAGTCAGGATAGAGGAGCTCGATCATCTCCTTCGCTGCTTGACAAGTGCTTTCATCTCAAGAAGCACGTCTTACGCTTCTCTCGATCTAGGATTGAGCAATCTTTTGGTTGATGGTCATAGACTGGAGAACAGTCTTGAATGACCGGAGGGTGTCCTTGAGTTCAATGGACACCAAGGAAAGCTTGTCCACGATGGCAAGTGGACAAGGCGAAAAAGAGGATCCGAGAAACACCCGAGGTGGAGGCACCACCATGTGGAGGAGGTAGAGAGAGAGGAGGTTGAGTTTGAGTCTAAGGCGGACAGGGTGGCCTCGGCTTCGAGCTATAGACCCGGACACCCGGTTGGGTCTCTTGGTATCCATACCCAAGAAGTTCTTTCTTGCCAACGACAATGGCAACCTCAAAACCGCGTTAGGATTTGAGGGGAGAGGAATTTTGAATTGCTTGAAGATAAAAGTGAGAAGAGCCCCGAAAGGAAGTGGGGTGGATTTCTTCGACCGAGTCCGAGCCGGCATAGCGGCCATCTCGCTCGATTATAGCTGGAAAGAGGTCTACTTCATAGCCCTCAAGAATATCATAAAGAGCTTTAAGATGCTTGGAGTTAGGGTTCTCCTTGCTTGAATGCCGAGAGAAAAAGGTTCTCATCAGCAGGAAACATAGAAATCGGGCTTCGACTTTAGTTGAGTCACAGAGAAATTTTTACGTGACTTAGGAAATTCTTTGGCATACTTCTCGAAGAATTCATCAGCAACCTCGTTAAAAGGTATGGGGTTGCTGTTGAGGAAAAGAGAACAGACTTTGAAAAGATGATGAAGAAGAGAGATGTTGACTTGGACAACAACGTTTTGAACTCCGGAGGTGAGTATACCCTTAGAGCTAGAGAGGTTAGAATAAAACTCGAAACAAGTTCTGGGTAGATGAACTCGCTGAAACAGAGAAAATTGTAAACCCCTATTGATTTGATGTGATTCAACCACGAAAACTTTGTGGTTGGGAAGAATTTGTCATCCAACGTTAGGTGTTGGGTGACAATAATTTTGGAAGGATTGGAAGGGCCATCTTGACTTTTTGTTCTGGGTTTCTTGGTTGTAGAACCAAGAAAATTTGGGTGGGAACCTCTTTTTGGCATGTTTTGATGAGAAAAGAGAAACGATGAACTTTGAGAGAGAGAGAGATAGCTCGGAGAGAATGACAGAGTAGAGAGTAAAAGAAAATGAAAAAGTAGAAAGAGAGTTTAAAGCAATTGGTGCTTACTTGAAACTTCTTTCACTTAGCTTGAGAGTCGGTTCGTGCCTTGAAAACCGTGAGCTTGCTTGAGATGTGGTAAGCGAAAGAGAGAGTAAGTAGAGAGCAAAGTTGCGAAATGAAGGTAAAAGGATGTTATTTATAGAGAAAGAATCGTCCTTCGGTGTTCGTTCCGCCCGGCTCTCCAACGGTCGCCTCAAATCGGTGTGTCTATTCCGCTCTCCAATGGTTAGAATTCCAGTGCTTGTCTCCTAACGGCTAGTTCTCCGATTGATCCGCACGAAAGATAGAGAGAAAAAGAGAGATTTTAAAAGAAATTTCTGAAATTCTCCACTCGATCTAGAGATGATTTCAAAAGTTTGATGTCCACTTTTCTCAAAATGTGAGTCTGACTCGGTGAAGTTTCTAAGTGACTCGAAACCACAAACAAGTAATAACTCATAGCTCAGTATCACGAGATCAACTGAACTAATTATTATTAAAGCATAAAAATGAGACATTTAACACATTATCATACAAAGCAATTCCACTCGAAAAGCACATAATCATGTATTAATCATGCCAAGCTCATTCCTAATAAAGCAAAACCGATCCTCACTAAGTGGCTTAGTAAAGATATCAGCTAATTGAAGTTTGGTCAGAATGAATTCAAGTTCAATATCACCTTTCTCGAAAGGTCTCTTAGAAAATGATACCGACCTCAATATGTTTTGTCTTTGAGTGCTCGAACTAGGTTCTTGGTGATACTGATTGCACTTTGATTGTTAGACTTGATTGGAATTGATTTGAATGTAAGTCTAAGATCTCTCAAGTGTTGCTTGATCCATAAAATTCGAGCACAGCATGCTCCTCGCTGCAATATATTCAGCTTCAGCAGTTGATAGAGTTATTGAGTTCTATTTCTTTAAGTGCCAAGATATAAGGGATTGACCCGTAAATTGGTAGGCTCCTGAAGTACTTTTTCTATCAACTTTGTACCCAGCATAGTCAGCATCCGAGTATCTAGTGAGAGTTAATTCTGAGTCTCTTGAGTACCATAGACCTAGATTCCGAGTCCCTACAAGATATCTCGAATATTCTCTTCACCGCAAGTGAGATGTGATTCTTTTGGATTAGCTTGAAATCTTGCACACGGACACACACTAAACATTATGTCCGGTCTACTGGAAGTAAGATATAGCAGAGATCCAATCATACCTCAATAAAGTTTCGATCTACTGCTTTACCTTTTCGTCCGAATCCAGCTTATATGCTCGCTGCTCATAGGGGTTGCTTGCATGTTTTACATCCTGAAGTTTGTACTTCTTTAGCAGTTCCTTGGTATACTTTGATTGATGGACATAGATGCCATCTTTGTCTTGCTTGATTTGTATAGCAAGGAAGAAATTGAGTTCTCCCATCATGCTCATTTGAAATTCCTGTCTCATTAACTCAAAAAATCTCGACATAGAATTTCATTAGTAGCTCCAATTATTATGTTATCAACATAGATCCGAGCAATAAGAAAGTCTTTCCCCTTGGTCTTTATAAAAAGAGTCTTGTTAATCTGACCTCTTCTAAAATCATTTTCAACCAAGAAATTGCTCAGTCTTTCATACCAAGCTCTAGGAGCTTGTTTAAGACCATAAAGAGCTTTTTGCAACTTGAAAACATGATTTGTAAATTCCGAGTTTTCAAATCCAGGGGTTGTTTAACATAGACTTCCTCTTCAATAAAACCATTAAGAAAGGCACATTTAACATCCATTTTATACGGTTTAATATTCATGCTAGATGCAAATGCCAATAAGATTCCAATAGCTTCAATTCGGCAACATGGGCACGGGTTTCCCCACAATCAATCCCTTCTTCTTGATTATAACCTTGAGCCACAAGTCTAGCCTTATTTCGACTACCAACCCACCTTCATCCAGTTTGTTCTTGAAAACCCATTTGGTGCATATGACTGGGTGGTCGGAAGGTCGTTTGGTCGAGTCCATACTTGGTTTCTTTTAAATTGATTGAGTTCCTCTTGCATGGCCTCTACCCATTCAGGTTCATTTAGGGCCTCTAGTGCATTTCTGGGTTCGAGTTAATGAAATGAATGCAGTGAATGCACATAGATTTTATAGAGAGGAACGACTTCTTACCCCACTTGTTGATATCGGGCAAGATGTTTTCGAGTGGGTGGCTCAAAGCATATTTGAATGTTCTACATGTTCTCTGGTTTACCAGATTTGTAGGTTGAGTTGGTTGGTCTTCGAAGTCTGTTCTAATTGAGCTTGTTCATCTGATTGACCTTCAACATTCTAAGTTGGCTCTTGAGTTGTCTCATTCCGAGTCATGTTGTTCGAGTCACTTCGTTACGAGTGACTTTGATTTGATTCTTGATGAGCTCATTTTTACCAAGATCATCATCTCTCGCTGAGCTTCAGTGTCCGAGAATGTTGACTCACTCGGTTTTTCCTGTTCAATCTCATCAAAAACAACGTGGATGCTTTCTTCTACTTTGTTAGTTCTTTTATTGAAAATGCGGTAGGCTTTACTATGAGATGAATATCCAAGAAAAATAGCTTCATCCGACCGAGCATCAAACTTGGTCCGAGTGGTCCTTACCATTGTTATGGACATAACACTTACATCCAAAAGGCTTGAAGTATGAAATGTTGGGTTTCTTCCCTTTGTAGAGCTCCTATGGAGTCTTCTTTAGGATGGGTCCGATGAGGCATCTCTTCAATGTGTAGTTTGTCTGTGTTGATCGCCTCAACCCGTAAATAGTAAGGTAGATCATGTTCAATCATCATTGTCCTTCCTATTTCCTTAAGAGTTCGGTTCTTTTCTCTCCACTACTCCGTTTTGTTGAGGAGTTCTTGGTGCCGAGAAGTTGTGGGAGATACCATTTTTATCACAAAACTCTGCAAATTCCGAATAGTCGAACTCCCTTCCATGGTCGGTTCGAACTCTCTTGATCCGAATCCGAGACTCGAACTTGAATTTTCCTGCAGAGCTTGCTGAACTTTTTGAATGCTTCATTTTTGTACTTAAAAAACAAACCTAGGTAAATCGCGAGTAGTCATCAAGAATCACAAGCACATATGATTTACCGCCGAGACTCTTGACGAGGATTTCACTACATAAGTCCATATGCAACATTTCAAGCACCTTAGATGTGGAAACAGTTTTGAGAGATTTGAAAGATGATCTAACATGTTTCCCTTTTGTGCATGCATCACAAATTTTGTCTTTCTTAAATGCACAGTTAGGCAATCCTCCGACTAAACCATGAGAAACAAGCTTATTAATGGTATGCATGCTAACATGACCTAGTCTATGATGCCATGTCCAAGAGTCATCATGTAACGATGCTTTTAAACAAGATAGATTCTGGCCTGGGTCGAAAGAGGAATATCATAGGTATTACCCGATCTCTTACCCGAGAGCTTAGTCTCCTTGGTAGTTTCATTAGAAATATTGCAGTTGGTCTAAGTGAATTTTACCTCTTGACCTTTGTCACACAATTGAGAGATGCTGAGTAGATCGTACTTCAATCCTTTAACAAGGTAGATTGGGCTGACCAGATTGTCTCCTTTTCCAATCTTGCCTATCCCAATTATCTTGCCCTTGCTGTCATCTCCAAATGTGACTTTGCCTCCCTTGTACTCTTCTAACTCGGAAAAGAGTCTTGGATTTCCAGACATGTGACATGAGCATCCACTGTCCAGGTACTAGTGTCCTTTTGTTCTTTTCTGAGCCACCTACAAGTCGAAACAAACTAACCTTTCTCACTTCCTCTAACGAACTCAATAACTCTCTTTACTTGTGGTCCTTTTCTAAGGAAGAAGACTCTTGGGAACCCAGATTTGAATAATTTTGGGTTTGGTCAGATTCTAAGTCTTTCTTTTAGAGAACAATGTCTCGTGTCTCTTTCTTTTGAAAATCTTTTCTTTTATAAACCGATGGAGAAGGTTTTCTCCTGTAAACTGGTCTTGGCTTAGTCCTCGTTTCATTTTTATGAATGGGACCATCCTCAGCCTTCCCGAACTTCACAGTTCGGAATCATTTTTGAAAAGATCCGAGTAGGAATTGGATTCCTCCTCCTTGTTAAAACCAAGTCCTTCTTTTCGAAGGAGACACATTGAGACCCTAAGAGCATGTCAAGGTTCTTCGACCTTGAGTAAATTTTAAAACAAGTTCTTGAGACTCGTTGAGCTTTTGCTTGAGATGCTCATTTTCTCTTCGAGTGACTCATACTCAGTCTCATTGGATTGAGTACTAGTCTTGAGTTCTCTTAGAGTGAGTCTCGGTTTTTCTAACTATTTTTCAAAGAAATGCTCTCGAAGTGATAGTCTCAAGTTGTTCTTTAAACCGAGAAGAGTCGAATTGGACTTCTCTTCCAAATTATAGATGTATTTAGCTAAATCAACTTTAGAAAACTTGAGGAAGTATTTAATTACCTCCCGAGGACTAGTTTCCTCATTGTCCGAGTGATCGGAATCGACTCGGCTTCAGCTTCCGAGTCCGATAGTGCCATCGGACACTTTGAGTCATCTCGAGTCTTCATCTTTTTCGGATGAATCTTCATCACTCCATGTCGCCATCATACCCTTCTTCTTCTTTCTCGTCCCTTTTTCTTCTTGGACAGTCTTTAACTATACGATCCTTGCTGCCACATTGAAAACAGACCGAGTTCTTAGTTAAAGATAATTTTGAAGGGGAAGAGTGTTTACCTTTTCTATCCTTCTTGTGTTTCTTGTAAAACTTTTCTTTTGGCCGTTTATCCCATATCTTGTGCTTCATCATTCTTTTGAAGCCTCTTGCAATGAGTGCCATGGGATCTTCTTCCGAGTTTGATGAACTTAGATTTTCTTCTCTACTTTCCGAGGCCTTCGATGCAATATTCTTTTTGGTGCTGACCTCAATGTCCTCTTCTTCCGGATGGATCTCATGAGTGAGTAGTTTCCTAATGAGCTCGTCTCGACTTTAATAAGGAGAGGTTCTGAGCTTCCTCGATGGCTGTTACCTTTGGACCCTATCTTCTCTTGGGTAGGCTTCTTAGTATCTTTCTCGCACATTTCCTCATGGGAAATCTTTCGACCCAGAGATTTGAGATTGCTAGTAATCTCGGTGAAGCGAATGACCATCCGAGTGATGTTTTCTTCTGGCTCCATCTTGAACAGCTCGTACTTATGAAGATATTGGCTTATCTTCACTTGTCTAACTTGGCTTGTGCCTTCATATGTGTTGACAAGAGTGTCCTACACTTGTTTTGTTGTGTCACAAGCTGATACTCTATTGTATTCCTTTGAGCTGATGGTGCACATCAGAATATTCATGGCCTTGAAGTTCTTTCGAACTTTTCTCGCTTCTTCGAGTAGTGTACTCGGCCTTTACTTTAGGTACGAGTCTTGTTTCTTCCGTCTTCATTGGAATGTAGTTACCTTCTTGTATGATGTTCCATACATCTTCATTGTGATCAAGTAGAAAGCATTCCATGAGCTTCTTCCAAGTGTACAAAATTTGATCCTTTAAACTTTGGTGGCCTCGCTGGAAGTTCTTCCTTCATCGAACTCTCTATTGTTCTGAACCATTTGATCTTTAAACCTTTGGATGGTTAGATCCTTTCTAAAAGGTTAGGCTCGATACCAATTGAAGGTTTGCATTGGAGAGAGTTAGTCACCTTAAAGGGGCGTGAATAAGGTGATGAGGAAATTTAAACAATAAAAGGAAGAATTAAGTCAAAAACTCGACTTTGAAGCAATCTGAGTCTAGATTGGACTCGTAAAAGTGATCACTCGTAAATTACATGGAAACCCTCGTGGGGCAGAAAACCACGGCCAGTGCTAATCCAAGCACCAAGTCAAATCCACTATTTTGAATCCACAAAATACAATAGACGAGACTTAACCGTAATTGCTCCCTCGGACAATTCCTTACAAGGTTTTCCTAGACTCGAAATTCCCTTATCTCGATCTAGTACTTCCTAACCGACGTAACCTTTATAGCTAGGGAGAACCGAGCTGAGTTAACCCTTACAGCTCAGTCAAGGGACCTTACTTAGAAAGTAAGAAGAGAAGTTATGATTGATTACAAGACCTTACAACTCATAAAGATGTTAAGTACGAGTTGGAGTTGTAAGTAGAAGATTGAATATGAATACAAAGACTTTTGCTTAATTATGTGTATGACAATGATTCCAGCAATCTTCAAGTCTTGAGAGTTGGCTTCTATTTATAGATGATCACGCAGATTAGCCGTTTTGACTATCTTCTGATTAGAAGTCTTTTATGACCATTGTAACGGCTTTTCTAAGTCACCCGAAAAGATCCGTTGAGTTGTGAACGTTGTACAACGGCTCTTGACTCCTTAGGATGTCCCAATCCATTGGTGGTGTCTCGAAAAATAGAGTGGAAACCACCATTGAGCTTAGTGTTGAAGATTTCCAGCTTTGGAAACAGACAACCCTAACACAGCCTTCCGGGCCTTGGTCGAAGTAGAAAAAGTCTTGTCTCGCTGGTGATTTGACATCTTGAAGCTCAGGTTACTTTTGTGATTCAAAAGTAGGATAACCTCGTTTAAATAACCTACAAAAGTAAATTAATTTGGTTCTCAAAGTATAAAATACTTTGGTCCAAGATTAGACACGAGATAATAATTTAATTAAGATAATTAAGTGTGTAATTATCTCGAGTCGAAAGGAATGGAATTTTCCGAGTCTAAAATTCATTATGCTCAAATTCCATCTAAGTCTGTCTGGATAAAGAATATCGAGTAAGAGTGTTTGATCTAGATAGATAAGGTTCAAACAAAACGAGCTGACTTAGAAGAGATGAACTAATGCAGTAATTCACCCGACATGGAATACAAAGTCAAACCTGAGTTAAAATGTGTTAGAGCGAGTTTTTGAACATGCGATAAATCTGAGTGTTGTCCGAGTAACTCGGAACTACGGATGTGAAAAGATAAGCAATACTATGTTTTCCGAGTCGGTTAGAAACAGATGAAAAACTTATACTCGTAGTTTCGTAACCCTCACAAGAGGTTCTATATCACTCGAAAAGTTTCTCAATCACATAGAATGACTTGTAATCAAAACATTCAAGAGATGAAGTTTGTACCTGATTCCTTGATAGCATTCAAAATGTCATACTTACAAAGTCCGAGTCT
Source organism: Talinum fruticosum (assembly GCA_021018815.1). Taxonomy (NCBI): domain Eukaryota; kingdom Viridiplantae; phylum Streptophyta; class Magnoliopsida; order Caryophyllales; family Talinaceae; genus Talinum; species Talinum fruticosum. The sequence goes on from JAITYX010000012.1 coordinate 6,123,504, forward strand.
TCAAAGTGGTATAATGCAGTCAACCCATGCAAGGTAACTAATTAGACAGATCCGTGTAAGGAGTTCTTACACCAATATTCTTGTAACACCGATCTACCTATCACTCTCAAAGACTTGGAGTTGATCAAGCAAGGTGAGAAAGAAAGCTTTACGGACTTTCTCACCGGATGGAGGGCAAAGGTTGCCCACATGTTAAACCGACCTTCCGAGAAAGACCAAGTCGGGATCATCGTGAAGAACCTTCAGCCGGCCTACAATCAACATCTCAAATTCCTACCTATGATGAGCCCCTCAACCCTTAGAGATGTTGGCATGCTGATAGAAGAAGAGCTTTCTACCACGACTACAAAAGTCGTGACAAAGTATAGAGGTAATTATCAATCCAGAGATAAGAAAACCTCCAATACGAGCAATACTAGCAGGGCGGATGTCAATGCCCTCAACAGTACATTAACTAGACTCCTATCGCTACCATATACACTCAAGCCCTTGATCTGCATTGCGCTTACTGAAAGATACCCATTAGAGAAGAATCATAAACCGTGAAACAATATAAAAACTGGGATGCGGGAAAATTTTGTAAATACCACCGTGCAAGAGGACACAAAACCAAGCAAATGTTGGACGTTCAAGAACAAGCTTGAGAGTATCTTATACAATGGTCAACTCCCTCTTCCTAAGGTCGCTCGTAAACTAAGTAATAACAAGAATCTTTTCAGTGGTACCTTAACTATTTTTCCTACACCCATTCCAGTCAATGGGACCCATCTGTCTTTATACAAGACATTGATGAGTCCAAACCACTTCTTAGCTTGCCTCCTTTAGATTCAAAAGTCCATGAGCTGTGGGTAAGTGTTGAAGAAGATGTCTCACGAAACTAGAAACAATAGTGACAACAACGACAATGACTTCTAGGGCACACCACCCTTAGAAAAAGAAGACTTTTAGGGAGAACCTAAAGGTCCGTAAGTCCAAATACTTACTAGATCTGGATGACATAATGCACCCCGGGTTCACAACATACTCAAGAAACCCCAAAAGAACTTGAAGTCGCTAAAGAAGAAGACTCGATCCTGAAACATCTTAAAAGGTTAAAAGCCGACATTTTAATCGGCAACTCATATCTCGCTTTCCAAAAACATATGCATGCCTTAATAGAAGCACTTAGCAAGATCGAGGTCTTTCCCGAAACCATGCCCGAGGAAGTAGTAGGATTGGTCAACATTGGGGACGGAACCATTACTTCGATCAAAAGGATCTCCCCGAGGAGGCATTATTCATGGAAAAACTTATGTGCGTTTTCAACTTTCATTTCATTAATTGAACTTAAAAATGTATTAGAAACCCTACTTGAACTTGAATTGGTAGAGGTTAAGCAAGAAGAACTATCTCAATTTGAAAGAAACCAAGTTTGGACTCGACCAAATGACCTTCTAATCACCTAGTTATACGAACCAAATGGGTATTCAAAACTAAACTGGATGAGGGAGGATTGATAGTCGAAACAAAGCCGATTAGTTGCTCAAGGTTATAACCAAGAAGAGGGAATTGATTGTGGGGAAACATTTGCACCTATTTCTAGGATTAAGGAAATTTGAATTCTCTTAGCTTTTGCATCCAAGCATGAACATTAAATTATATCAAATGGATGTTAAGTGTGCATTTCGAATGGTTATATTCAAGAAGAAGTTTATGTTAAATAACCCCTGGATTTGAAAACTCTTAATTTCCTAATCATGTTTTCAAATAAAAGGCTTTGTGTGGTTTGAAATAAGCTCCAAGAGTTAGGAATGAAAGATCGAGCAGTTTCTTGGTTGAAAATGATTTTAAAAGAGGTCATTATTCGGATTTATGTTGATGACATTATATTTGGAGCTACTAATGAAATTCTATGCCAAGAGTTTTCTGAGTTGATAAGACAAGAGTTCCAAATGAGTATGATGGGAGAATCAATTTCTTTCTTGGATTACAAATCAAGCAAGAGAAGGATGGCATCTATGTTCATCATTCTAAAATACACCAAGGAGTTATTTAAGAAGTACAAGCTACAAGATGTCAACATGCAAGCAACACAAATGAGTAGCAGTACTCAAACCGGACTCGGATGAAAAAGGTAAAGTTGTAGATCGAAACTTTATAGAGGTATGATTAGATATCTACTTTATCTTACATCTAGTAGGCCAGATATTATGTTTAGTGTCCGCTTATTTGCAAGATTTCAAGATAATCCAAACAAATAGAGGCCAAATAAAAGGTTGCTCATCCAGCCCAGATGGATCCATTGTTTATGCGGCAGGTGCGTTTTTGAAAAACGTAAGCCCCCTTCTTTTTATTTTATTTTAAGGGGGCCATCCGGTTCCGGCATCGAATGGGAGTTCTCTTTCTTAGGGGCTAGTCCTACATCTCACTGCGGTAAAGAGAATTTTTAGATATCTTGCAGGAACTCACACACCCGGTCTCTAGTATTTAAAGGATTTAAGTCTTACTCTCACTAGATACTCGGATGCCGACTATGCTAGATACAAGGTTGATAGAAAGAGTACCTCAGGAGCATGTCAATTTCTATGTCAATTACTCATCTCCCGGCACTTAAAGAAGCGAAACTCAGCTTGCTCTACCAACAGGTGAGGCGAGTACATAGCAGTTGGAGCTTGTTGTGCTCGATTTTATGGATCAAACAACAGCTTAAAGGATCTAGGACTGTCATTCACATCCATCCCGATTAAGTGTGATAATCAAAGTGCCATCAACATTACAAAGAATCCAATTCAGCATTAAAAAACAAAGCATATCGAGGTCGGATATAATTTTCTAAGAGACCAGCCTAAAAACGGTGATATTGCACAAGAATTTGTTACAACCAAATTGCAATTAGTCGATATCTTCACAAAACATGTGAGTGAAGATCGGTTTTGTTTTATTAGGAATAAACTTGGCATGATGATGGCATGATTAATTGAGTGATTACATAAGAATCTTTGAGTTTAATTGTTTATTATATGTTTCGAGTGAATAAATAGTGGATCAGTTGAAATATGATGAAACTAAGCTATAAATTATTAAGTTTTTGAGTGTATTCTAAGTAACTCAAACAAATCACTCGAGTCGGACTCAATTTTGAGAAAAATGGACATCAAAATTCGAGAGATCTTTTCTAAATCAATAAAGAATCTTGAAAATATTTTCAAAAATCACTTTTTCTATGTTTGTCATGCGAATAGTCGGAAACTAGCTATTGGAAGGAAGCAGTTTCAAGAAGTAGTCGTTAGACACTAGAACACCAAACATTCAGCTAGTTGTTACTCCGAGTACCGAGTCGAGTAAGGCCTTTGTTCCTTGAGAGCTATTGATTTATAAATAACATTTGTTCATCCTCAATTATTCACTTTGCTATCTCTCACTCTGTCACTCTCTACACTCAAACTTATAATTTCTTGCTCGGACACTCCTCAAACTCGCATTCTCTACTTCTCTACTCTTTATTTATTCTCACTCGTTCACTTTTTCACTCTTTCTCCTTCTCAAATCAAATTCTTTCTTTCTCTCGTAATGCCTAAGAGAGAAAGTTCAGCTAAAGGAGGGTCAGCCACCAAAAGGCTAGAACCCGAACCACCCAACCAAATAATCCTCGGAGGGATTATAAAGGCAATGCTCTCGGCTTCGATGAGCCAAAGAAGGTTGTACCTCAAGCATTATTTTCTCGAAGAAAAATTCTTTTTATCCACCAAACTTTCGTGGATAAAACCTCTTCTCCACACAGGAACTTTTAAGTACCTGTGCCTCTGTGATTGCATTTACCCCTAGCTTGTCACTTAATTTTACTCCAACATAACCGCAAGAGACAACATAGTCTCTTCTCTTGTCCAAGGGAAGATTATTCGCATTAATCTCTCCCTTCTCCACAAATTTTTTGAGGTTTAGACTCTTTTTCTAAACTCAAGTCCTATTCCTTTCAATGAAATCACTGATGATTTCTTTGATAAGTATGCTAGAGTTGTTCCCAAATCCGGAAAGAACTTTTATGTAACTTAAATGAGGTCTGAAGTTAAACTTCTCTGCTTTATCTTGATGAGAATTAGGTTCTCATTTTATCCATCCAAGGAGAACCCTAGTAGCAAGGTTCTCAAAGGTTTGTATGATATTCTAGAAGGGTATGAGGTTGACCTCTTCCCTTTCATTATTGAGCAAATAGCTTATGTTCCCACAGCATCATAAGAAACCCCACATTCCTTTTAGAGCGTACTTACTATTGTTTTTACTAACTTTAAAGTGGATCTTCCTCATGATCCTCTTAAATGTATTAAGCCAACCCTCTGTGTAGGCAAAGTTGAGCTAGTTGGTCTAGGATACCCGAAAACTTCACTTGGTGTCTAGGTTCACTCTTCCGAATTTCCACCTACTCCTTCTCAAACTCATAAGAGTTTTGAAACTTCTCTTGTGATAGTTGGTCTATCTTCTTTCTAGCTTGCCCCTTTTATGGATTTACTTCGAAGGTGGCCTCACAATTTGTCTGCTCTTGCCAAAGAGTTACAATCAACTCTTGGTGCATTCCGAGGCTTTCATACCTATATTGACTCAACTTCATAGCACGGTTCGAAGTAGATAAATCGGAGTCAAACTCTGGTCTTTGAGCTGAAAGAAGTCATCAGGCGGTAGCAAGACTAGATCAACCATCTCCAAGAGCGCATATCCAAGGCTGATGTGGACTTAGAATCCGAATCGACTCAAAATCATCCTTAGAGTCTTCCAGCTCTTTTGACTCAAAGTAAGAAAAAGAAGAAGAAGCCAAGCTAAAGGCCAAGGAGAAAAGAAACCTGAGGTTATCTCCCCATAACACACCGAGTATACCTCGAAGAGGTTAGGGATGTTGGTCGAGTAGCTCAACCTTCTACACAGACCATCTCAAGCTAAAGCAACTGAAGGCTCATAAGAGGAAATAGAGGAAGAAGAACCTCTAGTATGAAGGTCTGCACTACAAGCACAAGAACCTTCTCTCCTCTTGCCACCTATTCTATGACCAGTAGCTTCATCTCAAGGCTACTGTTGCAGAAGAAGAGGTCCTCATTCCTCCTTCTCCACTCACACTGCTTCACCCTCCCCCTCCCCCTTAATTTTCTTTTTTTGGTCCAACATTTCTGCATCTATTGTTCTTCCCTCCTCACTTTATTTTGATGAAATGCATTAGGGAGAGAAATCCTGGAGAGGAAAAATAGTTAGTTAGTCTACAGGGAGCTTTCTTACTTATTCTTTTTGTATGTGTTTGTATTTATTGAGTAATGAAATTACGTCATTTCCGAGCATCATTGACTTGTGCTATTCATAATTTTTTTGTGCTCGATAATTGATCATATCTATTTCACTTACTTTGATAAATACTCTTATATATATCTTCACTTTGATATATTTACATTTAACATCAATTTGCTCTTATAACGAATTCCGACTTATTTCCAAAAACATCTTACACTCATTCGTTTCGAGCCATGAAAACATAACTATTTGAACATCTAACTCTTGTTATAAGTGTTGAATGCCTTTCATCAAAAGGGGAGATCGAAGACTCACGTATAACTCTCTATCTCTTTATGGTTTTGAATTCAAGTCATTCTCACTCTTTAAGAAGCTCATCCTTAAGTTTTTAATACGATCGACCTACTCATGAAACAATTCTTGAGTAAAACACACATCTCCGGGTTTCGGCCCACTCAAATGTAACTTAGACAATTGTCATGAGTAAATAATTTCCACATGCACAACTAATTCTGAACTCGACTTTCTATATTCACTGGAAAAGAATTACTACGTTAATTCATTCTTCTAAGTCAGATTTATTAACTGAAATTATTTACCTAATCAATTTGATGCAATGTGTCTATATATTTTAATCTCTTATTCATCTAAAAGATAGACACAAAATGGAATTCGAACCTATTGAATATTAGACTCGGAAAATTCCATTTTCTTAGGTTAAGGATTATTTATTACAACGGCTAGTGAAGTTTCACAGTCTAGAATCAATCACAATGGCTACACTGCCCGCTCGTGTATAAACGAAGCCATCGTACAATACTTTGAGATTCACAAAATTGCATTAACTCGAATCATACTCTCTTAATCTTTAGCTTTCAACATTGTACTTAATTTCTTACTTTCCGAGTTGTAAAGAAGAAGTCTTCTAAACACTCTTACTTACTTCAATTCTTTGTAAAGTCCCTTGACAACCGAGTCGTAAAAGGCAAAACAAGATAAAATTCGGATAATAAAATTCTCATTATGACTTCGTACCCCACTATTGATGTTTGAGATGATATTCTCTCGGTGGGTGACTAGATGCATATTTGAAAGATTTTCCTGTCCTCTTATTTACCATATTTGATGGTTGAATTTTCTTTCCTTCGACTGGTTCAGACTTGTTGATTTTCTTCATTAGCTTGTTCTTCAGTGATCTCGAGCTTGTTCTTGAACCGGCTCATTCTAAGTTGTCTAAGTTCCTTTGTTTTTGTTCATTCCGAGCTCAGCCTCCACTATGTCATCTTCATCTCGATTGAGCTTGAGATTTGAGAAGGTGGATTCACTTATCCTGCCATGATCAACTTCATCAAAGATAACATGGATACTTTCTTTTACTTTGTTAGCTCTCTTGTTAAAGATTCTCGTAAGCTTTTCCATGTGAAGAATAACCAAGAAAGATACCTTCATCCGACCTTGCATCAAATTTGGTGAGATGTTCCTTACCATTTTTATGCACAAAACATTTACATCTAAATGGTTTTAAGTAGGAAGTGTTAGACTTCTTCCCTTTTTATAGCTCATAAGGTGTCTTCTTCAGAATGGATCAAATGAGGCATCTTTTGAGAGTGTAGTTTGCTATATTTACTACCTCAGCCAAGAAATAGTGACTAACCGAATTGTCTCCTTGACCAATTTCGCCAATTCCAACTATCTTGCCTTTGCTATTATCTCCAAATGTGACTTTTCCTCCTTTCATCTCTTCATGTTCCGAGAAGAGTCTTAAATCTCCGGACATGTGATGTGAACATCCACTGTCTAAGTATCGTAACCTTTTTGTTTCGAGTTACTTGTCTGTAGACACCTAAAACATGTCGTCCCTTATCTCTTTTATTTCGTAACTCATATTCCTGGCCCGATGATGAAATTTGAGTCCTGTTTGTGGATTTGGATCTCGACCGGTATTTGATTGGTGCAACGAAGCTCGGTAAACCACAAAGAACCCCTTAGCACCAAATAAATAGCCTTTTGCCTTGGGTCAGTCCAAAAATCCCTTTTCTTTTGAATGGTCCAAGCCCGGGTCAAACCTTTAGAGTCAATGAAACCCTGGTGTCACCTACAAAGAAATTTCGGACTCAAAATTCTACGTTTCACTTTCGTCCAACCAAACACGGAGTCGAAGACCTCAAAACGATGTTAAGCATTGCATTTCATGATTATAAGTATCAAAGTGTTGCGTTTAGCTCCAAGACAAGTCATCCCGAAACAAGGAGCTTCTTACCTCAAAATGACGTCGTGGCCGATGCCCCCTACTCGGATTATTTAGCCTTGAAACATCGCGTTTTGCCCAAGATTCCTATTGTAGCACGGAAGGAGCTAGAAATCCTAGAACAACACCGGTTGGCCGGCGCCCCTACCTTGGTTCTATCCTGTTTTATCCTCTCATTTTTCTAGCCCAATTCTGCAGCTGATTTTGTTTAGCTTTGGACGGCCGATCGAGAATTAACCCTAGGTCATTTGACCTAGGCCTCTCCCTATAAATAGAGAGCTTGGACTCTCACTTTTCAAAAGAATCATTCCTTATATTACGCTGCTTGAAACCTAACTAAGAGCTACTAAATACTCCCTTTTGTATTTTGATCTCTTGGTCTATTTTCGACTTATTCCTAATCTTTCCTCTATTTCTTACATTTAAACCCAAAAAATTCATCATTCATACAATTTTATACATACCTACACACAAAACTCACAAAAATCCCCTTCCGGTTCGCCATCTGTCGCATCACCGGATCTAGATCCGAGATCCCGATTATCGGTGGGACACCCGGAGGGCATCAATTCAGCGTTCAAAACGGTTTTTTTATATTGTTTTTGTCGTTTTCCATATTGTGGAGAAGAGTTGTATCGCTTTTAATTCCACCCCACCCGATGTAATTTTTTAATTTCTCGCTTGCTTTCCTTTTCCGCTTTTCTTTCCTTTCATTTTATCGCTTTCTTTATCGCTTTTCATATTTGCTTTGTTATCACTTCTTAACATGTTTTGGTTGCTTTCGGTTTCGTATTGCATGTTGTGTACTTATGTTTAGTATATTATTTTGATTCCCTACTCAAACGAGTAATGGCCATCGCTTGAGGGGCGAAACGGAAGGGCTTATCCCTACGTTTCATACCATCGCCCCTAAATTCGATTCTCGATTCTAGACCAATGGAATCACTTTTTAACCTCTTTCAACTTGGTTTTCCCATACTAAGATTGGAAGAGCATTTATTTTGTTTTATTAGTTTTGCATTCCTAAAACCGACTCGCGACTCCTTTTCTATTGATTTATTTCTATCAATTGCATCTCGGCTTTTTCCGACAACAGGATAAAAAATTAGAGCTTCGAACTCCGCCAACCAGGCCAAGGGCCGAGGCCGACTTCATCGGTCATGGCCCTTGGCCGACGCCTTCAACCACAAGGTGCTAGCTTCAACCAGACATTGAGTGGACAACAGCTAGTGGCTCGAGTCCAAACCGATGTTTTCACACCGCTTGGCCGTAAAGGCTCACGACAGATTCGTAACCCTAGCTTTCTTTATTTTGTTCAATTAAGAAATAATATCCCGAAACTTCGAAAATAATTTCTAAAATAAAAAAATTAATAAAACCGTCATTCAATATGATTCTATTCATTTAAACTTAATTTATAAAATTTTGAAATCTTAATAAGAGGCTCATCCCCACGTTCTAAAATCAATCTTCAAAACCCTAAAATTATTCTCAATTTTGAAAAATCCATTGCCAAAACCATTCGTGGGGAAGCTCGGTTTGGGTCACGCCGATCGTGGTTCCTACACCTGCAAAAACAGAACAAACTAACCCTTTTCACATCCTCTTAGAAACCCAGTAATTGTCTTTAATGTGATCCTTTTCTAAGGAAATACACGTTTGTGAACCTAGATTTGTATAATTTTGGGTTTGGTTTGATTCCGAGTTTTCTTTCTTAAGAATTGACTCGTGTCTCTTTCTTTTGAAATCCTCTCTTGTTGTAAACAAGTTGAGAAGAATTTTTCATAAATAATGGTATGGGCTCAGTCCTTTTCCTTTTTGAATGAATGGGGCCATGCTCAGCCTTCCCGAACTTAATGGTTCTGGAATCGGTTTTGAAAAGATTTGTATATGAATTATCTTCCTCTTCAACGATTGTATCCAAGTCCTTCTTTTTGAAAAGAGACACATTGAGAACCAAGTAATAAATCAAGTTTTTTCTAACCATGAGTTTTAAAACCAACTCTTGAGACTCATTGAGATTTTGTTTCAATTGCTCATTCTCTATTTTGAGGCACTCAAACTCGGTCTCACTATCTTGAGTACTCGGTCTCGAGCACCTTCGGGTTTTGTCTCAATTTTTCTAAATCATTTTTCAAAGAGGTATTCTCGAGCATTGAGAGACTTTAGTTTCTCTTTAAATTCAAAAGATTCAAAATTGGACTTCTCCTCCAAGGTAAAAATATATCTAGCAAGATCATGCTTGGAGAACTTGATAAGGTAATTAATTACCTCCTAAGGATTTGTTTCCTCAAGCATTCGAGGCATCGCTTTCGACTCAAATCCAGCTTCGAGTCCGATAGAGCTATTAGACACTTTGATTCATCATCGGTGTCATCATCTTCTTCGACTCATCATCACTCTAGGTGACTACCATAGACTTTTCTTCTTTCTCGTTCTTCTTTCTTTGCACGAGTCTTTGACTATGTGATCTTTGTCTGTCACACTTAAAACAAGCAGAGTTCTTCGTTAAAGAAAAATTTGAAGAGGATGAGAATTTACCTTTTATGTCCTTCTTGTAGAACTCTTACTAAGGCTTCTTCCGCCACTTTTTGTATTTCATCATTTTCTTGAATCCTCGGGCTAGAAGTGCCATGGGGTCTTCTTTAGAATTTGAGAAGCTCGGACTCGGACGTTGTTCCTCCGAGGCTTTGAGAGCAATGTTTCTTTTAGCGCCGACCTTAGCTTCTTCTTCCACTAAATGTAACTCATGGGTGAGTAGTTCTCCAATGAGCTCATCCGGCTTTAGTTGAGACAGCTCCTGAGCTTCCTCTATAGGTGTCACCTAGGGACCCCATCTTCTCTTAGGTAGACTCCTCGGAATCTTTCGATGACTTCTTCATAAGTCATCTTCTTTCCAGGAGACTTGAGATTGTTGACAATCTCGGTGAAGTGAATGTACATCCGAGTTATGTTCTCATCAACTTCTATCTTGAACATTTCATACTTATGGAGATAGCTTCACTTGACTGGTACCTTCATATGTAGTAACCAAGTGTGTCCCGGACTTCTTTGGTTGTATCACAAGCGGATACTCGTTGTATTCTCATCGTGTCTATTGCACACATCGAGTGTGTTCATTGTCGTAAAGTTCTTCTTGTACTTCTCATTTTCTTCAGTGGTGAACTCGGATTTCACCTTGGGTACTGTACAAGTTCCTTCTATCTTGGTAGGAATGAAATTGCCATTGCGAGATGATGTTCCAGACCTCCTCATCATAATCCTAGATGAAGCACCACATGATCTTCTTCCAATGAGTGAAGTTTGATCCCTTGAACTTGAGTGGTCCGGTGAAAGATCTTTCTTCATCGAACTCTCCATAGTTAAGAGCCATTTTATCTTTAATCCTTGGATTTGTTAGATCCTTTTAAAAGGATAGACTCTTATACAAATTAAAGGTTTTCTCTTAAGAGTCCGAATCACCTCGAGAGGGAGTGAATAGCCGAGAACAAAATTTTACTGAATAAAAGAATTTTCTCGTAAAGTATCAACTTAAAAAATAATTTTGAGTCTATAGTGCACTCGGAAAGACAGAACTCGGAAGATATGTGGAAACCCTCATGGGGCAGAAAATTGTGGACAATGTCAATCCGGATACCAAGTCAAATCCACTATTTTGAATCCACAAAATAAAAGGATTGACTCTTACTGAATTACTCCCTTAGACAATTCAATACAAGTTTTCCTAAACACAAAAATTCCCATTATCTCGTTATAGTACTTCCTAACTGAGATAACCCTTACAGTTAGGGAAGACTAAGCTGAGTTAACCCTTATAGCTCAGTTAAGGTACTTTACAAAGAAGTAAAGTAAGTAAGAGTGTTTACAACACTTCTTCTTTACAACTCGTAAAGTAAGAACTTAAGTATGGACTTGAAAGCTAAAGATTGAAAGATTATCATTTAGTTTTTGCAATTTTGTCAATCTCCAAGTCTTGTAGGATGGCTTCTTTTTATATACAGCAGGGTAGCGTAGCCATTGTGACTGATTCTCGGACTGGAAAACTTTACTAGCCATCATAACGGATAGTTTGAGTCCCTCGGAGAAGGAGTTGTTGCAAATGTGAACATTGTGCTTCATTCCTTGGCTCAAAAGGTGGTCCAACCCATTAGTTGTGACTCGATGTCCGGGGAAACAGCGAGTTAGACTCAAAGTTGAAGTTTACTAGATTTGGTAACAAACAACCTTGACACGGTGTTTGAGCCTTGTCCTGAAACAAGATCTGTTCCGTCTTCCGGTGTTTAACGGTTATAAGCCGCTTGCTTTTGCTTTTAAAATGAGATTAAAATACTTTAATCAATCTGCAAAAAGCAAATCAAAGTGGTACTCAAAGTATAAAAATACTTTGGTCCTAGGTTAGGCAAGGATAATAATTAATTTATAATAAATAAGTACTTAATTATCCTTAACCTAAGAAAATAGAATATTCGAGTCTAATATTCAATAGGTTGTAATTCCATTTTATGTCTATCTTTTAGATGAATAAGAGATTAAAATATGTAGACTCATTACATCAAATTGATTAGGTAAATAATTTTAGTTAATAAATCGACTTAGAAGAATGAATTAACGTAGTAATTCTTTTTCGAGTGAATACGGAAAGTCGAGTTCAGAATTAGTTATGCATGTGAAAATTATTTACTCATGACAACTGTCCGAGTTGCATCCGAGTAGGTCGAAACCCCGAGATGTGTGTTTTACTCAAGAATTGTTTTCCGAGTAGGTCAAACAAGTATTAAAAACTTAAGGATTAGCTTCCTAAAGAGCGAGAATGACTTGAATTCAAAACCATAAAGAGATATAGAGCTATACCCGAGTCTTCACAAGGAATCATAATTGAAAGTTTGAAAAGAATAGACCCTTAGTTATTCTAAATTAAGAGTTAAATAGAAGGATCACTATTGTAGGAATGATTTTTCACTATGGGCCTTTTACAACAGCTTATGAAGAAGGCGAAAATAAAAAATGAGGCGGTGGCATTTTTATAGAAATTTTGAAAAAATGACTTTTAACTATGGTTCCTAGGAAGAACCGTAGAAAATGTCAAGGTTGGACCTATTACTATGGTTTTTTCCAAGCTTATTCCTAATAAAACAAAACTGATCCTCACTAAGGGGCTTAGTAAAGATATCAGCTAATTAAAGATCGGTAGGAATGAATTCAAGTTCAATATCACCCTTTTCGAATGATCTCTCGAAAATGATACCTGACCCTAATATGTTTAGTCTTTAAGTGCTAAACTGGATTCTTGGTGATGCTGATTGCACTTTGATCATCACACTTGATTGGAACAGATTTGAATGAAAGTCCAAGATCTTTCAAGTGTTGCTTTATCCATAAGATCTCGAGCACAACGACGCTCCAGCTGCAATATACTCAGCTTCAGCAGTTGATAGAGCTACTGAGTTTTGCTTCTTTGAGTGCCAAGATATCGTGGATTGACCCGTAAACTAGCAGGCTCTCGAAGTGCTCTTTCTGTCAACTTTGTATCCAGCATATTCAGCATCCGAGTATCTAGTAAGAGTCGGTTCTGAGTCTCTAGAGTACCATAGACCCAAATTCCGAGTCCCCGGAAGATATCTCGAATATTCTCCTCACCGCAGTGAGATGTGATTTTTTTGGATTAGCTTGAAATCTTGCACACAGACAAACACTAAACATGATTTCTGGCCTACTGGAAGTAAGATAGAGCAAAGATCCAATCATACCTCGGTAGAGTTTCGATCTACTCGCTTTACCTTTCTCGTCCGAGTCCGAGTTTTATGCAGCTGCTCATAGGTGTTCGCTGCATGTTTCGCATCTTGGAGTTTATAATTCTTCAGCAGCTCCTTGGTATACTTTGATTGATGGACATAGATGCCATCTTTATCTTGCTTGATTTGTAGGCCAAGGAAGAAATTGAGTTCTCCCATCATACTCATTTGAAATTCATGTCTCATTAACTCGGAAAAATCTCAACACAGAATTTCATTAGTAGCTCCAAAAATTATGTCATCAACATAGATCCGAGCAATAAGAAAGTCTTTCCCCTTGGTTTTTATAAAAAGAGTTTTGTCAATCTCACCTCTTCGAAAATCGTTTTCAACCAAGAAATTGCTCGGTCTTTCATACCAAGCTCTGGGAGCTTGTTTAAGACCATAGAGAGCTTTTTGCAATTTGAAAACATGATTTAGAAATTCGGAGTTTTCAAATCCAGGAGGTTGCTCAACATAGACTTCCTCTTCAATGAAACCATTGAGAAAAGCAAATTTAACATCCATTTGATATAACTTGATATTCATGCTAGATGCAAATGCCAACAAGATTCTAATAGCTTCAATTCAGCTACAGTGCAAAGGTTTCCCCACAATCAATCCCTTCTTCTTGATTGTAACCTTGACCCACAAGTCTAGCCTTATTTCTAACTACTAACCCACCTTCATCCAGTTTGTTTTTGAAAACCCATTTGGTTCCTATGACTGGGTGGTCAAAAGGTCGTTTGGTCGAGTCCGGACTTGGTTTCTTTCGAATTGATTGAGTTCCTCTTGCATGGCCTCTACCCATTCAGGTTCATTTAGGGCCTCTAGTGCATTTCTAGGTTTAGTTAATGATTTGAATGCAGTGAATTAACATAGATTTTGAAGAGAGGAACGAGTTCTTACCCCACTCGTTGATATAAGATAATATATTTTCTAGTGGGTGACTACAAGCATACTTGAATGCTCTACCTGTTCTTTGGTTCACCAGATCTGTAGGTTGAATTGGTTGATCTTCGTAGTCCGTTCTGAGTGAGCTTGTTCATCCGATTGACCTTTAACATTCTGATTTGGCTCTTGAGTTGTCTCATTCCGAGTCATGTTGTTCCGAGTCACTTCGTTCGAATGACTTCGTTCGAGTGGCATGGATTTGATTCTTGATGAGCTCATTTTCATCAAGATCATCATCTCTGCTGAGCTTCAGTGTCCGAGAATGTTGACTCACTTGGTTTTTCCTATTCAATCTCATCAAACACAACGTGGATGCTTTCTTCCACTTTGTTTGTTTTTTTATTGAAAATATGATATGCTTTGCTATGAGATGAATAACCAAGAAAAATACCTTCATCTCGACCTAGCATCAAACTTGGTCAGATGATCCTTACCATTATTGTGAACAAAGCACTTACATCCAAAGGATTTGAAGTATGAAATGTTAGGTTTCTTCCCTTTGTAGAGCTCATATAGAGTTTTCTTCAGGATGGGTCCGATGACGCATCTGTTTAATGTGTAGTTGGCTGTGTTGATCGCCTCAGCCCAGAAATAGTAGGGTAGATTATGTTCAATCATCATTGTCCTAACTATTTCTTCAAGAGTTCGGTTCTTCCTCTTCATCACTCCATTTTGTTGAGAGTTCTTGGCGCTGAGAAGTTGTGAGAGATGCCATTCTTGTCACGGAACTCTGCAAATTTTGAGTAGTCAAACTCCCTTCCATGGTCGGTTCGAATCCTCCGAATCTGAGTCTGAGACTAAACTTGGATTTTCCTGCAGATCTTGCTCGAACTCTTTAAATGCTTCATTTTTGTGCTTAACAAAACACAGCCAGGTAAATCGTGAGTAATCATCAACAATAACAAGCACATATGATTTACCTACGCAACTCTTGACAGGTATTTCACCACATAAATCCATATCCAACATTTCAAGCACCTTGGATGTGGAAACAATTTTCAGAGATTTGAAAGATGACCTGATTTGTTTCCCTTTTGTGCATACTTCACAAATTTTATCTTTCTTAAATGCACAGTTAGGCAAACCTCGACTAAACCATGAGATGCAAGTTTCTTAATGGTATGTATACTAACATGACTTAGTCTACAATGCCATGTCCATGAATCATCATGTAGAAATGCTTTTAAACAAGATAAATTCTGACTCGGGTGAGACAGAGGAATAGTATAAGTGTTACCCGATCTCTTACCCGAGAGCTTGATTTCCTTGGTAACATCATCCGAGATATAACAATTGGTCCGAGTGAATCTTACCTCTTGACCTTTGTCACATAGTTGAGAGATGCTTAGCAGATTGTATTTTAATCCTTTGACAAGGTATACTAGGCTGACCAGATTGCTTCCTTTTCCAATCTTGCCTATCCCAATTATCTGGCCTTTGTTGTCATCTCCAAACGTGACTTTTCCTCCTTTGTAATCTTCTAACTCGTAAAAGAGTCTTTAATCTCCCGACATGTGGCGTGAGCATCCACCGTCTAGGTATCAATGCCCTTTTGTTCTTTTCGAGCCACCTGCAAGTTAGAAACAAACTAATCTTTCTCAATTCCTCTAACGAACCCAAGTAACTCCCTTTACTGTGGTCCTTTCTCGAGGAAGTAGACTCTTGGGAACCCATATTTGAATAACTTTGGGTTTGGTCCGATTCGAGTCTTTCTTTTAGAGAACCGAGTCTCGTGCCTCTTTCTTTTGAAAAACTTTTCTTTTATGCATTGGTGGAGAAGGTTTTCTCCTGTAAGCTGGTCCGGGCTCAGTCCTCCTTTCATTCTTATGAATGGGACCGTGCTCAGCCTTTCCGAACTTCACAGCTTCGGAATCCTTTTGAAAAGTTCCGAGTAGGAATGGGATTCCTCCTCTTTGTTAAAACCAATCCCTTCTTTTTCGAAAGAGACACATTGCGATCCTATGAGCATATCAAGGTTTTTCTGACCTCGAGTAAATTTTAAAACAAGCTCTTGAGACTCATTGAGCTTTTGCTTCAGCTTGCTTATTTTCTCTTCGAGTGACTCAAACTCAATCTCATTGGATAGAGCACTAGTCTTGAGTTCTCTAGAGCAAGTCTCAGCTTTTCCAATTCATTTTTCAATGAGATGCTCTTAGAATTAACTAACTCAAGTTGTTCTTTAAACCGAGAAGAATCGGAATTGGACTTTTCTTCCAAAGTAAAAATGTATTTGGCTAAATCAACTTTGGAGAATTTGAGGAAGTATTCAATTACCTCCCGAGGATTTGTTTCCTCGCTGTCCGAGTGATCTAAGTCCGACTCGATTCGACTTCCGAGTCCGAGAGTGCCATCGGACATTTTGAATCATTTGAGTCCTCATCACCTTCGATGAGTCTTCATCACTCCAAGTGACCATTGTTAAGTCGTATTTTATACGTATTTTTAGTAGTTATTTAGTTTATATTATATAGTTTATTTTATCTAATTTATCCTATTTTGTCTACTTATAGGTAATGATCGAATAAAGTGGGAAAGAAGAGAAAAGACATTAAAAGTGGGTTTTTAGCTACCGACAAGCATCCTAGAAAAGATATGAAATCGGTCCATAAAAATAATATGTCATAAAATATTTATTTTATGATATTTTATTTTATGAATTCCTAATTGGAAGAGAAAAGGAAGCTTGGAAGAGAAAAGGAAACTTAGAAGAGAAAAATGAGGAATAACCCTAGCTCCTTCACCTTATATATACCACTTATCATCATGGAGGAAAGAAACACACACCAACTCACTAGCAGCCACACACACAGCTGCCCTAGCCACTCGCTGCCTCTCGGAACCCTTGCCCATGCTCGCCGCTTGCTCACGTTACGCTGCCCACACAAGCAGCCAGCCACCTAGCTGCCCATCTTCCCTTGCCCACGCTGCTGCTTGCTGCCGCTGGTCCTTGTTGCTGTCGCTGCCCATCTCCCACGCCAACACCATCATAATCATCTTCATCATCATCATCATCCCGTGGCCAAAGAAACTAATATCGGTAGTATTATTTAGTATTGTAATTTTTTACTAGTAAAGATTGAATTTTTATTATTAGATTAATATTAAAGATGCTAGTTTTATTTAGTTTACGTATTTTAAATTACATTATGTTTGAGTAAGTCTTTTTATACTTAGTATAATCTACTTGAAATCATGTTAAATTATTTATTTTGAAACAAAGTTTCGATCTTTATTGTCTTACTGATTCAATCCATGATTGTATGATAATTTGATTTTAATGTTTATGATTTTATGTCTAATTAATTAGAGTGAACGCTAATTGATTTTATATAAATTCATATGATAGTTTAAAGGGTTTAAGTACGTAATCGCTTGATCTTTTAGACATAAGTATCACCCTAGTTAATCATGGATGGCTCATACCCATCTCTTTTAATTAGGAAATTATCATAGATCTTCTTAAATCAATTTGCTAGTAGATTGATTATTAGGTGCTAGATGATGTTTTTCTAATACTTCATGCTCTAATTTGATTAAATTCTAGTGCGAGTGTTAGGGTTATCAATATTAGTACGGTTTATATTAGGGCTAGGCCTAAGTAAACTAATAACTAAGGAAAAACGGGAAGATCCGCTAGTGGTTGTCTTCTCGAGTTAGCTCATGGGTAGATCAATTTGTGTGTTAATGATAAATAATAATTTGCATGGTGGATATAGATTATACTAAGTGTTTTTATAAATTTTCTATCTTTGATAATTACTTGCTTGCTTTTTAGTTATTTTCTTGAGTTTGTCAATTTTTATTTACAAAGTTATAGTCTTTTATTATCAATTTCATTAACCCCCTAAAGATAAGTATTTTAGATTAGTTTTAGTAATTTTATTTTAATTTAATTTTGAGTCTTTATATATTTTAATTTTCAGATTATTTTTCTGTCAGTTTTTATTATGTTTGAGTCATATTGTTAGAAATTAGTTTTAAAATAGTTTCTTTTGTTATTTTTTGTGTTTTATTTTCTTTTAGGGTTTAGATAGAGTCCTAGTTTGCTGTGATTAAATTTTAAAATTTTTGGAATTAATTTGATATTTTTTCAGATTTAATTCTTGAATTTAATTACTGCAGATTTTTAATAAAATAAATTCGTAAATTCGGTTTTAAATCTTATTTTTATATTTTTAGGGTCTGGTTAGGTTTAGAAAATTATTATTATTATTCTGGGTAATTTTAGTATTTATTGTCGTAATTGATTTAGTGCAGAATTTTATTTATTTAATTTTCTATTTTAGAATTTATTTATTTTCTGCTTTAGTTTTCTGTTTTAATTATTCTAAAAAATTATAAAAAATTATTTCTGGGTTATTATAAACATTATATTCTGTCTGGGATATTTATTTATATTATTAGATAATTTTCTGTTTTTTTAGTTATTTAATTCTGAATTATTCTATGTTTTAATTTTCTATTTAAGTTTTTATTTGATTTTCTGTTTTGAATTTTCTAGAATTAATTAGGATAGTTTTGTCAAATTTAGATTATCAAAATAAAAGTGCATAATTTCAGAAGTTTTTCTCAGAATTAAAATTAGAAATTTAGCAGTTAATTTGATTTGTTTGAATTTTACAAAGTGAATAACTAGAATAGTTAGTTTAATTAGATTGATAGTTTGATTTTTATAGTATCTTTCCTCGTGGATTTGATTCCTACTTCCCCTTGCTATATTTTTTATTATAAGCTTAAGTAGTGGTTTAATTTGTAGTCAGTACGACAAGCTTAACGACCATCATAGCCTTTTTTCTTCTTTCTGTCTCTCTTCCTTCCGGAACCATCTTTGACTATGCGTTCCTTGTCGCCACATTCAAAACAGACCGAGTTCTTAGTTAAAGATAACTTTGAAGGGGAAGAGTGTTTACCTTTTCTATCCTTCTTGTCTTTCTTAAAGAACTCTTCTCTTGGCTTCTTATCCCATCTCTTGTGCTTCATCATTCTTTTGAAGCCTCTAGCAATGAGTGCCATGGGATCCTCTTTTGAGTCCGATGAATTCAGATTTGCTTCACTCGGTTTCTAAGGCCCTTAGTGCAATGTTCCTTTTAGTGCTGACCTTTGCATCCTCCTCTTCCAGGTGGATCTCATGGGTGAGTAGCTTCCTAACGAGTTCGTCCGGCTTCAATAAGGACAAGTTCTCGAGCCTCTTCAATGGTTGTCACCTTGGGACCCCATCTTCTCTTGGGTAGGCTTCTAAGTATCTTTCTGCACATTTCCTCATGGGAAATCTTTCTACCTAGAGATTTGAGATTGTTGGTAATCTCAATGAAACGGATGAACATCCGAGTGATGTTCTCTTCGGCTCCATCTTGAACAGCTCGTACTTGTGAAGATATTGGCTTATCTTCACTTGTCCGACTCGGCTTGTGCCTTCGTAAGTGTTGACAAGTGTATCCCACACTTCTTTGGCTATGTCACAGTCGACACTCGATTGTATTCTTCCGAGCTGATGGCGCACATCGGAATGTTCATCGCCTTAAAGTTCTTTCCGAACTTCTATGCTTCCTAAGTAGTGAACTCGGCTTTTGTCTTGGGCATGAGTCTTGTTTCTTCCATGTTCATGGGAATGTAGTTGCCTACTTGTACGATGTTCCGGACATCTTCATCATGATTTAGCAGAAACATTCCATGAGCTTCTTCCGAGTGCACGAAATTAGATCCTTTGAACTTCGATGGTCTCGTCGGAAGATCTTCCCTCATCGAATTCTCCATTGTTCCGAGCCATTTTGATCTTTAAACCTTTGGATGGTTAGATCCTTTCCGAAAGGCTAGGCTCGACACTAATTGAAGGTTTTCTCTTGGAGAGACTAAGTCACCCTAGAGGGGGCGAATAGGGTGATGGGAAATTTAAATAAGTAATGGAAGAATAAAACTAGACAAGACTCTGAGGAGAGTCCGAGTTTAGATTGGACTTAGAAAAGTGCTAACTTAAAAGTTACGTGAAAACCCTTCAGGGCGGAAAACCACGGTCAGTGCTAATCCAAGCACCAAGTCAAATCCAATATTTTGAATCCACAAAATACAGTAGAAAGACTCAACCAAAATTGCTCCCTTAGACAATTCCTTACAAGATTTTCCTCGACTCGAAATTACCTTATCTCGATCTAGTACTTCCTAACCGAGGTAACCTTTACAGTTAGGGACAACCGAGCTGAGTTAACCCTTACAGCGTAGTCAAGGGACCTTACTCGAGAGTAAGAATGAGTGTTTGTAAACTTATTACAAGACCTTATAACTCGGAAAGATGTTAAGTACGAGTTGGAGTTGTAAGTAGAAGATTGAGTATGAATACAATGACTTTTGCTTAAGTACCTGTATTGACAGTTGATTCAAGCAATCTTCAAGTCTTGAGAGTTGGCTTCTATTTATATATAACCAAGCAGATTAGTCGTTGTCACTATCTTCCGACTGGAAGTCCTTTGTGACCATTGCAATGGATTTTTTAAGTCACTCGTAAAATATCCATTGAGGTGTGAACGTTGGGCAATAGCTCTTGACTCCTTTAGAAGTCCCAATCCACTCGGTGGTGTCCGAAAAGTAGGGTGGAAACCACCGTTGAGCTTAGCGTTGTCGATTTCCAGCTTTGGAAACAGACAACCCCGACACGATGTCTCGTCTTTGGTCGGAGGTAGAAAAAGCCTTGTCTGCTGGTGATTTAACATCTTGAAGCTGGTTACTTTTGTATTTCAAAAATAGGATAGCCTCGTTTGAATAACCTTCAAAAGTAAATCAATTTGGTTCTCAAACTATAAAATACTTTGGTTCAAGATTAGACACAAATAATAATTTAATTAAGATAAATAAGTGCATAATTATCTCGAGTCCTAAAGGAGTGGAATTTTATGAGTCTAATATCCATTATACTCAAATTCCATCTTAGTCAATCTAGAAGTAAAGCAAGTCGGATAAATAACATCGGAGTGAAAAGACTGGATCTAGACTGCCAATGTTCAAACCACGCATGCTGACTTAGAAAGATGAATTAACACAAGTAATTCAATCAAACTTAGATCATGAAGTCGAACTGAGTTTATGCATAATAGAACAAGTGTTTGAATATGCAATATATTCGAGTGTTGTCCGAGTGACTCGTAACTGTGTGTGAAATGATAAAATAAGAATATGCTTTCCGAGTTAGTCATAATCAAAAGAGAACATATGCGATAGTTTCGTAACACTCGAAAAGATGCTATATCACTTAGAAAAGCTTATAAAACAGATAGAATGACTTTTAATCAAAACCTTATAAGAGATAAAGTTCTATACCTAATTCCTTGATGGAACTCAGAATGATGTATATGGCAGTGTCCGAGTCTTCAATTGTGAAGTTAGAAATTCTTCAAATGTAGTTTGATAATCCCATGCTTACTTGTGTATTTTGTGCTTATTTTGCTTAGCAATATATGCTTTCATAATTATTACGCGTATTTAATGTCATACTATATGACATAATGATGAAAGTACTTTTGGAATTATATGAGGTGAATCACTTCTCATGTTTAGGAGTGTGCTATGGATCGAATGTGGATTTATTGTGATTGACGGATTGTATATTATCGGGATGGTATTAACAAGTTTATTGAGACTATCATCGAATATGCTACCAAATCAAATGATGAGTTGATTTTATGTCCGTGTTGAAGATGTTTTAACTCTTCAAATTGAAGTCTATTATTGTAAAAGATCACATATTTTAGTTTGGCTTTGACATATCTTATAAACCGTGGATATGGCATGAGGAATAGGAGTCTCCGAATCATAACTTAAAGAAGAGGAAGGCAATGATGAGATTGAAAGTAATATGGAAATAGATGATCGAGCTGATGTTTGTGACATCAAAGGTGATTTAGTTTATCAACTCGTGTGTTTTGAAGTAATTGTTAGCCGATTCGAAGAAGCCTCCATATCCGGGTGTAAAAACTTTACCCGTTTATTAGTTACGTTGAGGTTGTTTAACTCGAAAACAGTTAATAACTCGGAGTGACAAAAGTTTCACATATTTTGCTAAGTGAGTTGAAAGATATACTTCTATAAGGCAATGTCCCCAATTATGTATACGAGGTGGAGATATTGTTATGTCCTATGGGCATAGGTTACAAGAAGATATATGCCTGCCTCGACCAACAATTGCATATTGTACCGAAAAGAGCACATAGATAGACATGAATCTCCTAAATGTGGTATACCTCATTACAAAATGAAAAACATAGATGGAGAGAGTTGAGATGGACCTCTCATAAAGGTGTTAAGGTACTTACCGATAATACCGAGGCTTAAGCGGATGTCTTCAAGTGCATATGATGCCAAGAACTTGATATGGCATGCCGACATGAAGAATCTCTTACAAGTTAAGTCACCCTACGTATTATACTTAATGGAAGAAGATAGATTCTATGTTCACTAAATTTCGTAGGGAGGCAAGGAATTTGCATCATGTTCTTTTCATAGATGGAATAAACCCGCATGGTAACCTCTCGAGTACTTAAGTATGATCGACTTGCCCTCTATATGTTTTGAATTGAAGTTATTCATCTAATTTTAGGATTAAGAAAGAAGCATCCTAAAAGAAATTCACAAAGCTATCTGTTATAACTAACTCAAGACTTATGCCTTAAAAGGATACTTGTCAAAGTCTTAGACTCGCTTCTATTTCATAAAGTAAAACCGCTCAGCTCATCTTAACCGAGCTTGATTGACCCACTTAGTTCTTAGTAATCGACCCACTCGGTCTAGACTCGGACAGACTACTATAGGAACCACTTTTAACTACAGTTCAAAATGACCTTTAGCTACGGTTATCCGGCATCGTCTATGTGGTTATAATTGTATGTGGGCATCTTTTAGTACGCTTCAAAACCATAGTAAAATAATTCCTATGACGACGGTTCTTGAAGAGAACCGTCGTCACAGTGGACATATAACGATTATTCTTCAACAGAACCGTCGTCATATTTAGACCTATAACGAGTGTTCTTAAAGAGAACCATCTTCATAGGATGACGTATAACGATGGTTCTTCAGGAGAACCATCATCATATGTTCGGCCAAGACCTATTACTATGGTTCTTCCTTAAGAACCGTAGTAATAGGTCTGAATTTTTTTATAATTATTTTTGTGTTTGCTTGCCCCCGTACAGTACAAAATAACATATATACAACCATTTACAAACTCTTTCAGGTATACACAAACCGCAATCCAACGAGTCTTGAACAGAATATATACAAACCAACAGATTCATCACATTTGTGTATGGTACATATAAAAAGACAGCTTAAAAATATATATACCTATGTAAATATATAGCTATGTAATTGTATACCTATGTATATATGTACTTATAATCGTATGACTATTAAAATCACAAACTTGACCAATCAAATAATGAAGAATAAGTGTAAATATATACTTATGGCTTTATACGGTTATATACAAACTCCGCCCAACCTTGTTTTAACTTGTTAAGCACTTCATCCGTATGGGGAGTGGGTGGATCCTTTCTCGAGAAATATTGTGACCAATATTGTGAAAAAACAAATTAATTAGGTCAAGTACAAGTGTTAATCAAGCTGCAAAGAATATTAAAAAATTTAATTTATTCATAATCAAATACAAATGCAAGTGCAAGTACCTCATTGGGATTAGAATTATTTAAATCAAGCCTAGTAACAATCTCTTTCATGTAATGGAGAATGTAGAAGCCGCACTCCACGGTCCCTAGTTGTTTATGGCACTATAAGTAAAATAGATTCCTAACACATGCATAATTAATTAGTACTTTATAGCTAGCACGTTATATGAACTGAAAACCTCGAAGATATAGTCGGCTTGTTCATCTTGTTTCTGCCCTAATCCTTGAATGGAATTAGGGTTGAGAAACCGAACCAACTCGCTTCCCATCTCATGAAGCCACCTTACATATTAATGATATGTATATTTAGAAATTGAAACTAATAGTTAAAAAATAAACTTATGAATATAGTTACTCATATAATGTCAATCATAATAGCGAAGCGCCGATCTGTTCTATCTCCAAAAATTGGAGTATGTTGTCCGGGAAGACATAGAAGGCCATGTCCCCATTGTCCCTTTCACGTTGCCCAAACATGTGACCTAGCACGCAGATTGGCTTCATTGTATCTGCTCATAAAGTCTTCACATAACTTTGCGAGTAGCACACCAATCTGTGCGGGACTCGTGAATGGATACAAGAGGGGACTGCTCGGATGACGAACAGGAGTCGCCGAATGCTTGCTTGTGCTAACAGAGGGAGATTGAGTGTCCTTTATCCCACTCTCGGATTTGTCTCCGATATCCTAGTCAATAATTAATACAAAAATTAGAAATATATATATTTGATATTAAGAACAATTAAATCTAATATTTTAAAAAATGAATTACCGTAGAGAAGATGACCAAACTCTTAGGCCAATGAAGAAAAGTGTTAACCGCATCGTCAACAAGTGTGGAGGTCCGATGTCCGGATGGGTAACTCGGCTTGCCTTTCTCGTGCATGACCTCTCTCACACTCACCATCACCTCATCATCTAGAACAGGTGCCCCGTAAACGATGGTATCCGACCTCCATGGGAAAACAATACCCGATGCCACAAAATGCTTTAGGGGAGGGTGATGAAAAGCTAGCATGCACTTTGTCGATCGCATAAAAATAAGCATAACAATTACAATCAAGGGATCACCTTTGACATAGAAGTTAAACTACCTAAAAATCCCGAAAATAAACGAACGAGTTTCCCTTAAAAGTAAACATTTTCCCAGGATAATGGCCCTCATCCGAAACAACAAAAACATACTATAAGTAATTACTCAATGGCCACACGTCGAGTTCCACAACAACCACACAATATACACCATTCATTGAACAAAATTATACACCAATAAGTCAAAATATAAACATGCATATAAATAACGGCACTCATCCGAAACGACAAACACATACTATAAGTAATTATTCAACAAGATGATACACCAATTAGTAAAAATATAAATATGCATGTAAATACAATTAGGTTGCAAAATCTAAATTATATCTAGCATAACTTCAAATTGGTCAACGAGTGAGCTTCCGTTTGCGCTCGCCAATGTGTGGGGTGAGAATGGACATAAATCATCCAAGTTGCTAGGTATCGACATACCCATATTGGTGAAGTATGCTATGACGTATTCCCTCATCCGGGCATGCATCCGGGCCTATATCTCTCGCCCTCATCTCGCGCCTTGATCCGCGCCTTCATATCTTCCATCTCGTGCAGCCATTTGGGACATTTGGCACTCGTTGGTTCTCGCATTTAGGCGAGCATATGGGCCTACATTTGGGTCATTTAGGCCTCCATATGTGCTTAGCTGGAAGAGATGGGCGCTTCTTCCTAGCCCCATAGTGCTCAACTATCCCCACCCTCCCACCGACGACTCGAACATGACCAGGATGCTCATTTCTTTGTGCGGCAAAGGCTAGCTTGTCCCTCCTCCCGGTGGTGTCAGCAAATTTTAAAGTCGATGTCCGAGACAAAGACCCCGTAAGAAGGAAAAAATTAATCATTTGGTCATAACTCGTTACAAACAGAAAAGCCGTAAATCGGAACAACTCATACTTGGCCGACAAGCCTGTTTGTTTCCGTTTTGGGTAAAATTTTATTTCTAAGTTTAATGAGGTTCTCTTTACCGAATTTTCGCTTTCTAGAGTTGGTAAAACAAATTTTTGGAAGCTAGGACCTAGGCTCAATGGCTAGGCGACTCGGTTATTCTACCCGAAGACTCAATGATTTTCTCTCAAGGCGGACTATTTAAACACCGCTAGCAAAATGACGAATAGCGACGTGAAATAGAGACGGATTTTTGGAAATAGCGACCGAATTATTTCCGTCGCGAAAACCGGTCGCTAAAATTTAGCGACGAAAATTTTTGAATCGCTAACTAGCGACTGGAGCAGCGACGAAAATGCCTTCTGTTGCTGATGGAAATTAGCGACGAAATACATTTTCCGTCGCTGAAATTAGCGACGGAATTTGCAGTATTTCCGTCATTGTTTTCCGTCGATGTTCCGTCGCCGATCCGTCGCTAATCCTTCGCCGATCCATCGCTATCTAGGCAGAATTCCAAAATAGCTTTTTCTAATTTTTCGTTAACCTAGTACAAAAAATGTGAATGGATATACAAATCCAACATTCACATATGTGACAATTAAATTTCACATTTACATATTTCGACCACAAACTACTTCATCCATGTTGGATATAGAAATCCAACATACAGCTTCAAAATCATCAACAATCCAAACATATTTACAACCAATTCACAAGTTCACAAAAACAACCATATAAAAGTTCACAACGAACCATAAACACATTATGTGAAAAGTTCGCAAAATGTTCACCAATACACAAAAGTTCACAACGAATTCAGGATCCTTCCTCTTCCTCTTCCTCTTCCTCTTCCTCTTCCTCTTATGGTTGTACCTGGTCTACGGTGAGATCCGGATGCTTGCTAAGATTCATAAATTCGAGTGAAGCGTGCTATTGGCTCAGTGAACTCGTCCACCTTTTTTTGAGCTGCCTATTTTCCATCCCAAGCACACAAGCATGCTCAATCCATTGATGTAACTCGAAGTTAAATTATGCACTATTACTCTCAAATCCGAGTCATCCGGAGTAGCGACTTCCGGTGATTTGAAGGACATGGTTGGTTTTAAGTTTTTAGCCTGAGATCCAACTCTATAAATGTGACCTTTCTTGTTTGCATTGGCTTTTACCCACAACTCTTGTTGTGAAGGGGTGGACACATGATCCTCGGAAGAGTTGGGGTCATCAGTAGAAGGTTGAGTGGGTTGAGTGTTTTGCAACTTTTACCACTCTTTTTCAAACTTTTCCTGAATAATATATATATATATTTGAGGCATGTAACTATCACAGGTTGTCAAAGAAGACCATATATTGAAAAATATGAAAATTGCATGTATAAGGTAACTCACATAAATGGCCTTGGATTTTTGGTCGACCCATTCGTCCTTTTTTGTTTTGTGGGTTCGTAAAAATAGTTGGGTCGGTAGAGGAAGAACTCCTTTAAGTTCCTTCATCTAAATACAAAAAATTTAGTAGATATTCAATTTACTAATATGAACATGTTAATAGTTGCATGTGCAATTACTAAAGGGGTATGTACCAATCGCCGCTTATGCTCCGTCATAGGGATTGAGCCACAAGTATGGAGCGATAAACCAAGTCCACCTTGATCAAGCATTGCAGCTTTTCCGAGCCTCGCTCACGTAACTTCTTATACTCGGCAGCTTCCCAATACTCTAACAACTCTCGCCAATAGTTGTCACCCAACCATTTCGGCTTCTTCTTATTTTTCCTTGCTTTCAAGCACGAATTCCTTTAATCGATCACTTCCTTTCTTCTCAAAATTTCTTCTTATTTGGACTTCATCAGTTGGAGAACAAGTGTAAAATTTCTATATAAATGAAAAAGTAGTTTATAAGTTATGAAATTATAATATAATGCTCAAACATACACAATAAGTCATTATGTTACCTCAAATTCGTAAAACTAAAGATTTGTCACTACCTTGAACTCAAAAAACCACAGATCACGTTATGATCGAGGAACTTTACCCCATGTAGGCCATGCTCCGACATACTTGCTTTGGAAGATGTGGAAAATTGTGCCCACAACTTTAACAACGGGGAAGAACCTAATCAAGAAACATATAAAACAGCTTAGTTATACTATTCTACTATTAAGCTTAATTTATTTTATTACTTATTATCACACTTACCCTTCACCATCCGGCTCAATCTGAATCTTTTCCTGGCTGCTAGCATTGCTTGATTCAAGACTAGCATGCTCGTTGCCCGCATCAGCTGCCCCATCATTTGTAGGCCTTTGTGGTGGCCTTTGTTCGGCACCAACGTGGATGCATGGTATAAGGGTCGTACAATATTGGTTATACGCGTACGTATGAGGCGGGTTTGAGTCCATATGAGCATGTTGAGAATATGGAGGTTTAGGATGAAAGACCCACCCATTGGGCTTTGCATGTGTGGGATGTTTGGAAGTTAGAAATAATGAGGGTTGGGAATGAATGACCCACCCATTGGAGTTTGGTTGTAAGGGAGTGTGGAGATAGTACTCCACCTACAGGAGACTCGAAGGTAAGGAGGGTTTTGAGGGGGCTAGAAGTGCTTACATCATTACCTTCACCATCGGTATTGACGTTTCTAGCCCTTCCCTAGTAGCTGATCTTTTCGACCTGCCTCTACCTCGCTCCATATTTCCCAACATAAACAACATAAAAACATTAGTAAACATCCAACAGTTAAAGTGATTCAATATAAAACAACATATAAACATGTAAGCGTTAGATATAAATATTCTTCTATTAAGAAAATATGCTTCAATTGTTTCACCTTCATTACATTAATAAGAATTCATTTGATTACAACATAAATGAAAGTGATTCAATATAAAACAACATAAAAAGAACATCATCAACTAGCCAACATCCTCATCATCAAGTATCATCATCGTCTTCGTCACTATCCTCTTCGGCATCATTGAATATGAGATGTTCTTCTTCCTCATCGGTGATGTTATCATCATCCCATTCACCTTCCTCATCTTCTTCACCATCCTCTTCTTCACTAACATCCTCAATCCCATCTTCTTGGTTTAAAATAACATCATCAACTAATTCTTCTGCTGATATTGAGTTATCAACCAAAGTGTCGGGCAAAGTTTCCATTATAGGATCGATCGTACCCATACTATCCTCTTGGAATGCAAGAGTAATAGTATATTGGTCATCAACTCGGCCCTTGGTTTTGCTGCCACTACGACAAACCAATTCAGCTTTTCTCTAGGGATCTCTTGTGGATATGACATATAATACACCCGAGTTGCAGTACTAGCAAATATGAAAGGATTGTACTTACGATAACGCCTTGCACGATGCACTTCAACATACGAACTAAATTTATGGCATCGAGTTCCCGAGGACGACTAGGGTCAAACCAATCGCATTTAAACAAAGCACACACCTTTTTATTGGTTCACCAACATATTCAACTTCAACTACTTCTTGCAAGATGCCATAGTAATTATTTTCAACATGTCCTCCATCGGTTCCTTTCACACAAACACCACAATTGAAGATCATCTTCCCTTCATTTCGAGCCTCGTATGAAATAACATTCCATTCACCGTCTATGCTGCCCATGTTTTCACTCTCCTTAAAGGACCTTGAGCTAATTGCATCAAGTAAACATGTTTTTCATCATAATATACTCGATAACAATAAATCTGTGTCAATAACATAGTATTGGTTTAGTTTATTAAAATTAAAAAACCAATTCTAATAAATTTGAGGCATGAGCATTAAGTCTTAATATATGATGCTCACAACTCCTTTGAACCAATCTTCGAACTCACTTTCCACCATTGCATCAATTGTCGCATCACTAACATCAGCATACATAGCTCGTTTTTGGTCTTCGAAGAGACCGAGTTTAAATTGTTTATTAATATTACATCATCGTTGCGAAAAAATTGATTGAAACGAGTGTTGTATAGGACAAGATAAACTCACTCAAGGTAAGGTTTAACTTTGGAACAGTTCAAGTAAAACATGGACATATGCAGCCGTCTTTTCCTTATCATCAAGGAAACACGGAGTGAACTTCCCAATTGCAGCACCTTCCGGTATGAATACCGAAAGAGTAGGATTATGGTATGAAACTTCACTCCCTTCATTTCATCAACTTCTATTTCGCATACAAGGCACGTTAGAGTCGAAATAGTAAGATGCAAAATGTGTTTCTTCAAATCGTGCATATTTTTAAGTGATACTCCCTTCAGGCTTCAATTTGTTTCCTATGGATCTCTTCAATAGGCCAAAGAACCTCTCAAATGGATACATCCACCGGTATTGTACCGGACCACCCAATTTTGCTTCCTCCGCCAAGTGAACAGGCAAGTGTTCCATCACATTGAAAAACGCAGGAGGAAATATTGTTTCCAATTTACAAAGTGTTATTGAAATATTTCGATGCATTTGCTCTAACTCCGCATCCTGTAAAACGGATGGGCAAAGGTTCTTGAAGAACTCACTAATTTCAATGAGAGGCGCTAAAACCTCGTCCGGGAGTGCACTAAATGCTATTGGAAGAAGACTCTCCATGAAAACATGACAATCATGACTTTTCATGCTATGGAACTTAGTGGAGTTTGGGTCTACAAGGTATGAAATGTTAGGACAAGTAATCATCCGGCATTTTCAAGTCTCTTGCTCATTCACATATTGCCCTCTTCTCGCTCCAACGTCAACACATATTTTGCCTTCGGTTTGAGAATTTTACCATTTAGTCCATGCTTTAAATTCAACTCCACACGATCACACAACTCTTCCAAATCCATTCTTGCCTTGATATCATCCTTTGTTTTCCTAGGAATATCCATAACGAGTGTTAATTATATTCTCAAAAAGTTCTTTTCAATGTGCATCACATCTAAGTTGTGGCGAAGCAATTGATCTTTCCAATATGGAAGCTCCCAAAATATGCTTTGTTATGTCCAATTATGATCCTTTTTGAACCCCGAAATGTTGATTTCCTGCTCTTCTGTTACTTTGGGAAATTTTTCAACCCATTGTTTTATTTCTTCCCCATATATCGATGAGGAGGACCTGAATGTACAGCTTTTCCTTTTGTAAACGCTGTGCTATTCCTTTAGAACGCGTGACCTCGTGGCAAAAGCTGCCGATGGAAATCAAACCATGAAAATTTTCGCCCATTTCTAAGTTTTAATGCTTTTCGTTGATTCATACATACCGGGCATGACATGGCACCATGAGTACTCCATCCGGACAACATATCGTATGCCGGGGATCATTAATGGTCCACATCAACGCAGCCTTCATGAGAAAGTTCTCACCTTTTGAAATATCATATGTTTCCACACCATCTTCTCGTAGTGTTTTCAACTCGTCAATAAGAGGTTGCAAATACACATCAATTTTATTTTTTGGATTTGTAGGCCCTGGTATGATGCATGTCAAGAACATATAAGGCGTCGTCATGCACAACTCGGTGGTAGATTATATGGTGTAACAACGACTGGTCGGATTGAATAAGACCTTGAACGTTGGCTGAATGGATTAAACCCATCCGCGCATAAACCAAGTCTAATATTTCTAGGCTCAATAGCAAATTTGGGGTGAACTCTATTAAAATGTTTCCATGCTTCACCATCCGAAGGATGACAAAGGACACCATTCTCTCTTACATTCTCATAATGCCATCTCGTGTGCTTTGTTGTGGTTTTTGAAGCAAACAAGCGCTAAAGTCTTGGTATTAATGGCAAGTAATGCATCCTTGCAAACAGAGTCCTTTGACTTTTCCTTCAACTTTAATTTCAACAATAATTTCCAACAAATAACGCACACACAATTATAATTTATATAATTATTTCAAAATTTATAGCAATCGGTTCATTTCTAATTTCACGCAAGTAACCACTATTTATTAATAATTTGTCAAATGTTCAATAAATTTATAAATAAACCACAAATAATTGCACATATATAAATCACAAATAACATTTACTTCAACTTCAACAATAATTTCCAACAAATCTAACCTCACATATACTTTAAACAACACAACTTTTATACATAAATAACATTTACTTCAATTTCAAGAATAATTTCCAACAAATCTAACCTCACGTAGTTTAAACAACACAACATCTATACATAAATAACATTTACTTCGACTTCAACAATAACTTCCAACAAATCTAACCTCACATACTTTAAACAACACAACATCTATACATAAATAACACAATTGCACATTTTTCTTTTCAAATTCATTCACAAACAACATTAATTTGTAGCAAATTATATAAAATCATCGATTTGAATTTAAATTATTGAAAACCCTAAATCTAATAACAATCAAGAAAACAATACCTTCAAACTAGGCGGCGGCAGGATAGGCGTGCGGTGGCAGCGGCGGCGACGGTGACCTCCTCCAGCGGCAGCAGCCGGCGGCCCAAGGGGCGGGAACAACCAAGGAGAACTCACCCGTCTTTGCCTTTCGGGTTCCTCAGGCGGCGAACCAAGGGCGGCGGACGGAAGCGGGGCGGCCGGGGACGGGGCAGCTGTCGACCGGCGGCCGGAGGGGTTGTGGACACGTGGTGGTGGGCTGGGCATTCTCGCTCACAAAATCGCTCGCATCCTCTCTCTCTTCGCTTGGGTGCTTCGGTCCGGCCGAAAGGCCATATCTAAATTTTATTCATAGATAGTGACGAACTGTTCCGTCGCTATCGACTAAATTAATTTAATTATACTTTTTTTTCCTAGATCCGAAAATTGTAAATACCCCGATTACGGCTTAGGGACTGAATATTCCGTTGCTAACCCCTTCAATGACTGAATAGCGACGGATATGTTTTTCCGTCGCTAATTCCAAATTAGTGACTGGATATCTTTTTGTCGGCTTCCGTCGTTGATTTCGTCGCTGTTTGGCGACTGAACCGTACCAAACACTAATTTTTGTCGCTAATTAACAGCTTTGTAGTAGTGAAAGAAGCCTTAGCACAAGAGTCTTACTGAAAAGAAATATAATATACATCCGGCTTATACCTCTAACTTTGTAATCTTACTCTTTATTTTTCAAATACTTCTCTCACTACCAAAAGAATGGTCATTAACAATGGTTAAAAAAGACTTTTAACAATGATTAACAATCGTTGTCTAAGTGAGCATTGTCGTGACTTAGTATCTTTGACAACCTGCTTTACAACCGTTGTCAAAGATCACTTATAGAACCGATTCTAAATTACAACCATTGTAATAGGTGAGGACTATTACAATGGTTTTTATGAACAACCTTAGTTAAAGGCCTTACCACACCAGGTCTAATTACAACACTTCTTCGGGAACCATGGTCAAAAAAACTTATACCGGTTATCCCCTGTAACCGTTGTCATAGGTAAGGACTATTTACAATGATTATTTTGGATAACCGTAATTAAATTTGTCCTATGACTTCGATTGTACAGGAGATTGTCATTAATCGTAATAATTTGAGGATTATTACAACGTGTGTTCATCGATAATCGTAGTTAAAAATATCCAATGACTACGGTGATACAGAGAACCCTAGTCATAGGCCTAACCATATAACTACAGCTTCCCTTACCAACTCGTTGTCAAAAGATTTTTTTCGCGGTCATGCCCCTACCAATATATACATTTCTTTTGTTATGAAGCAACAACAAACTCAAAGTACTATCCAATTTCATTCATTTTTCAACAAAGATATTTACAATGACAAATATACAAATCAAAATGTGAAAACATACAAAACACTTAATAAGAAATAAAATAATTTGTCTACGTCTGGTTTGAGTTTAGCGATTAAGAGTTATGAGTTTGATTAATTTGCAAATCCAAGTCATAAATCTCGTCGGTTTCGTCTATTGTGTCTCGTGATTGAGTCGTTGTTTTTGTCCAACTTTAATTCTTAGTCTTTATTTCAGTTTATTAGTCCAGTTTCTAGTGAGCTCAGCTTATTTGTTTTTAGTTTTAGTGTCTTATTTTTGTTTTATTATTCTATTTTCTTCTTAAAAAATCAAAAATCAAAAAACCAAAAAAAATATTTGTGGGCTGCTAGTGCATGTGCTATTGGATTAGAGAACCTACAAGAAGAAGACTTATTAGGATTGAATTTCCAATTGAAACGGAATCCAAACCTAAAGAAGAAAAAATGACTAAATTTGGACCAGATGAGAGGACCTTGAGTGATATCTTTTATCCTCCTAGGAGTTCTAATCCTTCGTGCTTTAATTTGCCTGAATCGGGACCAAATGTGACTTTGTTACTTAGACCTCATTATACTCAAATGCTTCCAAAATTTCATGGTTCCGAAGATGCATACATATTTTTGATGGAATTTGATAAAGTTATTTCTATGATGCATTTTCCCGATGTTTATATTGATGAAATTAGAATAAGATTGATTCCTTTTGCCTTAAAAGATGTTGCTAAAAGATGGATGTATAGTTTAGATGCCAATCCTTTTTCCACTTGGGATGACTTTGTTAAGGTGTTTTTGAGAAAATATTTCCCGAATGGTAAAATTGTGAAGCTAAGGAATGAGATTAATCAATTTATTCAAATGGAAAAGGAGACGTTTTGGAAATACTTGGAACAATTTAAGAACTTGTTGGCCCAATATTCCCATCATGGTTTAGAATAGTGGTGTATGTGCCAAATTGTTTACGAAGGACTTGACCAACGTACTAGGACCCCGCTAGAGTCCGTGTGTCGTGGTGGTTTTCTGTCTAAAAGTACTATAGATGCTTGGAAATTTTTAGAGGATTTAGCAAAAAAATGATACAATGGGAAACCACTAGAGATAAGAGTCTAAGTTCTAAGATAAATGGTGCAAAGGGGGTATTCCTACTGCTTTCGATATGAGTCACCTTGAGTCCAAAGTTGCTGTAATTGAAAGCATGTTAAGGGGTTTAACTGTTCAACCCCAATCTTCCCATAATTCCTTGATGTCATGTTCTCACTACCAAGGATTAGATCACTTAGTGAGCGCTTGTCCCCACTTGACCACGAGGTCGGAGCAAGGGCAAGTGACTGCTGCATTCCAAAGGACTAAGTTTGACCCTTATTCCCCTCCCTATAATGAAGGTGGAAACATCACCCTAATTTTTCTTGGTGTAATGGACCTAATGTTGTAGGTTAGAACATTCCCCAACCCACCTCATTACCTTCTCGGCTCTTACCAAAGGCTGGCTTATCCAATTGTGCCTAATGCACCCGGACCACCACCTCCCATGGTTCAGACCCAAACTCCTCCTGGTTATACTGATTATGATAAGAGAGTTAACAACCCCAAAAGATCGCAGAATAACCTCGAGAAAATGAAGAAAAATATAATTGAATACTTGACGCAATTGACCCAATTTATGATCTCTAACTCTAAAGAGAAATGGACTTTTCCTAGTCAACTAGAGGTGAACCCAAAGAATATAGGCCCTTCTTCCGCTAGGGGGCCTCTTGTGAATGATAATGTGAAGAGAGTAAATGCGATTATATCCCTTAGATCGAGAAGAGAAATTGATAATCATTTGAGTGACCAAGTGAGGAAAATATGTACATATCCTCACACCTTCTTTGAAAAATCATCTCCCTCTTCTACCCAAGAGACTTATTCATCTAGTACTTCTAAGGACACTACTGATGGTGTTCCTGAAGGGACTTCGTTAGCCCTTATACCGAAAAAGAGGAAACTAATGAGAAAGATACTACCGATACAGAGAAACCTTCATCTCCTATAGATTCACCCTCTCCTGCTCGTTATACGGACTCATGAGCCCATAATTCCTTTTCCCCATCGGCTGAAAAAGAAAGATTAGAATAATGTTGATAAGATAAGAGAGACTTTCTCTCAAGTCAAAATTAACATTTTATTATTAAATGCTATTCAGCAGATGCCTCCATATGCCAAATTCTTAAAAGAGTTGTGTACTACAAAGAGAGCTACTAACTAAAAAGGCCTTCCTAACTTATAATGCTAGGTCTATCATCATCCAACAAATTACGAGTGAAGTATAAGGACCCCGGTTGCTCGACTATTCCTATAGTTATTGGGGAACGACGCATTAATGGAGTTTTACTTGATTTAGGGGCTAGTGTCAATTTGATACCCTTCACCGTGTATGAAAAACTAGGGTTAGGTGAACTCGAAACCTACTAAAATGATCATCCAACTGGCTGATAGATCGATTAGATTGCCTTTCGGTGTGGTAGAGGACGTAATGATTAAAGTTGATGAATTTATTTACCATGTTGACTTTGTTGTAATGGAAACCGAAAGAGTCCTTAACCAAAGGAGTCGACTCTTGTTATATTAAGACGTCATTTCCTAACTACTGCCAATGCTCTTATTAACCGTAGGGATGGTATAATGAAACTGTCTTTTGGCAATGTGACTCTTGAAGTGAATATTTTTAAGTCACAAAGACAAACCGATGGATGTTATGGTTTTGAAATCTCCTCAATTAACTCGGATAGAAGATTCTATTTCGATGAGCATGATGATTTATTACCTATTGAATATGAGTCTTCTATCTTGGATAATGAGTTTGAGTATGATGTGCTTGAAACTTATGAGATACACTCCATAAGATCTAAAACTTTTTCTAAAAAGGTTGCTAGTTTTGATGCACCTACGAGACCATATCAAATTAAAACCTCCCCGATCCCGCATTGCTTAGCTATGACTTGAAACCAAGTGAGCTAGAAAAGATTAGAACTTAGACTCGTGAGACCGTTAGATTTTCTAATAGAACCAAGTTGTACCCTAACAAACACATTCTTAAGAAAGAGCTTTTTTGGGGCATGAAAGTGCTCTTATGTGACTTTGGGCTCCATCTTTTCCAGGGAAATTAAGGACTCATTGGACGGGTCCGTTTGTTATTACTCATGTTTTTCCCTATGGTGCGGTTGAAATACAGGATCCTGAAAGTGGTGCTAAGTTCAAAATAAACGGCCAGAGATTGAAACAGTTTTGGAGCTACCAAGCACAAAAGATGTGGAGTGTCCGATACTCCGCAAGCCAATATATGAATAGTAATGTGTTAAGGGAGCAGATTCAGTGCATCTAGCACTCGACGTAGTTTGATAGAAACTTCTTTCTCTTCATCTTTATTTTGCTTTCCGTATATATTTGATGCTTTATTTTCTTCTTCCTTGAGTCATGTCTTTTTCTTTATTTGAGTCTCTTTTTCTTTTGTAAATATTTGTTTTTCTTTTTAGTTTATTTTTTAGGTTATTTGCACTCACAATGAGGACATTGTCAAATTTAGGTGTAGGGGTAGAGAAATTATTCTTTTTGAAAAAAATCCAAAAAAATTTTCTTTTATTTTAGGAGATATTGTATATACTCTTATTGATTTTTGAACCATTGTGACTTAGCTGTTAAGTTGTAAAAGGGAAATATACTTGATGACACTTATCTCTAAGATGACAATTCTAACCTCATTTTTCTAACCTTGGCATAGCATAAGAATTTGTAGAATCCGCACCTACCTTTATAAATTGCTCTTAGATTTGAAGCTTTCATTGATTGATTCACCAATTTGTCTTAAGTACCAAAAATAAATTTCATGTCGTTATATTTTGCATTAAAAGAAAAAAAGAAAGAAAAAATGGGAATGACTAGAACCCTTTGAGGCATACGTTACGAGGTGCTACCCTTTGAGACAATAGTTGCTATTGGGCAAGACTTGCTTCCCAAATGAAAAAAAAAAATTGAAAAAAAAGTACTAATCAAGTGGGTTGAATCAGTTGTGTAAGCCTAAAGTAAGAGAAGCAGTGATACACTTGGACATCACGCACTAGGACAGATTCACCTGTTCTTAATGGAATAAAGAGGTGAAAACATTGATGTATGATTGTCGTCAAAAGAGTGTAAGGTTTGATATATATAATATATCTAGATACAAATTGATACATAAGTACCGAAGGTGATATGATTGATCGGGATATGTATACATGTTCTCCCTTTTGTAAATAATTTTTGTAAAAATCTTTTCAATTTTTCTTTTTTTATTCTCCTTTCTTTTTCTTCCCGAGTTTTGTGGGTAAATCTGTTGTAAACGCTCATGAGACCTTACTCGTCCACTTGGGCTACCAAGGGGTTTAAAGGGCTTGTTTCATACGCTAAATGCAATCGTGCTTCCTACGAAAGTGAGTTAAGATTTTCTTATTTTTTATTCTAGTTTCTATTTACTCGATGATGAGCAAAATGTAGGTGCGAGGATATTTGTTGAGTCCAAAATTATGATATTTTTAATACATTTTTATATCTTATTTTGTTCGTAATAATTATTGAAGTAGGAGTTTTAATTTAATTTGTTTTATTTTTTTGTAGGAAATGTGGAAAAATCAAAAGGCAGTAAAAAGAGTTGAAATTTAGAAGAAATGAGTCGGTATTTGTATGCGGCCAGAGTGAGCCCGTTTTTCTCCTTTTCGGGCCCTGATACCCAAGGCCCACTTCACCAACCTCCTCATTCACTTATACTCCCTTCACCCGTGAAACCCTAACTCTCTCAACTCCCTTTAGTCGTCCTCCTCCATCACGCCTCTCTCTTCACCAGCTCTCATCTTCTTCCTCTCTAACCAGAAAACCCTAAAGCCCCAAAGAAACCCGAGCCTTCACGCTTTTATCC
This sequence comes from Talinum fruticosum, assembly GCA_021018815.1. Lineage (NCBI taxonomy): Eukaryota > Viridiplantae > Streptophyta > Magnoliopsida > Caryophyllales > Talinaceae > Talinum > Talinum fruticosum. Next base: position 6,162,033 of record JAITYX010000012.1, read on the forward strand.
TTTGCCTTCCACGCTGTTGTCCTTCACCAACCGAAATTCATATCCATCTCAACCCCTCCTTCTCTTCTTCGGACCTGCACCAGATCGAAATCTACTCCAACTCTTCAAAGGATAAGGAGACGAATTATAGATGGAATGGGATTGAAAGAAGCGTTCAAGTCGAGACCAAGACAAGAGGAGCGAAGGAAGGGCAATAAAAAGAAGACAAACGGCAAGCAATAAGGCAGTCGACGAGCTCCGGTGACAAGGGCAAGCCGCAAGTCTAGGTTTTCTTCAATTCCCAAGTTCAGATCTAAATTAGGTTTAGCTTTAGTTCTCAAATTTTCGGTTTTAGTTTCATAAATTTTGTGATTAAATTTCGTTCAAGATTGAGTTACAAGTTAGTTCTTCGTGATTTTGGAGCATTGAAGTTGTTTGGGTTTTGCAAATCTGAAGTTGTAATTGCATTCACGGACTGTCTTGTTCAATTTCCTTTGGTTCGGATCTGATCTGTGCGTATATGCTTGGTATAAATTATCAACTCTTGTTTTGATTGTGCTTGTTCAAATATTTTGTTTCAATTCTGCAGTTTCGAAAGATAGTAATTACAATATGATTTATGTTGCTTTGATCTTCAATTAATTACTGTTTGGATTTCCATCGAATGTCTGCTGAGAGTTTTATACTTTAGTTAGATAATTTAGTCTTTTATTGTTATTCAAGTTTTTAATTCACGTTAGTTTAGAATAGTCTGAGTTTTATGAATTAATCGTTTTGCAACTTAAATTCAATTCTACTCCGTCTCTGTGGTTCGACAATTTTCCGTATTCCCTAAATTCACTCCCAACACTACAGCTCGAGTTTCACATTGTGAAGTCTTGTGCAAGGAAGGAAGTTACTAAAAAAGGCTTGGGCTGAGTCATGGGTAATGGCGCTAATATTCTGGTGTGGGGTAACAAATGGTTACCTGGTAATAACCCTAGATTTATGGGAAATCCAGTGGGTATGGTGGTGAAAGATTTTATTATAAATAGGGAGGCAAGGTGAAATGTGGATTTAATTTCTGAACGTTTTGAAGATGGCAAACAAGATTTTACCTATTCCTCTTAGTGCTAGATTTTCAAGTGATAGGAGGTGGCTCTTTAATGCTTCTGGAGACTATTTGGTTCGATCTTGGTATTATGTAGCTAGAAAGGAAATTGAATGTGTCACGTTCGCGTCTAGTCCTGCGTCTACATTTTGGAAACAACTATAAAGGATCCAAGTTCACCCATAAATTTTGGAAACAACTATAAAGGATCCAAGTTCACCCACGTGTTAAAGATTTTTGTGGCTTTTCTCAAACAATATCCTACCTACTAAATCCAACCTAGTGTGTCGTTGGTGTAAGGTACATAGCTTGTGTGATATTTATGGAACAATGGAGGAGAATAACTTTCATTTTTTCCTAGGCTATTCATGGATGAGGGTGGTGTGGGAAATATTAGGAATTGTGGAAGTGATGGATGTTCAAGGCGCTAGTGGAAATGATTGGTTTGATAAAATTATGAATAGTTATGGAATGAAGGCTGCTTGCATATGTGCTTATGGCCTGTAGTTCAATAAAATTATGAATAGGAGTGGTGCACTTAGAATGGCTTTATTTTCAATAATAGGGCGTTAGATTGAGATATGGTGGCCGATCGAGCTGGGAGAGCAACTATGGAGTTCATTGGGATGAAGGCTAAGCCCAATTTGGGTGGTGGTAAGGAGAGATAGGAAGGTGTCAGAGGTACTGTTGAGCTAAATTTTGACATATCAATCAACATTGAGGAGGGTATGGTGGGGCTGGGCTGTGTGGCTATAAATGAGGATGGCAGTTTTTGATGGGCCGCGGTGGCAGGGCAGAGGGGACAATGGACACCTAAGAGAGCTGAAATGAAAGTCGTAACCTTTGCACTTAGATTGGCCGCTGCTAGAGAGAAAGAAGGGGTAGTTATTGAAGGGAATTATTTGGGGTTAATCAAGAAAATTTCATCCAAGAATTATGACAGGAAGTCTCTTTCCATGCTTATGGATGATATTTTATCATACTAGGGCACTGGGGTGTTGAAGGACGATTTATAGGTAAGGCGAAGTGGCAATGTAGCTACTCATCGAATTGCACAATGGGACGTGCTGGACACTAAAGTGTTTTGTTGGGTTGGTGGCCCTCCTATATGGCTAGCTGATATTTTAGTTGAAAATGTGATGACTTCTCGGTGAACTCCTAATTAATGAAATTGAATACTTTTGATTGCAAAAAAACGAAAGAAAATTGTTGCCTTAAAATTTTTAACGTGTGTCTAGTATTATTATTAGTAGTAGTAGTAGTAGTAGTAATGTGGGTATAGTATTAGCATCAGTAGTAGTAGTAGTAACGTGAGTCTAGTAGTAGTAGAAGAAGAAGCAACAGTTGTAGCAACAGCAGTAGCAGCAGCCTTAAAGATTTTAACGTGGGTCTCTTAGAAATTGGTATCTTTTTAGGTAGAGTTGCTTGAAAAAGTAAGGCTTTAAAAATTGTCTCATTGTCAGTAAAGTTGCCTAAAAGTAGACTCACTAAATAATGCAACGAAATAGTTACGAAAATGTCCGACGAGTTAGGAGACCGTCAAACCGTCCTATGTAAACCCTCGAGGGCCAACTTTTTTTTAAATGTTGCAAGTTGTCCGATGGGCTTTACATCGGGTGTCCGATGGGCCCGTCGAACCCCATGTAAAACCCATCGGACAAAACAATATCCTGTCCTAAGAAAGCGAGCAAGTAGGGATAAAAATACACCGTTGCGTGACGAGTTACCCGATGTAACCCATTCGACAACAAGTGAATTTTATTCTACTCGCTGCAATGGGAGACAACAAAAGTTATTGTTATCCAACGGGTTACATCGATTAACCCATCGAGAGACAACAAAAGTTACCGTTATCCAACGGGTTACATCAGCTAACCCGTCGGACAACAATATTTTTTATCCCACTTGCTACAAAAGTCGAAGCTTTTGCAGCGGGTAGGACTAAAGTTATTGTTAGTCGACGGGTTATATTTTGTCCCCATTTTCTCGAAAAAGTTGACGTTGCGGTAGTTGTGTTTGGATGCCCGACGGTATTCCGATGTAATACCCGTCGGACATCCTTCATATAAAACCCACTCCTCCTTCATTGTGGGTGCTCAAGCTCAACGAACCACCAAAAAACCCTCCTTCATTCCGCATGCTCAAACTCGACGAACCACCAAAAAACCATTGAGCGTCCGAAACTAGGAAGTTGTCGGATAGTGTTGTGCCTGGTTGTTGCCGCCAGTAACCGTGAACTTTCCGCCGGAATCCGCCGCCCGAAAGCTGCCTGAAGCCTCCACCTACCGCCGTCGGAAGTCCGGGTTCCACCCCTTGGAACCACTTTTGCAATAAATCGGTGAGGTAAGCCCATAAATTAAAGATAATGATGTTTTTAATAGTTTTAATAGTTATTTAATTATGCCAAAAAATTAGAAGTTTATTTGTGATATGATGATATTATGATAATAATATTATAATAATGATATTGTAAATAAAATTTGAGATGATGATAATAAATTTGTAAATTAGAGACAATTATAAATTAGTTTGAATTTGTGATGATATTATGATGATGATATTATGACTAAAATAGTTTAAAAGTTAGTTTAATTTTTTGATATTATGGATAAAATTAATTTAAATTTATGTTGTTAATGTTTTAGATTTAGCTGTAATTAATGATGTTTTTTATATGTATAATTAATGTTTGAAAAAATAATTTTTTAGGGAAATTGTAATTGTGGTGTATATATTTTTTATTATATTGAATATTTATGAAGACGAATATGTAATTGTAATTGTATAAATGAGTTATGTCGGATGAGTTATGCCAAATTACGAATTATTGTGGAATATTAATGTATAATATTTATGGTTGAAATTGTGTATGCTAAATTGAAATATGAATTATAAAGATTTATTTACTTTTTATAATGTTAAAGTGTACAATTATATTAATGAAATAGATTTTTGTTGATGTTTTAAATGTAATTATTCATGATTTATATTTTAATGTACCTAATGTAAATAAAGATAAAAAACCATAGTTAGATAGGAATAAAGATAAAAAAATAAAGTGACATAATTTTTAAATATCTTAAATTACATAATAGAAATAAAGATTAAAAAATAAACTTAAATGGGAATAAATATAAAAAATAAAGTTAAATGTAAAAATATAAAAAAATTAATTAAAATGAAAAAATTTTGAGACCTTTTAAATAACATAATGTGAATAAAGATAAAAAATAAATGGAAATAAACATAAATAAAAATAAAATGAAATAACTTTTAAATATATCTTAAATTATCTAATAAAAATTAAAAAAGTAAAGTGAAATGTTAGTAAAGAAAATAAACAGTGAAATAATTTTTAAATCTTTTACCTAATCTGAATAATGAAAAAATAAAATTAAATAGGAATCAAGATAAAAATAAATAAAGTTAAATAAAAATAAAGAAAAAAATAAATTAACATAATTTTAAAAGCCCTTAAACTACCTAATAATGTGAGTAATGAAATACAATTATATAAAAATAAAGATAAATATAAATAAAGTAAAATAATTTTTATATATCTTAAATTAGTTTTAAAAAATAAAGTGAAATAGGAGTAATAAAGAAAATAAATAGTGAAATAATTTTTAAAACTTTTAAATTATCTAATGTGAATAATGATAAGAATTAAGATAAAAAAATAAATTTAAATAAAAATAAATGAAAAAAATTAAAGTGAAATAATTTTGAGAGCTGTTAAATTACCTAATTTGAATAAAGAAAAAAATCAAATGGTAATAAAAAAAAGTAAATAAAGTAAAATAATTTTTTAATATCTTGAATTACCTAATAAAGATTAAAAAAATGAAATAGGACTAAAGAAAAAAAAACAGTGAAATAATTTTGAGAACTTTTTATCTAATGTGAATAATGAAAAAAATTAAAGTTAAATAAGAATCAAGATAAAAAATAAAATTAAATAGAAATAAAGGTAAAAATTAAAGTGAAATAATTTTGAGAGCTCTTAAATTACCTAATAATGTGAGAGTAAAAAAACTAAATGAGAATAAATATAAATAAAAATAAAGTAAAATAATTTTAAATATCTTCAATTACCTAATAAAGATTATAAAAAATAAAGTGAAATGAGAGTAAACAAAAAAACAGTAAAATAATTTAAAAAGTTTTCTACTAATGTGAACAATAAAAAAAATAAAGTTAAATAGAAATCAAGATAAAAAATAAAATTAAATAGAAATAAAGGAAAAAAATTAAAGTGAAATAATTTTAACAGCTCTTAAATTACCTAATGATGTGAGAGTAAAGAAAAAATTAAATAAAAATAAAGATAAATAAAAATAAAATAAAATAATTTTTAAATATGTTAAATTACCTAATAAAGATTAAAAAAACCTCTTAAACTATCTAATAATAAAGATAAAAAAAATAAATGAGAATAAAGATAAATAAATATAAAGTGAAATAATTTTCAAATATATTAAATAACTTAATAAAGATAAAAAAATAAAGTTAAATGAGAATATAGGAAAAAAACAGTGAAATAATTTTTAAATCTTTTAGGTAGGACTAGATATTATATTTTATTTTTAACTAGGAGAGATTATTATTATTATTAATTAGCAAAATATTAAATGGTCGAATAGTGACAACTAATATGGAAGGGTTGTTACATAGATAATGGATGTATAAGAGGAAAATCCTCGTGGTAATGGAATAAGTAGAGAGTGGTTGGATGAAGTGGATACATTTGATAATTACACGAAAAGTCAAGAGAATTATATAATAAGGTGGTCGAGTATAGTTGTTCATGCAACAAGTGTAGGAATATGGCTTATCAAAGTTCTCATGTTGTAAAACAACATTTATATAAAAAGGGTTTTATACCGGACTACCGATACTTGGACAAGTCATGGGAAAGTAGATGGGTAATAATTTGACGGTCAAAGTATCGCACCTACTGTGCATACTCACGGTTAGCGCCGCCAAAAATTCGGGTTCGGGTCGAAATCGGGTCGATTATCGGACGAAAGTTTTTGTCCGATACTCTTTTCTGGGTCGGACAATTCGGACAAGTATAAATTCCGGTTAAAATCGGATTCGTACAATAGAAATATGAAAATTTTATGAAAGTCATACTCGACCCGATTTTTTCGGGCCGGACAAAATCGGGTAATCGGGTCGAACGAAATTTTGCCAAGCACTACTCATGGTGATGTGAGTTATACCTCTCACAATGACATATATCATCAAGGGAGTGAGTAGGGTATTGCAGATTAGTGAAAATGATGATGATAATCATGATCACAACCATACGCAAAATATGATAAATGATGCAATGAGAGGGAACCAAGTGAACATGAATGATTCCCCGAATCCAAATGCTGAAATGTTTTACAATATGCTTCAAGCTACCCAATAGCCTTTGTATGATGGAGGAAATATGTCCGAACTTGAGGCTCATGTCCGACTATTAAGTCTAAAAGCAACTCACAACATTTTCTCAAAGCTGTATGAATAATATGTTTGGCATATTAAGGGATGCATGTCCCCAAGGTAGCCCCATTCCAAAGAAATACAATTAGAAGAGAAAAGTGAAAGAATTAGGCTTGAATGTTCAAGAAATTGATTGTTGCCCGATGGGTTGCATTTTGGACTATAAAAATGATGAAAACCTGGAGTCTTATAAGTTTTGTGGACATGATAGACGAAAATCGAGGAAATCTAAAAATCGGAATAAAAAGGAACACGAGTATATAAAGATGCATTACTTACCTTTAATTCCGAGACTCCAAAGATTGTATGCTTCAAGTAGTACTGCGTAACATATGAGATGACACAATGAGCATGTTAAAGATTCAAATGTCTTACGTCATCCTTCCGACAGTCTTGCATGGAAGGATTTTAACTCAAAACACACCGACTTTGCGACAAATGCTCGGAATGTACGACTAAGGTTGTGTGCTGATGGTTTCACTCTGTTTTCAATGGCGGGAGATCATACTCGTGTGGCCGGTTGTTACACCTTACAACTTGCCACCGAGAGATGTGCATAACCATTCCGCACATGTTTTTAACATGTGTTATCCTAGGTCCAAGCAAATCCAAATAATAGGATTGATGTTTATCGACAACCATTGATTTGACGAGTTAAAAACTCTATGGGCTGGTGTTGAGACATATGACATATCTACTCGGAAAAAAATTTTAAATGTGGGCCGCCGTAATGTGGTCTATCAATGACTTTACAGAGATATAAAATGTTATCTGGATGGAGTACACATGGTTTACTACATGTATGGTTTGTATGCATGAACAACCTTCCTTACAATTACAATATGGGCAAAAACCATCGTGGTTTGATTGTCATCGCCGATTCTTACCTCGTAACCATTCTTACAAGAGTAACAAGTCGGCGCTTCAAAAAGGCGTCATTATTCGAGGAGGTCCTCCTGAACGGGTCACCAAGGAAGACTTATATGTTTTGTTATCAAACTATCTTAAAGTGACTGAGCACGTTCATTTTCAAATTTCGGGCTTTCAAGAGAATGAACATAATTGGACAAAACATAATATATTTTGGGAATTACCTTACTCGGGAAGATCTCCAATTGCATCACAACCTGGATGTCATGCACATTGAAAAGAATGTTCCCGAAAACATTATCAATACAGATGATGGATGTGCCGGAAAAATCAAAAGACGATATCAAAGCGCGTATGGAAATGGCAGCACTCGTAGTAGAGAGGAGTTGAATTTGTTAGGTGGAACGTTCGGAGGTCGAACCCGAAAGCCAAAAGCAAAGTTTGCATTGTCCTTATATCAAAGAAGAGTCGTTTGTGAATGGCTCGGGTAGGTTAAGTTGTTTGATGGCTATAACTCTAATGTGGGAAATTGGGTTGACCCATGTAATACTAAGTTGCAGAACATGAAAATCCATGACCATCATGTTTTTTAGAAAATCTTCTTCCTGTGGCATTTGTTGCACTTCCAAAAATGTGTTGGCACCATTTCTTCGGTTAAGTGACTTCTTCAAAAACCTTTGCGCTAGTGGACTACGAATTGACATGCTTGAAGAGATGCACAAGAATATAACCTTTATTCTGTGCAAGTTAGAAATGATATCTCCCCTTCCACCCCCGCGGGTTTCGGAATGTTGTGGAGCATCTAGCAATTCATTTGGTAGAGGAAGCTTTGTTAGGTGGGCCAGTTCAATATCGATGGATGTACCCATTTGAAAGGTACTTTGGCTGGATGAAATATGTATACATGAATAAGGCCTTCCTTGAATCCTCAATGGTAATAGCATACTTGCAATTTGAAATTAAGTAATTCATATCGCATTATTTCAAGACCAATACGCAACCCATGCGCACTAGAGTTGGAAGAAATGAGACAGAACAATAGGATAAATTATATCAATCAACTCTATTCGTATTTCATTATAAGGGAAAGCCAATTGGCCAACATAATGAGAGATACCTTAATGAACATGAATATGGAGATGCTCATCTCCACATCTTACTTAATTGTGAGTAAGTTCAGCCTTACATGGAGTAAGTATATGTCCTTTTCATTAAGTTTGCTGCACCCATTAAATAAAATTTTCAATATTTATAACTTCAGTATTTCTTAATAGATATTTCAAACTTCAATTACGGCAAACCAATCCAAATGCAAGTGATGAGGATGTTGACCAAACAATTGAGTGGAACTTTTCCACTTGGTTCAAATATGTGGTAATCATTTATAGAAAATGTAAAAACGTCGTATTAAATTCAATACCCCGGTATAACAAGCTACTATTGGTAGGTTACAAGATTCCCTATATTCAACGATAAGAAGCAATCTTATTTGATCGACTTGGCCGCTGGACCTCCGAACTACGCTGAAGTATTTTCGAGATATAAGGTTAATGACATTCGCTTTCATACTAAGACTAGAAATGAAGGTAAGAAAGCGTATAATTGTGGAGTTTATGTTCAAGGAATTGCGAAGGAGAACACGTCGGTGGAGATTATTACGGCACCCTTTAAGAGGTTCTTTGAATTGAATACCCCGGAGAACCGATCAAAAGATGCCTTTTGTTTAATTGTATGTGGTTTGACCCAACCATTCCTCGGGGTTACAATATCCAAAACTATCTCATTATCTTGAGGTGAATCACAGTAGACGATATAGAAAGTATGATCCATTCATTTTCGCAAATATTGAAACTCAAGTGATGTACCTTAATTACCCGTAATGAGTTTCGGGTAAAATAAATTGGTGGGTTTCCTTACATAAAAAACCTCGTGGTGTACCTAAAATTGGAGAACAATTACACGTTGCCCATCAAGCGAATATAATGACCGAGATGAATGTTGATGAGGTCATTTTGACATCATTAGTAGACGACTCAACCGCACCTGACGTTGTTGTAATCCCTATACGCTCTACTTTCCATGCGGAAGATGAGGAACAAGTGTGAAGATGAAGAGGAGACTAATAATGATAATGATGATGACCATGAGGAGGATAAGTTGGGGGATTTGGAGGAAGACACCGATGTTGATGAAGGAGAGATAATGTTACATAGTGAAGATGATGATGAATAGGTCAACTTTCGATGGGAATAAATTGTATTCATTGTTTAATATACTTAATGCTAGTTTGTGATTTATGTTTTCAAATTTTATTGTCATGATAGATATGTGTAATTTTGACAGTTTTCTCTAATATTTTATGTTGCATTAATCTCTTGCGATGTATTGTGTATGTAAAAATATTTGGAACACATGGTCATAGTACGAGTGCCTCTCGTTGTGCACGTGGGGGATGTCGGAGACGTAAGGGACATCAATGTCATGACTCCGCAGATGCACCGATGAAAATTTTACATCAAGTAATCGAGGGTCGTGACCAAGAAGCCTTCACATCATTGTTTTTTACTAACCCAATTTGCAAGAGACACATCCACCCAATTTCCACGACACCATTCCAAATGTATATAATTAGTACGAGGGAGTGTCTTCGAGAATGAACATTGGTACTTCTCATGAAATTCAACCTCAACCTCATACTCCTCCGACTAACTCAGCCTAAATGAGATGTGCTACCTCGGAAAGTGATGCTGGTAGCAACAAGATTTACCTAGAGCCAGGCGGAGACATGCAAGTTTAAAATTATTTTATTATTAGTACGCATTTCATTTATTAAATTACACTAATGCGACGGATTTTTGGTAGTTTTGCTCCTTATGACCAGAATATAATAGCCAAAACTCGAGATATCTTCAAAAATTAGTATCCTCAACCATGGCGAACTTAGAAAGCAATCCCAATGTCTCAACGAGACTTATGGTTCAAAGAATTTAAGGTAATTTTTAATAAATTATTATTACGTTTGATTCAATTAACATATAATTGTAATTACTAATATTTGTTTCCACATAGAAATTTTATCGGTGGGACCCTCACAATGAAATCCAAATTAGGCGTATCTTTGAGATTCGAGCCAAAACTCGACTCAAAGACACGCTTAATTATCATAAGAGGGCGAATAAAAGAGTAGCTTGGCTTCATGCGAACAACTATGAAGCCTTGTGTAAGTATTGGGTAGAGTTAGACTCATTCAAGAAGATGAGTGAGCAAAATAAGAAAAATCGGATGAGTGATCCCGAAGGTCTTGGACCGTCAAAACACACATGTGGGACTATGCCCATAAATGAAAAGAGGAGATGCTTGATAAGTATTTAAAGTCCTATGCACAATTAATATTATTATGTATTATTTATAATTATGTTGTATATAATGTGTATTTCTTTATCTTACCAGAAGGACATTTTGAAAAGAGAGTCCACTCGTAAATGAGGTGTTTTCGAAAGGACACTTTGATTCGAAAAATAAAGTGTTTGTTGATAAGAAACCTCAAAAAAGGATGGTAAGTCTTCTAAAATATTAATACATTATCATAGTGGCAATTTCATTATACTAATTTATAATATCAATTATATGAGGAGCACGAGAAGAAGTGGGAGGAGTATTAGAGAACTCAATCTTCACGCAGTGAGGGCTCCCAAGCAACAACCTCTTACTCAAGAGGAGTTGTGGGTTAGACATAATCTCGACCAGAAAAGTTCGCGTATATTAGTAAATAAACTTCATATTTTTAGCGAGGATATTTAATATTTTAAAAAATTTAAAAATCACCGTTTGACGGGTATCCGACGAAAAATCCGTCGAATTCCGTCTAACATTCCGTCCTCCATTGACGGGCGTAAAAATTTTTCCATCGGACATGGACGTACGATGGGATGCCGACCGTCGGACATCCTTGTACGACGGGTTGTTAGAACCGTTAAAATTTTCGTCGGACAGGCCTTACCAACGAGCGGAATTCAAACGTCCGTTATCCATCGGAAAATCCGTCGAATTGCTCAAATTTCGTCGAATTTCCGTCGCTATGTTAGAGTTTTTTTTTTTAGTGACTTTTGAAAATATTTCCTTAAAAACTTTTAGTGTGGATCTCTTAAAAATTGGTCTCTTTGTTGGTAGAACTGCTTAAAAAGGTAAAACTCTATATATTTGGATCTTTTCAGACGCTACATGCGCAAGTGAGACCGACACTTTGATATGTTGTTATTGTATATGTATTTGGGTTCTTCACAACTAGGAAACACAATCGTAAAATCATCATCGAAAAATTTCATAAGTGGATAAGAAATATTAAAATAGGAATGAGAAAAAAAAAAAAAGGAGAGTTTTTGAGTGTAAAAAATCAATGCGCATTTAGAAAAACAAAAATAAAAAACTATTTCACATATCTACTTTTGTACATTTTAAAAAAATTATTAATATTTTAGTGTCTTGTTGTATTGACAAATAATTAAAAAGTTCCATAGGCATCATAAATAATAAAGTAGTACACTATGATGTTTTATGTTTAATAATTCACTACTTTATAGTTTGATATAAATGTATTATGGCTAATTTAGAGCAACTTTTCTGAGATAATTATTCCAAAATACCCTCGATGTATTTTTAAATTTTAATTTTTATTGTTGAAATATTTTAATTTTAATTTTTTGTAAAAGTTAGTATAAAATATTTTATTTTTATTAAGAATAAAGGTATTTTTTAAGTAAATTGAATTCATAAGTATTAACAATTTATTTTAATCTAAGGACCCTAATTATGAATAAATGTTTTTTAAAAATCAAATCAATCACTATTTATTCATTCCAACAACAAAAACACCCTTATTTATTGGTTTTTCTTATTCACATATATTTTTAAAAAATTAATTAAATTCATGTGCTTGAATTTTGATCCAAATAATTTATTCATTTGTTTTCTTAGTTTATATATATTTTCTAAGATTTTTGGATGGAAATAATACGAACTTTGGGAATATTGGCCTTAAATAATAAGACTTTTATTCTTGACTATGAACAGAGCAAAAGCATTATTTTAAAGATAACATATTACAACCGAGTTTTAAGGGTTGAGACTTGTCCGAAAGTTGACGTGTCAAGTGAAGATGACATATGTATGGCAGAGTCAATTTTTGATTTTAAATTTATGAGGTTTACTTGGACACTTAAGCAAGGTTCCATTTTTAAACTTTGGATTTATATGTCCATTTAAAAACAATGGAATGTTGTTTAAGTGACCATTAAACCTCATAAATTCAAAGTCGAAAAATTAACTCCATATTTCACATGTCGTCTTTACTTGACACATCACCTTCGGACGTGTTTCAATCCCTAGAATTCAGTTGTATTATGATATCATTAAATAGTGTTAAAGTTCGTTCTGTTCAAACATGAGAAAAAATCATATTATTTTTTATCGGTACTCTCAAAATTCGTATTATGCTCATTCAAAAATCCTATTTTTCTATGAACTCATGTAAATAAAAAAGAAAATAAGGGTGATGTCATCATTTAACTCCTAAAAAGTGGACTTGTATAATTATCCAACATTACATGATATCTTAAAACGTTAATTTATTATTTACGGTACTTGAGTGACTTCTTTTTTATCATTTATCGATACTATATGATATTAAAGTGTTAATAATTCTTTTAAAAATTATCCCTTTTCACACATAAATATGTCCCGACCCACACCCACAACTTCTTTCTAAAGCGCAAGTCTTAATTAAGGTGCAAAAGTACCACCAAAAGAACGCCTACACTCTTACTCCAGAGAATCCACATACCACTATACCAAGAAACTCAATCTGTTCCAAGAGTACTAACCATATTATGTCAAGTGTAATCCATCTTGTTGGCAGCTTCTCATAGTAGAATTCGCCCATGCCATCAAGCCACGTGGAAGGCAAATGTGCTCCCACTCGATCAAATATATTTGTGTAATTGCACCAAACTCATTCATGGGGTCCATCATTCAGAACCTTTCACTCATCCGAAAGCACCATCGAGCCTAAAACCATATGTTGCAAAGATGTAAGGAGGGATCACAATCCAAACAAAGCTCACGACAATAAGTCAAGTGAGGCTCCAAAACCAGCTGCTTATAAGAATAGTAGCCAACTAGAATTATATATCATTTTCTTTTCCGTCAAGCTTTCAACTCATCTACGATATTCCCATAATGGGAGTGTTTGACAAAGAACTTTTTATCCACAAAAATCTCTTTTATCCGTTTGATCGAGTCAAAAAAATTATAGACTGTTTACTAAAAAGTTTCTTAGAATAACTTTTTGACCCAAAAAAATAAAAATTCTTTGGAAGAGCTTATTACAATTAATACTAAAGTTACCATATTACCCTTTATATTTTGGTGAAATTATGCTAATTGTCATTGAAATTACGCTTATGTAAGATTTTTTTAATTCATATTTTTTCACTTTTGGAACAATAGTAGAGGATGATTATGAATATTTAAGTTAATATTTTTTTATTTTAATATTTTTATTTTTTAACAAATAATTTAGTTTGTCATAATAAATAAATAGTTTTATCACATAAATATCAAACATATTATTAAAAATAAACTTCAAAAAGATATACATAATTAAAATTGTGTAGAAGGTATAAATATAATTTTTATATATCACATAATTCTTAATTAATGTTGAGAATAAATGGAATAAAAATAATTATAATGTATAAAACAGTTATAAAAATGAGCTATGGGTATAAATGAAATTTCACCAAACAACTTTGTTAGAAACAGACTAATTTTACCAAATACCTTTTTCTTAAACAACTAATGTAAACAGATACGTCAAACAACTAACAAATAGTCTGTTAATATACAAACAAGTTAATAGCTAACACCTAATTGTCAAATAGGGCCAATATGTTTCTTATATTCAATTTTACTAAAAAAAAATGTGAGAACTTTCATTGTACAGAACTCGTTCCCTATTGAAAAGATAATAACATACTATTTTTATTAGCTGAAGAGTATACATAACATGTAATAATAATATTTTTGTTTGTAACTATCACAATAATATGCTCTTTATTAATAGCATAATTGTTACGAAAAACAATAATATAACAAGGTTCAAATTTAGGTTGAACTTGGTTTAAGTTCCTAATTTCTAAGGGTTTGACGCATAGAATGGAATAGACATGAATGTTTTGTCTATATTGGTAGGTGTCAGTTGTTTCTAGTGGTAAATCTTTGGAAATTATTGGTCATGTTTGGCTAATAACTTTTTCAATGTCTTTTGAAGAAAAAATAATTTTTATGAAGTTTTGGCTTTTTAACTTGGTCAGCTATTTAAGTTGTTTGTTAAGTTGATTTTTGTCACAACTTTTTACCTTCAAAAAGTTAATTTTAATAACTTTTTGTGATTCGCTTTTTCTAAATTAGCCTTTTGTCTCACATATTTTTGAGAAACAATTAATTTTACCAATCATTTTTTCTGAAACAACTAAATGTAAACAATAATATAAATATCTAACCCAATCAGCCAACAACTAACATCTAATTTAATCAGTCATTAATTAACAATTAACATCTTATTGCCAAATAGGGCTATTATTATATAATTGGATTGATATTTACTCATGTACTTTTCTTCATATCAAATATGCTAATCAAAAGAGAAATTAAGAAATAGATTTCCAAATCCTTTACTCTGAAAAAATTTGGTAACCATATTTATCAGGTTCATAGTACATGCTCATTCCTGAAATACCTAAGTTGGATATGATTGGAATACATGCGTTAATTACACATAAATGTGCATCAAATAGGGTCATTTTATATATGCAATTATTTATTTAATAAGCGATTTTATTAAATGTCGCCTTAAGGGCGATAGATAAGAAATATCGTTATTCATTCTAGGTAATATATAGTTTTCTAGTTAAACTTAAATTGAATCTTGCCTTATTAAATTTAAAAACGATAACAATTACCAAAATAAACCCAAAAAAAAAACAATTATCCCCCTCCTTCACTTCCATTAGTTGCATAACACCCCATCCTTGAAAGTCCAACTACAAATTTGGAGCCATCAATTTTTTCTTAAAAAAGGTGATTAAACACATTTCGGAAGAATCATATTCACATTGATAAACAAGTGCATAAATCCAACAAAAGAATATTCAATCTAATTTATTTTAATAATTGAAGATCTGTCGTCATATAGCTGGACTTTTGGGAAGGGGTGTTCTACAACTAATGGAGGTGAGGGAAGGGGTTAATTTATTTTGGTAGTTGTTGTCTTTTCTTAAATTTAATAAGACAAAATTCAATTTAAGTCTAACTAAGAAATTATATATTACCTAAAATGAATAAAGATACTTGTTATCTATTGCTCTTAGGGTGACGTTTAACAAAATCCTTTAGTACATGTTTATATGTACACATAAAAGGACAGGAGATTTCTATAACTTAATAAAAAGGGTCATTTTATATATGAAATTAATAGTACATGTTTTTATAACTTAGTCCTTCTCTCCCTTCCTCCTTTCTAAATCTTAATTTTATATTCACTATGTGTATTTCTCTTTTCTATATTATTGAGAGTGCTATTGGCCTAACTAAAGCCAGTGGTAAACCCCTTTTTCTTTAATCAAATCAAGATCTAAAGGTATAACTATTTTCTTTCTAATAAATTTTTTTTATGAAATTTTGAGTTTCTCTCCTTCTTGTGAGAGTTTGAATTTCTTTTCTTATGAGAGTTTGAGTTTTTCTCCTTTTTTATGAGAGTTAGGGTATCTCTTCTTCTTGTGAGAGTTACAGCTTTTTTCCTTCTTGCGAGAGTTTTGTTTCTCGCCTTTGTGCGAGTTATTTCTCTCTCAAATATGTGCAAGTTTTTAGGTTTGTCGATTCAATTGGACGATATATTTTTGATATTTTTATCAACTAGTTTCATTGATTTTGGTTGGCAATGATTCCACAATAGAATTTTATATGTTTCGATCAAAGTGATGCTTTCTTCAGGTTGGACCTATTACATCACATAGAGATGTATTCTATGAATTTATACAATAGCCGACCGGTGTTCAAAAAGACAGATTGAAGTCGAAGAATACGATTTGTGGCCAAATTGATACGGCAAGTATAGAGCCAATGGAAGAATATTTACCATTCACTACTACAAAAACCACTTTTAACTATGATTAAAAATGACATTTTACAACGATTAACAGGCGTAGTGTATTTGGGCGTCGTTGTATGTAGCATATTTAACGATGGTTCACCGACCGTAGTAAAAGATAACATATGACGACGATTCTCATGTAAAAACCTGTCGTCCTAGGTCCTCTATGATGGCGGTCTTCTAAAGCATAATTGTCTTCATATATTTACATATGACGACGGTTCTATTTGACGGACCGTCGTCATAGGTCCCCAGAAATTTGCCAAATTGTTTTAGGCTTATGACGACGGTTCTAATGTAAGAACTATCATAATAGGTCCGTATTTTTTCTAATAGTTTTTTTGTTTTTTCGTCCTCCTGTACAAAATACACTCTAATACATCACAACTTACACAACAACAAACCAACGAGCTCAATTTTCTAATAATAAATACAAGAAAATCCAATAATATAAGAATGTAGAGATTCGCTGGTGAGATGTCCCGTTTATGTATTCCTTTTTCAAGAAGAGATGTGGGACTATGTTTTTATGACTATATTATTGTTTGGAGTTGTTGCGAGAGATAGTCCGGACAATATAATACATCATATTTGCAGTCCGCACTACCTCTGCACGAACTCCAAACAAACAATATTATTCATAAAAACATAGTCCCACATCTCTCTTCTTGAAAAAGGAATACACAAACAGGACATCTCACCAAGCAATCTCTACACATCCTTTTTCATTGTCCCAAAATAATGCTCCTCATATACTTCCTTAGCTTGGAGTTTGTGCGGGTAGGTAGACTGGACAATCAGCGGGAAGAGAGATTAGCTTGCTAGAGGGTATGCTCTTATTTTGCTTCTTAGAGTTCGTGTAAGGGTAGAGGTTGTTCTAGAACATAAAAGATGAGGAAAACATTACAATTATTCTCAAGAAACATTTCAAGAATTCACAAGAAACATTACAAGAATTCACAAGAAACATTACAATTATTCACAAGAAACATTACCTGAATGATGTCCCTTATCGAATGATGATCTTCTACCATTCCAATTAGACAACTTATAGTCCTTCTTTTGATCCTTATCGAACAAAATCATCTGTTTACATGAATACTACAAGTCAAAAATAATGACAAGCACGCTGCAGTTTCTAAAACAAGCAATAATATTGGATATCATTCGAAATAAAATTATTGTTCTTACCGAGTTGATATAATTATATGGTTTATGCCTTTTCCCCTTTCTTTAGACTTATCTTCAATATATATGCACTCTTGATGGTCAACCCTTAAATATGATTCTTCAAAATTGGGATCCTCATTTTCGACAGGCATTCCCAAGGAGAAGGGTGGGGTCTCCTCAACAAACTCACACATATCTTCACCATCCCCGCCAACAACGTGCCTCTTCCCTTGAAGAACAATAGACCACTTATCATTGGTCGGGTCCTCAATGTAGAACACTTGTCTTGCTTGGGATGCCGTAACAAATTAATTCCCTTTAGGCCTTTCTCTTGTGAGATCAACCATCGTGAATCCCAACTCGCACGCCGTTGTTAATGTCAGCCCATTTGCATCGGAAAACAGGCTCACGTAAGTCAACATAGTCTAGCTCCCATATATCCTCAATGACACCGTAATATACCATTTTAGTTACAACGAGATTTTTGTCTTTGGAGCTGGACACATGAAGTGCATGAGCCTCCAATGTGACCCCACTATTTTGTGTGATGCTCCTATTGTCCTGGCCCTTTGTGTAGAAAGAGTATCCATTGTCTGTTGTCCCATGGTAAGATATGACTTCCAACTGCGGCCCTCTAGCTAAGTCGACTAATGTTTGCAAGATATGTTCTCGTGATTCTTCCAATTGGCTAGTGATCACTCTATCTCTCGAACCGGTTGACGAATGTGCGATTATGATGAGTTAGTACCCACGTCTCATTTTTTCCTCGGTACTATCTCCTTATGAGGGATTTGTGCTCATCAATGAACAGTTGCACTTCATCGCTGTTTTGTAGAATATAAAGATGTGCTTGATCCCTCATATCCCAATTGATTATTAAAACCGTCGGCCCCAGCAGTTTCCGCCCACCGATCTTCCCCATAAATCGATGTTTAGGAATACCAACTTCTTCCATTTGGGGGTAGTATTCACAATGTAACTCGACACATTCCTCAGCTGTGTATGCCTCAACAATGCACCCTTCCGGTCGGTACCGATTTCTAACATACCCTTTGAGAATTTTCATGAAACGTTCAAAAGGGTACATCCATTGGTAAAAAATCGGGCCACATAATCGCACTTCTCTCACCAAATGGACAACGAGGTGCACCATGACATAAAAAAAGAAGGTAGGAAGTACATCTCAAGTTGGCACAACGTAATGATCACGCCGCACTAAAGATCATCCAATTTCTCCAAACCAACGACTTTGTTGCATATGGCATTGAAGAAGAAGCAAAGTCTTGTGATCGCATGTCTAACGTGTTTCGGCATCACGGCTCGGATAGCAACCGGTAGTATTTGTTGCATCAAAGTATGACAATCGTGAGATTTAAGACCGATTAGTGTATAATTAAACATCGAAACAAGTCTACCGATGTTTGAAGAATATTCTCGTGACACTTTGAGTTTCTTCAAGGTCTCACACAAACGTTGTTTTTCCCTTCTACTCAATGTGTAAGGCACCGGAGGCAAATATGTTCTCTTCCCCGTTGGTTGTGGTGCTAATTCCTCCCGTATTCTCATTTCACACATATCAAGTCGTGCTTTCTCTCCGTTCTTGGTCTACCCGGCATGTTCGGAAGAGTTCCAATGAGACTTTCACATATGTTTTTCTCTATATGCATTACATCATGACTATGTCTCACATACAACTCTTTCCAATATGGAAGATCAAAAATATTGATCTCTTTTTCCACACACCATTTTCGGATTGACGTCGGTATAGCTTGCCAAACTCCACATCAAGATTCTTCACTTGTTCATATATTTGATATCCTGTTAATGGAGTTGGAGTATAATCCATCTCGATTTTACCATTGAAAGCCTTCTTTTTCTTACGATATTGATGGGAAAAGGGAAAAACTTTCGGTGTCCGAGATAGGTCGCCTTTTTCCGTGCTTGAGTTAATAGGAGCAAGTACCCTCTGCACAAATGGGGCATGCCTTGTGTCCTTTGACGGTGTATCCGGACAAGTTTCCTTACGTGGGGAAGTCATTGATTGTAGTGAAGATCATAGCTCGCAATGTAAATTACTCTTGACGGTATGCATCATAAACTAATACACCTTCATCCCACAAAAGCTTGAAATCTTCAACAACACGCGCCAAGAAAACATCTATATGCATGTTTTTTTCGGTACAATATGCAATCGTTGGGACAGGCATGTATCTTCTTATACCCCATGCCCATAGGACACAACATCTTCTTCATCTCATATGTATGGTTGGGAAGGACATTGCCTTCTACACACATCAAACTCATGGTCATCATAATTGCACTTGAATAACTAGAGGGAAAATGAGCATCGTGATATCTTGTCAAATTTATAATAAGATTATAATAGCCACACAACCTATTATCATATTATTCTCAAACTGTCCAACATGGACAATTCAAAAACCTATACATACCAAGCTAATAACCTAAACGTTATACGCACATTTATGCACATACCGTGACCTAAGATAACTTGTTATGTACAGATTTTGAACCGGTTCTCTAAACTTATGAAATACATACGATAATTTAATGAGAAGCATATATTGGTAAGCAAAATAAGCACAATTATACACAATTAAGCATGTCATTTATCAAATTAAATGTTAGGAATGAGACCAAAAGTCTTCAAAAAGATCACCCACGATATTATTTTGAGGGACTACTCCTATATATAGACTATTTGAGAACTTTTGTTGAAGATGAAAAGAGAGTATGAGGAAGAGAGAAGGTCTTTGTCCCCTAAACTCTAACCATATTTTTTACAATTTATATTTTCTCCCTTTTCATCGTTAAACCCTAAACCACAAATTTTTCTATTTCCTCAAACCCTAAACAACAAATATTTTTATTTTCTCCCTTTGGATACAAATATTTTTTATTTACCATCCTTAGCTATCATTCTATTTCCCTATAATTAAATCCTAAACTACCTAATCCCATTTCTCAAAATCTCAACCTTTTCATGAATTTCCAACTTAATAAACTAAACAAATGTTACCCACATTCTCAATATTCAACATTTCAACAATCCGAAACATTACTCACATTCTCAACATTCCCATACTTACCACAAATACATTCAACATTTAGTTACATAAATCTTGTAAATAACATAAAGCGAAAAATAAGGGATAAAGACTCATACCATAAGAACAAAGAAACCAACGATGAGAGTGGGCAAGAAGATTCACAGCGACACACACACGACCACCGACGCAAATACTTTGTAAAAGAAGACAACTATAAGAAAGAGGAGAGACGAGAGGATATATTGAGCGAAAACAAAACAACAACAACAACAACAACAACGAGGATAACTTATTGGCGAGGATTACTCCGAGCGGATCTAGATCCGAGTAGTAGTTGAACGAGAGTTAACCGTGGAGAACGAAATGACCGAGAGTAGATATCGGATGAAGTGGGTGTGGAAACAACATATATGTTCTCGGGTTTTTTATGAATTATCTGATAGATATATGACGATGGTTCGTCATATGTGCTTTAGAACCCCACTTATTTACAAAAATGCCACCAGTCCAATTTTCATGATGGTTTGTCCTTTTAACCGTCGTTAAAGACCCTTCGTTAAAAGTGATATCCGTAGTAGTGATTAATTTTGTCGAGATAGAGATCTGCTTTGATATTTTAGATTTATTCTTGTTAAAAAATTATCTTTGTAGATGAACGTATGACTTTTTATTAATAAGATTTTCCTTTCTATAAAAAAAGGGCAAGAGGCATAAGAGAGAGTCGTCGGACTCTCGACGTAAAACATAAATATTCATATGATATTAATATTAATTAGAGGGCTAATTGACTAATTGTCCAATTTGTTATTTGATTTTTTTCCTTTAAAAAGTCTTTATATGATTTGTTTCTTTATAAGAGGAAATTTTAAGCCATACTCCTTTTCCACTTCATATAAAAAGTATGTTGATGATTCGTTATATAAAAGAAATAGATTGATAATTCATTATATAAAAGAAATAGATGTGGATATAATGGTTGCCACTACAAGACAACCACAATAATTAACGAAATTTGAGTCGTACTTGTATTTTAATTAAATCATAACTATTTATTTTTGTACTTTTTCATTTGATTTAAAACTATTGTTTAAAAATTAAAAACAAATTTAAATATGAAAAAAAATGCAAGAGGTTGTTTGGTATTTCTTTTCATTTGTGTTTTTCATTAAAAAGGAAGGTGAAATTGAAAAAATAAAGATATCTTCATTGAAAATGAAGGTGGAAATGACACAAAAATAAAGACATCATTATCTTCTCCAATTTTTCCTTTGTGATCACGTACCGTAAAAATAAAGATATCACTATTTTTTCCAATTTTTCCTTTGTGTTGACGTAGCATAACCACCACCAACCCCATTTTTTCAAATGCCCCGAACCTTCATGGCTGCCTACGATCTCTCAGCGATCTTCCAATCACTTGCGGTGAATCGAGTTTTTGGATTAGACCAAGTTACTACCACCAATTGCACTTGTCACTAATGGGTTTGACTCGTTAACGTTGCTCGTCAACATCCTCATTGCCGCATGTGCCAAAGCTAATACCTACATGCCCCGCGGCCAGTGGGTCTAACTGGAAAGTGGCCAGTGGATCCGACAGGAAAATTACCGACATTAATTGAGATTGAGGGTAGACTTTTTTCCCTAGTGGATGAATAACTAAGGGAGGTTTACTCTTAGGTCATACTCTAATTTATAATTATAAGTTTAGTAGTTTATTTTACGAGTGGAGTGACAAGTTAAAAATTAAAAAGATTATTATGTCCTTACTTTTCTCTCTCTCCTCCCATCAACTCATATTAATGTCTCTCCTCCCATCATCTCTCTCTCTTTCTCACCTTTCAGAAATGTTAGTCTTTCTCTCTCTCCTTTCCCCACACTCACAGATCTCTCTTTTAAAATATTTTTTAAAATAAAAAAATATTTTATTTTCAAATCATATTATTTTTATAAAGATTTTTTTATTTAGATAGAAAATTAATTTTATGTGTTGTAGATAATTTTTTAAAACTTTTTTAATGAAAAAAATTATTTCACATTTAAATTTTAGTTTTGTTATTCATATATCTTTTTTATAATACCATTATGAATTTCTTTTATTATAAATAAATTTATTTATTTTTATACCAAAAAAATAACGTATTCATTTTTATAATCTAATTTTAAATGAAATTTAAATTTCAAGTAAAATTATAATTTTAAGTTTATATTATAAAATAAATATGAAATTACGTGGATTAACCTAAGTAAATTTCAAGATATAATAAAAAATTAATGTATAACAGGTTATTATGTATGTCAACTATGGTTAAGTATGATGTATCCTGGGATGACCATGTTATCATCTAAGGATAACATTATGGTTAATCATGGTTGACATATATAGTAATTCTGGTATACAATAATTTTTTATTCTATTTTGAAAATTTATTTAGAATAATTTATGTAATTTCATATTTATTTTTACGTCAACATATGTAACGTTAAGTATAATTCTAACTATTGTAAGTATTTTGTATTTATGATATTAGTGTTTATCTTTATTAATTTAATATTTTAGATTGAGCAATTACGATTTAGGATTTAAACAACATATATTTTCTCAATCAAAATATTTTAATTAAAATAAAAAAATTAAAACTTAAAAATTAAAATTTTATAATATGAACTTAAAATTTTAATTTTACTTGAAATTTTAATTTTTTAAAAATTAGATCTTAAAAATGAATACATTATTTTTATTTTGGTATGAAAATAAGGTAATTTATTTATAATAAGAGAAATTCATAATGATATTATAAAAAAGAGACATGAATAACAAAATTAAAATTTAAACGTAAAATATTTTCTACATTAAAAAAGTTTTTAAAAATGATGTATAATAAAAATAATTAATTTTTAATCTAAAAAAATCCTTTATAAAAATAATATGATTTTGAAAATAAAATATATTTTATTTTTATTTAAAAACTTATTTTAGGAAAGAGATATGTGAGAGTTGGGGGAGAAGAGAGAGCAACATTGAGGAAGGAAAATTATATATTTGTATATTATAATATACATACGGCTCATGTGACGTTCAATTAATAAAAGAAGTTGCTTCTCTCCTCTCGCCTTCCTATGCTCTCGACTTTCTCTCACCTCTCATTTCTCTCTCCTGTCATTTAAGTTTCTTCTTCGATCATTGGAACACTTCTTTGTTTCTCTCCGTAAGAATTGTGCCCTTAATTTCTTCTACACTTCTCTCAATGAGGATTGCTCGAGCTTTCGCACCTGCTCATTCCAGCTCCATTGTGTGTTTATCTCTCTCGTAAGTTCCAATGTCTTGTATTTGGAGATGATTTTTGCTGTTTTCAAAGGTTTAGTTTTATTCATCATTTTTAAGCTTAATTTTGCAGTTGTTTTTCTTCTCTAATTTGTAGCTTGTTGCATAAGATGGACTTACCCGGACCTTCTTCTCAAAATGCTGAAACTAGGTAAGGGATGTTTGAATTTTTAGAGTTGTTCGATTTCGGTTTCATTGTTCTTTGTTTTCAATTTTATATTCTAGGGTTTACAATTGGTGAAAATATTACTAATTGAGTCTATGAAATTACCTGTTGTGATTCTAGGGTTCTAATTTGTTTGATTTTCATTTTTATTATTCTATTTCATTGTTAAATTTGCCTACCATTGGGGATCACATTTCCTATATACGGTACATGTATCTATGCATCAATTCAGCTATTGTGTCAACTTGTTCAGCGATCGACCATAGATACTTTGATATGATGGCTGATGGAAGTAGCCTAGCTGCCCTAGCATTTGATATCATTTGAGGTCTATCTCGTACTTATGTGCTCGAGAATGGGCATCACTATCGATAATGACCTTTTGCTAGGATTTGTGGAATTTTTGGTAATTTGATTCACAAAATTGCACAGTCCCAAGGGCTTAGAACAAAGAAAGATTTCCCTTTGTCACTTGTTCAACACATAGTGAAAATCATTTACGCTTCGACAACTTTATTCACACTACTCGCTACATTGGAGCTTTTAGTTTGAGCTGAAAATTGAAGAAATTTCATGCAACTCTTTGAGGGAATTTTTTGAGATCACATTGATTTTTAGGGTTAAAGTATCTATGTGAACTAAAAGTTAGAGGTTTCATGGCTTACCCACATCTCTCTAAAGATAGAATAAGATGCAGGAGGTGCCCAACGTGCGCCTTGGCTTGTCAAGACGCATGACTCGATCAACCTCGAGAAATTGCATTACCTCTAGAAGTCATGGGGATGAAGATCGAGCCTCATGCCACCATTTAAAAGTGAAGCTCTGCACCTTAACGATTTTTGCACCTATAGTCACATTTTGTCGATTATTCGCATAAGTCTGGAATGTTCGGTGCGAATGAGTTGAATTCCACGTCAAATCTGTCTTTACATGTCTCTAATTTAGCGAGATAAACCGATGCTCGCTCTAGCTAACGGATGTTGTTAATTAGTGGGTTAAAAATTCTTGTAGTTTCTACAAGTTCACTATCATTCTAAGCGTAAAGAACCGAAAATTCAACTTCAAAGACAGACAAAAGAAACAATTAGAGGTATTAAATCCTCGGAAAAATGGAACGGAGCTAGCATTAAGGGCAGTCATCTTCTCTTTTCGAGTGTGCTCGAATTATCCTCCGGAATCCGGCCCCCTTTCTAACCTCCTAACCAGTTTCTATGAATACTCCCTTACATCCCGCCTTGGTTGGAAATCATATTGTCCAATAATAACTCTCTTCCCTCTCCGTGAAATGGACAGGTGATGATTAATTTAAAAAGCACCTAAATAACTTCCAATGTGGAGTGGGGTGTTGAGAGATTCAAATGTAGACGGTCTTACCCTTACAAGCAAATAGATAAAACTATAGTAACTCGGACATAATAAGAAAAGATAGAAAACATTTCTACAAGCACCTAAAGAACACGAAATTTTAATTATTCGGGCATAATAAGAGAAACATCTCGAATGCCCTCAAGTTCGAAAGAATCATCATCATGGGAGTTAAGATAAAGGGTAAACCAAAAAGGATCTAGGTGAAGTATCAAACGCAACTCGAACCAGGTTGACATCCGTAACAACATGTTCCTTGATACAACTTTGTGACGCTCTAGGATTCATGTAAGCAAGCTAAAAAGTATCTCTTTATATATCTATTACTCTTCTTCAAACCGATGTGCCCATAGCATTCTATTACTTTGACTTTTATACTCTTTCCCTGCTCATTCTTAACCCAACTTTCATACCCCACATCCATCCTAAATTTTCCATCCCTTGCCTATATTTTGGCTTCTTTCGGATTTTATCTTGCTTTGAAATATTTACGGAACTCAACAAATTTGTTTTCTTGGTGGGTTTCCAAAGGCACCATCTTTGTTGTATATACTCCTTATGCAATTATCTAATTCAAGTTGGTGTTGTTGACATCGGTAAGATGTAGTAGTATGCAGGGTACCTTTTGTCCCGTGCGGGATACCTTTTCTGTTTTTCGGGGTATCTTTGGTCCTGTGCGGGGTACCTTTTGTCACCTTGAACTGTTATTAAGTTTGATTGAGTCTTAATCGAAATTAAGTTGTGCGAGGTACCTTTTGTCCTTTGTAGCGTATCTTTTCTGTTTTTGAGGGTATATTTTTTCTTTTGTATTATGTATTTTCTGTTATCCTATTACCTTATTAAAGGTTATAGTTTTCTTTCTTATGATAATAGCATGAGGAAAAAGTGAGTCAAGACTGTTGCACATAAGAAATATAAAAGAACTCGTTCGGAAGTTTCACCGCAAGAAACTAATAATCTTGGTACGTTTAATTGCTATTTAATTTAATTTACTCTTTTAAATACTTTTTTTATTAAGATTGTAATCAATCTTTATTGCTTGTTTAGGTGATAAAGATGTTTCTACATGGAACATGATCCTATAAAACTCAAGAGAAGAATGTCTCCTTCTTCTTTAGTTAGTTTTCTTTCAAATGTATCAATGGAGCGGAAGAAAGATATTATTGAGCTGGGTTTTGGTTCTTTATTTAGTTTGAAAATTGATGCAATCTCGTCAAGGCTATCTAGATGGCTTGTTGAAAACTTTGACACTTGTAGACGATCATTGAAGTTGGTTAGAAATGATGAGTTGATAATTAGAGAAGCAGATGTGTATTTGACATTAGGTTTTCAAAGGGGACCTAAAGATGTCGAAGAGGTGAAAAAGAATGAACCAACTTTTTATAAGGAATTTGTTAATCAGTGGAAGAGTCAATGGGATGGGAAATTTCCTTTGACATATCAACTTCTTGAAAAATTGAGACATCAAAGGAAAGGGGGTGATGATTTTAAGAGGAACTTTGTTGTCTATGTGGTTACTTGCATTATTAAGGGACATCAAAGTCTAAAGGTTAATCATCTTGTGCTGAAAAGTGCTTTCAATTTGCATGAGGTGAAGAACCTGAATTGGTGTAAATCTACATTGGATAGTTTGGTTAAGTGTACGGACAGATGGAAGCTAAAATCAAATGGAATATTTAGAGACTCAATTCTATTCTTGATGGTAAATACTCTAATTCATATAAATTTTTAGAGTACAATGTGTTTTTTTTTGTTGTAGAAATTTATGTTCGATTATTTGTTTTCTTCTTTATCTTAAATTATAGCTTTTCTATGTGGATCATGTCTTCTTCAAAACAAGAGTGATTGGAAGGAGATTTCCTATATTATCAAATTGGACTAGGAAAGATCTTTTTGACAGAATGAATTATGAAATGAAATCTGTTGGGTGCTTTGGAAAAGGGGTTGTAGATGATAGATTGTGGTACCGGATTCACGAAAATGTAACATTCAAGATGAAGTTGATGAATAGGTTAGGTAAAAAAGGTATTGACAATGTATCCTCTGTCATGTTATCTTTTTGTCTTTTGCAGTGTACCTTTTGTCATGTGCGGGGTACCTTTTGTCTTCTGCAGGGTCCTTTTCTTTCTTTTTTTTTTTTTGCAGGCATGCATTCATAAAGTTTCTACGTCCGTGAAGAACTTTTCGAATGCTTTAGTTGATGTTGTTCGGTCGGTTGGTGAGACACGTAGGATGTTTCCAGTGAGTTCCTCCATGTCCAAAGTTGAAGGTACTTTGGTGGATGTATTAATTCGGTGCTCGAAATTGGAAGTTTTTAAGGATGTAGCTGGTCCATCCGCTCAATGCGAAAATATTCATGGTGGTGAACGTGAAAATCCGATATAAGAAAACAAGCACCTCCTTTAAGTCAAGATGACAACTTGTTTGTAGATGATCAAGGATTTTGGGAGGCTTGTATTAAATTGGCCAAGAGTTATGACCGAACTTCGGTCCAGGAAATTTCACACCTCCAAGCTTTGATTTAGGATTTGATTTCACCTCATCTCAGCCACCGCCTAATCAACCAAGTACTAGGGATAAAGGAGAACCTAATCAACCAAGTCATGGGGATATAGAAGGTCATAATCAACCAAGTCCTGGGGATGCTCGAAGGTCATAATAAACGAAGTGTCTGGTGATGAAGGAGATCCTCGAAGTGGATTGAGTACTCATATACAATGCAGCTCCCAGTTGAGCCAAGATATCGGCAGTGTTCAAACACCAAGGAAGAAATTACGAGGGCTTTATTTGAGGTCACCATACTTCCAAAGGCACATTGATGCCTTGAAGTCTTTGACCGCTAAAGAGAAACGTGTGTCTAATTGGGGTTTTCTTCCAATTGATGAAATTCGTCTCGAGAGGTAACCTTGTAAGAAGTTTTTATTCTCATAAATTTATTAGATGTTGTTAATTTTTATTTTCAGTGAGATATTATTTGAGGTCACCATACATCCAATTTTTTTTTTTAGTGAAATATTATTTACCGATGTACATTTCAAGGTTCCTAGATCGGTGATTAGAACTCGGGGTGTGCGGATCATTTGGATCCTAATGTGATTGATTTATTCTCATACTTACTAAATCATTCGGAGAAATTGAAGGGTTCTCAATCGCCATCAAGGTTCTTTTTGGGTGTACTCCGTATGTAAGCAATTTGTTGTTTTTAAGATACTTTAGTTTGTGCTTACTCTTTGTAGTCCATGTTCAATTAATTTAAGTGTTATGACGTAGATGAAGCTTAACGGTGGGGGTGATGATAGTGAATATTCCATGGAGAAGTTTAAATCTTTCGAAAAAGTTATAAATGATGCGATTCAAATGACTTCCTGGCTTGACATTCGAAGTCGAATCTGGTAAGATCTTTTTGTAGTTGCATTTCGAGTTGCTTGGCTTGACGTTGTTTTCATATGATGTTTAAAGTTGTTTTGATATGTGCATATATTTTTTCCTATATTCCATAATAGGCGTTACTTTGTGGTGTGTTTCAATTTGTTGAGAAAGAAGGTGGAGATTATAGATAATGTTTCTCGAAAAGTGAGAAAAGTCATGGTGATTATACCAATGTTTACCTCTTAGTAATCTTCTACCTTAATTTTATCGTTTTTTAGGTATTACTTCTTGATGCATGATGAACTTACATTGATATGCCTTGTTGCCTTAGTTTTTTTTTCTTTTCGAATTAGAACCACCTTATGACATTAGAGTTAAAGATTATCTAAACCATAGTTAAAGATTCACTGCATTAGAGAAAAGGTTCATTGCATTACAAAAAAGATTCACCGCAATAGAAAACAGGTCCACTAAAGTTCTATGAAAATTATGCAAAAAATGTACCATAACCGAATATGAGTTGTTAACAATCAATGATAAATACATCTTTACTATATCATGCTCTTTTTTTTTTTGCCAGTGTCATTGCTTTTCGGAGTACTATCATCATTGTATAAATAGAATCCCCATATCAACAAGGGGTAAAGTTGTTTCTTTGGCTAGTTTCCAACTTGAACATTTGAAATTGTCATGGACAACTATTGCTTCAAACGAATCATACCATGCTTTGGGGATTTATGCAATGCGACACATGGAGACGTACAAGGGAGATCCTAACAAATGGGATGCTTGGATTTAAGAAATGCAATGTAAGTTGAAATACTTTTTTGAGTTTATAAGATGTTATTGATTGAATTTATTATATTTCTTTTTTTCCTTCTACAGGATGCATTGTTAAAGAAATTAAGGGCCAAATATTGTTACAGATATCATCAGTCAACGATCAAAATGAACTTTCTTCTTTGAATGAAAATAAGTGTAAAAATTACTAAAATAGAATTATAAAAGAGTTGTCCTTCGGTGGTTTTCAATTAGAGAATGAGCAGGAATGTGCTCCTGTAAGAAGGAGAAGTAAGAGGCTGCATGGTAACATCAAGGGTTAGGTTAACTGTATACAAGGCACTTTCTTTTGTTAACGAGATGATGTTTTAGTTTAACTTTAACTATAGAAGGTATATTTTTTGGTATAGTTGTAGTTGGTACAATTTGTAACTTATATATGGTGAATGAAAGTTTGTGCAAGCAGTTGAATGATTGTAGAGGACAATTTGTAGCTTATGTATGGTGAATGAAGTTTCATAGCCGTGTACACTTCCGTTGCATGAATCAATAAAAGTACATGGACATAACAGGTTTTCGGTTGTCCATCCCAAGGATTTATAAAGGAGTAGGATTTATGTGGAAGGGTGAGAGGGAGAAAGTTTCGTTTGTACCTACAAATGACATAAAATTGAACAAATTGACTTACGGATTTATGTGTAGAGTTTATGTTGGCCGCTCTTTTCGTTTAGATTTTTTAGGGGTTGTTTTGTTTATTTGGTAGAAATGAATTGGATAGTCGAGATTATTACATGTTAATCTTGTGTTTTCTATAGGAGCCCACAATTTATAGCATTGTGCTATTCGACTGGTTTGAGTCGTTGATAAGTAATAATTCCTACTAAATAAATATTGGATTGTATATCATCGAGACATCTACATTAAGGGATAATGTTTAACTTTAATTGTAGAAGGTATATATTTTGGTGTAGTTGTAGTTGGTGAATGAAAGTTTATGCAAGCAATTGAATGATTATAGAGGGCATCTTATAAAATTAGAAGATTATATAATAAATTTGAAAAAGGTTCACTCGTAGTAGTAGAGAAAAGATTCACTGCAATATGGAAAAGGTTCACTGAAATTTAAAAAAGGTTCCCTGCAATTTAGAAAAAGTCACGTTTCATGACCTTATAAATCGTAGTTAAAGGTTCACTGCATTAGAGAAAAGGTTCATTGAAATAGAAAAAAGTACACTAAAGTTCTATAAAAATTGAAACAATCAATGTGTCACAACTAATAAGGGTCAATAACAACCACTAATAATCACAATCTATAATCGTGTAAGTTTTTAATAATAACCAATAAATATACCATATATATTTTAATAATATAAAGGTGCTCAAAAAAGTTCTTCAACATCGACATTTTCAATGATCAATTTGCAATTATCAATGAATTACATGTATGTTCTTCAACATTCACAACATGTCTTCACCGAGATCGCTGGAATGTTTGGGCTTATGCTAAAAGGGCTAAAGCTATTTGTGGCTTGCTTTGAAGCATTCTTTTTCTTGCCTTCACTTGATTGCTCATCTTTTTAGCTATGCTCACTTTTCTTTTATTTCTTTGCCCTTTCTCCCTTGTCTTATTGGGATTTTGGAATATTCCTCTTGAGTTTACGTTTTCCTCTTCGATCCGCAATGGTATATTGGACCAAGTATCCTTTTCAAGAGCATCCTTAGCCTTTCCAAATAATTCGTCCCAGAAAGCTTTTGTTTTCTCATTTGTGGCGGATGCACTTATGAGGGTACTAAATTTTCGCAGATGCTTGCAACCGCCAAACCGATGAAGAAGTGCCGGTAGATTTGCTCGAAACATCTTGCATTATTATCACCTTCCCAAGCCTTAATGTTTTTCCTCCATCTATCTAATATATATTTCTTAGGTATCTTCTTGACACAATACATGTTAAATATCCTCAAGATATGGAAGCACGAAATTCCCATCTCTTCAAATTTTTTGCATGTACAAGAAGTTGTTTCATTGACCCAATTGATGTTAACAATGTGGAAAAATTCATCAACTTGTTCCCACCATACTCTATATATTAAACATGAAGCGGTCTCTTGAATTTTGGCATCTCGCACAAGATACTCCTTTTTGTAGTCTTGCTAAAAATATGATACACTTCAACCGTATACACTTTCGTTGCGTGAATCAGTAGATGTACATGGGCAAAACAGGTTTCCGGCCGTCCATCTCAAGAATCATAGTTTTTCCGTTCTCTTTACTTCTCCACTCAGCTACGACATCAAGAAAGTTATTATAAAATTCACAAAGGTCAATAGTTGCTTGAAGTCCGCAAGAAATTGAGCGATTGCTTGATTCGACCCTCCGGGAAAATAAGATGCCCCTGGAAAAAAATCTTTACCAAAAGCCGGACACCAACGATGTCTACTTCTATGAAGCTTCTTGTGCCAATCATTTTTAGCATAATTGTATTCTGTAATCAACCTGGGAAAATCAAAAGAAAACAAAAGGATTTGGCCGAGTGGTGATAAGGCAAATGTTTTTGTTTATCCTTGACTAATTTGCAGGGTATCTTTACTCAAATTCAGGGAATCCTTTTTATATGAATGTGTTCTAAGGAATCATTTCAAAATAGTATTGTATAGTGAACCTTTACTCTATTTGCAGTGGTATCAATTTTATTCCGTAGTGAACTTTTAGTCTTTTTCGAGGTATCTTTTTACATTAAGAAAACAAAATTAATTAATTTGGAAAAAAGCTACAATGAAGCTCTTACCCATTCCAATAATGATTAAATTCTTCTTCAGTATCACAACCCATGAGTACATGGTTGAATTTGTCTATGAAATTCTCCCGATATCTCAACATTCTTATATGATTCTTTGAATTTTCAATAATATGCCATACACACGATCTGTGATTTGCTTGTGGAAATACCACTCGATAGCAGCAACAATGGAAGGTGCTTGGTCTCTCATTATAGTTCAAGGATGCTTTCCACCCATTGATTCCAAGAAAGTCCGAAAAAGCCGGATAAATGACTCTATCCTTTCATTCAAAATGAACCCACATCCAAGCATTATATTCTCATTGTGATTGTTTATTCCAACAAACGGTGCACATATCATGTCGTATTTGTTGGTCCCGTATGTGGTGTCAAATATAATCACATCGCCAAAGAGATCATAATCTTCTCTCATCATGCTATCCCTCCAAAAAATGCTAGTGAGACTTGATCCTTCGCCAAGTTCAAATTGAAAGTAAAAGTTGACATCCTCAACTTTCCTTTTCCTCAATATTCCCATTAAAGTGTTACTATCGAGTACCATCCAAGTGCTTTCTTTTATCTCGTAGCAAGCATATTATATGCATCTCCGATGGTAAACCCGAGGGCGGTGAATCGCCTACCTCCTTCTTCAATAATTTCATAGTATCGAAACTTTTATTCTACATGATTTCATTAGTTTCAGTAACTCTAATTCAAGCACTAGTAACTTTTTGTTGAGATTTCATAAAGTGACATTTGTTCACATTGCAAAATGAATGATTGTGCAGCTTATCATGTCTCACAACAGTCCACACACCATTTCTATCTACCGAGAACCGAACCATTGCTTTGCAACCAACTCGTGTGACTTTCTTGACGTATGCCCTTTTATCACCTTCTTCTTCATTTTTCCCACTTTTTCTCTTACTTCCTTGTTTCGTACAATAATACCTCTTCATAGTTATACCAGTGCCATCTATTCAAGGTCTATTATTGTAGCGACGAATGTTGAATCCCACCTTTAAACCATAATTGTTATACGGATCATATGCTTCTTGCTCGTAGTTGACCGTTTTCCCCATTAATTCAAATTCAACATTCTCTTCATATAATTTCTTAGTAAGATTTTGATTTTTTGAGGATCTGCAATTTAGGTTAATAACTTATCGGAGAAATAAATTAGAACAACTTGAATAAGTAAATACTCGTTATTAGTCATTTATATTATTTGTTAATCTAGTGTACTTTTAATAGTTCGAAGTGTATCTTTATCAACAAATTGGTGTACCTTTTGTAAAAATTATAGGATCTTTTCATACTTCGTGATTTAACTTTTAAGAATATTGTCTTTAAGGAATTTTATCAAACACGTAACGTGCAATAATATGAAAACTAACAAATTAACATAAATTATGCAACAATATAACTTCGCGTGTTTCTAATAACTCATATATTTAGCCTAAATCATACGTACCTTCACTTGTAAATGGGATAAATTGTTGTAGTTCTCCTTCTTCAATTTCTTCTTCCATTGCATCGAGTTCACATTGTTGTTCAACTTCTAATTCGGCGAGTTCGAGTTCTTGTTGAACCTCTAATAATTGTAATTCTTCAATCAATAATAGCTCGCTTCAGACAATTCTATTATCTTCGTAATTCATCAATTGCTACTTGATTGGGCGTGGATTAGGGTTTGGGAAGCAACAATTCGAGTGTGATTTGGACACCAATTAGAGAAAGATTTATCTTCATTGTAATTGGGGATTAGGTTTTGGAAAGCAGCAATTCACCGTGACCCATTTATAAATTTAGGTATATTACATAGCATATGCACAGTGCAAGGTACACATGGTTGTACCTTGTACTTTTTGATTGAGGAAAGGTGAGAGAGAGACCGACAAGTGGGACATGGGGGGAGATGATGGAAGGAGAGAGATTAACATGAGCTGATGGGAGGAGAGAGAGAAAAGTAAGGACATAAGTGTCTTTTTATTTTTTAGCTTATGACTCAACTGTAAAAAAATTATTAAACTTATAAATATAAATTAGAGTATAAATTATGTGTAAATCTCCTAATAACTAATCACCAAATATAAGCTTAATGATCTTTTAAAAAATATTTTTTAATTTTAAATGTATTTTTTAATTTCATAATAAGCGGAGAAAAATGACTATTTATGATGTATTCAATATACATTTATAGTGAGGAATCATTACAATTACAGTGGTTATTGTATAACAAAAATCACTAGAATTTTTTGTAAAAAAAAATAACGATATAAATTGAGGATTCAAACAAGGACGTGATTATAATGGTTGTTACTAACCGATAATTACCATAATTAAAACAATCTAACCATACATGTGTTATATATATATATCTTAATCATTTTAATTTTTATTTTTTAAATAAAATAATTATATTTTAAAAATTTTAAAATATTTATAAATATAGAGATATAATAGTTTACTTAAACCATGTTTGGTTGCCTTCCTTTTTCCCTCAATTTCATGACTTATTGTGTTAAAAAGTATAGAAACATAAATTCATAACTTCTTTTTTTTTTTAAGATTACGTAGTTGAAAATTACCATCCCACCATTTTTACCAGCTAAAAAGCTCAACCTTTCTTAAATTCCGATGACCTATCTCATATAACAAAAACAAATTTGAACACAACATGGTCGCCGGTGGTGAAGACCCTTACGACTTCATCCTCGATGGCCTAAAAAGAAAATTGAAACCAAACCCTATACTAGATGTCGCGGGACCGCCTTGTGAAAGAAACCACCAGCGACCGCCGTGCGAAAAAACCATTAGATAGCATCGGATTCCGGGTTGTCGATGATTTGGGCTAATTGATGTGAAATAGGATTTCGGGTCAAGCCAACTCATGTCCATCAACTTTGCTGCCCACCGCTTGTTCTCATTCGTTGATGTCGTTAATCTGGACTAGGCAATGCAGGTGTCGAGGCTAATCCCCGTGTTCGGCTGTTGGTTTGAGTCATTAAAATGGTTGGTTTTTCGACATAGACTCCAACGTTGGCGAACAGGACATTCCTCGCCATTAATGATGAAAATGGAATTGGGGAAGGAGCGTTAAGACTTTTTTTTTTTCCGTAAAAGGGTTGAGCATCAAAAACCAAACAACCATACTAACTTCAATTAAAAAATAATATTTAGTAATTTTCAAATATATTTTTCAAGTTAATTATAAGTAGAAAAAATGAGTGCTTATGATCTATTCCATTCCATACACATATACGGTGAAAATTTATTATAATTATAACGATTGTTATGGTTGTAGTACATTGACAAACAAGTATAACCTTTTGATTCAAACAATATATAAAAA
The DNA here is from genome assembly GCA_021018815.1 of Talinum fruticosum. Lineage (NCBI taxonomy): Eukaryota > Viridiplantae > Streptophyta > Magnoliopsida > Caryophyllales > Talinaceae > Talinum > Talinum fruticosum. Next base: position 6,198,048 of record JAITYX010000012.1, read on the forward strand.
ATTTGTACATATTTGTGCCTTCATGATTTTAGATATAAAATCTTTATACTTTTCTTAAAATAGAAATGAAGTGATAAAATTCAAAAAGATTTTGACGAGATTAGACATGTAAAAAATCTAGTGGATTACCTGAATCAAAAAAGAAAACGAAACTAGTAGATCACAAATTTTGGAGTTAGGATTGATGAAATGAAAATATTTCCAAATTTATTGAAAGCGATCACCGAAAGGAATATATTGAGTGATGAAAATTTAAAGCTACCTTTTATTTATTTATTAATTTTTTAAAAAGCTACCGTAGTACTACTTAAGCGCCACAGTACATCCAAAGCAACCTGCCTTCCCATGTCGACAATTCACCCACCCATATTAATTTCCACTTCTTTTTAAATTATTAAATTAAATTAATTAATTACTTCTAAATAAAAAATAAATAGTTCAAATTAAAGAAATAAAAAAACAAAAAATAATTCAAACATAATTCACACCCACAATCGAGAGAGAGAGAGAGAGAGACAGAGAGGGAGAGAGAGATGTATAAAAGAACGCGAGATGTATAAAAGAACGCGACCTACCTCATCTTCCTGTCTGTCTCTCTCTCCTCTCCTCGCCTCTCTCATAATTCACGTTTCTCTCGCCCTCTCATCCTGCTCGCCTTTCTTTCTGATTCTTCTCTCTCCTCTCTGCTGAGAGCTCATCTCTATCTGTAGCTCTGGCTGTATCTCTCTTTTCAGCTCTCAAATTTGCTCCAATTTGAAGTTGGGATTTGAAATTTTGTAGTGGGGGAACAATTTTCAAGGCTGAAGAGGGAGAGAAAGACAGAGATCGATCTAATAGGGTTTGTGGAATTATATGAGAAAATCTGCAAAGGGGTTTTGTTGTTGTTGTTGTTCTGTAATTAAGGTCTGTGATTTCAATACGAGCGTTCTTCGCCGGGATTCTTCTACCCTTTTCATTCTCTCTCTCTGTCGGTGGGGTAAATGCGGCTGATTTCCCTCTTTCTCCTCCTTAAGCTAATTCTTTCCATCGAGAAATTTGGCGGGGTTTTTTTTCTTTTTTTTTCTTTTAGGGTTGTTCATCTTCTGAATCATTTCGAGTTTATCTATCGGTAACAACGATGCAGCAAGATCAGCGCAAGAAGGTATCTTTCGTTCTCTCTCTAACAATCCATGGTGGATCCGTTGGAAGTTGTGCAAAGTTTGAGTGTTTGTGAAGCATGGCTAAGATCTGAAACTTGAAACCTTTCTCGAGGATTCGGCAACCATTTTCTTTTAGGCATTAACAATAGTGAACTCTACGCATTTCTTTTCTTCATTTTCTGGGCATTTTTGGCTTTTCTAGGAAAGATCTAACTTAGTTCAAGTAGAAAGAATTTAGATCCATGCTGGGTCTTTATCCACCGGCTACTCTCTAGAATCAATTTTTGGTTTTAGGCTCATGAAAATTGAATGTGAACCTGGTTTCGGTACATTCCGAATGAAATTTACCAACTAATTTAGTTGACATTTTCATCTTGGTTCATTTGGGTATGAGCAACATTGGTTTTGTTATGTAATGGGCACTTTCTGTATCTTTTTCTTATCTACCCCTCCTCCTTTTTTTTTTTTTTTTTTGTCCTTTTGGGAAGAGGAATAAGCTGAGCTATGCCTTGTTGGTATTATTATTGTCGGTGGAACGGTTTGTTTTGGCAGAAATTTGGTGGCTAGATTTTATCAATGTCAATTGGCATCTCAGTAGCAATGGCACGTATCTTACTTTTTCTCTTGTCAGTTAGTTGAGACAATTTTTGTTTCAGCCTTTTGGCCTCTTTTTAGATTTGTTACTATACACCATATTTCCTGGATTTTCTTGCTCCAAAATTCTGTTTTCCTTTGCATGTTATCGGTTGAATATTTGTTTTGTGTGGAAACTATTAGTTCTTCTATGTAAGATATGCAACTGGATGGGAATTCTTTATTGTAATATTCATATTTTTGTGAGCATTGCAAGGAGATGCAATTGGATGGAAATTATTAGTTCTTTTTTTGGAGGGGTGGGGGGATCTGGGTGTCAACGATGGCTATGGCTTCCTCTGACGGTGCCATTTGGGAGATCCTTCTCCATTTCTAGTTCAGGTTTCACTTTCAGCTTGCTGAGGGAATGATTGTTCTTCGAAGGAGGCCTTTTTTGGGTTTATAGTTCATTTACTTTTGTAGTTTGTGTGCACCTTAGGTACTCTTGTATCAGGAAAGACAATTGATTTTGTAATAGGGTGTTGAGATACATTATATTTTGCTCTCAGGAAGTCTTAAGTGGAAATTTGCGGGAAATTGAGATGCATTATGTTGTGCTTTCAGAAAGGATATGAGTAATTACTTTTTCCTTTGTAGATATTAAAATGCAGGCAATGGTATTCCTTTGCGTAAATGGTCGTATTTGTGGAACTAGTTAAACTTGTAATTGCCATGTCTGACTATTTAAGTTTCTCCATTTGCAGAATCTGAAAGACGCAGAATTCTTCACTGACTACGGTGATGCCAATCGGTACAAGATTCTTGAAGTTATTGGGAAAGGAAGCTATGGAGTTGTTTGTGCAGCCATTGATACACACACAGGAGAAAAAGTTGCTATAAAGAAAATTAATGATATTTTTGAGCATATCTCTGATGCCATCCGTATACTGCGAGAAGTCAAGTTGTTGAGGCTTTTGCGGCATCCTGATATTGTTGAAATCAAACGCATCATGTTGCCACCCTCAAAGAGAGACTTTAGAGATATCTATGTTGTCTTTGAGCTTATGGAGTCTGATCTTCATCAAGTCATCAAAGCTAATGATGACCTCACCCGTGAACATCATCAGTTTTTTCTTTATCAAATGTTACGTGCTCTGAAATACATGCATACAGGTACCTCCTCTATTATCTTTACTAAATGTTGTTGACTAGTTGCATTTTCTTTCTATATGAGCTTGATCTTTGATGTGTTTTAACCTGAATGTGATGGATGCAGCAAATGTGTACCACCGAGATCTAAAGCCCAAGAACATATTGGCTAATGCCAATTGCAAACTCAAAATTTGTGACTTTGGGTTAGCGAGAGTAGCATTCAATGATACTCCGACAACTGTTTTTTGGACGGTATGCTCTGTGACTAGTAGAAGTCTTTTACAAATAACTACACCTTCTGTTGATTTCTCTCTTGTGAAATGCATCTTCTGGGTAGCTGACTCTTGTGCTGTACAGGACTATGTTGCTACAAGATGGTATCGAGCACCAGAACTCTGTGGTTCATTTTTCTCTAAGGTATTCATTTTTGTCTTACACATTGGACTGATAATTTTTGCTGCCTTCCTTTGGATTATGTTCTATTTATGAAACTTGGAATTGTTATCCCTTGGTTTGTCATTGCTTGTTCTTTGTTCATGCACAAATTGATGCGAGTATTCTGTTTGCAATTTTTTTCCCAGATTTGCAATATAGAGAGTCTGTCTAGTTTTGTTTTCACATTTTTATGGCATGATATTTCTTGAGGCTAGCAATTGATTATTATCTTCACTGTCTGCTGTATTATTGTGTTAAGCCTTTACTGTCATCTTTTGCTAGCTACTACTTCTATACTTAAATAAGGATGTTTACAAGCTCTAAAATGAAATTGTTAATAAAATGTAAAAAGCAGTGTCTAGAATTATTTGGTACTGGCATGCACCAGCATTAAATATGATGATGTTTATTTCTTGTCCTTTTTCTAGCCCTTCCTATTTTTTCTGGAGTGGTTTTAAGTAATAGTAATACCTAGATCAAAACAATTCTTGTTCAGGGAGGATTGTTGAACTCTCCTGGAAGTTGATATTTCTTGTGTTGTGGTCGCTTCTATGAGGTGGTTTGATTGTAGTGAAATTTGTTGATTTTTATAACTGAACTCGCTGTTGGTTTTCTCAAATGCAGTATACGCCTGCCATTGATATTTGGAGCATTGGTTGCATCTTTGCGGAGGTTTTAACAGGGAAACCATTGTTTCCTGGTAAAAGTGTGGTTCATCAGTTAGATTTGATAACAGATCTTCTTGGTACACCTTCTCCTGATGTTATATCTGGGGTATGATTGTTTGTTGCATTTCATGTGCAATTAAATTTCTTACGTTTCGTCATAGGCAACATGCTCAACTCTCTATTTGTGAATCCAGGTCCGTAATGAGAAGGCACGCAAATACTTGACAGATATGCGAAAGAAGAATCCCATTCCGTTTTGTCAAAAATTTCCTAATGCAGATCCCTTAGCATTGCGCCTGCTACAAAGAATGTTAGCTTTTGACCCAAAGGACCGACCAACTGCAGAAGAGGTTGGTGTTGTTTCTCAAAAGAATCAATGATATCTTCTCTCCTGGCTTTATATCTGTACTGAATTTGTTAGTTTAACGTGGAAATTTTCTATTGGAATGTGCAATTTTTCCTTTTCACGTAACAGGCTCTTGCGGATCCTTACTTCAAGGGTTTAGCCAAAGTGGAGAGAGAACCAGCATGCCAGCCAATCTCAAAGTTGGAGTTTGAGTTTGAGAGACGAAGGGTAACTAAAGAGGATGTGAGGGAATTGATATACAGGGAGATACTGGAATATCATCCTCAGTTATTGAAAGACTACGTGAATGGAAATGAAGGAACAAATTACATATATCCTAGGTGAGTTGATTATTTACCAAGTTGGTGCCTCCTCATCTTCTCCATCCTTCCCCTTAAATGTTCCTCTGCAATGATTGTCATCCAAAAGTCCAAATGTTTTCTTCTGCTGATTTGTGAAGTTTTCTGATTTCTTTGCCTACACAGTGCTATTGGTCAGTTTAAGAAGCAATTTGCACATTTGGAGGAAAGTTATGGTCGAAGTGGACCAGTCATTCCATTAGAAAGGAAGCACATTTCTCTTCCAAGGTTAGTTTACACTACTTTCTCATTTAAGTGGGTTTGTGTGGAATGGATGAAATTGTACATATCCCCTTACCTTCCTTTCCTTCAGGTCCACAGTCCACTCTAGTACCGTACCTCCCAAACCACAGCCTATGTCTTCATTCGGGGATCAGCATGTCAAAGAGGAGATGCGAGCAGCTGATAACTATGGAGGCATATCAAGCTCCTCAAGACAGCCACCAAGGGTTCCATCAGGTACCTATTTAGTGTCCTTTTTGTTTCCACGAACTTCTTTGATCTCACTTTAAGAAATTTTAGATAATTCAGCAGTTCTTTTGTATTTTACTTGGGTGTCATATTCCTTTCAAGAACACTGATGGTTTGAGGCTCCAAATATGGGGTGCCTTCTCTGACATGTTCCTTTGCATTTTTGCAATTTTGCTTAGAATTGTTATTGTTTTTTCATTGAACCTAGCTGGAAATAGTTTATCTGTGTATATATGATTGCTAGGTTGGCGGGGCTATTATTGAGAGTGAAAATTCACCTCGTAGACTTGGTTCTTTGCTGCTCAGTTGGCCGTGGAGACTCATACAAGTGAAGTCATGGGTGTACTTAAGTACAGTGTTTGTTTGTGTGTTAAACACCCCCCAAAGACGAAAAGTTTGTGGATTGGTGTTCTTTGTTGCACAATATTGAACTCTCTTTTGCCTTCGTATTTCAGCGGCCAGACCAGGTCCTGGTAGAGTGGTGGGGGCAGTTGTTCCGACACATGATATGGGCAGGAGCATGAAGGACAGCTACGATTCGAGAATAGTAATGAGAAATGCAGTTCTTCCACCTCAGACAATGTCCCCCACTATTTCTTCCGGGCAAACCAAGGCAAGCCTGGGTCAGAAGCCGATCAAAACACATCATCCCGAGCCATGCAGCCTCGTGCTCCTGTACACCCCCCACCCATGAAATCGCGATTGACATGAACACTAACCCCTATCAACAGCAGTCTCAGCACAAGGCAGATCAGTACAGCAGTAGAATTGCCCTTGATGCTAAGCTTTTGCAAGCCCAATCGCAGTTTGGAGCCACAGCGGTTGCCATGGCTGCTCACAGAAATGTGGGCACTGTTCAGTATGGAATGTCATAGGTGAGAATGGTTGGCTTGTATTTGAACGTAGTGTTGCTGGGTTTGCCATGCCAGTCTGAGGCTTGAGCAGAGCTGCCTCATGGGATTGTTAATTATGCCAGTGTTAGAGATTTGTGTAATGCCAGTTTCTGCTGCTTCTTGAATTGGGTTTGTACTTTGCTTTCAGTTAGATGTTAGATAGTGATTTCGCAGCTCATGATTTTCTGCTTTTCAGTACCTGAGATGTAATAAGTAAATAAATAAAGCAATGATATGTCAGAATTCTCTCTCTCTCTCTCTCTCTCTCTCTCGCTCTCTGCACTGCCCCCGTGAAATTATGAAATGGGGTCAATTTCCCTGGGACCGAGAACAAGCGGTATTACTTTGAGCATAGTGTATCACATTCATGATTTTCTGTCTCACTCCTTTCTGTCTCTCTACTCTCACTGCTTCCCAATCGGCCTCATCATCATCTTACTCATCGTGGTTGGAGTCTACAATAGCTGATTATCATCTTACTCATAGGTGTTGGAGTCTACAGTAGCTGATTAATTTTCAAATGGGTTAACTTTTCTTTCTACTTTCTAGTAGATTCTCTTTAATATTTAATATTCAATATTTTTGTTTTCATTAGACATAAATATGTATATCAATTGGTTTTGTTTTACAATTTTTTGGTATTGTGCATTTAGGTTTTGTTTTACAATTTCTTGATATTGTGCATTTAGGATTTTGTTGGTTTTGATTTGATTTTTCCATTTAAAAAATGATATGCAATTTGGTTCCCTTGCTATAATTTCTTTAATTTGTAATCTATTTGCTGTTTTCTAAAATTTGGTTATGTAGTTTTAAGTCGTTTATTTATTTGCCTTCATTTAATTATAATGATTGGTTCTGTAAAAAAATTAATATGTTTGGTGTTTGAGTTTTTAACAATTCAGTTATGTTGGTTCTAAATTTATGACGTACAATTTGGTGGGAGGTGAATTGTGGGGCAAATGATATTACTATTTAGATTATCCTTCGTAATGGATGTTGATATCCCAGGATGTGTGTGAAGAAAATGTGTGTATTTATCTGAAATTCAGTGTTTGATTTGCATTGAAAAATGCATGTAATTGAGCTGCATGTTTTGCATTATACATAGCGATAAGTTTGGTTATGTTTTGTCTTTCAGCTTATCCTAAAGCATTGTTGTTGATATTCGGAATGGCTACTATTGTACCTGTTGTAGTGAGTGTTGTTACCTTAGTTGGTTCTCGCTCTTTTGAGATTTGGTTAAAACATTTTTTTTGTTATTATAATTTGTATGCATAACTATAATGGTGTTATTATTATTGTTTGTATGATAGTAGTTTATATTTGAGGTTATAGGTAGTAGATTTAACTACGCTTTTATTATGATTGTAGATGGAGTTGAAATTGCTAGTTGAACACTTTACACATCGAATGAGTTACTTGTATATGTGCGAGGGTGGATACTTAGAATATGGAGTAAGCATCTTTTGTTCGTGCTATGCCCATTTTTTGGAGGTCATTGCAATACAGGTGTCCAACTTTTGCTTATGTATAGTAATCCGACATAGTCCATGCTATTTGCTTGTCATTTATGTGTCTCTCGTAAGTTGGGGTATGTCTCAATTACTTGAATATGTAGTAAGTAATCACCTTTTGTATTAGAGTCACACGTGGTAGAACACAACTCATTTTGGTTTGTATCAACTGGTGTGGTAAATATTTGATGTTATACATATGTTCCATAATGGTGGTGACATTAATTCCTCTTAATATGGGTACAATATGGACACAAACAATATATGTATTGTTCTCATCTTACATAATATAAGTACTGTTTCGATTATAGTGTACAATATTTTCAATTATCAATCACTTGTATGGTAGAATAAGCGTAAATATTAAAAAATAATCATAAGTGAATCGTGTCAACTAACAATGACAACGTCAATGACTTCTCCTTTCATGTACGTACCAAAAATATGATGTACATCCGGGGATGGTCACGTATACATCCCGAGATGACAACTCCAAAATAATGTTATGGTTAAGTCTGTATATGATCAATACCAATACAACACAAATGTGCTCGACCTGCACGAGACAATTACAACACTCCCGACCAAGGGATGTGGTGAATATTTACAATCACAATTGGTTTCAAATATTTATAATCACAATAGGATAATGGCAAATATTCATGTAAGTGGGCTTCGACTTTGTTACCGTCCTTGTTAAATGAAGTGGGTGATTTTTCCATTAAGGAGACTAAGGAGGATCTTATCACGCAAATGTCTGACATCCTTGTCATTGAAATATGGCAACCATTCTAGTCAAATTGTTGTGATGGTAAAAAAACAAAATGTATTTCATGGTCATATTCTCTTCCATTGTTAACATGCTTAGCAATACAAAAGCTTATGTGAACCCAAAGGCAGGCACAATACCAAAGCTCATGGATAGTTTACTTGCTCAAAAATATCATAATAGATGACATGGGTAATGCTTGCCTGCCATGTTGCACAAAAGTTTCATAAGTTTCAGTGTCTCATGTAAGTACACTTTAGTTGAAGCAATAATTTATATACATATGTTCTAAACTACTAGACAAAAAATGAGGTTCATGCAACTATGCAAGATAATAGACAATTTTATCATAAGGAGGACTACAAATATTAGATGCACATTTGTGTTCTTTATACAATCAGATTCACTTTATTAACTTTGCTCATTCCGTCCGATCAACTTTGCTCATTCCGTCCGATCGGATGTTTTTATAGTGAACTTTCAAAATTTTCAGGTTGAAAACATTCTAATTACTCATAATGGACAAAGCTAAAATGAGCTTTAATATCTTTTCTTTATCAGTTGATGAAAATAACGTCATAGTGAACATAATAACTTCGTAAACTTCTTCCGAGAAAGAGATATTTTCAACCATCTCACAGATAAGGTTATTTGTTTCCTTTGACACATGACAAGTTGGTAAGAAATAGCATATAAGTAATCTAGGACTATCCCTAAGGTATTTTTCTTGCTAGCTTGAGTGCTTGACTAGTACTATTAAATTTAACGAGAGAGAATTTAAGATTAACCTCGTTAGTAGTACCCAATTAGTACTCGTAGGCGGCAATTGTTCTTCAACAAACCTCTCATGGAGAAGCTTCTCTGTGTAAGGAGATTCGCCACCTTTCCAACATGAGATGCTAGATATCTCAATCATTCAACTTCATTTGGATCCAAAGCATGTGCTGCTAAAGCAAGTCAAGGAGACTGGAAAAGAACAAGTATTAGAAGCTATAAGAACTAATTGCCTCCAAAGACAAGTTACAACAAAATAAAAGAACAAGTATTCTAGCCGGACTAATTCTTTCCTCGTAGTTGCATAAAATTAGATCATCTTTAAAAAATTAAGACTTCATTTGCACCACTTAAACCATGAACCTTAAGAGTATAATTTCAGTGAAAATACCAAGCAGAAAAGTCATTTTCCATGCATTGATCATCATCCCCAAGACCAATCGAAACAAGGCGCTTTGCACCTACAAGGGACATGAAATGTCACACACAAAGAGAAAAGATCTCGAATAATGTAAATAAGCATAGGCAGATCAACAAGAGAAACACAAAAATAGACCTCACTAATCTCGAATACCTTAAAATTTCATGCTATTAGGTAATTATCATCAAAATTTTCCTCAAATTGTTATTACTATTTTCTTGAGACAGTCATTCGAATCGGAGTACCCACATAGGCCTTGAGCGTCAGACATGTGATGTTATCAACTCATATTTCAAGTTAGATAAAGAAAACAGGAATAGTAGGTCGAGATCTTAGAACTCTCATGGCTAAGCAAGACCCAAAGTTTCTTGGTATGCAATTTGATTAAGCAAGTATCAGAGGGAAATTGGAAATCCTTTCACAGCTGCAATTGCTAAAGTTAAATCTTTCTATGTTACTTGAACAACTAATGGGAAAACGAAGAAACATTTAGCATACATTAAAAAACATAATTGCTTTACGTCCCCCTGGAAAACTAAGTTTCTAACGAATAATATTCGACCCAAGACAAAAGATGATGAATTGAGTGACTAATATTCCAAAGTCAAGGTCAACCTAGTTTGCAATTATTTCTAATTCAATAATTGCCAGCCCAATTGTATTAGTAAACTGCTTAACAATAGAGTGAAAGGGAGCAAAATAAGAATTCTCAAGGATATTCCAACAAGCTGCCCACAAGAAACTCCAACCACAAGTTTAAGCCTAACAAGAAACACTAAAACAATTAAGCACTCATCGATCATTAGCAATAACATTGCGAGAATCACTGACTACTCAACAAACATATAGATGCAAATATGAAAGGTTAGGCTAACAAATTAACCAAATGAAAGGGCTAAAGACCACCTTGCTCAATGAGTAGGTTATCAATCTCTTTGCCAACCTATATATCACAGAGAAATAATAACATCAAGCACAGAAAAGATTTTACACTATGATTTATCCACAGAATCATATCGAAACTAGAAGAAAATGCTACACAAAAGAAGAGCTAAACCTTGTTGAAATGCTCTTCCTTAGGCAGAAAACTCCAACATTGGAGATTTTGAAGCCATTTATCCCTGTCTTTGCCTTATGACAATAAAAACACACAACACACACTCAATCAAAAAATTGTAATGATAAACCTTCCCCGGCATCCCGGGATGCATATTTAGCAGGTACACCAATATTCATATGACAACAACACAATTAATAATAAAAACATAGCACAATTAATAATAAAAACATAGGTAAAATTGTTGAACGGCAACAGCCACCAAAATCATCCTCAAGATTTTGTGAACTTGGATAAATTTCCGAGCCCTCCAATGGGGGAAAAACACATAATCAATATGACACTGTGATCATGGGCACCAAAATAATTTAATACAAACATAAATAAATCACGAGCTTACCTCAACAAATCATTTGTAAAACCTTGCTGCATTATCTGTTGGCTCCCCATCTCCATATCTAAACCAAGAAATTGATTCATAAGTTTAACTGGTCAAAAGATGCATTTAACTGCTTGAAGTTACCTTTAGAATAGCAGTCATTAGATCCAAAGGCAAAACCTTCATTGAAACCAAATCCATGGCAAACCCAGATAGAAAATGCCTCGAATTTCACTACACAGAAAGGAAACTCGAAAATTTGGAGGAAATTAATGGTGACCAAAAGCCGAAATCGATGCGAAATTATAAAACAAAAAGGAGTCTTTCTCTTGTTCTCTCTCTAGTATGTGGGTATGTGGTTGGAAATCTGGTAGGGGTAGGAGAGACTTCTGAGAACAAGAAGGGGGGTTAGAGGGCTACGTCAACTGCTGCTGCTACTTCTTCTTTTACTTGTTTTTTTCTTCCTCGTCCTCGTGCCCTTGCTCGACCTTCACCATGTACTTCTTTTTCTTTGTCCATCCTCTTCTTCTTCAACTTCAATACCTCTCTTTCCCTCTCTCTACCTATGTCTCTATTTTGCTCTCTCTCTCTCCCTCTCAATTGAATTACAAAGCTTTATTTCAGTAATGACACAATTGTCATTCTACCTTTCCAAGTGCTTCACGTGCGTGGCATGTGCATTGCTCAAACTAACACTTAATTTAATTGTCTTCTGAGTGTTCTTGGTTCCAGAAAATGGAGGGAAGTACGGGTTATGTCCATTTTAAGAAGATACATAAAGTTTAAGATTTGGGTGTGGAAGCATAGTTGTGTTTCGGGAAATATGGCTGCAAAATGACCAATACATTGACTCCAGGTACAATGAACTTCTCTCCTATGTTACGAGAACCAAACTGGACCGACCGGTTTGACTGGTTCAACCGAGAACTGGACATGGATCTGATCCGAACATGCTGATAGACCCGCCCAAGCATTGAACCTAATTGACTAAGTCAAAACCGATCAACCCGGCTATGGTTTGACCCGGTTGAGTCACGGGTGAACTGGAGTTTACCTTTGATATAAATCTTAATTTTTTAAAAAATAAAAACTTAAATCTTCATCAATGAATGGCTGATTTTTCCATGGATTCTGTGCCCCCATTGAAGCATTCTCAAGCTTCCTCTTGCTAACGGAGACAACATTCAAAATTCGTCCATGGAGGAGGAACAAGAGTAGAAGATGAATGAGAAGGGGTAGATATGCCTCAGCAGCTAGAAGAGGAGAAGAAGATGAATTTTACAGAGGTGCTAGAGGTAGAAGATGAAGTTTCTGCTATCTAACTTACTCTCTCTCTCTCTCTCTCTCTTTCCCAGCAACATGCTGCAGTAATTGAAGGGGAGGGGGCAGGGACTGACTGAAAAAGGAAGGGGCGAGGCGACTGTACTAATTTAAGAGGGGTTAAAAAGCAAAGGGTTTTTCTTAAAAGGCTAAAAATATCAATGCCTCCATCATACACCCGGATGTACTTAGCAAGATACAACTCCATCACCATAAATACTAACAAGTCATACTTTAAATCAAGTAACTTTCAAAAAGGTTTAGGTAAAATTAAGGTATAATAGTTATGCATATCTCTTAAACATGTATAAATGAAACAATATATATATAATAATTAAAAATTTTACTCATTTGAAACTAAAGATGCATTATGTATGAGAAAGGTTAACGCTTATATATCTTAACGATTTACAAATTAAGATTTAGAGTTCATTTTATTTGTAAAAATATCATGTATAAAAATTAATGAACTTGCATAGTTATGCCAAAAAATATAAGAATGCAATAATTTTATGCGAATAGGGAATCAAATAAACAATATTCGAGCTATAAAAATATGTGTGCTCAAATAGCTTTAGACAATTTTTATTTTTGCAAGGGTAAAAATTGGTGAAATTCTAAAAAATAATTAAAAGACTTCAACTTAAAATGGTAAATGAAAAAAAGCTCAAAAGTAAAAAAAAAAAAAAAAGTGAAAGCAAGAACGTATACAAGAATTGAAAAAAGTGAAGAAAAAAAGTTATTTTGATAGAAATTAGACAAAATAAATAAATATAGTTTGAATGAAAATAGAAAATGATGTAAAAGAATTTTGAATATATTCTAATTTAATTTTGGGTGTAAGTTTGACAGGGGATGTAATTATATATAAATTTAAGAAATTGATCACTAGAAACACTAATAAAATTTTTTTGTCAAAATTTAAAATAAAAAGAGTAGAAATAAGATTGGCCAATTATGTAAAAAATTCATATAAATACGTCAAAAATAGATTAATAATAAATTCATCTAAAAATATTATCAAACGTATAATAATTATAAATCAAAAATTAAGTAAAACATAGAAAAAGGAAAGAAGTGGAAGAAAGGAATGATGAAAAAAGGGAAACAAATTTATACAAAATAAATGATTCTAGCAAGCTTCAAACCTTAGACATGCAGCATGCTAGGAAGTGTATTATCCAACCCAACCACTAACCCATATGTCCAACTCTTGTAAAAAATGCAACATCAATTATATAATAGATAGGTAAGGGGCGTATATTACACCATACTACCGGGTGTATAAAAGAATTTGCGTCTCTCTCTCTCTTAATGTAGTTTCTCTACACATCCCCGTAATACCACCACCCTCTTACATTAGTACCTTAGAAGTCGTAAAAGAAACATTCGTAGGATCACTTTGTAGTCTTACTCAACTCGATGATAGATAAAGCAATTAAATGTTGATTGCACAAATCAAACAATACTATTTGTAGACTTAGGTATGTGTTCGGTCCAAATATTACGTTATTTATACCCTTATTTACTTTTTGACTTGTAAAATAATACCTTTTGATTTTTTACTTGGTTTATTTACTTTTGTAGGTAATAAATTAAATCGAAACAATAGCAAAAGTTTGAGCAAAAAGGAAGCAAAATGAGAAAGATAATGGTGTGCACGACCCACACATGACTATGCGAGGATCGCATAGGTATCGGTGCGAGAACTTTCACGGCTATGCGGCCTAACCAGAAACTTTCGGAAACTCACACGAGCATTAGTGCGGTTTCGCACGACCGTGCAAGAGGGCCGCACTCTGCCGTGCGAAAATCTCGCACGACCGTGCGACTTGGCCGTGATGTTTTCCGTTCGATTTTTGCATTTATAAATAGGATTTTAGGCTATGTCATGAGGGGAGCTTGATTTTTAGGGATTTGAGGGACCTCCTAAGGTGCTTGCTTAGCCAAAATAAAATCCCATTCGGAGGGGGAGATTAGTGTAGAATTTTATACAAGATTTTGGATTTAAGCCTTCAATTTCAATTCAAGCATAAGTTTTCTCTTTCTCTCTTCCTATTTACTTGAAGTTTAATATTTTGATTGTTCAATTTAGTTTCAAGATTCAATTTTTATTAGTGTAGATGTTAATTATAGTTAGATTAATTGTTTGTTTTCATGTTTGAGTTTAATTAATTAGTTTATGTTTTGTTGACGTCGGTTTGTCATATTAGTTTGTTCTTTAGTATAATTTTTACATCTATTTCATGCTTTTATGTTAATTAGTTGATAACGTTGATTGCTTTGGTTGTTATTAGCCTTCCTAATGGTTAATTAATCTCGTTTAGGCCTTAACCCAACTAGTTTATGCTTGTTATTTGGGATTGTTTCTCGTGTCGACCACGCGTTCGATGAAACCGAAAGGGATTTTCATCTTAATTTTTGGGTGATTGGTTTATCACTGAAAGATGGAGCCAATTTGTTAGCGTGGATATAGAGAATATTCGAGATTTTGGCATGAAAATAGCCCGAGTCCTAGCTAGGTTCATAGGTTGCTACTCTTGTAGTCTAATTGGGCTAACCCCACGAAAGTAGGAGGTTAGAACAATTAGATTATCTCATGACCCTCGAGAGTGTGGCTTGAGTGGCCTTTGATGGTGCGGCGATCTGCTCCTAAATGGTTTCATATACTTGGTTAGGTTTAGGCTTGCCTTTATTAGTTAGTTTATTAAGTGATAAAATCACAACTCGAGCATCACTTAATCACAACTCGAGCATTCTTTTGTTGTTTTCTAGGATTATATTAGTCATCATATCTCTCATCTCTCTTGATTCTCTTAGATAGAAAGTTTAAGATAACTTTGATGTTTGAAACACAACTCTCTGTAGACATGACCCGTACTTATCGGCTAGTTACAAGTACGCCATGCGCTTGCGGTTATAAATCTAAGTCTTAAATTCTTCCCAACAATATGACTTACCTTATTTACCCCTTACATATTGTGAGTTTAATAGGAATAGAAATAGAAACAAACATAAACGAACATAATTGAATTGAAATAAGTTATTAAAGATATTATTTGACAATATCGAATATTTTATGAATAATGAATATTTGAAAATTATTATTTATAATAGTTTGAAATATTGTATTTTATTTTTATAAGAAAAATAAATTTTATTATAATGTTTCTAAAATATTGAAAATTTTTATTATAATGTTTCTCAAATATAAGAAAAATAATTTTATCTAGTTTGAGAAAAGATAAAAAAAATATAGAATTAAAATATTAGAAAAAATCCAAATAAAAAGATAAAAAAACCCAAATATTAGTAAATTACGTACGTTTATAATATCCACAATTTTAACACTTCACATATATTTTAGTGGCCCATTTCATAAAAATAATAACATCACGATAATAATAATAATAATAATAATAATAATAATAATAATAATAATAATAATAATAATAATAATAATAATAATAATAATAATAATAATAATAATAATAATAATAATCATAACATAAAAAAAATAGAAACGAACATAAATGAACATAAACAAAACGAACAAAAAATAGAAATAGATGATTGTTTTTATGTAAGTTCGAACAGGTTCTAAGTCATTCATCTAAGGTTACAAAGATGCATTCTAAAAGAAATTCACAAAATTAAGTCATGTGTTATAACAATCATCAAATTCAATATGAATAACCATGGGTGACCCAAGACTTATGGTATAAAAGAATATTTGTTAAAGTCCGCAGGAACCACGGGTCACGGGCCCGGCCCGACCATCGGGCGGACCGACCGAGCTTCCCCACGGACCTTGGCTTAAGGATTTTTGAAAAAGGTGATTAGAAGGGAGATAGTTGGAAAATGATTTTGAATGTGAGGATTGATCTCTTATTTAGAGTTCGAATTTTATTAAACCAAGTTAAAGATAAATTGAATTAAATGATTGACAATTTTATTAATTATTTTTTATATAAATTATTTTTAGAATTCCTCGAGATATTATTTCTTAATTGAAGAATAGAAAAACTAGAGATTAGGGTTCTACTTGTGAGGCTTTAGGGCTAGGCCGGTGTAAAGACACTGGTATGGACCCAAGCCTCAACCACCGACCACCGGTGCAGGTGGCAACCTGCACTCGGCTGTCGGAGGTGCCGGGCAGGGGCCATTTGAGACAGATTAGCCTCGGCCTCCGGCCTGGCCGACAAATCCAGATCTCTTTTTTAACCCTACAATCGAAAGTAACCGAGATGCATTTTTAATAGAAATAAAGCAAAAAAGGAGTTGCAAGCCGGTTTTTGGAGGAAAAACTAACCAAAAACAAAATAAAAAATTTGCTCTTCCAATCTTAGTACGGAGAAACCAAGACTAAAAAGGCTAAAAGTGACTCCATCGATCTAAGAACCGAGAATCGGATTCGAGGGCGAGGGTACGAAACGTAGGGAAAACCCTTTCGTTCCACCCGTCCGAAGACGACCATTACTAGTTTGAGTAATATATTAAAAGAACGTGCTAAACTCAAGCACTCAACACGCTAAGAAAAATTAAAAGAAACCAAACATGAACGAAAGCAATAAAAGTAAATAAAGGAAAGCGATAAAGGAAAAAAATGAAAGAAAAGAAAAGCGAGAAAGAAAAGAAAGCGAAAACTTTAAAGGTTACATTGGGCGGGGATGAAATAAAAAGTGATACAACTCTCACGATCCATAATACGGAAAGCGATAAAAAATATAATTAAATAACCGTTCGCAGGTCGAATGGTTGCCCTCAAATTGTCCCACTCGCTGATCTTAGATCTCCGCACTGGATCTCTTGATGCGACGACGGCGAATCCAAAGAAAAGGGCTTCTTTGTATGAGTTTTGAAAAGGTAAGTTGGTAGGGAGTAGGAAAGATCAGCTTGAATAAATGCCTAGAGTAGCTCTTTGCAAAAATTCAGCGACAATGTGTAGAAAAAAAGAGTGTTTGAGGATGCTTTTGACAGAGTAACATTAGGGAGAGGTTGTTTGTGGTTAGCTTTCTACATCATAACGCATAGGAGAAAGCCATCCCGAAAACAAGAGCCAAGGCTCTCTATTTATCGGGAGAGATCTAAGTCACAAATGACCTAGGGTTGCTCTCGGCCAACCGTCCAAGGCTGCTAAGAAAAACCGGGCCGGTAATCTCAAGATTGAACCGGATAAGAAAGGATAAACTAGATAGAATACTGGTTAGGGGCATCGGTCACCGGGCATGCCTAGGGTTTCGTACCCTAGTGTGCTGCCAAGGGAGTCTCCTGGCCAAAAACGTTGCGTTCCACTTAAAATACCAGGTAGGGGGTGCCGCCTATGCAACACCATTTTGAGGGGAAGCTCCTAGTCTTTGGGGCGGACTATCTTGAGCTTAAACGCAACATTTTGATACTAGTGATCATGAAATGCAGCGTCCATTGTTGTCTTGGAGGTCTTCGACTCTATGTTTGATTGGACAAAAGTGAGATGCAAAATTCTACGCCTGGAATTTCTCGGTACACAGCACTTGACTCCGTTGTCTCTGGAGGCTTGGCCCGATCTTGGATCGTCCAAAAGAAAAGGGGATTTTGGATCGACCCAAAGCAAAAGGCTATTTATGTGGTGCTTGGGGTTGTTTGTGGTTTACTTGGTCTCCATCGCACCAATCAAACACAGTCCGTGATCCAAATCCTCGGGACTTGGGATTTCATCATCAGGCCAACTATAAAAATAAAGAATTAAAAGAGGTAAGGGATGACACTTTTTAAATGTCTACAGTTAGCCCCCACTTTGATCGAGTCTAAAAGATGAAGGGTCAAAGTAGACACTAAAGGTTACTTACCTCAATTCGTGGGATGATTTTGATACTGGTTGTTGTGTAATGTTTAGAATTGGTTGCTATCAAACTTGAACTCCAAAAAGAGGCCTGGACTTGATCGCGATGCGTGTGTTACGAAGTCCGATAAGAAGGTCCTAAGCTTGGCTTGATTAGAGCCTGAAGCTTGGTACATTTCGATGCTTGAAACTTCGATCATTTTTTATCCGAAGCTTGGCTTGATATTCTACTTGTACTAAGATACTTGTTAGTGAATAATCAAATTGACAAAAGTTTAGTGTTTTACTTGAATAATCGATCGAAAACAGATCGAAAATATAATCTGAAAAAGGCTGATTGGTGGGTCCAAGAGCTCCCACTTGCATGCATAAGATGCCAAGAAGTCACATACCACGGATGATGGGACTTCACAAGCTAGGCCACTAGCTAAGGTTGCAAAGCTGCCGTTGAAGGGACACCACCGTGCCTCGTGGCCGTCACCAGCCAACTTTTGGCGGGCCTGGTCCCCGACATGTTCTGTCAAATTCCCTTGGTCCCCGACATGTTCTGTCAAAAATCATAAAAGGGGTGCTTTGATGTGTTCACTCCACACACTTGCTCATTCTCTTGCATTCTTGCCTTAGTCTTGTGCTTTCTTACTTTGTTTTCTTTTGAAAACTAGTTGGTTTCCAAAATCTTTTTTCACAATGTCTAGGAGAAAAGCTCACCTTATCGGAAGATCAAGAGCTGAAAAGCTTGTCCAAGATAACTTCCTTGAGCGATAGTGACGCTCTCATAATGAATGGAACTTGAATGACCTCTATGTGAAGGCTGAGAACCATATTTCTTCTCTTGCTATTAACTTCGATAAGCTAGTTGGCTTAAATCTCTACTTTTGCTCACTTAGAAAGCTCTTCTTACTAAAAATCTTGTGGGATTTTTGTCTTATAGAAGGGCTTAAATCGGAGTAGCGGAGCTATTCCAAATTTATGGAAATGTGCATAAAGATGAACTACCCTCTTGAAGACGGCATGCACAATCCTGGGTTTGGTTCTCTTTTCCTTGCTTTGAACCAACTTTGTGATTAAAGAGAGCGGGATCCCATTAAGGCCATTAGTGAGTGCTTTTGGGATACCACCAATACCTTCCACCTTCTTTTCGGGAAATGACCATAACTCCTTTCAATTTTGTGATCTTATCCGGTTTGGGCTTCTCGGGCGAGCCTCTAGCTTATGATAGAAATTTATATAAAGATCGTGACTACCTTCACCATTTTGTTGGTCCCATAGCTAATAGGTTTCCTCAAGAAAATTTCTTTATGTACACCGTTCTTTTCGAGGCTTTTGAGGATGTTAGATTTTGACCTCGACATTCTCCACAATAACGAGTCCGAATTGTGCTTGCTCTCTTATTGAGCACGGTGCTCTTTTCCGACTAGGCCTCTAAGGTCCACTTTGGTGAACTTAACGGACCTTGACAAAATAAAGGAGCTTAAGCTGGGGTGCTTACGCATACACCTGCCTCATTAGGGGCCTCTATGCCGGTGTGTGGCACACAAAACCCGAGATACACTTGACGGGTTATCTTCCATTGTGCGGTTTGTGGAAGATCATTGAGATATGCTCAAATTATTCACTTCCTTCCAAATTATTTTTCATCTTGCGTAGATAAAAATCTTACTTCGTTTACAATATGTAGCCATGGTTGTATGAGTACTTCCCGCACCTTCTGGTTCAATAAATCATCCCGTGTTTTCGGCCTCCATGTCATGAGCTAGGATCTATCTTCGTCAACCCACTATCCATGGTATAGGCTTCTTAAGATTAGCTCTTAACCGTGTGACCTCAGTATGTCTCTTTAAGCTAAAAAATTGACCTCGGAGATATGTCCAGAAAATGTTTTACTTCATTAATTAGCTGGCTGCCACGCCTACTGCCTGTGGTGGACACCGGACTTGGCTTCGCACGGGTTATGCCCATTTTCTTGTTATCTTTGATTCTTGTTTGCTTATGTCTTGATAAATCCCGTATGTACGAGCCAATTTCCATCCTTGGGCCAAACTCCAACTCACTCCAAGTGTAATGATAGCACGGGAGTTAAGCAAAAGAAAGATCTTGTTTGAAGGTCCTTTTGGGTTCCGTTGGTATCTCGGTGAGAGAGTCACACCACAAATCCAGGTTAACACATGGCCTCCGTTTGTTCCGGTTGATCCACCATCGACCATGTTCTACCTCCACTCTCTTCCTCAATAAGAGCAAGTCTGCTGTGACCATTGGGTATCCTTATGCCCAATTCTTGAATTTGTACATATCTTATGAACATCATGCGGGGCCAATAATGACTCAACTAGTGAGTTCTCACTTCTTTCCTTTCTTTTTTATAGTTGAATTTCTTGTATGGAAATTAATTTTGGTTATTGTAGCTTACTCCGGAGGATATCCACATGACCGGGATATCTCCTCGTTACGTGAGGATTCCCAAAATTCTTGAGGAAGAATGTGTTGGGCATCTTTTCCCTAGAAACTAGAGAGGGGTAAGAGTCTCATGCTCTTTACTTTTAGTTGCATGCTAAAAGTTTTTGCTAATGTCATTGAATAAATTGTGCGGTATGATCGGGAACAATCCCGAACCATGTCCATTAAGCTTCAATCTACTCTTCGGGGAATCCAAAATTTCCTAATTGGGAGATCTTTCCCAACCTTCCGGGTAAGTCTCTCGTTAGTGGAAT
This sequence comes from Talinum fruticosum, assembly GCA_021018815.1. NCBI lineage: Eukaryota > Viridiplantae > Streptophyta > Magnoliopsida > Caryophyllales > Talinaceae > Talinum > Talinum fruticosum. Next base: position 6,218,847 of record JAITYX010000012.1, read on the forward strand.
ACTAACTTTATTGAGCTTTTAGTAGGTGTGCTAATTGCTCCTTCCTTCTTATAGAGGTGACAATCTAGAACACCTCCATCGGGAAGTTTCCTTGGTGGACCCGAGGCACAAGTGCATCAATCCGGCCAACAAGCACCCTCTCGGTGACACCGTTGGGCAAGGTACTTCACAACACTCTTCATGGCTTACACATCATCAAAGTACTTCCGACGTAGGACTTAACACTTTCGGGCCTCGTTCTTCGGCCGGGGCCTAATTTTGCTGAAGAAAGCCAAAACATCGTGCCTCTTTAAGCCTTTGATCAGCACGGAAACCCACTTCATTTTCCTCGGGCTTCTTATAGGGGACCATCTCATGGAGCATCTCAATCTTGGGACCATGGAGCTAGCTCTTACCAAGGTGATGGAGATGACCAATTTTTAACATCGGTCTTAGAGGACTTCGGGAACTTCATCTTTAACAATGTTTCCGACGGCGACGATTAGTGAATCCCTTGTAGGGTTCTTTTGTTGTTTTAATGTTTGTAAGATTATGACTCTTATGCAATAAGATGGAATGCAAAGATTTGATTCTAAAAATGCTTTCTTTTATTAAATATGATGCAAAAATTCTTAAGGAAAAATTACAAAGACAAATCGAAAAAATTGCACTAGCCCCTATTCCCCCAAAAGAAAATAATAAAAATAAAAATGAAATCTTTAAGTGCACGGTCCAATCAATAACATACGCGCATAAACACGGGCTAAGGCAAAAAAAGGGCAATGGCCCGAGGAGTGCTCGAGCCAAAAAACAAGGCGACCGGTTAACGCAAAAGGGTGGCTGGCGCACGCCACCTAAGAAGACTTAGGGCATAGGTGGGGACTAGTGGCTGCGGTGCGGTAGGACTATAGTGGATTGAAAATCTTGCTATAAATTGAACCCGAACTAAGGGTCAAAAGATGTGCCTTTCACAAATCCTTTTGTAAATTAGAGAGAATCTCCAAACGCCTTATACCTCGGTCCAAAAATATGAACTTTATAAGCGATTTATCTCGTTGGATGCATGAGATGACAAATACAAAGAAGGCAGGTTTGTCATCATATGGGTTGAATACACTATTTAGTATTTGCCAAGTGAAAGTCTACTAGACATTCTTAAGGTCTGTTATGACCTACTAGGATCCTCATCACCATGTCTTCGAGGTTTGGGGATAAGGAACTATGCCCTCTACCCGAAGAATTTGATACTATACTAGGCATCCAAAGGTGTAAGAAACCTATCCTGCCCAAGTCTTCTAAAAATCTGCGCGGGACTTACAAGTATCTGCTTGAACCGAGCAATAAGAATCTAGGGTGGATTCTTATTGGAAATTGGGTGAATCCGATGAACTCGATGAAACACTATCGTCGGATGTACACATATTCTAAAGCTATTGTTATCCCGTGGTGACGAGCCATTATCACCTACCGATAGGTAGGTTCTTATTAGTAGAAGGTCGCGGGGATATGTCGCCAGCGGCGTTGCTTGAGCTTAGTTGAGCAATTAGAGGATTCTTGTTCTCCGACGCCATTGATAGTTGTTGAAACTATTATAGGCTTATAACGGGTTGAAGCTAACGTCGAGGAAGATTTCGTCGAGAGCCCCCTGTTGTTGCGGGTAAGCAAAGAACAGTTGATAAGACCAACGGTGTGGACCGGTCGGCGGTGATGGCCATAGGGTGGCAGTCCGGCGCCGCCGAGGCTAAGTCACCTCCGGTTCACGCCGAAAGTCGTTATTTTTGCTCCTCTTATTGTTTTACGATTCTTTAATTTTTCTTTATTTCGCTCCTATTGGGCGTTATAGAAAGGTTGAATCTTAATTGTGCAGGACACAAATTTATTATCCGTGATGTGCGGATTTAGCTAATAGAGCATCTAAAGTTTATTCGAGGCTCCAGTAGATATCAATATATACGTAATGGTACACTTTTGTTAGCGAAAACGGGAAGAGGTGGTACCGATCACCCGACTTCTTGGTGGGAAAAATACTTCAAAAATCATAGTAATGATGTAGTGTGGTATATTGTTCACTGGGAAGTGTCCCAATTCAAGACACATACCAATCAACACCCATTTGCTCATTCTCTTACATTCTTGCTTAAAGGAACACCCCAAAACACCATAAAACACCCCTTGGGAGTATTACATCGCCGAGTTCCTTAAAGGAACTCCCAAGGCTCTTTACGGAATTGGTTTGGTTGTCTAAATTCAACTTAAAGGTAATAAAGGTGGTCTTCCAAGAGAATTTGAAATTTCCTAAAAATTTCGGCAGAGTTCTGTTTGTACTTGTAGACTATCCCTTAGGCTTAAAGCCCTAAAACCCTAAATAAAAACCACAATATAACTCAACGAGTCACACGCTCGGAGTATACAACTCAATGGCCACACGTCGGAGTTCAACCAATCATGCGGTAAAATCTAAAACAATCCAAATGGTTCATGGTACATTGGGTACAAACTATATGAATTGAATTACAAATACAATACTAGGAAATATTAGAAATGCACATCCGTAACACGAATCACTCAACAAGCGAGCAAACAGCAAACAACGGTCGGCGGAGTCCGGAATAAGCTAAGTACCGCACACATCTCCTGAAAATGCACTTGCAATGCTGGGGAAATTTGTGGGGGTGAGCAATAAACCACGGGCTCACCGGAGTCTTACACCCTTAAAATGGAAATTCTTTACACATAATACCGATAATAATGAAATCAGGAAAATCATAATAACATAATACAAATCTATATACTTTTCAACGAAATCTCTTGAAATAGTTTTCAACGTAACGATCATAACATTTCAATCATTCAAAAGCACGAATTGCGAGTCATTTTGGGAATTAAATCACTTTAAACAAGGTGAATTCATCTGCACTTTCTTTCAAATGCTTTCAATCGGACATTGGATCACTTCTACTGAATCCCTTCTCATAAATCATTTTCAATGAATCTCTTTCGGCGAATCACTTTCGAGGTTTGGGACTCGAACTAGCACTTCGCAATTTCTCATAGTTTCTCCGATTTCTCCGGGCGCGACCCCAAATAAAAGGCTCCGGGACCTATCTAGGAAGATTCCAATCGGGCGTCCTGCTACACGGGACCCCTAGCTAGCCGCCCTAGCTAGAATCCTTCCTTGTGCTAAACGATCCAGGCAAAGTCGATTCACAACCATTTCTTTAACATGTTCACTTATCAAGCTTGTTTCAAACAACATTCTCAAATCAATTTCACTTCTTAAAAGTACATTTTCGCGTTTGAAAAGCATATATCACACAAGTCACATTCAAGCATCATTTTGCGTAAAACATAGAACTTCTTTCAAAACCAACTTCGAACAACGTTTAACACAATCACTTGCACGAGATAGCCACAATTCAACACGAGATAGTCATTCTCAACTTCTCTTCAACTAATCCTTTCTCAATTCTCCCATTTAGTAAGATTAATTCCTTTTTCTAAGCCACAATAACCATAAGTAGTTACCATTAATCTCACATGTCCTAACTTCTCATAATTTACCATCTTTGCTTCGCCTCCACATTACTAATCAACCTCTTCTTACTCATATTCAGTCGGATAGCTCTCATTCGTACTTCACTACTAAAATCCCTCGAGCTCCCTTCATTTCCAAGTGTAATTTGCTCTCATCTTAGGTTTCTATTTCATTAATCGCTCTTTCTCGTCCAAACTCAATCATACAACTCTTAATCTCTTTTCATCGCTCCACTTCCGCTAGTTCCGCTTATCTTCGAATTTAGTTCAACCTCAAGGATTTAATTATCTTTTGAACTCAATTATCCTAATACTCACCCACCTTTCACTCCCATGCCTCAATTGTGCATCACTCGGTGTGAACTCACACTCGTCCTTTATACTTCACTCGCTATTTCCCAACATAAGCCGTTACCTTCCAACGCAAAGAACTTAGGAAATCTCTAAGGTTCAGCTGATGCATCAATTCGTAGTTTAGACCCAAATCATCATTTCTTCATTCCTAAGTGCTAATTGAGACCTTCACGAGTACTCTTTATACCTACACAACCTAACTCCTAAACTTTCAGACATCTTAACTCAGCCCTAACCAACTACTAAGCTCCTTCACGTTTCGATTCGAGACTTCACAGTTCAACTCGATTTTCTCATGACCTAACTTAGTCCTAACCACTTCCTCACTTCATTCTATCACATAAACATCAATAATCACAACAAAACTCATTGGGTTTCGAAATTACTAATAGTTTAGAGTATAAGACTACCCACCTCGATTCGAGGATTGACAGTTTGTTCGAGTTCGAGTTTCCGGGTCGGTTCCTCCTTTCCTTCCTCTTTCCCTGCTGCCAGCCCGGTTACGCCACCTTCCTTCGCACCCGACACGGTCGCTAGCCACGGCTCCGCGCTCCCGGCTGCCTCTCTCGCCCTCGCATTCGCGTCCCCTTTCCTTAGCCTCGGTTTTGCCCTCCTTCGGGTCCTGGCCGTTCCCGCGCTCGCTGGTCGTCTCACCTCCGTTTACCGTGGAGCCTGCCGGCCTCCGATCTCTTTCCCCTGCTCTCGCTCGCCTTCTCCCTCACTCCGCCAATCCTTCGCTCTCTTCCTTTCGCTCGCGCCTACTCGCGTCCATCGGCCGCCGCCTTTAGTCCTGCGGTGGTCGCCGGTCCTCCCCTCGATCTCCTTCGTCGCGCGCTCGCCTTCTTTCTCTCTCTCTCTCTCTTTTCCGTTCGGTGCTCCTCTCCCCTCCCCTGTTCGCTTGTTCTACTTCGTTTGGTTCTTCTCTATTTGCCCCCTAAGTCCCTCTCTCTCTTGGTCTTCTCTCTCTCTGCAGTGGCCTCTTAAGAACCAGACCACCCCATCCATAATACACTAATCCAACTCCTTATTTCCCCTTTTCCTTTCTTTTTTTTTCAATAATTAAACCCACATACGTAGTATAAGTGGTCTCGGGTTTTAATTATCGGGTCCGAGAAAGGAATCGAGAGGTAGTAATATAATTCGCTAATTATTCTAAAAGCACATACAATTAAGAGCTCGTGCTAAATAAAATAATTTACGTGTCGATTACCTAATCTAATTAACCTACTTGAAATTTCGGGTCTCACATACTATTTCCCGACCGTGCGTTCGGGCAAATAGGAAGAGAGTAGATGATTCCCCTTCTGGATTTTATCCGGCCTACTACCTTCGACTTATTTGAAGGATTTGGCAACTCTAGGAAAACGAAGTCATGGCCCGAATACTTGGATGAACTCGCCTATGTTGGTGACAGGTTGCGGGCAAACCGAATACTTGTTGTATCTCGCCCATTATATAGAGTGGATAATAGAATTAGATTCCCAATGGCGTAAGGCATTGAGATCTTGGGAGATGGATTCGCAAAAGGCTGTCCTTGCTGCTGCCCGCTCTAAATACATGAAGTAAACCCTCGAATAGCTGAACACGCTCGCGGAAGAGAATGCGGAGCCAAGGAAGCTGAAGAGAAGAGGGCCCAAAGAATTGAAGAGTTGAAGAAGTGTACCCAAGATGATGGGGCTGAGTCTAGTGACCCCAAAGGAAAGAAAATAAAGATAGATTAGAGCTTGGATTTTTAGATAGAATTTAGGGAGGGATAAAAGAAAAGGAGGATTAATTTTGCCTCTCTAGAACAAATTTATTTTCCACAAGTAGTGTGCTTGTATTTATTTCCCTTTTATTAGCTATGTGTTCGGGTAAGTAGTAGGCTTACCTTTCATTAAATAAAAGTAAGTATTATGCTATACTTTTAAATATTTTGTTTTATCGCTTACTTAGAGGTACAAATAAATAAAATTAGACCGCCTAATTGGACCGCCCAAAAGTTAATTGAAATAAATAATTACATAAGTGGACCGTCTAAAATAATTAATTACACGGATAAAACCAAGGGGATGATTTAGGCCCGACCAGCCCATCGTTGTCCGGGTGGTGGCCGAAGCCTACCACGACGTGGCCTATCCGAGCCATGCTCGACCCGTGTTCTAGGGTTGTGCTAGACGTAATACTTATTCAACAGATCCAAATTCGTGTACTTGAAAAATCTCTTCACCATCTAAATCGGTTAATTTCACTACTCCGCCCGACAATATCCGATTTAGCATGAATGGACCTAGCCAATAAGGCCTAAGTTGTCCTCGTGGATGCTTGAATTGGTGCTCCGATTTCTTTGAGGACCAAGTCTCTAATTTGAAGATTTCGAGGCTTCACTCTCTTGTTGAATGCCCTCGATATATGTGCATGATATATTTGGACATTGTGCGGGGCATTGAGGTGCCTCTCGTCTAGCAACACTAACTCTTCGTAGCATGCTTTAGCCCACTCTACTTCGGAATTTGGCTTTCGGTGATGATCCTTAATGACGGAATGGTAATCTCTATTGGAAGGGCTACTTCCATGCCATATACTAGGGAGTAAGGTGTTGCTCTCGTAGAGGTTCTTATGGAGGTTTGATAGCCCCATAAAGTGAAAGGCAACTTATCCGGCCAATCCTTATAATTAACCGCCATCTTCTCCACTATTTTACGAATGTTCTTATTGGCGAGTCTTGACTGTGCTATTCCCAATCTTGTTCTCTTAAAATTATCATAAGCTCGAAGGTGGATAGTTTGTTTAGAGAGTTGTTTCTCTCTAACTCCTAACCTTTTGGCAATCCTCCAGGACGGACATCCACAGTCGATCCGTTGTCTACCAAGGTTAAGGGAACGAACTTGTTGATATAAGTTACAATTAAATAAAGGGCATTTTCCTTGTCACTTACCCATAGCCCATGAACTTCGGATCTAATGGAGGAAAACTAGGAAGTGATTTGGTCTCATCAATTTAAGACAGATGGGTCCCACCGACCTGTAGTGGGTTCGGTGAAAATAGCTCGAATGCTTCGCTGAAAGGATTTTTGTTGTTACTTGGTTTTGGGCAGCCTTAGGTAAAGGGAGTTGGCCATTTTGAAACATGATTTCTAGTTTGTTCTTGAATATCCAACACTGTTCGAGTGTGGTGCCCTCATGCACGATGGTACTTGCAAAATTTTCCGGCATCCCAGCTTTTGGATTGTTTCGTAGTTTATGATTCTGGTCTAATAGGTGGCAATTCTATCTTTCCCTTAGCCAAGAGATGGTCAAAGGCTTAAGTATAGGTTGTATCAATAGAAGTGTAGTCGGTATACCTGTTGAGGGCATTGACACTCGACCCCGCCGCAATGCCTGTATTAGAGGTTTTCTTATCTTTGGATTAATAATTGCCTCTTCAAAGCCGATTCCGGAACCGTAAAGTTCAGGAAGGTTGAGTGCGGTCCCATTCAACCTCATGAAAGGAGGACTCCGCCTGGACCGGTTTGCAAGAAAAGGTTTTCTTCACTTGTTTACAAAAGGAAGGATTTTTAAAGAAAGAGACACAAACTCAGTTTCCTAGAAAGAAGACTCGAATTAGACCAAACCCAAAATCATTCGAATCTGGATTCCTAAAAGTGTTCTTCCTTTGAGAAAAACCACAGTATAGACGAGTTACTTGGGTTTGTAAGAGGAAGTGAGAAGGGTTAGCTTGTTTTTGTTTTGCAGGTGACTAAGAAACGAAAGGGTCATTGGTACTTAGACAGTGGCTACTCTTGTCATATGTCTAGAGATTCAAGGCTCTTCTCGGAGTGAGAATATCTTAAAGGAGGCAAAGTCACATTTGGAGACAATAGCATAGGGAAGATAGTGGGGATTGGCAAGATTGGTCAAGGAAACAACTCGGTCAGTCCAGTCTACCTTGTCAAAGGGCTTAAGTACAATCTCCTTAGCATTTCTCGGCTATGTGACAAAGGCCAAGAGGTAATGTTTACTCGGACCAACTGCTACATTTTTTATGCAGTCACCAAATAAACAAAGCTCTCGGGTCTTAGGTCGGGTAATACTTATACTATCCCTCTTTCGGATTCTAGTCATAATTTATCTTGCTTGAAAGCATCTATGAATGATGATTCATGGACATGGCATCGTAGATTAGGTCATATTAGCATGCATACTATCAAGAAACTTGCATCTCATGGATTGGTTAGGGCTTTACCTAACTATGCATTTAAGAAAGATAAAATATGTGAAGCATGCACGAAAGGAAAGCAAGTCGGATTGTCTTTTAAACCACTCAAAGCTGTATCTACATCCAAAGTGCTTTAGTTAGTTCATATGGATTTGTGTGGTGAAATTCCGTGAAAAATGAAAACTCGGACACCGGATTTGCCCAATTCGAGTTCTAACAAAGGAATCAGGTATAAGAATTTCTCACTTATAGAGTTTTGATTCCAAGGCATTCTCTATACCTTAGAAACTTTTCCGAGTCATATGGTATCATCTCTAAGTGATATAGCGAGTCACTTCATGCATTTCTTACTTGTCTCTAAGTGACTCGGAAAATAGATCCGCATATGTCACTCGGTTCCGAGTCCCTCATCACTTAGATATATCGCTTGCTTAATAGACTTGTATTTTGCTTTTATCGTACTTAGATCTGACTTCATGATATAAGTTCTATTCTGTTGGAGTCGGTGTGTCTAGTCTTAATTGAGCTTAGTCTATATCAAGTCATTTCACTACGATATTCTTCTTGTAACTTGATTCTTCGCTTAGACTAAGTCAGATGGAATTTTGAGTTTCATGGATAGACTCGGAAAATTCCACTCACTTTCCGACTCGGATAATTAGTTGCTTAATCATCGTAATTATCTTATTATCCGTGTCTAATCTTGGACCAAAGTATTTTATACTTTAAGAACCAAAATTGATTTACTTTTGTAGGTTATTCAAACGAGGATACACTTTTCGAAATACAAAAGTAACCGGCTTCAAAATGTCAAATCACCAGCGAGACATGGCTTTTCCTCTTCTCTGTCCCAGTCCCAGAAGATTGTGTCGAGGCTGTTTGTTTCCCAATCTGGAAAACTGAACGCTAAGCTTAACGGTGGTTTCCACCTTATCTTTCAAGACACCACCAGTGGTTTTGGGACTTCCAAGAGAGTTAAGAACCGTTGTCCAATGTTCATATCATAACGGATACTTTCCGAGTGACTCGGAAAGCCTTTATCAACGGTCACAAAGGACTTCCGTCGAAGTTGGAGATAACGGCTATGCTGCTTGGTCATCTATAAATAGAAGCCAACTCACAAGACTTGAAGATTGCCGAACCTATTATTAATACACGTACTTGAGAAAAGTCATTGTATTTACTCTCAATCTTCTACTTACAACTCCCACTCTGTAATTCATTACTTTACGTGTTGTAAGGTCTTGTACTTAGTTACAAACATTTTCTTACTTTCGAGTAAGGTCCCTTGACTAAGCTGTAAAGGTTAACTCGGTTTAGTTGTCCCTAGCTGTAAGGGTTATCTCAGCTAGGAAGTACTAGATCGGATAAGGGAATTTCGAGTCTAGGAAAACTTGTAAAGAGTTGTCTAAGGGAGCAACTCGGGTTCGATCGATCTACGGTATTTTGTGGACTCAAAATAGTGGATTTGACTTCATGCTTGGACTAGCACGGTCACGTGGTTTTCTGCCCCAAGAGGGTTTCCACGTAATCTCTTAGTGTTTACTTTCCGAGCTCATTCTAGACTCGGACTGACCTCAAAGCTTTAGCTTAATTTTCTTCTGTACTCTTTATAGCATTTACGAGTCCACACCTTTCGACTAAGCTTTTGACTCGGAATCTGTTTCTGTCTTTACTTTAGTAAAAGAGTTTGAATTTCTAGGAAAATCCTCCATCACCCTATTCACCCCCTCTAGGGTGACTCGGACTCTCCCGAGCAAACCTTCGATTGATATCGAGCCTAGCCTTTCGAAAGGATCTAACCATCCAAAGGTCTAAAGATCAAATGGCTCGGAACAACGGAGAGTTCGATGAAGGAAGATCTTCCAGCGAGACCACCTAAATTCAAAGGATCAAACTTTGGGCGCTGGAAGAAACTTATGGAATGTTTCCTCATGGATCATGATGAAGATGTATAGGAAATCATAAAACAAGGAAACTACATTCCAATGAAGACAGAAGAATTCAGAATCATTCCCAAGACAAAGGCCGAATAAGAGGTAATTGAATACTTTCTCAAATTCTCCAAAGTTGATCTAGCTAAATACATTTTTACTTTGGAAGAAAAGTCCAATTCGACTCCTCTCGATTCAAAGAACAACTTGAGTCAATTTCTTCCGAGAGCATATCTTTTAAAAATGAATTGGAAAACCGAGACTTACACTCGGAGAACTCAAGGCTAGTACTCAATCCAATGAGACCGAGTCCGAGTTACTCGGAAAAGAAAATGAGCAACTAAAGGAGAAGCTCATTGAGTCTTAGGATCTGGTCTTAAAATTTACTCAAGGTCAGAAAAACCTTGACATGCTCTTAGGATCACAATGTGTCTCCTTCAGGAAAGAAGGTCTTGGTTTTAACAAAGAGGAGGAATCCAATTCCTACTCGGAACTATTTAAAAGGATTCCGTAACCGTGAAGTTTAGGAAAGTTGAGCATGGTCCCATTCACGTAAATGAAGGAAAGACTAAGCCCGGAACTGTTTACAAAAAAAACCATTTTCTCCAGTGTCAAAAGGAAAGGTTTTCAAAAAGAAAGAGACACAGACTCGGTTCTCTGCAAGGAAGACTCGGAATCGGACTAAACCCAAAGTCATTCAAATCTGGGTTCGAAAAACCTTCTTCCTCGAAAAGGACCACAGTAAAGAATATTACTGGGTTCGTTAGAGGGAGTGAGAAGGGTTAGACTGTTTCTGTTTTGCAGGTCACTTAGAAGAGATCAAAAGGTCACTTGTACCTTGACAATGGGTGCTCACGCCACATGTCCGGAGACGCAAGACTCTTTTCCGAGTTGGAAAAACATAAAGGAGGAAATGTCACGTTTGGAGATGATAGTAAAGGAAAGATAGTTGGGATATGCAAGATTGGAAAAGGATGCAATCTGGTCAGTCCAGTTTATCTAGTCAAAGGATTAAAGTACAATCTGCTCAACATCTCTCAACCGTGCGATAAAGGTCAAGAGGTAAGATTCACTTAGACCAACTGCTACATTTCGGATGTTACAACCAAAGAGATCAAGCTTTCAGGAAAAGATCAGGTAACACTTATATTATTCCTCTTTCGACCCGAGTTAGAATTTATCTTGCTTAAAAGCATCTCTTCATGATGACTCTTGGACATGGCATCGTAGATTAGGCCATATTAGCATGCATACTATCAAAAAGTTGGCATCTCATGGTTTGGTTAGGGGTTTACCTAATTGTGCTTTTGAGAAGGATAAAGTTTGTGAAGCATGCACAAGAGGGAAACAAGTTAGATCATCATTCAAATCTCTCGAAGACAGCTTCCACATCCAAAGTACTTGAGTTACTGCATATGGATTTATGTGGTGAAATCCTCGTTAAGAGCCTCTGAGGTAAATCTTATATATTTGTTATTATTGATGATTATTCACGATTTACCCGGGTGTGTTTTCTTAAGCACAAAAATGAAGCATTCAAGGAGTTCAGCAAGCTATGTAGAAAAATCCAAGTTGAGTCTCGGACTCGGATCCGGAGAATTCGAACCGACCATGGAAGGGAGTTCGACTACTTAGAATTCTCGTAGTTTTGTGACAAGAATGGTATCTCTCACAACTTCTCAGCACCAAGGACTCCTCAACAAAATGGAGTAGTGGAGAGAAAGAACAGAACCCTTGAAGAAATAGCAAGGACTATGATGATTGAGCACAACTTGCCTTACTATTTCTGGGCCGAGGCAGTCAACACAGCCAACTATACTTCGAATAGATGCCTCATCGGACCCATTCTGAAGAAAACACCTTATGAGCTCTACAAAGGGAAGAAACCAAATATCTCCTACTTCAGACCATTTGGATGTAAGTGTTTTGTTCACAACAATGGTAAGGACCACTCGACCAAGTTCGATGCTCGGTCAGATGAAGGTATTTTTCTAGGTTATTCTTCTCACAACAAAGCTTATCGTATTTTCAACAAGAGAACTAACAAAGTGGAAGAAAGCATCCACGTTGTTTCGATGAGCTTGAACAAGAAAAACCAAGTGAGTTTTCATACTCGGAATTGAAGCTCAGCAGAGAAGATGATGAAACCGAGCCCTCAAAGACTCAAACTCAACCAGGCTCATAATGAAGTCACTCGTAACGAAGTGACTCGGAATGAGACAACTCAAGAGCTCGCTCGTAACGAACAAGCTAATGAAGAAGATCACTCAGAACAAGCTTTTGAAGATCAGGTAGCTCAGCCCACAAATCTTGTGAATCGGAGAACAGGTAAAGCGTTCAAGTTTACTTCTAGTCATCCACTAGAAAACATAATATCCGATATCAACAAGTGGGGTAAGAACTCGTTCCTCTCTTCAAAATCTATGTGCATTCACTGCATTCATTTCATTAACTGAACCCAAAAATGCACTAGAGGCCCTTAATGAACCTGAATGGGTAGAGGCCATGCAAGAGGAACTCAATCAATTTGAAAGAAACCAAGTCTCGGACTCCGACCAACCGACCTTCCGACCACCCAGTTATAGGAACCAAATGGGTTTTCAAGAACAAACTGGATGAGGGTGGAGTGGTAGTCGAAACAAGGCTAGACTTATGGCTCAAGGTTACAATCAAGAAGAAGGAATTGATTATGGGGAAACCTTTGCACCTGTTGCCAGAATCGAAGCTATTAGAATTTTGTTGGCATTTGCATCCAAGCATGCATATTAAATTATATCAAATGGATGTTAAGTGTGCATTTCTCAATGGTTTTATTGAAGAGGAAGTCTATGTCGAGCAGACCTCCGGGTTTTGAAAACTCAGAATTTCCAGATCATGTTTTCAAACTTCAAAAGGCTCTCTATGGTCTTAAACAAGCTCCTCGAGCTTGGTATGAAAGACCGAGCAATTTCTTAGTTCAAAATGATTTCAAAAGAGGTCAGATCGACAAGACTCTCTTTATAAAAACCAAAGGGAAAGATTTCCTTATTGTTCAAATCTATGTTGATGATATTATCTTCGGAGCTACTAATGAATATCTCGTGTCGAGAATTTTCTGAGTTGATGAGTCAGGAATTCCAAATGAGTATGATGGGAGAACTCAACTTCTTCCTTGGTCTACAAATCAAACAAGACAAAGATGGGATCTACGTCCATCAATCCAAGTATACCAAGGAGCCGCTGAAGAAATACAAACTTCAAGATGCAAAGCACGCATCTACACCCATGAGCAAGCAGTATAAAGTTTGACTCAGACGAGAAAGGTAAAGCAATAGATCGAAACTCTATCGAGGTATGATTGGATCTTTACTATATCTTACTTCAAGCCGGCAGATATAATGTTCAGTGTTTGTTTATGCGCAAGATTCCAAGCTAATCCAAAAGAATCACATCTCACTCGCGATGAAGAGAATATTCAGATATCTTGCAGGAACTCGTAACCTAGGTCTATGGTACTCAAGAGACTCATAATTGACCCTCACTGGATACTCGGATGCAAACTACGCTGGATACAAAGTTGATAGAAAGAGTACTTCGGAGCTTGCCAATTTCTGGGTCAATCCCTAATATCTTGGCACTCAAAGAAGCGAATTCAGTGGCTCTATCAACTGCCGAAGCCGAGTATATAGCAGCTGGAGCGTGTTGCGCTCATATTCTATGGATAAAGCAACACTTGAGAGATCTTGGACTTTCTTTCAAATCGGTTCCAATCAAGTGTGACAATCGAGTGCAATTAGCATCACGAAGAATCCAGTCCAAGCACTCAAAGACAAAGCATATTGAGGTCAGATATCACTTCTTACGAGACCATTCTGAGAAAGGTGATATTGAACTTAAATTCATTCCTACTAATCTTCAATTAGCCGATATCTTTACTAAGCCTCTTGGTGAAGATCGGCTTTGTTTTATTCGGAATGAGCTTGGTATGTTAAATGCATAACTATGTGTTCTTGTTTATGTGCTATATGTGTTTATGCTCTTTTGTTAGCTATGAGTTCAGCTTGATTTGGTGATACCGAGCCAATAGGCTGCTAGTTTCGAGTCACTCGAAACCAATCCGAGTCAAACTCGGACGTCGAGAAAAATTGGACTTCAAGTTTTTCGGAATTATCTCTAGATAAGTGGAGAATTTCAGAATATGTTTTTCAAATTTTCTTTCTCTCTCCCACTCTCTCGCGATCCGTGATAAAACGCTAGCCGATGGATTTCAAAGTGCACTGTATCCTAACCGTCGAAGGAGAGAACCGTCACACAAGTCTACGATGACCGATGGACAAGCCGAGTCGAAACGAGTTATACTTAACGGATAGTTGACGGGCGTGTATTTCTTCTATAAATAGCGCCTATTCATCTTTGTCTCGATACTCTACATTTCATCTCTCTCTCAAACGAAACTTTTCGCGAAGCCTTCTACATACACAAGTGATCTTTGAACTTCTTCAAGCGACGTAAGAATTCATCTCAAGTAAGTTCGACTACTCTCATCTCTTTCTTCTACTCCTTTTCTTTTGATCTCGTCTACCTACTCTTCTCTTCCTTTCCTCCAAAGTTTCATTCTTCTTTTCTCTTTCTCACAAAATGCCTAAGAGAGGTAATCATCCACACTTTCAGGTCTCCTCCTCCTCCTCAAAAAGCCTCGCACCAAAAACCCGTAAAGCTCAACCCCTTCTAAACCCATTGTCACCCAAAGATCTCGCGTCTGGACGACAAGTTCTTCCCTACAACCAAATTTTCTTGGTTGGCTCACATTCAAACCACCGGAGTGTATACCTTTCTTTGTTTCAGTGAGTTCATCTATCTTGAACTCGTTTCGAGTTTTACACCCACCTCACTCACTCGAAGGTGTCCTAACCTCCATAGTTCAAAATGTGACTATTCGCATCAACACCTCTCTCCTCCACCGCCTCGTTCAAGGTTTCCTCTCTTTTCTTAAACAACAACCCCATTCCCTTCACTCGAAGTCGCCGACGACTTCTTTGAAAAGTATGCTAGAGAGTTCCCCGAGTCACTGAAAAACTTTTCGGTGACTCAGTTGAAGTCGAAGCACGCCTTCGTGCTTCCTGCCGATGAGAACCTTTTTCTCTCAGCATTCTAGCAAGGAGAACCCTAACTCCAAGCACCTCAAATCCCTTTTGACATTCTTGAGGGCTACGAAGTAGACCTCTTCCCTTCAATAATTGAGCGGATGGCAGCTGTGCCAACTCAACTCCAAAACAAGAAGAACACCTCTCTTCCCTTCGGTGCTCTTCTCACCCTTGTTTTCAAACAATTCAAGGTTCCTCTCCCCTCGGACCCCAGTGTTGTGTCCGAGGCTGCCATTGTTGTTAGCAAGAAGGAACTCCAGGGTACGGATACCAGAAACTCAACCCGGTGTCCGGGTGCACAACTCGTAGCCGAGGCCTCCTTCTCCGCCTCGGACTCGAAAGAAACCCCTCTCTCTCCCTGCCCCACCTGTTGGTGCTTCCACCTCAGGTGCCTCAAAATCTCTCTCCGCTATTTTGTCCCCCGTTTTCTTGGACAAAATCAGCTCTGTGTCCTCCGAATTCAAGACAATGCTCAGCTCACTCAAGTCTATTTATCACTCCTTGTTCCTCCACCAAAAACCGCCCAATCCCAAATCCGAGAGCAAGCAAACAATGATTCTTGAGATGAGGGAGCTGGTGAAGGAGCAGAAGGAGCTGGTCGAGCTTCTCGAGAGAGAAGGTTTAAGGTGGCTCAGGACCGTGGCGACTCGGACGCGTCTCGAAGCGTCTTCGAGCCTAGGCCCGACCTCCTCAAACAACTGGGAAGAAGAAGAAGAAGCTGCAGACAACGAGCAGCAGACGCCGAGGAGCTTGCGGCCGAGGCAACTCCATCTAGGCAAGGGGTGGAACACAAAGAAGAGGCAGCGGGAAGCTGGCGAGGGTCGGAGTGCTCCTCAAGCTCAAGTGGCGTACTCGGCTCGGACGGCGGTTTGGGTGGGTCGGAAGATCCGATCGTGCTACAACAACATGCGGCGAGTCGGACAGAGCATGCAAATGAAGTCAAGGGACCATCTAATAATCGAAGGGTCCATGGTCAAAAGAGGTTTAGACATCATAGGATACATGGTAACTCATAATCCGAGGATTTGGTCTTTCGTGTAGGGCACGGCAAGAAGAAATGCTAGAATCCTTGGTGTCTCTCGGTGAACCAAGCGAGTTTGAACCAAGAGTACATGCTACGAAGGAAGAGGTACCGTTTTCGTTAGCAATCAAGCTTAATTAGGCCCGCCTAGGATTCGATAGGAGCCTCTTACTAGAAGTGTTAAACAAGGGGTAAAATAAATTTTCCTAGGGTCCAAAACAGTAATAAACTATGTTTAAAGGTTGCTAAATGCGGTTAACCTAATGCAAGCACATTTTTAAAACACACGACTCAAATTTTCAAGTTTCACCCTCTTCATAAAAAATCAATCACTAGTGGAATCGCCACCTGAAGGAACCATGGGCCTCGGGCCCGACCTTGACCACTCGGGCGTATCGGGCCGAGCTTCCCACGGACCTTGGAGTAAGGGTTTTTAAAAGGGGTGATTAGAAAGGAGATAGTTGGAAAATGATTTTGAATGTGAGGATTGATCTTTTACTTAGAGTTTCAAATTTTAGTAAACCAAGTTAAAGATAAGTTTAATTAAATGATTGGCGGTTTTATTAATTATTTTATTTTATAATTTATTTTCAGAATTCCCGAGATATTATTTCTTAATTAAAGAATAGAAAAATTAGAGATTAGGGTTTTGCCGTGAGGCTTTAGGGCCAGGCCGGTGTGAAGACATTGGTCCGCACCCAAGCCTCAACCACCGACCACCCAATGTAGGCGGCGGCTTACACTCGATGGTTAGGAGTGCCTGGCCAAGGGCCATGGTTGAGACAGTCGGCCTCGGCCTCCGGCACAGCGGTCGAGATCCAAATCTCTTTTTAACACCTGCAATCCGAAAGTAACCAAGATGTATTTTTAACATAAATAAAGCAAAAAGAGGAGTCGCTAGTCAATTTTTAGTAGGTAAAACTAACATAAACAAAATAAAAAATTAGCTCTTCCAATCATAGTATGGGAAATCAAGATTAAAAAAGGCTAAAAGTGACTCGATCGGTCTAAAAATCGAGAATTAGATTCAGGGGCGAGGGTACGGAATATAGGGAAAACCCTTTCATTACGCCCGTCTAAAGACGACCATTACTAGTTTGAGTAATATATTAAAAGAACGTGCTAAACTCAAGCACTCAACATGCTAAGAGAAATTAAAAGCAACCAAACATAAACGAAAGCAATAAAAGCAAATAAAGGAAAGCGGTAAAGGAAAACAAAGAAAGAAAAGAAAAGCGAAAACTTTAAAGGTTATATCGGGTGGGGATGAAATAAAAAGTGATACAACTCTCCGATCCACAATACGAAGCGATAAAAAACATAAATTAAATAACCGTTTGAAGGCCGAATGGTTGCCCTCGGGTTGTCCATCTCGCTGATCTAGATGCTGCGTCTTGGATTTCTTGATGCGACTGCAGCAAATCCAAAGAAAAGGGCTTTTTATGAGTTTTAAAAAGGTAAGTTGGTAGCGAGTAGGAAAGATCAACTAAATGAATGCCTAGAGATCAGAATAATTGAATATTCTTTAGCTCTTTGCAAAAATTCAGCGGCGATGTGTAGAAAAGAGGAGTGTTTGAGGATGCTTTTTGACAAAGTAAAGTTAGGGAGAGGTTGTTTGTGGTTTTCTTTACGCGGTATAACGCAAAGGAGAAAGTCGTCCTAGAAATGAGAGCCATGACTCTCTATTTATAGGGAGAGACCTAAGTCACAAATGACTTAGGCTTGATCTCGGCCGATCGTTTAAGGCTACTAAGAAAAAGCGGGCCAAAAATCTCAAAATTGAACTGGATAAGAAAGGATAAAATCGGATAAAATATCGGTCGAGGCGCCGGCCACCCGAGTATGCCTAGGGTTTTGTGCCCTAGCGTGCTACCAAGGAGTCTCCTGGCAAAAACGATGTGTTCCAATTAAAAGTCCGGGTAGGGGCGTCGGCCATGCGATGCCGTTTTGAGGGAAGCTCCTAGTATTTGGGTGGACTATGTTGGAGCTTAAACGCGAGCACTTTAATCTCGGTGATCATGAAATGCAGCATCCATTGTCGTCTTAGAGGTCTTCGACTTTGTGTTTGATTGGACAAAAGTGAGAAGTGAGATGTAAAATTCCGAGCACTGGAATTTTCCGGTGCAGCGACACTTGGACTCCGTTGTCTCTGGAGGCTTGGCCCGATCTTGGATCCTCCAGAAAGAAAAGGGGATTTTTGGATCGACTCAAAGGAAAAGGCTATTTATGTGGTGTTAGGGGTTCATTGTGGTTTACTAGTCTCCAGTCGCACTAATCGAACACGGTTCGTGATCCAAATCCTCAAATAGGACTCGAAATATCATCATCGGGCCAACTATAAAAATACAAAATTAAAAGAGGTAAGGTACGACTCTTTTTAGGTATTTACAAAGTCTTAGGTTTAGTTCTACTTCAGAAAGTAAAAATTGACTCGGTCATCAAAGCCGAGCTCGACTTACCCACTCGGTTCTCAATAACTAACCTACTCGACCGGACTCATACATTGATTTTGCCAAAGTTATTTCATCTTTAACATGTCAATTTTATCATGCAATCTTCATAAATTGATCCGGAACTAACTATCTTAATCACTTAGATCCTAGAAACATTACGTTGTAATTTGCTTAATTTTGAGTGATTGAAAAATGTCTAAATAACTCATGAGCCCATTAAGTTTGAAAATATTGTAAATAAGTTTTGATATATTTGGAACTTGAACATATTGAATATTAGACTTAAAAAATTTAAGATTAATAGAGTAAGAATAATTAGTCTTTAAACGCTTTATTTATACTAATCCCTAATCTAATTATGGACCAAAGTATTTCTATACTTTGAGAACTATTCTTTATTTTTTTGAGGTTTTTAAAGTTGAATTATTTCGAGAGAAAAGAAAAAAAATAAAGGTTTCATGACCGTTGAAGTTATGCCGAGACAAAATAGTGGAAAAACTTAGAACGACTCAAAGCTGGTTGACAACTTTGTTCGTTACCGTTTTGGGTAATATATTATTTACGAGTCTAACGATCTTTTCTACCGAAAATTTCAGTTTTATGGAGTTGGTAGAAGAGCTGTTGGAGTCTAGGACCTAGGTACAACGACTATTTCAAAAGGTGTAGAAACTAAATTCTCACACTATCTCGTTGCAACGACTAGGTGACTTAGAATCTTCAGCTGAAAGAACGTTGAAGATTCAACAGCTTCATCTCAAGGCAAACTATTTAAAGAAGCTTTAGCATAAGATTTCTGACAATGGAAGAGGTAGAAGACAACCGATTATATCATACACTTGTATAGCATGCAACTCCTAAGTCTTATTCTTATCTATGCGAATTCTACTCTTTGAGAAATTTTGTTATCATTTGTATTCTTTTAATACATTTATCCGCTTCACTTAGTTGATAAGGGAACTTCAACTCGGTTGTATGAGTTGATAAGGGAAATTGAACTCGATGGTCCCAAGTTAATAAAGGAACTTCGAGCTGGAAAACTTGTAATAGATTTGTTTGGGAATAAATCTAGGTAGCTTAATTCATTCTAATTGAGGATTCGATTAGTGAATTTGACTTAGTGATTGGATTAGCACTTGTTTGAGGTTTTACGTCACGAGAGAGTTTCCTTGTAAAATATCTGTCTCATTTTCTCTCTTTGTCCGCATCACTCTAGAATCATCCCATCTTCAATCTAAGCTCGGTCCGACCTATTCTTAAGTTTACGAGTGCTCGGTTCACAAATTCTCTAGGGGTGGTATCAAAGTCTAGCCTTCTCTCAAGGATCTAACAATTTGAATGTCTAAAGATCATAACTCATCAAAATAGAGAATTTGATGAAGGAAAATCTTTCACATGGCCACCCAAATTCAAGGGCTTCGACTTCGCCCACTAGAAGAAATTGATACGAGTGCTTTGTGCAAGACCAAGATGATGAAGTATGGGACATAATCACCAATAGGAACTACACATAATTAAGCAAATTGGAAATGAGATTATGCCAAAACTAAAGACAAAGGTCACCATTGATAAGAGAGATCGGTACAAGAAGAACCATAGAGCATTGAACATCTTGATGTGCGCATTAGACTCGTTTGAGTTTAATAGGATCTCATCCTACGACACAACAAAAGAAGTGTGGGACACCTTAGTGACCACATAAGAAGGAACTAGGTAGGTTAGATAAACCAAGATCAGCCAATTTACGCACAAGTATGAACTACTCAAGATGGAGGTTAATGAGAGAATCACCGAGATGTATGTTAGGTTTCTTGATAAACAATCTAAGATCTCTCGCTAAGAAGATGTCAAACAAAGAAATGGTCAGAAAGCTTCTAATGTGTCTTCCCAAGAAGAAATGGGGTCCAAAAGTGACAACAATTAAAGAAGCTCGAGCACCTCGGCGAACTAAAGCTTGATAAGCTCATTGGGAAACTTCTAACCCATGAGCTATATCTCCAAGAAGAAGAGAGCGAGGTCACTCGAGAAGGAATGTTGCTTTGAAGGTATCGGAAGAAGCTAGACCAAGTCCAAGCGAGTTCGACTCAAAAGAGGACCCAACGGTATTTCTTTCCAGAGGCTTCAAGAAGATGATGAAGCACAAGAAGTGGAAGAAGAAACCAAGAAATAAGGTTCTTATAAAACATAGAAAATGGTAAAGCCCCTTTATCTCCTAATTCTTCTTCTACTAATTAGTTTGGCTACTTTGAATGTGGTAGTAAGGAACAAATTATCAAAGATTGCTCGAAAAACAAAATATACTACAAGAAGAAGAAAGCCATGATGGCTACACGGAGTGAAGATGGGTCGGAAGATATAGAAGAAACTTAGGATGAGTCCAAGTGTCTAATAGTGAAGACTCGACTCGGACATAAAAATTGAGTTAGAAGAAGACTTATCGAGATCGAGGAAATTGACCCTCGGGAGGTAATCAATTACTTTCTTAAATTTTATAAGAAATATCTTGCTAAGTATATATTTACTTTAGAGGAAAATTATAATTTTGATTATATCCTCTTTCAAGGAAACATTAAGTCGCTTGAAATTGAGAACACGAGTTTTAAAAGGGATTTAGAAAAATTGAGACTCGGTATTAAGGTACTTGAGACCAGCTCACAAGATAATGAGATTGAGTTTGAGAGCTTGAAATCGGAGAATGAGTTTTTGAAGAAAAAGCTGAATGAGTCTTAATATTTGGTTTTGAAACTTACTCAAGGTAAAAAAACCTTGATTTCCTTCTAGGAAGTCAACGTGTGTCATTTGAAAAGAACGTTTGAGATCTAACGTTGAATAGGAGGACAACTCCTATAAGAGTCTTTTTGAAAATGATTAAATTAAAATCTCTTTCATAAAAGTTGAGCCCAGTTCAACTCAATTAGTGAGAAAGAGAATTGAGTCCATAAATATTTTTCAAAAGAAGTATTCAAATATTTTTACAAAAGAAAGGATTCCCACAAACTTGAGACTCAATTTACAAAGAAGAAGAGTCAAAACCTGTCCTAAGATTATTCAAGTTTGGATTCCAAGAGTGCCCTTCCTCCAAAACTAACCTTAGTAAGGATAGTTACTGAGTTCATTTAGAGGAAGCAAGAAACGTTAGTTTGTTTTCTTTGTGCGGGTATGCCTTAAAACAAAAGGAGACTGATGGTGACTTGATTTCGATGAACTAGAGACTTAGTCATTTAGTTACTAATATACTCAAAAGACGAGGACTAACCTTCGGTGCCCACAAAGATCAAGAGGTAATAATCACTCGGTTCAAGTGTTTCATCTCGGACGATACAACACATGAAAATAAACCTTTTGGTGCGAGGTCGAGTAACACTTACATTATATCTTTAAGAAATCTTATTAGAATCTTTCATGTTTTAAAATAGTGGTTGTGTACTTATTTGCATGATTATGTGTTTATTTGCATGAACATGTTTTTATGTGAGAAATGCGCTTATGATGCTTCATGAAGCCGAGCCTTAGTCATTAGTTAATTGAACCTTATTTGAGAACTGAGTGAACTAATAGAGGTATATTCATTTTAATTAAAATGAATAATTAAATCTTTTGAGATCATCACTAATTAATAGAGAATCTTAGATCACTTTTTCGCAAACAATTTTAAGTATTTCCATGTGTTCGATTGAAAAACTAGCCATTGGGACTACTTGCCTCATTTACGCATTGGAAAATAGTCATTACAAATCTATTCGTTACTGAGTTATGGAACTCATATTAGTTTTCTAGTCGTTTGAGAGCCTTTTTCTATAAATACTCAACACTTGTCACTCATCTCTCACTTTGCTTTCTCATTATGAATAACTCACTCTCTGTCATTTACTCGGATTTCGATCTAACTCTCTTTACGAGAATACTCAAACTCTTTTGTCTCATTTTCGAGTCCTCTTTCTCGGTCGGCATGACTAACGTACTCACGACATAGAGTCTGTCTCTTCCACTAATGAGAATCTTAGACGTCCTTCTTCTTTTGGAGCTATCAAACTAATTTCTAAGCTCGAGACATCGAGAATAGCCCGCCGGATGCTCTCTCAAACAGGAGGAATCCAAAGAACTCTCAATCACTCCACACTATTTTACGGATGACCAATTCTTTATTTTGACAAACATTTCCTAGGTTCATACCCTAAAAGCCAATAACTTTCTAGATTTGCGGACTTTATGTGACTAAGTTTATCCCTCACTTGTTACTTGAATTCTATCATAATATCTCCTCCCCGACCCTTCAATGCTCATATCTAAGGTCCAAGGGACCAAGATAGTGATTAATATTTCTTTCCTCCGCAAACTCTTTGACATAGATTATATCTTTCTCAATTGTATTACTCAAAAATCTGTTGAGGTTACTCTATGTATCCACTGAGACAAGCCTAAAGCTCGGAAGAACTTTTCTATCGCATATAGTTGAAGTCCGAATCCGGACTTCTTTGTTTCTTTTGACGAGGACATTATTCTCCTTCTATCGTTCCAAATAGAACCCCAACAACATAATCCATAAAGTCATTTTTGACATTATGGAGGGTTTTGACATTGATCCTTTTCCTTTCATCCTCCAACAAATAAGGTTTGTCCCCTCTAATACAAAGAATCTCCTACTTCAGAGCTCTTCTTTCTAAAGTCTTTGCTCATTATACACTTACTATCTTGGATCGGTTTCTTCACTCCTCGGTTATGATAACAAAAGACAATCTAGTAAGTTTTGGTTACCAAAAGCCTCACCGGTGTCTAGACTCACACTTCGAGATCACTCGGTCTTCCTCTCCCATTCTTCACCTTATTGTAGGTCCCTTTGGAGCCCGGTTACGTTGCTCATAACATTGAAAAGTTTCCCTCAGATTGTTATTCTGCGGCTCAACAATTCCATAATGCCTTAGATGCATTCAAAACTCCCATCCCCATTCTTCCTTAGATGCAAAAAGTGCTTGAAAAAGAGCTTGCTGAGGCCCGAGCCTTCACTAAACAACTCATCGAGATGTTTCGGGGAGCTTAGATGCTCCTCAAGCCCCCTTAGCAACAAAAAGAAGAAGAAGAAGAATCTTCAAAGAAGATTGACACATTTGAGCCTCGGAGGGACCAAAGACGGAAAACTCGGCAAAGAGCTAGTTGAGGCCTAAGAAGAAGACGCGAGATGACTCATAAGATATATTGTTTTGTTTAGGGACGAGTATCTATTTTTTTGGTATATATATTTTTTTATCAATGAATGAAATTGCAATTCAATTATTAGCTCTAATACTTTGATTCTATTAAATTCAATTATTTATCTTTGTTATTACATGCTTTGATACTCGAAGTTATTTTAATTGCTCGATACTCAAAATTTATTTTATTACTCAGCTCTAATAACTAAGAATCTATTTTATTGCCTAACATTGCAAGCTAACTCGGACATTTCTTCAAATACATAAATCTATACTTGCGATACTCTTGCTCTAATAATTAGATTCGATAATTAGATTCATAGAAATTATCAAAGTTTGAGATTCATTGTTATTTCTATAGTATTTGATATTTCGATGAATTTCTTTAAGAACAAACAATCATTATGTAATTGAATGTCTTTCATCAAAAAGGGGAGATTGAAGTCTCATGTATAGCTGATCTTACCCATTACATGTTGTAAATTTAAGTCATTCATTTATGGTTTAGATTAACAAAGATGTGTCTTCAAAGAAATTCAGAAAACTAACTCATATGTTATAACAATCATCAAATGAATATGACTAACCATGATCGACCAAGACTTATGCTATAAACTAATTTTTTTTCAAAGTCTTAGACTCAATTCTACTTGAAAGTAAAAATTGACTTAGTCATCAAGGCCGAGCTTCATTGACCCACTCAATTCTCGGTAATTGACCAACTCGACCACACTCGGACATTGAATTTGCCAAAGTTATTCTATCTTTAACATGTCAATTTTATCATGACAATCTTCATAAATTAATTTGAAACTAATTACCTTAATCACTCATATCCCAAAAACATTACGTTGTAATTGCTTAACATTGTGTAATTAAAAAATGTCTAAACAACTCATGAGCCCATTAAGTTTGAACATATTGTAAATAAATTTTGACATATACTGGAACTTGAACTATTGAATATTAGACTTGAAAAATTCTAGATTAATAGATTAAGGATAATTAATCTTTAAACACTTTATTTAGACAAATCTCCAATCTAATTATACACTCGAAGTATTTTTATAATTTGAGAACCATTTTTTATTGTTTTTGCAATTTTTATGAAGTTCAATTATTTCGAGAAAAGCAAAAACTAGGAATTCATTATCATTCAAGTTACTGCTAGACAATAAATCGGGAAAACCTTAAGCTGCTCGGAAGCGGCTGAAAACTATGTTTGTTGTCATTTTGGTTAATATATTATCTTTGAGTCAACGATATTTTCTACCTCAAATTTCAGTTTTCTAGAGTTGGTAGAAGAGTTGTTGGAAGTAAGGATCTAGGCACAACGACTATTTCAAGAAGGTCTAGAGCCGAGTCTTCAAACTATCTGTTGCAACGACTAGCTCACTCGAAGCTTCAGCTGAAAGAACGTTGAAGTCTCAACAACCTCCTCTCGAGATATACTATTTAAAGAATCCATAGGTCAAGATTTCCTAGTGATGGAAGATCTAGAAAGACAAGCGATTATATATCATACATTTGTTTAGCATAAAACTCCTAAGTCTTATTCTTATCTTTCTAGTTGTACTCTTTTATGAGAAATCTTGTAAACCATTTGTATTCTTTTGATACATTTCTCTACTTAATTGAGTTGATAAGGGAACTTCAACTCGGTTGTCTCAAGTTGATAAGGTAATTTCAATTCGGTGGTTCTAAGTTGATAAGGGAACTTCAACTTGGGAGTACTAGGTTAGATAAGGGAACTTCGAGCTTGATAAAACTATAATAGATTTGTTAATGAACAAATTTGAGAAGTTTGATTCATTGTATTGAGGATTTAATTAGTGGATTTTATTTAGTGCTTGGATTAGCACTGTTCGAGGTTTTCTACTCCGGGAGGGTTTCCTCGTAAAATATCTTTATCTCATTTTCTCTCATTATCCGAGTCACTCTAGACTCATCCTATTCTCAACCTGATCTCAGTCGTGAACTATTCTTAAGTTTTTGAGTGCTCAATTCAAAAAAAATTAATTTTCGTATAATTTTCTAAACATCATATTCACTCCCTCTCAGGTGATTCACTTCTCTTAATTGAACTTTCATTGTTGCTTTTCTGGTTGAAACTCTTGGGAATAATGTCACAATAGTTATGACTCCAATTACCAAAAATTAGGTTCCGGAATCTGTTTTGCTCACCTCTAGCAACAATTCTCCTCTGTCCCCATTTCACAATCTTCTAAGCCTAAAACCACCTTATGGCCATGGAGCCGGTCATTAGGAGCTTAGGAAGCAAGCTAACATTGGGTTTGGTAAGCGTGTAAACCTTGACAGCGACTATAATGTGAATTGTAGCCTACACCGCCTTACAAAAATGGTACCAAAGGGCATGATGCAAGCTTGGGGAAGGAGGGTAAAAAGGTGAGTTTCAAAGAATATCTTTTTGTTACAATTCAACTCGTTTAATGAAATATCTCTTATTGGTTAGAGCAGATGGCAATCAACTCAAATACAACTCACATAATTGAACAATCCCAAAATATAAACCTAGCTAAAGTGACCCTACCTGAACCGATGACCCGAAACCCAATCGAATCGAATCCGACTCAACACTTAAAACCCAAATTGAGATGACCCGAGCCTAACTCGAATATTTTTGCCAAAATGTTTTGTTTCTGCAAGATAAACTTATTGAACCAAATATAAGTTTACCTGAAGTCGACCTGAACCCAACATAAACCCAACTCAATCCAAAACTTAACCAAATTGTAATGACCCAAACATGACCCAAACCGAACTAACTTAAGCCGAAATCAATCCAATGACCCAATTCCTAGGTCTACCAAAATAAAAGAAATATTATCACCATATAAAACAATGTTTTTGTGAAATATTGAAACTGAATACAGGTATTAATTCTCATAATATCCAAGGCGAATTCTAAATGGTCTATTTTGCATAAGTATTTCTAAGTAATGTTAAGAAAATCGGACCGGAACGACCGGTTCAACCGATCAGACTAGGAATCGGCCAATTCTCTGGTCGAGTTACTCTCAAAAACCGTTCTAAGCAATGAATCGGGAAAACCTAGTCTAACCTGATCGATCCGGAAACTCGGGCAGCCGGGAAGACACGCATTCAGATTGGAATTTTCCCAGAAGCTTAACTGTGTTTTTTGCTTTCATTTCCCTGGGAGTTTCAGCAGCCAGAGCCCTTCCTCTTCGGCCGACACCAAGCGCCCCGTGCCTTAATATTGATTTTGGGGGGGACGCTGAGAAGAAGCAAAGAGAATGGGAGCGGGGGGATAGATGGAGTAGAAGGTGAGGATGAGAAAGGAGGAGGGGCACGACTGAGATGGCAATGTGGAGGAATGATTCCATAGTAAAATTATATATAAACATCAGAAGCAGAATGTATTTGGAATTTTAGACTAATTGATCATCCTAACTCCTGAATATTTATCAAAAATAAAACATACTGCAAATTTCATCACCTTAGAAGCACTCATTTGCTAGACCTAGCATCCACAGTATGTCTTCACAACTGATTAACCCCCCAAAATAAAAAGTGAGAAAAAGAGGAAAAGCTAACATAACTAAAACTACTCTAACTGAAACTGAAAGTATTTTAGTGCTTGTGCTCTTCTCTGGCTACAATTCTGAACCTCCCTGTTTGTTGTTGCTGCAATCAGAGAAACCCACAACACAAAATACATTATCAACCACCAATAACAACACCAATATTTTACCCAAAAGAAAAAAGAAGAGAGGGAACCAAATTCAACATACAACCCCTTGTTTATGTAAATTGACAACAATGAACATCAAAATGAAAAAAAGATAAAAGAGCAATTACCTTCTTCCAAAGCTCCGTGTGATCCTTACAGAAGGCAGCAACAATCCCACCAGAGGATTTACCCTCTTTAAGCTCAATACACAGCTCTTCCTTCAACCCACAACTCACATGAAAAGCCAATGGACACTTTGGCTCAGAACACTCAACTACACACCCCTTTCTCGTCTTACACACAAAGCAAATCTCTCTCCATCTCTTCTTCGGGATCTTATCGCAGTTGATCCCTTCTCGGCCTTCCGGGTTCTCAAAGAAAACCTCCGGGACCAAAAGAGCACAAGTTATGTGAGCCCATCTGCCACCGGTTGTCGGCTTCATCGCTCCCCTGGTCACCGGGCAAAGACAGCATATTTCAGAGGAAATAGAGGATTTAGATAGAGAACATTGAGCACAGAACCAATCCCCTTCTGGAATTCCCTTCACAAGAGGGTTTCCATAGCATGAGGCATGAACCATGAGTTCACAACCATCACAGAACACTATCGGATCAGATGGCTCACCGTCTGTGCTCTCGCAAACAGCACATAAGATCCCATCATCATCTTCTTCTTCCCCATCTTTAGTAATCCCATCTGCGTTTGGCTTCTCTTGTTCAGTTTCTCTCTCCTCATCCCCCAAAACAGAAAATTTTTCTGTGGGTTTTTCTTTTTCAGGGATATGATTGCCCGTATTTGGATTTTCCCAGCTCAGGCGAGATCCACATTGGATGGTGGTAGTGGTGGTGGTGAGGTTAGTTTCTCTCTCCGGCTTCTCTGGAGACTGTATGTATTCGACGTTGAGATCGAAGGACAAAGAAGAAGGGGAGACTTTGTGGGGCTGAAATTGGGTCGGATTGCCCATACCCGTTTCTTGGCCGGGAGACTGAAGGTGGTTGGAGGGATGAGTGGAGCCATGGATTTGGACAAATCGGAAGCTTCTCGGGATCGTTTTCTCTTCTTTGCTGGAAGAATAGATTCCGGCTCTTGCTTGTGCTGCTCTTTTTCTTGGTGGAGCAGTCTAAAGCGTTTCAATGGAGGCAAAGCATGGAGCTTGGTTTCCATTGCTAACCAAATGGAGAGAGAGAGAGAGAGAGAGAGAGAGAGAGAGAGAGGATGAAAGTGAGAGGGTGAGAGGTGGGGAATTGGGGGTTTTGATTTCGGGGAGAATGGATTGCAGGGAAGTGGATATGAAGTTTTTTTGTGGGATTTGGAGGTTGAAGAAGGGCGCCAAGTTTTGAAAAAGTAAAAATGAAGTTTGAATTTTATGAAATCAGGGTTTGGGTTTGAGTTGTATTTGCATAAAGTATTTATGGAGCGCGTGGCGGTGGGTTTTGGAAAAATTCATCTTTCGTTTGCGCGGGCGAGCTGTAGCTTAGAAGACTCCCTTAAAATAATTAAAATAAATAAAATAAACTACTGACTTTTGAAAACAGTCATGCACATTAAAAGTCACATGACTCGTCACATGACAAAAAAGTCACATGCACTTTAAAAAATTTTAAAACTTTATTTGTCGTCGGCTGAGGTGATCTTCGTTAATTTGCCGTTTACAACCAACGGAAGACAAATAAATATTTTCTTTTTCTCAAGAAAATTAATACTGCTAAGATCCCGTTAAGATATTTTAAAATATTGATTGACAACCAAGTAGGATATGGGAGCATAAGGTAGCGTAAAGTAGATATGATAATTGGGTCATGGGTATATTTTGACTTGGGTTAGTTCGTGTCGAGTTATATTCAAGTCATTACGGTTCGGTTGAGTTTTGAGTTGGGTCAAGTTCGGGTTTGGATTGGATGACTTCAAGTTAACTTATATTTGATATAATAAGTTTGTCTTGTACAATCAAAATACTTTGATGAAAAATATTCGGGTTGGGTTTGATCGACTCAAATTCGGGTCATCTTAATTTGAATTTTTAAGTATCGTGTTAGGTTACGTTCGGTTTAGGTTTCGGTCATCACTTCGAGTCATGTCACTTTTGTCCGGGTCTAGCATAAAAGCTTAAGTGGCCACTAGCTATTAGGTGTATGATAGCAACTGGAAAAATCGACATGAACAAACCTTAAGTAGCAAGAATTTGACGAGAGGACGAAGCAAATCGGCTGGAGCAGTGGCAAGCTTCAAACACGACTATAAGCGGCCAAATGAATCAAGCAAATCGCCTAAGGTTCTCGGTGAATTGAACCCTAGATCAATCAATTCACCAAATCAACAAAACCTAATGGTAATTCACTCCCATCAATCAAAGAATTTAGAGACATACCTCGCCGATGAGAGGAAGAATAGTGACAGCGCGAACCAGTAGCCCGCAGGAAAGAGAACTGAGACAACGCGAAAATGGAGGGGGATCTATTAGAATTTTTGTTTATGATAGAAATGAAAAGTAGAAACGAAAATGAGATTTCGTTTTAATTAGAGACGAAAACTATTTTTGTTTTCAATTTTCGTTTCTATTATAGAAACGAAAAAAGAGTTCGTTTCTATTTTAGTTTCAAACAAAGACGAAATAATTTCGTTTTAAAATTTCATCTCAAATTATTTTTTGAAACAAAAATTCTGATTCATCTCTATTTTTGTTTCTAAAATCATTTTTTTAGTGGTTCAAATTTCTAACTTGGCCGCTATGTAGGAAGTTGTTGATGCTGATATAATCTTATCCCTTTTTTATATAGAAAAAACCAATTCCATCTTATTTTTTTATTAAAAATTTCATCTTATTACTAATATAGAGGAAATTATTAAACCAATACATTGAAATCTCTTACATGAGGGGCCGACAGGTGCAGATAGGGATAACAGTAGAGTCGGGAAAGAGCGATCGACACGAATATTGACGAAATCTAACATAAATTCGGCAGGTGTAGGCATACATTTTCAACCCATTTACTTAAATGGATTGACACGTTCAACCCATAAGTAATAATTGACTATGTTCAAGATGATATTCTCTACACGACAATAACACGTTTAACTCATTATTAAATTAAAATAAAAAATATCTATGTAAATTTTGAAAAGGAAGAGGAAATAAAAATCTAAAATTAAAGAGGACGGGAGCCATTAGGGGAAATAAAAATATGACAATCGAAGGCTTCTTACATATTTGTGACATATAAGATGTATGTTTTTGGAGTTATAGAGTATGTAAAATGGCTCTATGATGATGAATGAGATTCAAAAATTATTTATTACACTAATAATTTTATTTTATCTAATAATCTTAAACGGATAAATAGATTTAGGTAGCCTAAACTTGAAACAAACGAATAAATATATCAATTTTAGGTTAACCAGTTTAAAAAATAAATGGGTACAAATCATGATATTCGACCCATTTAATAAATCAGTTAGATTAAGGTCAATGCCTTTTTAACCCATTTAAACTTAACATGAATACGGACGCAACTCGATCTGACCTATTATTCAACTCCTAGATAACACAACGTTGAATTTGAAACAATTGGGTAACTTTAAAATATAGTTCAGAATAACTTTTTTCTTAGATTCATCAGTACTTCGGTTGATCAGGTCATATTATTGTAGTCATCACTTATACATAAGATGACATGAACAATATGAGAAGTACAAGTATGTAGTATTAAAATAACCTTAAAGATTAAAAGAACTATGAATTATTAACAAATGTCGACACTGAATTTGAAATATAAAATAAATAAAATGAAGGAATAAAAAATTATTTTTAATATGATGAAAAAAAAAATTGATGTTAGATTTGGGTTAGTTAATATAATATTGTAGAAATATAAACTACAATCTACATGTAACATTCCAGTCCGAGCATAAGGTGTTATACCAACAGAAGTCCTTCAGGTTAAAAAGAGTCGTTTTGACTTATTTTTAATTTAACTCGTTAGGCTCGGCTTAAATTTTTTACCATTAGCCTTCATTCTAAATTGGAAACCAGTGAGATACAAAACTGTAATTCAATCAACTTTACCAGATGCTCGGGACCAACAACCAGTTCAATGGCTACACGGAGATAGGAGTGTGCAAAGTTGATTAACCAGACTTTCGGTTAATCGAAACTAACTTTTCGGTTCGTCAAAAAGTTGAATCGTAATCGAACCAAAATTTTCGGTGATTTCAGTTTGATGAAAATTTGAGTTGTAACCAAACCAAAATGACCAGTTAGCCGGATTATTGGTTCGGTTAACCGACTTTCCCGATCAGTCAATGAGTACCCATTATAGAAAGTAAAAGAGACTAACCCAAAGAATCCAACAAGCAAAATCATGTAGAAAAGGCAACCATGTGTGTATCCGTAGTGTCAAGCATTAGTACAAAGATCTAGGCATAAACAACATCCAACCAATCGATTCAAAAGTAAAAGCCAAAACAAAAAATTAATAAATCACAAGAAAATTAATCAATTACGAAATTAAAATGGAGGAGCAGCATGCGCTAGATGATGAAGAAAACGGAGGGTTGTAGAAGACCGACGAGCTCTTGGAGCGAAGGACATCGAGTGGCAAAGACGAAAACGTCAAGTAGGAGCCGTCAAATCCGCACGGAAGGAAACAATTACGCCACGCCGGCACCGGGGAGGGTCGGGAAGAGTGGTCGATGGAATGGGGGAGAGAGAGAGGTGGGAGAGGGTGAAGAAGATAGAGAAATGTTAAGCGAGTAACCGTAAGATTTGCCAGGAAGGAAGCGATCACCGCCACGCCGATCGTTGGGAGTAGTGTCAAGTGAAATGGTCAATGGGGGAGAGGGGGAGAGGAGAGGAGAGAGAGAGATGGGAGAGGGGGCCAGCAGGAGAAGCTAGGGTTTCCCGATGCTTAACCCATAAGATCTATTTATACTTAAGTTCTTTTTTAAAAAAAAATAGTTCGGTTCGGTTCGATTATCGACGGTTAACCAATTTTTCATACCTTTGAAACGAAACTGAGCTGTGAACTGAAAGTAATTTTCGGTTTAGCTAACCAAACCGATTCTTTAAGAAAAATCTATCTAATTAACCGCTTTCTTGGTTTGATTTTTAAGTTTTTCAGATCGATTTTTGAATTTCAATTTTTTGTTTTTGCACATCCTTACACATAATAAACATACTAGAATAAATAACCTAGTAGGTGTTTCGGCCTACCTGGCCTTAAAACTGTACAACTTTTTGTTTTTACATGATTCTTATATGCTTATAGTCAAATTATATATGATAAGTATAAAAATGATTAAACTTTACATTTTCGTAATACATGTAATCTAGTTTATTTATAATAAAGTTGAAACCACTTAGCACAATCGAACAAAATTGGAGTTTCGATTCTATAACAATCAAAGCACACAAGTTATAAATAATAACTCTAACTTAAAACCCCCTCCACTCATCTAATTCTCACTCAACTCGCAAAACTGACCCCAGGTATTGGAAGTTTTAGTTTTTAACCCTTTGAACTGCCAAGTAAGCAATTAATTAAATAAATGATATTTTTACCCCTAGTTTTTTTTTATAAAATAAAAAAACACTTTTTTTTTTTTACATATGTACAAAAAGAAGACAAAAAATAAAAATAAAACTTTTCATTAAATAGTATCTTCCCTAGCACTACTGTTCGCTTTAGCCTTGCCTCATCTACATGCTCTTCAATGAAGGGAACTTGTGGGTGAGCAAGCACAAATATGGGAGAAAGGGCTGAGGACAATCAAAATCCTGAAAGATTGAGGCGTTTAATCTAGAAGATAAAAGTAATCAAAGTTAAAGGAGCAAATTCAGGATTGCAGAGGTATAAGTTTTCTA
This sequence comes from Talinum fruticosum, assembly GCA_021018815.1. NCBI lineage: Eukaryota > Viridiplantae > Streptophyta > Magnoliopsida > Caryophyllales > Talinaceae > Talinum > Talinum fruticosum. The sequence continues at coordinate 6,252,180 of JAITYX010000012.1, forward strand.
GGGTTTGAATGTAAATTTTACAGGTTGGAATTTGTGTTTGAAATAGAAAATTGAATGTGGGTTTTATTTTGGTCAAGCTTGTATCAGTGAAAGGAAGGAAGGAAGAGGGAAAATGGCTTTTAAAATTTAAAACTATAAATAAAAGTTTTTGTGAGTAGAATACATTGTAAGATGTTCAATTTGTTTGAGTATATTCTAACTATTTAAACTGTGACGACGATCTAATGGAAGATTTTCAGGTGCGGGGGCACACTTGGAGATTAGAATTGCCATGACTGCTGAGAAGCAACACAATACCTTGTGTATGGTGGCTGAAATATTGGAAAATCAACAAGATCAAATGTTGTGTAATAAGATACATGTGGGGTATAAAAAATCTCCTATGACACAAGAGGAAGTGGATGAAGATGTTAATAAGGATGATTGTGTTGAGGTGAGTCATGTGAGGGTTCAGAGGAAGTTCACCATGTTAGGAAAATAGTAGTAGTGAGAATTGAGGAACCAGTCAATGAGGAGGACGCAGTGGTTGTGGTCAATGAAGAGGAGTTGATGGAATTTTTAATTGACTCTATGGATGAGGCAATGCTTTTAAGCACATGTATAAATACCCCACATCATTCAGTAGCTGCACCATCAATGTCCAACTACAATATTGGTCCACCTTACAACCATGGACCAATGTCAAAAACTTGTTCCTTCATAAAGCTTGATGGCCTACCTAAAATTACATGTAGTAGGCCATATTTATCTGTTGGCCCTCTTCTTCTGCTGGATCTAATCCTACTAATGAATTAACCTAAATGAGCCCCTAATTTTTGATGAACCTTCTTCCGAAATGTCCAGCCCTCTTAGAAATGACGTTAACCCAAAAATTGGTCTGGTTATGACGTATTCAAGCTTTAGTATAAACAACTCCTAAGGAGCTAATAATTAATTACACAACATATTGTAGAGGAAACCAGGGATAAGAGGCTATGAATTAAGAGGGCTAAACGAACGAACAGTTAGATAGTTTGGATGACTTAGAAGGAAGGGACAATTAGTCCAACTTCGAAACCAAACAGGGGCTACAAAAAAGGAGACTTGGGACTGAATCCAATAGGGGACTTCTAAGACCTAAGAGATCACCACTTGGTTGCCAAACCAAGTTGCGATAACTAGGAAATTTGAATAACAAAAGTTCGAATCACTCAAACTGTCTAAGTTTGTAATTTGGCATCAACTACCAAAAACAATAATGGTTCTAATTCATCAAAGATAATGTCCTTATAATGAAGTAGGAAGGCTTTATATAGGGGCATTTTTCCGTGCAAAATACCTTTCCTAATCATTAAGGAAAAATTACGACTAATCATAATTAATTAGCATTAATTACAATGATTAGTCGAAATATAACAAAAAATAAAAACTACAAAAAGCATCCGATCTGGATCTGCTGACATTAACCAATGAGAACTCTTCTTTTGCTCTCTGCTGTGATGTGGCTATTGAAAAGATTGATGATGACTCGACATTGCCACTAGAAGACATCTTAACCATTCCAAAAGTAGCTTATAGCTTAGGAGTTAGCTTGCAATTTGGCTATTTTTGAGGACTCGAAATGCTGATGACTTAAATAATGCTTCTCGGTTGAATTCCTCTTCTTCGATCATTGATCGTAGCTTCTCTTGACTTTGTCGGACTGTTCCTTCAAACTAAACCGCCAATCATTATGTACAAGGTTTGCTTATGTGTCCGACCTAGTCGGTCATCCTTGGGCGAACTTCTTCCAACGTGTGGGCACTTACAAGGAAGAGTGGTACCCTGCTAGAAAATGATAAATAACATACAAATTATTTCAAATTATTACGGACTTTAAATATCCATAAACAAAATTGAATGTTTCAAAACAACTAAAAATAGAGGTTATTCAAAAGCCGAGTGCACAAGATTCTAAGTGTCGATATAGTTAATGAAGTTCGGATAATTGATTCCTCCTTTGCATTGACTCAAACCTGTTAGCTTTGGAACAAAAATTTTCTTCACCTTCTTGATCGAGTAAGGCCAAACTCTCGGTTGGTAACTTAGCTCGACCTCCTTTGCTTGGTTCCGATGACTCGGACACGCTATGCTCTATGGAAACTGGGTCGACAGACTTGAGATGATAGAATATATCCATCATTCCCCCTTATTGAAAAGATTTTGTCCTCAAACTTGGCAAATCCTCATCTTTATTGAAGTAAAGCTTCAAATTAGCTACATTAAATGTGGCTAAAACTCTATATTCTCTAGGTAAGTCAATCTTGTAGGAATTAGGACCTACTTGCTCCAACACTTTGAATGGACCATCTGACCTTGAAAGCAACTTGGATTTCCTATTGGAAGGAAACCTCTCCTTTCTTATGTGAATCCACACGAAGTCTCCATGTTGAAAATGAGCTTCCCTTTGATGCCTATCAAGCATAGGCGTTGGTCGTAGCATTGGATTTTTCAATCTTCTCTTTCACTTTGTTGTGAATGTCTTTGATCTCTTTGGCTCACTATTCTCCTTCCCAGCTGTATGTCGTACGTGTAGAAATAGGAACCAAATCAAGTGGTATGAGAGGGTTATGTCCATAGACTACCTAAAAGGGTGAGAAACCAGTGGCTTTGCTCGAACTTCTATTGTAGGCAAATTTAGTATGAGGCAAGCATTTATCCCACTCCTTAATGTTCTCCTTGGTAAGTATTTTGAGTAGGGTACCCAAGTGTTCTATTTGTAACCTCTGTCCGACCATCATTCTAGGGGTGCCGGATGGTGCTCGAACTTAAGAATAGTTCCTATGTTCCTCCACAAGGTAATCCGAGAAAATGATAGAGGAACTTAGAATCTCTGTGTGAGATCATACTTTTGGGAATACCATGCAATCCGACAACTTCTTTAAAATACAAATTAGCCACTTTAAAAACATTAAATATAGTGTGACAAGGTATGAAATGGGCCATTTTTGAAAACCCGTCAACTACTACCATTATAGAGTCTTTATGACCTCTCGTGTCCGAGGCGGACCTGTGATAAAGTCAAGGCTAACATCCTCCTAAGGTCCTTTTGAGACCGGAAATGGTGTGTACAAGCCTTGGGGTAGTGAATGACTTTTAGCCAACCGGTAAGTAGCACATCTCTTGACAAAATGCTTAACATCTTTGGCCATCTTGGGCCGGAAGTAGTGCTCCTTTGTGTAGCTCTCGGATCCGCAATTCCCTATATCCTCCTTTAGGAACACACAACCTTGTTCCATTGAATAGATCCTCTCTCCAAATTGAGCTTGCCATAGGGATGCTTACTCGCACTTTTCAAAAATTTCTTTGAAGTCGGCATCATCGACACACTAACTCTTGACCAACTCAAATCCAACAACTCTAGAATCAAGAACAGATAATAATAAATACCTCCGTGACAGCGCATCAACACATTCATTAAGGTGTCCAGCTTTATGCTTGATCTTGAAGTGGTAAGACTGCAAATACTTGACCCACTTAGCATGCCTAGGATTGAATTTTTGCTGTTCTTATATGTACTTGAGTGATTCATAGTCCGAGTGTAAGGTGAACTCGAAACCAATGAAAGTGTCTCTAGTGTTCAAGAGCTCTAATGGCGGCATAAAACTCCTTGTCGTAGGTGGAATACTTCCTCCTTGTATTGTTGAACTTGTCATTGAAGTAGGCAATAAGTTTGCTCTCTTGGGTTAGCACAACTCCAATGGCAACACTCGGATGCATCACATTCCACTTCAAATAACTTTGAAAAATCGAGTAAGGCTAGCATTGGTTTAGAAGTCGACCTCGCTTAACCTCCTCGAAAGCCTTCGAGCGGCTTCATTCCACTAGAACTTTTTCTCCTTAAGCACCTCAATCATGGATGGCACGACTATGCTCGGAATCTTTGATAAATCTTCTATAAAATGAGGCTAATCCATGACAGCTCCTTACTTATGAGATAGTAGTAGGAACTTGCCACTCCTGGATAGCTCCGATCTTCTCATCATCAACTTGCATACCCTACTCGGATAAAACAAAACTAATAAAAGAAACTTGTAAGGTGAAAAATCTATAGGACTACTCTAAGGTGGGTCATATATTCCTCTGCTGTAGATCAAGATGTCATGAAAGTAGACAACCACATACTTCCCTATGAGTGGTTTTAAGACTTGGTTCAACCTCATGAATGTACTAGGGGCATTGAAAATGCCAAAGGGAATCACTATCCATTCATAGAGGCCAACCTTAGTCTTAAAGGTTGTCTTCCACTCATCCCCTTAACAAATTATAATCTAGTAATAGCCACTTCTAAGGTCAACCTTCAAGAAAACTAAGGACCCATGCAACTCATTAAGGAGGTCTTCTAACCCGGGAATAGGAAACCTATACTTAATGATAAATTTTATTAATGGCTCTACTGTCTACACACATTCTCTAAGTGTCATCTTTCTTAGGAACAAGCAATGCGATCACTACACAGGGACTCAATACTCTCCCTTATCGTTCCCTTAGCTAACGGATCATCAACCTGTCTTTGTACTTTAGTTGTATCTTTGGGGTTCATTCTATAGGTTGTATCATACATAACACACCTATCAAACAACCAAGGTCTCCCTAACAACAAATGACAATCATCCATAGGGATCACATAACACCAAATCTCATCTCTATGTGACTTGCCTATAGATAAAGCAATAAGAGATCTAAAGGAAAGCTGAATACCCTTTCCTTGGTTTAACCACTCGATGTTGTATGAGGCTAGATGAGGGGATAATGGAAACTTCGCAATGGAATTGGATGATACATTGCCGAAACTTCCTTCATCTACAATTAATGAACATACCTTGCCATTCACGAGTACATCTATGTGGAAGATGTTCTCCCTCTACTCCTGGTTTTCTGTCTCAAGCAAACCCAATGAGGGTTTTTCTAGGGATTAGAAGATCTCCTTTATCGGCTCCTTTTTCAACATGCTCATCACTCTTTGCAGATTGAATTCTGGTTCTCACTCTTCTCCCATTTCCTATAATTCACCCGAGTCCGCTTAGTATTCAACCAATGAAATGATTTTCTTATTAGGACATTCTAAGGCATACTGCCCTAGTCCTTGACACCTGAAATACCTTCTAGATTTGAGGGGTTTAGGGTTTGGTTTCTCGGGGTTTGTGGGGGTTTTGGGGTCCGAGGGTGGACCTTTTGTTTTGTAGGTTTGAGGGTGGAGTGTTTTTGGCTGAATAATATGGGGGTTTTGGAGTAGGTACTAGGATTTTATAGGGTCTTAGTTGTTTCACTCTTTCCCTGGATCTCTTTTGCACATTCACCTTATGAGCTAGAGAGCTCGGATCATCAAGGGTGGTATATGGTTATAACTCGACTACACTTGCAATCTTCTTCTCCAAACCAGCTAAATATCTAACCAAGGTCCGAAGGTTACTCTCGGACGGATCACACTTCCAAATGAGGTACTCAAACTCTTTTGTATGCTCCTCAATAGACTTTGTACCTTGCTTCAACCTCTATAACTTAAGAAAGTTATCCTACGGATAGTGAATTGGCAAGAACTTGTCCTTTAACTCCTTTCTTATCCTTCTCCAGGTTTTGATCTTTTCTTTTCCCCTTTTAACTCTTTTATTTTGCAAATTTTGCCACCAAATTGAAGCATGGTGCCTCAATTTTAGAGCAACTAACTTCACTTTCTTAGAATCAGGAATCTCCTTATAATCAAAGACTCTTTCGACAATTTGAAGCCAATCTAAAAATATATCAAGATCTAGTTTACCTTCAAAATAAGGGATGTCAACTTTTATATCAATGTCTGCTTCTCTCTTGTCTCTTATGATGCCTAACACTAGGAGTAAGGCTGATATCTTCTTATGAGGATTCAGATTCTACTTGAATCCTTTCTTTATCTCGTGCTTTCTTTTGACTCTTTATGAACACTAAGTTCTCTAGAGTCTCTCAAACTCTCGAACTTAGCTTTCAACCGTTTCCCTAACTGTGTAGTCAGGTACTAACTTGTGCTTCCAAACCTTGCTTCTCTTTTAAGGTTTGATCAAGTTTCTGTTTAGCACTAGGACTAGAAGACATTGTAACAAGGTTCTTTGTAGCCGGTTTTGTGTTTTGTGGCCAAAGGGTTGTTTCGGCTGGAAATGGTATGAGGCCGAGGAGGGGCTCCAAAGCTTTGATACCAAAATAATGTATCCAACCTTCATACAAACAAGTCCTAAGGAGTTAACAATTAATTACACAATAAATTACAGAGGAAACCAGGGATAAGAGGTTGTGAATTAAGAGCGCTAAACGGACAAAATAGTTAGATAGTTCCTGGCCGACTCGAAGGGAGAATTAGTCCAACTTCGAAACCAAACAGGGGTAGCAAAGAAGGAGGACTAGGATTGAATCCAACATGGGACTTCTAAGACCTAGGAGATCACCACTTGGTTGCCAAACAAAGTTACAACAACTAGGAAATTTGAAAAACGAAGTTTGAATGACTCAAACTGTCCGAGTTTGTTATTTGGCATCAACTACCAAAACCAATAATGATTCTAATTAATCAAAGATAATGTCCTTACAATGAACCAGGAAGGCAGCGACCTTTTCTTGCACTAAATACCTTTTCTAATCATTAAGGAAAGATTAAGACTAATCATAATTAATTAGCACTAATTACAGGTGATAAGTCATAAATGTAATACAAAATAAAAACCGCAAAAAGCATCCGAATAGGTCTGCTGACATTGACCAATAAGAACTCTTCTTTTTCTCATTCTATGATGTGGCTATTGAAAAGATTGATGATGATTGACAATGCCATTAGAAGACATTCTATTGGATTGTTCCAAAAGTAGCCTATAGCCTAGGAGTTAGCTTTCAAGTTTGTTATTTTTGAGGACTCGAAATTTTGATGACTTAAATAATGCTTCACGGCTAAATTCCTCTTCTTCGATCGTTGATTGTAGCTTCCCTTGATTCCGTTAGACTCTTCCATCAAAATAAACCTCCAATCATTAAGTACAAGGTTTGCTTCGTGTTTGACCAGGTCGAGTCATCATTGGGCGAACTTCTTCCAACCTCGTGGGCACTTACAAGGAAGAGTGGTACCCTACTAGCAACTGATAAATAACATACAAATTGTCTCAAATTATTATAAAATTTAAATGTCCAGTAAACAAAATTGAATGTTTCAAAACAACTAAAAATAGAGGTCACTTAGAAACTAAGTGTATAGGATTCTAAGTGTCGATGTAGTTGATTGAGTTCGATCAATTGATTCCTCCTTGCATTGCTCCGGATCCATTAGCTCGGAGCAAAACTTCTCTTCACCTCCTTGATTAGTAACGCCAAACTCTTAGTCTGGTGACTTGAGATGGTTTCCTTTGTTCGGTTCGATGACTTAAACATGCTATGCTCTGTGGAAACTAGGTTGGCAGCTTGATACAAAGGAATATATCCATCAGGTTATGTTAAACGTATTAGACATCCATGCTTTGGCAGTAACCACACATTTTAGAGTTGTAAATGAGGATGCTAATGAGGAACGAGGTCGGTGGAATGACTGGTCAAATGGAACAGACGCGAGAAGATGATAAATATGTAAACCGAAGTGCGAGTTTAGTGATAATGAGATTGTGAATAAGATATGATTGTTTCTATGAAGCAAACTAGTGAGTTAAATTGTGAAGCTCATGACCGAAATGACAAAATGTATAGGGAAAGAATGTAGGAAGTTGAACCTAATGGGAAAGTATGTTTAATGCAATAGGATATGTTTACAAAGAAGCGAAAAGTTTATAGATGTTATTCGAGATTATTGTGTACAAAAAGCTTTTCCCTTAGCAACACAAGAATGTTGGCTATAGGATCATTGCAAGTTGTGCCAAGTCTGAATACTTATGGAGGATTCATGCTTCAAGGTTGTAAGATGGTATAACAATCCAAATTAAGACCATTACTGGGAAGCATGAAGATTGTGGCCTAAGACCGACTAACAATCCCATGGCCAACTCTCGGTGGATTTAAAAGAAGTTACTGCTGGACATGATTATGAATCACAAACTAGATGTTGCCGCAATGAAAAATATCTCATACAAAAGTATTACTTGGAACTAAAATATCATGTGGTTTACAAAGCAAGAGTTTTGACATTAGAGCAAGTTGAAGGAAGATATGATCTATCTTTTTTAAAGTTGGTTAGTTACATTGAAATGATTAAGCAAACTAATCCTAGAAGCCATGCATACATCTCTTGAGACAAGCCACCTCCAAAAGCACCGATTGACCAAGTGTCACAACCCACTAAAACGAATAATCCTAAGTTCAAGAGACTCTTTATCAACTTTAAAGGATGCATTGACGGTTTAAAAAGGGTGTAGGCCATTGATAGGAGTTCATGGATGTCATCTAAGAGGGCTACACAAAGACGTATTGCATACTCGCACATGCTTTAGATGTTGAGAATCACTGCTATCCTTTGGCTTTTGGTGTGGTGGAATCGAAAAGCGTGAGAGTTGGTCATATTTTTTTAATGTATTGATCAATGGTACTGGGGTTGAAGATCATGGTAGATTCACGGTTATATCATACAGATGTATGGTAAAAGTTAAAATAATTTTGAAATCTTTTAAAAGTTAAAAGCTATTTTTTTCCAAATTATTTATATTTAACTTTGCTTAATTATATTTATCTATGTTTGAGGAACAGGGTGTTATGCATGCATTGAAGAATTGTATGCCGATTCATCAAGGAGGGTGTGCATGGTCCACCTAGATAGAAACTTAAAGTGGAAATTCCGGGGCCACATATGAAGGAGCTAATGTGGGGTGCCTCAAATGCTTTCAATTAGTGGAGCACGAAACATTTCTTGCACAACTTCAAGAAGAAAGTCCACATGAATATGCATGGTTAATCAAAGAACCTAAGGAACATTGTTGTAGGTATTTATAGAGTCCACATATATGTTCACCTGACAATACTAGTAATTTTGTAGAGACATTTAACAATGTCATAAGTGAGCTTAGGGATAGACTTATCCTAAGGTTATTAGAGGGAATTAGAAAACATATTGTCGGTTGTATTTTTAAAATGAAAAATGAGGCAGAAAATTGGAAGGAAAAATTAGTCCTATATGGAAAAAACATTGGAAACATTCCAGAAAAACTTGTTAGGAGTGCATCATTATTCCTAATGGGCATACGGGTTTTGATGTGGACGACCATGACATAAACTATACTACGAACTTGAAGACTAAATCATGTGATTGTGGCTATTAGCCTATTATTGGAATCCCATGTAAGCATGCTCGTAAGATGTATTGTGTGGATATATATACCATTGGCATACTTCACCAATCCCAACTATACTTGTTGAGACATATAAGGAAACATACGAGTGGTGTCATACAAGGAGTAAGAGATATTACTATGTGGCCTAAGTTCCCTTATCCCGACTTTGATCCTCCTTTTGTTGTCAAGAAATTTGGCCCAATAGTAAAGGACAGAAAATGGAGGAATAGAAGAGGGCAAGAAAAAGCCTAAAAGAAGTAATTGTGTAAGGTGAAAACATTTGTAGGAACCACGACCTCGGGTCCACTTGGGACCGCGTTTCCCCACGAACTGGCCTAAGGGTTTTTAAAGGTTGGAAAATGATTTTAGAGTTTTGAAGATGGTTTTGAAATGTGGGGATGAACCTCTTATTAAGGTTTCCGAATTTTATTAAATTGAGTTGAAATGAATTAAATTAGATTTGAATGGTGTTTTTATTAATTATTTTATTTTGGCAATTATTTTTGAGAAGTCTCGGGATATTTATTTCTTAACCAAAAGATAAATAAAATTAGGGTTCTAAATCTGCAGTGAAGGTTTAGGGCCAAACTGGTGTAGAAACATTGGTTTGGACCCAAGCCACAACTACTAACCCCACGATGCTGGCCGAAGCCAGCACTAAGGGGTTGGCGGCGCGCCGGGGCCGTGGTCGGGAAGTCAACCTCGGCCTCCGGCCCGGCTGACAGATCCATATCTCTTTTTCTTTTAATTTTTTTTATCCTATAGTTAGAATATCCGAGAAGAAAATTTAGAAGAAATATATCGAAAGGGAGTCACCGAGTCACTTTTTATGTAATACGCAAAAACCACACTAGGATTATTACATTGCCGAGTTCCTCAAAAGGAACTCCCGAGGCTCATTCAAGTGTCGGTTGCTTTCTAATTCCAACTTAAAAATAATAAAGGAAATTTTCCAAAAGATTTTGATATCTTCTAAAAATTTCGCAAAGTTTCGTTTGAAATATGCCCTAACCCTTAGGCTTAAAGCCTTAAAACCTATAAAAAAATCACAAGTAAGACTCAACGAGCCATATGCTCGGAGTACAAGACTCAACGGCCACACGCCGAGTATATTCACAACCATAAAACCAAATTCCAAACTGAGTTGTAATCCAAGTTACAAACTAAGTTATAACCGCTAAGAGCAACATTGCCAGAGATTGAAATTCTCGGCTAATTAGAGCTACTAGTTCGGTGTGTTTGCGCATATGTCCAACTTTACTATACATTATTACATATTTACATAACTAACCACATATATACAACATGCTAAACATGAAAACACATGGAACCAAACTTCAACTCACGACCATCACGAACACAAGCATTTCGATCGGGGAAGAGGCGGAATAATCATCTCGGGATGGTACTTGCAATCGGGAGGGGGAATTTGGGGAGGTGAGCACCAACCCTCTCACCAGAGAGTTTTAAACTATTAAAACAAAAATTCTATACACATACTAATTATAATAATGAAATTAGTAAAAGTAGAGTAATGTAATACAAATCTAGATACTTTCCAATGAAATCTCTTGTAGCTTAAAGATCATAATATTTCAATCATTCAAAACACAGTTTCGCAATCATTAACAATTCTTTTAGAACTCGAATCAACTTTCTAGGATCTACGGAGTTGAATTAGCACTTCATAGTTTCTTTGGGGCGCGACCCCAAATAAAGGCTCTGGGGATCTATCTTCTAGGAAATCTCCGGTCGGGTATGTTGATACCCTAGGACCCTTGTTAGAACATTTCCCTCGAAGTTTCGGTCGCACATCCTCACATATTAGGACCCCATTTATAATCCTTTGGTAGGCTAACCGATCCTGGCCAATTCGATTTAAAAACAATGAAAATACATTCATTAAGATGTTTCCAACAACATCCTCAAATCGGTTTACACAATAAAAGGCATAGCACCACGTGCCACCTATTTAAAGTCGGTTTCTCAATCGATTCACTTCTTTAAAACATATTCACGTTTGGAAGGCGGTTATCAAAAAATCATACTCAAGTATCATTCTGCGTAAAAACTCGAACTCATTTTAAAACTATGTTTTGAGCATCATTTAACACAATCACTTAACACAAATAGCCACAATTCAACACGAGACAGTCATCCTCGGCTCCTCTTTGACTACGCCTTTCTAAATCTACCAATTTAGTAAAATTCATTCCTTTTTCGAGCCACAATAACCACAAGTAGTTACTACTTAACTCAAACGTCCCAACTTCTCATAATTTACCATCTTTGCCTCAATTTTCTCCGATTACGCCTCCACATTACTAATCGAACTCTTCTTGCCCATACTCAGCCATATAGCTCTTAATCTTACTTCACTACTCAAATTCCTCTAGCTCCACTTATCTTCAAGTTTAATTCAGTCTTAAGGATTTAGATATGTCTTCAACTCAGTTTAACCTAACAGTCACCTACTCTCCACTTCCCTACCTCAATTGTGTACTCGATCAAGATGAACTCACACTTCCCCTTTATACTCTAATCGTTGTTTCCCAATATGGATAATCGCCTCTCAATGTAGGACATTCAGAAATCCCTAAGGCTCAATCAACTCATAATTTGTACCCAAATTGTAACTTCTTCATACTTAATTGCTAATTGAAATTTCCATATTACTCCTTAGCCTAAACAACCTAACTCCATCAAAGTTTCCAGGTTCCCAATCCAGCCTTAATACTCAATCGGATTCTCTCGGGTCCTAATTCAGCCATAACTATTTCCTAAATTCATTCTATAGCATAAACATTCAATATTTACAACAAAATTCAATTGGGTTTCGAAATTACTATTAATTTAGAGTATAAGACCACCCACCTCAAATTAGGGATTGAAGGTTTGTTGAATTTTAGATTAGCCCATGTTGAAATTACTTAAACCGTTGCTTCCTCTTCCTGCTCTCGTTGTCGGCTCGGTCCAAGTTCCTATTTTTCCGCCTTTTCTATGCTCGACTCCGTCGCCGATCGCGGTTTCCTTGCTCGCCGGCTGCCTTTCTTTGGCCCTCGCGTTTGTTTTCCCTCTTCTAGTCTCAATTTCGCCCTTCTTCGTGGCCTTGCTCCTCTCCCCGTGTTTGCGGGTCGCCTTTCCTTCGCTTGCCGTTAGGTGTGCTGACTTCCGGCCTCTTTTCGGCTCTCACGCGCTCTTTCTCTATCTCTCGTTCTCCCTCGCCCGATCCCCCTTTCGCTCCTCTCGCTTCGTTCAATTCCCCGCTTTCCTTTTTTTTTTTCTCGGCCTCTTTCCCCTTTCCCGACCCTTTTCTCCTTCTTTTCCCCTTTTGTCCTTATCTTTTTTGTTGTTGTGCCTTTTCATAGAATGCCACCACAACACTCCCTTTACACTAATCTCTTAATTTTCTTATCTAATTTACACATACTACTCTTTTCCTTCATTATCTTATTTTCTCCTTTTTTGTTGTTGCTAGGATTACCTCAAGGTAATGGTAAAAATAGCTAACGTAAATTATGTCCGGTTTACTTATTGGATCCAGGTGGGGAGTCGGGCGGAAGTAGGATAATCCGCTAATTTATTTATAAAAGTGCGTACGATTAAGAACTCATACTAAATAAAAAGATTTTACGCATCACTTAATTTAACTTAAATCCTATAATTAACCTACTTAGAAATCTCGGGTCTCACATTTCTCCCCTTCTTCAAAAACTTTCGTCCTTGAAATTTAGATACCATATGTAAATAGAGTGGGGTATTTCTCCTGGACTTCACGTTCTAGCTCCCATGTCGCTTTTGCTAACATAAGGTGTTTCTAGAGTACTTCAACGTACGAAACGATTCTTAGTCCTAAACTTCGCTCTTGTCTTTGTGAGATGCTAATCGAGTCTTCTTCGGATGTAAGGTCCTCCTGGGTCTTCAAAGGTTTATGTCCGATGACATAATCCGGATCCGACACATATTTGCGAAGGTTAGTCACATGAAAGACCTCGTGAATTCCTTAGAGAGAGGGTGGTAAAGCCAATATGTCATGACCACTTTTCTCGCAAAATTTGGAATGGCTTTATGAATCTAGGGCTAATTTTACCCTTCTTCTCAAATCTCAAGCTACCTTTTAGCGGAGAAACTCTTCAAAACACGTGATCCCTAACTTGGAATTCTACGGGTCTCTACCGTCGATCCGCGTACTTTCTTGTCTATCTTGGGCGGGTTGCAACCTTTCCCATTTCTAGGTATTGATTTATCATTCCAACCTTAGAAGGTATTCTTTCTTCCTTAGGGGTTGACATAGATACTAATGTGTGGTACAATCTATGACCACTTATGTTTTGATAGCCGATCCATCCTAAGGATAATGTCAAAATCCCGTATTGCTAACTCCCTCAAGTCTATCGGAATAGTTCTTCCGTGTACGTAGTTGGAAATTCCTATAAATCACGTCGGTTTGAGCTATCGACCCTATTAGAGTTGATATGCGAAGTCCAACATTCATCATCGTAGGTATACACGGTGGTCTTGTAGCAAATTCAAATTTACAAGGGAAAGGGTCGCTCCTGAATCAAACAAAACATAGGCGGGGAGGTTGCTGAGAGGTACTGTACTGCCGCTATGTCGTTGGGGTTCTCCATTTCCTCATCAAGAGCGCTAAGGTCGTTTGGATCGTCTCTTCCTTCTTGAATGATGCTATAGACTCTTCCAAGTGCTCGTGGCTTCCTACCGGCGGAGGGTTGACCTTGTTGCGAGAAAGATTGGGGGTTATGTTGTTACTTGTGCACCACATTCCAATTAATTCGACTTCTTGGGGACAATGGGTTATGAAATATCCATATCCCCCGCACCCGAGCATGGTCCCTTTTCTCCCGTATATGCTCCTAAGTGATGGCAGCCACACTTTTACAAAGTCTTCGATCTTACCCCTTAGACGGTTGTTGATCTCGGGAGGAATTACCTTGTGTGTTAAATCTTTTTGTAGCTTGGTCGGATTGAGAGCTAGTATCACCATATCCGGACCTCCTATTGGTTTGGAGTTGGGTCATCTTTAGCGCTACACTCTCGTTCGGTACCCTTTCAATCTTAAAAGCCCTTGGGTACATCTCCTGAAAATTTATAAAAATACCCAACCACTTTATTCTTGAGCTTGGGCCTTAACCTATGTTCGAACCTTTCCATCCGTATCTCTTCGGTTGCCACTGGGACGGTGCAAATCGATTGAGCTCGTTAAACTTAGCGAGTATATTCTACCACGCTCATGTCCTCTCCTTGCTTGAGATGGAGAAATTCTTGCTCCTTAGCCCATTTGACGTCTTTAAGGTAATATTTCACCTCTAGTAATCCCTTAAGTTCTAGCCAGGTCACGACAAATCCTCCCTCGCGAGGCTTAATCGTATGCCTCCAGAATCGGGCTTCGCGTTCAAACTAATGGGTGGCCAGTTGCAACTTAAACCGTTCCAGGCTCTCCATTACCTCGAAAAGAGTTTCCATAGTCAATATTCATTCCTCCTATACCTGCGGTTCTGTCCTTCCGACAAATTTAGGGGTTTTAACTTCGAAATTGGCAAACCATTTCCATTGTTGTTGGCCCCGGAGGTGGAGGGGGTGGAGGTACGACTTGTTTTCTTTGTGGGGACATCTAACGTAATCAAAACAATTTACTCCTCTACTAAGTGCGTGTTTATCATAAAATCCTAATAGTAGGATGTCTATTTCTAAGTACGTAAACATGAATTACAAGTAAGAAGATATAAAAACTAGCAAACAATACACATATAATCACACATAGCACACATATCCCAATCCTTTATGCACATAATTATAGTCGGAGCTAATTTGAGTGATCTTAATGCTACGATACCATAAAATGTAACGCCCCAAAACCCCCTAGTAGTATTACATTGCCGAGTTCCTCAAAAGGAACTCCCAAGGCTCATTTAGTGTCCGTTGCTTTCTAATTCCAACTTAAAAATAATAAAGGAAATTTTCCAAAAGAGTTTAATATCTTCTAAAAATTTCGACAGAGTTCCGTTTGAAATATGGCATAACCCTTAGGCTCAAAGCCTTAAAACCCGCATAAAAATCACACTAAGACTCAACGAGCCACACGCTCGGAGTACAAGACTCAACAGCCACACACCGGAGTATATTCACAACCACAAAACCAAATTCCAAACCGAGTTACAATCCAAGTTACAAAATAAGTTACAATCACTAAGAGAAAATTTGCTAGAGATGGAAATCTCGGTCGATTAGAGCTACTAGTTCGGGTCTTTGCGCATAAATCCAAGTTTACTATACATTATTACATATTTACATAAGTAATCGCATATATACAATGTGCTAAACATAAAAACACATGGAACCAAACTTCAACTCACGACCATCATGAACACAAGCATTTCGGTTAGGAAGAGGCAGAATAATCATGTCGGTGGTACCGAAACTGGGAAGGGGAATTTGTGGGGGTGAGCACCAATCCTTTCACCAAAGAGTCTTACACTCTTAAAATGGAAATTCTTTACACATACTAATGATAATAATGAAATTAGTAAAAGTAGAGTAACGTAATACAAATCTACATACTTTTAAATGAAATCCCTTGCAGCTTAAAGATCATAATATTTCAATCATTTGAAGCACGATTTCACAATCATTAACTATTCTTTTAGAACTGAATCAACTTTCTAAGATCTATGGAGTTGAACTAACACTTTATAGTTTCTCCGGGGTGCAACCCCGAATAAAGGCTCTTGGGAGCTATCTTCTAGGAAGTCTTTGGTCGGGTATCCCGATACCCCAGGACCCCTATTAGAACCCTTCTCTCGAAGTTTCCGGTCGGGCATCCTCACATATAAGGACCCCATTTAGAATCCTTTGGTATGCTAAACGATCCTGGCCAAGTTGATTCAAAACCCATGAAAATACATTCATTAAGATGTTTCCAACAAGCATCCTCAAATCAGTTTACACACTAGAAGGCATATCACTGCATGCCACCTTTCCAAATTCATTTTCTCAATCAGGTTCACTTCTTTAAAACATATTCACGTTTGAAAGAGAGTTATCAAGAAATCATACTCAAGTATCATTTTGCGTAAAACCTTGAACTCCTTTCAAAACTACGTTTTGAGCATCATTTAACACAAATAGCCACAATTCAACACAGATTGTTATCCTCGGCTCCTTTCGACTACGCCTTTCTAAATCTACCAATTTAGGAAAATTAATTCCTTTTTACGAGCCACAATAACCATAAGTAGTTACCACTTAACTCAAACGTCCCAACTTCTCACAATTTGCCATCTTTGCCTCAATTTTCTCCGATTATGCCTCCACATTACTAATCAAACTCTTCTTGCCCATACTTAGCCATATAGCTCTTAATCTTACTTCACTACTCAAATTCCTCTAGCTCCACTTATCTTCAAGTTTAATTTAGTCTTAAGGATTTAGATATGTCTTCAACTCGGTTTAACCTAACAATCACCTGCTCTCCACTTCCCTACCTCAATTGTGTACTAATAAAGATGAACTCACACTTCCCCTTTATACTCAAATCGTTGTTTCCCAATATGCATAAACATTCAATATTCACAACAAAATTCAATTGGGTTTCGAAATTAATATTAATTTAGAGTATAAAACCACCTACCTCGAATTAGGGATTCAAGGTTTACTCGAATTTCAGATTAGCCTAGGTTGAAATTACTTAAACTATTGCTTCCTCTTCCTCCGCTGTTGCCAGCCCGGTCTAAGTCCCTGTTTCGCCACCTTTTCTATGCCCGACGTTGTCGCCGCCGCAGTTTCCTTACTCGTTGGTCTGCCTTTCTCGGCCCTTGCATTCGCTTCCCTGTTCGGTCTCGAATTTCGCCCTCCTTCGTGCCCTTGCTCCTATCCTTGTGTTCGCCGCTTGCCTTTCCTTCGCTGCCGTTCGGTGTGCCGGCCTCCGACCTGTTTTGTAGCTCTCTCTCTTTGTTCTCCCTCGCTCGATCCCCCTTTCGCTCCCCGCTTCGTTTGGTTCCCCTTCTTTCCTTTATTCCTTGATTTCTTTCCCCTTTTCAACCCTTTTCTCCTTCTTTTCCCCTTATCTCCTTATCTCCTTATCTTCTTTTTTTTTTTTTTTTTGTTGTGGCCTTTTCCCAGATCGCCACTACAACACTCCCTTTACACTAATCTCTTCATTTGCTTATCTAGTTTACACGTAATCCCGTTTTCCTTCATTATCCCTTTCTTTTCTCCTTTTTTTTTGTTGCTAGGATTACCTTAGGGTACAGGTAGAAATAGCTAACGTAAATTATCTCGGGTTTACTAATTGGGTCCGGGTGGGGAGTCGGGAGGAAGTAGAATAATCTGCTAATTTATTTATAAAAGCACGTACGATTAAGAACTCATACTAAATAAAATAATTTTACGCATCAATTAATTAATTTAACTTAATCCTATAATTAACTTACTTAAAATCTCGGGTCTCACATTTTAGGAGAGAAAAACTAACAAAAACAAAAGAAAAATTTGCTCTTCCAACCTTAGTATAGGAAAACTAAGACTAAAAGAGGCTTAAAATGACTCCATCGGTCTTAGAATCAAGAATCGGATTCGGAGGCAACGTAGGGATAAACCCTTCCGTTCCGGTTGTCCGAAGACGACCATTACTAGTTTGAGTAGTGAATTTACATAGTCATCAAACACAAGTACACAACATGCTAGACAAAATTAAAAGTAACCATACATAATCGGGAAATCGGTAAAGGCAAAAGTAAAGAAAGCGGTTAAGAAAAGAAACGAAAATGAAATGAAATGAAAAGTGAGGGAACTATAAGATTACATTGGGCGGGGAGGAATTCATGTGATTGCATCTCGAAACCAAAATACGATAAGCGATAAAAATCATAAAAAATAATTAAACCATTTTGAAGAATGACTTTGAGGCCTCGGGTTGTCCCACCTACTGATCCGGACCTCGGTCCGGATCCGATGATGCAACGATGGCGAATTGAAGGGTATTTTTGTGAGTTTTGAGTGTAGGTAGGCAAAGGATGTATGAATGATGAAGCTTTCAGGTTTAGATGTGGATTAGAATGGAGAGTAGAGTAGGAGTAGGCTGAAAAGAGACCAAGAGATCGGAATACCAAAGGGAGTATTCGGTAGCTCTTAATTAGGTTTCAGCAGAGTAACGTTAAGGGATGAGCCATTGTGAAAATGAGAGCCTAAGCTCTCTATTTATAGGGAGAGTGAAGATTTTCTCTTGGAGAGATTAAGTTACCTTAGAGGGGAGGGGTGAATAGGGTGATGGAAGATTTTTTTTTTGAATTAACAAAAACTATTACCCAACAAACACTTTCAAAATAATTCTAAGTCTAGAATGAACTCGAAACAAGTAAAACACAGAAATACGTGGAAAACCTCCTTGAGCGAGAAAACCACGTACAGTGCTAGTCCAAGCACCAAGTCAAATCCACTATTTTGAATCCACAAAATACAAGGATTGACTCATTACGGAATCGGTCCCTTAGACAATTCACTTATAAGTTTTCCTAGACTTAGAAATTCCCTTATCCGATCTAGTACTTCCTAACCGAGATAACCTTTATAGCTAGATATAAATTAGCTGAGTTAATAACCCTTAGAGCTCAATCAAGGGACTTAACAGAGAATTTAAAATGTAGAAGTGATTACAGGACTTTCTCTTTACAACTCGGAAAGTAGAAACTTAGGAATTGGAGTTGTAAGTTGAAGATTGAGTACGTATGCACTAAGTAAGTATTTTTCAATGTATTCTGCAATCTTCAAGTCTTATAGAGAGGCTTTTATTTGTACATAGCGAGAGCAGAGTAACTATTGAGGCGAGTCACTCATAAAAGGATCCGTTGCAATGTAAATGTTTTGCGGTGATCCTTGGCTAAAAGCGGTCCATCCCACTGGTTGTGACTGAAATCTGGGGTGGAAACAATCGTTAGACTCAAAGTTGAAGTTTACCGGATTTGGAAACAAACAACCCCGACACGGTGTCCGAGCCTTGTCCGAAATGTTGCTTTTTGTCTACTCGGTGTTTAACGGATAGAAACCGATTGCTTTAGCTTTTCAAAACAAGATTTAAATACTTTAATCAACCTACAAAAGCAAATCAAATTGGTACTCAAAGTATAAAAATACTTTGGTCCAAGATTAGGAAAAATAATAATTAATTCAAAATAATTAAGCACTTAATTATCTTCAACCTAAATAAATAAAATTTTCCGAGTCTAATATTCGTTTGGTTCAAATTTCATCTTGAGATAAACCTTTAAATAATCAAGCTAGTAAGAATGAATAATAAGAAATCATAAACTTGATCAAGTAAATAGTTTTATTCAATAAACTGACTTGGAAAAGAGAATTAACGCTATAATTCATTTTCGGTTTGGATACTAAGTCGATACTCGAGTATAAAGTGTTATTTAAATTATTTACTTATGCCATTGTTCCGAGTTGTGTTTGAGTGGGTCGAAACACGATTAAATATGTTATACTCAATAGATGGTTTCTAAGTGGGCCGGACATAATTGAAAACTTAGAGATAAGCTTATTAAATGCTTAGAATGACTTCAAATCAAAACTATAGAGAGATAGAGAGATACCCGAGTCTTCAATCTCGCCCTTTTTGATGAAAGACATTATATAAATAAGATAGAACCTAAGAGTGCGAGAGAGATGAGTTTTCATTGCATTTGATCGTAACGTAAATATTAAAGTAATTTGATCATGCATATCATAGAACATACTTAGCAGATTATGAAAGCGAGTAATGAAGTATTCTTATCACATGGTTATGAAAAATGATCCGAACGATGATAAGATGTATCGGAGTAAGAATAAGAAATGAGAAATGAAACTCATGTATACTCGTAAATAAAGTGAACTTCATGAAAACACAAAAATACATAACTCACCCTTGAGCCAAACATTTATCTATTTCTCTCCCCTATGCATTTCATCGGACACAAAAAAGGGTGATCAATAGAGTACAATGATGTTGGACAAAAAAATATTTTGAAATCGGGAGGGAGGGGCGGTTCGAGGGGAGGCACAAGAACGAGGACAACGCTTATGCTCGTAGCCCTGAGTTGATATAGTTGGGCAAGGAGGCAAGAGCAGAGGCAAATCGGGAAGTGGAATGACATGTTTGCAAGATAGATGAAGTTCTTCCTCTAGTTCCTCTTCTTCGAGCCCTCGAGTCACTTCAACCGGGGATGTTGAGCCGATGAGAGAGCCTTAGGTCGACTCGCATCGCTAGCCTCTTATGAGGCGGATCGAGTATGATCCGAGGAGATCACCTCGGGTTCTTTGTCGGCTTGTCCCTCGGTAGGGGCTACTCCTATTTCTTTTTCTTCTTCTCCTTCTACTTCTTCTTTTTTTTGTCCTTGTCCTTCGTCCCTCTTTCTTCTTCTTCGAACTTAGACCCGGAAGAGCTTGAGGACTCCAAAGGTTGTACTTCTTCGGAGGGTTCCGAGTCCTCAGCAGCCTTGGATCGTCTCTCCTGGAGGTGGTGAATCGATCTTCTTGGCGCTTGATCACCTTCTTGAGTTCGAGCAATTAAGGTTTGACTCGATCAATCTAAGTCCGAGCCTTGTTGTGGAACTAAATCGGAATAGGCATGAGAGCCTAAAAGGCTTCCAAAGTTGATTGCAACTCTTTGGTGAGAGCAACAAATTGAGTATCCATCTTTTGCGGGAGTTTAATAGAAGGGGCAGGCTGAGAGGACGAAGGTCCTGCAGGTGAGAAGAGGAACCTCGGAATCATTATGAGTCTAAGGTGAAGGAGGAGGAGCGAGTTCAGAGGTGTGAGCCCGGACATCAACTTGTATTTCTTGGTATCCTAGGCCAATGAGTTCTCCTTTGTCGAAACAAATGACGAGGTTACAAATATTTGTTGGGGTCGAAAGGAAAGGTACCTCGAGCGAGCGAAGATAGCGAAAGAAGAGCTCCAAAGGGATATGGAAGCTTCTTCGAGTCGGAAGGAATAGAAGCAATATGTTCCGGAATGAAAGAGAAGAGGTCAACCTCAAACCCTTCAAGAATATCATAGAGAACCTTATGCCCTTTGTTGTTAGGCTTCTCTTTGGATGGATAGTAGGAAAAGAAAGTTCACATTAAAATGAAGCGGAAAAGTCTTGCTTCGGATGTCATTTGAGTCATAGAAAAATTCTTTCCGGATCGAGGGATCTCTTTTGCATATTTATCAAAGAAGTCATGAGCGACTTCATTGAAGGGGATAGGATTGGAATTGAGAAAAGATGCTTCATATCAAAGAGTTTGTGAAGTAGCGCAAGATTGATACGAATAACTTTGCCTTGGACAACGAAGAGATCACATTATCTCTTACTGTCATATGAGAATAGAACTCGATGACGAGTACTCACGAAACACAAGTACTGAAAAGTATCTATTTTGATGGTGGATTTGATCCAAGAAAATGAAGTTTTGGGGGAAAATTTGTCGTTAATGAAAAAGTGCTAAGCCACCATGAGTTTTGGATCATCTCGAGCCAGGGGCTTTTCCCTACCTTAGGGATTCCCGAGTGAGTTGTTTTGGTTCCGGCCTTCTTTGTGGCCGAACCTCCTTCCATCGCTGAACCTCTTTTACGCATAGTGAAAGATAGAGTAAGAGAGGTTAAGAGTAAAAGAGTGAAGATTAGGGAGAATAGAGCAGATGAACGAGAAATAGAGAGAGAGAGAGTTGAGTGTGAGAGTGTTTGAGTATGAGAGCAAAGAGAGCAGAGTAAGAGCAATAAATAGCAAAGTAAATGAAAGAAAATGAAGCGAGTGCCATTTATAGAACAAACGCGTTCATTCAATGAGCACCTTTATGACTCATCCCTCCAAGTAACAGATTAGTAGCCGTTCAGTCTTCTAGAGTGTAAAAGCTAGCTGCCAAATTGCTTCCTTGTAACGCCTAGTTTTCCGGACTATTCACGTGCTAGAGAGAGAACATAAATTTTCAAAAACATTTATGAGATTCTCCATTTATCTAGAGATGATCCCAAAATTTTGATGTCTATTTTTCTAATAAACTGAGTCCGACTCAATAATGTGTTTGAGTGACTTAGAACAAGCTCAGAAAATAATAACTCATAACTCGGTCTTATTCAGGTTGAACTGATCCATTTGTGATTCACTCAAAGCATATAATAATCAATCTCATTCATGCATTAAGTCGGATAATGATGCGAGTTAACATCTCAAGTTCATTCCTAATAAAACAAAACCGATCTTCACTCACGGGTTTGGTGAAGATATCAACTAATTGAAATTTGGTAGGAATAAACTTAATTTCAATATCACCTTTTTAGAATTGTCTCTCGGATAATGATACATGACCTCAATCTGTTTCGTTTTTAGTGCTAAACTTGATTCTTGGTAATGCTGATTGCACTTTGATTGTCACACTTTATTGGGATTGATGTGAATGACAGTCCAAGATCCTTGAACTGTTGCTTGATCCAGAGAATCCGAGCACAACAAGCTCCAGCTACAATGTACTTAGTCTCAATAGTTGATAGAGCAACCGAGTTTTGCTTCTTTGTATGCCAGGAGATGAGTAATTGACCAAGAAATTGGCATGCTCCTGATTGCTCTTTCTATCAACTTTGTATCCACCATAGTCAGCATATGAGTATTCAATGAGGGTTATATTTGACTCTTTCGAATACTAAAGACCAAGTGTCCGAGTCCCTGCAAGATATCTAAAAATTCTCTTCACCGCAGATCGGATGCTCCTTAAGATTAGCTTAAAATCTTGCACAAAGACAAACAATAAACATGATATCTGGCCTACTAGATGTGAGATAAAGTAGAGATCCAGTCATACCTCTGTAGAGTTTTTGATCTACAACTTTCCTTTTCTCATTTGAGTCCAGTTTTGTACTTGCTACTCATAGGTGTTGCTTGCATGCTTCACATCTTGTAGCTTGTACTTCTTCATAACTCCTTGGTGTATTTTGATTGATGAACATAACTGCCATCCTTTTCTTTCTTGATTTGCAATCCAAGGAAGAAATTGAGTTCTCCCATCATGCTCATTTGGAATTCTGTCTCATTAACTCAAAAACTCTTTGCACAGAGTTTCATTAGTAGCTTTAAATATAATGTCATCAACATAAATCGAATGGTAAGAAAATCATTCCCCTTGGTTTTTGTAAAAGGGTTTTGTCAATAAGACCTCTTTTCAAGTCATTTTCAACCAAGAAACTACTTAGTCTTTCATATCAAGCTCTGGGAGCTTATTTTATACCATACAAAGCCTTTTGCAATTTGAAAACATGATTTGGAAATTGAGAGTTTTCAAATACTTGGGGTTGCTAAACATAAACTTCTTCTTGAATATAACCATTACGAAATGCACAATTGATATCCATTTGGTAAAGCTTAATGTTCATGCTAGATGCAAATGCTATGAGAATTCCGATGCCTCAATCCTAGCAACAGGTGCAAAGGTTTCCCCACAATCAATTCCCTCTTCTTGGTTATATCCCTAAGTAACTAATCTGGCCTTTTTCTAACTACCAAGGCTCCTCATCCAGTTTGTTCATGAAAACCCATTTGGTTCCTATTACTAGGGGTCGGAAGGTCGTTTGGTTAGAGTCCAAACATGGTTTATCATGATCAATTTCATCAAAGACGACTTGGATACTTTCTTCCACATTGTTAGTTCTTTTGTTAAAAATTCTATAACTTTACTATGAGATGAGTAATCCAAAAATATACCTTCATTTGACAATGAATCAAACTTAATCATATGTTCCTTACCATTGTTATGCACATAACATTTACATCCGAATGGCTTGAAGTAGGAAATGTTGAGCTTCTTTCCCTTGTATAGTTCATAGGGTGTCTTTTCAGAATGGGTCCGATGAGGCATTTGTTGAGTGTATAATTTGCTTTGTTGATCGCCTTAGCCCAGAAATAGTAAGGTAGATAATTTTCAATCATCGTTATCCTTCCTATTTCTTCAAGAGTTTTGTTCTTTCTCTCACTACTCCATTTGTTGAGGAGTTCTTGGTGCTAAGAAGTTATGGGAGATTCCATTCTTGTCACAAAAGTCTCTAAATTCCGAGTAACCAAACTGTCTTCCATGGTCAATTCAAATTCTCCCGATCCGAGTCTCGGACTCTACTTGAATTTTCCTGTAGATTCTTAGTGAAATCTTTGAAGGCTTCATTCTTTTTCTTTAGAAAACACACCCGAGTAAATCGTGAGTAATCATCAACAATAACTAGCACATATGATTTACCTCCTAAGCTCCTCACAGGAATTTCACCACACAAATCCATATGAATTAATTCAAGCACTTTGGATGTAGATGCGATTTTGAGTGGTTTGAAAGATTATCTTACTTGCTTTCCTTTTGTACATGCCTCAATGATTTTATCTTTCTTAAATGCATAGTTAGTAAACCCCTAACTAATCCATGAGATGCAAGCTTCTTAATTGTATGTATGCTGATATGGCCTAGTCTACAATGCCATGTCCATGAATCATCATTCAAAGATGCTTTTAAACATAAATCTTGACTAGAATCTGAAAGAGGATTGGTGTAAGTATTACATAACCTTAAACCTAAGAGCTTCATTTTTTGGTGACTCGCATCGAAATGAAGCAGTTGGTCTAAGTCAATCTTACCTCTTGACCTTTGTCACAAAACCGAGAAATGCTTAAGAGATTGTATTTGAGCCCTTTGACAAGGTAGACTGGATCGACCGAATTGTCTCCTTGACCAATCCTTCCAATCCTAACTATCTTACCTTTGCTATTGTCTCCAAATGTGACCTTTCCTCCTTTCATTTATTCTAATTTTGAGAAGAGTCTTGAGTCCCTAGGCATATGGTGTGAACACCCACTGTCTAAGTATCAGCGACCCTTTCGTTTCTAAGAATCTCGCAAAATAGAAACAAACTAATCCTTCTCACTTCCTCTCACAAACTTAGTGACTATTTTTACTGTGGTCTTTTTCTAAGGAAGAACACTTTTGGGAACCCAAATTTGAATAATTTTGGGTTTGGTCCGATTCTAAGTCTTCCTTCCGGAGAACCGAGTCCGTGTCTCTTTTCTTTGAAAAGCTTTCTTTTGTAAACAGGTTGATAAGGCTTTTTCATAAAAATTGGTATGGGCTTAGTCCCTTTTCTCTGTGAATGAATGGGACCATGCTCAGCCTTCCCGAACTTAACAATTCCGGAATCAATTTTGAAAAGGTAGTTGTAAGAGTTATCTTTCTCTTCAGACATTGTAACCAAGACCTTCTTTTCCGAATGAGACATACCGAGAGCCAAGTAAAAGATCAAGGTTTTTCTGACCTTGAGTGAATTCTATAACCAATTGTTAAGACTTATTAAGCTTCTATTTCAATTGCTAATTCTCTATTATGAGGCACTCGGACTCAATCTCATTATCTTGAGTACTCGGTCTCAACCACTTTTAGATTTTGTCTCAAATTTTCTAATTCCTTGGTTGTAGTGATGCTCTCAGTAGTAAGAGACTCTAGTTGCTTTTTGAATTCAAAAGAATCGGAATTAAAATTTTCTTCCAAAGTAAAGATATATCTAGCAAGCTAAAGTTTGGAAAACTTGAGGAAATAGTCAATTACGTCCTCGGGATTTGTTTCCTAAGCATCCGAACAATCACTATCCGACTTAGATCCAGACTTCGAGTCTGTCGGTGCCATGAGACACTTTGAGTCATCGAGTCATTATCTTCCTCTAAGTCATCATCACTCTAGGTAGCCACTATAGCCTTTTTCTTCTTTCCGTCCTTTTTTCTCTTTGGATAATCCTTGATGAAGGTTTGCTCGGGAGAGTCCGAGTCACCCTAGAGGGGGTGAATAGGGTGATGGAAAAATCTTTGCAAAAACACACACTTTTGTGCGGAAAAGTGACCAAGACAGAATCCGAGTCTAAACAAGGGGTCGGAAAAGATTGGACTCGAAAGCAATGAATCGAAGAAGTAGGATCACTAAAGCCGTCCGAGTCTAGAATGAACTCAGAAAGAGAACACGAAATATTTACGTGGAAACCCTCCTGGGGCGAGAAAACCACGGCCCGTGTCAATCCAGACACGAAGTCAAATCCACTATTTTGAGTCCACAAAATACCGTGAACTTGACGAGAACCCGAGTTGCTCCCTTAGACAACTCTATACAGATTTTCCTAGACTCGAAGTTACCTTATCTGATCTAGTACTTCCTAGCTGAGATAACCCTTACAGCTAGGGACAACTAAGCTGAGTTAACCTTTACGGCTTAGTCAAGGGACCTTACAAAGAATGTAAGAAGAGTTTGTAACGAAGTACAAGACCTTACAACTCAGAAAGTAAAGAATTACAGAGTGGGAGTTGTAAGTTGAAGATTGAGAGTAAAAATACAATAACTTTGAACAAGTAAGTGTATAGACAATATGTTACTGCTATCTTCAAGTCTTGTGAAGTGGCTTCTTCTTATAGATAAGACCAGGCAGAGTAGCCGTTACTTCCATCTGCTGACCGAGAGTCCTCTGTGACCGTTGAGAAAGGCTTTCTGAGTCACTCAGAAAGTATCCGTTGAAATATGAACGTTGGACAACGGTTTAACTCTCTTGGAAGTCCCAAAACCATCGGTTGTGTCTTGAAAACCGAGGTGAAAACCACTCGTTAGGCTTGGCGTTCCAGTTTTCCGGATATTGAAGCGGACAGACTTCGACACAATCTTCCGAGACTAAAGCGGGGAAGGTGAAAAGCCATATCTGCTTGGTGATTTGACGTTCGAAGCCAGGCTACTTTTGTAGTTTTGAAAAGATATCCTCGATTGAATAACCTACAAAAGTAAAACAACTTTGGTTCTCAAAGTATAAAATACTTTGGTCCAAGGTTAGACACGAGATAACAAAATAATCTTTAGAAGTTACGCAATTGATTATCCGAGTCGAAAGGAAATGGAATATTCCGAGTCTAATATCCATGATACTCGAAATTCCATATGACTTAGTCTTAAGAAAAGAAACACGTTCTATAGCAAATATCAAAGTGAGAAAGAACTTGATATAGACTAAGCACGAAATGAGCTATGAATGCTGACTATGCAAACGATAGAGTAAATAGTCACAAGTCGGATTTCGAGTGAGAAAGGACTCGGAATAAAGAACAACTTTTACGAGTCGCTAACAAAAAAGCGATTAAAGAGATATGTGAATGCCGAATCGCATAGGAAGGATACTATTTAATTCAAGTATGTTTCTAAGACACAGAGAATGCCTTGGAATCAAAACTCTATATGAATGACATCGTTATACCTGATTCCTTTTGCATGACTCGGAAAGATATAGAGCGAGTGTCCGAGTCTTCAATCTCCCCTTTTTGATGAAAGGCATTCCAAACTTAAACGAAACTTTGTTAGAAGAAAATAGATTGATTCTGAGTAGTTTGATAAAAAGATAAGGCATATTGAATAGATCGAGTGATGTACAATATATCGAGCAAGATAAAGTATGCTTTAACTCATTAACTCGGAAAAGAAAGAACTCGAAATAATGAAATGCATTAATCCATTAAAAATTTACAAGGGCGGTAAAAAAAAACTCCCCCTAAACAAGACAACCAGTTTCGACTACATTTTCTCCCCTTGCCTTTCAGCAAAAACAAGAACCAAAAAGAAAGGAGAAAAGAACAAGTAATACACATAAGTTGTGCGGACAAAAAGAAAATTTTGAAGCGAAATTCGGAGACACCGAGGAATCGTGACTCGGTGCATGGCTCCAACTAGGAAGGTGGGGATTTCGAGTAGAGGCGGAGGTGCGCCGGCGCTGATAAGACCTTGACGATGTGCTTGAGCGCGGCGAAGGGAGAAGCCGGAATAGTTCGCGGGGCGCGGCTCCGAGGGGCTGACCCGGAGATAGTGGATCGAGAGGTTCTTCCCTTGGGACCTCGAGGGCTGGAGGGGGCTGCTCTGGCTGACTCGTCTGGAGGAGCGAGATCTTCGACCCACTCGGGCTCGCTGTCCGAGCTGAGTACAGCAATTTGAGCTTGGGGAGCAGTTGCCACGACCTCTTCTTCCCTTTGCCCGGAAGGGCCTACTTCGACCGCGGGTTCCTCGGCGTCCTCCGCTGCATCCGTAGCTTCTTCCTCTGCTTCCTCGTCTTCCTCGCTCTCCGAGGAGGTCGGGCTGGGCTCGAAGACGCCTCGAGATGGGTCCGAGTCATCCGGGTCCTGAGCCACCTTGGACCGTCGCTCTACGAGGAGCTCGGCCGGCTCCTTCTGCTCCTTAACCAGCTCTCTCATCTCAAGAACGAGAGCTGCTGCTCTCGGATTTGGGACTCGACCAGTCTTTTGGTTGATGGTCGGACCACGAAGAACAGAACTTGAAACCCCGAGCATGTCTCCGAAGTCGGAGGACACAGAGGTGATCTTGTCCATGAAGACGAGGAGACAAGAGGGCGGAGAGAGTTTTGGAAGCACCGGAGGTGGAGGCACCACCAGGTGAAGAGGGAAGAGAAAGAGGGGTGGATTTCGAGTCCGAGGTGGAGAAGGAGGCCTCGGCTACGAGTTGTGAACCCGGACACCGGGGTTAGTTTCTGGTATCCGTACCCTGGAGTTCCTTCTTGCCGACCACAATGGCCGCCTCGGACACCGCGTTAGGGTCGAGAGGAAGAGGAATTTGGAATTGTTTGAATACAAGAGTGAGAAGAGCACCGAAAGGAAGGGAGGTGTTCTTCTTGCTCTGGAGTTGAGTCGGCACGGCGGCCATTTGCTCAATGATGGAGGGGAAGAGGTCGACTTCGTATCCCTCCGGGATATCGAAGAGGGCTTTGAGGTGCTTGGAGTTGGGGTTCTCCTTGCTAGAATGCTTGTGAGAAGAAGGTTCTCATCGGCAGGAAACATGAAGTCCGGCTTCGACTTCAACCGAGTCACGAAAAAGTTCTTTCCGGACCCGGGGAATTCTTTAGCGTACTTTTCAAAGAAGTCGTCGGCGACTTCGATGAAGGGGATAGGGTTGCTTGTTCAAGAAGAGAGAAGAGACTTTGAACGAGACGATGAAGGAGGGAGGTGTTGATACTGAACAGTAATGTTACGAACCCGAGAGGTTAGAACATTTTCGGAGTGGGTGAGATGAGTATAAAACTCGAAACAAGTTCGGGATAGATGAACTCGTTGAAGCACAAGAAAGGGTAGACTCCGGTGGTTTGGATATTGGACAACCAGGAGAATTTGGTTGTTGGGAAGAACTTGTCGTCCAGCGCAAGATGCTTTGGGTGACAACGGGTTTAGAAGGGGTTGAGCTTTACGGCTTGTTGGTGCGAGGCTTCTTAGAGGATGAAGAAACCTGAAAGTCGGGATGGTTTCCTCTTTTAGGCATGGTGAGAGAAGAAAATATGAAACTTTTCGAGAGAAAAAGGAAAGAGAAGGAGGTGTAGAAGAGAAGAAAGCGAAAATGGTAGAAGAAAGAGAGATGAGCGGTTGAAAAACTTACGAGAGAGAGAGAGCTTCTTCGATGTCCGCGGACGATCGGGGAACACTATTCACGTAGTATGCTTCCGCGAGAGGGTTTCGTTTGAGAGGGAAGGAGTTTTAGAATACCGAGATGAAGACGGATAGTCATTATTTATAGTGAGTACGCGCGCCCGTTCACTATCCGTTAAGTAACTCCGTTCGACTCGGCCCGTCCATCGATAATTAATGCCCGGTGTGACGGTTCTTCTTCAACGGTTGAGATATCGGTGGTTTAAAATCTGCGGTTAAGATCCGATCGCGGCGCTCGAGAAAGAGAGAGAAAACGGGTTTGAAATTATAATCTGAAACTCTCCATTGTTCTAGAGATAGCTTGAGAAAATTTGATGTCCAAATTTCTCTTACGTCCGAGTTTGACTCGGAAAAGTTTCGAGTGACTCGAAACATAGAAATAACGATCAGCCCAGTATCACGTGATCAACTGAACCGATGGTTATTAACAATGAAAGCACAAGGCACGAAATATTCACGAATCATAACACAAAACTAAGCATTTAACATACCAAGCTCATTCCGAATAAAACAGAATTGATCTTCACCAAGAGGCTTAGTAAAGATATCAGCTAATTGAAGATTAGTAGGAATGAACTCAAGTGTAATATCACCCTTTTCGAGTGATCGCGTAAGAAGTGATACCTGACTTCAATATGCTTTGTTTTTGAGTGCTTGGACAGGATTCTTAGTGATGCGATTGCGCTTTGATTATCACACTTGATTGGGACTGAGTTGAGAGATAGTCCAAGGTCCTTCAAGTGTTGTTTTATCCGAGAGAATGCGAGCGCAACAAGCTCCAGCGGCAATATATTCAGCTTCGCAGTTGATAGAGCTACTGAGTTTTGCTTCTTTGAGTGCCAGGATACTAGGGATTGACCCAGAAATTGGCAAGCTCCGGATGTGCTCTTTCGATCAACTTTGTATCCTGCATAGTCTGCGTCCGAGTACCCGGTCGAGTCGGTTCGAGTCTCCGGAGTACCATAGTCCTAGATTCCGAGTGCCTGCAAGATATCTGAATATTCTCTTCACCGCAGTGAGATGTGATTCTTTTGGATTAGCTTGAAATCGTGCACATAAGCAAACACCGAACATTATATCCGGTCCGCTTGAAGTAAGATATAGCAGTGATCCAATCATACCCCGATAGAGTTTCGATCTACTTGCTTTACCTGTCTCATCCGAGTCGAGCTTTATACTTGCTGCTCATAGGAGTAGATGCGTGCTTTGCATCTTGAAGCTTATATTTCTTCAGCGAGTTCCTTGGTGTATTTTGATTGATGAACAAAGATTCCATTTTTGTCTTGTTTGATTTGCAATCCAAGGAAGAAGTTGAGTTCTCCCATCATACTCATTTGGAACTCTTGACTCATCAACTCAGAAAATTCTCGGCACAGAAATTCATTAGTAGCTCCGAAAATAATATCATCAACATATACTTGAACAATGAGAAAATCTTTCCCTTTGGTCTTTATGAATAAAGTCTTGTCGATCTGACCTCTTTTAAAATTATTTTGAACCAGGAAGTCTGCTCAGTCTTTCATACCAAGCTCTAGGGGCTTGCTTAAGACCATAGAGAGCCTTTTGAAGTTTGAAAACATGATTTGGAAATTCTGAGTTTTCAAAACCAGGAGGCTGCTCGACATAGACCTCTTCTTCAATAAAACCATTGAGAAAGGCACACTTAACATCCATTTGATATAATTTAATATGCATGCGAGGATGCAAATGCCAACGAGTATTCTAATGGCTTCAATTCTAGCTACTTGGGGCAAAGGTTTCCCCACAATCAATTCCTTCTTCTTGATTGTAACCTTGAGCTACAAGTCTAACTTTGTTTCGACAACTATTCCACCCTCATCCGGTTTGTTTTTGAAAACCCATTTGGTTCCTATAGCTGGGTGGTCGAAGGTCGGTTGGTCGGAGTCCAGACTTGGTTTCTTTCAAATTGATTCAGCTCTTCTTGCATGGCCTCTACCCATTCGGGTTCATTAAGAGCTTCTAGTGCATTTTTGGGTTCGATTAGTGAAATGAATGCGGTGAATGCACATAGATTATGAAGAGAAGAATGAGTTCTTACCCCACTTGTTGATATCGAAATTATGTTTTCTTGGGGATGACTGGAAGTAAATTTGAACGCTTTACCAGTTCTTTGATTCACCAGGTTTGTGGGCTGAATAGCTTGATCTTCGAAGCTTGTTACGAGTGATCGGCTCCATTGACTTGCTCGCTCCGAGCGACTTCTTGAGTTATTTCATTCCGTACTTCCTCGTTACGAGTGATCTCCTTCTGAGTCTTTGAAAGCTCATCTTCATCATCATCCTTTCTGAGCTTCAGTTCGAGTATGAAGATTCACTTGGTTTTTCCTGTTCAAGCTCATCAAACACTACGTGGATACTTTCTTCCACTTTGTTAGTTCTTTTGTTGAAGATACGGTAAGCTTTGCTATGAGAAGAGTAACCTAGAAAAATTCCTTCGTCCGACCGAGCATCAAACTTGGTCAGATGATCCTTACCATTGTTGTGGACAAAACACTTACATCCAAAAGGTCCGAAATAGGAAATGTTTGGCTTCCTCCCTTTGTAGAGTTCGTAAGGTGTTTTCTTCAGAATGGGTCCGATGAGGCATCGATTGAGAGTGTAGTTGGCTGTGTTTACTGCTTCGCCCGGAAATAGTAAGGCAAGTTGTGTTCAATCATCATCGTCCTTGCTATTTCTTCAAGGGTTCTGTTCTTTCTCTCAACTACTCCATTCTGTTGGGGAGTTACGGGTGCTTGAGAAGTTGTGAGAAATTCCATTCTTGTCACAAAACTCGAGAATTCGAGTAATCGAACTCCCTTCCATGGTCGGTTCGAATCTTTTGAATCTGAGTGCTGGGACTCCACTTGAATCTTTCTACAGAGCTTACTGAATTCCTTGAAGGCTTCATTCTTATGCTTGAGAAAACACACCCGAGGTAAATCTTGAAAAATCATCAATGATAACAAGTATGTAAGATTTACCTCCGAGACTCTTTACGGGAATTTCACCACATAGATCCATATGCAGTAATTCAAGCACGTTGGATGTGGAAACTGTCTTCAGAGATTTGAATGAAGATCTGACTTGTTTCCCTCCGGTGCATGCTTCACATACTTTATCCTTCTCAAACGTACGGTTAGGTAATCCTCTAACTAGATGATGAGATGCAAGCTTTTCGATAGTATGCATGCTGATATGACCTAATCTACGATGCCAAGTCCAAGAATCATCTTGAAGAGATGCTTTTAAACAGGATAAATTCTGACTTGGGTCAGAAGGAGGGATGATGTAGGTATTACCCGATCTCTTACCTGAAAGTTTTATCTCTTTGGTGATCTCATCCGTGATGTAGCACTTGGATTGAGTGAATTTTACCTCTTGTCCTTTGTCACAAAGCTGGGAGATGCTAAGTAAGTTGTACTTTAGTCCTTTGACAAGGTAGACTGGGCTCACCAGACTGTTTCCATTACCAATCTTCCCAATGCCCACTATCTTGCCCTTGCTTGTCATCACCAAAGGTCACCTTTCCTCCTTTATATGATTCCAACTCGAAAAGAGTCCTTGGTCACCTGTCATATGTCGTGAGCATCCACTGTCCAGGTACCAATGTCCTTTTGATCTTTTCCGAGTGACTTGCAAAACAGAGATAATCTAACCCTTCTCACTTCCTCTAACGAACCCGAGTAACATTTCTTACTTGTGGTCCTTTTACGAGGAAGAAGGTGCTTCGGAACCCAGATTTGAATGACTTTGGGTTTAGTCGATTCTGAGTCTTCTTCTTCTCAAGGAACTGAGTCTGTGTCTCTTTCCTTTTAAAAACCTTTCCTTTTGCAACAGAGGAAAATGGTTTCCTTTTGTAAATAGGTGCTGGGTTTAGTCCTCCTTTCATTTTTGTGAATGGGACCATGCTCAGCCTTTTTGAACTTAACGGTTACGGAATCCTTTTGAACAAATCTGAGTAAGAATTAGATTCTTCCTCCTTGTTGAAACCAAGACCTTCTTTTCTAAAAGAGACACATTGTGAACCTAAGAGCATATCAAGGTTCTTCTGTCCTTGAGTAAATTTCAAAACCAGGTCTTGAGACTCGGTGAGCTTCGTTTCGAGTTGCTCATTTTCTTTTACGAGTAACTCGGACTCGGTCTCATTAGTTTGAGCACTTGTCTTGAGTTCTCTCGAGTGTGAGTCTCAGTTTTTCCAATTCATTTTTAAAGAAGTTTTCTCAGAAGTGATTGACTCAAGTTGTTCCTTGAAATGAGAAGAATCGGAATTGGACTTTTCTTCCAAAGTAAAGATGTATTTAGCTAAATCAACTTTGGAGAATTTGAGGAAGTAGTTTATTACCTCTTGAGGATCGGTTTCCTCATTATCCGAGTACGTAGTGCTGAGTCGACTCTTTTTCGGCTTCCGAGTCGGTGATTGCCATTAGACACTTTGAGTCATCCGAATCCTCGTCGTCTTCGGATGATTCCTCATCACTCCAAGTTGCCATCATGGCCTTTTTCTTCTTCCTGTCCCTTCTTCGTTTTGGACGAGTCTTTGACTATGTGGTCTTTGCTGCCACATTCAAAACATCCAGAATTCTTAGACAAAGATAACTTTGAGGGTGAAGAAAACTTACCTTTTCTGTCTCTCTTGTCCTTTTGTAGAATTCTTCTTTTGATCTTTTGTCCCATCTTTTGTGCTTTATCATTTTCTTGAAGCCTCTTGCAATGAGTGCCATGGGATCATCTTCTGAGTCGAGAGGAGCTTGGACTTGCTTCTTTAGATTCCGAGGCTTTAAGTGCGACGTTCCTTTTGGAAGTACCCTCGGCATCTTCTTCTTCCGGATGTATCTCATGAGTCGAAGCTTTCCAATGAGCTCGTCTGGTTTCAAGAGTGAGAGGTTCGAGCTTCTTCTATGGCGAGTCACCTTAGGACCCCATCGTCTCTTGGGTAGGCTTCGAGAATTTTTCGGCACATTTCTTCATGGGAGATCTTCTTTCCCAGAGATTTGAGATTGTTGGTGATCTCGGTGAAGCGTATGAACATCCGAGTAATGTTCTCTTCGGCTCCATTTTGAAAAGCTCATATTTGTGAAGATATCGGCTAATCTTTGCTTGTCTCACCTGACTTGTACCTTCATAGGTGTTGACCGAGTGTCCCACACCTCTTTAGCAGAGTCACAGGCAGAGACTCGATTATATTCTTCCGAGCTTATGGCGCACATGAGGATGTTCATGGCTTTGAAGTTCTTTCGAACTTCTCGCCTCGTCGGCGTGAACTCGGCCTTTGTCTTTGGAAGGATTCTGAATTCATCTGTCTTTGTTGGAATGTAGTTTCCTTGTTGTATGATTTCCCAAACTTCTTCATCGTGATCCATAAGGAAACATTCCATGAGCTTCTTCCAGTGACCGAAATTTGAACCTTTGAATTTTGGTGGCCTGTTGGAAGATCTACCTTCGTCGAACTCTCCGGTGTTACGAGCCATCCGATCTTTAAACCTTTGGATTGTTAGATCCTTTACGAAAGGCTAGGCTCGATACCAATTGAAGGTTTGCTCGGGGAGAGTCTCGAGTCACCCTAGAGGGGGTGAATAGGGTGATGGAAAAATCTTTGCAAAAACACACACTTTTGTGCGGAAAAGTGACCAAGACAGAATCCGAGTCTAAACAAGGGGTCGAAAAGATTGGACTCGGAAAGCAATGAATCGGAAGAAGTAGGATCACTAAAGCCGTCCGAGTCTAGAATGAACTCGGAAAGAGAACACGAAATATTTACGTGGAAACCCTCCTGGGGCAGAAAACCACGGCCCGTGTCAATCCAGACACGAAGTCAAATCCACTATTTTGAGTCCACAAAATACCGTGAACTTGACGGAACCCGAGTTGCTCCCTTAGACAACTCTATACAGATTTTCCTAGACTCGAAGTTACCTTATCCGATCTAGTACTTCCTAGCTGAGATAACCCTTACAGCTAGGGACAACTAAGCTGAGTTAACCTTTACAGCTTAGTCAAGGGACCTTACAAAGAATGTAAGAAGAGTTTGTAACGAAGTACAAGACCTTACAACTCGAAAGTAAAGAATTACGAGTGGGAGTTGTAAGTTGAAGATTGAGAGTAAAAATACAATAACTTTGAACAAGTAAGTGTATAGACAATATGTTCTGCTATCTTCAAGTCTTGTGAAGTGGCTTCTTCTTATAGATAAGACCAGGCAGAGTAGCCGTTATTTCCATCTGCTGACCGAGAGTCCTCTCGTGACCGTTGAGAAAGGCTTTCGAGTCACTCGGAAAGTATCCGTTGAAATATGAACGTTGGACAACGGTTTAACTCTCTTGGAAGTCCCAAAACCATCGGTTGTGTCTTGAAAACCGAGGTGAAAACCACTCGTTAGGCTTGGCGTTCCAGTTTTCCGGATATTGAAGCGGACGGCTTCGACACAATCTTCCGAGACTAAAGCGGGGAAGGTGAAAAGCCATATCTCGCTGGTGATTTGACGTTCGAAGCCGGCTACTTTTGTAGTTTTGAAAAGATATCCTCGATTGAATAACCTACAAAAGTAAAACAACTTTGGTTCTCAAAGTATAAAATACTTTGGTCCAAGGTTAGACACGAGATAACAAAATAATCTTTAGAAGTTACGCAATTGATTATCCGAGTCGAAAGGAAATGGAATATTCCGAGTCTAATATCCATGATACTCGGAATTCCATATGACTTAGTCTTAAGAAAAGAAACACGTTCTATAGCAAATATCAAAGTGAGAAAGAACTTGATATAGACTAAGCACGAAATGAGCTATGAATGCCGACTATGCAAACGATAGAGTAAATAGTCACAAGTCGGATTTTGAGTGAGAAAGGACTCGGAATAAAGAACAACTTTTCCGAGTCGCTAACAAAAAAGCGATTAAAGAGATATGTGAATGCCGAATCGCATAGGAAGGATACTATTTAATTCAAGTATGTTTCTAAGACACGAGAGAATGCCTTGGAATCAAAACTCTATATGAATGACATCGTTATACCCGATTCCTTTTGCATGACTCGGAAAGATATAGAGCAGATGTCCGAGTCTTCACTTGACTATGTCCTTTTTGCCACCACACGCAAAATAGCCGGAGTTCTTAGTTAAAGACAAATTGGAATAGGATGAGCATTAACTTTTCTTATCTTTCTTGTAGAACTCCCGCTTTGCCTCTTTTGCCACTTTTTGTATTTCATCATTTTCTTGAAACCTCGGGCAATGAGTTCCATGGGATCCTTTTTAGAATCTGATGAGCTCGGACTTTGTCATTTGTCTTCCGAGGCTTTAAGCGCAATGTTCCTTTTAGTGCTGACCTCAGCCTTCCTCTTCTTCTAGCTGCAGCTCATGAGTGAGTAACTTCCCAATGAGCTCATATGGCTTCAATTGAGAGAGATCTTGAGCTGTCACCTTGGGACCCCATCTTCTCTTGGGTAGACTTCTTAGAATTTTTCTCACTTTCTTCATGAGAGATATTTCTTCCAAGAGATTTGAGATTGTTGACAATCTCAGTGAAGTGGATGTACATTTGAGTGATGTTCTCGTCAGGTTCCATTTTGAATAGCTCATACTTGTGGAGTAACCGACTTATCTTTGCTTGCTTCACTTGACTGGTCCTTCATAAGTGTTGACCGGTGAATCCCATATTTCATTGGCTGTTTCATAGGAAGACACTCTATTATAGGATTATTAATATCCGTACTCGTTGTACTATGTGGTAATCATTTTTCTACCCATGTCCTATGGAAAATAATTTGTCTTGTCTCGCTCCCTCACTCTCTCTCCTCCCCACCTTTAACCTCGACACCCTCGCTCTCTTTCCCTCTCTCTCTCACTCCCTAGCTCTGTTTCCCCTCTCTCTGTCCCTCTCCTTCCCTCCCTCGGAGTTTATCTTCTCTGCTAACCCCGGAGTCTTTGGGCCGGAACACGTATTTTGAGGTGAAATAATGGGTAGGGGCCGGTCATGTAGTGCTTGCCTAGGGTTTTGAACTTTCCAAGCTGCAATAAGATTCCTTTAGCCCAAAACACAACGTTTGAAGGTAAGGAAAATGGTGGGGACACCGGCCACCAAGTGACGCCGCTTAGGGATGAAGCTCCTAGTCTCGGGCAGACTGTCTTAGAGCTTAAACGTAGCAGCTTGATGTTATTGATCATGAAATGCAACGTTTAACGCTGTCTTGAGGTCTTCAGCTCCGTGTCTAATTGGACAAAAGTGAAATGTAAAATTCTAATCCTAGAATTTCCCGATACGTAGCACTCGGATCCTCGTTGTCTCTTGAGGCTTGGCCTGAGCTTGGACAGTCCAAAAAAGGAATTTTGGACCAATCCAAGGTAAAAGGCTATTCATTTGGTGCTGGCGGGTTCTTTGTGGTTTACTCGGTCTCCATCGTACCAATCATATCTAGTCCATGATTCAAATCCTCAAACAAGACTTATGATTTCATCATCGGGCCAACAATTAAATATCATGGAAAAGGCATGACACTTTTTAGGTATCTATAGTTAGCCCCCAATTTGACCGAGTCCGAAAGACGATGGTCAAAGTAGACACTAAAGGGTACTTACTTGGTACTTGCGTTGCTTTGAAATCTGATTGAATTGATGCGTCCGAAATTTGGTATCTTTTGACTGGAATTTTGACAGGGCGGCTCGAACTTGACTATCGAGTCCGAAGTTCGGGTTGTTGATTTCTGAACTTGGCTATTTAATAAACCTGAAGCTTGGATTGGTGTGTCCGAACTTGACCATGTAGTTAACATGAAGCTTGGCGGTATCTTGAACTTGACTTGGGTAGTAAAGTTTGAAGTCCAACTGGGGTGCCTAAACTTGACTACTTATTGGATCCGAAGTTTGGCTGGATGTCCCGGCCTTGGCTCGATTTGTGTCCTGAAGCTCGGACGAGGTGCCTAAACTTGACCGTTTACTTGGTCCGAAGCTTGCTGAAATTTTTTTGCACTAACAGCTTTGTTAGCCAATAATCAAATGTAAATAGTTGCAAATGTTACGTAGAAATTGTCTATATCCAAATCATGTTTTAAATTGTTTCCTTGACTTGACAATGGGGAGTTCCTGAAGTCTTGGAATTGTGTCTAAAACTTGACCATAGTTAGGCCTGGAGCTCGACGATGATGTCCGAAGCTTGACCATGGTTGGGCCCAAAGCTTGAGAAAGGGATATCTCGAACCTTGACTCGCTGTTGGGCTCGAAGCTCGATGAGGATGTGTCCGAACCTTGACCATTGCTAAGCTTGAGACTCGAAAGGAGTGTGTCTCGAACCTTGACCGCTGCTGGGCCTAAGACTCGACCGGAGTGTGTCTCGAACCTTGACCACCGCTGGGCTTGAAGCTCTACTTCAATCCACTTTCGTCGTAATAAGGATAGATGCTTATCTTTATGGAGAAATTCTTGCCTAGACTTGGTCGTTGGATGACCTGAAATCTACGGAATGCTTGCTTGAAAATATGATGTTCCATGAGATTATGTGCCTCATTTTATATTTGAGCTTTTAGTTCGTGTGCTCATAACTCCTTTATTTGTATGGTAGAAGATTGGTGTCTTCCCCGAGTGTTCTAGGAGTTGCTATGGTTATATGACCCTTTCGATCTTGAGCCCCCACGTTCTTCTTGGGTGGTTGTGTCTAGCTCTTCTCAAATGTTGGAGAGTTTGTGAGCTTTGACAGGAGATTCCTTTTGAAGGTAACGGTGCTTGGTAACCTACTTGATGCTCCTTGTTTAAATAATTCCTTGTAGGGTACTTTGTTATTTAAGTTTTTGTGTTTTTAGGAGTTTGACTCATGCAAAGGAGATGAATGCAAGACTTTATTCTAAAAACAAATGCATTCTTTTATTAAGATGATGCAAAAAGGTTAAAAAAGACAAAGATAAAATTACACTTTAGCCCCCACTCCCCAAAGTAAAGCCTAAAGTAAGGGTAGGTCGCTTGAACCGCAATATACTACCGTTAACGATGAACCGTGATCCCGATGGTTTGGAGCTAGATTAGAATGGCATGCTTCCCAATCGATTTCTGCTCCTTTAGATAGGGAAAAGTGGCTTTGATTTAGGGAATTGGAAATGGAAATTGGGATCAAGATTAGGATTGGGGCTGGACCTCATGGGCTTCCTACGTATCCGCCATAGCGTAAATCAGGCCTTCGTAGTTCAAAAGAAAGTAGTGATTTAGTTTGGTTTTTTATTTTTTATTTTTGGAAGATAGGAAAAGGAAATAAACATACAATGGAAAAAGGGAAAAAGACAGCCTTATTAGCATCCTTGATGAGTGGTGGGCTCATTGGATGATCTTCTAGCCGGTTGTGGATGTATGTTCCTCTTCTATAAGGATGCCAAGCACATCCGAGTGCTTTGAAGTCTATGATGGGCAAGAACTTCAAGTGTTGCTAATAGGCGGGTTGTAGATTCTTGATAATGATTCTAACCTCGATCCTTCTTAGATGGTCGAGCAGTCAAGTGGGCAGCCTTTGCCCTCTAGCGAGTGAGGAAGTCGGTAAAGCTCTCCTTGTCTCCTTGCTTGATCAACTCTAAGTCTCGAAGAGGGACTGGTAGATCAGTATTGTAGGAGTATTGATGCAAGAACTCCCGCAAAGATCCTTCCAGCTTTGTGACCTTGTGTGGGTTGATAGCATTATACCATTTCATAATGTCTTAATCAAACATCCACAGGAAAATGGCATGGTATGTGTCCTCTCGGTACATTCATTAAAGCCATTGCGCCTATAAAGTTCCTCACGTGGTGGTGAGGGTGTTTAGTCCCGTGGAACTTGATGTCGGGCATGGTGAATTTTGGAGGCAATTATCCTTTAGGGATTGAAGTGAATCCCCGGGCCGGATAATAGTTGTTGAAAACATTGATGACTCCCTTAACATCTTCTTTATTTGATCTATTCTTGGATCGGACTGGGTTGAGGTTCGAGGTGGAATTCTCCTTCTTTTTATTCCCTTTAGACTTTGATTTCTTCCCTAGTTCTTTGCATATGAGATTAAGGGTTTCTGCTATTGACTCAATCTTCTTATCTTGAGCCTTAATATTAGCGGTAGACCCTTTGAACAAGGTCATGATGGGGGTTTCCTCCGGCTTGTTGGTCATTTTTTAGGGAGTATTTTGTTTTAAGATTAGGCGGCGTATCGGTGTCACAAGTAAATATATGGGACGTACTCGGAGTGGTACGTACTAATGTGGGGCTTAAGTGCTTAACTAGAGGAACGACCGGTCTCCATTGCACCAATCTATGATTTGGCTAGTGCATAACTTAAATGCATAGACAAGGTTCCTTATGGATGATTATTCCTTATAAACGAGTTTTAATAACAGTTGACCACCGTTGGCTTGGTGAGTGTTGTTAAAAACTTAGTACCTTTTGACAATGATTATACAATCTGTTGTGAATGATCACTTATAACAACCGTTCCCCAACAACAACCGTTGTTAAAAGTGAGATATATGACAGCGATTATTATATCACTTTTGTTAAAAACCATGACCAAACCAGGTCAAATAACAATGGTTCTCTTGGAATCGTTATTAAAGATACTCATAACAACGATTGTCTTCTAAACCATTGTCATAGGCAAGGACTAATTATAACAGTTTTTATTTATATCCATTGTCAAAGCCTCGACTTATAACAACCGTCGTCTTAGGAACCTTGTCATAGGTATCGACTATAACAATGGTTTTTATCGATAACCATTGTCAAAACCTAGTCTATAACAATGGTTGTACAAGAGAACCGTTGTCATAAATCCTATCTTAGTCTCATATGACAATCTGTTTCTTTAAACAACCATTGTTGGAAAATTTTTGTTTTTTGTTTTTTCTTTTCAGCCACTTGCATATATATTTATTAGTTCTTTTTTAGGTTTTTGTTGAAGCAACAACAAACTAAAAGTACCATCAAATATCATTTTATTTTTTTTAAAATTCATAAATATACACAACAAAATGCTTAATAGTAATTAAAAACAAAATTTTAATTTATAATATAAACATGTATACAACCTAGCTAACTATGGATTGAGTGATTTTTGTAGAAGTTCATACGAAACTTCGCCCATCGAGTCTCGGAGCTCATCCAATCTGGCTATTAGATAAGGTGTTGGGGGGCGCTTCTTTCAAGAAAAACTGCGACCAATACTATAAAATAAATATTTTTACCTCAAATCCAAGTAATAGAAAAAATTTCCCAATCACCAAAAGTTCAAACTTGCTAAAAATTGTAAATAAGGGTGGTTAGAAGTACCAGTCTTGGATTGGACTTGGAATCGTCCAAATCTAACTCGCATCACAATTTCTTTCATGTATTGTACTATGTATAAGCTACATGCCATGTTCCTTGATTGGTTGTAGCACTACAAAGATAACACATACATTAGTCAGTACATAAGTAAATTTAGTCGAGAAAAACTATATCTTCGAAGCTAAGTAAGAAAATCTCACCCTAACTTTTAGAATAGATGGTTGTTTATGGTCCCTTGCATTTTTGGCCCTCCTTTACGGTTGTAAACTCAGACAACACTATATATAAAAAATAAAATTATTATGTATTAGAAATATATCCATAAAGGCATACAATAAAATGAAAGTATATTTTAATAGAAAATTCAGGGAAGTCACCTCTGAAAAATGCCCATAATTTCTTCTCGATAACTCATGGGTCTACCTAGAATATCGAGTCAATAAGCCATGCTACACCTCAGGAAAATGGCTCCAAGCATCTAATGATAATTTCAACGACATAAACATCAAAAAACAAAAGCATGTAATTACGAATTTGTAAACCCTAAAAATAGGTTTGAACACTTGTTGATGAATGGTGCCAAATAACATTGGCAACGGACAATCACCTTTCCCTTCTATCACTCGCTTTCACCGTGACCTTAACTTGATCGTCCAAGAGCGGTGCTCCATGAACGAGGGCACCTAGCTACTAGGGTTTAACAACAGCCTTAGCTCTAATGTGACCAAGAGGAGGGTGATGAGAAGTTACGATGCAGATGGATTAGCTGCAGAAGAATAAGCGCAACAATTATAAACATGCATGACATGTGTTATCCCGAAGCAACTCCACAGAAAAAACGGACCCTCATCTAAAAAGGACACACAAATATTATACGGTCACTCAACGTCCACAAGTCGAAGTTGTACCACAACCCAAAGTATACCATTGATTCAACAAATCATATGTAATAAAACATGCATCATATGTCACATTAAACCATACCTCAAGCACATATCCAAATTACATACATCGTTGACTCAATGGCCACAACCTACTGTTCCAAATCAAGCATAACATTGAAAGCAAAACCTAGTTGAAAAACATGCATTAGATAGTAAATCATACCTTGTTCGTTTATTTGGAAATGTTGTCGGGTGAGCTTCCTTTCCGCTCGTTGGTGTATGTGCAGTGGGTTCACCCTTATGTAGGGCTTTAAGGTTCGGTGGCTGCATGCCCATCTTAGAGAAGTTCTCCACGACAGCTTCCGTTACCTTAGACATCATTTGGCGTCAAATGATGATCACTATTTGGTCTCTCATTTGGGAAAGGAAGGTGTAGACGTCGACTAAGGTTGAGCTGCAGTGCTTCTTTCTAGGCCCAAAGTGGTGAAGAATACCCACATAGCCGCGAACAACTTGAACTGGATCGGTATGCTCATGTCTTTTTGCGCCAAGGCTAGCTTATTTTTCCTCCCGATGTTATAGACTTCGAAGTCGAGTGTTGTGACAACGACTCTGTATGAAGGAAACAAATTGTCATTAGATATTTCATAATAACCATTA
Source organism: Talinum fruticosum (assembly GCA_021018815.1). Taxonomy (NCBI): domain Eukaryota; kingdom Viridiplantae; phylum Streptophyta; class Magnoliopsida; order Caryophyllales; family Talinaceae; genus Talinum; species Talinum fruticosum. The sequence goes on from JAITYX010000012.1 coordinate 6,295,775, forward strand.
AGTGCATGAACATAATTAATAATGACACTCACAAGTCGCTGAATAACAAAATTCGATTTTTGGTGTGATTAAGGTTCCATCTTTCCTCTTTGTTCTTTTGACCCATGACTTATCTCTATCGATAGTAATCTGGGAAGGGTCTATAATGGCGCCTTCACCGGCTTCATTTTGAAGTTGTTCAAGCTTCCGGTTGAATAAATTCTCATTCACCATTGTGTATACCCCACGGGATATGATGTGGGGACACACATTAGACTTAATGCTCTTCCTGGCTAGTTTCACTTAGGGCATGCGAAGTACACATTTATAGATTATAACAATGCTTCTATAAAAAGTAATAAAACAAATGCTAAATCAACCATAAATGCTTTGAAAATATTACACTAAATGAAAAAGAAAACAGAGAATGACTCGTTGAATTACTCGGAACTCTTCAAAGATTGACTTGATCTTGGGACGTTTTCAATTCATCCTTCTTGATGAAGTTGTATGCCTCCCTGGTTGGACTTCTAAGTTGATAGGGCTTGTTTTGTATATATACTTTTGGCACAGGTTAGTCTTGAACAATGTCCAACGCTCGCAGCTAGAGAGAGTGTCTTCGATTTCACCAATGAGTGGAGATTGTCGTCCACTACTAAGAAAAATGTTTTTCTGAAACACGAGAACGACATGCATTAGTATTAATATGTGTACAATAATAAGATAGGAATTAGTATAAGAAACTTAAACGAAGACATCATTCTTAATGTTTTCTTCGATCGAGTCTAGTACTTCTGCCAATGATCGAAGGTAATTGGAACATGTGTACGGGCTGCAACACCTACATAACTATTGAAACGAACTCTCTCCGACCAATGGCGTTGTTGGTGTGATCAAAATAAACATGACTTAGCATCAAATGATTTTCATGGCTGTGTGCCAATTTCTCCTTGTTTAGCATAGTTCAGCCTCTCGTCTTCTTCTTCGTAGTAGATAAAGACGTATAGGGAGTGTCATGCTGTTCCATTGTAATCTACATAAGGATAAATAAACAATTTCCAGTCCTTTTAGTCTAACCATTCAGATACTTAGGAGCTGACCCTACACTCAAAACCGTAACAATTTCAAACATATTTCAAAACTTCTTAAAATCGTAATGCTTTCTCTAAACCCCGAACTATCCATACACTAACATATAGCTTAGTCCTAGAAAAATAAGGTAGGTAAACCCTAAACTGTCCATACACTCACATATAGCTCAGTCGTAAAAAAGAGAGACAAGTATTGTCATTGCTTAAAGTAAACCGTAAACCCTAAAAATGAAATTTTCCTTCACTCGTTTGTCATGATTTACCAAACCCACTTATGAAAATGTCTTAACATTTCAACAATTCAAAACGAATAAACAAAAACATAGATAAGTGTCTTCATTGCTCAAAGTGAACCCTAAACCCTAAAAATGAAAATTTTCCTTCTACTATTTCTCATTATTTACCAAACCCTCATCTTAAAATGTCTAACTTGTCAACAATTCAAAGAAAAAAAAAGAAAAGAAAGAGAGACAAGTTCGATACCTAGAAGAAACAAGAGAGAGAGAGAGAGAGAGCTGAGCGAGAGTGAAAAAGACACAGGTGAAGACGCGGTGGATCGGGACAACGATGATAGTGGTTAATGATGATGGCAGTGGTGGTGGCAGTGGAAGCGACCTTATCAGCGACGCCGGCTTAGAGAGAAGAGCCGAGGGAGAGAGAAAGAGACGAGTGTTTGTCAAAGGAGAGAGCAGAGAGTAAGAGAAATGTTCTCGTAAAGCGTGGGTTATTTAAAAAATAGACTTATGGCTACGGTTCATATTAACAACCATTGTTATAAGTCACACATATGACAATAATTTATTAAAACAACCATTGTCATATATTAGACCTATGATAATGGTTTCTCGAAACAACCGTTGTCATAGAGTCCGCCTCACGGGCGTGGGCACCGCCTGGGTGCCCCGTGGTGGGTGGCAGCACGCTACATAGGCTGCAAGATATGCCACACTTATAACGACGGTTCGTTTTAGGAACCGTTTTCATATGTCATTTACCACAACGGTTCTAATGATATCAACCATTGTAATGTACTAGTTATTTTTTGTTCTTTTTATGGAGCTAATGGTTTTGTTTTTTTCATCCGCCCCTACTTATACATTGTCATTTTTTCAAAAAATTAATCTACTTGCAAAACAAACTTATTATGCAAAAACATTGTAACATTGTCCAAGTAAATATGAAAAATGTTAATAAATGCAAACACGAACATTTTAAACACTAATCCTTTCTTGCCATCATCTAGATTATCTTCAATATAAATGCCTTCCTGATGATCAAATCTTAAGTACACTTCTTCAAAATTTGTGTCCTCATTTTCGTCGGATAATCCCGAGGAGAAAGGTGGGGTCTCATCAATAAACTCAGTCATATCTTCCCCAAACCAATGATAATGTTCCTTTTTCCCCGAAAAGCTGTAGACCACTTCTCATTGGTCGGGTCCTCAACTTAGAATACCTGTCTTACTTGGTATGCCATAATGAATTGATCTCCTTTATGACATTCTCTTGTAAGATCGCCAATCATGAACCCCAACTCATCAACTCGAAGACCACTCGTTATTCTCAACCCATTTCCATTGAAAAAGGGCTCCGGAAGTCAATATAGTCTAGCTCCTATGTATCCTCTACGACTCCTTAATTACGACATTTTTACTACAAAGTGATTTTTATTCGGAGCTCGACACATGAAGTGCATGAGCCTCTAATATAACCCCATTATTTTCCATGGTGCTTCTACCGTCCCATATCTTAGTATATAAAGATCATTTATGTCATACCACGGTAAGAAATGACTTCTAACCCCAACCCTCTAGGCAAGCTAACTAATGTGTGGGAGACATCTTCTTGTGGGTTTGGCCCATTGCGGATATTCATTATGTAAACCAACCGACAACTAAGCGATTGTGTTGAGCCATATCCACTTCTTATTTCTTCCTAGGTACTGTTTTGTGATGAGAGAATTTAAGGTTGCACCTCATCACTATTTTGAAGAACATAAAGGTACACTTGATCCCTTCATTTCATGATTGATGGTTCGCACTTTCGCCCCATTTTCCCGTTCCCATCGAACTTTCCCATATGATGATGTTTTGGATTATCAATAACTTCTATTTGGGGGTAGTATTCATAGTAGAACTCAACAGTCCTCAGCTTGTAAGCCTCAACAATACACCCTTCCGGTTGATACCGATTTCTAACATAACCTTTAAGAATTTTCATAAATCGTTCAAATGGGGTATATCCATCAATACGACACTAGACAACAAAAGCACACTTCTATCACCAAATGGATCACTAAGTTCACCATGACATCAAAAAAGAAGACGAGAAATACATCTCAAGTTGGCACAATGTAATGATAACTTTACTCTCAAGATCATCCAATTTCTCCAAATCGGTGACTTTGCTCGCAAGTGGCATGGAAAAAGAAGCAGAGTCTTCTAATCGAATGTCTCACATGTTTCGGCATTATAGATCGTATAGCCACTCGGTAGCAATTGTTGCATCAAAGTACAACAATCATGAGATTTTAACCCAACCAGTTTATAATCATACATCAAAACGAGGCGACTAATGTTTGAGGTATATCCCTATGTCACTCTAGGTTTCTTCAAGGTCTCACATAAACATTTTTTTGCTTCGCTCAGCGTGTAGGAAGCTAGAAGCAAAAAGGTTTCATCCCCTTTAGTTGTGGAACTAATTCCTCATGTATTCCCATTTCACGCAAGTCGAGCCTTACTTTCTCTTCGTCCTTAGTTTCTTCCCTGAATGTTCAAAAGAGTGCTAATGAGACTTCACAGATGTTTCTTTCTACATGCATCACATGAAGGCTATGTCTCACATACAACTCTTTCCAATATGAAAGATAAAAAATATTGATCCTTTACTTGTTCATAAATTTGTTGACTCGTTAATGGAGTTGGAGCACATTCCATTTCGCGTCGATCGAAAGCCTTTTTTTTTTCTTCCGATAATGATTAGACAACACAAGAAACTTCCAATGTCCGAGATAGGCCGTCTTCTCCCCGTGCTTAAGCCGGCAAGAAGAAGTACCTTCTCCAGAAATGGGGCACACCTTATGCCCTTTTATGGTGTACTCGGACAAGTTTTTGTATGTAGAGAAGTCATTTATTGTTGTGAAGATCATAGCTCGCAACCTAAATTTCTCTTGATGCTATGCATCAAAATCAAAACCCTTTCATGCCACAAGAGTTATAGATCTTTAATAAGAGGCACCAAAATACACATCTATATCATTCCCTGGCTGTTTATGGCCAAAAATCAACATGGACATCATAATTTACTTGTGCTTCATACACAACGAGGACGGTAGGTTGTAGATAACCAATATAACTGGCCAAGTACTATATTTGGTATTAAGGTAACTATGCGGGTTAATTCTATCAATGCAGAGATCGAGACACATATTCCTTGCCTCCCTAGCAAATTTAGGGGACATAGAATATGTCTTCTTCCATTAAGGAGAATCCGTAGGGTGACATAGCTTGTCATCACTGATTTTTCCATTGACATGCCATGTCAAGTGCTTTACATCATTTTCACTTAGAAACAAGCGCTTAAACCTAGTATCATGGGTAAGTACCAAAACACCTTTGCGGGAGGTCCCTCTCTACTCTCTCCATCGATGTTTTTCATTTTGTAGCGAGCCACACCACATTTGGGACATTCATGTCTATCCGCGTGTTTTTTGGTACAATATGCAATCATTGAGGTATACATGTATCTTTTTATACACAGAGCCCATAGGACATAACATCCTATCCGCCTCATACATACCGAGGAGAAGTACATTGCCTTCCGGAAATATATCTTTCAACATACCGAGCAAGTTCGTGAAACTTTTGTCACTCCAACCATTAGTTGCTTTCATGTTAAACAACCTCAACACAATTGATAAACGTGTAAACTTTTCGCAACCTAGGTATAGAGGTTTCTCCGAATTAGCTAGCAGTCATTCCATGTAATGAACCAAATCATCAGCTCAATCTTCTATGTCCATACTAGCTTCATACTCATCATGCCCTTCGTCTTCTACTAAGTTGTCATTTAAACACTCCTCTTCCTCGTGCATATCCACAACTTATAAGATGCATCAAAGGCATGCTGAAATAGGTGACCTATTACAACATTAGGCCTCCATTTTAAAGAGTTAAAACATCTTCCACAAGGGCAGAACATGAACTCATCATTTGATTTTGTGACATGTTCGATACAACTTTGAAGAAAATTGTTAACACTATCCCGATATTCTATAATCGATCGATCGCAATAAACCCACCTTTGATCCATAACTCACCTATAAACATGAGAAATGCATTTATTTATCACTACTACAGGAACTACTTTTTACTACGGTTTCGAAAGACCTTTTACTAGGGTTATCAGGCTTCATGTATGCGGGCGTAGTAGTAGATGGACATCTTTTACTATGGTTCAAAACCGTATTAAAAGATGACCTATTACTACGTTTTATTTGAGGAACTATAGTAAAAGATGACCTATTACCACGATCCGGATAAAAACCGTATTAGTAGGTTCATCTATTACTAGGGTTTTACCTCGGAATCATAGTAATAGGTATGGGCCCAAAACCCCCTTTTGGCCAAAATTTTGGGCTCTTACCTATTATAACGATTTTGAACCGAGAACCGTAGTAATAGGTTTTGATTTTTTATAATAGTTTTTGTTTTTGTACCCCATGTACAATCATACAAATAGAATATATACACGTACATTTTACAACCGTAACAATTTACATAACAAACTACCAAGAGCCTCACTTGTTTCACAACAATTTAAACATTTTGCAACCACAATAGTTCCATGTTTCACAACTTTCAGCAAAGAATATATTACAATGTGACAAATAATACAAAGTGTAGACCAAGTAGGAGATCTAACCAAGCACATTCCTTTGTCATGGTCCCATATTTACCCTAAGTGATGCTTTTTAGTTGATTGAGTTATGTGCTTGTCTTTATGACTTTATTGCTTGCTTGGAGTTCTTATTGCGGTAACACTACTACAGGAACCACCACTTTTCACTACGGGTCTTTAACGACGGTTATAAAGAAAAACCGCTCTAAAAAATGATACGGTGGCATTTTTGTAAAAACGATTTTTAAAGAACATATGATGAATGTTCAATGAATGAACCTCATTAAAAGTTAAGTGTCAACTTTTAATGACGGTTCTTTGAATGAACTGTTGTCATAGGTCATCTATGATGACGGTTCAATAAATGAATCGACATTAAAAGTTGACACTTAACTTTTAAAGACGGTTCATTAATTGAACCGTCATCATAGATTGTCCACAACAAAAAACCCTCGCAGCCACTTTACTCTTTCACTCTCACTCTCATTCTCACTCTCACTTCACTTCGCTGCCGTTTTCGGTTCTCGGTTGCTCTTTTCTCTCTTCTCTCTGCGATTTCCGGCATGCCTCCCACTTACTCTCTCCATTGTCTCTTCTCTCTACGGTTTCCGGTTGTCGTTGCACCCTCTTTCTCACTCTCGCACGGCCGATATGTAACTCATATCTCCCACTCTTATTGATAATTTTTGTTTGGTTCATGTTGGATGGTTGTTTAGAATGATGCAAATTGTTTGGTAAATGCATATTTTTGTTCGGTTCATGTTAGATGGTGCTATTCAAGACACTTTGGACATGTTGTGATTTTTGGCATCTTTTATTATCCCTTTCGTGTTTCTAACTTGGCATTACTTTAGTCGATCAATGCACGTAATTTCCCTTTGGATGCAACTATGAAAACTACTTCTATTCACAGCTTTTGGATTGAAGAATGTAAAAAAGTTTAGTATTTTAATTGAATGATACAAATTGTTTGGTAAATATATATTTTTGTTCGCTTCATGTTAGATGGTGCTATTTAAGACACTTTGGACATGTTGTGATTTTTGGCATCTTTTACTATCTTTTTCATGTTTCTAACTTGGCATTACTTTAGTAAGTCAATGCACGTAATTTCCCTTTGAATGCAAATATAAAAACTACTTCTATTCACAGCTTTTGGGGTGAAGAACGTAAAAAGTTTGGTATTTTAATTGAAGAACATGACACCTAAGTTACATAACATAGTTTGTTTGTAAAACCAGTGATGCCTATTTCAATGTATATATTGATACGAGGTTGATGTGTATCCCTTTTGTTAATTAAATAAAAACAAGTATCGTTTGATTCTTAAAGAGTGAATGAAGCAAATTAATTGGCACATACTTTGTTTTGTACAAAGAGATGTAAGATCGAGTATAGGTGAAACTCAACTTAGGTTTTATAAGTTATGTTTATTAACATGCACGGTGAAAAACAAAAATCAACCCAACTTCAAGCATAATTCATACATGTCAAGAGTTGTATAATTTCTTGCTAGATATGCATGCTAAAAATTATTGTACGTGTTTATTTATCAAGAGTTGCATAATTGCTTGCAGTATAAAATGGATTCTTTTAAAAGTACAAAAAATCAAGGGGGCGAACAATGATGAACAAGGAGAAGTTGGTTCGGAGTAGAGATGATCTAACTCTCCTTACACGGGTCGAATTTGATAGGCATAGAAATGTTGTAGGTGATCATAAAGCTCGCTTTATGAGATATGTTGGTCCGGCAACCCGCACATACGTGAACATTGACTAAAAAATGGGGCAACATCCCCGATTCTATTAAGGACAACCTTTAGAACGATATTCGGGTAAATACACTACATCTCAACTTAGTATTACAACTTATTATAAATTGTTAATATATATGTGCTAATGCATGTAGTTCTTATGTTTCAAAAAATGTTTATCTTGAACGTTTATGAATCTGAGATCCCCTTGATGAAACACAAGACCTTTATGTCGGCCCCGGGAGGTCTTCAACTTCATGAGCGAGGAGGACTGGAGGATGTTTGAAGCATATGTCTCCTTTTCGGAATACATTGTAATTTATCATCATTTGTTATCTTTTTTCGATTTAGTCTTATGTACCGATATCCTCATGTGATGTCCCATGGGGATACGTGAAGTTGAAGGTTCCATCATAGATACTTTGCAGCTCACTATTGAGAGGGATGAGCTGTGGGTTGAAGAAAGAAAGAAGAAAGTTGGAACCTTCACTATGACCGAAGTAGAATCTATTGTGCAGTGACTCATGAGTTTTTTTCCTTTGCCTTTATTTATTTGGAGAACTTATCGATTTTAATATTTATGAATTGTCAAATGATAATTTTTTTCCTTCTTACAGGAGTCTTTGTCACAAACATCGACTTCACAAGTCGCCGACACCACAGGGAGGAAGGACAAGCTAGCCTTGGCCCCGCAAAGAGATGAGCATCCCCGTCGTGTTGGAGTCGCTCGGTTGGAGGGTGGGGATACTTGAGCACTTTGGGGCTAGGAAGAAGCGCCCAGTCTCTTCCAACAAGCACATATGAAGGCCCAAATGACCCAAATGAAGGCTCAAATGTAGTTTAAAATGCAGTCCGAAATGTAGGCTCAACAATCCTAAATGTCCCAAATATTGGCTCCACGGATGGTCAGTATCGATGGAAGAGATGAGGGTGCGGATGTGGGCAGAGATGCAAGCCCAAGTGCATGCCCGGATGAAGGCGTACTTCACCAACATGGGTATGCTCGGTACCTAGTAACTTAGATGATTTACATTCATTCTCACCGCACATACCGGAAGCGCGAACGCGAGCTCACTCGTCGACCAATTCGAAGTTATGGTCGATGTAATTCGTATTTTGCAACCTAATTATATTAAATGCATGTTTATATTTTGACTAATTGGTGTATAATCTTATTGAATGAATCGTGTATATTGTGTGGTTGTTGTGGAACTTCGATGTGTGGCAGTTGAGTAATTACTTGTAGTATGTTTTTGTTATTTCGGATGAGGGTCATTATCCCGGAAAATGTTTACTTTTAAGGGAAACTCTGTTCGTTTATTTTCGGGATGTTTAGGTAATTTAACTTCTATGTCAAAGGTTATCTCGATGATTATAATTGTTATGCTTATTCTTATGTACAATTAACTTCTATGTCAAAGGTTATACCATGATTATAATTGTTATGCTTATTCTTATGTACTCGGCAAATTACAAGCTAGCTTCGTATTTTATTATGTTGGTCCGATGATGAAATCCCGAGTCCTGTTTGAGGCATTGGGTGTTGTTTTCCCGTGGAGGTCGGATATATGTAGACACCTAAAAAGTGTCGTCCCTTATCACTATTTCGTATTTTATTATGTTGGTCCGATGATGAAATCCCGAGTCCTGTTTGAGGATTTGGATCTCGGATCGTGATGGATATGTGCCACATAAGCCAGTAAACCACGTAAAACCCCAACACTAAATAAATAGCCTTTTGTCTTAGGATTATTTTTCTGTTGTTTAGACGGCAGATTAGAAGCAAACCCTAGGTCATTTGTGACGTAGGTCCTCTCCTATAAATAGAGAGCCTTGGCTCTCATTCCCATACTGGCTTCCTACCTTAGCATCACGCTGCGAAAGCTATCCCGAGTACTGATACCTAAACGTCACTCTGCCGAAATCATTAGTCACCTCTCACCTTCTCTTTATTCATAGCCGTTGAATCCATGCAAAGAGTTAAAAAATATTTAATTATTCTGATCTCTCGGGCACTTATTCAAATGATCGTTTCTATACTCTACACACATATCTCACAAAAACAAGTCATTTTTCCTTTATTTGTGGTTGTTGCATCAAGAGATCCGAGTGTGGAGATCCGGATCAGCAAGGTGGGAGAACCCGAGGGCAATTATTTAGCCTTCAAATGGTTTATTTATTTTCATGCTTTTTACCGCTTTCCGTATTGTGGTTTAAGAGATGTAATCGCTCCTTTTAGTTCCTTCTTACTCGATGTAAATCTTTTAGTTTTCGTTTTTCTTTTTTTATCGCTTTCTTTACCGCTTTCTTTATCGATTTATTTAGTATGTTTGGTTGCTTTTATTTATCGTTGCAATATGCCACTTGCTTGTTTGTTTTACATCATTTTAATCCACTACTTGAATTAGTAATAGTCGTCTTCGTGACGAGCGGAACTGGAGGGTTTTCCCTATGTTTCATACCCTCGCCCTCGAATTTGATTCTATTTTCAAAGACCAATGGAGTCTATTTTTAGCCTCTTTTCCTCTTACTATCCCTATACTAAGATTGGAAGAGCAAGCTTTTGTTTTTGTTAGTTTTCTTTCCTAAAACCGATTGATGACTCCCCTTATTTTATGCTTTATTCTCATTAAATCTGCATCACAATTATTTTCTGAATGTAGTGATAAAAAATTAAGGTTCCGGATCTGCCAATTGGGCGAGACCGAGGCTAATTCCATCAGCCCACGGCCTCGGCCGCGCCAGCCACCCTTAGGTATAGACCACGGCCCGCACCTTGGAGTCGGTCGGTGAAGCTTCGGTCCAGATTGGTGTCTTCACACCGATCTGGCCTTAAAGCCTCACGGCAGAACCTAAACCCTAATTCTATTTATCGCTTGATTAGTGAAGAATATCCCGGAATTCTGAAAATAATTGTTAAAATAAAATGATTAATAAAACCGCCATTCAACTTTGCTTAATTCGCCTTAAATCGATTCAATAAAACTCGGAAATCCTAATAAAAGATTCATCCCCACATTCCAAAATCGACTTTCTAAAGCCATCTTCAAAATCAATCTTTAAAAAGAGACCCGACACTAGAAGGGAAGCTCGACGGGCCCCGGCCGGTTGTGGTTCTTACAGTGGTGACTCCACTGGGGATAAACTTTTTATTAAGAGGACGAAATTTGAAAATTTGAGTAGTGAGTTTTAACGATGTGCTTGCATTAGGCATCCCGCAGATTAGCAACCTTTGAACTAGTTTAAATACTTGTTTTGTACCCTAAGAAAACTTTATTATACCCCCGTGTACCCTTTCCGGAGAGAGGCTCCCATTGGTTCCTTTATGCGGGCCCAACTAGGCTTCATTGCTCGAGGAAACGGTACCTCCTCCCTCATAGCACGCACCTGTTAGGCTAAACCTTTTGGTTCACCGAGAGGCACCGAGAATTCTGGTTGGTATCCTTATCCGTGCAACCCATGGGGACCAAATTCTCGGACTACGTGTCACCATGTATCCAATCTCACGAACACTTTTGACCATAGAACTTTTTGCACTTTTAGGTGTCACCCGGACTTGATTTGCATGCTTGAATGTGTGTGTGTATTTTAGATTTAATCTTCTATTTGTGAGCCTTTAGGGATAGGTGAGGACCGCTGATTAGACCCTTGCATGGGTGGAAATAAAACACTTTAATAAATTCCCTAGAGTTAGTTCGTTATGTGCTTTTAGACAAAAGTCAAAACTCCTTCTCCTATTAGGGTTAGTCCATTGTTTACACTTTCGTGTAATTCCAAAATTTTCTTTTAGTAGTCTAAGCAATTGCTATTGTGAAGGGGCTTTATCGGAAGTCCCCTTGTCTTTTTCAAATTCTTTAGTACTTTATCTTTTACATTCCCATTTTCCATTTGCATTAGCCAAATAAAATCATCTCATATAAGGTGAGTCCATTTGCATTAGCCATATAAAATCATCTCATATTAGGTGAGTCCATTAGCATTAACCAAATAAAATCATCTCATATTAGGAGAGTACATTCGCATTAGCCAAATAAAATCATCTTATATTAGGAGAGTCCATTTGCATTAGCCAAATAAAATCATCTCATGTTAAGATAAGTCTTTTGCATTTAGAATTCATCTTCTAATAGGTGAGTCCATTCTTTTCATTTGCATTTAGTCCAAAAAAAATTCATCTCGAATAAGGTAATGCAAGTATCATATAGAAAAGCATCCTTTCCTTAGGGGTCTTTCATTAGATTATCTCAATTAAGTCATTCATCATATCATCATTGCATTCTTTATGTGCATCTAAATAAAAAAGCATCCTTAGTTTCAACTACTATTAGAGGAGTCGTGGAACAATAATCCTCTAACTGTTCCACTAGACTCGGTGAGGCCGCTAGTGCCAAATCCTCGTGGCCTCCTACCAGCAGGAATCCGCCTATCATACAAGAGATTATAGCTCGCCACCTCGGGATGATAATGGATTCGGCATAGGCGAACATGTTTCGATAATGTTTCATTAGGTTGGTCAAACTCACCCGTTTCCCAATAAGAATCCACCCTAGATTCTTGTTGCTTAGTTTTAACAAGTGTTTATATTTCTCATGATGATTTTCCGAGGATTTGGGTATAGCTGGTTTTGTTCGCCTAAAATTGCCTAATATGGCATCGAATTCTTCAGGTAGGGGACACAATTCACTATCTCCAAATCTAAAGACGTGGTGGTGAGGATCCTAGTAGGCCACAACAGCCTTAAAAAGGTCCAATAGACCTTAACCTCGGCAAATGCTAAATAAGACATTCAACCCATAATTGGTTAGCCTGGATTTATCCATGTTACTCATCACATGCATCCACGGTGTTAACTCGATCATGAAGTTCGTGGTTTTACTTTTGAATGGAGGAAGAGTACATGGTTTGCTTTTAGTTCGGCTCACCAAAGGATTTTACGTTTGTGTTTCTTTAGCATCGCAAGTAAATCCTATTTATAGGAGTTTTTTTTTAGATTTTGGAGTCCCATTGCAACTCAATCACCGAGCGAGTCACAAACCCCTTGGGATTTGCAGATGGTGTGCACCAACCACGACAGAGGCTCGACCCATTTCGCAGTTTTTCTTTGGCCGGAGCAATCCTTGGATCGTTTTATCTTCCCCCAGCCTAGGGCGCACACCGTGTTCTTACTTTAGACCATGCACTTGAGATTTTCTGTTTTTATTTTTATTATTTTCTTTTAGGGGGAATGGGGCCTAGTAAATTTTTTTAATTTGTCTTTGTAATTTTTCCTAAGTTTTGTGCATCATATTAAATAAAAGAACACATTTTGAGAATCAAGTCTTACATCTCATCCCATTGCATAAGAGTCTTCATTGGAAAGTAAATAATATATTAATAAACAAACACCCTACAAGGGACTCATTAATCATCAATGATGGAAGCGGCAAGGAGTCTTCTACGCATCATCATCAAAGTCGTCATCGAAGATGCAATTCCTGAAGTCATGGAAGACGGATGTATAGAACCGACCACCTTCATCGCCTTAATAAGAACTACCTCCTTGGTCCCAAGATTGGAAAGCTTCATGGGTCAGACCACTATAAGAAGACCAAGGGAAATAAATAGGGTTCCCATGACGGTCTCGAAAGCGCTGGGCTCGGAAGTGTTAGGCCTTGCCTTAGAAGCACTCCTATGATGCGCATGCCACGAAGAACGCGGTGTAGAACCTTGTCTAGCATTATTACTAAAAGGTGTTTGTAGATCGGGATCATGAGATTGTGTCTTGGGTACACCAGGTAAACTCGTTGAAAGGAAGGGCTCTAAATCTGCGCCTCTACAAGATCAATGTACCAATTAGCAAATCACTAAAAATCTCAATGAAGTTAACACTCCAGTAATCAATAACTTACCTAGAAAGTAGGGAAAGATCATTCAAGTAAAGAAGTTTTGGATTCCCCGGAGAGCCGGTTGAAATCCGATGGACATAGCTCTAGATTTCTCTCGGTTGTACTACAAAGCTTATTCAGTGATATTATCAAGAAGGATACTTTAAGCATGCAACTAAAATAAAAGGAGCATATAATTGTTACCCCTTGCCAATTCGTAGGGAAGAGATGCCCAACACATTCCTCTTCCGAGATTTCGGGAATCCTTACAAAACGAGGAGGTCCCCGAGAAGAGTAACATCTACATCGAGACTTGGGATATGGATATTCGCAGGAGTGAGCTACCAAAAGATGAAGATTAAAAATTTCCACGTAAGAAATTCAAGTTATAAAGAGAAAGTTGAGAACTTACCAATTGGGTCATGATTCGTGCTACATGATGGGCATAGGATGTATTCGAGTTTAAGAAAGAAGTAAAAGGATACCCCACCATAGCCACAACTTGCTCATTCAGATGGAGGGAATAAAAGTAGAACATGGTCGGATGTGGATCAACAGGAACGAACGGAGGTCACGTGTTGACCCGAATTTAAGGAGTGACCCTCTCCCTAAGATAACAGGAGAATCCAAAAGGACCTTCAAACAAGATCCTTCTTTCACTCAATTCTCATGCCACAAGGACACTTTAAGGAAGTTGGAGTTGGGCCCAAGGATGTAAGTTAGCCTACATACAAGAATTATCAAGAAATCAGCTAGCAAGAATGAAAGGCAACAAGAAAATGAATGAAAAACAATGAATATGCAGGTTGGAGTCTACCACAGGCGGCCCCACAGACCGTGGAGCAAGTTGTGGGATGGGTCAGAGAGCTAAAAGTGTGGTAAAAAGTTCTCTTAAGCATATCTTGAAGCGAATTTTGAGAATAGAAGCAGCATACCGAGTTCACACGGTTGAGGGGTGATCTCAAGAAGTTTATCCCATTGATCTTAAGATGTTGAAGATGGACTTTAGCCCATGATACGCATGCCGAAAATATGGGTCGATTTGTTGAACCGGGAGAGAGATGTGGGAAATATTCGTACAACCAGGGCTACATTTTGACAAATCAAGTAAGGTTTTTATCCACACGAGATGAAAAGTGTATATATTAGAAAAGGGGAGAACTTGAGCATACCTCAGTAATCTTCCATAAGCCACTCAAAGGTAGGTAATTGTTGGAGTCCGGCTCTGGTTTTATATGTCGCACATCGGCACGAAAACCCCTAATGAGGCAAGTGTATATGAGAGCACCCCAATTGAGGTCTTTTATTTTATCCAGATCTACTAAGTTCAAATAGTGAACATGAACCTTAGTAGCTTGGTCGGAAAAGAGGATCATACTCAAGAGAAAAGCAAGCACGATCCGGACTTGTTGTTGGGGAGAATGTTGAGGCCAAAAATAACGTCCTCAAAAGCCTAAAAAGGACAAGTATACTTAAAGTGATTGCTATGAGGAAATTCATTAGCTATAGGTCCAAAGAGGTGACGGAGGTAGTCACGGTTTTTGTACAAATTTCTCTTATAGGCTAGAGGTTCTCCCGAAAAGCCCAAATCGGATAAAACAGCCAAATCGAAAGGAGTTATGGTCATCTCACCAAAAGGAAGGTGAAACGTGTTGGTGGTATCCCAAAAGTGCTCACTAATGGCTCTAATGGGATCCCTCTTCCTTTTATAAGTGAGACGATATAAAGCAAGGTAAAGAGGTCCAAACCCGGCATTATACATGACATCCTCAAGAGGAAAGTTCATCCTCCCGCATGTCTCCATGAATTTGGGAATGGCTCCACTAGTTCGAATCGAGCCTTTCTGCAAGACGAAATCCAACAAGATTTTGGTTAAAAAGTTACTCTACATGAGCAAATGAAGAAGTTTAAGCCAATTAGCTTACCAAAGGGAAATAGCCAGCGAGGAAACGTGATTTTCAGCCTCAACTAAAAGGTCACTTGTATTCTATTCACTTTGGGGACTCCATTCTCGCTCGAGGAAAGAGTCTTGAGTAAGCTTCTCCGCTCTAGTTCTTCCAACATGATGAGTTTTTCTTCTAGACATTTGAAGATAAGAAAGTTTTGAGAACCAACTAGTTTTCAAGAATGAGCAAAGCAAGAAAATATAAGAGGATAGCAAGAGCTAGAAGAAGAGTAAGTGTGCAAAATGAAACACACCTTACACCTCTTTTTATAGGCAAAGTCGGTCAAGACATCCAACTACATAAGACAAGGGTCAAGCAACTAGTGGGGAACCAAAAGAATTCGGCAGGGCATGCCGGGGCCACGCTCGCCAAAGGCTTGCTGGGCGCCAGCCATGAGGAGCCGAGAGGGCCAATCGGCGACAGCCTTTACAGCCTAACCCACCTCCCTAGCCTATACAGCTTTGTCTAACCTAGGCATGTGACCTTTGTCCCCTTGTGCATGCAAGTAGGAATTTCCGGCCCACTAATCAGCTTTTCCGAAATAGTTTTATCATCCATTTTCGACTAAATTACTCACGTAAAACACTAAAATTTTGTCAATTCAATTATACACTAACAAATATGTTAGTACAACAAATTATTTATCCAAGTTTCAGATCAAAGAAAGATCGAAGTTTCAGCATCAAAATATACCAAGCTTAAGACTCTAATCAAGCTAAGCATAGGATCCTCTCACCGAACTTCGGAGCGCAAACTTCGTGATCAAGTTCAGGTTCCATTTTGGAGTTCAGGTTTGATTACAACCAATTCCAAGCATCACACAATACCTACTATAAAAACCTGAGGTAAGTATCCTTCGAGTATCTACTTTGACCTTTCTCTCCTTAGACTCGGTCAAAGTGGGGGCTAACTCGTAGATACCTAAAAAGTGTCGTCCCTCATCACTATTTCCGTATTCTATTATGTTGGCCCGATGATGAAATCTTGAGTCCTGTTTGAGGATTTTCATCTCGGATTGTGATCGATTGGTGCGACATAAGCCAAGAAACCACAAAAACCCCCAAGCACTAAATAAACAACCTTTTGTCTTAGGTCAGTCAACAAATCCTTTTTTCTTTCGGACAATCCAAGAACCAGGCTAAGCCTTCAGAGACAAAAGAGTCCAAAGCTGTGTGCCGGGAAATTCTAACCTCAAAATATCGTATTTTACTTGTGTCTAATCGGACGAGGAGCTAAAGACCTGAAGACGACGTTAAAGAATTTCATTTCATGATCGTGATCATCAAAGTGCTGCATTTAAGTTCCATAAGACAGTTCACACAAGACTAGGAACTTTCCCTTCGAAGCGACGTTATGGCGTGCGCCTAACTTCTAGAAGCATTAAGTTCAACGCTACGTTTTGGCTTGGAGAATCCCTTGGATACATGCTAGGACACGAAACCCTCGGAGAACCTTGGTGGCCAGCGCCGCCAACCGGGCTCTATCTCGATTTTATCACCTTCTTATCCTGTTCAATCTGTTTGGATTTGGCCGAGTTTATTTTCTACGATTTGGACGGCAGATTAGAGGCAAACCCTTAGTCATTTGTGACCTAGGTCCTCTCCTATAAATAGAGAGTCATGGATCTCATTCCCATACGTCTTCCCGCTTAAGCATCACACTCGCAAAAAGTTATCCCGAGTACCGATACTTAAATGTCACTGTGCCGGAATCATTCCTCACCTCTCACCTTCTCTTTATTCACCACCATTGAATCCTTGTAAAGAGTTAAAAAATATTTAATTATTCTGATCTTTGGGCAATTATTCAACTGATCGTTACTATACCCTACACACATACCTCACAAAAACAAGCCCTTTTTCCTTTGTTTGTCGCCGTTGTATCAAGAGATCCAAGTATGGAGATCCGGATCAGCAAGGTGGGATAACCTCGAGGGCAATTATTCAGCCTTCAAATGGTTTATTTAATTTCATGCATTTTCTCACTTTCCGTATTGTGGTTTAAGAGATGTGATCGCTCCTTTTAATTCTTCCCCGTCCGATGTAATTCTTTTAGTTTTCATTTTTCTTTTCTTTATCGCTTTCTTTACCGCTTTCTTTATCGCTTTCTTTAGTATGTTTCGTTGCTTTTATTTATCATCGTAATATGCCACTTTCTTGATTGTTTTACATCATTTTAATCCACTACTTGAATTAGTAATGGCCGTCTTCGGACGGGCGGAACGGCAGGGTTTTTCCTACGTTTCGTACCCTCGCCCTGAATCCGATTCTCGATTAAAAGACTGATGGAGTTAATTTTTAGCCTCTTTTAGACTTAGTTTCTCTATACTAAGATTGGAAGAGCAAGCTTTACTTTTTGTTAGTTTTCTTTCCTAAAAACTAATTGGCGACTCCGCTTATTTTATGCTTTATTCTCATTGAATCAGTATCCCGGTTGTTTTTGAATGCAGGGGTAAAAAAATAAAGGTTCTGGATTTGCCAACTAGGTAAAGACCGAGGCTGATTCCATCAGCCATGACCTCTTGCCGGCACCGGCCACCCTTAGGTACAGGCCACAGCCTGCACCTTAGGGTTAGTTGGTGAGGCTTCAGCCCGCATTGGTGTCTTCACACCGATCAGCGCTAAAGCCTCACTGCCGAACCTAAACCCTAATTCTATTTATCCCTTGATTAGTAAACAATATTCAGAAAATTCTAAAAATAATTGTTAAAATAAAATGGTTAATAAAACCGCCATTCAACTTTGCTTAATTCACTTTAAATTAAATTTAATAAAAACCGAAAATCTTAGTAAAAGATTCATCCCCATATTCAAAAATCGACTTTCTAAAACCATCTTCAAAATCGATCTTTAAATAAGAGACCCGACACAAGTGGGGAAGCTCGGCGGGCCCCGGCCGACTGTGGTTCCTAAAATATAGTTGCTCACGGGACACTCCTTCTAAGTGATGAGGTGAGGGTGAGTGTTAAAGAGGTCATGCATGGGAAAGCCGAGTGTGAGTTGTAAATCCGGACACTAGACCTCCATATTGTTTATGACCCAACCAACACTTTTCTTTGTTGGCCCAAGAGTTTAGTCATCCTCTCTACGGTAATTCATCTTTTAAAATATTAGATTTAGCTATCGTCAATATCACTTATATATATTTCCAATTTTTGTATTGATTATTCACTAAGATATCGGGGATAGATCTCGAGAGTGGGATGAAGGGCACTCCATCTCCTTCGGTTGGCACAAGCAAGTATTCAACGGCGCCCATTCATCATCCGAAGAAGTCTCCTCTCTTATCCATTGAGGAGTCCCGCAAGGATTGGTGTGCTACTCTGCAAAGTTATGTAAAGACTTTGTCGGTAGATACATCGCTCCCATTCAGCGCCCTAGGTAACGTGTTTGGGCAATGTGAAGGGGACAATGAGGACATGACCTTCTTTGTCTTCCCGGACGACATACTGCAATTTTTGAAGATACAGGAGATCGGCGCATCCTCTATTATGATTGGCGTTATATGAGTTACTATATTCACAAGTTCTTTTTTTAACTATTAATTCGAATTTCTAACTATATACAATTAATATATAAGGTGGCTGCATGAGATAAGGAACGAGTTCGTCCAGTTTCTCAACCTCAACTCCATTTAAGGATTGGGGTAGAAATAAAATAAACGAGCCGACTATATCTTCAAAGTTATGACACATAATGCGCACTCCAATAAAATGTTTCTTGACAGCTGCTCATTGAGGGGTAAGTGTCATGAAATATATAATTAAAGTTTTTATGGTGTTCTACATATAAATATGTTATTTGTGTCAGTGTAGCCAACATTAGACGCTTGCTACCATATTTCGCAGGGACAATATCACGTATCGGCTTGATCCTCCGGGTAATACTCGTGAAGAAAGATATCATGAAGATACTCCACACGTGAGTTCATACCTTAATCATTTTGTACTTTTTTGTTAATTAGTATTCTTTTGAATTTTATGTCTAATTTGAATTTATTTTTCGATGGAAAAATAGTGCTTTAGGAAATTATCATTGTAGGGGAGGCTTGAGAGGCTTACTTGCTAAACCAAACCCACAAATTGTCTCCGTAATGGTGAGGTTCTCTTGCTTAGAGTTTGCTTTAATAGTTTTCATTTCATTGTTGTTATACATATTGTACATACTAATTAATTCAAATTTTGTTCGAATCTATTTTACTTGATATAGTGCCATAAACAACCAGGGAGCGTGGAGTGCAGCTTCTAAGTTCTCTAGTACATGAAAGCGATTGTAACCAAGCTCGATGTAAATGATCTACTCCCAAAAAGGTAGTTGCACTTGCACTTGTATTTGATTAAGAAAAATTAATTTTTTTAGTGTTCTTATTTTAGCTTGATTAACAACTTTCACTTGACCTAATTAATTAACATGTCTTTTACAACATTGGTCACAATATTTCCCATGAAAGATGCCCCCACTCCCTATACGGATGATGCGCTCAATGAGTTAAGGCAAGGTTGGGCAAAGTTTGTATATAAACGTATAAAGACATAGGTATATATTTACACTTATTCTTCATTATTTGATTGGTCAAGTTTGTGATTTTGATAGCCATATAGTTATAGGTACAAATGTACATATACGTATACAATTACATAGGTGTATGTATGTATGTATATATATGTACACTGTCTTTTTATATGTACCATATACAAATGTGTGACGAATTTGCTGATTTGTATACATTCTGGTCAAGACTGTTGGATTGTGGTTTCTATATATCTGAAAGAGTTTGTAAATGGTTGTATATATTGTTATTTTATACTATACAGGGGGCAAGAAAACACAATAAAATTATTTAAAAAATTCAGACTTATGACGACGGTTCTCTTGAAGAACTGTCTCATAGGGATTCCTTTACTACGGTTTTGAGCTATAGTAAAAGATATCTACATACAATTGCGGTCAAATACATGATGCTTGATAACCGTAGTTAAAGGTCGTTTGAACCAGTAGTTAAAAGTGGTTCCTGTAATACTGTAGCCTGGACAACATATACTTAAAATATCATATTTGATGTCCATGCTACCGTTGCAAGAACTCAAAGCAAGCAATATAGTCATAAAGACAAGAACAAAACTCAATCCATTAAAAAGCATCACTTTGGGTAAATATAGGACCAGGATATAGGCTATATCCTTGAGTTTTGATTGAGATCAACAAAACTCAAGTACCTAAAGAAACAAATTTTCCATAAGAAATAGAACAAACATACAAGGATCATAAATGAGAAAGGAAATCAAATTTAACATTGGTGACTATTCTTAGCTCCCGCTTCTCAACTTAGATATTTTTGGTATAAATCACTAGTTTAGCAGAAATACTAAAAAGGTTTCTCCCCTTCCATTGGACAACTTAGTCCCTTTGATCCGTATCGAACAATGATCTATTACAGGAAAGCGTTAAGGTGAGAAATACTAAAAAGCAAGCTGCATTTACTAGAAACAAGCAAAAATATGGATATCCATCAATAAAATGTTATTATAATAATATTCTTATCGAGTTAATATAATTTAATGGTTTATGTCCTATTTTCCCCCTTTGGACTGATCTTTAGTATATATGATCTCCTGATGGTCAACCTTAAAATGCAATTCTTCAAAATTGGCATATTCATTTTCGAGAGAAATTCCCAAGGAGAAGGGTAGGGTCTCCTTAACAAACTCACACATATCTTCACCATCCCCACCAGTAATGTGCCTCTTCCCTCGAAGAACAATAGACCACTTATCATTGGTCGGGTCCTCAACATAGAACACTTGTCTTCCTTGCGATGATATAAAAAATTGATCCCCTTTATTCTATTATCTTATGAGATCGACCATCGTGAATCCAATCTCATCAACTCGGACACCGTTGTTATTGTCAACCCATTTGTACCAAAAATCGGGCTCTTAGAAGTCAACATAGTCTAGCACCCATATATCCTCAATGACCCCGTAATACGACATTTTAGCTCGAAACATGAAGAGCATGAGCCTCTAATGTGACCATTATTTTGCAAGGTGCTCCTATATCCTCGTCTGTTTATATAGAAAGAGAACTTATTGATGTCATACCCACCGTAAGTTATGCCATAAACTGGGCCCTCTAGCCAAGCTTACTAATGTTTGGGAGATATCTTCTTGTGAGTCTCCTCATTGGCTAGTGATGATTCCATCTCTCGAACCAGTTGCAAAATGTGCGATTATGCCGGGCTTAGACCCATCTCTTATTTCTTCCTTGGTACTCGTATGTTTTTAAGAGACTTGTGCCTATCAACGAATGACTTCACTTTAATACTATTTTGAAGAATATAAGGATGTGCTTGATCCCTCACATCACGACTGATTATTTCAATCATCGACCTAGTTTCCCTACCCAGTGATCTTCCCCATTAATTAATATTTAGGAATACCAGTTATGAAGGTTTTCTCTTGAGAGTCTAAATCACCCTAGAGGGGGTGAATAGGGTAAAAGGAAATTTTGCGGAATAAAATGATTTTCTATAAAATATGAACTTAGAAAATAATTTTGAGTCTAGAATGAACTCGAAAGGTATAGGCGAGAAGATACGTGGAAACCCTCCTGGGGCAGAAAACCACGGACAGTATCAATCCAAAAATCAAGTCAAATCCACTATTTTGAATCCATAAAATACAAGGTCTAACTCTTACGAATTGCTCCCTTAGAGAATTCAATACAAGTTTTCCTAGACACAAAAATTCTCTTATATATTCTAGTACTTCCTATCTAAAATAACCTTTATAGCAAGGGGCAACCGAGCTGAGTTAATCCCTATAGCTCGGTCAAGGGACTTTATAAAGAATTGAAGCAAGTAAGAGTGATTGCAAGACTTCTTCTTTTAAACTCAAAAAGTAAGAACTTCAGTACAAAGTTGAAAGCTAAAGATTGAGAGAGTATGATTAGAATTCAATTTCAGCAATCTTCAAGTCTTGTAGGATGACATCTATTTATACTCAACAAGGCGAGTAGCCGTTGTGACTAAATATGGACTCGGGAAGCTTCACTAATCATTATAATAGATAGTCCGAGTCCCTCGTAAAAGGAGTCGTGTAAATATAAACATTGTGCTTTGGTCCTTGGCTCAAAAGGTAGTCCAACCCATTAGTTGTGACTCGAAATCTGGGGTGGAGACAATACTTAGACTCAAAGTTAAAGTTTACCGGATTTGGTAACAAACAACCCCGACACGAGTGTCTAAGCCTCGTACCGAAACAAGTACTTTTCTATCCGATGATGTTTAACGGTTAGAAGCCGGTTGCTTTTGCTTTTCAAAATGAGATTAAAATAATTTAATCAACCTGCAAAAGCAAACCAAAGTGGTACTCAAAGTATAAAAATACTTTCGTCCAAGATTAGGAAAGGATAAAAACTAATTCAAATAATTAAGCACTTAATTATCCTTAACTTAAGAAAATAAAATTTTCTGAGTCTAATATTCATTAAGTTCTAATTCCATTTTGTGTTTATCATTTAGATGAATAATACATTAAAATTATATAGACACATTGCACCAAATTGGTTAGGTAAGTAATTTTAGTTAATAAATATGACTTAGAAAGATGAATTAACGCAGTAATTCTTTTCCAGTGAATATAATAAGTTAGAACTCAGAATAAGGTATGCATGTGAAATTATTTAGTCATGATGATTGTCCGAGTTATATCCGAGTGGGTCGAGAAACCTAGAGATGTGTGTTTTACGCCGGAACCGCTTTCGAGTAGTTCGGACAATATTGAAAACTTAAGGATGAGCTTCTTAAAGAGTGAGAATGACTTGAATTCAAAACTATAGAGAGATAGAGAGTTATACCTGAGTCTTCAATGTCCCCCTTTTTGATGAAAGGCATTCAACACTTATAAAAAGAGTTAGAAGTTCATATAGTTATGTTTTTATGGCTCAAGAACGAATGACTGTAAGATGTTCTTGGTAGAAATAAGTTAGAATTTGTTATCGAGCAAACTGATGCTAAAAGTAAATATATCAAAGTGGAGATATATATCAAATTATTTGTCAAAGTAAGTGAAATAGATATGATCAACTATCAAAGTAGAAAAAAATATGAATAGCGCGACTCAATGATGCTCGAAACAACTTAATTTCATTACTTAGAAAAATAGATACAAAGACATATAAATAGTAAGTTAAAAAAAAAAAAGCTCCCCCAAAACCAACTAATTATCTCTTCTAGAATTCTCTTGGATTTCTCCCTTATGCATTTCATAAAAAATAGATAAAGTGGAAAACAAAGGAGATACAAAATTATTGGACAAAAATAAATTGAAAATCAAGAGGGGGTGGACTAGTGTGAGTAGAGGAGGAGAAACGAGGACCCTTTCTTCTACGTGGCAACCTTGAGATGAAGTCTGCGGACGTGGAATAGGTGGTAGGAAGAGAGGAAGTTCTTGTTCTTGAAGTGCAAACCTTTGTACTAGAGGTTCTTCTTCCTTTACTTCCTCTTCCGAGCCCTAAGCTTCTTCGACTTGAGAGGACCGCACGTAAGGTTGAGCCTGGGACCGACTAATATCCCCAACTTCTTTGAGGCGGACTCATTGTGTTCCGAGGAGATAATCTCAAATTCCTTTTCTCCTTGGCCTTCAGCTTAGCCTCGCTCCAACTTCTTCTTCTTCTTCTTTCTCGACTCCGAGTCGAAGAGCTGGAAGACTCGAGGACGATTCTAAGTCGAACTAGATTCCGAGTCCTCGACGGCCTTCGATCTACGCTCCCGGAGACGGGCTGATCAAGTCTTGCTACCTCTTGATGACTTCTTTCAGCTCGGAGACCGGAGCTTGACTCTAATCTATCTACCTCTCAGTCGTGATTTAAAGCTGAGTTAGAATAGGCATGAAAGCTCGGAATGCACCAAGAGTTGATTGTAACTCTTTAGTGAGAGCAGACAAATTGTGAAGCCACCTTCGAAGTAAATCCGTAGAAGGGCGAGGCTTGGAAGAAGATGGACCGACTACCAAAAGAGGAGTTTCTAAACTCTTTTATAAGTCCGAGAAGGAGGAGGTGGAAGTTTAGAAGAATGGATCCAAACACCAAGTGAAGTTTCCTAGTATCCTAGCTTATTAGCTCAGCCCTACCTACGTAGACGAGCTGGCTTAAGACATTGGAGAGGATCATCTAGAAGATCCACACTAAAGCGAGTAAAAACAACACTAAGTAAAGCTCCGAAAGGAAGGGGGTTTCTTCCGATCCGAAGGAACGAAGCGATTTACTCGATGATGAAAGGGAAGAGGTCAACCTCATACCCTTCTAGAATATCATAAAAAACTTTAAGCACCTTGTTGTTGGGGTTCTCCTTGGATGGATAAAATGAGAACACAATTCTCATCAAAATAAACCATAAAAGTCCGGCTTCGGACCTCATTTGAGTCACGTAAAAGTTCTTTCTAGATTTAAGGATGACTCGGCATACTTATCAAAGAAATCATTAGCGATTTCATTGAAGGGGATAGGATTTAAGTTTAGAAAAGAGTCCGACCTCAAAGAGTTCATGGAGAAGAGAGAGATTAATGCGAATAAAATTCCCCGAACCAAAGAAGAGATCATGTTTTCTCTTCCAATCATGTTAAAGTATAATTTAGAGACAAGATGGGGGTAGATGTAATCACAAAGGCATAGGTACTTAAAAGTTCATCTATTGAGAAAAGGTTTTATCCGTGAAAGTTTAGTGGATAAAAGGAATTTTTCTTTGAGAAAATAGTGTTGGGCAACAATTTGTTTTGGCGCAGCAAAGGCGAGAGCCTTAACTTTAGAAGAATCCCTTTGTAGATTCTCAAACTAGGTGGTTCACGTTCTAGCCTTTCCGGTGGCTAACCCTCCTTTAATGGCGCTTCCTCTCTTAGGCATGTTGAGAGAAAGAGACATAATTTGTTTTGAGAAGGAGAAAGACTGAGAGAGTGAACGAGTGAGAAAGAATAGAGAGTAGAGAAGTAGAAAATCTGAGTTTGAAGAGTGTCCGAGCAATGATTTCGAGTTCGGAGTTGAGAGTGAAAGAGAGTGAAAGATAGTAAAGTGAATGAATCAGGATGAATAGAGGCTATTTATAAATCAATAGCTCTCATAGAACAAAGGCCTTATTGACTCAAGATCGAGAGTAACAGACTAGCTGACCCTTTAATGTTCCAAGTGTCTAACAATTACTTCTTGAAACTACTTCCTTCCAAAGGCTAGTTTCTTAACCGTTCGCATGAGAAAGAAAGAAAAACGATTTTCGAAAATATTTCCAAGATTCTTTATTGATTTAGAGATGATCTTAGAATTTTATTGTCCATTTTTCTCAAAATCGAGTCCGACTCGGTGACGTGTATGAGGTGCTCGTAACACACACTTAGAAACCTAATAACTTATAGCTCGGTTTCATCATATTTTAACCGATACACTAGTTTTTCACTCGGAACATCTAATAAATAGTTAAGCTCATAAATTCTCATGCAATCACTCAATTAATCATGAATTCATTATGCCAAGTTCATTCTTGATAAAGCAAAACTGATCTTCACTTAGAAGCTTTATGAAGATATCAACTAATTGAAATTTGGTAGGAATAAATTCAAGTTCAATATTACCTTTTTCAGAGTGGTATCTCGGAAAATAATATTTGACCTCAAAGTGCTTTGTTTTTTAATGTTGAACTGGATTCTTTGTAATGTTGATGGCACTTTGATTATCACACTTGATGGCTATGGATATGAATGATAGTCCTAGATCCTTCAAGTGTTGCTTGATCCATAAAATCTGAGCACAAGCGAGCTCCAGCTACTATGTACTTTGCCTCATTTGTTGATAGAGCAACTGAATTTTACTTCTTTGAGTGCCGAAGCTGAGTGATTAACCCGTAAATAGACGTGCTCCTGATGTACTCTTTCTATCAACCTTGTATCTAGCATAGTCAGCATCTTAGTATCTAGGGAGAGTTAGACTTAAGTTTTTGGAATACCGGAGACCGAGTGTATGAGTTCCTGCAAGATATCTAAAACTTCTCTTCATCGCAATGAGATGTGATTCTTTTGGATTAGCTTGAAATCTTGCACATAGACAGACACTAAACATAATATCTCGGCCTACTAAATGTGAGATAAAATAGAGATCCTATCATACCTCCGTAAAGTTTCGATCTACAACTTTACCTTTCTCATCCGAGTCCAATTTGGAACTGCTACTCATTGGTGTTGTTGCATGTTTGACATCTTGTACCTTATACTTCTTGAGCAGTTCCTTGGTGTACTTGGACTAATGAACATAAACGCCATTTTTCTCTTGTTTGATTTACAATCCAAGAAAGAAATAAAGCTCTCCCATCATACTCATTTAGAACTCCTATCTCATCAACTCAGAAAATTCTTAGCATAAAATTTCATTAGTAGCTCCAAATCTAATGTCATCAACATAAATATGAATAATGAGAAAATCATTCCCCTTAGTTTTTGTGAAAAGATTTTTGTCAATAAGACCTCTTTTGAAATCATTTTCAACTAAGAAGATGCTTAATCTTTCATAGCAAGCTCTAGGAGCTTGTTTCAAACCATACAAACCTTTTTGCAATTTGAAAACATGATTAGGAAATTAAGAGTTTTCAAATCCAGGGGTTGCTCAACATAAACTTATTCTTGAATATAACCATTAATAAATGCACACTTTACATCCATTTGATATAATTTAATGTTCATGCTTGGATGCAAAAGCTAAAAGAATTATAACTACCTCAATCCTAGCAACAGGTGCAAAGGCTTCCCCACAATCGATTCCCTCTTCTCGATTATATTTATGAGCAACTAATGTACCTTTGTTCCGACTACTAATCCTCCATCATGTAGTTTGTTTTTGAATACCCGTTTAGTTCCTATAACTGGGTGGTCGGAAGGTCATTTGGTCGAGTTCTAACTTGGTTTCTTTCAAATTGAGATAGTTCTTCTTGCATGGCTTCGTAACGACCCCTCCCTAAGAAAATAATTAACCTTAAGTGCATTAAAAAAAAATTAGCTCTGAGCGCGTGCATTTCGAATTCTCAAATATTTTCATATTACTCATGTGTATGTACGTATGTGTACATATATATATATATATATATATATATATATATATATGTCAATGTTGTTTAAAATGCAGGAACCGGATGATGACAACGACGACGCATAAACATATTTTATAAATTTTAATGGCTCATAAGATAATTAGCATTATTATGTAGCTAATTTATTTTGAATCTTAAAAGTCCTTAAACGAATAAAATTAATATAATTTGTATAAACTTAATATTACTAAAAATAAAAATTCTTAGATTAAGATAAGTTTAATGAGAAAAATAATAAGTTTAGAAGATTAGGAAATATTGAGGATGAGTGAGTCGGGTTAGAATTAGCACTAATGAGAATTGGGCCGGATGCTTAAGTAGGGTCAACCGGCCCATTCGGAGGAAGGCTAGAGGAGGGGGTGTATAAAAGCATAAGTTAACCTAGGGCTTCATTATTCTAACCTAAAGTCGATTAATCCCTCACTCTCTCTCTCTCTCCCTCTCCAGCCTTCGTCCCCTCTCCCTCTCTCTCTACCACCGAGCCCTCCTCCGCTCTGCGCCCTTCCTGTTTCGCCGCCGATCGACAGCACCGGCGGCCCTCTCGCCACGCCGACAGCCACCACCACCATCATCACCATCTTCGTCGATTCCCCCATCAAACACCCAAAACCCTATTCCTTTTTTTCGCTTGCCTCCACCGTCTCCCTCTTTCCGTTCATCTCAGCCCACTGGAGACGCCACCCCAACACCACCGACAACCACCGTCACCTTCTACTACCCTACGGTCGTCGTCCCAGCCATCAAACGCCAGCCCACCGCCGGCAATATTGCTGTTCTGCGCTCGCTCCTGCCTCGGTTTTGCCCGGTGGTCACGGTTTCTTCGGCCTCCAAACCCTGTCCGGCCTCGGCCGCCTCTATCGACCACCGGCGCCGCTCATCGCCACCGACGACGCCGCAACCGCAGCCAGGCCGCTTCGTTCAGCCAACTCCGATCCTCAAACCACCACCCTCAACCACCTCAAAACCCCTCAAAAATTAATCCCCGTCCACTTTGGTTCTAGGGTAATTTTCATCTTTTGATTTAATTTTTTAAGAAGTGAATTTCGGTTTCAGTTCATTTAATTTTAGGTTAATTTTTCAGATTCAGTTTTTCATTTCTTTTAATTTAAGTGTTTAAGTTGTATTAAGTCATTATTTTGTGTTATCTGTTTGAAGATTAAAGTTTGCTCATGGTTATGGCATATATGTGACTGATTCATGGGTTTTGAGAGGATTTGGTGATAATTGATGACATTTGGATGTATTAAAATTAAAAACAAATCATGGACAATCCTCGTATGAGGGACATTTATGGACAATCCCTGTATAAAGGGGGATTAGGGACAACTGCTGGATAAAGGACATTCAGAAAGTGATTTTGAGTCAAGAATTACTTTTGGTTAGGCAAATAATTATTTGACCTAATGAGAAGATTGAGAAAGAGATTAATGGTGATTTTTGATTCTGGGGAGTAAGTGAACCTGGAGTTTGAGGATTAACACTTTTGGACCCTTACAAAACAAATAAGGTTAAAAAGTGGTACATAAAAATATGAATAAAGGAGATAAATGTTCAGTATATTAATTGGAAGAAAATTATGTATATTTGAGGTTACCTCGCGCATATATATAAATGTATGCAAATATTTATATATGTGCTTAGAAGAAAGTTATATATATATACTTTAAAGTTGCTATAAATATATATATATATATATATATATATATATATATATATATATATATATATATATATATGCATACAGTTATACATGCATAGTAAAATAAGATAAATAAATTGTGTGAATCAAGAACCTCATTAGTATTCCTTAGTAAAAGCTAACTTTATTAATTTTCATTTCAAGCATGTTTGAAATGATTTAATAAATAAATAAGCCATAAAAATTCAGTTTATTAATAAAACTCCTATGTCCTTAATTAAGGTCATCAAACACCAGCGTCGTACGTTCATCCGATTCCGCCCGAAAAGAAAAAGGAGGAACGTCGGCAGAAGGTACGTTCATTGATCGTGCCCTTCAATGTTTTATTTACAAATCAAGGCCGTATATGGCTAACATTAACAACAATAAAGAATTGTTTGCAAATAATATTTGCCATCATTAATATGGACCCGCCCATCAAGTGCCATTATTTGGTACGCCCAATATCCAGGTTGGTAACCCCGTAACGGTTAACCGCCTTCAACCGGACTATCCGATTGGTCCGGGTGTGTGCACATGCGTCTAGGGGAAACCCGATGATCGTAAAGGGATCCATTCAGATAATTAATCGATAACAGCTTTACATTATTCACTCCCCATTATTTACAAATGAATTGAAATGCATGCGCTCAACTTAATTATTTCATTACTATTATTTTACCGCATGATAGTGAACGTATTGAGTTTCGACTCACATTGCGAAAATATTTCCTTGTTTTGTTTTAGGTAAGAATAGTGAAGACGGCAAATCATAGAAGAATCGTGTTCGAGGCTTAGGGGCTCGGCTCGCCATGATAACCTTTTGGAGACTCGTACATAGTGTCGTGGGTTAGAGCTAGTGAATGTTGGGTTACCCCGTACTTTTGTTCGGCTTTGTACATATTATAGTTTCCTTTTGTTGTTGATCTGTTAAATAGAGTAATCTAAGTCGAATAGTTTAGTATCTCGACTCTCGTTAGCCTTGCCCTTTCCGCTGGTAAGGGCGGCGGTGACGTTCCTAAACCTTTTTCCGCTGCGCTAATCGGTGGTTAGCGGGTTGCTTAGCCTAAACTAGTGATTATGAGTTGGGGGTGTTACAGCTTCTACCCATTCAGGTTCAAATAGGGCTTCTAGTACATTTTTAGGTTCAATTAATGAAATGAATGCTGAAAATGCACATAAGTTTTGCAATGAAGAACGAGTTCTCGGGTAGGTGACTAGATGCATATTGGAAAGCTTTACATGTCCTCCGGTTTACCGGATTTGATGGTTGAATGTTCTATTCTTTAGCTGGTTCAGACTTGTTGATTTTCTTCATTAGCTTGTTCTTTAGTGGTCCGAGCTTGTTCTCGAACTAGCTCATTCTAAGTTGGCTCAGCTTCTTTTTTCTATTCATTCCGAGCTCAACCTCCACTAGGTCATCTTCCTCTCAATTGAGCTTGAGATCCGAGAAGGTGGATTCACTTATCCTGCCATGATCAATTTCATTAAAGATAACGTGGATACTTTCTTCCACTTTGTTAGTTCCCTTATTAAAAATTTGATAAGCTTTGTTGTATGAAGAGTAACCAAGAAAGATACCTTCATTTGACCTAGCATCAAATTTGGTCAAATGTTCCTTACCATGGTTATGCACAAAGAATTTACATCCGAATGGTTTGAAGTAGGAAATGTTAGGCTTTTTCCCTTTGTATAGCTCGTCGGGTGTTTTCGCAGAATGGGTCAAATGAGGCATTTGTTGAGAGTATAGTTTTGTTGTATTTATCGCCTCAAGCAAAGAAATAGTAAGATAGTTCATTTTCAATCATCATTATCCTTTTTATTTCTTCAAGAGTTCTGTTCTTTCTCTCTACTACTCCATTTTGATGAGGAGTTCTAGGAGCTAAGAAGTTGTAGGAGATGTCATTTTTGTCATAAAAGTCTCGCAAATTCCGAGTAGTCGAACTCCTTTCCATGGCCAGCTCTAATTCTCTCGATCCGAGTCTCAAACTCCACTTTTATTTTCCTCGCAGATCTTAGTGAACTCATTGAAGGCTTTATTTTTGTTCACACCCGGGTAAAACGTGAGTAATCATCAACAATAACTTGCACATATGATTTACCTCCTAAGATTTTAACGTGAATTTCACCTCACAAATCCATATGTATCAATTCAAGCATTTTGGATGTAGACTCGTCTTCGAGTGGCTTAAAACATGATCTAACCTATTTCCTTTTGTCCATGTATCACGGTTTGTATATTTCTTAAATGAACAATTAGGCGAGTCCTCCGACTAATCAATGAGATGCAAGTTTCTTGATAGTATGCATGCTGATATGACCGAATCTATGATGCCATGTCCATGAATCATCATTCAAAGAAGCTTCTAAACATAAAAAATCTTGACTGGGATCGGAAAGAGGTTACCTAACGTTAGATCCGAGAGCTATGTCTCTTTGGTAGCTGCATCGAAATGAAGCGGTTGGCTCGAGTGAACCTTACCTCTTGACCTTTGTCACATAGTTGAGAGATACTCAAAATATTATATTTTAGCCACTTGACAAGATATACTAAACTAACTGAACTCGCCTCCTTGACTAAGTCTTCAAATTCCAACTATCTTGCCCTTGCTATTATCTCCGAATATGACTTTTCCTCCTTTCGTCTCTTTAAGTTCCGAGAAGAGTCTTGAATCTCCACACATCCGGCGTGAACATCCACTGTCTACACACTAGTAACCTTGTTGTTTCTAAGTTACCTGCAAAACATAAACAAACTAACCCTTCTCACTTCCTCTTACAAACCTAGCAATTGTCTTTACTGTTGTCTTTTTCGAGAATGAGCACTTTTGGGAACCCAGATTTGAATAATTTTGGGTTTGGTCTAATTTTAAGTTTTCTTTCTTGAGAACTCGACTTTGTGTCTCTTTCTTTTGAAATCCTTTCTTTTTATAAACAGAGTTGAGAGGATTTTTCATAAGAGCTAGTATGGGCTCAATTCCTTTTCTTTTTGAATGAATAGGACTATGGTTAGCCTTCCCGAACTTAATAGTTCTAGAATTAGCTTTAAAAAGATTTTTGTCGGCATTATCTTCCTCTTCAAGCATTGTAACCAAGTCCTTTTTGAAAAGGAGACACATTGAGAACTAAGTAATAGATCAAGGTTTTTCTAACCTTGAGTATGTTTTAAAACCAACTCTTGTGACTCATTGAGCTTTTGTTTCAACTCGCTCATTCTCTATTCTCGAGACACTCATACTCATTGTTATTATCTTGAGTACTAGTATCAAGCACCTTCAGGTTTTATCTCGGTTTTTCTTAATCATTTTTCAAAGAAATGTTCTTAGTATTGAGAACCTTTAATTTCTCTTTAGATTCGAAGATTTAGAATTGGACTTCTCCTCCAAAGTAAATATATATATCGAGAAATATCATGCTTGGAGCATTTGAGAAAGTAATTGATTACCTCTTGAGGATCTGTTTCCTCGGTGTCCGATGTATCGCTTTCTTACTCGGATCCATCTTCCGAGTCCGATAGAGCCATTAGACACTTTGATTCATCATCTCTCCTCCAAAGTAAAAATATATCTAGCAATATCATGCTTCTAGCATTTGAGAAAGTAATTGATTACCTCTTGAGGATTTATTTCCTTAGTGTCCGATGTATCGCTTTCGACTCGGATCCATCTTCCGAGTCCGATAGAGCCATTAGACACTTTGATTCATCATCAATGTCATCATCTTCTTCCGACTCATCATCACTCCAGGTGGCTACCACAACCTTTTTCTTCTTTTTGTCCTTTTTCCTCTCTCGGACATTCTTTGACTATATGCTCTTTCGTTGCCATACTCAAAATAACTAAAGTTGTTAGTTAAAGACAAATTTTAAGAAGATGAGAATTTACCTTTTCTGTCATTCTTGTAGAACTCTGTCTTACCTTCTTCTACCACTTTTTATATTTCATCATTTTCTTAAATCCTCGAGCTAGAAGTGCCATGGGGTCTTCTTCAAAATCCGACGAGCTCGGACTTGGACCTGGTTCCTTTGATGCCTTGAGAGTAATGTTTCTTTTGGTGCTGACCTCAGCTTCTTCTTCCTCTAGATATAGCTCATGGGTGATCGGATGGTTATGCCCTTAAAGTGTTTGGAAAATGCGGCTTTGGCCCCCAATCTGTTTTTCCATTTAATCGTACCATTAATTAAGTAAAACCATGCAAAAATTTACCCATGGGGCTTATAAAAATTGATTTTAGCCAGTTTTTAAGTATTTTTTATTAATTTTCCAGGCGGTATTGGGTTTCGGCAGGTTTGGGTAGGTTTCGAGCAGGATTAGTCATTTATTGGGAATTAAAAGGGTAGAGCAAGCATTTAGGCAGCTCCCTCTAAGTTCCAGGCTTTTGAACTTGAGAGGAATTAGGGTTTGAGAGAGAAGGAGAGATCGAATTGGGATGGAAGGGAAGGTTGATTTTCGAAATTGGTTTGGGGGTTTTGTAGTTCATCAAAAGTAGACCACATTTAGCGGAAAATATGTCAAGTTCTCGCTGCTTGAAGCCCAATTCATGCATGCCGTTCTTGTCCTTGTTTTTTATATTGGCGGAGGTGATGCAAACGTGGGAAGAAATGCATAATTTTGACAAGCATGACAACCAAGAATCCTATGAGCAGGTTTGCGAGGTGCAAAAGGTTTGAAATGGTTGGGGGTTGCAATTATTTTAAATGGGTGGATGACTCTCTTTGTGACCACATAAGATCGATGGTGGTAGGACTGATTGTACAAAATGAAGTCCTTAGTCGAGATGTCTGAAGAACTGTAGAATTTGAAGCAACAAACAGCGAAGAAGAGAGAAGAATTGAAAAAGTTGAAGGGGAAGAATAAAAAGTTGAAAATGGAGGTCAATGGATATGTGAACAAAGAGAGGATGATTATGATTGTGATGATGTTATTCACTATTGTGATTGTCATTGTGTTTGGATTACTTGCAAAAGGGAAGAGTAGGTATTAGTAGGTGCATTTGTGGGTAAGGAATGAGTACTAAGATTTGATTTTGGAGAATATATTTTGTGTTGGAAGGATGGGTGAATTTTGGAGAATACATTTCATTAATTTGATCCGATTTAGGTGATTGTAAATTTTTGTGTTGGAGAAATGTATCTTTGGGGGAGGGGGACGACAATGTATTTTGGACTAACTTTTGTGTTCATGATCTAATGGAATGGAATGGAATGTTAAGTTTGATTTATATAATGCTTTTATGGTTAATGCATAATTTGTTTTATGTTGTGTGTTTATACTTAATGAAAGGAGCTTTTAATACTGAAAGGAAGACAATCTTATGGCATAACGATTACTGAGTGCGGAAGAGACTTTTTTGCTTTTTTAACTAGCAAGCAAAGCTAGAATATGATATCTCGAATATGATAACTAGCAAGCAAGCAAAGCTAGAATCCTCATAAACAAGATCCAGTCTAATACCTCCCACTTTTGTTACCCCCGTAGTACACACATAATCAATAAACCCTTGGCAGTGACTACTTTAAGTGGAAACTCACAAATAATACAATATAATTGTCATTGCAAATGATAAGCTGTTTTCAAAGGATAAACTACCCAAAACCCTTTACACATATACCCCAAAAATGACAAATCAATTGCAATATACATTTTGTACATGATATCCAAAAAGAAGATTGAGCATTTCAGTTTAAAACCAATGTTGTCCAAAAGAGAATATGTCTTATCTTTACCCTAATACATATACCCTACTACATTTGCCGACACTTGTCATTTATCAATGACAACATATGTCTTTGAGGAAATAAAACCTTCCTCATCCTGCCGGATCTTCTCAAAGGTGACATTGAAGTTGAAATTCACGAGCTGAGGTCTTTTTCTTCTCTTGACATGTTTGAGGCTACCGAGAGTTTGACAAAACAAAGGCAGATGATTGTTGTGTGAGCAACTTAGGAGTTGGCTAAGAGGAGGCATCCGCAATAGGGGCGGATGATGGTCTTCTCAGCTGGATGAAGTTAACTTAATTGGATTAGTGACCACTATAAAATTCATAAGTTAATTCATTAAAATATCTAACCATACTTGTAGCTTAGCTCTTGAAGCACCCTTGGCAATGACTGCTTTATGTGTCCTTAGACTTCTCCTTGTAGATGGCCCCCTATGTCTCTTCCTCCGGCATGTACAGGTGCATCATGTCATTGAAGATTGGTTTGTAACCAACATTATAAATATTGTAGTATCAAAAAAACTTAAAGTTAGATAGGGATACCTTATGAGGGTATGTCAAATAGTTATGCACTTCTTGACCACAAATAGAGCGAGTGCACTACACCTCCTTTCTTATACACTTTTCTAGCAGTCCTTGTCTCTCCTTTTTCAAGCCTTTTTTCCACAATTGATTCAATTTCTTCTTATATTTGAACTTTGATGCAGTGATTGGCTCCCACTTTCCTTTTCCCACATGCCCTCACCATTAAGGGGATGGAGAGTTGTGCATATGTGCTCCTCACCATCTCAGCTTTGTAACACTCATCAACATAGTTCACAAGGTCTAACCTCTCAAGCCTCATAACAGATATAGCATGGGGGCATAGATGCTACTTAGTTGCCAATGTCTACAAGAACAAACTTTTTCATTCATATCCACAATAAACCCTTCAATCCCATGCTTAACACTATACAACCCATTTCCAACCCGTAGTGCAATCTAAAATTTAAACCGATCTTTCTTGGTTTGTAGCTTAGTGATGATTCTAGAGCAGATTGGATGATCTAAAGATGTAGCACAGCTTTGTCTTTTAGTAATCCTATCCATCACATAATTATAAATATCATCAAGCATTGTCCGAATTGGCTTGTACCTAGCTGTAACAATACTCCCATTAATGATTTCTGTCATGTTATTGTCAACGGAATCACACTTCACTGTGGTGGAAAAGAAACTCCTTTAGAAATGTCTAGGATCCTTTCTTTCTAAATTGTTCCATGCAGCAAGGTCTAAGTTATGTATTTCTTACTTATACTTATTAAAATGCATCTCATTTGTGCTCTTAGCAAGATTCCAAAATGCATTCCTTTACATCAATCCTTTCCAAGTCTTCCTCAAATTAGCATAGACATGTCTAGCACAAAGACTATTCTCAGATTTTGGAAAGAGAGTTGATACAACGAGTAATAAGACCCTATTAAGAAAACAATGTTGGTAATACATTATATAAAAATGCATGCATAAAATTTAAATAAATCACTAAATATATAGTGATTCTAACCTTTGCTGATGAAAGATTATAACCCAACCATCCCCATCACCAATATGCATGTCTTCAATTAAGTACTTAGTAGACCATGTTCAACTAACAAGCATTCTTCACCTGAGATGCACCCCAAGTTATAGGGAACATTAATTATTTACATCCCTACCTACAACCTCATAGACTTGAACATTCCATGGTCCTTTAATGAAACATGCATCAATGGACAACACTTACCTGTATCCTATTAGGAATCCTATCTTTAGGCTCACCACACACATGTACAATGATTTGAAAATATACCCCTCCTAAGCTTTGGTTGTTGCAAACTTGATTTTTGACCTAGGTGTCTACGAGTTAGCCCCCACTTTGACTAAGTCCGAAAGACGAAGGTCAAAGTAGACACTAAAGGGTACAACCTGGTACTCGCGTTGCTTTGGAATCCAATTGAATTGATGTGTATTGATTTTTGGTTTGAACTTTAACAAGGGATCCTAGACTTGACTAATGAAGTCCGATGTCCAGCTAGTCACCTGCTGAACTTGGCTAATCAAGACCTGAATCTCGGATTGGTGAGCCTAAACTTGACCATGTGCTTAGTTTGAAACTTCTCGGGAGATTAAACTTGACTCGAGTAGTAAAGTCCGAAGTCCAGCTAGGGTGTCCGAACTTGACCGCTTCGGGATCTAAAGTTCAGCTAGGTATCCTAAGCTTAGATATATTACCATCCCGAAGCTGAGAGAGTAGGCATAAACTCGGATCGTTCTTGGTCCGAAGCTTGGCTAAAATTTTCCGCACTAACGGTTTTGTTAGCTAATAATCAAATGTAAATAGTTTCAAGTGTTACTCGAAGATGATTTGTAATTAGATCGTGTTTCAAATACAGTTCCTTAGCTTGGCCATGGAGATCCTGAAGTCTTAGCATTATGTCTAAAACTACCACGATCGGGCCCGAAGCTCAACGAAGGGATGTCCGAACCTTAACCGCTATTGGGCTTGAAGCTCGACGAGGATGTGTCCGACCCTTGACCATTGTTGGGCCTAAAGCTCGACTTGGGTGTCCGAACCTTGATCGCTACTCGGGCCCGAAGCTTGATCGAGTTGTGTTTAAACCTTGACCGCTCTTGCGTCCGAGACTCGACTAGGGTGATGTCCGAACCTTGATCGTTGTTAGGCCTAAAGCTCGACAGAGTGTCCGAACCTTAACCACTGCTGGGCTCGAAGCTCGACTAAGTTATGTCCGAACCTTGACCGTTGTTAGGCCCGAAGCTTGACTTCTATCGACTTTCGTCATAATAGGGACAATTGCTTATCTTTATGTAGAAATTCTTGCCTAGACTTGGTCGTTGGATAACCTAAAATCTAGGGAACGCTTGCTTGAAAACATGATGTTCCATGAGGTTATGTGCCTCATTTCAGCTTTTAGTTTATGTGCTAATAGCTCCTTTGGTTGTATGGTAGAAGATTTAGGTCTCCTCTTGAATATTCTTGGATTTATATGATCCATTTGATCGTGAGCCCCCATGTTCTTCTTGAGTGATTGTGTCTAGCTTTTCTCGAATGTTGGAGACTTCTTGGTTGAATTCTTTGAAGGTGGTAATGTCGGGGCCTTTTTAATGCCGACTTGATGGTTGATGCCGCTTGTTTGAATAATTCCTTATAGGATGCTTTGTTATTAATTTTTTTATTTTTAGAAGTTTGACTCATGCACAAGAGATGTATGTATGACTTTATTCTAAAAACAAATGTATTCTTTTATTAAGATGATGCAAAAAGTTCATAAAGACAAAGACAAAACTACACTTTAGCGCCCACTCCCTAAAGTAAAGTCTAAACAAGGTAGGTCGCTTGAACTATGATGTATTGTTGCCGATGGATCGTAAACCATGGACTTGATATCAGAATGGCATGCTTCTCGATTTGACTTTTGCTCCTCCGATTAAGGTAAAGTGGCTTTTTGGGAATCGAAAATGGGAATTAGGATTAGGATTAGGATTGGGGTCGAACCTCATGGGCTTCCTACGTATCCGCTATAGTGGAAATCGAGCGTTCGTAGTTTAAAAAGGAAACGATTTGGGTTGGTTTTTTCTTAAATTTTTGAAAGGCAGGAAAAGGAAATAAACATGGAACAGAGCTGAAAAGGGAAATGCAGAATTTATTAGCATCCTTGATGAGTGATGGGCTCATTGGATGATCTTCTAGCTGGTTGAAGCTTCTATGGACGTCTCCTCTTCTTCAATGAGCATGCCAGCATCTCTCGAGTGTTTTGAAGTCCATGATAGGCAAGAACTTCAGTGCTGATGATGGACAGAGTTGCAAGTTCTTGATGATGATTCTAACCCGATCCTTCTCGGATGGTCGATTTGTCATATAGGCAGCCTTTGCCCTCTAGCGGGTGAGGAAGTCGGTGAAGCTTTCATCATCTCTTTGCTTTATCAACTCTAGATCTTGAAGAGATACCAGTATTGTAGGAGTATTGATATAAGAACTCCGGCAAAGATCCGTCCAATTTATGACCTTTTGTGGGTGGATAAGACTCGTACTATTTCATGATGTCTTCACTAAACGTCCATGAAAAGATGACATGGTATGTTTCGTCCGGTACATTATTTAGAGTCATTGCCCCTATAAAGTTCCTCATGTGGTGATGAGGGTTTTTAGTCCCGTGGAACTTGATTTAGGCATGGTGAATTTTAGGGGCAATTTACCTTTAGGGATTGAAGTCAATCTTAGCTTCCGGCTTTGTAGCAGACTCCTTGAACAAGGTCATGATGGGAGTTTGTTCTAGCTAGTGGGCCATTTTTTGGGAGGATTGTGTTTTAACCTTGGGCAGCACATTGACATTACTAGTAAAGGTGTGGGACGTACTGGTGTGGCACATGCTAATGTGAGACGTTTTAGTGTTAATCGTACCGGTGTTAAAGCGAGACTTCTTATTTTTTAACCCCTTTAAGCTAGAGTTCTGAATTTGAGTTGGATTATCTATCCTTCATCCCAAAAGAGTAGGTGTTCAGGATTGGCTCATGAAAATTTAGGGAGATAGGGCTTAAGTGCTTGATCCGAGGAACAACTCGATCCTAAGAGAAAAGGAAATGATATACTCTTTATTTGGATGCACATAAAGAATGTAAACCGACCAACATGAAATGCGATGATGCAAATGGAGTTCCTTAGATTGGGATGAATTTGATTGGCTAAATGCAAATAAAGACTCACCTAATTTGAGATGAATTTTACTTGGGCTAGATGCGAATAAAAGACTCTACTAATTAGAGATGAATTTGACTTTCCCTAATGTGAATATAAAATGAATGGATTCACTTTAATTGAGATTATTTTTAGACTTGCCTTAAATGAGATGATTTTTACTTTAACTAATGAAATGAAATGAATGGATTCACCTATTTGAGATGAATTTAAAATTTGGCTAATGAAATAAATGCATTCACCTAATTTGAAATGAAATTTATTTTTGGCTAAATGCAAGAATAAAATGCAAATGCGAGACTCACCTAATTTGGGATGAATTTAAAATTTGGTTAAATGCAAAATGCACGTCCCTATTTTGAGATGAAATTTATTTTTGGATAATGCAAAATGGACTCACCTATTTTGAGATGAATTTTATTTTTGGCTAATGCAAGATTGGACTCACCTATCTTGAGATGATTTTGACTTTGGCTAAACGCAAAAAGAATGCAAATATGGACTCACCTATTTTGAGATGAAATTTGAATTTGGCTAATGCAAGATTGGACTCAGCTACTTTGAGATGATTTTGACTTTGGCTAAATGCAATAAGGAATGCAAATATAGAATCACATATTTTGAGATGAAATTTATTTTTTCGGCTAAAAGGACTCACCTAGTTTGGGATGAAATTTATTTTCGGCTAATGTAAAATGGAATGCAAGATTAGACCAACCTAAAAGGGGAAGGTAATTTTGGACTTTTAGCTAAGATGCACAAATTGGACCGACTCAAAAAGTTTTTTTTTTTTTTTTGGCACCCATATAAGGATTATTTAGTAGACCTCGCTAAACCGCTAACGACTCACAAGAGAAGGGTTAAATAACAAAAGCAATCACACTCGTTCAAGCAAGCAAATGAAGACAAGGTGCCACCTAATAGTCAAAAGATCTATGGTCAAAAGAGGTTTAGACTAGGTAGGATACATGGTGACTCATACTCGAGGATTTAGTCTTCCATGTAGGGCATGGCAAGAAAAATGATAGAGTCCTCTCGTGCCTCTTGGTAAACCAAGAGCGCATACTATGATGGAAGAGGCACCGCCTCCATTGGCAATCAAACCTAGTTGGGCCTACATGGGACGCAATAGGAGCCTCTTACTAGAAGTGTTCACAAGGGGTAAAATAAATTTGTCCTATGGTCCAACAACGAAATAAACTATGTTCAAAGGGTTGCTAAATGTAGGATGCCTAATGCAAATACATTATTAAAACTCACTACTCAAAATTTCAAGTTTTGCACTCGAATAAGTGATTTATCCCCAGTGGAGTCCCTACTGAACACTCGGACTTTATACTTACACTTTTCCGAGTTCCATCGAGGAATTAGGTATAAGACTTCATCTTTTATAGGGTTTTGATTTCAAGTCATTCCATGTGCCTTAGAAGCTTTTCCGAGTGATATAACATTTTCTCCGAGTGTTATAGAAAATATTATATATGTCTACGCTTGACTCGACCGACTCGGAAAGCATACTTCTACATGCCACTTCACACTCGGTTCTAAGTCACTCAACGCTCGAAATATCGCATGTTCAAACACTTTATTTCACGCACATAAACTCGAGTCCGACTTAGTGTTCCAAGAATTACCATGTTAATTCATTCTTCTAAGTCAAGCATATCTTGTTTGAACTTGTTTAGTCTAGATCAAGTTTGTTTACTCGATATTCTTTATCTAAATTGATTCTCTTTTAGATCGACTCGGATGGAATTTGAGTCTCATGGATATTAGACTCGAAAATTCCATTCCTTTTCCGACTCGGATAATTAATCACTTAATTATATTAATTACGTTATTATCCGTGTCTAATATTGGACCAAAGTATTTTATACTTTGAGAACCAAATTGATTTACTTTTGCAGGTTATTCAAACGAGGCTAACCAATTTTTGAATTACAAAAGTAACCGGCTTCAAAACATCAAATCACCAAGCAGATAAGGCTTTTTCTACCTCCGACCTAGCCCCGGATATCGTGTCGGGGTTGTCTGTTTCCAAACCGGAAAACCGCAACACTAAGATCTACGGTGGTTTCCACCTTACTTTCAAAGACACAACCGAGTGGTTTTGGGACTTCCAAAGGAGTCAAGAGCCGTTGCCCAACGTTCATATCTCAACGGATATTTTCCGAGTGACTCGTAAAATCCATTACAACGGTCACAAGGGACTTCTAGTCGGAAGATGGACACAACGGCTAAGCTGCTTGGTCATCTATAAATAGAAGCCAACTTCCAAGACTTGAATATTGCTGAACCAACTGTTAATACACATACTTGAGCAAAAGTCATTGTATTCATTCTCAATCTTCTACTTACAACTCCAATTCCGTATTTATTATCTCTCCGAGTTGTAAGGTCTTGTACTCGATTACAAACACTCTCTTTCTTACTCTCTATGTAAGGTCCCTTGACTAAACTGTAAGGGTTAACTCAGCTCGCTTGTCCCTAACCGTAAGGGTGATCTCAGTTAGGAAGTACTAGATTAGATAAGGTAATTTCGAGTCTACGAAAAACTTGTATAGAGTTGTCTAAGGGAGCAACTCGGGTTGAGTCGATCTACCGAATTTTGTGGACTCAAAATAGTGGATTTGACTTCATGCTTGGATTAGCATGGTTCGTGGTTTTCCGCCCCAGGAGGGTTTCCACGTACTTTCCGAGTTATTGCTTTTCCGAGTGCATTATAGACTCGGATCTGTTTCAAAGTTCCGCTTAATCTATTTCTTCACTCTTCACTCGAATTCTTAATTAGTACTTTTCGAGCTCATCCTTGAATCTCGCTCACCTCAGATTCATATCTATTTTGAATTCAAGCAAATCCCTTCATCACCCTATCCACCCCCTCTAGGGTGACTTAGCCTCTCCCAGAGCAAACCTTCAATGTATATCGAGTCGTGGACCCGGATTATCCGAGTGTGGATGACATAAAGGATATGGTTAAGAAGTTAGGGTACTTAGAGGAGAGAATTATAATCGTGCATTACTCGCAATCTAGATAAACCAATCGCAGAGAGTTTTGTAGCAATTGAGAGGGATGAACAAATTCATGATATACTTTATAAAGGGTGATGGAACCATCCCTTTTGATGACTTAGAAGAGGTCTATCTGATGATGATAATTGGGTGAATTCAAAGGATGATGAAGATGAAGAATATTTTAAGGTTAGGGAACAAAAGAAAAAAATGAGGGAAGATGTTTTGAAAAATATGAAATTGATTAATGAGAACAATGCGAATGCAGATACAACCGACTTAGAACATGAATCAAATTATGCATAGAGCCCTTCATCCGAGTCAAGTGATGAAAATGAAGACTCAAAGAAGAGAAAGAAAAATAAGAGGATGAAGTACTCTAGATATAGGGGCAGGGCAACACATAAAGATTATGAGCTGGAGGTTGGGATGTATTTTGCTCGATAAGAAGGAATTTAAGAAAGTTGTGGATGATTATAAGCTATTTAGAGGATACACTTTTGAGGGTTAGGAAAAGTGATAAGGGTAGGTTGAATTACTACTCGCTCAGTAGAGAATTTTGAGTGGTATGTTCATTGTTCTTACTATGGGATAACTAAGACTTGGCAAATTAAAACTATGAGAACACCACATACAAGTATCCCATTTGGTGTGGAGGAGAGGGGGAGGGCAGACAAGGATGAACACTACCCGCCTTGCATGTTAATACATACGAGACTTTTAGGGTTATGCCTACTTTGAGGGTAAAGGCTTTCCAGGAGTTGGTTTTGAGGGAAATAAATTACAAGCCCTTAGAGTCTATGTGCTTAAGGGCCACTGTAGACACCTAAAAATGCCATCCTTTTTTCTCCTTTATTTATTTGTTGGCCTAATGATGAAATTCCGAGTCCTATTTGAGGATTTGGATCACACATTAAATTTGATTGGTGCCACGAAGCCGGTGAACCACAAAGAACCCCCAACACCACATAAATAACCATTTGCCTTGGATCGATAAAAAAATCCCTTTTTCCTTCAGACGGTCCAAGCCCGGGACAAGCCTATAGAGACAACAAAGTCTAGTGTCGCGTACCGGAAATTCCAGGCTCGAATTCCGCATTTCATTTTTGCCAATCGGACATGGCGCTTAAGACCTCGAGACAAGCATTAGACGTTGCATTTCATGATCATAAGCATCAAAATGCTGCGTTTAATCTCCAAGACAGATCCACCCAAGACTAGGAGCACACATTCCCAATACGACATAGCATGGCTAGCGCCCCTACCACTTATTTTGCCTTAGAATCTTGTGTTTTGGCTTGAAGACTCCCCAGTAGCACTGTAAGGGCACGAAACCCTTGGTGACACACCATGGCTGGTGCCCCTACACCCTTTCTCACCTCAAAATGCTATGTTTTGGGCTAAGGAATCCTGTTACAGACACAGAGGGCACGAAACCCTAGAGAACCCCCTTGTGGCCGGTGACCTCTATATGTTTTTATCCGATTTTATCCGGGTTTTATCCGATTCAATCTTCACATTATCTTGGCCTCGATTTGGTAGCTAGCTTTGGACGGCTAGCCGAGTATCAACTCTAGGTGTTTACTTGACCTAACCTCTCCCTATCTCATTTTAGTAATGGCTCATCCCTCAGCGTCACGCTGTTAAAACTCGACGAAGAGGTACCGAATACCCCCTTCTATATTCCGATCACTTGGTCCTTTTTCAGCCTACTTCTATCATGTAACCTACATCCGACCCTTATACTCCATCAGTCACACATCCGCCTACCTATCTCCACAAAATACTAACAAAAAGCCCCTTTAATTCACCACCGTCACATCACTAGATCTAGATTCGAGATCCGGATGAACATGTGGGACAACCTAAAAGCACAAAATCGTTCTTCAAATCACTGGTTTACTTCTTTATATTATTTATTTCTTTCCGTATTGTGGAGAAACGTTGTATCGCTTTTAATTCCTCCCCACCCGATGTAATCTTTTGGTTTCTCGCTTTTCATTTTCGTTTCCTTTCTTTACTCGATTATTTTACTTTTGCCTTTACTGCTTTCATAATTATGTTTGGTTGCTTTTAATTTCGTATGATGTGTGCTTGTGTTTAGACATTATGTAAATTCCCTACTCGAACTAGTAATGACCGTTTTCGGATGGGCGAAATAGAAGGGCTTA
Source organism: Talinum fruticosum (assembly GCA_021018815.1). NCBI lineage: Eukaryota > Viridiplantae > Streptophyta > Magnoliopsida > Caryophyllales > Talinaceae > Talinum > Talinum fruticosum. The sequence continues at coordinate 6,340,741 of JAITYX010000012.1, forward strand.
TCCCTACGTTTTGTACCCTCGCACTCAAACACGATTCTCGGTTCAAATACCGGTGGAGTCAATTTTTATCTTTTTTTGTCTTAGTTTTCCCCGTGCTAAGATTTAAAGAGTAAATTTTTTTATTTTTATTTTTGTTAGTTTTTCTTCCCTAAAAACTAACTGGCGACTCACTTTGATTTATTTCTTCTAAATCTACCTCCGGCTATGTTTTGATCGAACAATAGAAAAAGAGGATTCCGGATCTCGTTAGCCGTGCTAGAGGCCGAGGTTGAGCTCTCCCTTTCAGTGGCGGGCATCGGCCACCATTGGGTGCGGCAGCCGCCTACACCGAGTGGTCAGCAGGCCGAGCTCGGTTTCAAACCAAGTGTTTTCACATCGGTTTGGCCTTAAAGCCTCACTGAAGAAATAGAAACTCTAGTTTTCTTTGTTTTTCGGTTAGGAAATAATATCTTGGGATTTCTGAATATAATTGCCATAAAAAAATAATAAAACCGCCATTCAAACTTTACTTATTCATTTTAAATCAGATTTAATAAAATTTGAAAACCTTAATAAGAAGTTCATCCCCACATTCTAAAACCATCTTTAGAAACCCAAAATGCCAATCCGTGGGGAAGCTCGGTTCGGCCCCATCGGCAAGTGGTTTCTACGGAAGGTGAAGGTTTGCTCTGGGAGAGGCTAAGTCACCCTAGAGGGGGTGGATAGGGTGATGAAGGGATTTGCTTGAATTCAAAATAGATATGAATCCGAGGTGAGCGAGATTCAAGGATGAGCTCGTAAAAGTACTAATTAAGAATTCAAGTGAAGAGTGAAGAAATAGATTAAGCAGAACTTTGAAACAATCCGAGTCTATAATGCACTCGTAAAAGCAATAACTTAGAAAGTACGTGGAAACCCTCCCGGGGCAGAAAACCACGAACCATGCTAATCCAAGCATGAAGTCAAATCCACTATTTTGAGTCCACAAAATTCAGTAGATCGACTCAACCCGAGTTGCTCCCTTAGACAACTCTATACAAGTTTTTCGTAGACTCGAAATTACCTTATCTAATCTAGTACTTCCTAACCGAGATCACCCTTACAGTTAGGGACAACCGAGTTGAGTTAACCCTTACAGTTCAGTCAAGGTACCTTACTTAGAGAGTAAGAAAGAGAGTGTTTGTAACTAAGTACAAGACCTTACAACTCAAAGAAATAATAAATACGGAATTGGAGTTGTAAGTAGAAGATTGAGAATGAATACAATGACTTTTGCTCAAGTATGTGTATTAACAATTTGGTTCAACAATCTTCAAGTCTTGGAAGTTGGCTTCTATTTATAGATGACCAAGCAGCTTAGCCGTTGTGTCCATCTTCCGACTAGAAGTCCCTTGTGACCGTTGTAATGGATTTTCCGAGTCACTCGGAAAATATCCGTTGAGATATGAACGTTGGGCAACGGCTCTTGACTCCTTTGGAAGTCCCAAAACCATTGGGGGTGTCTTGAAAAATAAGGTGGAAACCACCGTTGAGCTTAGTGTTGCAGATTTCCAGCTTTGGAAACGGACAACCCCGACACGATGTCCGGGGCTAGGTCGGAGGTGGAAAAAGCCTTATCTCGCTGGTGATTTGACGTTTTGAAGCCGGCTACTTTTGTAATTCAAAATTAGGATAGCCTCGTTTGAATAACCTACAAAAGTAAATCAATTTGGTTCTCAAAGTATAAAATACTTTGGTCCAATATTAGACACAGATAATAACATAATTAATATAATTAAGTAACTAATTATCCGAGTCGAAAAGGAATGGAATTTTCTGAGTCTAATATCCATGATAATCAAATTCCATCTTAGTTAGTCTAGAAGATAAACAAGTCAAAGGATCGAGTAAACAAACTTGATCTAGACTAAACAAAGTTCAAACTAAATATGCCGACTTGGAATGGTAAATTAACAATGTAATTCTTGTAACATGGAGTCGGACTCGAGTTTATGTGTGTGAAATAAAGTGTTTGAACATGTGATATTTCGAGCATTGAGTGACTCGGAACCGAGTGTGAAGCGGTGAGTACATATGATTTCCGAGTCGATCGAGTCACGCATAAACATATATAATAGTTTCTATAACACTCGGAGAGAATGTTATATCACTCGAAAGGCTTCTAAGGCACATGGAATGACTTGAAATCAAAACCCTATAAGAGATGAAGTCTTATACCCGATTCCTCGATGGAACTCGGAAAAGTGTAAGTATAAAGTCCGAGTCTTCATACATAGCATTCCCCTTCACGATATACTAGGAATTACCCTTGCTCAAATTCCCCACCATGATTTATAACCACACTAACCTTACCGGACATCCGGACATAAATTATAACAAAATTATAATACATTAAGATCATAACTTAATTAAAAAAACATAATCTTTATTCAAGGAAATATCATTACTTTCACCAAAAACAGAGAGAGAAAGAAATCCCACACTCGTTGCAACAACCCCTGAATTTTGAATCAATATAAAGCTTTAACAACATGCTTTAAAAAACGAATTCCAACAATCTACATTCTTGGTAATTTTTCAAAATAAAACCCACTGTTCACCATTCTTATTAAAGAGAATACCTGATGATCAGTAGAACCAAACAAGCCTTCTCTTCTTCGGTGTTGTAATTTTTGCAAATGGTTACCCCTTCTTCTTTTTTAACAATCGTTTGTTGAAATTTACGGTTTTAATGGAGAACCACTTTGAACTTCACAAAGAGAGAGAGGGAGGGAGATGATGACTAACTTGGGAACGAGTGAACGGGTTTGATAGGAAATAAAGTGATTGAAGGGAATACCAAAGTATTTTTTAGTTTTCCTTTTTTAAACCCGCCCAAACCCAATATGACATAGAAAAAATGAAAAACAATTAAAAACCAGCTAAAATCAATTTTTGTGAGCCCCAAGGGTAAATTTTCCATGGTTTTACTAAATTAATGGCACGATTAAATGGAAAAATAATTGCGGGGGACAAAACCGCATTTTCCGAACACCGTAAGGGCGTATTCATCCGAGCACTCGTAGCTCATAGGTGAGTAGTTTTCGAATGAGCTCATCTCGGCTTCTATTGAGAAAGGTCATGGGCTTCCTTTGTAACTGTCACCTTGGGACCCCATCTTCTTTTAGGTAGGCTCCTCATAATCTTTCGACGACTTCTTCATGAGTTATTTTCTTTCCAAGGGACTTGTGGAGATACCGACTTATCATAGCTTGCTTCACTTGAGTGATACCTTCATAAGTAATAACCAAGTGTGTCCCGGACTTCTTTGATCGTATCACAAGCGAGATACTCTATTGTATTCTGCTGAGTCAATTGCACACATAAGTGTGTTCATTGCCTTAAAGTTCTTCCTCATCATAATCCTAGATGAAGCACTCCATGATCTTCTTCCAAGTGAACGAAGTTTGATCCTTTGAACTTGGGTGGTTTGGTGAAAGATCTTCCTTCATCAAACTCTCCATAGTTAAAAGCCATCCGATCTTTAAACCTTGGATTTGTTAGATCCTTTGAGAAAGCTTGGCTCGATACTAGTTAAAGGTTTGCTCTTGAGAGTCTAAATCACCCCGGAGGGGGTGAATAGGGTGAGAAGGAAATTTCACGGAATAAAAGGATTTTCTACAAAGTACGAACTCGTAAAATAATTTTGAGTATAGAATGAACTCGTAAAGGCGGAACACGAAGGTATGTCCCTGGGGCGGAAAATCACGGATCGTGTCAATCAAGACACCATGTCAAAACCACTATTTTGAATCCACAAAATACAAGGAATGACTCTTATAGAATTGCTTCCTTGGACTATTCAATACAAATTTTCCTGCATACGTAAATTCCCTTATCTCGTTCTAATACTTCTTAACCGAGATAACCTTTATAGCTAGGGGCAACCGAGCTCGGTTAATCCTCATAGTTCAGTCAAGGGACTTTACAAAGAACTGAAGTAAGTAAGAGTGATTACAAAACTTCTTCTTTTCAACTCGTAAAGTAAGAACTCAATTAAATAGTTGAAAGCTAAAGATTGAGAGAGTATGATTAGAGTCCAGTTTCAGTAATCTTCAAGTTTTGTAGGATGGCTTCTATTTTTACTTAGTAAGGCAGAGTAGCCGTTGTGACTCGAATCTGGATCGGGAAGCTTCACTAGTCGTTATAACGGATAGTTTGAGTCCCTCGAAAAAGAGCCATTGTAAATATAAACGTTGTGCTTTGGTCCTTGGCTCAACAGGTGGTCAAACCCACTAATTGTGACTAAAATCTGGGGTGCAGACAGTTGTTAGACCCAAAGTTAAAGTTTACCAAATTTGGTAACAAATAACCTTGACACGGTGTCCGAGCCTCGTCCTAAAACAAGTACTTTTTGTCTACCGATGTTTAACGGTTAGAAGTCAGTTGCTTTTACTTTTTAAAATGAGATTAAAATAATTTAATCAACCTACAAAAGCAAATTAAAGTGGTACTCAAAGTATAAAAATACTTTGGTCTAAGATTAGGAAAATAAAATTAATTCAAATAATTAAGCACTTAATTATCCTTAACCCGAGAAAATGGAAATTTCGAGTCTAATATTCAATAGGCTCTAATTCCACTTTGTGTCTATCTTTGAGATGAGTAAGAGATTAAAATTATATAAACACATTGCACCAAATTGGTCGGGAAATAATTTCGGTTAATAAATCGACTTAGAAAGATGAACTAACATAGTAATTCTTTTCCAAGTGAATATAATAATTCAAAACTCAAAATAAGGTATGCATGTGAAATTATTTACTCATGATGACTGTCTCGAGTTATATCTAAGTAGGTTAAAAACCCAAAGATATGTGTTTTACTCAAGAACTACTTTCCGAGTAGGTGAGACAAGATTGAAAAAACTTAAGAATGAGCTTCTTAAATAGTGAGAATGACTTGAATTTAAAACCATAAAGAGATAGAGAGTTATACCCGAGACTTCAAATAACATCCATTTGGGGGTAGTATTCAAATCATAACTCAACACACTCCTTAGCTGTGTATGCCTCAATAATGCACCCTTCCTGTCGGTACCAATTTCTAACATATCCTTAGAGAATTTTCATAAACCATTCAAAAGGGTACATCCATCAATAAAAACCTGGGCCATAGAATTGCTCTTTTCTCACCAAATGGACAACTAGGTGCAACATGATATCAAAAAAGAAGGTGGGAAGTACATCTCAAGTTGGCACAATGTAACGATCACGCCGCACTCAAGATCATCCAAATTCTCCAAATCAACGACTTTGGTACATATGGCATTGAAGAAGAAGCAAACTATCTAACATGTTTTAGCATCAAGGCTTGGATAGCAACTGGTATAATTTGTTAAATTAAAGCATGACAATCATGAGATTTGAGACCGACTAGTCTTTAAACAAACATCGAGACAAGTCTACCGATGTTTGAAAAATATCCTTATGGAACTTTGAGTTTCTTTAAGGTCTCACACAAACATTTTCTTTTCCCTTCTATTTAACGTGTAAGAAGCCGAAGGCAAAACGTTCTCTTCCCCTTTGTTTTTGGTGCTAATTCCTTACGTATTCCCATTTCACGCAAATCGAGTATTGCTTTCTTTTCGTCCTTGCTCTTCTCCGCTATGTTTAAAAGAGTGCCAATGAAACTTTTATAGATGTTTTTCTATATATGCATCACATCGAGACTATTTCTTACATACAACTCTTTCCAATAAAGAAGATTAAAAAATATTGATCTCTTTTTCCAACACACGCTTTGGGATTGACGTTGGTATGACTTGCAAAAGTCCACATCAAGATCCTTCACTTGTTCATAAATTTGATGTCGTGTTAATGGAGTTGGAGTAGAATCTAAAGACTCGGACTCGAATCCGGATCATTCTAAGTGCAACCTAAGGACTCAGGTACAAACCTCATCCCTCCTAAGTTTTGATTACAAGTCATTCCGAGTGGTATAGAAACTCCTACATAACTTTTCATTCGATTCGACTAACTCAAAACACACATTCTTGTCTATCTTCTCACATTGATGTTTCTAAGTTACTCGGACATCACTCAGATTTATCGCATGTACAAATAATCTCTCTAACACTTCTTATATGAGCTCGACTCTGTATTCGAAGTAAAGTGAATTACAGTGTTAATTCACCTCTCTAAGTCGAGTATGTTTGTTTGAGAATTATTTGTCCGGATCAAGTGCTTATACTCCGATTTTTTCACTCTTATAACTTGATCTTTCTTAGGACTAACTCGATGGAATCCGAGTATAATGAATATTAGACTCGGAAAATTCCACTCTTCTAGGCCTGAGATAATTATGCACTTAATTATCTTAATTAAATTATTATATGTGCCTAATCTTGGACCAAAGTATTTTATACTTTGAGAACCAAAAATTTTACTTTTGTAGGTTATCCAAACGAGGATATCTTATTTTTGAATAACAAAAGTAATTGGCTTCAAGCTGCCAATCACCAGCAGACAAGACTTTTCTACTTCGAACAAGGCTCGGATGTCTGTGTCGTGGTTGTCTATTTCCAAACCGAAAAACTTCAACGCTAAGCTCAACGTTGGTTTCCACCTTACTTTTCGGACAACACCGGTTGATTGGAGCACCCTTAGGAGCCAGGAGCCATTGCACAATGTTCACATTCCAACATATCTTTACGAGCAACTCAAAAGAACCATTACAACGGTCAAGAAGGACTTCGTTCGTAAATTAGTCACAATGGCTAATCGGTTACACACTCTTCTTACTTTCGAGTAAGGTCCCTTGACCGAGCTGTAAGGGTTAACTCAACTCATTTGTCCCTAGTTGTAAAGGTTACCTTAGTTAGGAAGTACTAGATCACATAAGGGAATTTCGAGTCTAGGAAAACTCTATAAGGAATTGTTTAAGGGAGCAATTCTGGTTGAAGTTAGTCTGTTGTATTTTGTGGATTCAAAATAATGGATTTGATCTGGGTGCTTGGACTGGCACTTTCCATGTTTTTCTGCCCCAAGAGGGTTTCTATGCATCTCTGAGTTTACACTTTTCTAAGTCCAATCTAGACTCGGATTGTCTTGTTCATTACTTTCAAGCTTAAAGTTTCTAAGTTTGCTAAAATTTCCTCATCACCTTATTTAACCCCGCTCATTTGCCTCAACACAAACCGCCCCAGCTCCACCATCTTAATATCTTTTTTCTCTTGTTTTATTTTTATTTTTTTGTCCGGACATCAATTGTATCAGCTTGATACATTCTTCCCTTTTTTGTTATTTTTTGCTGAAAGGCAAGGGGAGAATATTAGAAAAATTATTGTCTTGTTTAGGGGAGTTTTCTCACCCTCTTTTCTATGCATTTCTTTTTCATTTTTGTATATATATCAATGAAGTATTTATTTTCGAGCATACTAATTTCTAAGTTCACTCTTACTGAGTTTGAATTTCTTAATTAGTGTATTCTGCTTCCGATATATATGCTCAAGTTTTTATCTTTCATGCTCCGATATATCTCGCTAATATTTTTTTCTTCTATCTTATACTCTAATATATCCGTAGAAATGCTCTAACTATGAATGACTTCATTCACTACCTCGTACTACGATATACTTGTATCGAGCAAGAATGAAAAACTCATGATTATTTTTACTACCAAAGTTTCTATATAAGTATGGTATACATTTCATCAAAAAGGGAGATTGAAGACTCAAACTCGAATCCAAATCATTCCGAGTACCACCAAAGGACTCAAGTACAAACCTCATTCCTCCTAAGTTTTGATTACAAGTCATTCTGAGTGTTATAGAAACTCCTGCATAAGTTTTCATTCAATTCGACTAACTCGGAACACACATTCTTGTCTATCTTGTCACATTGATGTTTTTAAGTCACTCCGACATCACTCGATTTATCGCATGTACAAATAATCTCTCTAACACTTCTTATATGAGTTCCGACTGCATATTTTGAAGTAAAGTGATTTACAGTGTTAATTCACCTCTCTCTAAGTCAGTATGTTTGTTTAAGAATTATTTGTCCGGATCAAGTGCTTATACTCGTGATTTTTTCACTATTATAACTTGATCTTTCTTAGGACTAACTCTCATGGAATCCGAGTATAATGAATATTAGACTCAAAAATTCCACTCTTCTAGGCCTGAGATAATTATGCACTTAATTATCTTAATTAAATTATTATATGTGCCTAATCTTGGACCAAAGTATTTTGTACGCTGTGTCGGGGTTGTCTCGTTTCCAAACTGAAAAACTTCAACGCTAAGCTCAACGGTGGTTTCCACCTTACTTTTCCGACAACACCAGTTGATTGGAGCACCCTTAGGAGCCAAGAGCCGTTGCACAACGTTCATATTCCAACGGATCTTTTCGAGCGACTCGAAGAATAGTTACAATGGTCAAGAAGGACTTCGTTCGGAATTTAGTCACAACGGCTAATCCGCTTGGTCATCTATAAATAGAAGCCACCTCTCAAGACTTGAAAATTGTTGGAACTATTGTTAAAACACATTACTTAAGCAAAGGTCATTGTACTCATACTCAATCTTCTATTTACAACTACGAGCTTGTAATTCATATTTTGTGAGTTGTAAAGTCTTGTAATCGGTTACATACTCTTCTTACTTTCCGAGTAAGGTCCATTGACCGAGGTGTAAGGGTTAACTCAGCTCGGTTGTCCCTAGTCTGTAAAGGTTACCTCGGTTAGGAAGTACTAGATCAAGGAAATTTCTAAGTCTAGGAAAACTCTTTAAGGAATTGTTTAAGGGAGCAATTCTAGTTGAAATCAGTCTATTGTATTTTGCGGATTCAAAATAGTAGATTTGACTTGGTGCTTAGACTAGCACTCGTCCGTGGTTTTCCGCCCGGGAGGGTTTCCACGTATCTCCGAATTTATAATTTTTGAGTCCAATGTAGACTCGGATTGTCTTGTTCATTACTTTCAAGCTTAAAGTTTCTAAGTTTGCTAAAATTTCCTCATCACCCTATTCACCCCCTCTAGGGTGACTAAGACTCTCCAAGAGCAAACCTTCGAGAATCCATCTCAATTACCTTACAATTATGTAAGGATATACACAAGAGCTTTAAATCTTCAAAAAGTGGTGCTAAATACACATTTATATAATTTCCTGGCTATTTAGGCCTAGAAATGAGCATTGACAACATAATGTACTTGTACTTCATACACAACGAGGATGTTAGGTTATAGATAACAAAAAGAATGGGTCGGGTGTTGTGCTCGCTACTGAGGTCACCATGGGGGTTTATTCTATCCATACAAAGACTAAGACGTAAATTCCATGCCTCCTAATCAAATTCTGGGACCAATGAATCTATCTTCTTCCACCGAGGAGAATCTGTAGGGTGACATAGCTTGTCATAAGAGATTCTTCCGTGGCATGCCACGTTAAGTTTTTGGCATCATTTGCACATGAAAACAAGTGCTTAAACCTCGATATTATCGGTAAGTACCATAACACCATTGTGGGAGGTCCCTCAATACTCTTTCCATCGATGTTTTTCATTTTGTATTGAGGTACACCAAATTTAAGACATTCATATCTATCTTCATGTTCTTTTCGGTACAATATGCAATCGTTGGGGTAGGCATGTATCTTCTTATACCCTATGTCCATATGACACAACATCCTCTTCTCCTCATATATACGGCTGGGAAGTACATTGCCTTCTAGGAGTATATCCTTGAGCACACTCGATAAGTGCGTAAAACTTTTGTCACTCCAGCCATTAGTTATTTTCAAGTTCATCAACCTTAACACAACCGATAAACAGGTATATTTAGCACAACCTACGTATAGAAGCTTCTCCGAATCAGTCGACAGTCATTCCAATACATCCGGTTGATCGACTAATTCACTTTCTACTTCACAAACCAGATATTCACCTCGATCTTCTAATTCCATACTAGCTTCATTTTTGCCCTTACTCTTCTTCTACGTTATTATTGAAAGACTCCTCTTCCTTATACCATACCCACACCTTATAAGATATGTCAAATCTATGCGGAAATAGGTAGCCTTTTATAACCTTAGGGATCAATTGTGAGGAGTTACAACACTGTAAACATGAACGGAATATGGATTGTTCTCCAAATTTGGTTGCATGTTCGATGCCAATCTCCGGAAAGCTGTTAACACCATCATAATATTCTACACTCCGTCTATTGCTATAAACCCACGCTCAATCCATACCTCACCCCTAAAACGAGAAACAATTCACCTCATATAATTCCAAAAGTACGTACTTTCATCATTAAAATATTACGTCAAATAATATGACATGAGTCTAAGATCCTTCTATAGGGATAGATGGTCCTAAACTCATTCAAGAATAATATGAACCTAGACCGTGTAGCAAAATCTTATCATACATTTGACAAAACTCCCACGAGTATTTTCCTTAGTCCTTCAAGTACAACATACGAAGACGAAATGGCTAATGTGTATATCCTTACTTAATTGTATGGGAACGTAAGTAAGGACATATACATCAAACCCATCGTTATCATAATTGCACCTGAAGAACGAGAGGGAAATGAGCACCATGATATCTTATCAAATGTATGATAAGATTATAATAGCCACACAACCTATTATCATATTATTCTCAAACTGTCCAACACGGATAATTCAAAAACCTATACATACCAAGCTAACATCCCGAGCTTTAGATGCATATTTATACGAGCACTCGCCACCTAGAATAACTTGTTATGTACATATTTTTGAACTGGTTCTCTAAGCTTATGAAATGCATACGAAAATTTTGAAAGCGTATATTAGTAAGCAAAATAAGCACAATTATACGCAATTAAGCATGCCATTATCAAATGATAAGAAAACAATAAGAGGCTATTTAGTAAATTCCTCTTTTTTATTAATTGGTTATAAGTTTATTTTTGTAATTGTTAAATTTATCTTTTTCTTAAATGGTTATAAGTTCTTAATTTACGTAGTGGTTAAATTTCTCTTTTGAAGTACATATATAGCCTTGTTTTCCTAAGTTTGGTGTTTAAGAAGGGTGTTTAGGAATATATATATATATATATATATATATATATATATATATATATATATATATATATATATATATATATATATATATATATTTTTCCTTTTGTTTAAAATTTTAATGTATTATACATTATTATAAACTAGAAATCATTTTTAAAATTTTCACAGAATGAAAAGGACAATAAATATGAAGAAAATATCGAGACCACCCCTGAATTTATTTTAACGACACAAGACATAATAGGAAATGGAGTTTCCATGACCCTTATTGTCTTTAACAATGAGGTCGGGTTTACAAGACAAAACATGAAGTCTATCTGCAGCGTGGGTAGGTACTCAAAGAAAGGGAAGAGGGGGTAAAGGGTTCATTGGAGAAAAATGTGATAAAAAATGACAAAACTAGTAATAGTTCCCTATTGTTTATCATCTTTTTCTTCAATGACTCCTTGACCCCTCTTCCCTTTCTTCATGGACCAACCCACGTTACGGATAGACTCTATGTTTTTCCTTGTGAATAGGACCTCATTGTTAAAGACAACAAGGGTCATGGGAAGTCTAATTCATGTTATGTCTTAGATGATTAAAGCAAATTCAAGGGTAGCCTCGACATTTTCTTCATATTCATTATCCTCTACATTATGTAAACTTCAAAAAATTATCCACTCTAGTTTACGATCATGTATAATACAACAAATTTACAATTAAAAAGAAACTAAAAATTTCGATAATTTGACAAATGAGTACACCCCAACATCACTTCATCAATAAATAAATTTGGAGACAAATTTATCTTTATGATAAGTATTTTGGGGATAGCCCTATATCCAAAAATCTTTTTAATTACGTATAATTTTTATTAAATTTTCTTCCATTTCATCTCGTAAATCCTAAACCATAAATCTTTCCATTTTTCTAAACCTTAAACCACAAATCTTTCCATTTCTCCAAACCCTTCATTTCTCTAAATCCTAAACCTTATGCCATAACTCTTTCGATTTATTTAAACCATAAACCATATGTCATAACTTTTTCGATTTTGAAGACTCGGACCTTACGTATATATCATTCCGAGTTCCATCAAGGGATCAGGTATAAGACTTCATCTCTCATAAAGTTTTGATTAAAAGTCATTCTATTCGCTTTAATAGCTTTTCCGAGTGATATAGCATCTTTTATGAGTGTTACGTAATCCATCGTATATATTCTCTGTCGACTCGACTTACTCGTAATGCATATCGGACAAAACTCGGATATATTACATGTTCAAACACTGGTTCTATTTTGCATAAACTCGGTTCTAACTTCATGATCTAAGTTTAAGGGGATTACTGTGTTAATTCATCTATCTAAGTCAGCATGCTTGGTTTGAACATTGGCAGTCCGGATCAAGTCTTTCCTCTCCGATGTTATTTATCTAACTTGCTTTGCTTCTAGACCGACTCGGACGGAATTTGAGTATAATGAGTATTAGACTCGGAAAATTTCATTTCTTTCGACTCAAATAATTATGCACTTAATTATCTTAATTATAATTATTATCTCGTGTCTAATCTTGGACCAAAGTATTTTATACTTTGAGAACCAAATTGATTTACTTTTGTAGGTTATTCAAACGAGGCTATCATATTTTTGAATTACAAAAGTAATCGGCTTCAAAACGTCAAATCACTAGCAGACAAGGTTTTTTCCACCTTCGACCAAGGCCCGGACATCGTGTCGTGGTTGTCTGTTTCCAAACCGAAAATCCGCAACACTAAGCTCAACGGTGGTTTTCACCCTACTTTTCGGACACCACCAGTGGATTGGGACTTCCAAAGAAGTCAAGAGTCGTTGCCCAACGTTCACACCTCAATGGATATTTTCCGAGTGACTCGGAAAATCCATTGCAACGATCACAAAGGACTTCTAGTCGAAGATATTCACAACGGCTAATCCGCTTGGTTATCTATAAATAGAAGCCAATTCTCAAGACTTGAAGATTGTTGAACCAACTGTCAATAGATGTACTTAAGCAAAAGTCATTGTATTCATACTCATTCTTCTACTTGCTACTCCAACTCTGTACTTAATATCTTTTTGAGTTGTAAGGTCTTGTAATCGGCTTACAAACACTCATTCTTACTTTCCGAGTAAGGTCCTTGACCGAGCTATAAGGGTTATCTCAACTCGCTTGTCCCTAACTCGTAAAGGTTACCTCGGTTAGAAAGTACTAGATCGGATAAGGTAACTTCGAGTCTAGGAAAATCTTGTAAGGAATTGTCTAAGGGAGCAATTCGGTTGAGTCTTTCTACTCGTATTTTGTGGATTCAAAATAGTGGTTTTGACTTGGTGCTTGGATTAGCACTAGCAGTGGTTTTCCGCCCAGGAGGGTTTCCACGTAACTTTCGAGTTAGCACTTTTCGAGTCCAATCTAGACTCGGACTCTCCACGAAGTCATCTCTAGTTTTATTCTTCCATTACTTGTTTAAATTTCCCCATCACCCTATTCACCCCCGCTCCGGGGTGACATAGTCTCTCCAAGAGCAAACCTTCGATTTACCTAAATCATAAACCATAAACCCTAAGCTATATATCATTCCATTTCCCTAAATTACTAAATCCTAAACCCCCTAAACCCATTTGTCAAAATGTCTAATATTTCAAGAATTTCCAACCTCACAAACTAAACAAATACATTAAACATTCACCCACATTCTCAACATTCAACTAAGTACTGCAAATACATTCAACATTCAACTAACCTATTTTGCAAATAAATTAATGCAAAAACTAAGAGACGGAGAGATAAGTATACCGGAAGTGACGATTTACACAACGAGAAAGAGTGAGAGGTAAGAGGGAGTAACAACCATAGCGATAATGAGAGGCGAGAGCAAGAGCAACGACAACGACAACGACAACGACAACGACAGAGCAACGACGGCAAGGAGAGCGACACCAACGACCATGACGATGAGAGAAAATAGAGAGTAAGTGACACGAGAGCATAGAGAGGAAGAGTAAGAGCAAGAGTAGATACCGGTTAGTGAACCGGTGGGCGTAATGTTCTAGTTTTTAGGTTTCTTCGACAGATTCTTTATTACTCGTTCAATTAACGAACTCGTAATAACCAAGGACCTATTACTACGGTTGTTTCATTAAATCATTGTAAAAGGTGGACATATTGATTCAATGAAAGAACTGTAGTAATAGGTATAATAAAATACCGTTTATTTACTAAAATGACACCGCCTTATTTTTTAGGACAGCTTTTGTTTTTAATAATTGTAAAATGACTCGTTATAAAAAGTCATATATGTAATAGTGTAGGCTAGATATAGCATGACATGTATAATAATATTTTCATGAAACATACATTAGTATATGCAAAATAAGCACAAAATACCCTAGTAAGCATGCCATTATGCAATCGTACATTGAAAGAATTCTAACCTTGCCAATCACACAAAATCAACATTTCCATATATATCCGTTTCACTAATATTTCACACCGAATCCACTCATTCATGAAATCAATGCCTTGCTTATGAATCTTAAAAATTCAATAAAAAATACATTCATAAACAAATCTAAAGAAGGAATTGAACTAATTTTCAAATAATTCCAAGGAAAAAATTCATAGAGATGGAGCTATACTAACAAGTTTTTGTGAGAGAGATAGAGGCGAGGCAAATGGGAGACAGCGGGCGGTGACTCGATATCCGACGGATAGGGGAGAGTGTTTGTTACGGATAGATAAGTTAGAAAGTACTTAGGTTCCTCTAAAATAGACCATAAACATAGAACCATAGCATATTAGATTGTTTTTTTCTAAAAGAAATATTTTTTATTTTTGTTATCCACAACAGGACCTATGACAACAGTCTTTAGACATAACCATTGCAAAAATGTCCTACTACAACGGTTCTATGAAGAACCATTATCTATAAGTATCCTTTTATAAAAACATGAAAAGAAGGACCTATGACAACGGTTTTTATTTTCAACTATTATCTAAAGGATCCCATTACAATGGTTTTTTGAAGGCATCATTGTCAAAAATTATAATTTTTTCTTTTTTCGAAAATGGAGAATCTATGCCAACGTTGTTATTGTTAACCGTTGTTAAAAGGCCAATTTTTTTTATATAAATAGATGAGCTCTCTACTCTTTCATGAGATCCATTTTCCTTTTTCAACCCTACGCCCCTTAATCCACCACAATCTCTTTTTTCTTTTGCTTATTAAAAAATTTATTTCTATACCAATGTTTCAGAATCAAGATACTCAATTAATTCAATTAGGATTTTTCCAACCTGGCAATGTTTACATGCCAATTTCTCTTTGAAGACTGGATATTTCCCACATTAATGAGTTAGTGTTGAGGTCATTAATGTTGAAAATATCCTGTCCCGAAAGAGAGAAATCTTGCCATATTAAAATTGGAAATTCTACCTATATTAATTGAGTTTCTAGATCCCGACAAAGTGGTATGAAAATAAAATTATGCTTTTTAACAATAGTTCCTTGACAAGAACTGTTGTCATAGGAGTTTGGCACTATTTACTTTACATTAACCATTTTCATATGACTTTAACATCCATTCATTAACAAGAACTGCTGCCATAGGATTAGTTATTTGAGAAAAACCTATGACAACAGTTCTCGTGTACAACCATTATTGACAGTCACATATGACAACATTTGTTATATGGAACCGTTGTCTAAAGTTATTGTTTTGTTATAAATAGATGAGTTCTACCCTCACATTACTTGCTCGCTTTTAACCGTAGCCGCCTTCAGCCGCCACTTTCATTTGAATACATCACTTATGTTAGGAATGAGTGTAGAATTGGGAAAATGTCTACGAAGTCATGTATTTGCATCGATTGCGGATGAGAAAGCATTATCGTGGAGTATTGTAAGAAAGAATTAGAGAACAACCATAAATCCTTGAAAGATTTTAGTTATGAAGCTTGATCTTTCTCTAAGGATGTAACTTGAGAAGTTTTAGCGAGAGTTCGGGCATTCAAGATATACAAGCCTATCAAACCCTCATTTGGTCTCGTCAAGTTACATCTTCACGGAGAAGGATTAAGCTTTAGGAGTTTCAAATCTTTATTCAAGCATTTGTGGCTATTCAATCAATTCTTCCTTACACTTCCCTACTCAAGGATTTCCTCCGTAATTGATGTCATTGACAATTTGACAACAGTTCCTAAAAAAAGAGTTATTAAAAGTGTTAATGATCCTTGACTTAATATCTTTTCTCTCGCTCTTCCTCAATTTGCTTTAGAGGCTCCACTATCTTCATGTTTTCCATGAATGCACGTAGACAAGTCTACTTGGTCCCTTCATGGAACACGTGAAGAGAGTAGTAATTCTAAAGCAAAATTAAGGGAAGGAAAAGATTACCTATGTGAATGGTTATAAGTAGACTTGTCAATTCGAACGGGCAGGTTAAATATGGATCGGGTGTATTCGAGTTCGGGCAAAATAACGGTCGGGTGTATTTCGGGTTCGGGTAAAATACGGGCGGTCGTATATCGGGATATACAGGTTTTGGATCGACCCAACGGGTTGGGATCGCCTTTTTATCATTTATTTTTCTTTTTTAATTATAAAAGTCCCGTATATTTTTGCTTAAAATTGCCCATAGTTTTACAAAAAGTATAATATTTGTATTTTCTAAAAAGAATGTTAAGAAATATTCAAAACTTTCATTATGATATTTGTGTGAAGACCTCATTGAGTCAAGCGGCTTCACCACTAGACTCGTTTAAATAAGGTCAACGAAAAGTTAGGTTAATAGTGAGTTGAATAATAGTGACTTATTTTGTTAATGATTCGTTTAAGGTGCCGATGTTTTTATTTCACCTCTTCTATTATATTAAGGAGGCTTATATGCATATTACTGCCTTTCAAAACAAATCGAGAAATTGTTGACTCTGCATTTTATTGACTAAAAAAATTTTGACTTTATTTTAACCCGACCCATTGTTCGTCCTAGGCACTATGGTTCAAGTACAGGTAGAACAGCTTTCAAATTAATAAGAATTAGAAATTTACAATAAATTAAATTTTTTTTTAATTATAACATCAAATTTTTACTTCATTATAGTAACTAAGGACATTCACTTCACCAAAGGTACAACAAGTATATTAGAAATATTTCTACAAAATAAAAGTATATTATTTAAGATGTGACTAGCAATATTCAATTCACCAAAGATACAACAAGTATAACTTGTGCACTTTTAGTATTTTTAATATATTGTGCTATTTGAATCTAGACATATTTTTATTGTAATTAACTATGTATAATTTTTATATATAATATTTTTTATGAGAAAGAAGTTAGAGAAATGGAATAATATTAGTGTTCATTTGCAAATGACTCGCGATAAATATATAACGTCTCTCCAAATGATCGGATATAATAAAAATCATTGTTAAAAAATGATAAAGTGAAAAAAATCATATAATGTACGTAAAGCATTTAATCAACAAGGCACAAAGCTAGAATTGTTGTTTTTGTTGCCTTGACCCAATGGGTTGAACAGGTTCAAGTCAGGTTTGACCCCTAATTTGCGAGTTTTTCACGTTCGATTTTTCGGGTTCGAGTCGAGAAAATCGTGTCCAAAACCTAAAAATTTCACGCGAGTTCGGGTGCGGTTTTCGAGTCAGGTCAATTTTTGCCAGGTCTAGTTATAAGTAAAGATTCGTAGTCATATGTCTTTTTTTGACAACGCTTTCTTCGAATAATTGTAGTCATAATATTTTTACAACGGTTCTTTAAAAAGAACCATAGTCATAGTGTGTTAACAACGGTTCCTTTACAAGAAACGTAGTCCTAAGTATTTTCCTTGAGAAGTCTTTTCATAACTCTTCATTGAGAAGAACCGTTGTAATATATATCGAAAGATTTTTAGGGGTTTTATTCTAGTATGTAAGTCAAGGCTTCCACCGCCTTATTTTGTCCTCATTTTATCTTCAAATTGAATCGCTGCCTCTAGTGGATCGCTACCCGATGAGAAAAGTTTATCTTTGCCTGCCGAGAAATCCCTACCTAAATAGAAAAGTAGCTCCTTGCCCGTAGATAAAAGTCGAGGCAGTGAAACGGCAAAGACATGCACTCCCTCTCGCATTAGGAACTTACCTGCAGAGAAAAAGTGATGCTTTTATATATTTAGATGCTTTGATGTATTTTAGATGTTTCTATTCACTTCGAGTTGCATGTTTTAATTTTGTCCACTCGCACTTCAATTGTAGAGGAGCAAACTTTGACAGGGAGTGTTCCATATAAGAAGTGGAGATGATCGTAGAATTTAAAGAAGATTTTAATTACCACAAGCTTTAACTTAAAATCTTCTTCAAGCATTTGGGGGTCATGTCCACTTTTCCTATTGTACATATTCCCATGAGAAGGGTTTCTCTCTCCAATCTAAGTATTCACCTATGACAACGGTTCCTACAAAGAACCTATGTCATAGGCTACCTATGACAACAATTTATATAAAAGAATCGTAATCAATATCCCGACATATCACAACGATTCTTATGAAGAACCTAGTTATAGACCAAGTGGTTACTTTTAACAACGATTCTCTTTAGGAACCATTGTCAAAATTCAGTTCCTTTATACCGATTATTGCGAAAATACAACCGCCTCATTTTTTATAACGATTTGCTTTAACCATTATTAAATGCCCGTTGTTAAAAGTCATTGTCGCAGATAGCGTTCATTGATGATTTTTCTTGTTTCACTTTTGTTTATCCAATGAAACTAAAATCGAAGTCTATGGTCTAAGTTGAAAATTTATTTAATTACAAAATTAAATATTATCAAAATGATGGCATAATAGAATTTGACAATGGACCAATGCTTGATCATTTTGAAAAACACTGTATTTATTTTCGAAAATCTTGCCTCGATACCCAACAACAAAATGTCGTAGCTGAAAGTAAAAACGGACATATTGCATAAATGATTCGCTCTTTTCTTATTCGAGCTACTATGTTTGCTTTGTTTTCGGTTGATGTAGTTTATGCTCTAACAAGAATCTCCATATCATATTTTATTTGGTAATGTGCCTAACTAAACTTTTTAAAACCTTTTGGGTGTTCCTGTTTCCTAATTTTTTAGCCACTTCGCAAATAAGTTGGCATTGAGGTCCACTCACCGTATTTTCTTGGCATATCACTACTACGTAAATCACTTTTAAGTATGGTGAAAAATGACCTTTAACTAAGGTTAACGTGCGTCGTGTATATGACCATCGTTGTATGTAACATCTTTGACTACAGTTCAAAAACCGTAGTAAAAGATAACATATAACGACGGTTCGGATGGAAAACTCGTAGTCATAGGTCACTCTATGACGACGGTTTTCCAAAAGAATCGTTGTCATATATTTACCTATGACAACGGTTCTTACATTAGAACCGTCGTCATACGTCCTCAACGAAAATGCCCAAAATGTTTAGGTTGGGCATATGATGACTGGTTCTAATGTAAGAACCGTCGTCATAGGTCTGTATTTCTTTTCATAGTTTTTTTTATTTTTCCGTTCCCCTATACAAAATACACTCTAAATTACATCACAACTTACACAACAATAACCAACAGACCTCAATTTTCCAATATATACAAAAATTTCCCACTTACTACAACCACAACAAAATTTCTATCTTGAACAAGTTCGACAACACAATTCCATATTTCACAATAAGTTCCAGCAAAGAATATATTACAATGATGTGAAATATAATACAAAGAGTACTCTTCTTTCAAGTACTTAAAGTGAAAAAGTTCATCTCTCCTCTTGAAACTTTGTGGTATAAGATTTTAATGTTTTTCCCCAAGGTAAAATCTCTATTTACCCAAAGTGATTCCTTTTGTAATAAATTTAGTTATGTGATTGTCTTTATGACAAAATTGCTTATTTGGAGTTATTGCAAAGGTAATCTGGACAACATATATACATTATATTTGCTGTCCACGCTACCTCTGCACGAACTACAAACAAGGAATATAATCATAATGACAAGCACATAACTCAATCTACTAAAAACATCAATCTTGACAAATAGAGATGAACCATTTGACATAAATAGTAAAATCATTTAAACTACAAAGTTTCAAGAGAAAGAGATGGACTTTTTAACACAAGTATCGAAAAGGAATACACAAAGAGGTCATCTCACCAACAATCTCTATTTCTTTTGTCATTGTCCCAAACCTATGCTCCTCTTATATATAGCTTGCTTGGAGTTCGTGTAGGGGTATAGGTGAACAACATAAAAACTCAATGATCCGGCCCACGAACCTCGTCAAGCGTGAGCTCATTACTCCTCCGAGGCAAATTGTCTTAGCTATCGGAAAATCGGGGACAAATGTAACATTTAGGAGCTTAGTCCTTTTGACCCTCATCGAATAATGATCTTCTATCCCTCCATTGGAGAGCTTAGTCATTTGTTTGCTTGCTTGGAGTTCGTGCAGGGGTAGAGGTAGAGAACATGAAAACTAAGGAAAACATTAAATGGGAGCCGAGATTAGCAACCAAAACTCGGAAAAGTGTTAAGCAACAATTATCCACAAGAATCATTACCTGAATGATGACCCTCATCAAATGATAATCTTCTACCCTTCCATTGGACAGATTAGTCCTTATTTTGATCTTGATCAATCCACAAATAAGGGTAGAAGCATCGATGAGTCAAATGGAAACAAAATCATCGAGGAGACAAAACATGAATTGTTTATGACCATTTGTTTTCATTTTGTTTCCATTTAACTCCTCGACCCTCTATCCTTCTTTGTGTATCAGCCTATGTTGCATATACACTTCATATTTTGTCTTGTAAAACCGATCTCATTGTTAATCACAACAAGGGAATTCCGGTTCTCGTTATGTCTTGCGTCGTTAAAGGAAATTAAAGGAGTGGCCTCAACATTTCATTCATAATTTCATTATTGTCTTATGAATTAAGTAAACTTCAAAAACTCATGCCCTCTAGTTTACAATCATGTATAATACAACAAATATGCAACCAAAAGGGAACCGAAAATTTAGATAATTGGATAAATTAGTACACCCCCAACTTCAACCCATCAAAATAAATAAATTTGATAACAAATTTATCTTTATGAGAAGTATTTGGGGAGATCTCTATATCCAAATACCTTTCCAATTTTTTACATTTGCTCCCGATTGATCCTTAAATATATAACCACAAATTTTTCTATTTCCTCAAACCCTAAACCATAAATATTTTTATTTCTCTAAACTCTAACCATATTTGGATACCAATTTCGATAATTAGATAAATGAGTTCACCCCAACATCACCTCATCAAAATAAACAAATTTGGATACAAATTTATCTTTATGAAAAAGTTTTTAGAGATGACCCTATATCCAAATTATCTTTATATTTCTCTAAAACCCTAAACAAATTTGGATGCGCTCTTTCGATCTACCTTCCTCAACTATCATCGCTATAATTACCACAAATCCTAAACTCTTAAACCTATTTCTCAAAATCTCAAACATTTCACGAATTTCCAACTTAATAAACTAAACAAATATTACCCACATTCTCAACATTCACATAATTACTACAAATACATTCAACGTTTAACTATATCTACATTTTGTAAATAACTTAAAACAAATAAAAGAGGATAAAGATTCATATTGTAAGACCAACGACGACGAGGGTGAGTAAGAAGCTTGACAACGAGAATGAGCGAGAGGAGATCTAGACTTAAAAGAGAAGAGAAGAAACTATAAAGAAAGGAAAAATTAAGAGAGAGAAAATTACAACGATGAGGATGTAAGTGAGCTTACCAATTCAAGTCGATCGGGAAGGAAGCTAGGAACTCCACATCCGAAAGTGGATGAAAGTGGATGAGAGAAACCGTAGAAAGCGATAAGACCGAGAGTAAAGAGCGAGATGTAAGTGGGCGTATAAACAGCAGGAATGTTCTCGGGTTTTTAGATAGCATCGGAAAGATATATGATGACAGCTTCTTTCATAGAATCGTCGTCATATGTGACATTTAATGACGGTTCTGTCAATGAATCGTCGTTAAATGTCTTCACCAATACATACGACGATGGTTCTCTCGAAAGAACCATCGTCATATGTGTTAAACAATGCCTATTATTTACAAAAATGTCACCGGTCCATTTTTAATGACGGTTTGTCCTTTTAACCATCGTCAAAAGTGGTTCCTGTAGTAGTGTATGCATCAAAGTATAAAGGGTATCATTATTTTGATCTAGTTTCAAACTGTGTCCATATAAATAGACATGTGCGTTTTCATGAGCATGACTTTCCTCTTTTACATCTTCAAACTCATGCACCTCGTACCATCTCCTCGATAGACTTCTACCTTTATGATATTATTTACCTCACTCCTGTCTGTTTTGTCTTTGCTAACCACCTAGCCATCCACCGAGCACTCGACTAGCTTTTTTTGTCTAGCTCTTTGTTTATTCAGCCATGCTAGAACCCGAGTCCTTCTCCCAGTACACCTCTCGGTATCTCGTTGCCAACTAGGTTGTCTAGCAGCCCAGCTTTATTCTCTTTCTTTTCCCATTGTTGTCATTGTTATGATCACCTCTGTTGGGTCGACCCAACACCCGCCTCTTGTCCATGTGGATGATGGTGGTCCTAATGGTCTAATATTACCATATGATACTAAGCCTGTTTTCTCTTGTATGTCTGTTGTCTCTTCCTAGCCTACTTCCGGAACAACTAGTGAAACAACCTCCGGGGTTTGCTTAACCTAATTTTCCCGCCATGTCTACAAGCTTCACAAAGCCCTATATCGCCTTGTAACAAGTACCATGTGCTTAGTTTCATCGTTTTTCTTGCTATCACATGGTTTTGTTTGTTGCACTACTAATCCCTCTATGTCTGTTCTTAATAGTAGTCCATGTATTTTGATTCTCTAGCTTTATATTGATGATATCATACTGATAGATAGTTCTTCCACTCATCTTCGGACTTTTATTTCTCGTTCTTTTTAGCTAGTTTTCCATGGAAAATCTCGAGTTACATTACTTTCTTGGCATCTACGTAATTCGGAGCCCTTTTGGACCTTTTCTTTCTCAAAAGAAGTATGTTGATGATTTGCTCCACAATTTCACTTTTATATTGTTAAACCTGTTAAAACCCTTTTTATTGATCGCGAGTACCTTATCCCTTAAAGATGGTCAACTGCTTTCTAATCCTTATGAGTATTGAAGTATGGTTGATGCCTTACCGTCATCGGACTATAACTCAACCCGATATTGCTTATTTAGTCCATGTAGTTTCCTAACCCCTAATTTCTGTATGCCCCTAGTAGTACTCATGTGTATCTTGTAAAGTGCATCTTCAAGTACTTACAGAGCACTTGGTCATAGTCTACTCGTGGCATGCTCTACAACTCTATCTATTGTGGTCACATATTCTAATTAGGAATGGGTAGGCTGCAAGGATACTTGTCATTCCATAACTAGTTATGCTGTGTATTTTGGACCCAACCTTATCTCCTAAAAGCCCACAGTCTCCAAATCATCGAGGCCGAGTATCATGCTATTAGTTACACTTTTGCTGAGGCGATATGGATTTGCAAGCTTTTAATGAATTTTGGAATCCTAAATCGCAATCATGTGCGTTTGTACTCGTGACAATGTTAGTGCCACTTATATGACTACCAATCCAATACAACATGCCCTGAGCGAGCACATTGTAGTGGATTATCATTTTGTTTGTGAGCGGGTCGCTTATGGTGATTTACTTGTTCTTTATAACCTTGCTATGATGCAAATTACCAATATCTTCACCAAAGGTTTATCTTCTCAACATTTTTTTTATAGTCCAATTTTTGCGTGCTTCCCTCGATCAGATTGAGGAGCCGTAATAGTGTGTTATAGATATTATAGGGATATAATGTACTTTTATTTTGTATTACACTCGTATTTTTCAACTATATATGCAATGCTAAGGGCTCCTACTTGGGTGAGCTTTCCCGTCACATATTCTCTCACAAAACCACGAGATGATTGCCCTAGATTATGTAGTATACAACTGCTACATTCAACAATGGAGGTTTATTAGTCATTGTATAGATAAAACCCCGACAAGAAAATGAAAAACACGTAAAACAGAAGAAAACTAAGCATTAGGCTGAACCGACACGGCTAGCCCATGTTCCCCGCTTTGTGATTCCTTGTCCTTCGAACTATGACCACGGCGCGGGGCCACTCCAGCCTTCCCATCACCATGACCATGAACCGAAATATTCCTAAGCCAAAGACATATTAGGCTCCAAAACCTCAACAGCAGACTTGGAGACTAATGGCTTAACGTTATGACATCATAAGTGTCTCATCATCATCAATGGAAACCTACCCCGGCTTGCACCATCTCAACTTTATGACATTAACTCCTTTGGTTAGCATGTTTATTGGATTCCTGCTACCTAAAATCTTCTCAAGTAGCAAATCAGGATCATCCATTGCAAGCTCCTACTTGGACTAATAATCTATGTATATAGTCTTAGTGTACAACTCTAGCACATCTATTTGAGTCAACAAAAGATAATGTAAAGAGCGAGAGTATCTTTGTAGGGCTTCACATTTTGTTGACCTAGCTTTCCTTCTCAACATAAGTGGTGTCTCACGATCATCCTCATAACAAGTGTTCGAATCCATAATTGTTCCTTGCGGACCAATTTATAAAGCAACCAATGACTCAATTGTTTACCCATCCTTAGCCTCATATTTCCTACCATTCACAAAAATCTCAACAAATTGCTTGTTAGCCTTATCAGCATTAATTCATCGAAGACAACATTTCTAGACACCTAAAAAGTGTCTCGTATTTCTAATGCTTTGTTATTTTGTACTCGGAGGCCCAAGTGATGAAATTTAACTTCACCTGTTTGTTCAGGGTTAGATTGGGTCAAGGTAGTTTGATTTTTCTTTCTTCTTGCCTAAAATCAAAACAATTAGCAGGCCTACACCTAGAAAACACAAAAACAACTCACAAAAGTATGCCAGGCAACCCACAATGGTCCCCACACGTGAGCATTGGACCAAAGTTAGGCATACATCCCCCTACCACAAAGTGACCTCCCATGGTAATATTTTTTCCAAAACTGTCATCTTGACTTGTTCAACACAGGTGACATTTATAGAGTACGGGATGTTTGCGGATCCATAGAGATGGAGCTAAATTAAAATAAGATTACGAAAAGAGACTAGAAGATCGAAAAACCGAAATTAAGCTATTAATCAAAACTTAACTAGTAGCCTAAATTAAACTAACATGAATTGGAACTTCAAACACAACTCATTACTTACCAAATTATCAACCAATTCAAAGACTAACATGAAACAAAGTGCAAATATAATCACTAAATCGAAACTAAAATAACAAAATTCGAAGTGCAAGAATTAGAAATTTATACCGACAAATCGAACATCAAGATTCTAGCAAAGTATTTCAATCTAACCTCGAATAATCGAATGCCCAGATTCAAGAAAGCAAATAAACAATCCAAAATCGAACCCAAATTCGGAGAAATTCTAAAACCGAAAATCAAAAGCGTAAAATTGAGTTTAGGAACTAAAACTAAAATCTGAAAACTAACTGCTGAATTTGAGAAAATAAGACTAAAATTTGAAGAATTGAAACTACAAATTAAACAACTAAAAGCTAGAAATGTAAACCTAAACCGATTGTTCTCGGCTCGCCATGCTCGCCACCGTCCCCGTCTCGTTCTTTGCTTCCTTGCTTTTAAACTCTCGGTCTCCTTCTCATCCTTGCTTCATGCCCCGATTTGAGTGGCTTTGATCTTCCTAGACGATATAGTCCGGTAAGAACGGGAAAGAGATTAAGGCCCCGTTTGGTTGGGCAATAGTGGAATGGAACTTAATGCCCGAGGTTTCAAGTTCCTTTTTTATTTGTTTGGTAGGGGTATTTTGAGGGTGGAACTTGAAATTTAAGGGTTTCAAGTTCCCCTCAAAACAAAGGAACTTAAACCCCCCATTTAAAAGAGGTATCAATTCTCCATCCCCAGGGATTATATTATAATTATTAAAATAAAATAAAATAAAATAATATTAATTATTTTGTCAAATCTTTTGATTCACTTCCATTGTGATTATCACACCCGTGAACCCTAGTTGTGATAAAGACCCTTCACGTTTTGCCATTGCTCGCACTCGCTACACCGAACGTTCACCATCCGCCATTTGCCGTTCGCCGTTCGCCGTTCACCGTCCGTCGTCCGCCGCCTACGATCCGCCGTCTGCCGCCTGCCTTTCGCTCGACACCGACTTCGACCTACGTACCGTTGAGACGTGAAGGTATGTCTTGACTCACCCTCTGGACACTATTGATTTTGTTTTGATTTTGTATCCCCGAATTGCCGTCCGCCATTGCTCCATTGTTTTGCTTTTGATTTTGTTTTGTCTGTAAAGGTATGTCTCGACCCATCGTAGATTAGAACATGGAGTTCCAGGGACAGATTCAACCTTTTGGCACCGGGGAAAGGGTTCTCGGTCCTCCGACATTTCCGGTTTGTTAGGATTAAAACAAGTTGTCCCTTATAAAACAGTTCGAGAATGATGTCTCGTATATATATATTGCTCGTTGTTCTACAAACATGAATGGTGTCTATATAATAAGGATGCAAGGTTTCCTCCATTGGAATAAGGTATATAATTTCCAGCTAAGAAGGAAAGTACGATGTAGACTTAACATCTAAAATATATGTAGTAGTAGTACTATACTCGTATGCAGTTAATTAGCACTACCCGAGCAAGAATGTAGTTTTGTATGCCAATATGATTTACGCACTAGTAACAATACCCTTATACTTCCCATAATTGTGGTAATTTTAGTGATATTATGAACTATATAGTGATATTACCAATAGTAGTGCATAATTGTGGTAATTTTACATCGAACGTTTAGGATGATATTTAGATTATAGAATTCCCATAATTGTGGTAATTACAAGCCCAAGTAACAATGAATAACAAGCCTCGTGTTTTTAATTTTAACTAGAATGTCACCAAAAATAAAAAGTTTTTAATTTTAATTAAAATATGATTGTGGTGATGATTTCTTTTATTTATACTTTTTTATGTTTAATATGATTTTAACAGAAGATGGCTCCATCTCATCAATTGTTGCTTGTGAGCAAGAAGAAGAGGATGACATTGCAATTGCTTATCACCATTTTGCTTGTTATAAACATAGTGAATGAGATGATATTTATCTTGTTTGTAAAGGGTATTATCATTCAAAAATCACACATGTTCAAATATGACAAAAGGGAAAGAAAACGTCGTAGATTAGATAACTTAAGTTCACTTATTAAAGTGAGTGATATAGCTTGTAAAAATGAACTTCGTATGGATAGGCGTTCTTTTACATTCTATGTGAGATGCTTAGGGATATAGGGGGTTTGGTTGGAACTAGAAACATGGCATTGGAAGAGATTGTTGCCATATTTTTGTATACTCCGGCTCATCAACTTAAGAATAGGACAATAGCGAGTTATTTTGAACGAAGTGGTGAAAGTGTAAGTAGACACTTCAATAGTTGTCTTATTGCAATGTTGAAGTTACACACACACTTGCTCCAAAAGCCTACGCCCATTACGGAAGATTCTCGAAGATAGTAGATGGAAATGTTTTAAGGTAAGAGACCAACTATCACACTTATTTCATAATAAACCTAACGACTTACGCGTCTAAGCAGTTGCTTATAATTTTTGTTTTGTAGAATTGTGTAGGCGCCTTAGATGGTACTTACATTAGTGTTCATGTATCCAAAAAGGATATGCCAAGGTATCGGACTAGGAAGGGTACTCTTGCTATGAATGTGCTAGGTGCCTGCACACCTAATATGGAATTCACTTATGTGCTACCGGGTTGGGAAGGATCCGCACATGATGGTCGTGTCCTTCGAGATGCACTTTCTAGGCCCCATGGTTTAAAGGTTCCCCAAGGTAAAAATTGTTAGACACATAATTATTTAATAATCACTATATCCTTCTATGGTGAGTAATTTTTGAGCTTCACATATGTCAAGGTACTTATTATTTGGTAGATGCTGGATACACTAATTGTGAAGGATTCTTGGCACCATATAGAGGTCACCGGTATCACTTGAAAGAGTGGGGAGATCGACAACCAAGTGATCTGCAGAGGAATATTTCAACATGAAACACTCTAAAGCTAGGAATATAATAGAGCGATGCTTTGGACTACCGAAAGGAAGATGGGGTATCCTTAGATCTCCTTCTTTCTTTCCTATACGCACACAAGGCCGTATAGTTCTAGCATGTACTCTACTACATAACCTACTTCGAAAATATATGCCAACAGATTTTGGAGTTGATGTGGATGAAGAGGAGGACGATGAACATAGGGATGATGATAGTGATGATGAAGTTGAATATGTCACTCACATTGCAACCTCCAATGCTTGGACAAATTTTCGTAGTTCCTTGTCTCAAACATTATTCAATAATTGGCGAGCTAGATCAAATAGGAATACTTGATGTGTTAAGAGTTTGATATTTTTCAAGTGCAAATGTATCGTGTTTATCATGGTTACTTTGTAAGACACTAGTATCCAAAATTTCTTTGTGAAATTGTTCAAGTTATATGCATAATGTTTAAATAGTCATAAGGTTATGTTATATGTTGTGTTTTGTTACTTTATTTCACGCTTGTCATATATTTATGGATGTTATATATGATTTCATATAATATAGGATGGATTTTAGCCAAACTACTCATGGTGCTAGTTCAATGGAGCATGTCCAACATTCTCAAGGTGGAATTAGAATGGAAATTAGCCAAAACTCTCAAGTTGGAAAAGGAAGAAACAAGCGCTTTTGGAGTAAGGAAGAAGAATGGGCTCTTATAGAAGGGTTGTTGGAGTTACGTGCTGATCCACAATGGAAAGGTGAGGGGAATTTTAAAGGTGGGTACTTAGTAAAATTAGAGAGCATGATGAAAGCAAAATTTCCCGGATGTGGTCTAAAGGCAAACCCTCACATTGACTCAAAAACCAAATGGTTTCGGGACAAGTATAATGTGATCATTGAGATGCTCCGTACTTCTGGGTTTGCTTGGGATGACACAACCAAAATGATCAAGTGTGAAAGGCAATCTTACGATGACTTTGTTAAGGAAAATTTCCTACTTTGTTAGTTATTATTTTTCTAAGTTTTTGTTACTTTGTGTGAGTTTCTTTGGTTGAGTTTTTGGAGGTTTTGGGTGTGAGTTTCTTATTTCTATTAGTTTAATTTTGTACTTTTATAATTTGCTTTTTCTAGAGCCATAAGAATGCAAAAGGATTGTGGGGTGTTCCTTTTCCATTTCTTGATGAGTTGGAGAAGATATTTGGTGCCGATAGAGCTAATGGAGATGCATGTGAAGATTACGTGGAAGCTTGTGCAGAGGAAGCTGTTCAGAGCCTATTGATCTTAGCATGGATGGAGGGGATCTAAATGATGAGGAAGATGATTCGGTCCAATCTACTCAACCATCTCCGCGCCTTGCCAAAAAAGCAAGAAAGGATAAGGCTAAAAAGAGAGGGAATGAGGTTGTGGACTTAACTACTTCTTTCCATAATGTGTCTTCTAACTTGTGTGCTTTTATGGATGGTATGAATTCTCATCTTTCCGTGATCGCAAGTGCTTTATCTACGACTCAACAACATGAGCAAGTACTGATAGCTCGTGAAGTAGAGATTGATGAACAAAAGAAGAACTTGTTCAATGAAGTCATAAGCATCCCCGGACTCACTAGAATTGAAGCAACAATGGCCGTGAGAAAGTTAGCTTCGACACGAGTAGCCTTTCCATGTTTTATCAATGCCCCGATGATGAGTGGAAAAGAGATTTCATCCTCAACCTTTGTCACCCGGATCTGCCTCCATCTTCCTTCAATCGACGTGCGTCATCACTTAATATATATTTTGCTATCGAATAATTAGATGTCACCTTGTATTCCTTCAATTTAGAAGGTGAACATGAACTTGATTTTAGGATATTTGGTGTTTATATTGACTTATGATGAGATTATGAACTTAAAATTCAGGATATTTGGTTTGTATATCGATTTATATGAAGTCAATTTTAGGATATTTGATGTTTATGTTGACTTATGATGAGCCCATAAACTCAATTTTTGTACATTTAAGGTGCAGGTGTTATAATTATGAACATACTTTGTGATCATTTTTTTATATTTATCTTTTCATGTTATGTAAATTCATGAATTTTTGTATGTATTAAGTGGATATGAAAAAAACAAAAAAAAAAATTGTAAAGTGGTCAAATTTTTAAAAAATTAACTAACTTAAATTTTTTGTCGTAAAGTCAAATATATATTGTAAGGAAATATTTAAAATCAAAATAGTTTTTAAATAAAATCAATTTAATTTAATGAAAAACATAAAAAATAGTTTTTAAATAAAAGTAAGTTTGATCCCATTCCATAACATGCAACCAAACAACAGATATGGGAACTTGATTCCATTTCACTTACTAACCAAACACATGTATTCAAGATTTAAATCCCATACCTAACCCCCAAGTATCATTCCTTCGTCCGATTCCATTCCAGTTCTTCAAACCAAACGGCGCCTAAATAGAATTGGTAATTAAAGGGGACTCGGGTTTTGAATTGAAGTGTTTAGAAGCCGAAGAGGAGAAGGAGAATTTGAGTGTAATTCGGCTTCTTCGGACGGGAAAGTAACAGTAGAGAGTGAGAGAGATAGTGGTGTGAAGGGAGAGACCGAAGAGAGTTTGAGTCGTGAGGGGGTTTTCGGGATGCAGCATAGGAACGAGAGGGGGACTTTGGGCTAGGGTTTCCTTGGTGCAGAATCGAAGAAGAAGAAGTGGAAGAAGAAGAAGGTTGGTGTGAGGTAAGCAGTAACAACAGGGAAGGAGGCGAGCTAGTAAGGGCTAGGGCTTTGGGTTTCTGGGGTGAAGGACTCGAAGAAGAAGAGAGGGAGAAAGTGAGCGTGAGATGGGAATGGGCTGGTGAAAGACATACCAAAGAGGAGAAGAGAGGTGAGGGAGCTGAAGCTCGATTTTGGGCTCGATTTGGTCAGTTGCAAATGGGTGTTCCGTTCTTCAAACTTCAGCTATTCTGATTATTTTTCGTATTTTTAGCATTTTTACGAAATTAAAACAACTAAATTAAAATTCTTAATTTAATTATTATTACGAATAAAATAAGATGTTAAAAGGTATTAAAAATATCATATTTTTTAACTCAACAAATACCCCTTTACTTAGATTTGACTCGTACTCGAATAAATCAAAAACTAAATTTAAGAAAATAAGAAAATTATAATTGACTTTCGTAGGAATTACGGTTGCATTTAGCGTATGCAACAAACCCTTTGAACCCCCTTGGTAGTCCAAGTGAACGAGTAAGGTCTCATGAGGGTTTTTAGCAAATATACCCACAAAATTTGGGGAAGAAAAGAATGTTAGATGGCAAAGAAAAACAGAAAAGATTTTTACAAAAATATTTACAAATAGGGAGAACATGTACATATCCTAGTCAATCATATAAACCTTAGGACTCAGTCATCAACTTGTATACGGATGTACTATACATATCGGACCTCTCACCCTCTTTTGACGACAAACATACATCAATGCTTCCACCTTTTTATTCAATTAAGAATAATGAATTTGACCTAATGCGTGATGTGAAAGTGTACCATTTCTCCCTTACCTTAGGTTTATCACAACTAACAATTCACTTGACTACTACTTTATTTTCACTTCATATTGGAAGCAAGACTTGTCCAATACCAACTATTGCCTTAAAGGGTACCGCCGATAGTACATGCCTCAAAGGATTCTTGTCATTCAAGGCTTTAATCTCTTTGTTTTCCTTTCTGTCTTTTTTCTCCTTTTGTTTTTGTTTTTCTTTTTTTTTTCAATGTAAAATAAAACAACATGAATTTTATTTTTGTACAAAAGACAAGTGGGTGAATCAATCAATGACAACTTTAGACCTAAGAGCAAATGACTTTTATAAAGGTAGGTACAAACTTTACAAATTCTCATAGTATGCCAAGGTTAAAAGAAAAGGATGCTAGAACGACCCTATTAAGAGGTAAGTGTCATCATGTATATTTTCCTTTTTGCAACCTAATAACTACGTTACAATGGTTCAAAAATCAATTAGAATATATACAATATCTCCCAAATTTTTTAAAAAATTATTTTCGAATTTTTGATAAACTTTTCTTAAGGTTTCAAAAGACTAAACTTGACAATGTCCTCACACTACTAGAAAACCGAGGAATAGCGACGGAAATTTGTCACATAGTGATGGATTTTCAAAAATAGCGACGGATTATTTTTGTTGCTATAAACCGGGCCGCTAAAATTTAGCGACGGAAATTACCGAATCCGTCACTAATTAGCGACGGAACAACGACGGAAATGCCTTCGTAGCCGATGCAATTCGGCGACGAATTACATTTTCCGTCGCTGAATTTAGCGATGGAATTTCCAGTAATTCCGTCGCTATTCCGTCGCTATGTGTGCGGAATTCCAAAATAGCTTTTTCTAATTCTTCGTTAACCTAGTACAAAAAAATGTGAATACAAATCCAACATTCACATATGTGACAGCTTACATTTGACATTTACATATGCCACAAACTATTCATCCAAGTTGGATATACAAATTCAACATAAAGTTCACAATCATAAACAATCCAAACATATTTACAACCAATTCACAAGTTCACAAAAACAACCATACAAAAGTTCACAATCAACCATAAACACATTATAGAAAAGTTCACAAACGCAAAAGTTCCGATGATAACGAATTCGGTGGTCCTCACTCTTCCTCTTCCTCTTCCTCTTCCTCTTGTGGTTGTACTCGATCTACTGGTGAGATCCGGATGCTTGCTGAGATTTCATAAATTCAATGAAGCGTGCTATTGGCTCAGCGAAACTATCCACCTTTTCTTTGAGCTGCCTATTTTCCAACCCAAGCACACGAGCATGTTCAATCCATTGATGTAACTCGAAGTTAAGTTATGCACTATTGCTCTCAAATTTGAGTCATTTGGAGTAGCAGACTTTCAGTGATTTGAAGAACATGGTGGTTTTTAAGTTTTTAGCCTCGGATCCAAGTCCATAAATGCGACCTTTGTTGTTCGCATTGGCTTTCACCCACAACTCATATTGCGAAGGGGTGGACACACAATCCTCGAAGAGTTAGGGTCATTAGTAGAAGGTTGAGTGTTTTGCAACTCTTCCCACTTTTTTTCAAACTTTTCTTGAATAATATATAAATTTTTGAGGCATGTAACTATCACAGGTTGTCAAAGAAGACCATATATTGAAAAATATGAAAATTGCATATATAAGGTAACTCGCATAAATGGCCTTGGATTTCCGGTCAACCCATTTGTCCTTTTTGTCCTGTGGGTTCGTGAAAATAGTTGGGTCGGTAGAGGAAGAACTCCTTTAAGCTCCTTCATCTAAATACAAAAAAGTTAGTAGAGATTCAATTTACTAATATGAACATGTTAATAGTTGCATGCGTAATCACTAAAGGGGTATGTACCAATCGCGCTTATGCTCCGTCATAGGGATTGAGCCACAAGTATGGAGTGATGAACCAAGTCCACCTTGATCAAGCATTACGGTTTTTTGAGCCCGCTCACGTAACTTCTTGTACTTAGCAGCTTCCCAATATTCTAACAACTCTTGCCAGTAGTTGTCACCCAACCATTTCGGCTTCATCTTATTTTTCCTTGCTTTCAAGCATGAAGTCCTTCAATCGATCACTTCTTTTCTTCTCAAAATTTCTTCTTATTTGGACTTTATCGGTTGGAGACCAAGTGTAAAATTTTTGTATAAATGAAAAAGTAGTTTATAAGTTATGAAATTATAATATAATGCTCAAACATACACAATAAGTCATTATCTTAACCTCAAATTCGTAAAACTAAAGATTTGTCATTACCTTGAACTAAGAAAACCACAGATCACGTTATGATCGAGGAACTTTACCCCATGTAGGCCATGCTCCGTCAAACTTACTTTGGAAGACGTGGGAAATCGTGCCCATAACTTTATTAATGGGGAATAACCTAATCAAGAAACATATAAAACAATTAGTTATACTATTCTACTATCAAGCTTAATTTATTTTATTACTTATTATCACACTTACCCTTCACCATCCGGCTCAATCCGAATCTTTTCCCTGCTGCTAGCATTGCTTGATTCAAGACTAGCATGCTCGTTGCTCGCATCGCTGGCCCATCATTTGTAGACCTTTGTGGTGGCCTTTGTTCGGGACCAACGTGGATGTGTGGTATAAGGGTCGTACCATATTGGTTATATGTGTACGTATGGGGCGGGTTTGAGTACATATGAGCATGTTGAGAATATGGAGGGTTTGGGATGAAAGACCCACCCATTGGACTTTGCATGTGCGGGTTGGTTGGAGGTTGGAAATAAGGAGGGTTGGGAATGAATGACCCACCTATTGCAGCTTGGTCGTAAGGGAGTGTGGAGATAGTGCTCTACCTATAGGAGACTGAAGGTAAGGAGCATTTTGATGGGGCCTAGAAGTGCTTACATCATTACCTTCATCATCGGTATTGACGTTTCTAGCCCTTCTCCGAGTAGCCGATCTTTTCGACCTGCCTCTACCTCGCTCCATATGTCCTAACATAAACAACATAAAAACATTGTTAAACATCCAACGGTTAAAGTGATTCAATATAAAACAACATATAAACATTAGTAAACATATAAACATGTAAGCGTTAGATATAAATATTCTTGTATTAAGAAAATATGCTTCAATTGTTTCACCTTCATTACATTAATAAGAATTCATTTGATTACAACATAAATTAAAGTGATTCAATATAAAACAACATAAAAAGAACATCATCAACTAGCCATCATCCTCATCATCATCTCTTGTCACTATCCTCTTCGTCATCATTGAATATGAGATGTTCTTCTTCCTCATCGGTGATGTTATCATCATCTCATTCACCTTCCACATCTTCTTCACTATCCTCTTCTTCATTAACATCCTCAATCCCATCTTCTTGGTTTAAAATAACATCATCAACTAATTCTTCGTTGATATTGAGTTATCAACCAAAGTATCCAGCAAAGCTTCCATTATAGGATCGACTATAACCATATTATCCTCTTGGAATGCAAGAGGAATAGTATATTGGTCATCAACTATGTCCCTTGGTTTTGCTGCCACTACGACGAACCAACTCAGCTTTTCTCTAGGGACCCCTTGTGGATATGACATATAATACACCCGAGTTGCAAGTATCAGCAAAAATGAAAGGATCGTACTTACGATAACGCCTTGTACGATGCACTTCAACGTACGAACCTAAATTTATGGTACCGAGTACCCTAAGGATGACTAGGGTCAAACCAATCGCATTTAAACAACACACACCTTTTTATTGGTTCACCAACATATTCAACTTCAACTACTTCTTGCAAGAGGCCATAGTAATTATTTTCAACATGTCCTCCATCAGTTCCTTTCACACGAACACCATAATTGAAGGTCATCCTCCCTTCATTTCAAGCCTCAGCATGAAATAACATTCCATTCACTGTGTATGCTGTCCATGTTTTCACTCTCCTTAAAGGACCTTAAGCTAATTACATCAAGTAAACATGCTTGTCATCATGATATACTCGATAACAATGAATCCGTGTCAATAACATAGTATTGGTTTAGTTTGTTAAAATTGAAAATCGAATACTAATAAATTTGAGGCATGAGCATTATGTCTTAATATATGATACTCACAGCTCTTTTGAACCAATCTTCGAACTCACTTTCCACCATTGCATCAATTGCAAGATCACTTACATCAGCATACATAGCTCGTTTTGGTCTTCGAAGAGACCGAGTTTAAATTATTTATTAATATGACATCATCGTTACGAAAAAATTAATTGAAATGAGTGTTGTATAAGACAAGATAAACTCACTCAAGGTAAGGTTTAACTTCGAACAGCTTCAAGTAAAACATAGACAAGTGCAGCTGTCTTTTCCTTATCATCAAGGAAACATGGAGTGAACTTCCCAATTGGAGCACTTTCTGGTATGAATACCGAAAGAGTAGGATGGTGGTATGGAACTTCACTCCCTCATTTCGTCGACTTCTATTGTACATACAAGGCACGTTAGAGCAGAAATCATAAGATGCAAAATGTGTTTCTTCAAATCATGCATATTTTTCAACGATACTCCCTTCGAGCTTCGATTTGTTTCCTATGGATCTCTTCAATCGGCCAAATAACCTCTCAAATGGATACATCCACCGGTATTGTACCGACCACCCAATTTTGCTTCCTCCGCCAAGTAAACAGGCAAGTGTTCCATCACATTGAAGAACCCGAGACGAAATATTGTTTCCAATTTACAAAGTGTTATTGAAATATTTGGATGCATTTGCTCTAACTCCTCATCCCGTAAAACGGATGAGCAAAGGTTCTTGAAGAACTCACTAATTTCAATAAGAGGCGCTAAAACCTTGTCCTGGAGTGCACTAAATGCTATTGAAGAAGACTCTCCATGAAAACATGACAATCATGACTTTTCATGCTATGGAACTAGTGGAGTTTGGGTCTACAAGGTATGAAATGTTAGAACAATAATCATCCGGCATTTTCAACTCTCTTGCCCATTCACATATTGCCCTCTTCTGCTCCAACATCAACACATTTTTACCTTCGGTTTGAGAATTTTACCATTTAGTCCATGCTTTAAATTCAACTCCACAAGATCACATAACTCTTCCAAATCCATTCTTGCCTTGATATCATCCTTTGTTTTCCTAGGAATATCCATAACAGTGTTAATTATATTCTCAAAAAGTTCTTTTCAATGTGCATCACATCTAAGTTGTGGCGAAGCAATTGATCTTTCGAATATGGAAGCTCCCAAAATATGCTTTGTTTTGTCCAATTATGATCCTTTTTGAACCTCAAAATGTTGATTTCCTGCTCTTCTGTTACTTTGGGAAAGTTTTCAACCCATTGTTTTATTTTTTCCCCGTATATCGACGAGGAGGACCCGAATGTACGATTTTTCCTTTTGTAAACGCTGTGTTATTCCTTCGAAACACATGACTTCGTGCCAAAAACCCCGATGGAAATTAAACCATGAAAATTTTTGCCCATTTCTAAGTTTTAATGCTTTTTGTCGATTCATACATACCGGGCATGACATGGCACCATGAGTACTCCATCCGGACAACATACCGTATGCCAGGAAATCATTAATGGTCCACATCAATGCAGACTTCATGAGAAAGTTCTCACCTTTTGAAATATCATATGTTTCCACACCATCTTCCCATAGTGTTTTCAACTTGTCAATAAGAGGCCGCAAATACACATCAATTTTATTTTTCGGATTTGTAGGCCCTGGTATGATGCATGCTAAGAACATATAAGGCATCGTCATGCATAATTCCGATGATAGATTATAGGGCGTAACAACGACTAGCCTGATTGAATAAGACCTTGAAAGTTGGCTGAATGGATTAAACCCATCCGCGCACAAACCAAG
The DNA here is from genome assembly GCA_021018815.1 of Talinum fruticosum. Lineage (NCBI taxonomy): Eukaryota > Viridiplantae > Streptophyta > Magnoliopsida > Caryophyllales > Talinaceae > Talinum > Talinum fruticosum. Next base: position 6,378,403 of record JAITYX010000012.1, read on the forward strand.
TCTAATATTTCTAGGCTCAGCACCAAATTCGGGGTGAACTCTATCAAAATGTTTCCATGCTTCACCATTCGAAGGATGACAAAGGACACCATCCTCTCTTACATTCTCATAATGCCATCTCATGTGCTCGCTGTGGTTTTTGAAGCAAACAAGTACTGAAGTCTTGGTATTAATAGCAAGTAATGCATCCTTGCAAACGGAGCCCTTTGACTTTTTCCTTGTCTTTCCCTTTGAAGCTTCCATCTCGCATGACCACAAAACTTCCATGAATCAAGATTAATGTCCTCTTTGTAGAAAAACATGCAACCTTTTCAACAACAATCAATTTTTTGAACATCCATCCCAAGATTTTTAATGACCTTCTTTGCATGGTGAATGCCACGAGGAACTTGGTTATCGGGGGATAAATCTCCTTCATAAGTTGAGTAATCTCATTAAAGCAATTTTGAGGCATGTTGTAGTCGGATTTGATGCTCAATAGTCTAATGGTGGCGCATAACTCAGTGTGAGTTTCATTTCCTACCCACCAAGGTCGTTGTGCAGCCTCAATCATATTAAAGAAAGTTTGGGCATTGGTATTTGGAGGCTCACTTGTAGAGCCTTGATTTTAGATCATGGCATATGTGACCATATCATTCATACGATCGATATTTGATTCTACATCGCAGTGGTTCATATGATTGGAGCCACTTTCGTCATTGAATATGTTAGAAGTCATACCACCATCCTCATGTAAATGAGAATCTATTTCTCCATAACTAGTCCAATACCAATAGTTTGGAAGAAAACCATATTGATAAAGGTGTAACTTAACTTCATTGGGATCCTTATACTTCCGATTTTTGCATTTGCGACATGGACATCTATATTGTTGATTATGTACAAATTTTGATTGACTTCTAGCATGTACATCAAACTCCTCAACCCCGTCTAAAAACTCTTGTCTATACCCAACTCTAACTGGTAATAACCTAGGATACATCCATCTACGATGCGTAGGCCCGTCCATATATATTCTAATTGACATTTAACAATTTATTAAATTATTAGTTAGTAATCAATACATGGAGATGTTATGATTACATTTCTTCTATAATGAACATAATATTTATAACCATTATGCATTGAACATATACTTTTCTTATACATAAATTTCTTTAATTTCTATATTTTACTCTTAATTATTTATTTCATCATTAAACTAACCATACCTAATTAGCATAAATAAACTCATACAAATATAATTGATTACATAATTTCTACCTAATTAGTATAAAATAACTCACACACAATTATAATTTATAAAATTATTTCAAAATTTACAACAATAATTTCATTTATAATTTCACACAAGTAACCACTATTCATTAATAATTTGTCAAATGTTCAATAAATTTATAAATAAACCACAAACAATTGCACATATATAAATCACAAATAACATTTACTTCAACTTCAACAATAATTTCCAACAAATCTAACCTCACATACTTTAAACAACACAACATCTATACATAAATAACACAATTGCACATTTTTCTTTTCAAATTCATTCACAAACAACATAAATTTGCAGCAAATTATATAAAATCATCAATTTGTACTAAATTATTGAAAACCCTGAATCTAATAACAATAAACAAAACAATACCTTCAAACTAGGCGGCGCGATGGCAATAAGGCGGCGGCGACGGCGACCTCGACCTCCTCTAGGCGGCAGCGGCGGCGCCAAGGGGCGGGAGCAACCAAGGAGAACTCACCCGTCTAGGCGGCGGCGTATGGAAGCGGGGCGGACGGATCGACCAGTAGCCGGTGGGGGTTGTGGACGCGTGGTGGTGGGATGGGCACTCTCGCTCACAAAATCGCTCGCACTCCTCTCTCTCTCTACTTTCGGGTTCCTCGGTCCGCCAAAAGGCCGGATCTCGAATTTTATTAGCGACGTAACAGCGACGATCTGTTCCATCGCTATCGACTAAATTAATATAATTATACTTTTATTTTTTGTTTTTCCTAGATTCATTGTGTGACACGATTGCTATTTTTTGTTAGTTTCCGTTGTTGATTCCGTCGTTGTTTGCCGACTGAACCGTATCCGTCGCTAATTTCCGTCACTAATTAACAGCTTTGTAGTAGTGTCATTATGAGTAGGAAGAACCTCAAAGGAAAAGAAAAGTAAAAGGAAAACAAATATTTACAAAATGAAAAGACGACTCAAGAACAAATAAAGAAAATGACATGACTCAATTATAAAAGAAAATGAGAATAAAATATCAAATATGTACAAAAAAATAAAATAAAAATAAAAGGAGAATAGATTAGCGAATGATTATACCAGGTTAGGTGTTGGATACACATAAGCCAAAAATCTCTTGAGATCGGTTCAAATGAGAGTTATAAAGCATCAGCCACTCCATATCAACTCAAGCTTCGTCTCAAATTAAATTTTATTAAAGCATGTAGAAATTTATCAAATCTGCAGGTAGAATTCTAAGCCAAATAAAGGTGACAAAAACTAGAGAGTTGATGCCAAAAAGAGTAACATCCAAAATATCAATGCAACACCATTAAGAGCTCGTTTTAGATTGTCAAATTGTTGAGTCCAAACGTCAAACAAGCGGACATATTCACAATTAACTAACAAATTTGTCCTCAATCTAGAATTTGTCATTACGAATGAGTTGTCTAGGAAGACAAGTAGGTCTTAATTTGTCCAATTTTTTATTATTAACATGTTTAAGAGTTTGGTTTGAGTCAACCTTACCAGGTATAGAAGTGTTATACTCATAAAGCATGGACTTAGAGGGTTCTAATTGACGGTTCATCATGATGGGGTCAATAAAAAATGATTCATAATAAACTAAGAAATTATCAAGGTCAATATGTTGAAGATAAACATTCTTTTCTACTAAGATCTTTAATTAAATAAGTGTGTCATCTTTATTCTCAAAACTAACATGCTCTTTAAGCTTAAGAATCCGTACAACAAGTAGGAGAGAAAGAATCTATAGAAGATGAAGGTTTTATTGTATCATTAGTATCTTTCTCCTTAGTTTTCTATTTGTAAGAAGAAGAAGCAACAAAGGTCTTTGTGTGAACACCATCAGTGGTGTCCTTAGAAGTATTAGATGAACCAATTACTCAAAAAGAAGAGTGAGAATATGAATTTTAGACCAAAGTGTGATGGTATAATCCTTGGTCACTCACATAGTTATCAATTCTTGTCTTGACATAAGGGGTATAATTGGGTTCACTTTCTTCACAAATGGCTCTCCAAAAGAAGAAAGGGCAGTACTCTTAGAGTTCACCTCGGGTTGACTAAGAAAAGTTCCTTTAGAGGTAACAAGTTGGGTCAACTATTCAGTTATAGTCTTAATCATTTTTTTCCATGTTATTAAACCTTTTCATCATGAGTGTAATTAGGAGGTTGGGTTTGAGTAATGAGAAGTGGTGGTTTAGGCACAGCTAGATAAGTCGGCCTCTAGCAAGAAGTAGTAGGAAACAAAGTAGGTTGGAGGATGTTGTGACTACAACATTAGGTCCACTACTCCAAGAAAAATTAGGGTGATGTTGTCCACCTTTCACTAAAGGTAGGAGAGTAAAGGTCAAACTTAGATTTTTGAAATGCAACATTCACCTACGCTTGCTCTTGGCTCGTGGCCAAATAAGGACAAGTATTTAAAATTTGATATAAGCCTTGACAATAAGAACATGACACCAAAGAAGTTGGGGAAGATTAGGGTTGAATAGTTAACCCTCTCAACATATTTTCAAGTACAACAACTTTGGAATGAAGATGACTCATATCGAAACAACATGAATACCCACCCCCTTTGCTCTTTCATCTCTATTGTTTTCCCATTGCATGGTATTTTTTGCTAAATCCTCTAAAAATTCCTAAGAAATTACAGGACTTTTAGAAAGAAAACCACATTGACATATAGATTTTGCATGGTCCTAGTCTGTTGGTAAAGTCATTCATAAACAATTTGGAAAAGACGCCACTATTCTAAATCGTGACGGGGACATTGGGCCAATAAATTCTTAACACTATGTTTGGATTGGGGTCAAAGGAGGGGAAGGAGGATAATTAACTCCTCTTCCCCTTGTTTGGGAGATAAACAAGGGGGTGAGGGTGGGGGAACCGTTAGGGCTGAGCGGGACCGGTACCGGTCGTTTTGGCCGGACCGGTCCCGGTCCCGTTGCAACCGGGTCTCGATTTTGGACCCGGACCGGTTGGAACCGGTTCGGGACCGGGTACCCGGTTGCTGTCCCTTTTTTTTTTTTTTTTTTTTAGTTTTTCAATTATCATTTTTGTTTTTGTACTTTTTACAATTTTTTGGTAAAATTTTAGCCAATAATTATCCTATATTTTAACTATTTGATTTGCTTTAGAACCCCGTAACTATAACTAATAATCCAACATTAACACTAAAAATCCACATGCAAAACAAATTACAAGTTTAAATCTTAAAAACATCATGAAAAAAAACATAAAAAAGTATCAAACAATCCAACATCAACAACGAAAAGAGAGAATCTCCGATCCACAACTTGTTGCCCAACTTGGTGCCCAAGCAGAAAAGAGTCTCTACTCAACTCTAGATTCTCGTCAAAGTAAAACAAAAAAATAAGAAAGAAGGTTTGAGTAAAAATACAAACTAACCGAAATGAGAGAAATATAATATGATTATGATGATAGCTTACCTAAGCAAAGGAAAATGAAATAACAGAGGAAGTCTTCATCAATCGCTCATAATGTTATCAATTTCAGTGATATCTCCATCGCCCAAATCTCAATATCAAATAAAAAGATAAGGTTAGAAATCATGATTTAACATATTATTATAAATATCAAAATCAGAATACATATAGTAACATATGTTATATAATTACCGCTTCATATTTCTCCACATCATCCATAAGTTGTTCAACATCAATACAAACTTTGGATGCCCTCAACCAATCTTGAGCACAAATTAAAGTCTCTACAGCTTTGGGACCCAAACTACTACGAAACCGATCGAGCACCCTACCGGATGTACTAAATGCGGACTCACTTGACACGGTAGAAACAGTACGACTAGAATATCCCTAGCCATCACAGCTAGCACCTTATAAGTGTCGGCATGTTTCTTCCACCACTTTAAGATATCAAAAGTGCCATCCACCTTTTCTCGAGGGGCATCTAGATACACATCCAACTCTGTTCTTTCAACTACCTCAACATCATCTTCCCCACCATCGTTCCATTGAGAATACAACTCCTTAAGAGTATCATTGTTCAAAGACATCTTTGAATGATCAACAGGAATGGGGGAAGAAGAACCATCAACATCATCATTTTCAATATTCATTGAAGAAGAATACGAAACATACAAGCTTTTAAGCACATTATGCAGACGATCATACACCTTATCCGCTTTTCCAAAGTCATTAGGAAAAAGTTTCCTAAAAGAGAACCTAACAAACTTCAATTTGTAGCGGGGATCAAACACAACAAGCAATTAAGACCATAAGATTAGTCTTTGCCCAATCTCCATAATAATCATCAAATTTCTTACGCATTGCCAAGGCCATCTCACGAAGATTAGGGCAAGAATCCTTCTCCCATTCTAACAAATTAGTAAGTATGCTCAACAAGTCATGAAAATGCAAATTTGCAGTAACATACAAAGTACCAGACATCCTCTTAGTAGCTTCATAAAATTGTTGCAAAAACTTTGCCAAAACTCGAGCATTTTCCCAATCCTTTTTCGTTGGAACATTTTCACCAAGTTCATTCTCATAGTTGGAATCATCATTTTTAAACCTTTCAAAAGCCTTTTCAAATTTCAAAGCCATGCTCAACATAAGGAAAGTAGAGTTCCACCTTGTGCACACATCCAAACACAAAGACCCTTTACAAGGGACTTTCACAACTTTAGCACAAGAATCAAACAATGCAGATCTCCCGGTGAACTCCTTATGTATCTAATTGCAGTTCGAATGTTATGAATGGAACCCTTTACCCTTGCCAAACCATCCCTCACAACCAAATTTAAGACATGAGCTGCACATCTCATATGAAAAAATCACCATTTAAAACAAGTTTCTCACCAAGATTATCCTTCAAATAACCAACCGCCACATTATTGGAACTAGCATTATCAACAGTCAAACAAGAAAGTTTGTCTTCAATACCCCAGTCAATAACACAACTCTCCACAACCTTTCCAATCTCTTTGCCTTTATGACTATCCATCAACTTAAAACTTAAAATCCTCTTGTGCAAATTCCACTCATCATCTATGAAATGTGCAGTTAAACAAAGATAATTCAAGTTTTGGATTGAAGTCCAACAATCGAGTTGTGAGGGCAATTCTAGATCTCAAACCTCCTAAAATACTTTTCAAGGCATCTCTCTCACAAATATAAAGCTTTTTACAATCTCTAGCAACAGTGAAGCGAGATGGAACATTGTTTGCAAATTGTGGGACAAGCAACACTAATAAACAACCTAAATCCTTCACGTTCAACCGATGCAAAAGACATTTCATCAATAATAACCATTTTTGCAACAGCAAGTCTAGTAGCCTCTAGGTCAAATGTCCAATTTGAGAGAGTAACACTCTCGGTTTGTGGATCTCTACATAAAGAAAGCTTTTTTGCTTTTTATCCACATTGAAAGGATACTTAGGACATGATTGTAAATGTTTTCTTAGAGTAGAGGTCCCATTATTAGGGTTGGCAGATAATACCTTGCCACAATACTTGCATTTAGCTTTCTCGATCTTTTTGGTTATTGGACTGATTATGTCTTCAAAATGATCCCAATATGGGGATTTCCTCTTGCCACCAACTTTCACACCCTGTTTCTTTGATTTGACTGTACCGTAAATTGCATCACTTTGGTCTTCCAAATTGATATGTTCTTCGATGTCGTCCATTTCAACATTCTGTCATTAATTCATCAAACATTAATAATAGTGAATTATATACACGCACAATGGTATACGTAGAAGATAAAAATTCCGACCACTATGTAGCAAAAATCCAAATGTATAACCCAAGAGCCCACCAAGACAAGTAGTTTTTTTTGTGGGGGTAAGAGGAAGAGGGGAGATGGTTCGGATGTAGCATGAGACAAATTTAACATTGTACTATATTGCGGAATAATTGAAAAGCAATATCTTTGTAAGATGATCTTAGTCGGGGTAGAAATTCTCATATGCGCAGCTTTTCTCAGTGCATATGGCGTGAATAAAATCGATCCCGTAACCCATGAAAGAACATGAAACAACATCTAAGCCTATTAAAATGAATAGATAGCGCAATGAAATGCATTAACCAAACACGTTCATCAATCAGCCTTCCTTCTCATACACGAGCCATGTGGCCATCATTAACAACGGATTCTGTCAAAACACTCATGGTCTTAGTTGTTCATATGCTATTCTCCGACTGGATGTTTCTTATAAATTAAGCTCAAAACCTCTAAAGCACAACGATCAAGTCCGAGCAATGATAATGGCAAAGTCTATGACCAACAAACTACCGAAACTTCTTATATTTCATCTCATTGCAAGGAAGATCAAAACAGAATAAATTATCATCATTATGACAATTTTGCGTTCAAAGAGTACATTTGCAACACAAACGAGGTGCCAAAAGCCCACTACTGGCTAAAATATCGAAAAAACATACTCAAACTCAATGTCAATGAATACATTAACAAATCTAAAATCAACAAAAACTAAACCACAGACTAGATGTAAGCCTTATATACACTCACCATGGTGAGATGCAGCAGAATTAAGGGGAAGAAACGACCACCAACAAGAACAATCTGGGGCACGGGCTACCTACAATCGCACAAAAATTGAGCAAATCAGGAACTTGTTCGTTTTTTAACATATAAAATCAACAAAAACTTAATACTCACAGCTTGGGTGCCCGGAAAATAGCCGGAGGAAAAGAGCGAGGGCAGGGCAAGAACCACCGCGAGGAACTGTAGCAAGCACAAGCGAGTCGGTGAGAGAGCGAGAGCAGCCGCAATAACCGAGTGAGTGAGAGAGAGCAGCGGCGAGGGCGGGGCAAGAACCGCCGGCGAGAGAGGACCGAGGTACCGTAGCAGCGCAAGCGAGACACGGAGAGAAGGGAGCGAGAGGATGGCAGTGACGGCAACCGAGTGAGAGACAAGCAGCACGCCGGCAATGGCGAACTCTGGGGCAAACGCCGGCGACGGATCGGAGAAGAGAGAAAGAGAAGGGAGCGAGAGGATGGCGAGCGACGGAGGAGACACGGGAGAGAAGGGAGCGAGAGGAGAGGCGAGACGCACGGGAAAGCGAGGCAAAGCAAACAAAGATGAAGGCCGGGTATAGTTAGGGTTTGATTTTTTTTTTTTATAAAACCGGTAATCGGGGCTGGACCGGGACCGGGTCCAAGAATTTACTACCCGGTCCCGGACCCGGTTATAACCGGGTCCTACAAATTGGACCCGGTCCCGGTCCCGGTCCAACCGGGTCCGGCTTCGGACCCGCCGGTCCAGACCGGTTCGGTCCGGAACCGGTACCGGAATTTTTGCTCACCCCTAGGAACCGTTCCCCTCCTTTAATCGTATTGCATTTCCCTCCAAATTGAGGGGAATGAAGGGCGAGGAAAGTAAGATAACTAAAAAAATTATTTTTATATTAATTTTAATCTTATTTTATTTCTTTCTATTATTTTTTTTTGCTTACTTCTCCAAAATTCTCTTTTTCTTGTTTTCTCTCCTCTAAAGTAATTATATATAAATATTTCAATATTGGGGTTGTACTTTTATTCTATTTTACATATTGTCATTCAGGTTAATGCCTCTTCACCCTTATTTTTTATCTCTTTAGTTACTTGATTCTAATTCATATTTATCAATAAGTGTGGTATGACTATTATAATTCAGCTTAAGTATATTTTTTTGTATTCATAATTATGATCAATAAAATGTATATGTTAATAACCATGAATATATATATGTGGACATTAATATCTTTACCGTTACCCTAATTTTAATTATTTACTCTTTTATTTTAAGTGTTTATATTATTTGATTGCTTATTTTATTTTACTTCGGGTAATACCTTACAAAGTAAAAAATAATTATTAAAAAATAAGCCTTTTTCTAGGTGGAACGTTGTTAAGGGGAATAAGTTCCTTGTACTAAATTTAAATTTGTTATTTTTAATTTAAAGTGGTTATGGTGGTAGTAATAATAATAATAATAATAATAATAATAATAATAATAATAATAATAATAATAATAATAATAATAATAATAATCTATACTATATATAATAGCAATCTTTTCAAAAAGATGAAATGGCGGCATGAGAGTGAATTTAGGAGTTTCGTCCAATAAAAAAATAAATAATTTATCATTGAAAAAAATAGGTTTCCACTCATCTATGGACTCTAATAATAATAATAATAATAATAATAATAATAATAATAATAATAATAATAATAATAATAATAATAATAATAATAATAATAATAATAATCATAATGATAATAATAATAATAATAATAATAATAATAATAATAATAATAATAATAATAATAATAATAATAATAATAATAATAAAAAGACTCGGATGCTACATGTATATCATTCTTAGTACTATCAAGGAATCAGGTACCAACTTCATCCCTTTTAAGTTTTGATTACAAGTCATTATGAGTATTATAGAAACCATTCCGAGTGTTATAAAAACTTTTTGAGTGTTACGTGAATGTTTTCATCTTATTCTAACCGACTCATAAAGCACACTTGTGTTCATCAATTCACTCACACATCACTCAAATTTATCGCGAGATCAAACATTCACTCTAACTCTTTCAAACTAAGTTTTGACTTCATATTCTAAGTTAAAGTGAATTATAGCGTTAATTCATCTTTCTAAGTCAACATGTTTTGTGTGAAGTATATTTGTCTCGATCAAGTACTCTTACTCGATATTCTTTGTCGAACTTCATCTTTCTCTATACCGACTCGGATGGAATTTGAGTATAATGAATATTAGACTCGTGAAAATTCCACTCTTTTAGGACTCGGATAATTATGCTCTTAATTATCTTCATTAAATTATTATCTCGTGCCTAATATTGGACCAAAGTATTTTATACTTTGAGAACCAAAATTGGTTTACTTTTGTAGGTTATCTAAATGGGGTTATCCTACTTTTGAATTACAAAAGTAACCGTTCAAGATGTCAAATCGCCAGCGAGACAAGGCTTTTTCTACTTCGACCAAGGTCCGGACATCGTGTCGAGTTGTCCGTTTCCAAAACTGGAAATCTTTAATGCTAAGCTCAATGGTGGTTTCCACCCTACTTTTCAGATACCACCAGTGGGTTAGGACATCTTAAGGAGTCAAGAGTCGTTGCACAACGTTCACATCTCAACGGACCTTTTCGAATGATTTAGAAGAACCGTTAAAACAGTCTTGGAGGACTTCTAATCAAAAGATAGTCACAACGGCTAATCCGCTTGGTCATCTATAAATAGAAGCCACTTCACAAGACCCGAAGATTGCTGAACCCATTTGCTGAAATTATATTTCTTTGTATAATACTCATTCAATCTTCTACTTACAACTCCAAGTCTCGTACTTAACATCTTTTTGAGTTGTAAAGTCTTGTAATTAGTTACAAACTCTCTTTCTTACTCTCTAAGTAAGGTCCCTTGACTGAGCTGTAAAGGTTAACTCAGCTCAGCTTGTCCCTAATTGTAAAAGTTACCTCAGTTACGAAATACTAGATCGGATAAGGGAACTTCGAGTCTAGGAAAACTTTGTAAGGAATTGTCTAAGGGAGCAATTCTGGTTGAATCAGCCTACTCGTACTTTGTGGATTCAAAATAGTAGATTTGACTTGGTACTTGGACTAGCACTGGCCGTGGTTTTCTGCCCCAAGAGGGTTTCCACGTAATTCGAGTTGATACTTTTCTCGAGTCCAATCTAGACTTCGAATCTGTTTCGTCTCTATTCCGTACAAAAGAGTTAAATTCTCTAAAAAACTTCTAACACCCTATTCACCCCCTTCTAGGGTGACTTAGACTCTCCAGGAGCAAACCTTCAAATAATAATAATAATAATAATAATAATAATAATAATAATAATAATAATAATAATAAATAATATTAAAAAATTATTTAATCTTAATCTAAAAATTAAATAGTAAATAATTAGCGTTCTTAATTTTAAAAATATAAAAAATAAAATAAAAACTAAAATTGAGCAGAAAATTAATAAATAAAAATTACGAAAAATTATATAATGAACTAAATTAAAAATCTGGACAGTAACCAAAAACATAAATACTTTTTATAATTTTTCAGAAAAAGCAAACACAATTAAAACAGAAAAATAAAAACATAATCTAAAATAGAAAGTTAAACCAATAATCAATTACACTACAATACATATGAAAATAAATAATTAAATTAACTAGAATATTCAAACTATTGTTTGGACCAAAACATACGCTAAAAACCTAAAATCAAAATAATTAAATTAATCATAAAAACTAAGAAAATTAATACTAGGAGATTAAGACTCTAACTAAATCCTATAATAATATAAAAAATAAAATTAACTAAAGGAAACTAATTTAATCCAACTTCTCACAATTTGACTAAAAATAACAAAAATAAATAGAAAAATAATCTGAAAATTAAAATATATTAGGACTCAAAATAAAATTAATATAAAATTATTGAGATATCTATCCTATTATCAATCAATTTAATTCATTCTCACGTCAATTATTAGTAGAAATCTATTTATGATTACATAAAAATTCAAAAAATATAGTTATGATGTGGAGATTGATGTGAAAAATTCAAAAACAAAAATATATTGATGACAAAAAGTATATTGAATGATTTTAAAGAAGGGATATAATTAAGAGTAATTTTATTTAAGATAAATTATAAAATAATATTTTAGAAAATAATTCAAGGATATTCTATTGTTTTTAACGGAGTTAAGGTTAATTCACTAATATTTTAACCTAAAAAGTATAATCTATATTATTTCAAGTTTTAGTTTGATTTGATTTTACATTTGAGAATCACAAGTTAAGTTTTTTTTCCTTTGTGACTTCAAATTGTGACTCGATCGAAATCTAATTAGATAACTGTCAAAGTGAACAATATATATTTAATGAGATATTAACATTTACCTCCCTCGAGGTATTTGGAAATCATTTTTACACTCTCCAGGTATTGGTATATATTTTTATCCACCCTAGGTTTAGAGATAAAAAATATTTAAGATAAAAAAACGGTAGGAGGCTAATCGGAAATGTAAAAGGACAAGTTTGTCCCTAATTTTTAAAAGAAAATGACTATGCTACCCCCCATTAGTTCTTGGCACTTTAGTGCAAAGAGGGCAATTTTGGTACTTTACCTCATTTTCTTATGCCACATCAAGCACACTCACCGTATTTGGATGTTTTCTATTATTAAGAACAATGGTCAATGTATAACTCAAATATTAACTACTCCGGTCAGTGGTGGGTAAAAATATATACCAATACCTGGAGGGTGTAAAAATGATTTCCAAATAACTCGAGGGAGGTAAATGTTAATATCTCTATATTTAATTATATATTTTTGGGTGGATGAATAAGATATTTTATTAGATGAGAAAATTTGTTCTTCCTTTCTACTAAAAAATAAAATATGTATTGTAAAGATGTAGCAACAACTTCTGTCATTGTATGGTTTATTAGTTTGATAGGAAGATGTGGTTGAGGTGACTAAATAATATGGTATCAGTTTCAAACTAATTTTTAATTAATAACTTTTAAGTTTTGATAGTGACTAAATCAAGCAGGGTTGGTCAATTAAAGGAGGTCTAATATGATTAAGGTATGAGTTTAACTACTTATTTTATATTTTTAATATGAAATTTTTTGTCTAATTTGGTTTGTTTGGATCATGTGTTTCTTTGTCTTTCCACTTACTTTTTAATTTTGTGTCTAGTCTATCATTTTTAAAATACGACATACATCCACTGGTAAATTGCATCCCGCCACGAGTATTAGTGTGACGAGGTTTTACCATACTTATGTTAAGTGTGGAAGGGTATGAGTGGACAAATATTCCACACACTAAATAAGTCAGGTGAGAGTCGTCTTTAACCACACACTTATATCCAAAGAAAACAACATCACTCGCCATACTTATATCTATAGAGATATTAGTCTTTGAGTGAGCCCTTTTTTTTCTATTACCAGCTTGCGCTTTAAACAACTTCTACCATTGATATAGACACTTAGGTTGTCACCAGTTAAGTTATAAAATTCTTTTTGAAATTAATTAGGGTTAATTAAAATATTTTTTTTTTTTACTCTTTACACCATATTTTTTTCTCTCGAAAGGACGTGGGTTGGGTGACCGCAATTGTCTCAACACAGATCCGCCTCTGGATTAAAAATACTTAGTTCTTCAAATTAGCATTCTATTTATTAAGGTGAATTTTTTCAGTTTTATTTTAGTTTACTTTCTCTTTAAACAATATTAAGAAAAAAAAAAGGTATAAAGCGGGTATATGTGAAATTTACTGATTAAGCGTAAAATAAGAGAGAAAATGAGATTAGAGTTTGAGATTTGAGGTTTATTTCTTACTTTGATTTTTTTAATATATTGGGCATTATGCTATAAAAGAGCGAGAAATCAAAAATTCGCATAAAAATATTTCCTTTATGTGTTTAATTTTTATAAAATTTCTTTTCAATTATTTTTTTAAAAAATTTCTTTCTGATTGTATATTTAGTATTTGACTTATATGATTATCATAAATTGTCCCATTCGAAAAAAAAAAATCTTTTTATGTATCTTAATTATCTCAAAATAACCGCCACACTTATTATCCATGCTAAATAATCATTTTTCAAGAGATGTAAATCATCACTCTTAATATATATGGATATACCTTAATAGGTTACTACCACTCTTACAAGAGTGGTTATATTTCTCCACATTATTATTATGTGAAAATAATTTCAAGAAACTCGCTTTGCTTATTTTTCTACCACACTCATTCATGTGTAATTAGACAATAGTGGAAGCATACCATAATTTTTTTAGAGTGATTGTAGCATTTTCGATTATTAATCTCATTTATAAATGTAGTTATTAAATATTTACTTTTTTAATTCATAACTTATTAAGGAGTACTACATTACTCCGTGAATAGCACTGGATCCAAATTAGTAATAATAATAATAATCCTAACCCTCCTTTCCCCTTCCTTTTTTAATCCAAATGAGGGAATATTGAATAACATCCATTTCCCTTTATTTCAAACCCAAATAAGGGGAAGGTATCTCCCTCCCCTTGTTTCAATTTCCCTCCCTTTGATTAAGCTCCCTCTCCTTCCCCTCTTATATCCAAAGAGTGTTTAAATCTTTCAAAGTAATTCCAAAATGGTTCCTTATCCATTTGAATAAATTGATTAACTTCATTCTTTAACTTCACAGCTTACCATTAGTGAAATATTATCTCAAAAACGTTTTAACAAAATCATCCCAAGTGCAAATAGAGTTAGTCGTTAAGTTATGCATCCATCTTTTAGATGTATCTTTTAAAACAGAAGGAATTAATCTCATTCTTATTTCATTATCAAAGACATTAGGAAAATGCATCATAAAAATTATTTCATCAAATTCCATTAGAAACATATATGCATCTTCCGAACCATGAAATTTTGGAAGCATGTGAATATAGTATCGTCTAATCAAAAGAGTCATATTAAATCCCAAATCAGTGCAAGTTAAAACATGAATAGATAGATCTCGTAGGAGGATAAAATATATCATTCAAGGTTCTATCAAAAAGTCCAAATTCAATCATTTTATCTTAATTAGGTTTGAGTTCCCTTTCAATTGGAAGTTCAATCCTAACAAGACCCAAGAACTCATGCACTAAACAACCCACAAATGTGTTCTTTTTTTCAATCTTCTTAGATCTTAACAAGAAAATGAAAAACAAAAAATAAAAACAAAAAAAAGACACAATAGTCAAAAGAAAACAAACTAAAAATGTACACATTAACTAAAATAAAAAAATATAAGCCAAAATTTCAGGAAAAACTCACTCGATTAAACACAAAAAAATTTTCTCAATTTTTCTGACCTAATTATTTCAAAATCTCAAAAAAGAAAAATGCTGAAAAAAAACTTCACCTAGTTAACTTCTGAAAATTGCAGTAAAATTCTAGAAATCCCAAAAATTCCACAAAATTTAACCTAGACTCTAAACAGCCCTAGAAACATGCATAAATTATAAAAAAAACCCAAAACTAAATTGAATCAATAAAAAAATGAGAATAGAAAATCGAAATAAAAATTCTACACAAAAATTTTATGCACAATTTTTCTCTTTGTTTCTGCTCTAGACCGAACATCAACAACAATATTTTTTTCCTTTTTGGACAACAACAAAACAATTAAAACCAAAACCAAAACGAAAACCGAGACTAAAATAGACTCATAAATTTCTAGACAGACAATTAACCAAGGAAAAGTAAACCAAACTTAACCTAAATCAACACAAAAACAACATAACAAAAATCAGAAAAAAAAAAACAAACTGAAACTCAAAACAGACAATTCACCACTTAATTTGCAACCTAATTTCAGTTATCGTCATTCCCGGCAATGGTGCCATTTTGTTGAAGTAAAATTTAGAGACTACGTGGTGTTTGTCGATCCATAAAGATGGAACTAAAATTAAAATCAGATTGAGAAACGAGACTTGAAGACCGAAAAACTAAAACCGAGCTATTAATCAAAACTTAACCGATAGCCTAAATTAAACTAATATGAATCAGAAACTAACTTTAAGCATAACTCATTACTTACCAAATTATCAACTAATTCAAAGACTAACATGAAACAAAGTGTGAAAATAATCACTAATTCGTAAACTAAAATAACAAAAATCAAAGTGCAAGAATCAAAATTTGATATCAGCAAATCGAATATCCAGATTCTAGCAAAGTATTTTGGAAAACTCACAATCCAACCTCGAATAATTGAATGCCCAGATTCAAGCAAAGTAAATCAACAATCCGAAATCAAACCCGAATTCGGAAAATTGCAAAACCGAAAATCAAAAGCCTAAAATTGAGTTTTAGAATTAAAACTAAAATCTAAAAACTAACTATTGAAATTTGAGTAACTAAGGGTGTGTTTGTTTCGGTGGAAAATATTTTCTCGGAAAATTATCATTCTATTTTCCGTCGTTTGGTAGCATAAGTGGTGGATAAATACTTTTTGGGGAAAATGAAATCCCTTAATTAATTTCCTTTTATGAGGAAGGAAGTTAATTTTCCTCAAAGTCTTATCAATGGGAGTTTAAGTTCTAAGCTTCTCTTACTTTGCCACATTCAATTTCTTCTTCCAAGTTTTGTCCTTGTTTTTTTCCCTTTTTGTTATAAAGTTCATAGATGAAAAGTTTCTTTTTATAGTATTTGTTTCTTTTTTTTAATTTCTATTATTTTATACATGAAAAAGTTTGACCATATGAAGATGTACAAACTTATCAAATTTAGGTGCTCAACACACACACACACACAGTATATATATATATATATATATATATATATATATATATATATATATATATATTTGGGCTTTAAAGTTGAATTAATTATTTACTTTTTTTTTCATATTTATGTAGTTTTTATGGTTGGTTTTTGCATTTAAGTAGTTATTTTAGAAAATTATTTTTCTTCTACCAAACAAAGGAAAATGTGGGTGGAAAATTATTTTCCTTGAAAATTCATTTTCCCATGAAAAATAATTTCATGGGAAATTATTTTCCCTCAACAAAAGACTAAAATTTGAAGAATTGAAACTAAAGATTAGAACTAAAAGCTGGAAATTTATACTTAAACCAATTGCTTTAAGCTTGCCATGCTCGTCATCCGCGCCCTGTCTTGTTCTTTGTCTCCTTTCTTTTCAACTCTTGGTCTCCTCCTCATTCTTGCCTCATGCCCCAATTTGAGTAGCTTAGATCTTCCCTGTGGATAGAGTCGGGTCGAACGGGATAGAGATGAAATATAATTGGTAATTAAAGAGGACTCGGGTTTTGAATTGAAGTGTTTAGAAGCCGAAGAGAAGAAAGAGAATTTGAGTATAATTCAACTTTTCTAGATGGGAAGGTAATAGTGGAGAGTGAGAGAGATATAGGTGTGAAGGGAGAGACCGAAGGAGAGTTTGAGTCATGAGAGGGTTTTCGGGATGCAAGCATAGAAAAGAAAGGGGGAGTTTGGGGGCTTTGGGTTAGGGTTTCCTCGATGCAAAATCGAAGAAGAAGAAGATGGGTGTGAGGTTGTCTTCGTGGGCTTCAAGCAACGAACAACGGGAAAGAGGCGAGATAGAGGGATAGGATTATGTGTATCGGGCGTGAAGGACTCGACGAAGAAGAAAGGGAGAGGGTGAGTGTGAGATGGGAATAGGCTAGTGAAAGATAGACCGAAGAGGATAAGAGAGGTGAGGGAGTTGAGCACGTGACCCAGCTAAAGCTCGGCTTTTGGGCTCAATTTGGGTCGATTGCAAATAGGTTCCTGTTCTTCAAACTCTAGCTCTTTTGATTATTTTTAAAATTTTTTAATATTTTTTATGATATTAAAATAACTAAATTAAAATTTCTAATTTAATAATTATTACGAATAAAATAAAATGTAAAAAGGTATTAAAAATTTTATTATTTTTGGACTCAACAACAAGCGGACTCTTGCCGATCCACGCCGATCCCCAAGATTAAAAACGCGTCATTTTGACTTAGTCAGTACTAGTAGATTTCCAGCTAATTTTTCCGAGCCCGATTTGTTGAAATGAGGTTCAAAGAGGAAACCCTAATTCCATATCATTTCTATAAATAGGGGATTCACCCCTCATTTCCATGTACCTGTAACACCAACCGAATAGCATATTTCGTCTTTACACTATTGAATTCTTATCTCATTTCCTCTCTAATCACTTTACTCATACTCCCACTCCCACTCATGAAAAGCCTTCAACAAAACGAAGCATTGCTTCCTCCTTTTTGCGTTTGTATTTCATAGTTTTATTTCATTTCAGTCCATTTATTTCCATTTTCGTATTGTAATTTTGAGAAGATGTAATTTCATTTACTTTCCTCCCTACTCATTGTAATAACTTAGATTTATTCTTTTCTTTATTTTCTTTAATTTATCACTTTACTCGTCATGCTCTGTTTGTTTAATTTCCGCTTTAAGCAAGATGTTTGTTTGCTTTCTTCAACACAATTTTGCATTCCCATTTTATTAGTAAAGGTCATTTTTTGAAAAGTGTAATTAGGCATGTGTTTCATTCCAAAATCGGATCGAACCGAAAATCGGCTCGCACTAGACCAAACTAGATCGGATAGATATGGTTTGGTTCTTAATTAAGGATTTTTGCTTATTCGATCTTCAATTTTGTCCACCGATCTACAGGTCCAGACCGAGGACCAATTGAAGACTAGTACTTTTTTGTGTTTATGAACTTTAAGTCTTTTATTCTGCCCTTTCTCTTTGCCCCTTTCTCAGGCTTACAACACAAATAGAATAGTCACAACCCTTACTCCCTTTGGCGGCCTCTCAATGTCTCTCTCTCTCTCCGAGGCTCTCGCCCACTCCCTCTCTTTAAGGTCGAAGACTCGGACTATGAAACTATATCATTCTGATTACTACCAAAAACTCGGTACAAACCTCATCCCTCCTAAGTTTTCCCGAGTTTCCACGTATATCCGAGTTTACATTTTCCCGAGTCCAATCTAGACTCGGATTGTCTTGATTATTCTTTTCAAAGCTTAAATCTTCCAAGTTTGTTAAAATTTCCTCATCACCCTATTCACCCCCTCTAGGTTAACTAAGACTCTCCAAGAGGAAACCTTCAATTGGTATTAGAGTCTAGCCTTTCGGAAAGGATCTAACAATCCAAAGGTCTAAAGATCGATGGCTCGTAACAACGGAGAGTTCGATGAAGGAAGATCTTCCAAGCAGACCACCTAAGTTCAAAGGATCAAATTTCGTGCACTCGGAAGAAGCTAATAGAATGCTTTCTGCTGGATCATGATGAAGATGTATGGAACATCATACAAGAAGGCAATTACATTCCAATGAACATGGAAGATATAAGACCCGTGCCTAAAGCAAAGTTCAAGTACACCACTGAAAGGCGTAAAAGTTCGAAAGAACTTTAAAGCAATGAACATTCTGATGTGCGCCATCAGCTCAAAAGAATACAATAGAGTGTCAGCTGTGGCACAGCTAAAGATGTGTGGGACACTCTTGTCAACACATATGAAGGAACAAGCCAAGTAAGACAAGCGAAGATAAGTCAATATCTTCACAAATATGAGTTGTTCAAGATGGAGCTAGAAGAAAACATCACTCGGATGTTTATACGCTTCACCGAGATTACAAACAATCTCAAATCTCTAGGTAGAAAGATTTCCTATGAAGAAATGTGCAGAAATATTCTAAGAAGTTTACCTAAGAGAAGATGGGGTCCTAAGGTGACAGCCATCGAGGAAGCTCGTAACCTCTCTCAATTAAAGCCGGACGAACCGATTGGGAAGCTACTTACCCATGAAATCCATCCGGAAGAAGAGGATGCCGAGGTCAGCACCAAAAAGAACATTTTGCTGAAAGCCTCGTAAAGCGAGAGGAGAAAATCTGAGTTCCTTAGATTCGAAGAAGATCCCATGGCACTCATTTTTCGAGGCTTCAAAAGAATGATGATGCATAAGAAATGGGAGAAAAGGCCAAGAGAAGAGTTCCACAAGAAAGATAAGAAGGATAGCAAAGGTAAACACTCCTCCCCTTCAAAGTTATCTTTAACTAAGAACTTTGGCTATTTTGAATGTGGCAAGTAAAGATCACATAGTCAAAGACTATCTAAGAAGAAAGAGGCATAGAAAGAAGAAGAAGATGATGGCCGCATGGAGTGATGAAGATTCATCCGAAGAAGATGAAGACTCGGATGATTCGGAATGTCCGATGGCACTCTCGGACTCGAAGCTGAATCGAGTCAAACTTCGACAACTCGGACACTAAGGAGACAAATCTTCACGAGGTAATAGAATTCTTTCTTAAGTTCTCCAAATTTAATTTAGCTAAATATATTTACACTTTGGAAGAAAGGCCCAATTCGATTCTTCTCAATACAAAGAACAACTTGATTCTCTCTCTTCTAAGAGCGTTGGTGTGAAAAATGAATTAGAAAAGCCGAGACTTACTCTAAGAGAACTCAAGACTAGTACTCAATCTAATGAGACTGAGTCCGAGACATTCAAAAGAGAAAATGAGCATATGAAACAAAAGCTGAATGAGTCTCAAGAGCTTGTTTTGAAATTTACTCAAGGTTAGAAAAACCTTGACATGCTTTTAGGCTCTTAATGTGTCTCCTTCAGGAAAGGATTTGGTCTTAACGAGGAAGAGGAATCTAACTCCTACTCAAACATTTTCAAAAATGGTCCCGTAACTGTGAGGTTTAGGAAGGCTGAGCATGGTCCTATTCATAAAAATGAAAGGAGGACTCGAGCCCAAAACAGCTTTATAGGAGAAAACCTTCTCTATCGGTTTATAAAAGAAAAGACTTTCAAAAGAAAGAGACATAGACTCAAAATTAGACCAAACCCAAAGTTATTCAAATATGGGTTCCCAAGAGTCTTCTTCCTTATAAAAGGACCACAAGTAAAGGAGTTACTGGGTTCGTTAGAGGAAGTGAGAAGGGTTAGTGTATTTCGACTTGCAGGTAACTCGAAAAAGACAAAAGGTCATCGTTACCTAGACAGTGGATGCTCAAGCCACATGTCAGGAAATTCAAGACTCTTTTCCGAGTTGGAAGATTACAAAGGAGGCAAAGTCACTTTTGGAGATGATAGTAAGGGCAAGATAGTTGGAATAGGCAAGACTGGGAAAGGAGATAACCCGGTCAACCCGATCTATCTTGTCAAGGGATTAAAGTACAATCTACTCAAGCATCTCTCAACTGTGTGACAAAGGTCAAGAGGTAAGATTCACTCATACCAATTGCTATATTTCTGATGCAACTACCAAGGAAACTAAGCTCTTAGCTAAGAGATCGGGTAATACCTACACTATTCCTCTTTCGATCCAAGTCGAATTTATCCTATTTAAAAGCATCGTTGCATAATGATTCTTGGACATGGCATCGTAGACTAGGTCATGTTAGTATGCATACTATCAAAAGCTTGCATCTCATGGTTTAGTCGAGGTTTACCTAACTGTGCATTTAAGAAAGATAATATTTATGAAGCATGCACAAAAGGGAAACAAGTCAAATCATCTTTAAAATCTCTCAAAACTGTTTCCACATCCAAAGTGCTTGAAATGTTGCATATGGATTTATGTGGTGAAATCCTTGTAAAGAGTCTCGGAGTTAAATCATATGTACTTGTAATCGTTGATGACTACTCATGATTTACTTGGGTGTGTTTTCTTAAGCACAAAAATGAAGCTTTAAAAAGTTCAGCAAGCTCTGCAGGGAAATTGAAGTAGAGACTCGGACTCGGATAAGAAGAATTCGAACTAACCATGGAAGGGAGTTCGATTACTCAGAATTTGCAGAGTTCTACGATAAAAATGGTATCTCCCACAACTTCTCAGAACTCCTCAACAGAATGGGGTAGTAAAGAAAAAGAACAGAACTCTTGAAGAAATAGGAAAGACAATGATGATTGAACACGATCCGCCTTACTATTTCTGGGCTGAGGTAGTCAACACAGACAAACTACACTCTCAACAGATGCCTCATCGGACCCATCCTAAAGAGAACTCCATACGAGCTCTACAAGGGAATGAAATCCAACATTTCATACTTCAAACCCTTCGGATGTAAGTGCTATGTTCACAATAATGGTAAGGATCACTCGACCAAGTTTGATGCTCTGGTCAGATGAAGGTATCTTTCTTGGTTATTCATTTCATAGTAAAGCATATCACATTTTCAATAAAAGAACTAATAATGTGGAAGAAAACATCCACGTTGTTTTTGATGAGATTGATAAGGGAAAACCAAGTGAGTCAACATTCTCATATCCGAAACTCGATCGAGATGAAGATGATCTTCGCTGGAGGTGAGCTTAGACAGAGTCAAGGAAAAGCAACCCGGAATGAGGTAGCTCGGAATATCATGACTCGGATCGAATTAGCTCAAGAGCCAGCTCAAAATGGTTAAAGTCAAATAGACGAGCAAGCTCAATCAGATCGGATCATCGAAGATCAACCAGTTCAACCCATAAATCCGGTGAACTAGAGAACAGGTAGAGCATTCAAATATGCTTCGAGCCACCCAATCGAAAACATCTTATCTAACATCAACAGTGGGGTAAGAACTTGCTCTTCTTTACAAAATCTATGTGCATTCACTGCATTCATATCATTAACTCGAACCCAGAAATGCACTAGAGGCCCTAAATGAACCTGAATGGGTAGAGGCCATGCAAGAAGAACTTAATCAATTTGAAAGAAACCAAGTCCGGACTTTAACCTTCTAACCACCTAGTCATAGGAACCAAATGGGTTTTCAAGAACAAACTGGATGAGGATGGGTTAGTAGTCGAAACAAGGCTAGACTTGTGGCTCAAGGTTACAATCAAGAAGAAGGAATTGATTATGGGGAAACCTTTGCACCTGTTGCTAGGATTGAAGCAATTAGAACCCTATTGGCATTTGCATCAAGCATGAATATTAAATTGTATCAAATGGATGTCAAATGTGCTTTTCTGAATGGTTTTATTCAAGAGGAAATCTATGTTGAACAACCCCTGGATTTGAAAACTCAGAATTTCCAAATCATGTTTTCAAGTTGCAAAAAGCTCTTTATGTTCTTAAACAAGCTCCTAGAGCTTGGTATGAAAGACTCGAGCAGTTTCTTGGTTGAAAATGAGTTTAAAAGAGGTCAAATTGACAAAACTCTCTTCATAAAAACCAAGGGGAAAGACTTTCTTATTCTCCAGATTTATGTTCATGACATAATTTTTGGAGCTACTAATGAAAATCTCTGTCGATATTTTTCGAGTTAATGAGATAGGAATTTCAAATGAGTATGATGGGAGAGCTCAATTTCTTTCTTAGTCTACAAATCAAACAAGACAAAGATGGAATCTATGTCCATCAATCCAAGTATACCAAGGAGTTGTTGAAGAAGTACAAGCCTCAAGATGCAAAACATGCAACAACACCAATGAGTAGCAGACTGAAACTACACTCGGACGAAAAAGGTAAAGCAAGTAGATCGGAAACTCTATCGAGGTACGATCGGATCACTACTATATCTCACATCTAGTAGGCCAGACATTATGTTTAGTGTATGTTTGTGTGCAAGATTCCAAGTTAATCCAAAAGAATCACATCTCACTGCGGTGAAGAGAATTTTTAGATATCCGGCAGGGACTCGGAATCTAGGTCTATGGTTCTCAAGAGACTCGGAACCGACCCTCACTGGATACTCGGATGCTGACTATGCTGGATACAAGGTTGATAGAAAGAGCACCCGAGGAGCATGCCGGTTTCGGGTCAATCCCTTATATCTTGGCACTCAAAGAAGCGGAACTCGGTTGCTCTATCAACTGCTGAAGCTGAGTACATTGCAGTCTGGAGCATGTCTGTGCTTAGATTCTATGGATCAAGCAACACTTGAAAGACCTTGGACTTTCATTCAAATCAATTCCAATCAAGTGTGACAATCCGAGTGTAATCAACATCACTAAGAATCCAGTTCAACACTCAAAGACAAAGCACAAGTGAGGTCGGGTATCATTTTCTCGAGAGACCATTATGAGAAAGGTGATATTGAACTTGAATTCATTCCTACAAAATTTCAGTTAGCTAATATCTTTACTAAGCCACTTAGTGAGGATCGGTTTTGTTTTATTAGGAATGAACTTGGCATGATAAATGCATGATTATGTGTCTTTCTAAGTGAAATTATTTTGCATAATTATGTGTTACGTGTTCCTTTCCTTTGTCTTAATAACAATTGGTTTAGTTGACCTAGTGATACTGAACTAGGAGTTATTATCTGTTTGCTCTTTCTAAGTCACTCGTAAACTTTACTCGAGTCGGACTCGGTTTTGAGAAAATTGGACTTCAAACTTCGAAATCATCTCTAGATTAGTGGAGAATTTTAGAAAATTGTTTTAAAATTTCTCTCTCTCTCTCTCTACCACGCGCTTCGATTAGTAAACTAGCCGTTGAGAGACAGACTCGGAATTCTAACTGTTGGAGAGCATAACAGTCACACTCGTCCGAGGTTACCGTTGAAGGTTTAGGTCGAACGGATACTTGAATGACATTCTTTTCGCTATAAATAGCATCCCTTTTCCTTCATTCTCGTTGCTTTACTCTCTGCTAACCTAAACTCTCGCATACTCACTCTTGCAATCTAAGCTCTCAAGCACTCTCGTACTCTCTCTCCTTCTCTCTCTCTTTCTTTTTTCGAGTTAACTTACTTTCTTCTCAAACATCTCAACCATGCCTAAAAGAGGTTGCGCTCCGGACTTTCCGGGTCCGCAACTAAAACGCCTAGAACTAAGCACCAAGAGGGTCCTTCTAACCCCTCTAAAATCCTCGTCACCCAACATCTTACGTTGGATGACAAATTCTTTCCAACCACAACCTTTTTCTGGTTGAAACATATCAAAACCACAGGTGTATACAACTTTCTTTGTTTCAGCGAATTCATATACCCGGAACTCGTTGTTGAGTTCTATTCGAATCTTTCTTGTTCCGAGGGCATCATTACCTCAAGAGTTCGCAACACTCGTGGTTCGTATAAATCTCTCTCTCCTCCATAGTCTTTTTAAAGTCTCTTCTATCTTTCTCAATAGCAACCCTATCCCTTTCAACGAAGTTGTTGATGAGTTTTTCGAAAAGTATGCCAAGGAAGTCCCTAAGTCACGCAAGAATTTTTCTCTAGACTTCTATGCTTCTTGTTGATGAGAACCTTTTTTCTCATCATTCCAAGCAAAGAGAATCCGAACTCAAAGATTCTTAAAGCTTTGTTTGACATTCTCGATGGCTACGACGTAGACCTCTTTCCTACTATCATTAAGCGGATAGCCACCGTGCTAGCTCGGACTAAGAAATCCATCCCTCTTGCTTTCGAGCCCTTCTTACCCTTATCTTTAAATAATTCAAGGTTTTGCTCCCCTCAAACCCAAATGAAGTGTCCGAGGCCGCTATCGTCGTTGGCGTAAAAGAGCTTCTTGGATATGGGGTACCAGGAAACCGAACTTGGTGTCCGGGTCCACAGCTCGAACCGAGGCAACCTTCTCCTCCGCCTCGGACTCGGACTCCTCTCTCACTCCCTCCTCCACCTGGCGGTGCTTCCACCTCAAGTCCTCTCGCAAAGCCCCTGCTGCTTTGTTTACCGCACCGATAGACAAGCTAACTTTTGTGTCCATGAAAATCGGGGACACTCTTCGCTCCTTCAAGTCCGTCCTTCGAGTCCATGACCATTAACTAAAAGACGGCACAATCTCGGATTCGAGAGCAATAAGATGTGCTCCTCGAAATGAAGTCTCCGGTTAAGGAGTAACAGGAGATGATTGAGCTCCTCGGAGAAAGGCACACCAAAGCCGCTCAGGACTGGACAACTCGGACACGTCTAAAGAGTCCTCGAGCCTCGCTAAGTCTCCTTCCGGAGAGGCAGTCGAAGAAGAAGAGGAGGCCGTGGCTGAAGTAGCTCCTTCTAAGGAGAAGGAGGAAGGAGAGAAGGAAGAAGAGAATGAAGAAGAAGGAGAAGAGAAGGAAGAAGCCGAGGGACAAGGTGGTCCCATTCCTCAACCAGGACCGATAAGCTCGGACAACGATCCGAGTGAGTCGAAGACCTTGCGGATGTTGGAGAGTCGCGAAGTCAAGTTAGAGGAAGCACCTCCTCTCGTGACGGTTCAAGAGGATGAGCCTCTGGACGACCTCGTTCGGGTCAGCCACTTAGAGCCGAGCCACTCCTAGAAATACCAGATGCTGCCGCCACCCGGATCTTGAACATCTTCAAAGCATACCAAGCACAGGCGCATCGTACGCTCATCCGCCTCAACTCGAGCCGCCCGAATCCACCATCTTAATTTCTTTTTCTCTTTTTTTAAATTTTTCTTTGTCCGGACATCAAATTGTATCAGCTTGATACATTTTTCCCTATGTTTTTTGTTTTTGCTTGAAAGGCAAGGGGAGAATACTAGAAAATTTCTTGTCTTGTTTAGGGGAGTTTTTCTCACCCTCTTTCATGTACTTTTGTGTTTTGTTTTTCCGTATATATATATGAATGAAGTTCTTAGTTTCGAGCATACTGATTTCTAAGTTCACTCTTTACGAGTTTGAATTTCTTATTTAAGTTTTGCTCGATATATCGACTTTTTCCTCTCTCTTACTCGATATCATTACTCACAACTTTTCGCCATATGAGTTATCTGCAGAAATATTCTAAGTTCAAAACACTTTACTCATTACTCTCTACTCGAGATATTCTACTAAGTGAGAATGAAAACTTATGATTATTTCAATAACAAAATTTATATCTAAGTATGGAATGCCTTTCATCAAAAAGGGGAGATTGAAGACTCAAACTCTAAAACTATATCATTCGAGTACTACCAAAAACTCAAGTACAAATCTCATCCCTCCTAAGTTTTTGATTAGAAGTCATTATGAGTGTTATAGAAACTATTGCATATATTTTCATTCGATTCTAATTGACTCGGAAAACACATTCTTACCTATCTTCTTACATTGATGTTTCGAATCACACGGACATCACTCAGATTTATCTCATGTTCAAATATTCTCTTTAACACTTCTTATCCGAGTACTCGATCGCATATTCGAAGAAGAGTGAATTATTGCGTTAATTTAACTTTCTAAGTCAGCATATTTGTGTAAGAATTATTTGTCCAGCATCAAGTACGTATACTCGATATTTTTCACTTCTATAACTTGATCTTTTTAGGATCGACTCGATGGAATTTGAGTATAATGAATATTAGACTCGGAAAATTCCACTCTTCTAGGCCGGAGATAATGTACACTTAATTATCTTAATTAAATTATTATCTCGTGCCTAATCATGGACCAAAGTATTTTATACTTTGAGAATCAAAGTGGTTTACCTTTGTAGGTTATCCAAATGAGGTTATCTCATTTTTGAATTACAAAAGTAACCTAGCTTCAAGTTGTCAATCACCAGCGAGACAAGGCTTTTTACTTTTGAACAAGGCCTAGATGCTTGTGTTAGGGTTGTCTGTTTTGGAAACTGGAAAACTTCAATGCTATGAACAACGGTGGTTTCCACCTTACTTTTTAGACACCATCAGCTGATTGAAGCACCTTTAGGAGTCAAGAGCCGTTGCACAACGTTCACATCTCAACGAATCTTTTTGAGTGACTCGGAAGAACCGTTACAACGGTCACAAAGGACTTACGTTCGGAAACTAGTCACAACAGTGATCCGCTTGGTCATCTATAAATAGAAGCCAGCTCTCAAGACTTGAAGATTGCTGGAATTATTGTCAATATACGTTACTTAAGCAAAAGTCATTGTATTCATACTCAATCTTCTACTTACAACTCTTAGTTTGTAATTCATACCTTCCGAGTTATAAAGTTTTGTAATCGAGTCACATACTCTTTCTTACTTTCTAAGTAAGGTCCTTTGACTGAGCTGTAAGGGTTAACTCAACTAAGTTGTCCCTAGATGGAAAGGTTACCTTAGTTAGGAAGTATTAGATCGGATAAGGGAATCTCCGAGTCTAGGAAAACTCTATAAAGAATTGTTTAAGGGAGCAATTATGCTTGAGTCGATCCGATGTATTTTGTTGATTCAAAATAGTGGATTTGACTTGGTGCTTAGACTAGCAGTGTTCGTGGTTTTCCGCCCAGGAGGGTTTCCACGTATATCCGAGTTTACATTTTTCGAGTCCAATCTAGACTCGGATTGTCTTGATAAATCTTCCAAGTTTGTCAAAATTTCCTCATCACCCTATTCACCCCTCTCTAGGGTGACTAAGACTCTCCAAGACCAAACCTTCAAAGGCGACCTAGCCACTTGCAACACCCTATCCTATTTTCTTACGAACCGCTTCTCAAGCTCGGGATGTGACGCCCTTACTTACGGTGGCCTCTTCGTTCATCGTCCGCATCTCTCGTTTATTCGACCTAGTCACCAATGCTTTTTCTCCGATGACCTAACCGTATACTAGTGACTACTTGTCTGCCCTCTCTCTCGGCCTCTCAAGGCTCTCTTTACCTCTCACCCTCTCGAGCTCTCTTTCCACCTCTCTACCCGGATCCATAATTTGCTCCCAAAATTTCAACTTTTTAGATGGTGTTTGGCCTAGATTTTAAAAGCTGTTTTTGGATTTTAAAACTGTTTTTGGATTCTAAAAACTAAAATTAGGCCAAACGCTAATTTTTTAAAAATTAAAATTGTTTTTCAAAAGTGATTTTGGCAAAAAACTCCCAGAAACAGTAAACAGACAAATAGCTATTTACGTTTCTAATTTCTGAAAAAGCTGCGTAACAACCACTAAGAATCCAATTCTCTTTCTCTCCTCCTTTTTTTTTTACGTTATTTTATCTATTCGATCACGTCTATCTCTCTCTCCTCTATCTTTATCTCTCTTCTCTCTCTCTCTCTCTTATTTTGTTTTATCTCTATCTCTTACTCTAACAAATAAATAAATATTATCTTATACAAAAAATAAACATTAAATAATAATTATTATGCAAATAAAAAAATCATATCAAATTATAATATAATAAATAGTGTAAACAAAACTAAGCCAAACAACTTAGTATTAAAAAATATTTTCATATAAATTAGGCCAAACATTTCATAACTTCTTCAAAAACTACTTTTAGAATAAGCTGTTTTCGAAACAAAAATAGTTTTTTTATAAACTAGGCCAAACAACACCTTATTTTGTTTGGGTGTTTGGGTAAGGGATTTTAATCATCCAATTTTCTATACATACTAGAATCTTTGAAGTTTCAACCGATTACAAGTTAATTTGAGAAAGAAACATAGAGCATACTTGGGAACCTTTTCCTCACCCACCTCCGAAAAGAGGACAAGATTTCCTAGCGAGATGATATTAACTTTAGTTGTCACTTCTTCGTGTGAACTTGTACATCTCGACGGGTATCCTTATACCCAATTTTTGAATTTGTACATCTCTTATGCACATCATGTGAAGCGGATAATGACTTAGCTAGTGAGTTATCACTTCTTTGTTTCTTTTGTATAGTTAAATTTCTCGTATGGAAATTAACTTTAGTTGTTGTAGCTTACTCTGGAGGATATCCACATTCCAAGCCTCAATGTAGACGTTATACAACCCGGGAGTCTCCTCGTTATGTGAGGATTCCCGAAATTCTTGAGGAAGAATGTATTGGGCATCCTTTCCCTCGAAATTGGCGAGGGGTAAGAGTTTCATGCTCTTTCCTTTTAGTTGTATGCTAAAAATATGTTTATTAATGCCATGGAATGAATTGTGAAGCATGATCGGGAGTAATCCCGAACCATATCAATTAGGCTTCAATCTGTTCTTGGGGAATCTAAAATTTCCTCATTGGGAGATCTTTCCCAACCTTCTAGGTAAGTGTTTAGTTAGTGGAGTGCTAACATTATCGAGCTTTTAGTAGGTGTGCTAATTGCTCTTTCTTCTTTGTAGAGGTGTCTATCTAGAGCACCTCCATCCGGAAGTCTTCCTAGTGGACCCGGGGTACAAACACATCCATCCGCCCAATAAAGATCCTCTAGTAGCACTATCGAACAAGGTACTTCATGGCGCTCTTCATTGCGTGCACATCATCGAAGTACATCCGAAGCAAGGCCTAACACTTCGGGCCTAGTTCGCTGCAGTGCGGGGCCCAACTTTGTTAAAGAGAGCCTAAATATCTTGCCACTTCAACCCTTTAATCGGCATGGAAACCCACTTTATTTCCGTCGTGCTTCTTACGGCGGACCATCCCATAAGCTTCTCAATCTTGGGATTACGGAGGTAGCTCTTCTCAAGGTGGCGAAGGTGGCCGATTCTTCACATTCGTCTTGGAGGACTTAGGGAATTACTTCTTCGTTGACGCTTCGGTTATGAATAGTAGATCCTTGTAGGGTTTTTATTGTTGTTTAATATTTGTTATATGATGTTGTGACTCTTATGCAATGGGATGGAATGTAAGGAGACTCGATTTCTAAAGAAATGCTTTCTTTTATTTGAACATGATGCAAAAAGTCTTAGGGAAAATTACAAAGACAAATCGAAAAAATTGCACTAGCCCCATTCCCCCAAAAGAAAATAATAAAATAAGAAAACTTAAGGGCATGGTAAAAAATAACAATATACCGCGTACGGAATAGGCTAGGGCAAAGAAATATGGCCCAAGGAGTGCTTAGGTTTCAAACAAAAAATAAAAACCGCCCGGACCATGATGGTGGCCAGCGTCGGCCACCGTGAAGGCCAAGGTTACGGCGAGTTGCGAGTAGGACTCTAAAGCTTCGGAAAAATCCTATAAATATGACCCATGCCGGTGATTAAGAAAACATACCTTACACAAAATCTTCTACTAATCAAATAGAAATACCCAGTGCCTTCCATCCTTTTCTAAAGAAATTAACTTCATGATCGATCTATCTAGATGGACGCATGAGTTGAGCAATACTTGAAAGATTAAGGTTGTCGAACATTATTTAGTATTCGCCAAGAGAAAGTCTATTGGACTTTTTAAGGGCTGCTACGGCCTTTTGAGACCTTCACCTCCTAGTCTTCGGGTTTGGGGATAAGGAATTATGCCCCTGCTCGAAGAATTTGATGCTATACTAGGCATCCAAAGGCGTTCAAAACCTATCTTGCCCAAGTCTTCTAAAAATGCATGCGAGACTTACAAGTACTTGCTGGAACCGAGCAACAAGAAGCTAGGGTGGATTCTTGTTGGAAATAAGGTGAATTTGATGAACTTGATGAAGCACTACCGGCACATGTATGCATATTCGGAGACAATCATTATCCCGAGACATCGAGCGATTATCACCGCTTGATAGGTGATTCCTGCTGGTAGGAGGCCACGGTGATATGGCACGAGCGGCACTACTCGAGCTTAGTTGAGCGAGTTAGAGAATTATGATTCCCTAACACCACTAATAGTTGTTGAGACGATCATACGCTTAGATCGAGTCAAGGCAAATTCAGGAAAGACTTCATTGGGAGCCCCCTGTTATTTTAGGTAAGCAAAAACGAGTGACGAGACCAAACGACGTAGGCCGGTGGTAGCGGCGCCACGAGGCGACGGTCCGGCATGCCAGGCTAAGTCGCTTCCGGTTTACACCGAAAGTCTCGATTTTTGCTCCTTTCAACTTTTCATTCTCTTTTCTCTCCCTTTTTTTATATTTTGGCTCTTGTTGGGCCTAAAAAGTTGAACTTTGACCGTGCAGGACACTTATTTATTTCTTTGTATCTCCGGTGTGGAGATTTGGTTAATGAAGCACCTAAAGCTAATCCAAGCTCCTGCGAGTATTGATGCATACTTGATGGTACACTTTTGTCGGCGAAAGTCGGAAGAGGTGGTAGCCGATCACCTCGCTTCTTGGTGGGAGGAGTACCTCAAGAATCACACTAACGGACTTCAATGGTATATCGTGCATTGGAAAGTGTCCTAGTTTAGGACACATACCCTACAACATTCGTATGTCCGCTTGTTGGGCCTAGAAAGTAACACTTATTACTTCGGCGACCGTGCATTACGGCAGATGAGAAGAGAGCAATTCCTCTATTGGATCGTATATGGCCCGCTAACTTCGACCTATTTGAAGGATTTTACAATACAAGGCGAGTGAAGTCGTGGCCCGAATACTTGGATAAATCTTTCTAGGCTAGCCGACACCTATAGGCAAACCCAATACTTGTTGTACCTACATATTATCTGGAATGGATAATAGAAGTGGATCCTCAATGGCATAAGGCATTGAGAGCTACGAGATAGATCTCGACGAAGCTGTCCCTGTTTCTACACATCTCCAAATCCGTGAAGCAAAGCCTCGGGTGGCTGAATGTGCTCATCGAAGAGAAACTAGAGCCAAGGAAGTTGACGAGAGGAAGGCCCAAAGAATTGAGGAGCTGAAGAAGCATACCCGGGATGATGTGGCTGTGTCCGAGTGACCCCAAGGGAAAGAAAATAAAAATAAACTAGGGCTTAGAGTTTTATATAGAATTTAGGAAAGAATAAAAGAAAAGGATGATTATTTTTGCTCGTTCGTAACAAATTTATATTTCCACAAGTAGTGTGCTTGTTTTATTTCCCTTAGCTATGTATTCGAGTGTAATAACCACGGCCGCGGGGCCATCGAGACTGGACCGAGCTTCCCACGTGCCTATTTTTGGTGTAAGGGTTTTAGAAAGTTGGATACTGATATAGGGTTTTGAAGATCGATTTTAGAAAATGGGGATAAACCTTTTACTAAGAGTCCCGAATTTTATTAAGTCAAATTAACAAGTTAAATCGATTGAATTTATTGGCATTTTATTAATCATTTTAATTGTATAAATTATTTTTAGAATTCTAGGAAACCATCTCCTAATCGAAGAACACATAAAATTATAAACTAGGGTTTTTGCCGTGAGGCTTCAGGGACAAACCGGTGTGAAAACACCGGTCCGGACCCAAGCCTTAGCCGCTAACTGCCGCATGCGATCGGCGATCACTGCGTCGGCTAGGGACCTAGGTCGAAATAGTCGGCTGGGCATCCGGCTTGGCAAACAGATCGAGATCTCTTTTTTTTTTTACCCTACAACCATAGAATAACTAGGATGGATTTTCAATGAGAGTAAGCATAAAAAGGGAGTCGCTAGTCGGTTTTAGGAAGAAAACTAACAAAAACAAAGGCTTGCTCTTTCAATCTTAGTATAGGAAAACTAAGATTAAAAGAGGCTAAAATTGACTCCATCGATCTTTGAACCAAGAATCGGATCCAGGGCGAGGGTACAAAATGTAAGGAAAACCCTTCTATTCTTCTTGTCCGAAGATAGTCATTACTAGTTTGAGTGGTATAGTAAATAACTTGCTAAACATAACCATACCACATGCTAACAAAATTAAAAGCAGCCAAAACGAATTAAAGGAAAGCGATAAAGAAAGCGGCAAAGAAAATGATAAAGAAAGAAAAAGCGGAAAACTCAAAGATTACATAGGGCGGGGAGGCATTGAAAGAAGCGATTACATCTCTTTAATCCACAACATGGAAAGCGATAAATAAAACATAAGTTAAATAAGCTGTTTGAAGGTTGAACAATTGCCCTCGGGTTGTCCCACCTTCCTAATCTGGATTTCTACATCTGGATCTCTTGATGCGACAATGACAAATCAAAGAAAATGACCCAGGTCTCCCCTATAAATAGAAAGCCTTGGCTCTCATTCCCATACGGCTTTCTCCTATGCGTAATGTTGCAAAAAGTTAACCGAGAGAACTCATACCTAAACGTTACTCTACTAAAATCAATTTCTCTTTCCTACTTACTGCCGTTGAATCCGTGCAAAGTGCTAAAGAATATTCGATTATTCCGATCTCTGGGCACTTATTCAACTAATCTTTCCTATTCCTTACATATTTACTTTTTACATATGGTTTACACTCGGCCAGCCGTCCAAGCAACCGCAAATAAACCAGGCTAGAATCGACAAGATTGAAGCGGATAAAGCAAGAATATAATCGAGATAGAACCTGGTTCAAGGCGCCGGCCACCCAGGCACACCTACGGTTTCGTGCCTACCATGTTTCCAAAGGATTCTCCAAGCCCAAACGCAGCGTTTCACTTAAAACTTCGGGATTGCGAGCACCGGCCACGACATCATTTTGAGGGGAAAAGCTCCTAGTGTCGTGTAGATCTGTCTAGTGGAGCTTAAATGCAGCACTTTAATGCTAGTAATTATGAAATGCAACACTTTAATGTCTTCTTTAGGTCTTCGACTCCTTATCCGATTGGACAAAAGTAAAATGTAGTATTCCGAACTTGGAATTTTCCTGGCACGCAGCACTTGGACTCCGTTGTATCCGAAGGTTGGCTCAGTTCTTGGATTGTCCTAAAGAAAAGGGGATTTTTGATCGACCCAAGGTAAAAGGCTATTTATTTGGTGCTTGGGAGTTCTTTGTGGTTTCTCGGCTTCGTTGCACCAATCGAACACGATCCAGGATCT
Source organism: Talinum fruticosum (assembly GCA_021018815.1). Taxonomy (NCBI): domain Eukaryota; kingdom Viridiplantae; phylum Streptophyta; class Magnoliopsida; order Caryophyllales; family Talinaceae; genus Talinum; species Talinum fruticosum. Next base: position 6,412,646 of record JAITYX010000012.1, read on the forward strand.
AAATCTTCAAACAGGACTCGGGATTTCATCATCCGGCCAACTAAATAAAATACGAGAATCAAAGAGATTAGAGACAACTATTTTTAGGTGTCTCTAGTTGGCCTCATTTTGATCGAGTCTAAAAAGACGAATGGTTAAAGTAGACAATAAAGGTTGCTTACCTCGATTTTTTAAATTAGTTATTGTGTGATGCTTGGAATTGGTTGTAATCAAACATGAACTCTAAAATGGGGCCTGGACTTGATTGCGATGCATGCGTTCTAAAGTCCGGTGAGAGGGTCCTAATCTTGGCTTGATCGAGCTCGAAGCTTGGTATATTTTGATGCTAAAACTTCGATCGTTCTTTGATTTGAAGCTTAGCTAAATGATCTACTGTAATAACATACTTGTTAGTATATAATCAAATTGACGAAAGTTCGAGTGTTTTACCTCAACAATTCGAGTCCAAAACAGTCGAAAAATGTGATTCGAAAAAGTTGATTGGTGGGCTCGAAAACTCCCACTTGTATGCGAGAAGATGCCAAGCAGTCACATGCCACGGTTGATAGGACTCTACAAGCTAGGTGGGCGAGACTAGAGCTGCAAAGCTGTCGTCGATGGGACATCACGGCATCTCGTGGTCAGGGCTAGCCAGCCTTTAGCGAGCCTGGCCCCTAGCATGCTTCTGCTGGATTCCCTTGGTCTCCCACTACTTGTTTGACTCTTGTCTTATATGGTTGGCTGTCTTAACCGAGTTTGCCTATAAAAGGGGTGTTTGGTGTGTTCATTTTGCACACTTACTCATCTTCTTGCTCTTACACTCTTGTTGTGCTCTCTTACTTTGCTTCTTCTTGAAAACTAGTTGGTTCTCAAAATCTTTTCTTCCAAAATGTCTAGGAGAAAGGCCCATTTTGCAAGGTGGTCTAGAGCTGACAAGCTTGTTCAAGACAACTTCCTTTAATGAGAATAGCATCCATAGAACGAGTGGAACCCAAGTGATCTCTTAATGGAGGTTGAGAGTCATGTTTCGTCACTTGTTATCACTCCTTCGCTAAGCTAATTGGGTTTTGCCTCAACACTCTCCTCAACAACGAGTCTAAATCATGCTTGTTCTTCTCTTGAGTACGATTCTTTTTCCAATCCAGCTGCTAAGGTTCATGTTCACTATTTAGTGAACTTAGTGGACCTTAATAAGATAAAGGAGCTCAATTGGGGTGCTCCTGCATGTACTTACCTCATTAGGGGCCTCCGTGCTCGGTGTACGGCACACAAAATTGAGTCGGATTCAACCAACTATTTACCGTTAAATGGTTTGTGGAAGATGAGGTATAAGGTATTTTTCATCTTGTGTGGATAAAAAAACTCACTCAATTTGCAAAATACGGCCGTGGTCATACGAATATTTCCAAAAGCTTTCACCCGGTTCAACGAATCATCCCGTCTTTCCGGAATCCGTATCGTAGGCTAAAGTCTATCTTCAACGTTGTAATATTCATGGGATAAACTTCTTGAGATCAACCCTCAACCGCGTGACCTCGTTATGCCTCTTTAATCTCAAAATTTACCTCAAAATATGCTTTAGAGAGCTTTTATCACACTATTTAGCTTGCTCCCCCGCCTACGACCTCTAGCATTGCCTATGGGCCTGCCTGTGGTGGACTCCAACCTTGGTTATGTATTGTTTTTGTCCATTTTCTTGATGCCTTTCATTTTTGATAGCTTGTTTCTTGACAAACCTTGAATGTAGGCTAACTTTCATCCTTAGGCCCAACTCCTACTCCCTCCAAGTGTCATCATGTTGCACAAGAATTGAGTGAAAAGAGGATCTTATTTGAAGGTCCCTTTGGATTTTGTTGGTATCTCGGGGAGAGAGTCACACCTTAAATCCAGGTTAACACGTGGCCTCCATTCGTTCCGGTCTATCCACCCCGACAATGTTCTACTTTCGCTCCCTTCCTCCAAATGAGCAAACGGCGGCCACCATGGGGGTACCCTTTTACCTCATTCCTAAACTTGAACACCTCCTGTTCCCACCATGCGACGCAAATTATGACAAAGCTGGTGAGTTATCACCTCTTCTTATCACGAGTTAAATTTCTTGTGTGGAAATTAACTTCATCTTTCGACAACTCACACCGGTGAATCCATATTCCGAGCCTTGATGTGGATGTTACTCTTCCCGGAGGATCTCCTCGTTACGTAAGAATTTTCGAAATCCGGAGGAAGAATGTGTTGGGCATCCTTTCCCTAGGAATTGGTGTGGGGTAAGAGTTTCATGCTCTTGAATTTTAGTTGTATGCTAAAAGTATGTTTGGCTAACACCATAGTATCAATTTTTATAGTATGACCGAGAACAATCCCGAACTATGTCCATCAATCTTCAGGGAATCCAAAAGTTCCTCACGGGGCTATCTTTCCCATCCTTCCAGGTAAGTTCGTATTAGTGGAGTGCTAATTTTATCGAGCCTTTATTGAGTGCTAATTGCCCTTTCATTCTTGTAGAGGCACCGATCTAGAGCACCCCTATTGGGAGTCTTCTGGCGGACCCGGGCACGTAAACATCAATCCGACCAACGGACACCTTTTAGTAGTACTCGCTAGACAAGGGTCTTCTTAACATTCTTCATGGCGCAAGCATCATCGGAGTGCTTCCGAGGCGGGACCTAGCAATTCCGGGCCTAATGCTTCGGTGTAGGACCTAGCTTTTCAAAGGAGAGCTTAGATATATTGCCCTATCGGCTTTCGATCGTCATAGAAATCCTCTTTATTTCCCTTAATCTTCGTACATCGCGCCAACCCATGAAGCTTCACAATCTTGGGACTACGGAGGTAGTTCTCACAAAGGTGAGGAAGGTGGTCGGTTCTCCATATCCGCCTAGGAGGACATCGGGAACTATATCTTTGACGACGATTACGATGGCGACGATTAGAAGATTCCTTGTCGCTTCCACCGTTGATGATTAGTGAGTCCCTTATAGGGTGTTTGTTTATTTAGTATTTGCTTTGTAATGATGACTCTTATGTAATGGGATAAAATGCTAGACAAATCAATTCTAAGAAATGCGTTCTTTTATTTAATATGATACATAAAACCTAGGGAAAATTACAAAGACGAATTGGAAAAAAATGCACTAGCCCCTATTCCCCCTAAAAGAAAATAATAATAAGAAAAAAGGAAAATCTCAAGTGCATGGTCCAAAATAACAAAATAGCCTGCACTCAACCGACTAGGGTAGAAAATAATACGCCAAAGAAAACCGCGAAACAGAGCTTGACCATGAGGTGGTGGCCGGAGCCGGCCTCCTGTGAAATCCGAGGTGGTGTCCACTGTGCGGTGATTGAGGTGCGATAGGAATCTAAAAGGCCTAGAAAGTTCCTATAAATATGATCCACACCGGTGTTTAAGAAAAAGTGCCTAACACAAAAGCTTTTGCGAACCAAACTAAGAGCATTTTGTGTCTCTTATGTCCATCCGGAAGATATGAACTTTATGAGTGAGTTAAGCCGATGGATGCATGAGATGAGCAACACGGACAAATTTGGGTTATCAAATTATGAGTTGAATGTCTTATTCAACATTCGCCAAGTGAAGGTCTACTTGGACTTTCTTAAGGGCTATTATGGTCTTTTAGGACCCTTACCATCACATCTTTAGTTTTGGGGATAAGGAAGCTGTGCCCTTGCTCGAAGAATTTGATGCCATACTAGGCGATTATAGGCGTTCAAAACCAGTTTTACCCAAATCATTAAAAAACCTCAGCGAGACTTACAAATACCTGCTGAAGCCGAGTAATAAGAATCTAGGGTGGATTCTTGTTGGGAACCAAGTAAATCTAACCAACCTAATAAAATACTATCGTCACATGTATGCCTATTCGAAGCAATCGTTAACCCAAGGCGGCAGGCCATTATCACCTATCTAATAGGTGGATTCCTGCTGGTAGGAGGTCAAAGGGACATGGTACCAGCGGCACTACTAAGTTTAGTCGAACAATTAGAGAATTATTGTTCTCTAATTCCTTAACGATTCTTTGAAACAATCACATGCTTAGACCTAGTTGAATCGAATTCGGAGGAATACTTTTCGGGAGCCCCTATTGTTACAAGTAAGATGTAATGACATATGAGACCATGCGGTGTGGATCGAGTCAGCGATGCTAGCCACATGGCGGTTGTTCGGCGCCGTCGAGGCTGAAACGCCTCCGGTTCATGCCGAAAGTCTCTAAATTTCGGTACTTTTTTTCGCTTCTTTTTTTTTTTTTCATTTTGCTCCTATTGTTCTTACAAAGATTGGGCTTTGACAGATGCAGGACACTTATTTTAATTTTGTACTTGTGATATCAAATCTGGTTAATGGAGCACCTAAAGCTAATTTGGGCTACTCCGAAAGCCGATGCGTACTTAGCAATTCACTTACGCCAACGAAAATGAGAAGAGGTGGTAGCTGATCACCCGACTTCTTGGCGAGAGGAGTACATCAAACATCACGAGTAACGATATAACTTTTTACATTGAGCACTCGGAAGGTGTCTCGATTCGGGACGCATACCATGCGAGCACCCTTTCATACGCACGTTGGGCCTACAAAGTAGTACCTACTACTTCCCTGACCGTGTGTTGCGGTAGATGGGAAGAGAGCAAATGATTCCCTCGTTGGACTGTAACTTCCCTACTATCTTTGAATTATTCAAAGGGTTTGGTAACTCTAACCGGACAAAATTGTGGCCCCAAATATTGGGCGAACTTGCCAAAGTTGTTGCCACCTCCACGCCAACCCAATATATCTGTTTCTCCCTATTATTTGGAATGAATAATAGAAGTAGATCCCCAATGATGTAAGGCACATAGAGCTAGAGATATGGTTCTTGAAGAAGCTATCCCTGCTGCTCGTCCCTCTCCAAATTCGTGAAATAAACCCTAGGGTGGTCGAACATATTCGCTGAAGAGAAGCGAAGCTAAAGGAGCTGAATAGAGGAGGGCCCACGAAGTAAGGACCTGAAGGAACGCACCTAGGATGATGAAGTGAAGTCTAGTGATCCTAAAGAAAAGAAAGTAAAGATAGACTAGGGCTTAGAAATTTTAGATAGAACTTAGGATAGAATAAAAGAAAAGTAGGTTTAGGTTTTCCTGTTTAGAACAAATGTTTTTTACTTGTTTTATAAGTAGTGTGCTCGTAATGATTTTCCTTTATTAGCTATACACTCAAGTAAGTAGTACGCTTACGTGTTATTAATAAAAGTAAGTATTATGCTATACTTTTATATTTTATCGCTCACCTAGAGGTAAAAATAAATAAATTGGACCGCCTAATTGGACTGCCCGAGAAATAAATGAGGGAACTATCTAATTGGACGAGTTAAAAGCAAATTATAGAATCAAAAGAAAGAACTTGGCCCGGCCAGCCCGCTGTTGTCCGGGTGGGGATAAATCTGGATGGATCGAACTGCAAGTGTGACATAGCTCGTGAAAGTACCGAGACCGAATTCCCTTCTAGGTTACTCTCTTGTCCGATCGGAAGACCAAGAAGATTATTCCCAGTAAGATTGGTCCAATTTGGTGTAGACTGTCCCTCTTCAAGGAGGTAGGCTGCCTCCTTTTCTAGAATATAACGATCCATTGAAAATCTCTAAACCATGTAACAGGATGCCCTTTTTGTTGATATAGTAAGGCTTACGAAAACCATAATAGGATAAGGCATCTCCTTCTTTTAGAAACCGACCGTTCGAGTATAGGGAAAAGGCTTGATAGAGCGGATCGTGTGCGAGTGAAGTCTTCTTAGTTTGAACTTCCCACTTTGCTTAGGCTATTTCTTTATCTATAGGTTGATAGCCTAGCCCAAACTTGTAGTTGCTAGTGGGTTCAAGGGGTAGAAAAGTAGGGTGGTATGCCCTTCAACTTGTAGTAAGACCTAGAAAGTACCCCTTCTTTCTAAGTATCGAATAGAAAGTAAGGTTACCATAAGGATTGAAGTTAAGAGGTGCTTCATCCTTTTCTAAGGCAGCTGACAGTCTCGTATCTATATAGTTCCTCGTCATTGGCATTGTGCTCGATCTCGACTACGGATTCTTTAGAAGTAATAGTAGCACAAAGATTATCTTTGTTGATAGTTATAACTTGACCTTTGATGATCATCTTGACATTTTGATGCAGTGTAGAGGGCACCACCTGATGATCATATAACCAATGGCATCCTAGAAGTAAATTAAAGGTAGATGGGATATCTAGGACCACTACAAGAAAAGCGCAATTTGTGATCACCGAAATCGGTCGCAAAATGCCATATTTCGTTCACAAATGGGTTTTGTGACCGCTTTTGTGACCGATTTGGGCGGTCCGAAAACCCCTCATCGGAAATCAGATTTGTGACCGATTCGATCACTAATTCCGACCGAAATTGTGATCGTAATGCCACCGACTTTTGTGACCGCTTTGTATTTCACACTGATTTTACGATCGTTTTTGTGGTGTGAAAAAAGACCACTTTGTGACTCGAATACGTTTGTCACCGTTATTCTCGAGAAATTTTGTGACCGATTTTGTGATCGTTATATAATTGTGATCGCTTCGTGGTCGACTTAGTTTTGAAGTTATGCTACTTTGTGATAGCTTTTGTAACTAGCTTAGTTTTAAAGTTATGCCTATTTGTGATTGATTCCATTTTATTCTTATACACTTTTGTGACTAATTTTGTGACTCATTCCATTTTATAGCTTAACTTTTTGTGACCGATTCCGAGAAAAGTAAAGACATTGTGACTATTTTTGTGACCGCCTTTTTGCCATAAAAATCATTGCATACAATCATGAGGCAAATCCTTATATCACAAAATCACACTAAATATTTATATATAATCAATGTTCATTGTTCGGAACAACAAGCTAAATTTAAGCATACAAATATCCAAAACATAAGTCTTTTGGGAGTTAGAACCTTCATCTTAAGAGCATTGTGTTCCTTGGATCTCTGCAAACTTCTTCTCATACTTCTCCTAAATTAAAGAAAATGCAATATTTTTGTCATATAAAATAAAAGTGAACAATAGATATCATGAGTAACATGTAATTAACAAAATGAATTACTCACATAAGTCTCTGTCGCCTTTTCATCTACAAAAGTCCGGGTCGTTCTTTGTATGAGTGCGTCTAAAATGTTCAGTAATAGTTGGATCTCTTTGAAGTTCTTTGGCCTATATACAATCAAGAGTAGAATAATTAAGTTTATTTTTTCATAGCACATGAGTGAAAACAAATTTATGTATACAAATGTATTACTCATCGCCTTTTATGCTCATCATCGCAACAATATTTTTTCCAAAAACAAGTATTTCATTAGTTTCCTAATTTAATGTGCAAGTATGAGTGATATGATAAACCTAAATCATTAAAATACACTAAATTCCTACATTAATCACATACAAGCAATAGAAAGTCAATGTATTAAGTCATACTATTTGCATCAAAACAACATTTATATCAAGTAAAATAATCATATACCATTTGCATTAATCACGATATAAACTATTATAGAAAAGCATAGACATTATTTGCACATAATAACAATCACATGCTTACAGGGAACGGAACCCCAATATGCAAGTCATCAATCTACCACAACAAAATTGGTTCGGTTACACAACAAGATATACATTATCGGGCCATACCACACGGATCATATAGATCGTTGCCGACCAATTAATCCCTTACGCCACAATCATAATAAAAGTTATAAATTACAAAATAAGTATATTTACATTAGTCATAGAAGACATACCTTTAGTGCACACCAAGGACTAGCTTCCAAATCAAACTCCAACTATAAGAGCCCTTGTAATTATGGTTTATAAAAGGAGTCGTTATATACAACAATTCATCTAAGTTAAGTTTCCTTCACTTTGTAAACTAAAGATTTCTCATAATTGAGTTTCCTTCACGTGTCCACTTTCTGAGAAAGATTACTTTGGAAGGGATTATCATCATCACTAAATTTGGGAAGGGAACATCATCACCAAACATTATTACTTAATGTAATTTTCATTTTGCCCAAATTATTACTATATTATAGTAGCTCATTAATATTCCCAACTGTTTTTGGTACTCCCAAATACCAAGTTGTACAAATTTAACTAAAGAATGGACTCCGGGCCCAATCCTTAGTCAAGCAAGACACGAGAAGAAGAGAAGGGCGGAGAAAGGGGGCCAACAGACGATGATACTTTTCCATACTTTGAATAAGATATGTATATTTTGTTTTTTCAATATATATTCAGTACATATATGACTATATATGCCTTTCTATATAAAAAAATAGATGTGTCCCCCTTTTTCCTTAAATATAAATTTGACTTCCAAGGGACATACCCATATCCGATAGATACATTCCATAAAAATTGAAGACAATATGGTATTATTAAGTCAATATATAGTTAATCATTATCATGCCGAGATACATACATAATTAATTATCTCCCCATTGTTAATTAATCGCCCTCATTACTTGTACCAATAACCTACTTAATTATCCCCCATTGTTAATTCATCACATAATTATCATATAAAACATCTATTTCCTGCTGCTGCCACTTGCTCCATCGTTTGCACTTGGTTGATACCCAACTATATATTCGATGTAACCACTTGATCGCACACCTCCATCATACATACATACATAGTTTATGAGTATGATAAAACCGAAGACGATCCAGTGGGATAAAACCAGCCCCCACCTACACTTTGCCTTGACATTTGCTCTCGAAAAAAAAAGTTGAAGAAGACAATCCAGTGGGTATCTAAATAACCAAATTGGACATTAGCCTCCCGTAAATGTGGAAGTAGATGATAATCTAACATCTAGTCCTATATTATAGCTGTGGAAATCTATAGAATTGGCCAAAATCACCAAGGCAACGATACATTCTATGCAAATATCATGTGATGTATCAATTATATAACAATGCCAACTGAAAATGGAACACAAAATATCAAGGGGTAAGTATTCTCCACCATGGACTGTTCAAAAAACCCCAAACATGACTTATCTTAATGAGGTTTTCAATTATCACCATTTACAAGAGACTACGTTTTCAATTTTCAAATTTCCTTTCAAATTATAACATACTAGCTGCTCACCTTTAACACCGGTGTGATAAATACCAAAGGCTTGCCCAGTATATATAGCCATTTGCGGGTGTCAAATCGTGGACATTTAGGAACACTAGAGCATAGCCATTTGCGGGTGTTAAGTGCCTCTATCCAACATTCGAACGGAGACCAACACTCGGATCATGCCCACGACTCTTTGCGGGTAGCTTGAATAAGAAGTTCCAAAATTCAGATTGAGAGCAAGGGCGGGGGAACTTATCGGCGAAAACCCCATCATTGGTGTTGTCACCAGCCGTTTAGTGTAAGTTTAGAAAGAGAGAGAGTCGTGGTTGCGATGCTTGTCGCTTAGAGTGAGTTAAAAACCCGGAAACCTAAAAAATGTGATTCGAGATCGAGATGGAAGAGGGAGGGAGGGAGGAAGGGAGAGGGAAGAGAGAAACTTACCGCTGGAGTTACAGTCGCCGTAGGAGTCGCTCGCCGCCGATGCATCAAGGTGAGACAAGAGTGAGAGAGAGAGAGAGATGAGAGAGAGAGAGAGAGAGAGAGAGAGAGAGAGAGAGAGAGAGAGAGAGAGAGAGAGACATAGATGGTGAGAGAGATGTAATTGTGGCTGAAATATAATGCATGCTATGGGAGTTGGCTATGCTCGAAGGCTGCGTAGATTATTTGGATTGTACCTATTATTATCAACCAAGGAGAAAATATAGAATGAGCATGAGGTAATAGTTCCATATTGTGGCCATAGGAGCATGGTTTGGTACTACGCCGATTTGGCCACTATTAGTAGGTAAAATTATTTCGATTGTTTTTAAAATAGTTACAAAATTCGTAACAAAATGTGACTGAATTTCTCACTTGCTAATACTTTGGTCACAAATTCTCACCACTTATAAATGGCCACAAAAGTAGTCATAAATTGTGACTGTTTTTATTCGATCCTAAAATTGCGGCCACAAAATCCAAGTATTTCTAGTAGTGGACTTGGAATTCGATGTTCCTTTCTACCGGCCCTATATTAATTGGCAAGGTCACTGTTCCCAAGATTGTTCTTTTAGAATTGTCGTAAGCTTGAAGATGGACGAGTCTATTTAGAGAGTTGTTGCTCCCTAATTCCTAACCTTCTAGTAGTTCACCGGGGACATGAGTTTACTCGGAGATCCATTGTCTACTAGGGTAAGGGCAACAAACTTGTTGATGCAAGTCATAGTTAAGTAAAGTGCATTGTTGTGTGCAGCGCATTCTTCTCGGCTTCGGAGATCGTTCGATAAAAAGGTAATAGTTCCATCCCCACTATTAACTAATCTTACCTCTTCCTCTAGCGTAGTTTCGGGAGAGACCTCGATCGTACTGAGTGCATCTATTCTATGTTTATGGGAAGTAGATATTAATTGCTAGATTGAGATATCGACTTTTAATTTCTATAGTTTCTTAAGGTTTAGGTCTTCTTCTTTTATAGTTTTAGGCTTTTTGGGGCATCTTGAGTTTGTCGTGGACCCAGGGGTGTATTGTGCCGTCAAGATCTAGAAAGGAATTGGACTACAGGACTTTTAGTTTCTCCCCAAAAGTCTTCTTTTTCAAAGGGTGGTGTGCCCTAGAAGTTATCACTATTGTTGTCACCATTACTTTTCGTTTCATAGATGTCTTCTTCATCCCTTACCTACAGCCCCTACACTTTTGGATTTAATGGAGGTAAGGTAAGAAGTGGTTTAGATTTTTAACATCTCGGATAAAAACAAACGGGTCCCACTAACCTAGAGTGGGTTTAATGAAAATGGCTAAGGTGCCGTTAAAAGGATTTTTATTGTTGTTTAGTTTCTAGGAAGCCTTAGGCAAAGGGAGTAGGCCATTTCGAAATATTCTTTCTAGTTTGTTCTTGAATGTCCAACACTGTTCGGTATTATGTCTCGTGCACGATGGTATTTGCAAAATTTTCCCGTGTCGCAATTTTTGGATTGTTTCGCGATTTCGATTCTGCTATAATGGGCAGCAATTCTATCTTTTCCTTTTCCAAGAGACGGTCAAGGGCTTTAGTGTAGGAGTGTAGTCAATATACTGTTAAGGGCATTGACATATGCACTCTTGCTAATATTACCTGTATTGGAGGTTTTCTTATCTTTGGAATGATAATTACTTCTATACCCTGTCACAAGTTTTGTGGTCGCGGTAGACAACTCTTCTTTTATTAGCCAACCAACATCTCTAAGGCTTGAAAAGTTCATCAAGGTAGGAATTTGAGGTGCTGATTGTAATTGGGTTGAAGGGTTTTCACGATGATCCTAACTTGATCCTTCTTGGAGGGTCGGTCAACCATTTGAACAACCTTTTCTCTATATCTCGCAAGAAAATCTATGAAGCTCTCCTTCTCACCTTGCTTGATTAATTCCAAATCTCCGAGGATAACATCTAAATCATCTGTTATAGGAGTATTGATGGAGGAACTCCTTCCACGGATCAGTCCCATTGGCGACCTTGTGTGGGTTAACAACATTATACCACTTCATTACATTAGTGTTGAAAGTCCAGGGAAGATGATGTGGTAAGTGTCTTCGGTAATGTTCTTAAAAGTCATTGCTCCTAAGAAGTTGCATACGTGATGATAGGGATTCTCGGAACCTTTGAACTTGATATTAGGCATGGTAAACTTAGGAGGTAGCTTACCCTTAGGGATTGAAGTGAATCCATTATGATCGAATTAGTGATTACTGAACATAGATAACTATCTTAGCATCTATTCTATCTAATCTACACGTGGATCGGTTTGAGGTTTGGATTCATGTTTTGAGGATCTGTGTTTGGGACTGTCTAAATGAGACAAGATATGTAGAGGTGGCGTAAATGATCCTTCTCCTCTTCTCAAGCGTTCGGCTTCCTCATCTCTCTTATTGTCCTCAATAACCCTATAATATTCTTAACGTCTCTCAATATAGATGACATCTTTTCCTCTTCATCATTCAACCTAGTTTCCACCCTAGCTATGTTCTCATTAAGTAGACCGAGGTTAAGACCGGTCCGGGTAAGAGAACTATTTGTAGGTACTTGTCTTATGGCAAGGAATAGACTGAGCCGGTGTGGTGCGCGCTGAAACTTATCGCATCGATGTAGACCGCGGAGTGGAAAGAAAAGAAGATGTGGCGGACTCCTTGGTGAGGCGTTCCAATCTTTTAGAGCTCAGCTTTTGACGATACTCAATTACCGTAGACTTCCCTATTCTGCAGTCTAGTGGATGAGGTTTAGGACCATGTGAGAGAAGACCACTTTTGAGAGGAAGGGACTTAAGCGTGAGACCCAAAGAGACAAAAGATGCTTTTATTTGGATGCACATAAAGAAGGCGATGATGAGAAAGAAATGATGTATGACTAAGTTGAGAAGATAATCTAGCCAATGGATGACTCGATCTTTAAAGAAAAGATGCTTTTAATTCTACCTAATGCATTTCCTTACATTTTGAGATGAATTTGATTTGGCTAATGCGAATGCACAATGGAATCACCTAATATGAGATGAATTTGATTGGGCTAATGTAAATGTAAAAATGGACTCTCCAAATATGAGATGGATTTGATTTGGCTAATGCAAATGGACTCACCTAATATGAGATGAATTTGATTTAGCTAATGTGAATGTAAAACATGGACTCTTAAAATATGAGATGGATTTGATTTGGCTAATACTAATGGACTCACCTAATATGAGATGAATTTGATTTGGCTAATATAAATGCAAAATGTGAATGTAAAAGAAAAGAAAGTCAAGAAGAACTAACTCGACCAAAGATAAAGGGGATCTTTGGTAAGATCTCTTTGGACTAACAGGCGGTGGCTACTTAGACCGCCTAAAGAGAATTTTAGTATGACCCGAAAGTGCAAATAATGACCTAACCCTAGTAGAAAAAAGGGTATTTTGACTTTTGGCTAAATGCACATAATGGATCGACTCTAGGAAATTTATTAAAGTGTTTTATTTTCACCCATGCAAGGGTTAATCAAGCACTCCTCACCTATTCCTAAAGGCTCACAAGCGTAAGATTTAATCTAAAACATAGACACTCATTCAAGCATGCAAATGAAGGCAAAGGGACCACCTAATAGTCAAAACAAGATCTATAGTCAAAAGAGGTTTAGACACGGGGATACATGGTGACTCATATTCCGAGAATTTGGTCCTCCGTGTGGGGCATGACAGGAGTAAAGGCCGGAATTCTCGGTGCCTCTCGGTGAACCACAAAGGTTTAGCCCAAGAGCGCGTGCTATGAGGGAAAGGTACTGTTTTCTTAGGCAATCAAGCTTAATTGGGTCCGCCTAAGATTCGAGTGGGCGCCTCATTCCGAAATGGTAAATAAGGGGTAGAATAAACTTTACCTAGGGGATCCAAAACAATATTTAAATTATGTTCAAAAGGTTGCTAAATGCAGGATGTCTAATGCAAAACACATCATTAAAACACACTACTCAAATTTTCACGTTTCACCCTCTTAGTAAATGATTTATCCGTAGTGGAGTTGCCACCGTAGGAACCACAACCGCGAGCCCACCGGGACCGGACCGAGCTTCCCACGTGCCTCTTTTTGGCGTAAAGGTTTTGGAAATTTGGAAACCGATTCAGGATTTTGAAGATGGATTTTAGAAAGTGGGGATGAACCTTTCATTAAGACTCCCGAATTTTATTAAGTCAAATTAACAAGTTAAATCCGATTGAATTGATTGGCGTTTTATTAATCATTTTAATTTTATAAATTGTTTTTAGAATTCCTTAGATATTATCTCCTAATTGAAGAAATAATAAAATTAGAAACTAGGGTTTCTTCCATGAGGCTTCAAGGACGAGACCGATGTGAAAACACCGGTTTGGACCCAAGCATCGGTCGCCGACCACCCAGTGCAGGCGGGATCCTACACTCAACGATCACCGGCTCCGGCCAAGGGCCTAGGCTGAAACAGTCAAGCATCGGCCTTTGACTTGGCAGACAAATCAAGATCTTTATTTTTTTTTACCCTGCAACCTTAAAATAACCTGAATGCATTTTCAATGAGAATAAGCATAAAAATGGGAGTCGCTAGTCGGTTTTAGGAAGATAACTAACAAAAAGAAAAGCTTGCTCTTTCAATCTTAGTGTGGGAAAACTAAGACTAAAAGAGGCTAAAATTAACTCCATCGATGAACCGAGAATTAGATCCGGGGCGAGGGTACGAAATATAGGGAAAACCATTCCATTCCGCCCGTCCGAAGATGACCATTAATAGTTTGAGTAGTATAGTAAAAAATAACATTCTAAAAATAAACACACTGCATGCTAAACGAAATTAAAAGCAACCAAATTGAATTAAAGGAAAGTAATAAAGAAAGCGACAAAGAAAGCGATAACGAAAGAAAAGCGAGAAAACTAAAAGTTTACATCGGGCGAGCGAGAATTGAATGAAGTGATTACATCTCTTTAATCCACAATATCGAAAGCGATAAATAAAACATAAATTAAATAAGCTGTTTCAAGGTTGAACAATTGCTCTCAGGTTGTCCCACCTTCCCGATCCGGATCTCTACACTAGATCTCTTGATGGGACAACGACAAATCAAAGAAAATGGCTTATTTTTGTGAATTATGCAAAACGTGAATATGTATGGAATAGGAAAGATTAGTTGAATAAGTGCCTAGAGATCAGAATAATTGAATATTCTTTAGCTCTTTGCATGGATTCAATAGTGGTAAGTAGGAAAGAGGAATTGATTTCGATAAAGTAACGTTTAGGTATGACTGCTCTGGTTAACTTTCTGCAAGCATTACGCATAGGAGGAAGCCATATGGGAATGAGAGCCAAGGCTTTCTTTTTATAGGGAGAGACCTAGGTCACAAATGACATAGGGTTTACACTCGGTCAGCCGTCCAAGCAAGTGCAAATAAACCGGGTTAGAATCTCATAAGATTGAACTGGATAAAGCAAGGATAGAACCGGATAGAACCTGGTTTGAGGTGCCCATCACTCGGACGCGCCTAGGGCTTCATGCCCTACCGTGTTTCCAAAGGATTATCCAAGAAAAATGCAAGTGTTTCACTTAAAAGTCCAGGGTTTCAAGTGCTGGCCATCACCTGGTTTGAGGTGCTTGTTACTAATGAATTAAGTTATTAAAAGTTAGGTCAAAAATTTGAAATTATTAAATTAAGTTGAATTATAATTTTTCCGTATTGAAATTAAAACCTGACCGTGATTTAAGTAAGTGGGCTTATTGAAATTAATTCGGTCCCAATTACCAAAAGTAGAAAAAAAAAACAAAAGGGAAGGGAGATGGCTGGATTTGCTTGGCGAGATAAGTTAAAGAGAGGAGGATTAGTGGCATTTAAAGGCAGTAAAAAGCAAGAGAGAGTAAGGGGTCCAATGGGATTTTAACAACAAAAATTACCGAGGTGTTGATTAGAGAAAGAAAGAAGGGATTAAGAGGGGGACTGGAAATAGAAGCGGGAAGGGGAGCGAGAGAGAAGAAACGAGAGCGAGAGAGCTCGAGGGGACCCAAGAACGGGGAACCGAAAGGAACGAGAGAACCAAAATCAGAGAGGAAAAATAGATGAAACGAGCGAGAGTAGAGAGAGGCCGAAGGAAAGAAAGGGAAGAACGAAGAAGAAAGTAAGAGACCGAGCCAGCAAGCGAGAATCGATAAAGCAAGAAGGAGAACGAGAGAGCGAGCAATAAAGCGTAACGGGAAATAAGGAAAGCAAGAAGACGAACCCGAGAATAGGGCCTGGACAGAGACCGAGGGCAGCAAGAGGAGGAAGAAGAAGTATAGAGGGTTAAGAAGAAGAGAAAGAAATCGAGAGGGCAAAAAGGTAAGCAAAACCAATCCGAAAATCCTCAAACTAAAATTCTTAGAACCACTAAGAATCTAAGGTGAGTAATTTAAATTCATCCTCTAGAATTAACATGAATTAGGTGGATTAAACTTGAAATGGATTCATGAAATTGAATACCCTAAGTTAATTAAAGAAGTTAGAGGCCTCAATTCACGGAATTAGAAACTCACGAATTGAAAAGCATGTTGAGATTTATGCCTAGTTCATGAATTTATTGATGATTGATATTCTTGAGCATGATTTTTGAGATGTATATTGAGAATTTTATGAAAGTAGCTTAACTGGAATTAGTGAGAAAAATCAGAAAATTCAATTCATGATTTAGGTGCAAATTTTTCCATAATTAAACCTCGCTGTCCGAGCTATTGTGCTTGCATGAGTTGCCCAATGAAGGTTTGCTCGGGGAGAGTCCGAGTCACCCTAGAGGAGGGGTGAATAAGGTGATGGAGGATTTTCATGAAGATCGAACTCTTTTAAACAAAGTAGAGACAGGAACAAATTCCGAGTCTAAAACGAGGTCGAAAAGTATGAACTCGCAATTGCAATAAAGAGTAAGGAAGCGGATTAAGTCGAAGCTTTGAGTCCGTCTCGAGTCTAGAATGAACTCGTAAAGTCAAGACACGTAAAGTACGTGGAAACCCTCCCGGGGCAGAAAATCACGGACCGTGCTAATCCAAGCACGAAGTCAAATCCACTATTTTGAGTCCACAAAATACCGTAGATCGATCGAACCCGAGTTGCTCCCTTAGACAACTCTTTACAAGTTTTTCCTAGACTCGAAGTTCCCTTATCCGACCTAGTACTTCCTAACCGAGATAACCCTTACAGCTAGAGACAACTAAGCTCGAGTTAACCCTTACAACTCAGTCAAGGGACCTTACTTAGAAAGTAAGAAGAAAGTGTTTGTAACTTATTACAAGACCTTACAACTCGTAAAGTAATGAACTATAGAGTGGGAGTTGTAAGTAGAATATTGAGAATGAATACAATGACTTTGCTCAAGTATATGTATTAACAATAGGTTCAGCAATCTTCAAGTCTTGAGAGTTGGCCTCTTTATATAGATGACCAGGCAAAGCATAGCCGTTATCTCCAACTTCCGACCGGAAGTCCTTTGTCACCGTTGTTAAGGACTTTCCGAGTCACTCGGAAAGTATCCGGTGTGATATGAACGTTGGGCAACGGTTCTTAACTCTCTTGGAAGTCCAAAACCACCGGCGGTGTCTTGAAGGATAAGGTGGAAACCACCGTTAAGCTTGGCGTTTCGCTTTTCCAGATTTGGAAACAGACATGCCCTAACACAATCTTCCGGGACTAGGTCGGAGAAGGGGAAAAGCCATGTCTCGCTGGTGATTTGACGTTTTAAAGCCGATTACTTTTGTATTATGAAAAGTGTATCCTCGTTTGAATAACCTACAAAAGTAAATCAAATTGGTTCTCAAAGTATAAAATACTTTGGTCCAAGATTAGACACAGATAATAATATAATTAAGATAATTAAATGACTAATTATCTCGAGTCGGAAAAGGAATGGAATTTTCCGAGTCTAATATCCATCAAACTCAAATTCCATCTCGAGTTAGTCTAAGCGAGAATCAAGTTATACAACGAATATCGAGTGAAACAAACTTGATCTAGACTAAGCATGATTCGGACTAGAAGTGCCGACTATAACAGTAATAGGACTTATAACATGAAGTCAGATCCGAGCGTGTTTATGCGAATTACTAGACATTTGAACATGCGATACTTCTAAGTGATGAGGGACTCGGACTCGAGTGAGATAGCGTGAATACATTCCGAGTCACACAGAGACAAGTAAGAATACGTGAAGTAAATGCTATATCACTTAGAGAAGATACCATATCACTCGGAAAAGTTTCTAAGGTACGAGAGGATGCCTTGGAATCAAAACTCTATAAGTGACAAGTTCTTATACCTGATTCCTTTGATAGTACTCATCGAAATGTGCGGAGTAAAGTCCGAGTCTTCAATCTCCCCTTTTGATGAAAGGCATTCCATACTTAGACAGAAAATTTGTTAGTGATATCGATAAGGTTTTGAATACTTGCGCATGAAATCGGATAAGTCAAGTAAGCTTAATGTATCGGATCATAAAGAATATATGCTTAGCAATGAAATAATGTTAACTCATAAAAGGTTGCAATAATCAATAATCATAGAGAAAATTGAAGAGAAAGCATTAATTCATTGAAATTAAAGAGAGTACACAGATGAAGAAACTCCCCTAAACAAGACAACAAGTTTTTCTATCTATATTCTCCCCTTGCCTTTCAAGCAAAAACAACAAAAAGTGGGAAGAATACAACAATTAGTACAAATTTGATGTCTCCACAAAAGAAATAAGTAGAAATCTCTCGAAAGAAGAAGAATCTAGCGGATCGTGGAATTGTGACACAGGTGCATGGCGCCTACGAGGGAGGGGGATGTCCGAATAGAAGCGGAGGGATGAGAGGTACGCCGACGCTGGTAGGATCTTGACGATGTGCTTGAGCGTGGCGAAGGGAGGACGAGGATCGTCATTAAGGGCTTAGCTCCGAGTGGGCTGACCCGAACGAGAGGATCTAGGGGTTCCTCCACAGGGACCTCGGTAGGCTGGAGAGGTCCGCTCGGTCGACCTGCTACATGTTGTCGTAGCGCAGCTAGGTCTTCGACCCACTCGAGGCTGCTGTCCGAGCCGACTACTACCACTTGAGTTTGAGGAGCGATCGACCCTAAGCCGTTCCTGCTGCTTCTTCTTTGTGTTCCACCCCTTGCCCAGACGGAGCTGCCTCGGCCGCGAGCTCCTCGGCATCTGCTTCTTCGTTGTCTGCTGCTTCTTCCTCCCCGCTCTACGAGGAGGTCATGGCCGGAGCTCAAGGACGCTTTAAAAGTGTCCGAGTCGCTACGGTCCTGAGCTGCCTTGGACCTTCACTCCTGGAGGAGCTCGATCGGCTCCTTTTGCTCCTTCACCAATCCCTTCATCTCAAGAATTAGATCTATTTGCTCTCGGATTTGAGATTGGGTTGTTTTTGGTTGATGGTCATAGGTCGAAAAGCAATCTTGAATGACCGGAGCATGTCCTTGAATTCGAGAGGACACGGAGTTGATTTTGTCCATGAAAGCGGAGGACAAAATAGCAGAGAGAGATTTTGAGGCACTGAGGTGGAAGCACCAGCAGGTGGTGCAGGGAGAGAAAGAGGGTTTCTTTACGAGTCCGAGGTAGAGAAGGAGGCCTCGGCTCCGAGTTGTGTACCCGGATACCAGGCTGAGTTTCCTGGTTCCCGTACCCTCGGAGTTCCTTCTTGCCGACCACGACGGCAGCCTCGGACACAACATTGGGGTCCGAGGGGAGAGGAACCTTAAATTATTTAAATACAAGGGTGAGAACGAGCACCGAAGGGAAGAGGGGTGTTCTTCTTATTTCGGAGTTGAGCTGGCATAGCTGCCATCCGCTCAATGATAGAAGGGAAGAGGTCTACTTCTTAGCCTTCAAGAATGTCAAAAAGAGCTTTTAAGTTCTTGGAGTTGGGGTTCTCCTTGCTTGGAATGCTTGAGAGAAAAAGGTTCTCATCAACAAGAAGCACGAAGGCGTGCTTCGACTTCAACCGAGTCATCGAAAAATTTTTCCGTGACTCGGGGAACTCTTTGGCGAATTTTTCAAAGAAGTCGTCGGCGACTTCGATGAAAGGAATGGGGTTGCTGTTCAAGAAGAGAGAAGTGACCTTGAGCAAGCGGTGGAGGAGAGAGGTGTTGATGCGAACGATAACGTTCCGAACCCCGGAGGTTAGAACACCTTCGAGTGAGTGAGGTGAGTGTAGAACTCGAAAACGAGTTCGGGGTAAATGAACTCGCTGAAACGAGAGAAAGTTATAAACACCGGTGGTTTGAATGTGGGACAACCACGAAAATTTGGTGGTTGTAAAGAACTTGTCGTCCAAGCACGAGATGCTTGGGTGACAACGGGCTTAGAAAATGAAGAGCCTTCTTGGCTTTTGGTACGTGGCTTCTTAGATGAAGAACCAAGAAAGTCGGGGTGAGAACCTCTTTTAGGCATTTTTGAGAATGAGGAAAGAAAGATGAAACTTTTGAGGAAGAGAAAAAGGGAGTAGGTCGACGAGAATGAAAGAAAAAGAGTAGAAGAAAAAGATGAGAGCAGTTGAGCTTAGTTGAGATGATCTTTATGTCACTTGAAAAAGTCCAGAGATCACTGTAGACATAGAAAGCTTCCGCGAGAAGTTTCATTTTTGAGAGAGAGATGAAATGTAGAGTATCGAGACGAAGAAGAATAGGCGCTATATATAGAAAGATAAACGTCCGTCAACTATCCGTTTCGACTCGGCTCGTCCATCGATCAACTTAGACCGGTGTGACGGTTCTCTTCTCAACGGTTAAGAATCGTGCGAAATCATCAAACGACTAGAAGCTAATCACAACTCGCGAGAGAGAGAGAGAGAAAAAGATTTTGAAAAATAAATTCTGAAACTCTCCACCAATCTAGAGATAATTCCAGAGAATTGATGTCCATTTTTCTCAACGTCCGAGTTTGACTCAGATTGGTTTTCGAGTGACTCGAAACTTAACACAAATAATAACTATCAGCTCAATATCACTGAATCAATTGAACCAATGGTTATTAACAATTTTAACGCACATAACTCATAATCATGCAATGAATATTATCATAATGAGAGCACATAATTATGCATTTAACATTCCAAGTTCATTCGAATAAAACAAAACTGATCTTTACCAAGAGGCTTTGTAAAGATATCGGCTAATTGAAGATTAGTAGGAATGAACTCAAGTTCAATATCACCTTTCTCGGAATGGTCTTGTAAGAAATGATACTCGACCTCAATATGTTTTGTCTTTGAATGCTTGAACCAGATTTTTGGTGATGCTAATTGCACTCCGATTGTCACACTTGATTGGAATTGATTTGAAAGAAAGTCCAAGATCCCTCAAGTGTTGCTTTATCCATAAAATTTGAGCGCAACATGCTCCAGCTGCAATATACTCAGCTTCGGCAGTTGATAGAGCTACTGAGTTTTGCTTCTTTGAGTGCCAAGATATTAGGGATTGACCCGAAATTGACATGCTCCTGAAGTGCTCTTTCTATCAACTTTGTATCCAGCGTAATCAGCATCCGAGTATCCATTGAGAGTTAGTTACGAGTCTCTTGAGTACCATAGACCTAAGTTACGAGTCCCTGCAAGATATCCGAATAATCTCTTCACCGTAGTGAGATGTGATTCTTTTGGATTAGCTTGGAGCGCCTAAACATACACTCGAACATTATATCCGGCCGGTTGGAAGTAAGATATAGCAAAGATCCAATCATACCTCGATAGAGTTTCTAATCTATTGCTTTACCTTTCTCGTCCGAGTCAAGTTTGATACTATTGCTCATGGGTGTAGCTGCATGCTTTGCCTCTTGGAGTTTGTATTTCTTCAGCAGCTCCTTGGTATACTTTGATTGATGGACATAGATTCCATCTTTGTCTTGTTTAATTTGTAGACCAAGGAAAAAATTGAGTTCTCCCATCATACTCATTCGAAATTCCGACTCATTAACTCAGAAAATTCTCGCAGAAAAATTCATTAGTAGCCCCAAAGATTATATCATCGACATAGATTTGAACAATAAGGAAATTTGATGTCTCCACAAAAGAAATAAGTAGAAATCTCTCGAAAGAAGAAGAATCTAGCGGATCGTGGAATTGTGACACGAGTGCATGGCGCCTACGAGGGGAGGGGGATGTCCGAATAGAAGCGGAGGGATGAGAGGTACGCCGACGCCGGTAGGATCTTGACGATGTGCTTGAGCGTGGCGAAGGGAGGACGAGGATCGTCATTAAGGGCTTAGCTCGAGTGGCCGACCCGAACGAGAGGATCTAGGGGTTCCTCCCCAGGGACCTCGATAGGCTGGAGGGGTCCGCTCGGTCGACTCGCTACATGTTGTCGTAGCGCAGCTAGGTCTTCGACCCACTCGGACTGCCATCCGAGCCGACTACTACCACTTGAGTTTGAGGAGCGATCGACCCTAAGCCGTTCCTGCTGCTTCTTCTTTGTGTTCCACCCTTGCCCAGACGGAGCTGCCTCGGCCGCGAGCTCCTCGGCATCTGCTTCTTCGTTGTCTCGTCGCTTCTTCCTCCCCGCTCTCCGAGGAGGTCATAGCCGGGCTCGAGGACGCTTTAAAAGTGTCCGAGTCGCTACGGTCCTGAGCTGCCTTGGACCTTCACTCCTGGAGGAGCTCGATCGGCTCCTTTTGCTCCTTCACCAATCCCTTCATCTCAAGAATTAGATCTATTTGCTCTCGGATTTGAGATTGGGTTGTTTTTGGTTGATGGTCATAGACTGAAAAGCAATCTTGAATGACCGGAGCATGTCCTTGAATTCGAGAGGACACGGAGTTGATTTTGTCCATGAAAGCGGAGGACAAAATAGCAGAGAGAGATTTTGAGGCACTGAGGTGGAAGCACCAGCAGGTGGTGCGGGGAGAGAAAGAGGGTTTCTTTACGAGTCCGAGGTAGAGAAGGAGGCCTCGGCTACGAGTTGTGTACCCGGATACCAGGCTGAGTTTCCTGGTTCCCGTACCCCGGAGTTCCTTCTTGCCGACCACGACGGCAGCCTCGGACACAACATTGGGGTCCGAGGGGAGAGGAACCTTGAATTATTTAAATACAAGGGTGAGAACAACGACCGAAGGGAAGAGGGGTGTTCTTCTTATTTCGTAGTTGAGCTGGCATAGCCGCCATCCGCTCCAATGATAGAAGGGAAGAGGTCTACTTCTTAGCCTTCAAGAATGTCAAAAAGAGCTTTTAAGTTCTTGGAGTTGGGGTTCTCCTTGCTGGAATGCTTGAGAGAAAAAGGTTCTCATCAACAAGAAGCACGAAGGCGTGCTTCGACTTCAACCGAGTCACCGAAAAATTTTTCCGTGACTCGGGGAACTCTTTGGCGAATTTTTCAAAGAAGTCGTCGGCGACTTCGATGAAAGGAATGGGGTTGCTGTTCAAGAAGAGAGAAGTGACCTTGAGCAAGCGGTGGAGGAGAGAGGTGTTGATGCGAACGATAACGTTCCGAACCCCGGAGGTTAGAACACCTTCGAGTGAGTGAGGTGAGTGTAGAACTCGAAACGAGTTCGGGGTAAATGAACTCGCTGAAACGAGAGAAAGTTATAAACACCGGTGGTTTGAATGTGGGACAACCACGAAAATTTGGTGGTTGTAAAGAACTTGTCGTCCAGCACGAGATGCTTGGGTGACAACGGGCTTAGAAAATGAAGAGCCTTCTTGGCTTTTGGTACGTGGCTTCTTAGATGAAGAACCAAGAAAGTCGGGGTGAGAACCTCTTTTAGGCATTTTTGAGAATGAGGAAAGAAAGATGAAACTTTTGAGGAAGAGAAAAAGGGAGTAGGTCGACGAGAATGAAAGAAAAAGAGTAGAAGAAAAAGATGAGAGCAGATTGAGCTTAGTTGAGATGATCTTTATGTCACTTGAAAAAGTCCAGAGATCATCTGTAGACATAGAAAGCTTCCGCGAGAAGTTTCATTTTTGAGAGAGAGATGAAATGTAGAGTATCGAGACGAAGAAGAATAGGCGCTATATATAGAAAGATAAACGTCCGTCAACTATCCGTTTCGACTCGGCTCGTCCATCGAGTCAACTTAGACCGGTGTGACGGTTCTCTTCTCAACGGTTAAGAATCGTGCGAAATCATCAAACGACTAGAAGCTAATCACAACTCGCGAGAGAGAGAGAGAGAAAAAGATTTTGAAAAATAAATTCGAAACTCTCCACCAATCTAGAGATAATTCCAGAGAATTGATGTCCATTTTTCTCAACGTCCGAGTTTGACTCAGATTGGTTTCGAGTGACTCGAAACTTAACACAAATAATAACTATCAGCTCAATATCACTCGAATCAATTGAACCAATGGTTATTAACAATTTTAACGCACATAACTCATAATCATGCAATGAATATTATCATAATGAGAGCACATAATTATGCATTTAACATTCCAAGTTCATTCCGAATAAAACAAAACCGATCTTTACCAAGAGGCTTTGTAAAGATATCGGCTAATTGAAGATTAGTAGGAATGAACTCAAGTTCAATATCACCTTTCTCGGAATGGTCTTGTAAGAAATGATACTCGACCTCAATATGTTTTGTCTTTGAATGCTTGAACCAGATTTTTGGTGATGCTAATTGCACTCCGATTGTCACACTTGATTGGAATTGATTTGAAAGAAAGTCCAAGATCCCTCAAGTGTTGCTTTATCCATAAAATTTGAGCGCAACATGCTCCAGCTGCAATATACTCGGCTTCAGCAGTTGATAGAGCTACTGAGTTTTGCTTCTTTGAGTGCCAAGATATTAGGGATTGACCCAGAAATTGACATGCTCCTGAAGTGCTCTTTCTATCAACTTTGTATCCAGCGTAATCAGCATCCGAGTATCCATTGAGAGTTAGTTCCGAGTCTCTTGAGTACCATAGACCTAAGTTCCGAGTCCTCGCAAGATATCTCGAATAATCTCTTCACCGTAGTGAGATGTGATTCTTTTGGATTAGCTTGGAGCGCCTAAACATACACTCGAACATTATATCCGGCCGGTTGGAAGTAAGATATAGCAAAGATCCAATCATACCTCGATAGAGTTTCTAATCTATTGCTTTACCTTTCTCGTCCGAGTCAAGTTTGATACTATTGCTCATGGGTGTAGCTGCATGCTTTGCCTCTTGGAGTTTGTATTTCTTCGACAGCTCCTTGGTATACTTTGATTGATGGACATAGATTCCATCTTTGTCTTGTTTAATTTGTAGACCAAGGAAAAAATTGAGTTCTCCCATCATACTCATTCGAAATTCCGACTCATTAACTCGGAAAATTCTCGTGAGAAAAATTCATTAGTAGCCCCAAAGATTATATCATCGACATAGATTTGAACAATAAGGAAATTTGATGTCTCCACAAAAGAAATAAGTAGAAATCTCTCGAAAGAAGAAGAATCTAGCGGACTGTGGAATTGTGACACAGGTGCATGGCGCCTACGAGGGGAGGGGATGTCCGAATAGAAGCGGAGGGATGAGAGGTACGCCGACGCCTGGTAGGATCTTGACGATGTGCTTGAGCGTGGCGAAGGGAGGACGAGGATCGTCATTAAGGGCTTAGCTCGAGTGGCCGACCCGGAACGAGAGGATCTAGGGGTTCCTCCCCAGGGACCTCGGTAGGCTGGAGGGGTCCGCTCGGTCGACCTGCTACATGTTGTCGTAGCGCAGCTAGGTCTTCGACCCACTCGGACTGCCATCCGAGCCGACTACTACCACTTGAGTTTGAGGAGCGATCGACCCTAAGCCGTTCCTCGCTGCTTCTTCTTTGTGTTCCACCCTTGCCCGGACGGAGCTGCCTCGGCACGCAGCTCCTCGGCATCTGCTTCTTCGTTGTCCGTCGCTTCTTCCTCCCCGCTCTCGAGGAGGTCATAGCCGGGCTCGAGGACGCTTTAAAAGTGTCCGAGTCGCTACGGTCCTGAGCCGCCTTGGACCTTCACTCCTGGAGGAGCTCGATCGGCTCCTTTTGCTCCTTCACCAATCCCTTCATCTCAAGAATTAGATCTATTTGCTCTCGGATTTGAGATTGGGTTGTTTTTGGTTGATGGTCATAGATCGAAAAGCAATCTTGAATGACCGGAGCATGTCCTTGAATTCGAGAGGACACGGAGTTGATTTTGTCCATGAAAGCGGAGGACAAAATAGCGAGAGAGAGATTTTGAGGCACTGAGGTGGAAGCACCAGCGAGTGGTGCGGGGAGAGAAAGAGGGTTTCTTTACGAGTCCGAGGTAGAGAAGGAGGCCTCGGCTACGAGTTGTGTACCCGGATACCGAGTCGAGTTTCTGGTTCCCGTACCCCGGAGTTCCTTCTTGCCGACCACGACGGCAGCCTCGGACACAACATTGGGGTCCGAGGGAGAGGAACCTTGAATTATTTAAATACAAGGGTGAGAACAACGACCGAAGGGAAGAGGGGTGTTCTTCTTATTTCGTAGTTGAGCTGGCATAGCTGCCATCCGCTCAATGATAGAAGGGAAGAGGTCTACTTCTTAGCCTTCAAGAATGTCAAAAAGAGCTTTTAAGTTCTTGGAGTTGGGGTTCTCCTTGCTGGAATGCTGAGAGAAAAAGGTTCTCATCAACAAGAAGCACGAAGGCGTGCTTCGACTTCAACCGAGTCACCGAAAAATTTTTCCGTGACTCGGGGAACTCTTTGGCGAATTTTTCAAAGAAGTCGTCGGCGACTTCGATGAAAGGAATGGGGTTGTCTGTTCAAGAAGAGAGAAGTGACCTTGAGCAAGCGGTGGAGGAGAGAGGTGTTGATGCGAACGATAACGTTCCGAACCCCGGAGGTTAGAACACCTTCGAGTGAGTGAGGTGAGTGTAGAACTCGAAACGAGTTCGGGGTAAATGAACTCGCTGAAACAGAGAAAGTTATAAACACCGGTGGTTTGAATGTGGGACAACCACGAAAATTTGGTGGTTGTAAAGAACTTGTCGTCCAGACACGAGATGCTTGGGTGACAACGGGCTTAGAAAATGAAGAGCCTTCTTGGCTTTTGGTACGTGGCTTCTTAGATGAAGAACCAAGAAAGTCGGGGTGAGAACCTCTTTTAGGCATTTTTGAGAATGAGGAAAGAAAGATGAAACTTTTGAGGAAGAGAAAAAGGGAGTAGGTCGACGAGAATGAAAGAAAAAGAGTAGAAGAAAAAGATGAGAAGCGAGTTGAGCTTAGTTGAGATGATCTTTATGTCACTTGAAAAAGTCCAGAGATCATCTGTAGACATAGAAAGCTTCCGCGAGAAGTTTCATTTTTGAGAGAGAGATGAAATGTAGAGTATCGAGACGAAGAAGAATAGGCGCTATATATAGAAAGATAAACGTCCAGTCAACTATCCGTTCGACTCGGCTCGTCCATCGAGTCAACTTAGACCGGTGTGACGGTTCTCTTCTCAACGGTTAAGAATCGTGCGAAATCATCAAACGACTAGAAGCTAATCACAACTCGCGAGAGAGAGAGAGAGAGAAAAGATTTTGAAAAAATAAATTCCGAAACTCTCCACCAATCTAGAGATAATTCCGGAGAATTGATGTCCATTTTTCTCAACGTCCGAGTTTGACTCAGATTGGTTTCGAGTGACTCGAAACTTAACACAAATAATAACTATCAGCTCAATATCACTCGAATCAATTGAACCAATGGTTATTAACAATTTTAACGCACATAACTCATAATCATGCAATGAATATTATCATAATGAGAGCACATAATTATGCATTTAACATTCCAAGTTCATTCAGAATAAAACAAAACCGATCTTTACCAAGAGGCTTTGTAAAGATATCAGCTAATTGAAGATTAGTAGGAATGAACTCAAGTTCAATATCACCTTTCTCGGAATGGTCTTGTAAGAAATGATACTCGACCTCAATATGTTTTGTCTTTGAATGCTTGAACCAGATTTTTGGTGATGCTAATTGCACTCGATTGTCACACTTGATTGGAATTGATTTGAAAGAAAGTCCAAGATCCCTCAAGTGTTGCTTTATCCATAAAATTTGAGCGCAACATGCTCCAGACTGCAATATACTCGGCTTCAGCGAGTTGATAGAGCTACTGAGTTTTGCTTCTTTGAGTGCCAAGATATTAGGGATTGACCCAGAAATTGACATGCTCCTGAAGTGCTCTTTCTATCAACTTTGTATCCAGCGTAATCAGCATCCGAGTATCCATTGAGAGTTAGTTCCGAGTCTCTTGAGTACCATAGACCTAAGTTACGAGTCCCTGCAAGATATCTCGAATAATCTCTTCACCGTAGTGAGATGTGATTCTTTTGGATTAGCTTGGAGCGCCTAAACATACACTCGAACATTATATCCGGCCGGCTGGAAGTAAGATATAGCAAAGATCCAATCATACCTCGATAGAGTTTCTAATCTATTGCTTTACCTTTCTCGTCCGAGTCAAGTTTGATACTATTGCTCATGGGTGTAGCTGCATGCTTTGCCTCTTGGAGTTTGTATTTCTTCGACAGCTCCTTGGTATACTTTGATTGATGGACATAGATTCCATCTTTGTCTTGTTTAATTTGTAGACCAAGGAAAAAATTGAGTTCTCCCATCATACTCATTCGAAATTCCGACTCATTAACTCGGAAAATTCTCGCGTGAAAAATTCATTAGTAGCCCCAAAGATTATATCATCGACATAGATTTGAACAATAAGGAAATTTGATGTCTCCACAAAAGAAATAAGTAGAAATCTCTCGAAAGAAGAAGAATCTAGCGGATCGTGGAATTGTGACACAGGTGCATGGCGCCTACGAGGGAGGGGGATGTCCGAATAGAAGCGGAGGGATGAGAGGTACGCCGACGCCGGTAGGATCTTGACGATGTGCTTGAGCGTGGCGAAGGGAGGACAGGGATCGTCATTAAGGGCTTAGCTCGAGTGGCCGACCCGAACGAGAGGATCTAGGGGTTCCTCCCCGGGGACCTCGGTAGGCTGGAGGGGTCCGCTCGGTCGACCTGCTACATGTTGTCGTAGCGCAGCTAGGTCTTCGACCCACTCGGACTGCCGTCCGAGCCGACTACTACCACTTGAGTTTGAGGAGCGATCGACCCTAAGCCGTTCCTGCTCGCTTCTTCTTTGTGTTCCACCCCTTGCCCGGACGGAGCTGCCTCGGCCGCGAGCTCCTCGGCATCTGCTTCTTCGTTGTCTCGTCGCTTCTTCCTCCCCGCTCTCCGAGGAGGTCATAGCCGGGCTCGAGGACGCTTTAAAAGTGTCCGAGTCGCTACGGTCCTGAGCTGCCTTGGACCTTCACTCCTGGAGGAGCTCGATCGGCTCCTTTTGCTCCTTCACCAATCCCTTCATCTCAAGAATTAGATCTATTTGCTCTCGGATTTGAGATTGGGTTGTTTTTGGTTGATGGTCATAGATCGAAAAGCAATCTTGAATGACCGGAGCATGTCCTTGAATTCGAGAGGACACGGAGTTGATTTTGTCCATGAAAGCGGAGGACAAAATAGCAGAGAGAGATTTTGAGGCACTGAGGTGGAAGCACCAGCAGGTGGTGCAGGGAGAGAAAGAGGGTTTCTTTCGAGTCCGAGGTAGAGAAGGAGGCCTCGGCTCCGAGTTGTGTACCCGGATACCAGGCTGAGTTTCCTGGTTCCCGTACCCCTGGAGTTCCTTCTTGCCGACCACGACGGCAGCCTCGGTACACAACATTGGGGTCCGAGGGGAGAGGAACCTTGAATTATTTAAATACAAGGGTGAGAACAAGACCGAAGGGAAGAGGGGTGTTCTTCTTATTTCGAGTTGAGCTGGCATAGCCGCCATCCGCTCAATGATAGAAGGGAAGAGGTCTACTTCTTAGCCTTCAAGAATGTCAAAAAGAGCTTTTAAGTTCTTGGAGTTGGGGTTCTCCTTGCTGGAATGCTGAGAGAAAAAGGTTCTCATCAACAAGAAGCACGGAAGGCGTGCTTCGACTTCAACCGAGTCACCGAAAAATTTTTCCGTGACTCGGGGAACTCTTTGGCGAATTTTTCAAAGAAGTCGTCGGCGACTTCGAGTGAAAGGAATGGGGTTGCTTGTTCAAGAAGAGAGAAGTGACCTTGAGCAAGCGGTGGAGGAGAGAGGTGTTGATGCGAACAGTAACGTTCCGAACCCCGGAGGTTAGAACACCTTCGAGTGAGTGAGGTGAGTGTAGAACTCGAAACGAGTTCGGGGTAAATGAACTCGCTGAAACGAGAGAAAGTTATAAACACCGGTGGTTTGAATGTGGGACAACCACGAAAATTTGGTGGTTGTAAAGAACTTGTCGTCCGAAGCACGAGATGCTTGGGTGACAACGGGCTTAGAAAATGAAGAGCCTTCTTGGCTTTTGGTACGTGGCTTCTTAGATGAAGAACCAAGAAAGTCGGGGTGAGAACCTCTTTTAGGCATTTTTGAGAATGAGGAAAGAAAGATGAAACTTTTGAGGAAGAGAAAAAGGGAGTAGGTCGACGAGAATGAAAGAAAAAGAGTAGAAGAAAAAGATGAGAGCGATTGAGCTTAGTTGAGATGATCTTTATGTCACTTGAAAAGTCCGAGAGATCACTTGTAGACATAGAAAGCTTCCGCGAGAAGTTTCATTTTTGAGAGAGAGATGAAATGTAGAGTATCGAGACGAAGAAGAATAGGCGCTATATATAGAAAGATAAACGTCCGTCAACTATCCGTTCGACTCGGCTCGTCCATCGATCAACTTAGACCGGTGTGACGGTTCTCTTCTCAACGGTTAAGAATCGTGCGAAATCATCAAACGACTAGAAGCTAATCACAACTCGCGAGAGAGAGAGAGAGAGAAAAAGATTTTGAAAAAATAAATTCGAAACTCTCCACCAATCTAGAGATAATTCCGGAGAATTGATGTCCATTTTTCTCAACGTCCGAGTTTGACTCGGATTGGTTTCGAGTGACTCGAAACTTAACACAAATAATAACTATCAGCTCAATATCACTGAATCAATTGAACCAATGGTTATTAACAATTTTAACGCACATAACTCATAATCATGCAATGAATATTATCATAATGAGAGCACATAATTATGCATTTAACATTCCAAGTTCATTCGAATAAAACAAAACCGATCTTTACCAAGAGGCTTTGTAAAGATATCGGCTAATTGAAGATTAGTAGGAATGAACTCAAGTTCAATATCACCTTTCTCGGAATGGTCTTGTAAGAAATGATACTCGACCTCAATATGTTTTGTCTTTGAATGCTTGAACCAGATTTTTGGTGATGCTAATTGCACTCGATTGTCACACTTGATTGGAATTGATTTGAAAGAAAGTCCAAGATCCCTCAAGTGTTGCTTTATCCATAAAATTTGAGCGCAACATGCTCCAGTTGCAATATACTCAGCTTCAGCGATTGATAGAGCTACCGAGTTTTGCTTCTTTGAGTGCCAAGATATTAGGGATTGACCCAGAAATTGACATGCTCCTGAAGTGCTCTTTCTATCAACTTTGTATCCAGCGTAATCAGCATCCGAGTATCCATTGAGAGTTAGTTCCGAGTCTCTTGAGTACCATAGACCTAAGTTACGAGTCCCTGCAAGATATCTCGAATAATCTCTTCACCGTAGTGAGATGTGATTCTTTTGGATTAGCTTGGAGCGCCTAAACATACACTCGAACATTATATCCGGCCGGCTGGAAGTAAGATATAGCAAAGATCCAATCATACCTCGATAGAGTTTCTAATCTATTGCTTTACCTTTCTCGTCCGAGTCAAGTTTGATACTATTGCTCATGGGTGTAGCTGCATGCTTTGCCTCTTGGAGTTTGTATTTCTTCAGCAGCTCCTTGGTATACTTTGATTGATGGACATAGATTCCATCTTTGTCTTGTTTAATTTGTAGACCAAGGAAAAAATTGAGTTCTCCCATCATACTCATTCGAAATTCCGACTCATTAACTCGGAAAATTCTCGGCAGAAAAATTCATTAGTAGCCCCAAAGATTATATCATCGACATAGATTTGAACAATAAGGAAATTTGATGTCTCCACAAAAGAAATAAGTAGAAATCTCTCGAAAGAAGAAGAATCTAGCGGACTGTGGAATTGTGACACGGTGCATGGCGCCTACGAGGGGAGGGGATGTCCGAATAGAAGCGGAGGGATGAGAGGTACGCCGACGCCGGTAGGATCTTGACGATGTGCTTGAGCGTGGCGAAGGGAGGACGAGGGATCGTCATTAAGGGCTTAGCTACGAGTGGGCGACCCGAACGAGAGGATCTAGGGGTTCCTCCCAGGGACCTCGGTAGGCTGGAGAGGTCCGCTCGGTCGACCTGCTACATGTTGTCGTAGCGCAGCTAGGTCTTCGACCCACTCGAGGCTGCCATGCCGAGCCGACTACTACCACTTGAGTTTGAGGAGCGATCGACCCTAAGCCGTTCCTCGCTGCTTCTTCTTTGTGTTCCACCCCTTGCCCAGACGGAGCTGCCTCGGCCGCGAGCTCCTCGGCATCTGCTTCTTCGTTGTCTGCTTGCTTCTTCCTCCCCGCTCTACGAGGAGGTCATAGCCGGAGCTCAAGGACGCTTTAAAAGTGTCTCGAGTCGCTACGGTCTGAGCTGCCTTGGACCTTCACTCTGGAGGAGCTCGATCGGCTCCTTTTGCTCCTTCACCAATCCCTTCATCTCAAGAATTAGATCTATTTGCTCTCGGATTTGAGATTGGGTTGTTTTTGGTTGATGGTCATAGATCGAAAAGCAATCTTGAATGACCGGAGCATGTCCTTGAATTCGAGAGGACACGGAGTTGATTTTGTCCATGAAAGCGGAGGACAAAATAGCAGAGAGAGATTTTGAGGCACTGAGGTGGAAGCACCAGCAGGTGGTGCGGGGAGAGAAAGAGGGTTTCTTTACGAGTCCGAGGTAGAGAAGGAGGCCTCGGCTACGAGTTGTGTACCCGGATACTGAGCTGAGTTTCCTGGTTCCCGTACCCTGGAGTTCCTTCTTGCCGACCACGACGGCAGCCTCGGACACAACATTGGGGTCGAGGGGAGAGGAACCTTGAATTATTTAAATACAAGGGTGAGAACGAGCACCGAAGGGAAGAGGGGTGTTCTTCTTATTTCGGAGTTGAGCTGGCATAGCTGCCATCCGCTCAATGATAGAAGGGAAGAGGTCTACTTCTTAGCCTTCAAGAATGTCAAAAAGAGCTTTTAAGTTCTTGGAGTTGGGGTTCTCCTTGCTGGAATGCTGAGAGAAAAAGGTTCTCATCAACAAGAAGCACGAAGGCGTGCTTCGACTTCAACTGAGTCACTGAAAAATTTTTCCGTGACTCGGGGAACTCTTTGGCGAATTTTTCAAAGAAGTCGTCGGCGACTTCGATGAAAGGAATGGGGTTGCTGTTCAAGAAGAGAGAAGTGACCTTGAGCAAGCGGTGGAGGAGAGAGGTGTTGATGCGAACGATAACGTTCCGAACCACGGAGGTTAGAACACCTTCGAGTGAGTGAGGTGAGTGTAGAACTCGAAACGAGTTCGGGGTAAATGAACTCGCTGAAACGAGAGAAAGTTATAAACACCGGTGGTTTGAATGTGGGACAACCACGAAAATTTGGTGGTTGTAAAGAACTTGTCGTCCAGCACGAGATGCTTTGGGTGACAACGGGCTTAGAAAATGAAGAGCCTTCTTGGCTTTTGGTACGTGGCTTCTTAGATGAAGAACCAAGAAAGTCGGGGTGAGAACCTCTTTTAGGCATTTTTGAGAATGAGGAAAGAAAGATGAAACTTTTGAGGAAGAGAAAAAGGGAGTAGGTCGACGAGAATGAAAGAAAAAGAGTAGAAGAAAAAGATGAGAGCGAGTTGAGCTTAGTTGAGATGATCTTTATGTCACTTGAAAAAGTCCAGAGATCACTTGTAGACATAGAAAGCTTCCGCGAGAAGTTTCATTTTTGAGAGAGAGATGAAATGTAGAGTATCGAGACGAAGAAGAATAGGCGCTATATATAGAAAGATAAACGTCCAGTCAACTATCCGTTTCGACTCGGCTCGTCCATCGGTCAACTTAGACCGGTGTGACGGTTCTCTTCTCAACGGTTAAGAATCGTGCGAAATCATCAAACGACTAGAAGCTAATCACAACTCGCGAGAGAGAGAGAGAGAGAAAAGATTTTGAAAAATAAATTCTGAAACTCTCCACCAATCTAGAGATAATTCCAGAGAATTGATGTCCATTTTTCTCAACGTCCGAGTTTGACTCGGATTGGTTTCGAGTGACTCGAAACTTAACACAAATAATAACTATCAGCTCAATATCACTGAATCAATTGAACCAATGGTTATTAACAATTTTAACGCACATAACTCATAATCATGCAATGAATATTATCATAATGAGAGCACATAATTATGCATTTAACATTCCAAGTTCATTCCGAATAAAACAAAACCGATCTTTACCAAGAGGCTTTGTAAAGATATCAGCTAATTGAAGATTAGTAGGAATGAACTCAAGTTCAATATCACCTTTCTCGGAATGGTCTTGTAAGAAATGATACCGACCTCAATATGTTTTGTCTTTGAATGCTTGAACCAGATTTTTGGTGATGCTAATTGCACTCGATTGTCACACTTGATTGGAATTGATTTGAAAGAAAGTCCAAGATCCCTCAAGTGTTGCTTTATCCATAAAATTTGAGCGCAACATGCTCCAGCTGCAATATACTCGGCTTCGATGAGTTGATAGAGCTACTGAGTTTTGCTTCTTTGAGTGCCAAGATATTAGGGATTGACCCGGAAATTGACATGCTCCTGAAGTGCTCTTTCTATCAACTTTGTATCCGAGTGTAATCAGCATCCGAGTATCCATTGAGAGTTAGTTCCGAGTCTCTTGAGTACCATAGACCTAAGTTACGAGTCCTCGCAAGATATCTGAATAATCTCTTCACCGTAGTGAGATGTGATTCTTTTGGATTAGCTTGGAGCGCCTAAACATACACTCGAACATTATATCCGGCCGGTTGGAAGTAAGATATAGCAAAGATCCAATCATACCTCGATAGAGTTTCTAATCTATTGCTTTACCTTTCTCGTCCGAGTCAAGTTTGATACTATTGCTCATGGGTGTAGCTGCATGCTTTGCCTCTTGGAGTTTGTATTTCTTCAGCAGCTCCTTGGTATACTTTGATTGATGGACATAGATTCCATCTTTGTCTTGTTTAATTTGTAGACCAAGGAAAAAATTGAGTTCTCCCATCATACTCATTCGAAATTCCGACTCATTAACTCAGAAAATTCTCGGCAGAAAAATTCATTAGTAGCCCCAAAGATTATATCATCGACATAGATTTGAATAATAAGGAAATCTTTCTCCTTGGTTTTTATAAAGAGAGTCTTGTCGATCCGACCTCTTCTAAAATCATTTTGAACCAAGAAATTGCTCGAGTCTTTCATACCAAGCTCGGGAGCTTGTTTAAGACCATAAAGAGCTTTTTGAAGTTTGAAAACATGATTTGGAAATTATGAGTTTTCAAAACCAGGAGGTTGCTCGACATAGACTTCCTCTTCAATAAAACCATTGAGAAAGGAACACTTAACATCCATTTGATATAATTTGATGTTCATGCTTGATGCAAATGCCAACAGAATTCTAATAGCTTCGATTACGGCAACAAGTGCAAAGGTTTCCCCACAATCAATCCCTTCTTCTTGATTGTAACCTTGAGCCACAAGTCTAGCCTTGTTTCGACTACCACCCCACCTTCATCCAGTTTGTTTTTAAAACCCATTTGGTTCCTATGACTGGGTGATCGGAAGGTCGTTTGGTCGAGTCCGGACTTGGTTTCTTTCGAATTAATTGAGTTCCTCTTGCATGGCATCTACCCATTCAGGTTCATTTAGGGCCTCTAGTGCATTTTTGGGTTTAGTTAATGAGATGAATGCGGTGAATGCACATAGATTTTGAAGAGAGGAATGAGTTCTTACCCCACTTGTTGATATCGGATAGTATGTTTTCTAGTGGATGACTAGAAGAGAACTTGAATGCTCTACCTGTTCTCTAATTCACAAGATTTGTGGGCTGAGCTACCTGATCTTCAGAAGCTTGTTACGAGTGATCTTCTTCATTAGCTTGTTCGTTACGAGCGGGCTCTTTAATTGTCTCATTCCGAGTTGCTTCGTTTTGAGTGACTTCATTCCGAGCTGGTTGAGTTTGAGTCTTTGTACACTCAGTTTCATCATCTTCTCTGCTGAGCTTCAAATCTGAGTATAAAGACTCACTTGGTTTTTCCTGTTCAAGCTCATCAAACACAACGTGGATGCTCTCTTCTACTTTGTTAGTTCTCTTATTAA
Source organism: Talinum fruticosum (assembly GCA_021018815.1). Taxonomy (NCBI): domain Eukaryota; kingdom Viridiplantae; phylum Streptophyta; class Magnoliopsida; order Caryophyllales; family Talinaceae; genus Talinum; species Talinum fruticosum. Next base: position 6,448,459 of record JAITYX010000012.1, read on the forward strand.
AAATGCGATAAGCTTTACTATGAGATGAATAACCCGGAAATATACCTTCATCTGACCAGAGCATCAAACTTGGTCGAGGTGATCCTTACCATTGTTGTGAGCGAAACACTTAAATCCAAATGGTCTGAAATATGAAATATTTGGTTTCTTCCGTTTGTAGAGCTCATAAGGTGTTTTCTTCAGAATGGGTCCGATGAGGCATCTATTCGGAGTGTAGTTGGGCTGTGTTGACTGCCTCGGCCCAGAAATAGTAAGGTAAGTTGTGCTCAATCATCATCGTTCTTGCTATTTCTTCATGAGTTCTATTCTTTCTCTCTACTACTCCATTTTGTTGAGGAGTCCAGGTGCTCGGAAATTATGAGAGCTACCATTTTTATCACAAAACTATGAGAACTACGAGTAGTCGAACTCCCTTCCATGGTCGGTTCGAATTCTGCTGGATCCGAGTACGAGACTCAACTTGGATTTTTCTGCAGAGCTTGTTGAACTCTTTGAATGCTTCATTCTTTTGCTTAAGAAAACACACCCGGGTAAATCGTGAATAATCATCAATAATAACAAGTATGTATGATTTACCTCCGAGGCTCTTAACAGGGATTTCACCACATAAATCCATATGCAGCAGCTCAAGCACTTTGGATGTGGAAGCTGTCTTCAGAGATTTGAAAGATGATCGACTTGTTTTCCTCTTGTGCGAGGCTTCACAAACTCTGTCTTTCTTGAAAGCACGGTTAGGCAATCCTCTTATTAGACCATGAGAGACTAATTTCTCAATAGTATGCATGCTAACATGGCCTAATCTACGATGCCATTTCCATGAATCATCATGAAGTGATGCTTTGAAACAAGATAAGTTCGAGTAGGGTCGGAAAGAGGAATAATGTAAGTGTTACCTGATCTCTGACACGAGAGTCTGATCTCCTTGGTGGTGTCATCAGAAATGTAACATTTGGTCCGAGTGAATCTTACCTCTTGACCTTTATCACATAATTGAGAGATGCTTAAGCGGTTGTACTTGATCCTTTGACAAGGTAAGCTGGGCTGACCAGATTGCTTCCCTTTCCAATCTTGCCTATCCCAACTATCTTGCCTTTCTTGTCATCTTCAAAAGTGACCTTTCCTCCTTTATGTTTTTCTAACTCGGAAAAGAGTCCTGCGTCTCCGACATGTGGCGTGAACATCCATCGTCAAGGTACCAATGTCCTTTTGATCTTTTCTAAGTGACCTGCAAAACAGAGACAATCTAACCCTTCTCACTCCCTCTAACAAACCCGAGTAACACTCTTTCTTGTGGTCCTTTTCTAAGGAAGAAGGTTTTCGGAACCCAGATTTGAATGACTTTGGGCTTAATCGATTCCGAGTCTTTCTTGCGAGAACCGAGTCCGTATCTCTTTCATTTGAGAAATCTTTCTTTTGGAAACTAGAGGAGATGGTTTCTTCTTGTAAACTAAAGCTGGGCTTAGTCCTCCTTTCATTTTTGTGAATAGGACCATGCTCGGCTTTCCTGAACTTTACAATTCCGGAATCCTTTTTAAAAAGCTCCGAGTAGGAATTGGATTCCTCCTCTTTGTTGAAACCAAGACCTTCTTTTCGAAGGAGACACATTGAGATCCTAAGAGCATGTCAAGGTTTTTCGACCTTGAGTAAATTTTAAAACAAGATCTTGAGACTCAATGAGCTTTTACTTTAGCCGCTCATTTTCTTTTCGAGTAACTCGGACTCAGTCTCATTGGATTGAGCACTAGTCTTGAGTTCTCCGAGTGTAAATCTCGGTTTTCCAAATCATTTTTCAAAGAGATGCTCTCGAGACGAAATTGACTCAAGTTCTTTGAAATGAGAAGAATCGAGAATGGGACTTTTCTTCGAAAGTAAAAATATACTTAGCTAAATCGGCTTTGGAGAATTTGAGAAAGTACTCGAATTACCTCTTGAGGATTTGTTTCCTCATCGTCCGAGTCCGATTCGACTCTCTTTCGGCTCTCGAGTCGGTGATTGCCATCGGACATTTTGAGTCATCCGACTCCTCATCATCTTCCGATGAGTCCTTGTCGCTCCATGTGGCCATCATAGCCTTTTTCTTCTTTCTATCCCTTTTTCTCTTTGGACGAGTCTTTGACTATGTGATCCTTGTCTGCCATATTCAAAACAGCTAGAGTTTTTAGTCAAAGATAATTTTGAAGGAGAAGAGTATTTACCTTTCTGTCCTTTTTGTCCCTTTTGTAGAATTCTTCTTTTAGCTTCTTATCCCATCTCTTGTGCTTCATCATTCTCTTGAAGCCTCTAGCAATAAGTGCCATGGGATCCTCTTCTGAGTCGGAGGAACTCATATCCGCTTCTCCGGTTTACGAGGCTTTCGGTGCTATGTTCTTTTTGGTGCTGCCCTCGGCATCCTCCTCTTCAAGTGGATTTCATGAGTGAGAAGCTTCCCGATGAGCTCGTCGGCTTTAGAAGTGATAGGTTACGAGCCTCCTCCATGGCGATCACCTTAGGACCCCATCTTCTCTTTGGTAGGCTTCGAGTATCTTTCGCACATTTCCTCGTGGGTAATCTTCTTACCCACAGATTTGAGATTGTTGGTAATCTCAGTAAATCGAATGAACATCCGAGTGATGTTCTCTTCACGCTCCATCTTGAATAGCTCATATTTATGAAGATATTGACCGATCTTCGCTTGTCCGACCTGGCTTGTGCCTTCATAAGTGTTGACCAAGTGTGTCCCACACTTCTTTGGCTGAATCACGAGCAAATACTCGATTATATTCTTCCGAGCTGATGGCGCACATCGGAATGTTCATTGCCTTGATGTTCTTTCGAACTTCTCTGCTTCACCTGGAGTAAACTCGGCCTTAGTCTTTGGAATGATTCTAAATTCTTCTGTCTTCATGGGAATATGGTTTCCTTGTTGTATGATCTCCCAAACATCTTCATCACGGTCTAGGAGGAAACATTCCATGAGTTTCTTCTAGTGCACAAAATTTGATCCTTTGAATTTTGGTGGTCTGCTGGAAGATCTTCCTTCATCAAACTCTCCGTTGTTACGAGCCATTTGATCTTTATACCTTTGGATGGTTAGATCCTTTCCGAAAGGCTAGGCTCGATACCAATTAAAGGTTTGCTCGGGAGAGTCCGATTCACCCTAGAGGGGGTGAATAGGGTGATGGAGGATTTTCGTGAAGATTGAACTCTTTTAAGCAAAGTAGAGATAGGAACAAATTCCGAGACTAAAACAGGGTCGGAAAAGTATGAACTCGGAATTGCAATAAAGAGTAAGGAAGTAGATTAAGCTGAAGCTTTGAGTCCGTCCGAGTCTAGAATGAACTCGGAAAGTCAAGACACGGAAAGTACGTGGAAAACCTCCCGGGGCAGAAAACCACGGACCGTGCTAATCCAAGCACGAAGTCAAATCCACTATTTTGAGTCCACAAAATATCATGGATCGATCGAACCTGAGTTGCTCCCTTAGACAACTCTTTACAAGTTTTTCCTAGACTCGGAAGTTCCCTTATCTCGATCTAGTACTTCCTAGCAGAGATAACCCTTACAGCTAGGGACAAGCTGAGCTGAGTTAACCCTTATAGCTCGGTCAAGGGACCTTACTTAGAAAGTAATAAGAAAGTGTTTGTAACTTAGTACAAGACCTTACAACTCGAAGGTAATGAATTACGAGTGGGAGTTGTAAGTAGAAGATTAAGAATGAATGCAATGACTTTGCTCAAGTATACGTATTAACAATAGGTTCGGCAATCTTCAAGTCTTGAGAGTTGGCTTCTTTATATAGATGACCAGGCAAGCATAGCCGTTATCTCCAACTTCTAACGGGAAGTCTTTTGTGATCGTTGTTAAGGACTTTCGAGTCACTCGGAAAGTATCCGTTGTGATATGAACGTTGGGCAACGGTTCTTAACTCTCTTGGAAGTCCCAAAACCACCGGCCGTGTCATGAAGGATAAGGTGGAAACCACCGCTAAGCTTGGCATTTCGGTTTTCCAGATTTTGAAACGAGATAGCCACGACACAATCTTCAGGACTAGGTCGGAGAAGAGGAAAAGCCATGTCTCGTTGGTGATTTGACGTTTTGAAGCCGGTTACTTTTGTATTCGAAAAGTGTATCCTCGTTTGAATAACCTACAAAAGTAAATCAAATTGGTTCTCAAAGTATAAAATACTTTGGTCCAAGATTAGACACGAGATAATAATATAATTAAGATAATTAAATGACTAATTATCCGAGTCGGAAAAGGAATGGAATTTTCCGAGTCTAATATCCATCAAACTCAAATTCCATCCGAGTTAGTCTAAGCGAGAATCAAGTTATACAACGAATATCGAGTGAAACAAACTTGATCTAGACTAAGCATGATTCGGACTAAAAGCGCCGACTATAACAGAATAGGACTTATAACATGAAGTCAAATCCGAGCGTGGTTATGCGATGAACTAGACATTTGAACATGCGATACTTCTAAGAGATGAGGGACTCGGACTCGAGTGAGATAGCGTGAATACATTCCGAGTCACACGAGACAAGCAAGAATACGTGAAGTAAATGGTATATCACTTAGAGAAGATACCATATCACTCGGAAAAGTTTCTAAGGTACGAGAGGATGCCTTGGAATCAAAACTCTATAAGTGAGAAGTTCTTATACCCGATTCCTTGGATAGTACTTCGAAATGTGCGGAGTAAAGTCCGATTCTTCAACCAAAATTCCTAAAAATTTTACTGTAACTTCATCATGATTTATAGTAATTTCCTATAAATTTTAGTATGCGTTGGATAAGTAGATTGGAAGATATCGATTTTTGAGTGAAAATGTGTTGCTTTGGGCAAAATCGGAACTAATTTAGTAATTGAGTTAGGAACTGGAATTTAAGAAGCTATATGGCCAGATTAATTGATACATAATACTTGAAGAAAGTTATAGAATCATAAATTATCTATGCACGATAATACGTAATCATGAAGTGATAAATTCGATAATTAGAAATTCCATTTGATATGTTTATGTGATGATGTGTTTATTTTAAAGTATACTGATTATAATGACATAAGCATGCCTATATGAATTGGATTGATTGTACTTGAGTTGGAACTTGCTTATATGAATTGTTAGTGGTGAAGATGTTACGTCCGAAAGTGTTGAGCATGAATTATATGAATTACGTGTACCTCGTTGATGTAATAAGAAAATAGTAAAAAAATAAGAAATATAAAGAAGGGAAAAAAGATTTTGTTATTGATCTAAGACCCCATGAATTAAAGAACCCTCTAAAGTTATGGCTATAGAAGTGTCCGTCAATCGAAGCCACAAATTATTTTGCTTCCACGAATTATTGACGATGATGCGTCCTTCGAGTCCGAGGCAAGCCTCGAGGCCACGAATTATTTTTCCCCGAGGCCACAACTTATTTTGGCTCCAAGAACCGAGTCTTAAGAGCATAACATAAATCTTCTTTCCATTCAAAATTAAGAATACTTAAGGAATTATGATATGAAGAAATGAATGATTATGCATGATGAACAAGAAAGAAAGAAGCAATGATTTATGAAATGCATGATTGAACTCAAGAAGAAGAATGAACCCCGATTTCATAAGAAAATAATACGATAAGAAGTAGGATATGATTTACGTGATGAGTGACTTACATGATGAATGATTCCATGATGTACTTGCGTAGAAAGAATAAGAATGAAGTATGTGCTTGATTGAATTCATTATTAATTGATTTCATATTTGCCGCTCGGTAAGTTGGTAAGTTTAGTAACTTGCATGTCTTAAGTATGTATGATCCGAATCGTATGTTATGAATGAATAGTAAATTTACGTGTCTTTGTTCATGAATTAATGTGCAAAGTGAAACCAGGGGTTGGGTTTGGGTTATTCACTAGGCTCGTGGAGCTCATGACTTCACCAACATTTAGGGGTTGGATTTAGGCTTTACTAAAGAGCAATTTTTATCTTTGTCTTTTTTAACTTTTCGCATCATCTTAATAAAAGAATGCATTTGTTCTTACAATAGCCTTGCATACATCTCCTTTGCATGAGTCAAACTCCTAAAAACACAAAAACTAAATAACAAAGCACCATACAAGGAATTATTCAATCAAGCAAGCATCAAGCATCAAGTTAGCATCAAGGAGGTCAACAAGCACCGTCACCTTCAAAGAAGATCCTCCATGCCATCAACTAATCAAAGCTAGTCTCCAACATTCAAGAAGAGCTAGATGTAAGCACCCAAGAAGAACGTGGGGGCTCAAGATCAAAAGGGTTATACAACCACAACAACTCCAAGAATACTCGGGGAAGACACCAATCTTGTACGATACAAACGAAGGAGCTATTAGCATACAAATTAAAAGCTCAAATTTCGAATGAGGCACATCACCTCATGGAACATCATATTTTCAAGCAAGCAGACTTCATGTCATCCAACGACCAAGTCTAAGCAAGAATATCTACTTAAGCATCCATCCCTATTCTGTCCCTATTCTAATCCTCGTTCCTTTCAATAAAATCACTAACGATTTCTTTAATAAGTTTGCTAAAGAGCTTCCCGAGTCCGGAAAGAATTTCTTTGTGACTCGGATGAAGTTAGCAGCAAGGCTTCTTTGCTTCATTCCGATGAGAACTTTCTTCTCCGATCATTCCCGTAAAGAGAACCCCAACTCAAAAGTTCTTTCGAGGCAAGACCTCTTTCCCTTTTTCTAGAGAAAATGGCAACTATGCCTGGTTGTTCTAAGAAATCCGCTCGTTTTCCTTTGGGGCACTTCGATCGCTATTTTTAAACAATTTCAGGTCCCTCTTCCTTCTAATCCCAAAGATTGCTTAGAACCTACTCGTCTCAAGAATGAGCTCTCGGGGTTAGGATACCGGGAAATTAAGCCCGGTGTCCGGATTCATGTGTCCGAGTTACCTCCTCCACCTCCTCCTCCCGAGACTTAAATAACTTCGGAGGTCCCACTTTTGACTCGCTGGACCTTCGCTTCTCAACCTACTCCTTCTATTGAGTTATTTACACAAATAGCCAACAAATTTGCTTCTTTGACTTAGGATTTTCAATCAACTCTAAAAATCTTCAAAACCTTAATTTCAACCTTGGTTTTGATGCAAAAACAAGCTCGGTCTCAGCTAGAAAGAACCAATAACTAATTTCGAGCTCAAGGAGATCATCAAGGATCAATGCGATCCGATCATACGTCTACAAGAACGCAGGTGCAAAGCGCTTAAGGACTCACAAATGACTAAAACTTCGAGGAGTCCTCTAGCCTCGCTAAGTCACCATTAGTCGAAGCCGAGGAAGAAGCTAAAGAGGGAGAAGAAGAAGACGAAAACAAAGGGGAAGAAGTTGCTCGACTTGAGGACCAGGAAAACAAAGAACTTAAGTTGATCTCCTATGATCATACTCAAAGTGCCTCGAAGAGGTCGGCAAAGTTGGTCGACCAAAAGCCCTTGCTCGAGAAACACAGACCAGTAGTCGTCTTTGAGGAAGACGAAGAAGTAGATGTTCATAGATTTAGGACCTCCCCACTTCCTCATGTGTTAAATTCTACAGCCTCCTTGCTCGCCTACTTCCACACAAGTATATCTGCGAAGGCGCACTGCTCGCTCCTCAACCTCAAGACAACCTCGCCCCTCCTTCTCAATCTTAATTTTTTTTCTCATAATTAATTTTTTTTGTTGTTGTTTTGTCCAAATATTTTTGTACTTACTTGATCTTTCCTCCCTCATTTTGGTATTTTGTCTGAAATGCATAGATGGAGAGAAATAGATAGAAAATTTTAGATGTTTGATCTCGAGGAGCTTTTCCCTTTTCCGAGTTTAGCTATTTGTTTGTTTCTTGTCTATATCACTCCGGCAATGAATGAATTTTATTTTTGAGCATATCTATTTCGCAGCTTACATAATTTACTCTAATACTTGACTCTTTAACATATTTGCTCTGGTTAATTTTTGTTGACTCTAATTCATATCAAGAAACATATTTTGAGTTATGTTTTGATCCGAGCCGCACTTATCTATATCTTATGTTCTTATGGAGATCTCCTTTGACTCCGATCAAATCGTTATGAAAACTTAACTATTTGAACCGACAAGTTTCTATCTTAAGTATGGAATGCCTTTCATCAAAATGGGGAGATTGAAGACTCGGGTGTAACTCTCTATCTCTCTTGGGTTTTGATTGTAAGTCATTCTAAGCCTCATAAAAACTCGTATCTAAGTTTTCATTCTCGTTCTAACCCACATAGAAAGCACCTCCTTGCATATCTCTCATAACCGTGCTTCGACCCACTCGGACATCACACGTAACTATCATATGAACAAATTATTTCTCTAACGTATTTATTCCGAGCACTCGACTTCTTGTTTCAAGATTAAAATGAATTAGAGTGTTAATTCTATGTTTCAAGTTAGTTTATTTCTAGAGAATTATTTGTTGGATCAAGTTCATCTATCCTAATATTTTAGCCTTCCTAACTTGATTATTTAAGGATTGACACAAGATGGAATATGAACCTAATGTATATTAGACTTAGAAAATTAGACTCTTTCAGGCCAAAGATAATTAAGAGCTTAATTACTCCGATTTGATTATTATCTCGTGCTTAATTATGGACAAAAGTATTTTTATACTTTGTGTACCGATGTGTTTTGCTTTTGTAGGTTATTTAAACAAGCCTAATCTATTTTTCGAAGTACAAAAGCAATTGGTTTCTAGTCGTTAAAGACCAACAGATAGATATTAACCATTTCTAGACATGGCTCGGACACCATGTTAGGGTTGTTTGTTTCCAAAATTGGAAAACTACAACTTTGAGTTTAACGGTTGTTTCCACCTCGGCTTTCAATCACCACCGGATGATTGGGCCACCTTTGGAGCCAAGAGCCTTTGCACAACATTCAAATCCCAACGGATCTTTTCGAGTGACTTAGAATAGTCGTTACAACAACTAGTGAAGATTACAAGTCTAGAACCGGACTCAACAGTCATTCGCGCGACTCAACAAGTCCAAAAGCCACTTTGTAAGACTTGAAGATTGCTGCTGAACATATTGTTTAACACCTACTCGAGTGCATTCTTACTAAATCATCTACTTACAACTCCAACTCTATAATTCTTATTTTCTCGAGTTGTAAAGAAAGTCGTGTAATCACTTACATTCTTTTCTTACTTTATTTATAAATCCCTTGACTCAACTGTAAGGGCTAATTTAGCTCAATTGTCCCCGACTGTAAGGGTTAACTCGGTTAGGAAGTACTAGATCAAATAAGGGTACTTCGGGTCTAGGAACAACCTCGTATAGTAATTGTTTAAGGGAGCAATTGTAGTTAGAGTCAGTTCTTTTGTAATGGAGGATTCAATTAGTGGATTTGACTTGGTGCTTAGATTAGCACTATCTCGTGGTTTTCTACCCCGGAGGGTTTTTACGTACTTCTATTTGTCTATCTTTATGAGTCTAATCTAGACTTAGAATATACTTCGTTTAGTTTTGTGCAAAAGGAGATTGATTTTATTTATAATCTTCCATCACACTATTCACCCCCTCTAGGGTGACGTAGCTTCTCCAAGAGGAAACCTTCAAGTATGTCTATATGGGGCAAGTGGGAAATTGTCCTTAGGGCTTGCCTTGTTTAGATCTCTCAAGTCGATGCCTTTACTGCACCCTACCATCCTTCTTCGGAATCGGTACTATATTTGCTACCTATTGAGGATAGTGAACTACCTTGATAAACCCAGACCTCTAACTAGTTTTAAACTTCTTCCTTAATCTTCAATGCCCACTCGGGCTTCGACCTTCTCAGCTTGTGCTTAACAAGCTTAATATTTTCGTAAAGTTGAATTTTGTGTTCCGCTATACTTGGATCTATCCCCGACATGTCTTTGTAGGACCATGCAAATACATCCATGAACTCTATAAGGAGTAAAGTTAATTACTTCTACTCTTTCGGATCCGGAGTTTTCCCGATCTTAACCTCCTATGGTTAATCCATTGATCCTAGATTAATTATTATAAATTCCTCTATTATTAGTTAGCGATTTTCAGGATCTTACATAGCTTTTTATTAGTTCTTTAGGGATTCCGACATGATTATGATAAAGCCTATAAAAGAACGAGCTACTATAATTTCTTCATTATAGATTGAGATCTTCTTCGAACTTGATTCATTAATAGATAGAATAGTCTGTGTTCATCATTAGAGACAAAAAATTGAAATCAAGACGAAGAAAAGTGTAAGTGGAAAGGTTCATTTTATTGAAGGAAGAAATGAGTAAATAGGGCTCGAAACGGAAGATACGGAATTGGAAACCGAATTAGGAAAAGGAACATAGAAGAAGAATTAAAAGCCCTAGCATTAGACTCGGTAAGGGGATGCGCTCCTTAGGCGATGGCGAATTCTTGGCCCTCTTCGGTGTCAATCCAAGTGATGTGCTTGGAGTGTTCATTATCAATGTCGGTGATGAACTTGGACGGATCAAATTGGGGTTGCGACATGGCTCATGATAGTATTGAGACCGAATTCCCTTCTAAGTTATTTTCTTGTCTCGAACGGAAGACCGAAAAGGTTATTCCCATCCAGGTTGGTCCAGTCTGGTTTGGACTGTCTCTCTTCAAGGAGGTAAGGTGCTCGCTTCTTCGATATACAATAGTCACCGAAAATACCTAAACTAGGAACTAGGATGCCTTTCTCCTTGATGTAGTAGGGTTTAGGAAAACTATAATAAGGAAAGTCATCTCTTTCCTTTAAGAACTTCCCATTCGTAGTATAGGGAAAGGGTTCGATAAAGCGGATCGTGTGAGGTGTAGTCCTCTTAGTCTAAATATCCCACTTTGCTTAGGTTATTTCCTTAGCAGTAGGTCGACGACCTAGACAAAAGTTGTAGTTGCTAGTGGGTTCAAGGGCGAAAAAATAGGGTGGTATGCCCTTCGGCGTGCGTAAAGACCAGGAAAGTAACCCTTCTTCCTAAGCATTGAATGGATGCTAAGGTTCCTCGTTGTTGGCATCGTGCTCGATCTCAGCCACAAATTCCTTGAAGTGATAGTAGCACGAGACTATCCCCAGAATGCATTACAACTTGACCTTTAATGATCATTTAACGTTTCTATCGCAGTGTGGAGGGCACTGCTCGATGATCATACAACGAAGGGCATCCTAGCAAGAAATTGAAGGTAGCTGGGATATCTAGGACTTGGAATTTAATGTTCCTTTCTACCGGCCCTATATTGATTGGCAAGGTCACTCGTTCCTAAAGCTGTTCTCAAAACTGTTCTCTTATAATTATCGTAAGCTCGAAGATGGAAAGTATGTTTAGAGAGTTATTGCTCTTTAATTCCTAACGTTCTAGTAGTTCTCCATGGAGAAACATTCAGTGATGATTCGTTACCTACCGGGGTTAAGGGAACGAACTTGTAAATGCAAGTTATAGTTAAGTAGAGGGCATTGTTATGTGCAACGCCTTTTTCACGAGATCCTTTTTGATGAAAAGTAATGGTTCCGTCCCGACTATTAACCAATCCTACTACTTCCTCTGGCATGGTTTCAAGAGAGACCTCGATCTTGTTAAGCTGCGTCAATGAAAGCCTGCCTATGTTTTTGCGAAGCGAATATTAGTTGCCAAATCGAGATATCAACTTTTAACTTTTAAAGTTGTTTAAGGATTTCGGTCTTCTTCTTTTGTAGCTTCGGGCTCTTTTAGGGCTTCTTGCGTCTGTTGTGGACCCGAGGGTGCATTATGTCATCTCGATCTAATGAGGAATTAGATTGTTGGGCCTTTAGAGTCTCCCCAAAAGTCATCCTCTTCTAAGGGTGGTGTGCCTCGAAGTCGTCATTATTGTTGTCACTTGTTACTCTTTGTTTCGTGCACATCTTCTTCATCACTTACCCATAGCCCATATGCTTATGGATCCGAAGGAGGCAATCTAAGAAGTGGTTTACACTCATCAATATCTTGGATGAAGATAGATGGGTCCCATTGACCTGGAGTGGGTTAAGTTAAAATAGTTAAGGCGCCGCTGAAAGGATTTTTGTTGTTACTTTTTTTGGGCATCCTTAGGTAAAGGGAGTTGGCCATTTTGAAACATGCTTTTTAGTTTGTTCTTGAATGTCCAACACTGTTTGGTGTGGTGTACTTGTACACGATGGTATTTGCAAAATTTTCTCCCGTCCTAATTTTTGGATTGTTTTGCGGTTTCGATTTTGCTCTAATGGGTGGCAATTCTATCTTCCCCTTAGCCAAGAGACGGTCCGGGGTTTGTAGGCGCATATGACACTTGTTTTGAAGGAGACAGACTCCTAGTCTTGTGTGGACTATCTTGGAGCTTAAACGCGACACTTTGATACCGGTGATCATAAAATGCGAGTGTCTAATGTCTTTTGGAAGTCTTCAGCTCCTTGTTTGATTAGACAAAAGAAAAATGTAGAATTCTGATCCTGGAATTTCCCGTACGTGGCACTGGACTCTGTTGTCTCTAGAGGTTTGACCCGGTCTTGGATCGTCCGAAGGACAAGTGGATTTTTGGATCCACCCAAGGCAAAAGGCTATTTATTTGGTGCTTGAGGGTTGTTTGTGGCTTACTGGCTTCCATCACACCAATTGAACACAGTCCATTATCCAAATCCTCAAATAGGACTCGAGATTTTATCATCCGGCCCACATAATAAAATACATAATTAAATGAGATAAGATATGAAACTTTTTAGGTGTCTACAGTACTCTAATAGGAACTGATAAATAGCATACAAATTGTTTCAAATTAGTACAAACTTTAAATGTTCATAAACAACACAGATTAATCAAGAAACTAAGACAAAGGTCACTCAGGAACCGAGTGTGTTAAGTTCTAAGTTCCGATGTAGTTAATGAAGCTGAGGTAGTTGATCCTTCCTTTGCAATGCTCTAGTGCTACTTGTCCTCAAAATTCTCCTTGGACAAACTCTTCGATCTGTTCTCTTGTTAACTCGGACAATTTGTGCTTCGTGAGTTATAGGTTGGTTGCTAGAGATGATGGAATATCTCCATCATTCCCCTTTCTTGAAACGTGTTTGTCCTCAAACTTGGAAAATCTTCCACTTCATTGTTGTAAGAGTTTAGGTAAGGTACGTTGAATGTGGTCGAAACTCCATAATCTCCAACTAAGTCAATTTTGTAGGCATTGGGACCTACTTGCACCAACACTTCCAAAGGTGCATTTGACCTTCGCAGACAACTTAAATTTCATTTAGGAAGGAAACCTCTCCTTCCTTGTGTGAATCCACACAAGGTCTCCTGGTTGAAAATTAGCTTCCCTTTGATTCCTATTAGCATAGAACTTGGTCGTAGCATTGGATTTTTCAATCCTCTTCTTCACCTTGATGTGAGCGATTCTTTTGAAGAACCCTTGTCATAGGTACACCTATAACGATGGTTCTTCTATAGAATTTTCATTGTAGGCCTTCTTCTACTACGGCTTTGAACCTTAGTAAAAGATGCCCACCTACAATCACATAAACGACGCTCGATAACCGTAGTTAAAGGTCATTTTAAATCGCGAGTTAAAAGTGGTTCCTATAGTAGTGGTTTTCAAATCCAGGTGATTGCTCAAATAAACTTCTTCTTGAGTATAACAATTACAAAATGCACTCTCAACATCCATTTGATATAATTTAATGTTCATCCTTGATGTAAAAGCTACAAGAATTCTAATTTCCTCAATCCTCGCAATTGGTGCAAAGGTTTCCCCACAATCAATTCTCTCTTCTTGATTATATCCATGAGCAACTAATCTAGGTTTGTTTCTGACTACTAATCCTTCCTCATCTAGTTTATTTTTGAATACCCATTTAGTTCATATAACTGGGTGGTCGAAGGTCGTTTGGTGAGAGTCCAAACTTCGTTTCTTTCAAATTGAGATACTTTTTCTTGCATGGCTTCTACACATTCAAGTTCAAGTAGGAATTCTAATACATTTTTAGGTTCAATTAATGAAATGAATGCTGAAAATGCACATAAGCTTTGTAATGAATAACGAGCTCTTAGCCCAATATTGATGTTTGAGGTGATGTTCTCGGGTGGGTGACTAGATGGATATTTAAAAGTTTTACCTGTCCTCCGGTTTACCGGATTTGATGGTTGAATGCTTTGTATTGAGCTTCAAGTTTGAGAAAGTGGATTCACTTATCCTACCATTATAAACCTAATCGAAGATAACCTGGATGCTTTCCTCCACTTTGTTAGTTCTCTTATTAAAATTTGATAAGCCTTGCTATGAGAAGAATAACCAAGAAGCATACCTTCCTCCGGCATAGCATCAACTTTGGTAAGATGTTCCTTACCATTGTTATGCACAAAGATTTTACATCCGAATGGTTTGAAGTAGGAAATGTTGGGCTTCTTTCCTTTGTATAGCTATAGGGTGTTTTCTTTAGAATAGGTCGAATGAGGCATCTGCTGAGAGTGTAGTTTTATTTACGTCCTATTACTTTAAGAGTTTTATTCTTTCTCTGCACTACTTCATTCTATTAGGACTTCTAGGCGCATAAAAGTTATGGGAGATGTCATTCTTGTCATAGAATTCTTCAAATTTTGAGTAGTCTAAAGGTTTGCTATTGGAGACTCTTAGTCACCCTAGAGGGGGTGAATAGGGTGATGAGGAAATTTTACAAACTTGGAAGATTTATGCTTGAAAAGAATAATCAAGACAGTCTAAGTCTAGATTGGACTTAGAAAATGTGAACTCGGATATACGTGGAAACCCTCCCGGGGCAAAAACCATCATTGAGCTTAGCATTGAAGTTTTCCAGTTTTGGAAATAGACAATCCGACACGGCTTCGAGCCTTGTTCGAAGTAGAAAAGCCTTGTCTGTTGGTGATTGATAGCTTGAAGCCGATTACTCTTGTAATTCAAAAATAAGATAACCTCGTTTGGATAACCTACAAAAGTAAATGATTTTGGTTCTCAAAGTATAAAATACTTGGGTCTAAGATTAGGCACAAAGAATAATTTAATTAAGTTCATAATTATCTTAGGCCTAGAAGAGTGGAATTTTCCGAGTCTAATATACATTATACTCAAATTCCTTCGAGTCGATCTTTAGAAAGATTAAGTTATAAGAGTGAAAACATCAAAGTATACACACTTGATCCGGACAAATAATTCTTAAACAAACATGTCGACTTAGAAAAATGAATTAACGTTGTAATTCACTTTACTTCAAGCTATCCAATCGTAACTCGGATATGAAGTGTTAGAGAGATTATTTGAACATGCGATAAATCCGAGTAGTGTCCGAGTGATTCAAAAATATCGGTGTGAGATGATAGATAAAAATGTGTTTTCCGAGTCAGTCAAAATCGAATGAAAAATATATGTAATAGTTTCTATAATACTCGAATGACTTCTATTCAAAACATAGGAGGGAAGGGGTTTGTACATGTCTTTGGTAGTACTCGGAATGGTCTAGTTTTCGAGTATGAGTCTTCAATCTCCCCTTTTTGATGAAAGGCATTCCATACTTAGACAGAAACTTTGTTAGTGAAAGAACCATGAGTTTTCATTCGACTCGGTGAAATATCGCAAAAAATAGAGTAATGAGTGAAGTGTTTCGAACTCGGAATATTTCTGCGAGATAAATCATACGGTGAAGAGTGGTGAGTAATTATATCCGAGTAAGATAGAGAAAAAGCCGATATACCGGAGCAAAACAAAATGAGAAATTCAAACTCGTAAAGAGTTATACTCGGAAATCAACATGCTCGAAATTAGAAACTTCATTCATATCTATACATAAAAACATAAAAATACATATAATAGAGAGGGTGAGAAAACTCCCCTAAATAAGACAACATATTTTGTAGAATTCTCCCCTTGCCTTTTAGCAAATACAAAAAAAAATGGGGAAGAATGTATCAAATTGATACAATTTGATGTCCGAACAAAAGAAAAAAATAAAGAAGAAAAAAAATTAAGATGGTAGAGTTGGGGCCGTCCGAGTTGAGGTGGATAAGCGTGCGAGTGCACCTACTGCTGAAATGCTTGTAAAGATGTTGAAGATCCGGGCGGCGGTAACACTGGTATCTCTGGGAGTGGCGCAGCTTTGAGTGGCCGACCCGGGACGAGGTCGTCTAGAGGCTCATCCTCTTGGAACGTTACGGAGGGGGTGTTTCCTCCGGCATGACTTCGCAGATCGTCCAACATCCGCGAGCTCTTCGAGTCACTCGAGGCTGCCGTCCGAGCTTATCGGTTCCGGTTGAGGACCCGGAGCACCTTGTCCCTCGGCTTGTTCTTCCTTCTCTTCTCCTTCTTCCTCTTTCTCTTCTTCCTTCTCTCCTTCCTCTTTCTCCTCGGAAGGAGCTGCCTCAGCCGCAGCCTCCTCTCGCTTCTTCACTGCCTCTTCGGATGGAGACTTGGCAAGGCTCGAAGACTCTTTAGACGTATCCGAGTTGTCCGAGTCCTGAGTGGCTTTGGTGCGCCTTTCTCCGAGGAGCTCAATTATCTCCTGCTGCTCCTTAACCGGAGTCTCCATTTCAAGGAGCACATCTTGTTGCTCTCGAATGCGAGACTGTGCCGTCTTTTGGTTGATGGTCATGGATTGAAGGACTATCCTAAAGGAGCGAAGAGTATCCCAAATTTCCATGGACACGAGAGGAGAGTTTGTCTATCGGTGTGGTAGACAAAGCAATAGTGGCTTCGCGAGGAGGACCTGAGGTGGAAGCACCGCCGGGTGGAGGAGGGGGTGAGAGAGGAGTCCGAGTCCGAGGCGGTGGGGAAGGTTGCCTTAGTTCCGAGCTATGGACCTAGACACCAGGTTTGGTTTCCTAGTACCCGTATCCAAGAAGCTCTTTTATGACAACTACTATAGCAGCCTTAGACACTTCGTTTGGGTCCGAGGGGAGCGGAACCTTGAATTGGTTAAAGATAAGGGTAAGCATGCCTTTAAAACGAAGAGAGGTGGATTTCTTAGTCCGAGCGAGGAACGGTGGCCATCCGCTGATAATGGCGGGGAAAAGGTCTACGTCGTAGCCCTCTTGAATGTCAAAAAGAGCTTTGAGAATCTTCAAGTTGGGATTCTCTTTGCTTGGAGTGATGAGAAAAGAAGGTTCTCATCGGCAAGGAACAGAGAAGTCTAGCCTCGGTCTTCATCCGAGTCATAGAAAAGTTCTTGCGTGACTCAAGGACTTGGCGTATTTTTCAAAGAACTCATCAGCAACTTAATTGAAGGGGATGGGGTTGCTATTGAGGAAGATAGATGAAACTTTAAAAAGTCGATGGAGGAGACAGAGATTCATACGAACCACTATGTTGCAAACTCTTAAGGTGATGATCCCCTCGGAGCAAGAAAGGTTCGAATAAAACTCAAGCAATCGAAACAAAGAAAATTTTATACCCCGTTGGTTTTGATGTGTTTCAACCACGAAAAGGTTGTGGTTGGAAATGATGTATAGGAGGGGAAAACAAAAAGATGGATAAAACCGCAAGGGAGGCTACTGGGGCGGATTGGTGGTCTGCAGGTGCGATCTTAGGAGAACGGATTAATGAGGGGAAAATGGTGGATTTTTGAGCTGAAATTTGGTAGAGGACTTCTTAGATAGACCAAGAAGGACTGGTAAAAATTAGGGATTTTTTGAAGTCGGGATCACCTTGATCCGGAGGCTGAAAGTCGAACTATTGGATCGGCCGCCCGAATGAGACTCTCTGTATGGATCAAAGGAGGGATCGGAGCATTTCTTAGATGGAGCTAGTTTTGGGGGGGATAACTAGACATGTTGGAATGAAGGTGGGAGAAATTTAGGGTGAAGTTGATGAGTGAGTCGTGAGATATGAAATTCGAAAACGAAGTAACCGATAGGCTAAGTTCTTCAAGGATACAGCGAACACCACCTTGTCAAACTTAGGGCACCTTTAATCTAACCGGATACGACGAACACCACTAGCTAGATTCGAGGACTTAAAAGATCACCACCAAGTTGCAAAACTTGGATACAACATTTGAGGATTTTAAAAGGGCCGAGCAATCCAACTCAATGTTCATTCAATATTCATCAAAGTTGTCCTTTACAAGCTTAGTTGCAAGATATTTATAATGCAACAAAATATAGCACTTGACAAAGCTAAACAACAAAACCAAAAATCCAAAAATGAGCTTTCCCTTTTTCCAACCTAGAGGAGTAAGTGTTGGATGATTTTCGGCCAAGCATTGTGGAACTAGGGAACATGTGGACGACAAGCACTATTGATTTCCGGCCAAGACTTTCTTTCCCCTTGTGAAAGCTTCTTTCTCATTGGCCTAACAAACAATATTCCCTCCACTAATGGTAGTGCTCATAGGTGCTTCTAGAATGCTTCCTTGTTGCTTTATTTCCGGCAAAGCTTCATGGTATGGAAATATGGACTGACTTGTATGAACTTCCCATTTTACTTATGTACTTTAAGACATAAAACGGTAGCGCTCTTTGGCCTAGCTCGTCCAAACCTCACTTTGCACCATGGTGACTAAGAGACAAGGTTTAGGTGTCCAATTTGTTAGTAACTCTCCATCATTCTCTCCCTTGTAGAGAAGAATTTGTCCTCAAATTCTCAAGGGTATCATCTTCAGAATATGGAGAGAGATCGACCACATTAAAGGTAGCTGAAAAAACTCGAAATTCCTCGGGCAAGTCAACCTTGTAAGCATTGTAACCAATCCTTTCTAATACCTCAAATGGTCCGTTGGCTCTTGGCATAAGTTTGGTCTTCCGCTTGGAAGGGAATCGCTCCTTCCTCAAGTGGATCCATACCAAATCCCGGGTTGAAAAATCCTTCTCTTCTTTGCTTTGTCAACATGTTGCTTGTATTTGGCATTAGAGGCAGCAATCTTGTCTTTCACCCATTCATGCAATTTTTGTATTTCTTGGACTCTTTTGGAGGCCTCAACACTTGGCTTCTCGGTGTTCTCTCTAGGAGCCAAATCGAGAAGAGTAATTGGTTCCACACCATAGACTACCTTGAATGGGCTTAATCCCGTAGTCTTGCTAGGTGCTCCATTATAAGCAAATTCGGCGTGAGCTAATAGTTGATCCCATGCTTTGGTATTCACCTTGATCAAGGCCCTTAGTAATACGCCCAAGGTTTGGTTGGTAACCTCCGTTTGTCCATCTGTTTGTGGATGACAAGTGGTTCTAAATTTGAGCTTAGTTCCCAATTTTTTCCACAAGGTGAGCCAAAAGTGGCTAAGAAATTTGCTTGTCTCGATCCAAAATAATTGATTTGGGAATGCCGAGTAATCTCACTACCTCCTTGAAATATAAATCAGCAATTTGGGTAGCATCATTAGTTTTGTTACAAGGAACAAAGTGAGCCATTTTAGAGAAACGATCCACCACAACAAGAATGGAATCCTTGTTCCTTTGTGTTCTCGGTAACCCCAAAATAAAGTCCATGCTCACATCTTCCCAAGGCTGAGTTGGTGTAGGAAGAGGCGTATAGAGCCCTTGAGGAAGGGAATGGCTCTTTGCCTCTTGGCAAACCGTAACCGTTTAAAAATTTCTTGCACATCGTTCTCCATTTTTGCCAATAATAATGTTCTCTCAACATGCTTGTTGTCTTGTTTACGCCAAAATGGCCAGCCAATGTGCCACTATGGACTTCACGGATAAGAAATTCCCTTGTGCCACAACGAGGCACACATACCGAGCCCCTTTAAAAAGATAACCGTTTTGGACTAGAAAATCTCCCTTGGGATGCTTAGAACAGTCATAAAATATCTCACAAAAATCCTCATCATTAGAATACAAAGATTTCAAATGCTCAAATCCAAGAACTTGAGTTTGTAGTTGAAACAATAAGAGATACCTCCTTGAAAGTGTGTCCGCTCCTTTGTTCATTTTGCCGTGCTTATGCTTGATGGTGAAATGGAAAGTTTGCAAATACTCTACCCGTTTACAATACCTTGGATTTAACTTGTGCTTGTCCTTGGATATATTTTAAAGCCTCATGATCCGAATGCAATATGATTTTGTTAGCCACAAGATAATGACTCCAATGCTCCAAAGATGTCATAATGGCATAGAACTCTTTGTCATAGGTGGAATATTTCCTCCTTGATTCACAAAGTTTCTCACTAAAGAAGGCAATGGGCTGCCCTTCTTGAGAGAGAATACCACCAATGCCTACACCCGAGGCATCACATTCTACTTCAAAAATTTCGTTAAAACTTGGCAAGGCAAGGACCGACGATTGTGTGAGCTTGTGCTTGATAGTCTCAAAGGCTTCTTGGGCCTTAGTACTCCACTTAAATGAACTCCCTTTTAGTACCTCGGTCATGGGGGCCGTGATAGTACTAAAATTTTTGATGAACCTTCGGTAAAATGATGCCAAGCCATGGAAACTTCTCACATCATGAATGCTCGTGGGAACCGGGCATGATTGAATGGCGCCCACTTTGCTTTCATCCACCTCAATTCCATTAGCCACGACAATATACCCGAGGAAGACCACTTCCAGGGTGAAGAATGTACATTTTTGAAGGTTACCATAGAGCTTTTCTTCTTCCAAAATTTTGAGTACTTGCGTGAGGTGACTTAAATGCTCTTCATTTTTGCTATATAGCAAAATGTCATCAAAGTACACAACCACAAACTTGCCAATGAGAGGCCGAAACACTTGATTTATGAGCCTCATGAAAGTGCTTGGCGCATTAGATAGGCCAAATGGCATTACTAGCCACTCATAAAGTCCACCCTTGGTATTGAAGGCGATCTTCCACTCATCCCCTTCTCGGATCCTAATTTGATAGTATCCACTTCTCAAATCTACTCTGGACAATATTTGTGAGCCATGTAGCTCATCAAGCATATCCTCAAGCCTTGGTATAGGATGCCTATACTTGATTGTGATCCTGTTTATGTTACGACTATCCACACACATTCTCATGGATCCATCTTTCTTTGGCACTAAAAGAGTAGGTATCGCACATGGACTCCTACTTTCTCGCACAAGGCCTTTGGCCACCAACTCATCAATTTGTCTTTGGACTTCTTGAGCATCCTTGGGATTTATTCTATAAGTAGGCTTGTTGGGTAGTATGGCTCCCGAGATAAGGTCTACGTGGTGTTGGATGGTTCTTTGTGGGGAAGGCCAAGGGGAATTTCATTTAGGAAAACATGGGTAAATTTGGCTAAGAGTTCTTTGGCGAGGGAGAGAGACTTTGTGGGGAGCTCTCGGTTTCGGCTAGTGTCAAAAGGATAAGATCTTGTGAGGACCGAAACTCATGTTGTTTTGCCTTGAGAAAATTTTCTCCATGAGCAAGCAAAAGGTCGGTTTAAGGAGAGGTATTTTGTGGTTTTGTTTTAGGGATTTGGCTAGGTGATAAGGGGCCAATGTTATCCTCTTCCCATCCTTGGTGAAAGTGTAAGTATTCATGAATCCGTCATGCATGACTTTCTTATCAAAAAGCCAAGGTCTCCCAAGCAACAAATGACAAGCATCCATAGGAATAATGTCACACCATAATTCACCATGATAATTCTTGCCAATACTAAATGAAATGAGACATCTAGAATTTACTTGGAGACCTTTACCTTGATTTAACCATTGGATGTTGTAAGGATGAGGATGGACCGAAGCATGAAGTCCAAGTTTATCCACCATGGTTGATGAGGCCACATTTGTGCAACTACAACCATCAATAATGATAGAGCACGCCTTGTTAATCATGGTACCCCTTGTATGGAAGATATTATCTCGTTGCTCTTCCTTTGGATCCTTGAATTACTTGCAAGTCCGCTTCCTCGAACGCCTCCTCTACTTCATCATCTCCATGGAGGTTGAGAATAGGTTGAGTAGGAGTCGAATGACTCCTTAGTTGATCTCGCTTTGCTTGCACGGAATGCCCAAGTTGTTTTCGAAGATATTCATTCTCTTTCATCAACGTTTCAATTCTTCCCTTCAAGGTTAGGCTAGCACCCATGGTTGGGATTTTGTGGGTTTCGGCTTTTTGTAGTTTTTGGGTTTAAGGAAACGAAAAATCCACCAAGGAATCGGAACTTGCCCCGATACCAAAGTTGATGTATAGTGAAGGGGAAAATAAAAAGATGGATAAAACCGCAAGGGAATCTACCCGCAGATTGGTGGTTTGTAGGTACGATCTTGGGAGAACAGATAAATGAGGGGGAAAATGGTGAAGTTTTGAGCTGAAATGTGGTAGAGGACTTCTTAGATGGACCAAGAAGGACTGGTAAAAATTGGGGATTTTTTGAAGTCGAGATCACCTTGATCCGGAGGCTGAAAATTAGAACTACTTGGACTGGCCGCCCGAATGAGACTCTCGTATGGATCAAAGGAGGGGTCGGAGAAGTTCTTAGATGGAGCTGGTTTTGGGGCGGATAACTAGACACATTGGAATGATGGTGGGCGAAATTTGGGGTGAAGTTGATGAGTGAGTCTGTGAGATATGAAATTCTAAAAATGAAGTAGCCGATAGGCTAAGTTCTTCCAGGATACAACAAACACCACCTTGTCAAACTTAGGGCACCTTTAATCTAACCAGATACAGACAAACACAACTAGCTAGATATGAGGACTCAAAAGATCACCACCAAGTTGCCAAACTTGGATACAACATTTGAGGATTTTAAAAGGGGCCAAGCAATCTAGCTCAATGTTCATTCAATATTCATCAACGTTGTCCTTTACAAGCTTGGTTACAAGATATTTATAATGCTTCAAAATATAGCACTTGGCAAAGCTGAAAAACAAAACCTAAAATCCAAATAAGCTTTCCCCTTTTCCAAGCTAGAGGAGTATGTGTTGGATGATTTTCGGCTAAGCATTGTGGAGCTAGGGAACATGTGGACGACAAGAACTATTGATTTCCGGCCAAGCCTTTCTTTCCCCTTATGCAAGCTTCTTTCTTATTGGCCCAACAAACAATATTCCCTCCACTAATGGTAGTTCTCATAGGTGCTTCTAGAATGCTTCCTTATTGCTTGTATTTCCAGCCAAAGCTTCATGGTATGGAAATATGGACCGACTTGTATGAACTTCCCATTTTATTTATGTACTTTAAGACATAAAACGGTAGCGCTGTTTGGCGTAGCTTGTTCGGACCTCACTTTGCACCTTGGTGACTAAGAGACAAGGTTTAGGTGTCCAATTTGTTAGTAACTCTCCATCGGGAAAGAATTTATCATCCAACGTAAGGTGTTGGGTGACAAGGATTTTAGAGGGGTTAAAAGGACCCTCTTGGCTTTTGGTTCCGGGATTCTTAGTTGCAGAGCCTAGAAAATCTGGAGTAGAACCTCTTTTAGGCATGGTTGAGAAGTTGTGAGAAGAAGATGAGCTAACTCGAAGAAGCATGAGAGAGAGTACTGAGAGTGCTTGAGAGCTTAGATTGCAAGAATTACTATGCGAGAGTTTAGGTTAGTAGAGCGTAAAGTAGTGAAATGAAGGAAAAGGGATGTTATTTATAGCGAAAGAAATGTCCTTCGATGATTCGTTCGACCCAAACCTCCAACGGTCGCCTTAGATCGGTGTGTCCGTACTTGCTCTCCAATGGTTAGAATTCCAGTGTCTTTCTCCCAACGACTAGTTCACTTATCAATGCGCGCGTAGAGAGAGAGAAAAGGAGAAATTTTAAAAGAAATTTATGAAATTCTCCACTAATCTAAAGATGATTTCAAATGTTTGAAGTCCATTTTTCTCAAAAGCCGAGTCCGACTCAGTAAAGTTTTTGAGTGACTTACAAAGTGCAAACAGATAATAAATCCTAGCTCAATATCACTAGGTCAACTGAATTAATTGTTATTAAGACAAAGAAAAGAACATGTAACACATAATCATGTAAGATAATTTCACTTAGAAGCACACATAATCATGCATTTATCATGCCAAGTTCATTCCTAATGAAACAAAACTGATCCTCACTAAGTGGCTTAGTAATGATATCAGCTAATTGAAATTTTGTAGGAATGAATTGAAGTTCAATATCACCTTTCTCATAATGGTCTCTTAGAAAATGATACCCGACCTTGATATGCTTTGTCTTTGAGTGTTGAACTGGATTCTTAGTGATGTTGATTGCACTCGATTGTCACACTTGATTGGAATTTATTTGAATGAAAGTCCAAGGTCTTTCAAATGTTGCTTGATCCATAGAATTTGAGCACGGCATGCTCCAACCGCAATGTACTCAACTTTAGCAATTGATAGAGCAACCGAGTTACGCTTCTTTGAGTTCAAAGATATAAGGGATTGACCTAGAAACTGGCATGCTCCTGAGGTGCTCTTTCTGTCAACCTTATATCTAGCATAGTCAACATCCGAGTATCCAGTGAGAGTCGGTTCGAGTCTCTTGAGAACCATAGACCTAGATTCTACGTCCCTGCAAGATACTAAAAATTCTCTTCGCCGCAGTTAGATGTGATTCTTTTGGATTAGTTTGGAATCTTGCAAACAGACATACACTAAACATAATGTCCGGCCTACTAGATGTGAGATATAACAGAGATCCAATCATACCTCGATAGAGTTTTTGGTCTACTTGCTTTACCTTTTTCAGTCCGAGTCCAGTTTTATGCTACTACTCATTAGTGTTGCTACTTGTTTTGGATCTTGAAGCTTGTACTTCTTCAGCAACTCCTTGGTACACTTAGATTGATGGACACAGATGCCATCTTTATCTTGTTTGATTTGTAGACCAAGAAAGAAATTGAGTTCTCCCATCATGCTCATTTGGAATTTCTGTCTCATTAACTCGAAAAATCTCAACAGAGATTTTCATTATTAACTCAAAAATTATATCATTAACATAAATCCGAACAATAAGAAAGTCTTTCCCCTTGGCTTTTATGAAAAGAGTTTTGTCAATCTGACCTCTTTTTAAATCATTTTCAACCAAGAAACTCGCTTAGTCTTTCGTATCAAGCTCCGGGAGCTTGTTTAAGACCATAAAGAGCCTTTTGCAACTTGAAAACATGATTTGGAAATTCTGAGTTTTTAAATGTAGGGGTTGCTTAACATAGACTTCCTCTTGAATGAAACCATTCGGAAAAGCACATTTGACATCCATTTTATACAATTTAATATTCATGGTTGATGCAAATGACAATAGGATTCTAATTGCTTCAATCCTAGCAACAGGTGCAATGGTTTCCCCACAATCAATTCCTTCGTCTTGATTGTAACCTTTAGCCACAAGTCTAGCCTTATTTCGACTACCAACCCATCCTCATCTAATTTGTTCTTGAAAACTCATTTGTTCCTATGATTGGGTGGTCGGAAGGTCATTTGGTCAAAGTCCATACTTGATTTCTTTCAAATTGATTATGTTCCTCTTGCATGACCTTTACCCATTCGAGGTTCATTTAGGGCCTCTAGTGCATTTATGGGTTCGAGTTAATGATATGAATGCAGTGAATGCACATAGATTTTGCAAAGAAGAGCGAGTTATTACCCCACTGTTGATGTCGGACAAGATGTTCTCGAATGGGTGGCTCACGGCATATTTGAATGCTCTACCTGTTCTCCGGTTCACCGGATTTGAGGGTTGAACTCGTTGATCTTCGGTGATCCGATCCGATTGAGCTTGCTCATCTATTTGACCTTCAGCATTCTAAGCTGGCTCTTGGGCTGGTTCGATCCGAGTTATGATATTCTAAGTTGCCTCATTCTAAGCTGCTTTCTTTTGACTCTGTCCGAGCTCGGCTTCGATAAGATCATGTTCATCTCGATTGAGTTTCAGATCCGAGAATGTTGATTCACTTGGTTTCTCTGATCAAACTCATCAAACACAACATGGATGCTTTCTTCCACTTTGTTAGTTCTTTTATTGAAAATGCGATATGCTTTACTATGAGATGAAGAACCCAGAAAGATACCTTCATCTCGACCGAGCATCAAACTTGGTAAGGTGATCCTTACCATTATTGTGAACATAGCACTTACATCCGAAGGGTTTGAAGTATGAGATGTTTGGTTTATTTCCCTTGTAGAGTTCATATGGAGTTTTCCTCAAAATGGGTCCGATGAGGCGTCCGTTCGGTGTGTAGTTTGTTGTGTTGATCGCCTCGGCCCAGAAATAGTAAGGCGGATGGTGTTCAATCATCATTGTCCTTCCTATTTCTTCAAGAGTTTTGTTCTTTCTCTCCACTACCCCATTCTGTTGAGGAGTTCTAGGTGCTGAGAAGTTATGGAAGATGCCATTCTTGTCGCAGAACTCTGCAAATTCCGAGTAATCGAACTCTCTTCCATGGTCGGTTCGAATTCTTCTAATTTGAGTCCGAGACTCTACTTGAATTTTTCTACGAGCTTGCTAAACTCTTTAAAGGCTTCATTTTTGTGCTTAAGAAAACACACCCAGGTAAATCGTGAGTAGTCATCAACAACCACAAGTACATAAGATTTACCTCCGAGACTCTTTACGAGGATTTCACCACACAAATCTATATGTAACATTTCAAGCACTTTGGATGTGGAAATAGTTTTGAGAGATTTGAAAGATGATCCGACTGTTTCCCTTTTGTGCATGCTTCACGATTTTATCTTTCTTAAAGGCACGATTAGGTAAACATCTAACTAAACCATGAGATGCAAAAATTTTTGATTGCATGCATACTTACATGACCTAGTCTACGATGCTATGTCCAAGAATCATCATGCAGAGATGCTTTTAAACAGGATAAATTCCGACTTGGATCGAAAGAGGAATAGTGTAGGCATTACCTAATCTCTTAGTCTCTTTTGTGGTTGCATAAAAATATAGCAATTTGTCCGAGTGAACCTTACCTCTTGACCTTTGTCACACAGTTGAGAGATGCTAAGTAGATTGTATTTTAATCCCTTGACAAGATAGACTAGGCCGACCAGGTTGTCTCCTTTCCTAATCTTGCCTATTCTAACTATCTTGCCCTTAATGTTATCTCCAAAAGTGACTTTGCCTCCTTTGTAATCTTCTAACCCAAAGAAGAGTCTTAAATCTCCTGACATGTGGCGTAAGCATCCACTATCTAGGTACCAATGACCTTTTGTCCTTTTACGAGTTACCTGCAAGTCGAAACACACTAACCTAGATTTGAATTACTTTGGGTTTGGTATGATCTTTATAGTTGTGGAAACCTTCTTGAAAAGATCTGAGTAGGAATTTGATTTCTCCTCTTTGTTAAAACCAAGTCCTTCCTTTCTGAAGGAGACACATTGAGAGCCTAAAAACATGTCAAGGTCTTTCGACCTTGAGTAAATTTCAAAACGAGCTCTTAAGACTCATTGAGCTTTTGTTTCAGATGCTCATTGTCTCTTACGAGTGTCTCGGACTCAGTCTCATTAGCTTGAGTACTAGTCTTGAGTTCTCTTAGAGTAAGTCTCGGTTTTTCTAATTCATTTTTCAAACCAATGCTCTCGGAGGTGAGAGATTCAAGTTGTTTTTGAATTGAGAAGAATCGGAATTGGACTTTCTTCCAAAGTGTAAATGTATTTAGCTAAATCAACTTTGGAGAACTTAAGAAAGTATTCTATTACCTCCTGACGATTTGTCTCCTCGATTGTCCGAGTTGTCGGAGTCCGACTCGGATTCAACTTCGAGTCCGATAGTGCCATCGGACACTTTGAGTCGTCCGAGTCTTCATCTTCTTCAGATGAATCTTCATCACTCCATGTGGCCATCATAGCCTTCTTCTTCTTTCTGTCTTTCTCTTTGGACAGACTTTGAGTATGTGATCTTTGCTGCCGCATTCAAAGCAGCCGAGTTCTTAGTTAAAGATAACTTTGAAGGGGAGGAGTGTTTACCTTTTTATCCTTCTCATCTTTCTTGTAGAACTCTTCTCTTGGCCTTTTCTCCCATTTCTTATGCTTCGTCATTCTTTTGATGCCTCGAGCAATGAGTGCCATGGGATCTTCTTCGAATACGAGGAGCTCGGATTTTCTCCTCTCGCTTTACGAGGCCTTCGACGCAATGTTCCTTTTGGTGTTGACCTCGGCATCCTCTTCTTCCGAGATAGATTTCATGGGTAAGTGGCTTCCCAATCAGTTTGTCCGGCTTTAGTTGAGAGAGGTTCCGAGCTTTCTCGATGGTCTGTCACCTTGGGACCCCATCTTCTCTTGGGTAGACTTCTTAGAATTTTTATGCACATTACTTCATGCGAAATCTTTCTACCCGGAGATTTGGGATTGTTTGTAATCTCGGTGAAGCGTATAAACATCCGAGTGATGTTTTCCTCTAGCTTCATCTTGAACAACTCATATTTATGAAGATATTAACTTATCTTCGCTTGTCTTACTTGGCTTGTTCCTTCATATGTGTTGACAAGAGTGTCCCACACATCTTTAGCCGTGTCACGGTCGACACTCTGTTGTATTCTTACGAGCTGATGGCGCACATCGGAATGTTCATTGCTTTAAAGTTCTTTCTAAACTTTTACGCCTCTTCGATGGTGTACTCGAACTTTGCTTTAGGCATAGGTCTTGTGTCTTCCATCTTCATTCACTACTAGAAAAAGGTTTGTAACGACCACGTATTAACGACCATATATAAAATTTATCGTTAAATAATAATAATAACGACGAAAGTGCATTTTCGTCGATCCGATTTTCTTGGAAAAATTATCACTAGATGATGATTTACAAAAATCGTCGTTATTGATATTTAAAATATGGTCGTTATTATAAATAGGAGGGAAAATAAAAATTAAATAAAACATTTTACTTATATTCCCCCTATGTCAAAATTACTGCACGAAATATCAAACCACAACTGCTGCTACTTCTTTCTTCGCTTGCCTCTACTTCTAGAATCGCCATTGACGCCTTGCTCTCAATCGCACTACTCTCAGCCTCTCGTACTACTCACGATCTCGGTCTCTCTCCGACACTTGATCGCCGGTCACCGACCACGGACTGCCTCGCCCTCCGCCCTCTTCTCTCGCTCGTTCTTACCCTCTCGCATCTGCTACTATCACGGTCGATCCGAAATCACCGACCATGAACCGCCTCGCCCTCCGCCCTCCTCATTCACACAGTCTCTCCGACGATCAATTGTCGGCCGCCGATAGCCTTGCCATTGCCAAACCCCGCGCTGCCTAATTTTGCGGTTGATTTCCGAGTAAGAGGGTTTCTGTTCTCCAAATTATCCCCTAATTTTTCTACTTTGATTTTTAGTCTTTATTCTTTTACATGTTGTGCGATTGTGTGTCCACGATTTTGAATTTTGTTGGTTGAAATTGGAGGTTCAAAATTGCTTATGACTCGCTGAATTTATGTTCTAACCAAGAGAGATAGAGTTCGAGGTTATAATGGTTCACATCTCGTCGGCTACTATATTGATTGTTGCAGTCTGTTCAATTCAACATTTTAGCTTTCCTTGGCATTGTATAGGAAGTTCTATGGCATGTTGGTTTGTTAAATCTATGCCTATCCTTCGCTAACATGTTTTTACTAGAATTGCTTGGTTTCAATGTTTACTTGACCAAGTCCGGCTCTTCAGGGCAATCAAATTCTCCCCAGGAACTAAAATAAGAAAATCACGGGGGTTAGTATAACGGGGAGACAACTTGTAATGGCATCTACACTACTCCATGGGTTTGCAGGTAAAATAACAGCACATGACAATGTATCGCTGCCTATGTCTAGATTTCCCAACCTTGATAGGATCCATATTTGGTTGTCTTATTCTATTCAAGCAACGTCTTGAGTGGAGTTACAATTAATAAAGAATAGAAAATCAACAAACTGCTTGGCCTAATTTCGAAACTCAAGCCATGTTTTGAAGTTGAAGGTGTTTGGCCTGATTAGATAACTATGAGGACCAATCAGCAAGTGCATTTTGAGCAAGCAAACTGAAAGCATTGAGTACACTCTTCGAACCTCAGAAAAGGGCCAATGCCTAGCCTAGACAAAAGTTACTAACAATTAGCTAGTTGTTTTGGTTTCTCGAATCTGCATCACTTTATGGATTCAAAATGACGTCATTATTCACTTAGAGCAGGGTATACCATGGTTGTATGTAGAATTTTTCTTAACTATTTTGAAGTATATATGTGTTATCTATGTGAATGTTTAAGATTAATAATGTTAGCCCAAACAAAATTGAGAAGTATTTTGGTTGGCTTTTCCCAACCGAGTGCCAACTGATCTCCATTTATATTACAAGAGTTACAATCCAAGTACAACTATGTCACAAATGGATAAATATTTTACACATAAAGATAAATAACAATAGTTACATATTTATCTTGAAGTATAAAAACAATGGATTGAAGCTCTTTTTCTATTTTTTTTTATGATATAAAGAGAAATTTCATTAATAACTTTTTCTGTTTTTATCAAAGAATTGATTGAAGTTGGATGCTTAAAGTTTCAAGGTGTTGCATCTTGTGTAATTTGTCTTAGTCGAATTCTTTTCCTAGCTTTTTGATAAGATTGAAGGTGGTTAGCACATATTGCTATTTTGGGTTAGGTGGTTAGCGGATAACCCCTTAAAGATCTTAACTTTGATATAAAAAAAAATCTTAACCACTTTTTTTCATCCTATTTTCTCTCAACTTACCTATTATCTAGGGCTAATCAAATGGGATCATCTACCAGTATAAATGGATGCTTCCAACATTGTGCTGCTAGATCACTCCATCTATTATTTGTTGAGTGATCCAAAATTTGTAGATCCTGTCACCTCTCCGTGATTGCAAACAGTGGGGAAGCATCTAATATATCGGGGAGGGCATTCCCCGGAGTCTATTGATTTCTTGACTTTGTTTCTTGTGGTTTGGCATCTTGTTCTTATTA
The DNA here is from genome assembly GCA_021018815.1 of Talinum fruticosum. Classification (NCBI taxonomy): domain Eukaryota; kingdom Viridiplantae; phylum Streptophyta; class Magnoliopsida; order Caryophyllales; family Talinaceae; genus Talinum; species Talinum fruticosum. The sequence goes on from JAITYX010000012.1 coordinate 6,479,181, forward strand.
AATTTTTTCTAACAGGTTCAAGTAGGAAAGGCCAATGTAGGGAAGGTTTGAAATTTGAACTGAGGTAAGTACCATTGCAATACTTTACCGACACCCATATTGAGCATATGACATAATATGTGCATGACGGTGTTCGAGCTATTAATGAATGAATGGAGTCTTATTAGTGTTTATTTTTATGTATGTCTAAGAGGAACGAGGTCAAGAATCTGAGAATAGTTTTAAGTGTTTAACATGTGCATCCGAAACTCTTAACTTAAATACAAGAAGCGCCCTTCGAGTATTTGATTGATGGATCTATTATCTCTCGGTAAACCACCAGCTATCTGTGTAATGGTTTCCTCCTTTTAAGTTTCTCATCGTTCGTACTCTAACTTTGACTATAATATAATTGTGTTAGTAGGCCTCGTAATTTAATGGTCATTGGGGTAAGATCAATCTCTGCTCACGTCAAGCTTGATCGAGAAGACTCGGAGTTGAATCTGGTTCAATTTGTGCAATTCTTACTTTGGGTAAGATTTGTATATGTTTTCCACTTATCCAACAAGTCAAAAGAATGCAACTATTCATGGACATAAATTGCGGGTTATTTCGGTTCCGGATCATTCACATCCACGTGAGTTTAGCTATAAGAACCAATCAGCGAGTGCATTTTGAGCAAGTATTGAAGTTTCCAAGATCCGTTTATAAGATATGGGTCTAACAGATGAACAGGACTAAGATATGGGTCTAACAGAGTAACTCAGCGAGTTGCTATCTGCAGCAGAAGGTCTGCTGCAGCTAACAGCTAGACTATCTGCGGTAGAGAAGGTCGTTGCAGCCAACAACAACTATCTGCAGCAGACCATCTGCTGCGGATAGCAGCTATCTTGTTAGGCTGCGGCAGCCTTCTGCTGCACATAGCTACTGCTGAGTTACGAGATGAAATATCTAAATTAGAGGCTGAATCTCTAGCTGCAACTAAAATAGCTTTGGCATGTGAAAATGTTCAATATGAATTCCGTTTGGGCCAAAAAGTGAGACATAAGACATTTGGTATGTGAAATCAGCCTAATCTGTTTCTTAATCTGCTGCTTGAAAGTGAGACATAAGCTTTGACATATAGGTTTCGATCAAGTGTAAGAGCACTCGTTAAAGATTTGATTTTTCCTGAATATGCTTTACGGAAGAACTCTAAGTTTGACACTAAGATCTGTTACCTTTGTTTTGTGGTTCCTTGATTCAACAATATACTTTTTGATTGTAGGGAACATATTTTTGAGATTGGAAAGAAAGAATGTTAATGTGTAGGAATCATGGATATATTTCCATTGCACTTGCTCTTAACTTGATTGACTTAAGAGATTTATCTCTTTTTAGAAAGTCTAACCTATTATGCTCCCCCTAGCTCTTCCTATCTCCTTGTCATGGTGTTGATGCCCTTGGTATAACCCTTCCAACCATGGACAAAATTTGTTGGACCATTTTCAAACATTCATGCATGTTTGATATTTGTGATGGAGATGCAGCACAACTTCGCATGTATTGTAATGCAATGCACCGATGATGCAGTTGTGGCTCCGAACATCAAGTGGTGGTTGTTTGTTTGAGTTACATATGTTTGTTTGATAAGAAGTTGAATACTTTTGCAATTTTGTAAAAGTTCTAATAATTCTCTATTTTTGCGGATGTGGACTTGTTTGGAGATATGGACTCGCTCATTCAAGTTCCAACACTTCCTTACCTTTTAGTTTTTGGTTAATATTACTTGTACTCGGATATCAATTACTATGAGAACTTCTAGTTTCCTCGATTGTTTTTTAGATTATGTGTTTTAGGATGCTTTTGATATTAGGTTATGTTTTATATTGTGTATTCGCAGACCGGTGGTATTCAAAGGAATTAATACATATCAATTCGAGTTTCTTGTTACTATATATTAGTGATCAATAGTTTATTACATTATTTTAAATATAATTGACAAAATTATATATTTAGGTTATCTATAATATTATTAACGATGAAAATGTTAATCGTTAAAGAAATAACGATGAACCAAATTGGTTGTTAATGATCATGATTTTAATTTTTGTATTTATGGTTCTTCTAAATCTACGACGAAAAATTTTGTCTTTAATGATATGTAGTTCATCGTTATTCAACCAACTAATTACGACGACATCTTGTTTCATCGTTATTTTAAGTAACGACGAAAATTTTAAAGTCATCGTTAAACGTATTATCGAGGGAAGCACTAACGACGATCGACGACCAAAATTTTTTGGTCGTTAATCACTTTTAACGAAGATAAAATGTACTTTTAACAACTAATTTATTCGTCATTACAACCCTTTTTTCTAGTAGTGATTGGAATGTAATTGCCTTCTTGTATGATGTTCCATACATCTTCATCGTGGTCTAGCGAAAGCATTCCATTAGCTTCTTCTAGTGCACGAAATTTGATCCTTTGAACTTAGGTGGTCTGCTGAAAGATCGTCCTTCATCGAACTCTCCATTGTTATGAGCAATCTGATCTTTAGACCTTTAGGTTGTTAGACCCTTTACGAAAGGCTAGGCTCGATATGACTTGAAGGTTTGCCCTTGGAGAGTCTTAGTCACCCTAGAGGGGGTGAATAGGGTGATGAGAAAATTTTAACAAACTTGGCGGATTTATGCTTGAAAAGAATAATCATGACAGATCCGAGTCTAGATTCGACTTAGAAAATGTGAACTCGGATATACGTGGAAACCCTCATGAGGCAAAAACCATCGTTGAGCTTAGCGTTGAAGTTTTCTAGTTTTGGAAACAGACAATCTCGACATAGCATCCGTAACGCCCCAGTTACCATCCCTTAATAATTCTCTAATTCGAGAATATTAGGTAAGGTCGCAGCGAAGTCAACGACCGAAGGCGTTACCGCCGTCCTAAAGATAGGACAAGGCTATGTAATTAGAATAAAAGGGCTTACAATCTATGCTTGACCCCGACGAAGTAATTACCCTCCAAATTTCCAAGTCATCTCACAATACAGTTTACTTGTTTAGTAACACCATATTTATACAACCTAGACTTTTGTCTATTCCACAAACTAATATACGACGTATAATAATTTCCAAGGTCATACCTAACCCTGGTTGAAGGTAAAATCACTGTGAGCGTCTATGTGCCTTCCGATTTGCGAATGCCACGTGGCTGGCTAGGGTTTGCCTTCGTCGGACTTAATAAATGGTTGACTTTTCACCAAGGCTTCTTCCTAAAACAAAAACAAGTAAAATATTTGAAAGAGTGAGTCGAAACTCGTACGCACATTCTCGTACTCGTAAAATAACTTTGAAGAATATATTGATTGAGCGCGCGCATTTCAATTCATTTTAGTTTGAAATCGGGGGAGAGAATATGAGTAAAACTTGCTTGCCGGTTATTATCCGAAAGTGGAACCCCTTGATAATTGATACGATCTTAGTAAGGTGCACACCTCCCGGCCGACCGAGAACCCGAGTTGAAGCCGCGCGGTTGGGCATACGCCCGATGATTGATAATTGATGGCATAAGCCCCGATAATTGATGATTGAGCGGGGACCACTTGATTAGGTGGCAAAACTTGATTTGCAAATGATTCATTATTAATTATATATATGAGAAATGTTGAGATTTGATGAAACATGTGAATTTTCGAAAGGTACAGGCAATGAACGTACTGTGTTGAAAATATTTGTTTCTCCCCTTTTGCGTAAATTTGAGTCAGCAACTGTTCGGCAACGGAAGTGGCCTCTGTTCGTTTAAAATGAGTTTATGTTGTTAATAACGCATTTCTTGAGTTTTAATATTTGAATTTGTATAAGCTTTAACAATGTATTTTATTTCTTATGTTCGTATGAAAATCGATTAAACTTATGTTTGTATTACTTAGCTTTACTTGCGTTTATTGAATATAATTTATATTAATTAAAGAAGTTGATTAGGCTAACTAAATACCCAATGATGTTGGTGTTATTCGATTTGCTAGTTGACTTGAATCGAAAATGGTGTACATATATATATATGCCTAAACACTTATTTTTAATTCATTCCTCGTTCCTCCCTTCTCTCGTACTCAAAACCCATAGTTAAATAACTAATCAATCCATCAATTGCCCTTCCATCGAAGGTTTCACAACTTTGCCGAATTGCCCAAAATTCATACATATACCATGTTAAGGTGATGAACGTTATTCTCTCGACGTAACTCGTATTCATAACCACATTAAGCATACCAAGTGTTCGGATGTCCCCCATGCCTCTTACATAATCTATTATCCGACTTCATCCTCCCCGCATACTTTTTTCTTCCTTTGTGTTCAAGTCTAGCTATTTACAAAATGTAACTAGCCCATCAAATTGTTCACATATGCGCCAATATACTTCCCATTCAATTCTATCGAATCACAAATTTTACAAAAGAACTTACATTCATTCGCCTTCGTTCGTTCACTATAACCATTTCTAATATAACAAAATCTATCAAATTACTCCGTTATATAACCAAAACATCCCTAATTTCATTCACTAGATCACAGTTTCCCAAAGGAGTCATATTCGTTCATATTCATACGCCAACTAACCCATCAAACCGCCACACCTCAATCGTTCACAACAATTCGGATTTTCCCAAATCAATCTTTAAATTCACTCAACAAGCATATTTCTAAATCATATGTTTCAGTTTGCAATCACAATTACTCGAATGAATAAGGAATTTGATAACTTAGGGTTTAGTAATTTACCTTCAAATTTGTAGTGATGGAAGTCAAGAGCTAGAGCAGAGGCGGTGGTGGTGCGTGGCAGCAGCGCCGCGACCATTGAGCGGGGATCGGCGATCGGCTCCGGCAACCGCTGCGGCTGGTAGCTGGCCGGAGAGTGGGCCGCGGCGGGGACGAACAGCGCCCGCGGAAGAGAGAGGAGAGCGAGCGCGCGAGTGAGGGACAGAGGCGAGAGGTGGACGAGAGGCGCTGGGCCTTTTCTCGGACGACGCGGCGCCGGCCGCCGGCTCGGCGTTGGTGGCGCTTGATGGCCGGAAGCGAGGCAGGCCACGGTGGAGGCGGAAGAGGAAACGAGCACGCGAGGGAGAGTGAGAGCCATCGCGCGAGAGTGTGAGAGTGTGAGAGGCGCTGCCGGCGGCGCTAGCGCCGGCTTCGGCCGGCGTTGGTGGCGTCCGGTGGCCGGACTGTGCGATGGCAGCAGGAGGCGGTGAGGCGAGCAGAGGCGAGGGCAGGGGAAGAAGGCGGGGAAGCGAGAGGAAGCGGTGAAGAATTGAAACTAAGCTTGCCTAATTATCTCGATCTTAACCGCCTTTCCTTTTTTTTTTTTTTTTGTAAAATCTGCTTTCGGATGTTTCTTTAAAAAATCTGGTTCATTAATTTTATTATTTTGATTTATTTATTTATTTACTTTGTTTTCTTTTATTGTTACTTTTAATTTTATTTTAATAACGATGCTCACGAATTAAAATCTTATTATGAGATTTTTATTAGGGCCACTTCGTCGCCTTAGCCGCATAACATACGGATAAAAATAGTTTAAATATAAGATATCGAATTGAAGTGCACGCGCTCAATTATATAAATAGTGTAATTAATAAAATAAATATTGTGATTTAGAATAAATAATTGTAATTCGGGGTCGGGTTGTTACAGACATCTAAGCCTTGTTAAGAAGTAGAAAAGCCTTGTCTCGCTGGTGATTAACGACTTGAAGCCGATTACTTTTGTAATTCAAAAATAAGATAACTTCGTTGTGATAACCTACAAAAGTAAATCATTTTGGTTCTCAAAGTATTTTACTTTGGTTCAAGATTAGGCACGAGACAATAATTTAATTAAGACAATTAAGTTCATAATTATCTTGGCCTAGAAGAGTGGAATTTTCCGAGTCTAATATACATTAGACTCAAATTCCTTTAGAGTCGATCTTAAGAAAGATGAAGTTATAAAAGTGAAAACATCAAAGTACACGTACTTGATCTGGAAAAATAATTCTTAAATAAACATGCTAACTTAGAAAAATGAATTAACGCTATAATTCACTTTACTTCAAGATATCCAGATCGGAACTCATATAAGATGATTATTTGAACATGCGATAAATCGAGTAGTGTCCGAGTGACTCAAAAACATCGAGTGTGAGATGATAAATGAAAATGTGTTTTCGAGTCGAGTCATAATCGAATGAAAAACATATGCAATAGTTTCTATAATACTCGGAATGACTTGTAATCAAAACATAGGAGGGAGGAGGTTTGTACCCGTATTTGGTAGCACTCGAATGGTCTAGTTTCGAGTCCGAGTCTTCATAGTTGAACTCCCTTCCATGGTCGGTTCGAATTTTCCTCTCGAGTCTCGGACTCCACTTCTATTTTACTTGCAAATATTAGTGAACTCTTTGAACACTTTATTTTTTTGCTTTAAAAAAACCCCAGGTAAATCGTGAGTAATCATTAACAATAACTAGTACATATGATTTACCTCCTAAGCTTTTAATTGCAATTTCACCGAGACAAATCCATATGTATCAATTCAAGCACTTTAGATGTGTATACTATATTGAGTGGCTTAAATGATGATCTAACTTGTTTTCCTTTAATCATTCTTAAATGAACAATTAGGCAGTCCTCTAACTAATCCATAAGATGCAAGTTTCTTGATAGTATGCATGCTGATATGATGTAATCTACGATGCCATGTGCATGAATCATCATTTAATAAAGCTATAAACATGATAAATTTTGATTAGAATCATAAAGAGGAATAGTATAAGTGTTACCTGCCCTCGGACCTAAGAGCTTTGTCTCTTTGGTAGCCGCATTCGAAATGAAGCGGTTGGTCCGAGTGAATCTTACCTCTTAACCTTTGTCATATAGTTGAGAGTTACTCGGAAGATTGAATTTGAGCCCTTTGACAAGATACACTAGACTAACTACACTGTCTCCTTGACTAATTCATCAAATTCTAACTATTTTACCCTTGCTTGTTATCTCTAAATGTGACTTTTTGCCTTTCATATTCTCAAGTTACGAGAAGCGTCTTGAATCTCAAGACATGTGGCGTAAACATCCACTCTCTAAGTATCAGTAACCCTTTTGTTTTTGAGTCACTTGCTAGTCCGGGCTCAGTCCCTTTCTTTTTCAAAAGAATGGGACCTTGCTCAACCTTCCTGAACTTAATAGTTCGGAATCATTTTTGAAAAGACATTTGTAAGAATTATCTTCTTGTTCGAGCATTGTAACGATGTCCTTCTTTTTGAAAAAGACACACTCGAGAACCAAGTAATAAATCAAGATTTTTGTCACCTTGAGTAAGCTTTAAAACTAACCCCGAGACTCGGTGAGCCTTTTTTCAATTGCTCATTCTCTATTCCGAGGCACTCGGACTCGGTCTCATTATCTTCGAGTACTAATCTCAAGTACCTTCGGGTTACGTCCGAGTTTTTCTAAATCACTTTTCAAAGAATTGTTCTTAGCATTAAGATACTTTAATTTCGCTTTAAATTCGGAAGATTTAGAAATGAACTTCTCATCCAAAGTAAAAATATATGTAGGAAGATCATGCTTGGAGAATATGAGAAAGTAAATGATTACCTCCTTAGGATCTGTTTCCTTAGTACCTAATGCTTCACTTTCGACTCGGATCGAGATTTTGAGTTTGATAGAGGCATGAGACACTTTGATTCATCATCAATGCCATCATCTTCTTCTAATTCATCATCACTCCAGGTGGCTACCTCTAGGAACCACGGCCGCAACCCAGCTTACCCACTAATTGCTTGGCGTATATTTTAGAAAGCTTTAAAGAATGGTTTTATGATTTTTGAAGATCATTTTGAAAGTAGGGATGAACCTTTCATTATGATGTCCGAATTTTATTAAATATGATTTAAACCAAATTAGGCAAAGTTTGAATGGCGGTTTTATTAATTATTTTATTTTGACAATTATTTTAAGAAGTCTCGGGATATTATTTCTTAACTGAAAAATAAAATTAGGGTTTAATATAATTAGGGTTTATTGAATTTGCCACGAGGCTTTAGGGAAAAACTAGTGTGAAAACACCGGTTTGGACCGAAGCCCCACCTGTTGACCACTCGGTGCGGGTAGCGGCTTGCACCTAATGATGGTCAGCACCGGCAAGGGACTAACGTTGAGACAGTCGGCCTCGGCCTCGGCCTCTGGCCTAGCTTGGCAAATCCAAAACCCCTTTTTATCCTGTAGTTAAAAAATAGTCGAGATGCAATTTGAATAGAAATATAGCAAAAAGAGGAGTCGCCAGTTAGTTTTTAGGAATGAAAAACTAACAAAAATAAAAAGTTTGCTTTTCCAATTTTAGTATGGGAAAATTAAGACTAAAAGAGGCTAAAAATGACTCCATCAATCTTTGAACCAAGAATCAAATTCGGGGCGAGGGTATGAAACGTAGGGATAAACCCTTTTATTCCGCCCGTCCGAAGACGATCATTACTAGTTCGAGTAGTGAATGAAAATAGTCAAAACACAAGCACACAACATGTGAAATTAAAAGCAACCAAACATAATAGTAAAAAGTGGTACAAGAAAAAGTAAACAGAGCGGTAAAGGCATAAACAAAAAGCAAAAGCGAAAGAAAAGCGAAAAACAAAAAGAAAGCGAGATATCTAAACGATTTCGTCGGGTGGGGAGGAATTAAAAGGGATACGTCGTTTTCCCACAATATGGAAAGCAATAAAAAACATAAATAAACAAGTAAACCGTTTTGAAGATCGAATAAGTGCCCTCGGGTTGTCCCACTGTTAATCTGGATCTCGGATCCGGATCCGGCGATGTGACGGTGGTGAGTTGAAGAATCTTTTTGTAGATTTTTTAGAGATGAGTAGGTATATGAATGAGTGATGGAGTTTATGGGTTTAGATGTGGTGATATTGGAGAGTAGAATGAGAATAGGCTAAAAAGACACCATGAGATCGGAATACAAATGGAAGTATTTAGTAGCTCTTAATTAGGTTTCGATAGTGTGACACTAAGGAATGAGCTATTATGAGAATGAGAGCTTAAACTCTTTATTTATAGGGAGAGGTTAGGTCAAGGAATGACCTAGGTTTAGCTCTTGGCAAACCATCCAGAATGAGCCGGAATCTACTACAATATCGGGCCAGGATATTGTGAACATTAAACCGCGATAAAACCGAGTAGGGGGCGCTAGCCACCAGGGTTCCGCCTATGGTTTCATGCCTTTCGGTGCTTCCCGAGGAGTCTTTAGGCCAAAACACGGCGTTTTAAGGTGAAATAAGTGGTAGGGGCACGAGACCATGCTATGTCCTCCTAGGGTTTTATGCCCTTCTCGTGCTACAACAGATTGTCTTGGCCTAAACATAGCATTTTAAGTGAAAAATAGTGGTAGGGCGCTGGCCATAATAGCTTTCTAAAAAGAAAATTTTCATTTTTGGCGGGTTTTATTTTTGGTGCTTGGTTTGGGTTTCCTGGTTGAGAGCTTGACCTAGGCTTGGTCCGACCGAAAGAAAATGGGTTGAGGGCCGACCCAAAGCAAAGAAGGCTGCTTTTTGTGGTGTTAAGGTGTTCGTTGTGGTTTAATGGCTTCCATCACACCAATCAAACTCGATCCAGTGATCCAAATCGAGCAAATAGGACTCGGGATTTCATCATCGGGCCAACAAATAAATAAAAGATGAAATAGATGACACTTTTTAGTTGTCTACGATTAGCCCCCACTTTGACCGATCTAAAATAAGATGGTCAAAGTAGCCACTAAAGGGTACTTATCCATTTAGTCGACGTCGCTTCGGATGTCGATTTGAATTACTACATCAAGAATTAGTTGTCTCTTGAATTGAACTCTAATAAGGGGCCTGGACTTGACTTACTGAGTCCGAAGTCCGGGTGGCTGGTTCCTGAATTTGGCTAATTCAAGACCGAAGCTCGGATTGGTTTACCTAAACTTAACCATGTGCTTAGTCCGAAGCTTGGCGAGGAGCTTGAACTTGACTGGGGTAGTAAATTCGAAATCCAGTGGGGTGCCCGAACTTTACCACTTCTTGCATATGAAGATTAGTTGGGGATCCCGAGCATGGCTCGATCAATGTTCTAAAGCTCGGATGAGGAGCCTAAACTTGACTATTATAGGTCCGAAGCTTGGCTGGAACTTTCTACACTAACAATTTTGTGAACTAATAATCAAATGTAAATAGTTTCAAGGGTCACTCGAAGATAATTTGTAACCGGATCATGTTTCAAATGTGGTTCCATAACTTAGCCATGGGGAGGTCCTGAAATCTTGGTGTTATGTGTAAACCTTGACCGCTGTTTGGGCCCGATGTTTAATTGAGGGACGTCCGAACCTTGACCATGGTTGGGTTTGGAGCTCGACGGGGATATGTCCGAACCTTGACCGCTATTAGGCCCGAAGCTCGACGAAGATGATGCCTAAATCTTGACCGTTCTTGGGCCCGAAGCTTGGCCGGGATGATATCCGAGCCTTGACAACTGCTGGGCCTGAGACTTGAGTAGAGTTGTCCGAAGCTTGACCACTATTGGGCTTCGGACTCGACCGGGGTTGTCTTAGTCTTGACCGTTGCTTGAGCCTGTGAGTTGTGTATGAACCTTGACCGCTATTTTGCTCGAAGCTCGACTTCTATCCACTTTCGTCGGAATAGGGACGGACGCTTATCTCTATGTAGAAATTCTTGCTTAGACTTGGTCTTTGGATGACCTGAAATCTAGGGAATGCTTGCTTGAAATATGATGTTCCCTCGGGTTATATGCCTCATTATAAATTTGAGCTTTTAGTTTACGAACTAATAGTTTCTTTGTTTGTATGATAGCAGATTGGTATCTTCCCCGAGTATTGTTGGAGTTGTTGTGGTTTTATGACCATTTCGATCATGAGCCCCCATGTTCTTCTTGGGTGCTTGTGTCTAGTTGTTCTCCAATGTTGAAGAGTTTGTGAACTTTGATGGAATCTCTTTGAAGATGGCAGTGCCGATGACCTTATTGATGCTGATCCGATGATTGACGCTGCTTGATTGAATAATTCCTTATAGGGTGTTTTATTAATAATTTATGTGTCCTTACGAGTTTGACTTATGCGAGAGGAGATGTATGCAAGACTCTGTTCTAAGAAAAATGTATTCTTTTATTAAGATGAAGCAAAATGTTCAAAAAACCAAAAGACAAAAATTACACTTTAGCCCCCACTCCCTAAAGTAAAGCCTAAAAAAGTAGGTCGCTTGAACTATGATGTACTCGTTGCTTGCGATGAACCGTGATCCTGACGATTTAGATGAAAAAATAGCATGCTTCCCGATCGAATTCTGCTCCTCTCGGATAGGGCAAAGTGGCTTTGAATTTAGGAAATTAGAGATTAGGAAAAAGATTTGTTTTTGGGTCGGACTCGATGGGCTTCCTACGTATCCGTCGTAGCGTAAATCGAGGCCTTCGTAGTTCAAAAATGACGAATGATTTCGCTTTGGGTTTTTAAAAAAATTTTAGAAGACGAGAAAAAGAAATAAACATACAATGGATATGGAAAAAAGGAAAAACAAGCTTTATTAGCATCCTTGATGAGTGGTGGGCTCATTGGATGATCTTCTAGTCGGATGTCCGCTCTTCTTCTATGAGCATGCCAGCATCTCTCTTTTCAAGTCCATTATAGGCAACAATTTCAGGTGCTGATGATAAGCGAGGTTGCGGGTTCTTGATGATCAATCTTATTTGATCCTTTTTACATGGTCGATCAGTCATGTGGGCAACTTTTTCTCTCTAGCGAGTTAGGAAGTTGGTGAAGCTCTCCTCGTCTCCTTGCTTTATTAGCTCTAAGCCTCGAAGAGTGGCTGGTAGATCGGTATTATAGAACTATTGATTTAAGAACTCCTGATAAAGATCCTTCCAGTTTGTGACCTTGTGTGGGTCGACAACGTTGCACTACTTCATGACGTCTTCGCTAAACGTCCATGGGAAGATGACATGGTATGCATCCTCCGGTATATTCTTCAAAGTCATTCCCCCATAAAATTCCTCATGTGGTGGAGAGGGTTTTCTGTCCCATGGAACTTGATGTCAAGCATGGTGAATTTTGGGGGCAGTTTTCCTTTAGGAATTGAAGTGAATCCCGGGCCCGATTGTAGTGATTGAACATTGATGACTCTCCCAGCAGCTTCTCTTTTCGCAGCAGACTCTTTGAACAAGGTTATAATGGGAGTTTGCTCTAGCTGGTTGGCCATTTTTGGAGGAAGGTTATGTTTAGTCCTTGGGCGGCGTATCGATGTCACTAGTAAAGATGCGAGACGTATTGGTGTGGTACGTACTAATGTGAGACGTACTCGGTGTCGACCGTACCGATGTCGTGGAAGACTTCTTATTTCCTAATCCCTTTGAGCCGGGGTTCCAGATTTGAGTTGGATTACACTGTTCTGTATCCAAAAAGAGTATATGCTCAAGATTGGCTCGTGGAAAATTTTCAAAGGGTGATAAGGCTTAAGTGCTTAACTCTGAGGAAAGCCTGATCCTAAGATAAAAGAAAATGATAGGCTCTTTTTTTCTGGATGCACATAAGGGGATGCACAACAAATGGAATGGAATCTATGCAATGGTACTTATGACTTAATCTAGGATGATTCTATGATTTGGCTAGTGCATAACTAAAATGCCTAGGTGATTATTTGTAATGGAAGATGAATTTATTTTGGCTAAATACAAACAAAGACTCTATTAAGTAGAGATAAATTTTAATTTGGCTATAGAACAAAAGACTTCACCTAATTAAGAATAATTTGGCTAATGCAAGAATAAAATGAATGGACACCTTAATTGGGATGAATTTATTTTTACCGAATGAAAGAATAAAATGAATGGACTCACCTATTTTGAGATGAAATTTATTTTTGGCTAATGTAAAAAATGGACTCACCTATTTGAGATGAAATTTACTTTTGACTAATTCAAAATGAAATGCAAGATTGGACTCGCCTACTTTGAGATGATTTTTTGACTTTATCTAAATGCAAAAAATGAATGAGCATCTTATTTGGGATGAACTTACTTTTGGCTAATGAAAAATGAAATGCAAGATTGGACTCACCTAATTTGAGATGAATTTGAATTTAGCTACATGTAAAACATGCAAGCATGGACTCACCTATCTTGAGATGAACTTTATTTTTGGATAATGAAAAATGGAATGCAAGATTGAACTCACCTAACTTGAGATGATTTTGACTTTGGCTAAATGTAAAATAGAATGCAAATATGGACTCACCTATTTTGAGATGAAATTTATTTTTAGCTAACAAAAGAAGGGACTCGCCTATTTGATATGAAATTTGAATTTGACCACATGAAAAAATGCTATTATTGGACCAACCTAATAAAGGAAAGTAGTTTTGGACTTTTGGCTAAAACGTACAAATTGGACCGACTCAAAGTTTTATTTTATTTTATTTTTGCACCCATGCAAGGATTATTAAGCACTTCTCACTTATCCCTAAAGGCTCGAAGTAGAAGATTAAATCTTAAAAACAATCACACACATCCAAGCATGCAATCGAAGACAAGGTGACACCTAAGTGTCAAAAGATCTATAGTCAAAAGAGGTTTAGACTAGGTAGGATACATGGTATCTCATAGTCTAAGGATTTGGTCTTCCATGTGGGGCACGGCAAGAAAAAATGCCTGAATCCTCGGTGACTCTCGGTAAACCAAGAGCATGTGGTATAAGGGAAGAGGTACCACCTCCGTTGGCAATCAAGCCTAGTTGGGCCCGCCTGGGACGCAGTAGGAGCCTCTTACTAGAAGTGTTAATAAGGGGTAAAATAAATTTATCCTATGGTTAAACAACGGTAATAAATTATTTCGAACGGTTGCTAAATGCGAGATGCCTAATGTTAATACATCACTAAAACACACTACTCAAATTTTCAAGTTTCGCCCTCTTAATAAGTGATTATCCCCGATGAAGTCGCCACTGTACCAACCATAGCTGGCGGGGGCCGAACCGAGCTTCCCACGAATTACTTGGGGTAGATTTTAGAAAGCTTTAGAGAATGATTGTAGGGTTTTGAAGATGGTTTTCAAAAGTAGGCATGAATTTTTATTACGATTTCCCAATTTTACTAAATCGATTTAAAGCGAATTAGGCAATGTTTTAATGGCGATTTTATTAATTATTTATCTTCAAAATTATTTTAAGAAGTCTTGGGATAATATTTCTTAACCAAAAAATAGAATTAGGGTTTATTGAATCTGCCACGAGGCTTTAGGGCCAAACCGGTGTGAAAAACACCGGTTTGGATCGAAGGCCCGCTTGCCGACCACTCGGTGCAGGTGGCGGTATACACCTAATGGTGGTCGGTGTAGGCCAGGGGCTAAGGCTGAGATAGTCAACCTCGGTCTCCGGTCCGGCTTGGGAGATCCATAACCCCTTTTTATCCTGCAATTAAAAATTAGCCGAGATACAATTTGAATAGAAATAAAGCAAAAACGGAGTTGCTAATTAGTTTTTAGGAATAAAACATTAACAAACCATAAAAAAGTTTGTTCCTCCAATATTAGTATGGGAAAACTAAGACTAAAAGAGGCTAAAAATGACTCCAGCGATCTTTGAGCCGAGAATCGAATTCGGGGCGAGGGTACGAAATGGATAAACCCTTCGTTCCGCCCATCCGAAGAGGACCATTACTAGTTTGAGTAGTGAATTAAAATAATGTCTAAACACAAGCACACAACATGCAAAATTGAAAGCAACCAAACATATAGAAAGCGATAAAATCAAAAGTAAAGAAAGCAAAAAGGCATAACCGAAAGCGAATATGAAAGAAAAGCGAAAAAGGAAAACAAAGCGATAAATATAAAAGATCACATTGGGCGGGGAGGAATAAAAAGTGATACAACGTTTGTCCAATACGGAAAGCAATAAAGAAAACATAAATAAACAAGTAAATCATTTCGAAGATCGAATTAGTGGCCTCGAGGTTGTCCCACCTACTAATCGAATCTTGGATCTAGATCTAGCGATGCGATAGTTGTGAATTGAAGGAGCTTTTGTAGATTTTTGTCGAGATGAGTAGGTATATGAATGAATGATGGAGTTTGTGGGTTAAAATGTTGTGATATTGGAAAGTAGAATAGAATAGGATGAAAAGAGAGCAAGAGATCGGAATACGGATGGGAGTATTAAGTAGCTCTTAATCGGGGTTTAGCAACGTGACGTTGAGAGATGAGCCATTGTGAGAATGAGAGCTTAAGCTCTCTATTTATTGGGAGAGGTTAGGTCAAGGAATGTCCTAGGTTTAGCTCTCGGCTAGTCTGTTTAGAATGAGCCAGAATTTGCTACAAAATCGGCCAGGATAATGTGAAGATTGAACCGGATAGAACCAGGATAAAATTGGTTAAAACCAGGGCGGGCGCGCCGGCCACCGGGTGTCTGTCTAGGGTTTCATGGCCTTTCGTGCTTGCCTAGGGTGTCTTTAGGCAAAACACGAGCGTTTTGAGGCGAAATAAGTGGTAGGGGCATCGACCGGGCCATGTGCTCGACCGAGGCCATGTGCTCCTAGGGTTTCGTGCCCTTCCCGTGTTGGAACAGGAGTCATGGCCAAAACACGGGATTTTGAGTGAAAAATTATGGTAGGGGGCACCGGCCATAATGACTTTCCAAAAATGGCATGTTTTCATTTTTGGTAGGTTTTTGTTTTTGTAGGTTTTATTTTTGGTGCAGGTTTGCGTTTCTGGTAGGGTGCTTGACTCAAGCTTGGTCCGGCTTAATGAAAATGGGTTTGTAGGCCGACCAAAGCAATGAAGGCCGCTTTTGTGGTGGTATGTGGTTCTTTGTGGTTTACTAGCTTCGTCACGCTAATCAAAGTCGATCTGTGATCCAAATCTTCAAACAGGACTCGGGATTTAATCATCAAGCTAACAAATAAATAAAAGACAAAATGGATGACACTATTTAGGTGTCTACACTACCATAGCCTTTTCTTCTTTTTTTCGAGTCTTCCTCTTTGGATAGTCTTTGACTATGTGCTCTTTGCTACCAAAGTCAAAACAGCTAGAGTTCTTAGTTAAAGATAGAATCAAGAGGGTGAGAATTTACTTTTTCTGTCCTTCTTGTAAAACACTTTCTTAGGCTTCTTTTGCCACATTTTGTATTTTATTATTTTCTTTATTCCTCGAGGCTAGAAGGGCAAGGTGGTCTTCTTCGAATTTGAGGAGCTCGGACTTGGACCTTGTTCTTCTTAGGCTTTGAGAGCAATATTTCTTTTGGGGCTGACCTCAAATTCTTCTTCCTCTAGATGTAACTCATGGGTGGGTAATTTCCGATTGAGCTCATCCGGCTTCGAGTTGAGAGAGGTCCTAAACTTCCTCAATAGATGTCACCTTGGGACCCCATCTTCTTTTTAGTAGACTCCTCATAATCTTTCCGATAATTTCTTCGTGTGAAATCTTCCTTCCAACGGACTTAAGATTGTTGACAATCTCGGTGAAGCGAATGTACATCTAAGTTATGCTCTCATCAGCCTCCATCTTGAACATCTCACACTTAAGGAGATACTGACTTATCTTTGCTTGTTTCACTTGACTGGTACCTTCATAAGTACTAAGTAGTGTGTCCCAGACTTCTTTGGCAATATCACTAGCAGTTACTCGGTTGTATTTTGTTGAGTCAATTGCACACATTAGTGTGTTCATTGCCTTCAAATTGTTTTTTTTTATGTATTTCTTGTTTTCTTGAACAGTGAACTCGGACTTCACTTTTGGTATTATATGAGTGCCTTCTGTCTTTGTTGGAATGTAGTTGCCATTATAGATAATGTTCCGGACATCTTTATCATAATCCTGCATGAAGCACTCTATGATCTTCTTCCAGTGAGAGAAGTTTGATTATGATCCTTTGAGAAAGATATTCCTTCATTGAACTCTCCGTAGTTAAGAGCCATCTTATCTTTAAACCTTAGATTGTTTGATCCTTTGAGAAGGCTTGGCTCTGTTACCATTTGAAGGTTTGCTCTTGACACTCTAAATCACCCTAGAGGGGGTGGAATAGGGTGAGAAGGAAATTTTGCGAAATAAGAAATTTTCGTTGTAAAGTATGAGCTCGTAAAAATAGTTACGAGTCTAAAATGAACTTAAAAAGACAGAACACGGAAAATACGTGGAAACCCTCCTAGGGTAGAAAACCATGGTCAATGTCAATCCGGACACCAAGTCAAATCCACTATTTTAAATCCGGAAAAGTCAAGGACTCGACTCTTACATAATTTCTCCCTTAGACAATTCAATATAGATTTTCCTAGACACGAAATTCCCTTATCTATTCTAGAATTCCTAATTAAGATAACCTTTACAACTAGGGATAACTAAGCTTAGTTAACCCTTATAGCTTAGTTAAGGGATATTATAAATAATTGATATTAGTAATAGTGATTACAAGACTTTGTCTTTTGAACTCATAAAGTAAGAAAACATAAGTACAAAGTTAAAAGCTAAAGATTTAGAGAATAAGATTTGAATGAATGTTTAGTAATTGGTCAATCTTCAAGTCTTGTAGGATGGCTTCTATTTATACACAGCAAGGTAGAGTAGCCATTATGAATGATTCAGGACTAGGAAGGTTCACTAGTTGTTGTAACGGATAGTCTAAGTCCCTCAAAAAGGAGTTGTTCTATATATAAATGTTGTGCTTTGGTCCTTGGCTCAAAAGGTGGTCCAATCCACTAGTTATGACTGAAATCTGGGGTGGAAACAACCGTTAGACTCAAAGTTCAAGTTTACAGATTTGGAAACAAATAGCCACGACATGGTGTTTAAGCTCTGTCCTCAAATAGTGACATTTACGTCTGTTGGTGTTTAACAGTTAGAAGTCGGTTGCTTTTGCTTTTTAAAATGAGATTAAAATACTTTAATCATCCTACAAAAGAAATTCAAAACGGTACTCAAAGTATAAATACTTTTGTGCAAGATTAAGAAAGGATAAAAATTAATTCAATTAACTAAGCGCTTAATTATCCTTAACCTGAATAAATGAAATTTTCTGAGTCTAATATTCAATAGGTTCTAATTTTCATTTTGTGTCTACCTTCTAGATGAATGAAGAATTAAAAATGTATAGACACATTGCATTAAATTTGTCACATAAATAATTTCAATTAATAATTCTCACTTACAAAGATGAATTAACGCAATAATTCTTTTCTAATGATTACAATAAGTTAAAACTCATAATAACTTAGAACTCGGAATAAGTTATGCATGTGACATTATTTACTCATGAAAACTGTCCGAGTTATATTTGAGTGGGTTAAAAACCCCGAGATACGTGTTTTACTCAAGAAATGATTTCTAAGTAGGTCGGATAGTATTGAAAACATAAAGATGATCTTCTTAATGATTAAGAATGACTTGAATTCAAAACCATAGAGAGATAGAGAGTTATACCTGTGTCTTCAATTGGATCGGTAAGGGATTGGTAATAGAAATGGATGTGGCGGCTATCTCGTCCAAGCATAACCCATAATCTGAGTGACTCGGACTCATGCCGATGAGATTTAGTAGGTTGGTGAGTAGAACCGAAGCCCGGGAACTCTCTTTGGGTTCTTGGATTTGGGAGGGTTTAAGAGGGGTGAGGGTGATTTTCTTCTTATCCTTCACAAAAGCGTAGGTGTTTAACCTACCATCATACATAACATTCCTATCAAACAACCAAGGTTTCCCTAACAACAAATGACGAGTATCCATACAAATCACATCACACCAAATTTCATCTCTATATGACTTGCCTATGGACAAAGCAATGAGACATCTAGAGGAAACTTGAATACCTTTTCCTTTGGTTTAACCATTGGATGTTATATGGGGCATAACGAGGCGACAGTGGAAACTTCCATTTATCAACCATAGATTTAAATGCTACATTGGTGCAGTTTCCTCCATCTACAATCAAGGTACACACCATTCCATTCACGGTACATCTTATATGGAAGATGTTCTCTCTCGAATCCTGCTTTTCTAACTCAGCAAACCCAGGTGAGGGTTCTTCCGAGGGTCACAATATCTCCTTTAATAGCTCCTTCTTCAATAGGCTCATCACTCTCCAGGGGTTGTATTCTAGGTTTGACTTTTTGCCATTTCCTGGAACAATCCTATGGTTGCTTGGTACTTAGCCAATGAAATAATCTTCTTATTGGGACTTTCTAAGGCATAGTGCCATAGTCCTTGACACCTGAATCATCTTCGAGACTCAATAGGTTTGGGGCTCGGTTTCTTCGCGGTCTATGGGGTTTATGGGATATAAGGGGTGGAAGCTTTTTTTGTGGGTTTAAGGGTGGAGTGATTTTTGATGAGTAATATGGGGTTTGGAGTAGTTACTAGGCTTATAAGGGGTCATTGTGGATTGACCTTTCCCACTAAATCTCCTTTGTATTACCACCTTAAGAGCTAGAGAGCTTAGATCATCAAGAGTGGTGTATGGCTACAACTCTACTACACTTGCAATCTTCTCCTTCAATCATGCCAAATATCTCACTATGGTCTAAGGCTCACTCTAAAAATATCACACTTCTAAATGAGGTACTCAAACTCTCTCATGTACTCTTCAACATATTTTGCTCCTTGCCTCAACCTCTGCAACATAAGAAAGTTGTACTACTGATAATGATTTGGCAAGAACTTGTCTTTGAACTCCTTTTTCATCCTTCTCTAGGTTTTGAAGACTTAGGTACAACTTTCTATCTCTCTTGGGTTTTGATTATGCAATTCTAAGCCTTATAAAATCTCTTATCTAACTTTTCATGCTTTTATGACTTACTCAAAAACTAGTTAATTTGCACATCACTCATAACTATGTTTCGACCCACTCGGACACAACTCGGAACTATCGCATGAGTAAATAATTTCTCCAACACTTTTATTACGAGCACTAACTTCATATTTCTAGTAAAAATGAATTATAAGGTTAATTCTAAGTTCTAAGTTAGTCTATTTATGGTGAATTATTCACTTGATCTATTTTATGTATCTTGATATTCTACTCTCTCTAACTTGATCATTGTTAAGGATTGACTCCAGATGGAATCTAAAACTTATGGATATTAGACTCGAGAAAATTCCACTTGTTTTAGGCCTAAGATAATTAAGTGCTTAATTACTCCGATTTAATTATTATTTGTGCCTAATCTTGGACTAAAGTATTTTTATACTTTGAGAACCACTGTGATTTGCTTTTTAGGTTGTTGACACAAGCCTAATCTACTTTTGATATACAAATGCAACCAGTTTCTAGCCGTTAAACACCAGCAGACAGAGATTAACCATTTCTAGACAAGGCTTAGAGACCGTGTCGTGGCCGTTTGTTTCCAAAATTGAAAAGCTGCAACCTGGAGTCTAACGGTTGTTTTCACCTCGGATTTCAATCACCACCAGATGGTTGGATAACTTTTGGAGCCAAGAATCGTTACACAACGTTCACATTTCAATGGATCTTTTTCTAAGTGACTCGGACTAGCGGTTATAATGACTACTGAACCTCATCAATCTAGAACTAGTCTCAACGGTCATTCTACCTTGGTGTTATAAATAGAAGCCACTCCGGAAGACTTGAAGATTGCTTAAAATATTGCTAGAACTGAATACATTCTACTCCAAGATGGCATCTACGTCCATAAATCTAAGTACACCAAGCGAGATATTGAAGAAGTGTAAGTATAAGATGTGAAGCATGCATCAACACCTACGAGTAATAGTTTGAAAGTGGATTAAGACGAGAAAGGTAAAGTCTGTAGATCAGAAAATTTATAGATGTATGATTGGATCCTTGCTTTATCTCACATTTAGTAAGCCGGATATCATGTTCGATGTCTGCTTGTTTGCAAGATTTCAATCTAATCCTAAAGAATCACATCTCACTTGTGGTGAAGAGAATTTTTATATATCTTGTAGGGACTCTAAATCTCGGTCAATGGTTTTAAAGGATTCAGAATTGACCCTCATTGGATACTTAAATGCTGACTATGTTAGATACAAGGTTGATAGAAAGAGAACATCGGGAGCATGTTAATTTCGGGTTAATCCCTTTTGTCCTGGAACTCAAAGGAATAGAACTCATTCGCTCTATCAACTTGCTAAGACTAAGTACATTGCAGCTAGAGTTTGCTTGTGCTCGAGATTCTCTAGATCAAGAAACACTTGAAGGATCTTGGACTATCATTCACATCAATCCCAATCAAGTGTGACAATCAAAGTGCGATCAACATCACTAAGAATCTAGTTCAACGAGTCAAAGACAAAGCATATTGAGGTCGGGTATCATTTTCGAGAGATTATTCGAGAAAGGTGATATTGAACTTGAGTTTATTCCTACTAAATTCGCGTTAGCTATTATATTCACCTAGCCTCTTTGTGATGATCGGTTTCGCTTTGTTAGGAATGAGCTTGACATGGTTAATGCATACTTATGTGATTTATATGCCTTGAATAGATAACAAATGGATCGGTTTCGCTTTGCCAATTCAAAATAATTTCAATTAAATAAATCTATCTTAAATTAGAAATAACACTATAATTATGATTTAATCTTTAGAACACGCTTGTTAAATTAATTAGTTAAACTCATGAAATTATTTATATAAGATTTCCGTCTAGGTCTATCCGAGTGGGTCGAACCCCATAACTAAGTGTTCACTCGGGAAGAGCTTGCGAGAATAGGTCCGACATTGACGAAAAGATAAATATAATGTTTCTAATTGTAAGAACCACGGCCGGCTAGGGGCCCGCCGAGCTTCCCCATTATGTGTCGAGTCTCTTTTTTAAAGATTGATTTTGAAGATAGTTTTAGAAAGTTGATTTTGGAATGTGGGGATGAACCTTTTATTAAGATTTCCGAATTTTATTAAATCAAGTTGAACTAAATTAAATCATATTTGATTGTCAATTTTATTAATAAGTTTATTTTAGCAATTATTTTAAGAAGTCCGGGATATTGTTTACTAATTAAAAGATAAATAAGATTAGGGTTAGGGTTTCTCTGAGAGGCTTTAGGGCCGATTTGTGTGAAAACATCAATGCGGATCGAAGCCTCGCCTTCGACCACCGGGCGCAGGTAGCAACCTGTTCTTTACAATTGCGGGCGTCGGCAAGAGGCGGGGCGACAAAGTCGGCCTCGGTCTCTGTCCTGGTTAGCGAATCCGAAACATTAATCCTTTTTATCTTGCAAATCGAAAACAGATCGGGATGCAGATTTCGAAGAAATAATTTAAAGGGAGTCGCGAGTTAGTTTTTAGGAGAGAAAAATTAACAAAAACAAAATTTTCTCTTCCAATCTTAGTATGAGAAAGCTAAGATTGGAAGAGGCTAAAAGATCACTCCATGGGTCTTGAATCGAGAATCGGATTCGGGGCGAGGCTACGAAATATAGGGACAAACAGTTTCCTTCCGCTCGTCCGAAGACGGCCATTACTAGTTCGAGTATTGTATTAATAAAGATGTAAGAAAAGAAGCATACAACATGAGAAACAAAGTTAACCAAAACATAACAAGGAAAATGATAAAGAAAAGCGATAAAAGAAAGAAAAATAGGAAAGAAAAGATTACATCGGTCGAGGAGGAAATTAAAACGATTACATCTCTTAAACCACAATTCGGAAAGCAAATAAAAAAAATAAATATAACCGTTCGAAGGTTGAAATATGGCCCTCTGGTTGTCCCACCTTGATGATTTGGATCTCATCATCGGATCTCCGGATGCAATGGTGACAATTCGAAGAAAAGGGCTAGTTTTGTGAATTGTGTCTAGGGTACGGCAATGATCGAGTTGAATAAGAGGCAAGAGATCAGAATAATTGAATATTCTTTAGGTCTTTGCATGGATTGAACGATGAAAGATGAATGTTTTTAGAAAATTTGGCAGAGTAATGATTAGATGAGGGTATTCAAGTTAGCTTTCAACAGCGTGATACTAAGGTAGGAAGCCAGTATGCCGAACAAGAGCCAAGGCTCTCTACTTATAGGAGAGGACCTAGGTCAAAAATGACCTAGGGTTTGCCTCTTATTAGCCATTCAAACAGACTAAAATAAAACCTAGCCATTCCTTAACGAGATAGAATCGAAATAGGAGATGATAAAACTGGATAGAACCAGGTTAAAAGGGAAAAGGTGGGTGCCAACCAATTGGACCCTCCTAGGGTTTCGTGCTCTAGTTGTCTCTCCGAGGACTCTCTAAGCTCAAAATGCAGCGTTCCACCATGCTTCTAGAAGGTGGGCGCCGGCCATGACGTCGTTAAGAAGGGAAAGCTTCTAGCCTCGTGTGGGCTGTCTCGTGAAGCTTTAAAATGCTTCACTTTGATGCTCCCGATCATGAAATGCAACACTTTAACGTCGTCTTCAGGTCTTCAGCTCCTTGTCCGACTTGGACAAAAGTAAAATGCGATATTCCGCACTTGGAATTTCCCAACCCACATCATGCGACTCCACATTCTCTAAAGGCTCGGCCAAACTCTTGGACAGATCCAAAAGAAAAGAGGATTTCGGACCGACCCAAGGCAAAAGGCTATTTAAGTGGTGCTTGGGGTTTCTTTGTTGTTTACTAGCTTACATTGCTGCAATCGATCACAGATCCGGAATCCAAATCAACAAACGGAACTCGGAATTATCATCATTGAGCCAACAAAACAAAAGACAGAAATAACAAGATAAAGGACGACACTTTTTAGGTGTCCACAATTAGCCCCCACTTTGACTATGTCTAGAAAGACAAAGGGTCAAAGTAGACACTAAAGGGTACTTACCTCGATTTCTATTAGACATTGTGTGATGCTTGGAATTGGTTATAGTCAAACCTGAACTCGAAAGTGAGACATGAACTTGATCGCGATGCATGCGTTACGAAGTTCGATAAAACGATCCTAAGCTTGGCTTGATTAGAGCCTGAAGCTTGGCATATTTCTATGCTGAAATTTCGATCGTCTTCGATCCGAAGCTTGGCTAAATAATCTGTTGTGCTAGCACACTTGTTAGTACATAATTGAATTGACAAGAGATCGGTGTTTTTACCTGGATAATCCGATCAAAACACATTGATAAAACTATTCCAAAAAGTTGATTGGTGGGCCTGGAAGCTCCCACTTGCATGCATAAGAGACGAAAATCACATGCTCCAAGAGGATAAAGTCTGCTCGAACTAGCGAAGTGGGCTAAGGCTGCAAAAGTTGTTGCCGATTGGACACCACAATACCTCGTGGTCGGCGTCGGCCATCCTTTGGCAAGCATGGCCCCGACGTGCCTGACCAGATTCCTTTAGTTCACCATTAATCATTTAACCCTTGTTTTATATGCTTGGATGCTTAACCGGTTTGCTTATAAAAGGGGTGCATGGTGTGTTTCATTTTGCACACCCACTCATCATCTTACTCTTGTTCTTTTCTTGCATTTCCTTGCTTTGCTTCTTCTTAAAAGCTAGTTGGTTCTCAAGAATTCCTTGTCTTCAAAATGCCTAGAAAAAGGCTCATCCTGTAGGAAGAACTAGAGATGAGAGTCTTACTCAAGGATCCTTCCTCAAGCGCCAATGGGGTCCAGTAAAATGAATGGGATCCAAGTGATCTTCTAGTTTAAGCTGAAAGCCATGTTTCCTCCCTTGCCATCTCCTCTTTGATAAGCAAATTGACTTAAACCCCTTTATTTTCTCATTTAGAGTAATGTTCTAACCAAAATCTTGTTGGATTTTGTCTTGCGAAAGGCTCAATTCGAAGTAGTGAAGTCATCCCAAAGTTTATGGAGACATGCGAGAAGATGCAATTTCCTCTTGAGAATGCCATGTACAATGTCTGGGTTTGGACCTCTCTACATCGCTTTATGCCATCTCATTAATAGGAGGGAGAGGGATCCTATTAGAGCCATCAGTGGGTGGTTTTGGGATACCAACAACACATTCCATCTTCCCTTTGGTGAGATGACAATAACTCCCTTTGACTTTGTTGTTTTATGTTGGCTTTTCAAGGGAGCCTTTAACTTATGACCGGAATATGTACAAAAACCATGACTACCTCCATCACCTCTTTGATCTTGTAGCCGATAGATTTCCACATAATAATCACTTCAAATATACCATTCTTTGTGAGGCTTTTGAGGATGAAGCTTTCTAGCCTCAACATTCTCCTCAACAACAAGTGAGGTTCGTGCTTGCTGTTCTGTTCAAGCATAGTCCTCTTTCGGATCAGCTGCCAAGGTTCATGTTCACTATTTGGTGAACCTAGTGGATCTTGATAGAATAGAGCTCAATTGGGAATCTCCAAAGTTTTTCAATCTTCCATAGCTTTTATTAATTCTTTAGGAATTTCTTGTTCATCATTAGAGGCAAAACAATTAAGAGCAAGAGGACGCAAGGAGTAAGCGGAAAGATTCACTTTATTGAATAAGGAAACGAGTACATCGGACTTAGAAGCGGAATTGGAAATAGAAACAATAGAAGAAGAAGAAATACAATCCTTAACACTAGACTCGGAAGGAGGGTGCGCTCGTAGGCTAATAGCGAATTCTTGGCCCTCCTCAAGCATCAATCCAAGTGATATGCTTGGACCCTTTTATATCAGCATCGGCGATGAACTTGGATAGATCAAACAAGCAAATGCGACATAGCTCGCGATAGTACCGAGATAGAGTTCCCTTCTAAATTACCCTCTTGACCGAACGGAAGACCGAAAAGATTGTTTCCAGTAAGATTGGTCCAATCTGATGTTGATTGTCCTTTTTAAGGAGGTGAGGTGCCTCCAATTCCAAAATATAGCGAGTCATTGAAGATTTCTAAATCGAGTACTAAAATACCTTTCTTCTTGATGTAATAGGGCTTAGGAAAACCATAATAAGGAAAGGGCTTAATAGAGCAGATCGTATGTGGTGTAGTCCTCTTTACCTAGACTTCCCACTTGGCTTGAGTTATTTCCTTAGCGGTAGGTTGATAGCCTAGCCTAAAGTTGTAGTTGTTAGTGGGTTGAAGGGGTAGAAAAATAGGGTGGTATGGCCTTCAGTCTGTAGAAAGACCCGGAAAATACCTCTTCTTCCTAAGCATCAATTGGACACTAGGGTTGCCATAAGGGTTAAAGGTAAAAGGTGTTTTATCCCTTTTTAAGGCAACGACGATTTCAAATTCGTACAGCTTCTTCATCATTAGCATTGTGCTCGATCTCTTCTACGAGACTCTTTAGAAGTGATAGTAGCATAAAGATTTTCCCCGTTGACAGTCATGACCTGACCTTTGATGATCATTTTGACCTTCCGATGCAGTGTAGAAGACACTCGCTCGATAATCATGCAACCCAGGGTGTCTTAGAAGCAAATTGAAAATAGTTGGGATATCTAAGACTTGGAATTCAATATTCCTCTCCAATGGCCATATAGTGATTGGTAAAATCAACTGTTCCCAAGACTGTTCTTCTAGAATTATCATATGGTTGAAGATGAATAGTTTGCTTAGAGAGTTGTTGCTCCCTAATTCGTAACCTCTTAGCAGTTTTCCGGGGACACATGTTAACTGCCGATCCGTTGTCTACCAAGGTTAAGGGAATAAACTTGTTAATGCAAGTTACTGATTAAATAAAGCGCATTGTTGTGTGCAACGCCTTCTTCTAAGAGATCCTTCGATCAAAAGTAATGGTCTCATCCCTACCGTTAACCAATCCTACCTGTTCCTCCGGCGTGGTTCCAAGAGAAACCTCAATCTTATTGACTTCATCGATTAAAGCTTGTCTATATTTACGTGAAGCGGATATTAATTGCCGGATGGAAATGTCGACTTTTAATTTCTGGAGTTGCTTAAGGATTGGGTCTTCTTCCTTCACGACTTCAGGTTATTTTGGGGCTTCCTAAGTCTATTGTGGATCGAAGGGCGCATTGTGCCATCCCGATCTAGTAAGAAATTGGACACTTGGGCTTTTACTGTTTCCCCAAAAGTCTTCTTCTAAGGGTGGTGTGCCCCGAAGTCATCACTATTATTGTAGTCACCTCTCGTTTCATG
The DNA here is from genome assembly GCA_021018815.1 of Talinum fruticosum. Taxonomy (NCBI): domain Eukaryota; kingdom Viridiplantae; phylum Streptophyta; class Magnoliopsida; order Caryophyllales; family Talinaceae; genus Talinum; species Talinum fruticosum. The sequence goes on from JAITYX010000012.1 coordinate 6,506,169, forward strand.
GACATCTTCCTCATCACTTACCCATAGCCCCTAGACTCTTGGATCCAGGGACGGTAGATTAAGAAGCGATTGTGACTCATTGACATCTCGAATAAAGATAAAAGGATCCCATTGACTTGGTGTGGGTTCAGTAATAATGGCTAAGATGCTTGCTAAAGGGATTTTTATTATTACTTGGTCTCTGGGCAGCCTTAGGTAAGGGTAATTGGCCATTTCGAAACATATCTTCTAGTTTGTTCTTGAATGTCCAACATATTCAATATCGTGTCCTCGTGCACAATGGTATTTTCAAAATTTTCCCGTGTTCCAATTCTCGATCTGTTTCGCGGTTTCTAATTCTGCTCTAATAGGTGGCAACTCTATTTTCCCTTTCTCCAATAGACGGTCAAGGGCTTTAGCATAAGTAGTATCCATAGGAGTGTAGTCAGTATACATGTTAAGGGCATTAACATCTGCACCCCTTGTAGCATTGTCGGCATTGGAGATTTTGTTATCTTTGGAATGATATATCCAGGCACGATTTTTGTGGTCGCGGTGGACAGTTCTTCTTCTATCGAGCAAACCAATATCTCTAAAGGTTGAAAAGTTCATCATGGGTAGGAATTTGAAGTGCTGATTATAAATAGGTCGAAGCTTCTTCACGATGATGCGGACTTGATCTTTTCGGAGGGTCGGTCAACTATGTGGGCTGCCTTTGCTCTCAATCTGGTCGGAAATAAGTGAAACTCTCCTTCTCACCTTGCTTGATTAACTCAAGTCTCTAAGAGTGACAGGTAGATCTGTGTTATAGGAGTATTAATGGAGGAACTCCTTACACAAATCTGTCCAATTGGCAACCTTGCGTGGGTCAACCGTGTTATACCACTTCATGACATCAATATCAAATGTCCAGGGAAGACGATGTGGTAAGTGTCTTGAGGAATTTTCTTAAGAGTCATTGCTCCCAAGAAGTTGTGTACGTGATGATGGGGATTCTCGGAACCTTTGAACTTAATATGAGGCATGGTAAACATAGGAGGTAGTTTACCCTTAGGAATTGAAGTGAATCCCTTATGATCGAAATAATGATTGCTAAACATAGATGACTCCCTCAACATCCTGTTCTATCTTATCCATACGAGAATCAAACGAGTTTTCAATTCAGCCTTAGGGGATTCATGATTAAGACATTCTGGAGAAGATTGGATGGGTGGAGGTGGTATAATCATAGCCATCTCCCTTTGCACACGCTCGCCTTCTTTAGCCTCTTCTTTTCTCCTACGTTCAGCCTTCCTCATCTCTCTTGCTAGCTTCAATAGCCCTTATAATTTCCTTAAGATCTCTTGTTATAGAGGATATTTGTTCCTCTTGATCACTCAACCTGGTTTCCACCCTAGTTATATTCTTATTAAGCATACTTAGGTTAAGATACTGTTCGGGACTAGGATCCATTGGAAGGGAACTCTTTTTAGGCACTCGTCTTAGAACAACGAATGGATTGTGACGGTATAGTATGCACCGAAGCTTGTTGCACCGGTGTAGACCGAGAAGTAGAAAGAAATGATGATGTGTCGGACTCCTTGGCTAGACGTTCTAATCATTTAGAGCTCGGATTTCGACGATACTCAATTGTCGTAGATTTCCCTATTCTGCAACCCAAAGGATGAGGTTTAGAACCATATGAGAGAAGATCGCTTTTAGGAGGAAGGGACTCAAGCGCATGACTTGTCAAAGAGACTAAGGATGCTTTTATTTGGATACACATAAAGCATTCAATAATGATATGATATGATGAATGACTTAATAAAATGCTTCCTATATGATAATGCATTTCCTTATTTGAGATGAACTTTGGACTAGATGCAAAATAAGAAGGATAGACCTACCTATCCTAATATGAAAATGGTTTTTCTTTCTTGGCTAATGCAAATGAACTCACCTAAGATGAGATGATTTTATTTGGCTAATGCAAATGGACTCACCTAATATGATATAATTTTATGTAGCTAATGCAAATGGACTCACCTAATATGAGATGATGCAAAATGAAGTGTGATAATGCGAAATGAAATGTGATAATGCAAAAGAGAATAAAAGGACTCGCACAACAAGAAAAAAGGGAACTTCTGGTAAGACCCTTTCACAAATAGCAACTACTTAGGCTATTAGAAAGATAATTTTAGGATAATAGAGAAAAATGCAAACAATGGAGTAACCCTATTAGAGAAAAAGGCATTTTGACTTTTGGCTAAATACACATAATGGACTGGCTCTAGGAAATTTATTAAAGTGTTTTATTGTCACCCATGCAAGGGTCTTAATCAAGCGCTCCTCACCTATTCCTAAAGGCACACAAGTATAAGATTAAATCTAAAACAAACACATTCATCCAAGCATGCAAATGAAGTCCGAGGGAAAACCTAGAAGTCCAAAAGTTCTACGGCCCAAGAGTTCAAGAGTCTAGATACATGGTGACACGTAGTCCGAAATTTGGTCCCCCATGGTTTACATGGATAAGGATACCAACCAAAATTCCGGGTGCCTCTCGATGAACCAAAAAGGTTTAGCCTAAGATGGCGTGCTACAAGGGAGGAGGTACCGTTTCCTCGGGCAATCAAGCCTAGTTAGGCCCACCTACAGGAACCAAGTGGGAGCCTCTCTCCGTAAAGAGCTAAACAAGTAGGTACAATAATGTTTTCCTAATGGTCCAAAACAATATTTAAACTAATTCAAAGGCTGCTAAATGCGGGATACCTAATGCAAGCACATCATTAAAAACACACTACTTAAATTTTCAAGTTCCGCTCTCTTAATAAAAAGTTTATCCCCAGTGGACTCGCCATTTTGAAACCACGGTCGACTCGGGGCCTGCCGTTCTTCCCCACTATGTCTCGGGTCTCTTTTTTAAAGATTGATTTTGACGATGATTTTAGAAAGTCGATTTTTGAATGTGGGGATGAACCTTTTATTAAGATTTTCGAATTTTATTAAATCAAGTTCAAATGAACTAAATTAGATTTGATTAGCGATTTTATTAATCAATTTATTTTAGCAATTATTTTAACAAGTCTCGGGATATTGTTTACTAATTAAAAGATAAATAAGATTAGGGTTAGGGTTCTACCGAGAGGCTTTAGGGCCAGATTGGTGTGAAAACACCAGCCTAGATCGAAGCCTCGCTCGCCAACCAACGAGCGTAAGCGGCAGCCTCTTCTCGGAGGTGGCAGCCTCGGCCTCTACCCTTGTTGGCATATCCGAAACCTTGATCTTTTTATCATGCAAATCAAAAAACAACCGGGATGCATATTTAGAAGAAATAAATGAAAGGGAGTCACCAGTCGCTTTTAGCAGAGAAAAACTAACAAAAACAAAATTTGCTTTTGTAATCTTAGTATGAGAAAACTAAGACTAAAAAGGCTAAAAAATGACTCCATCGGTCTTGAACAGAGAATCGGATTCGGGGCGAGGCTACGAAACGTAAGGACAAACCCTTTCATTCCGCCCGTCCGAAGACACTACTACAAAACTGTTAAATAGCGACGGAAATTAGAGACCGATATGAGTTCCGTCGCCACATAGCGACGGAATCAATGACTGAAACCGACAAAAAATTGGCAACTATATCGGACAATGACAGAATTAGCGACGGAAAAAGGATTTGTCGCTAATTTAGAATTAGCGACGTAAATATCCGTCTCCATTCCGTCGCTGATGTAATTAACAACGGAATATTCCGTCGCCGAGGTTTTTCGGATTTTCGAACTAGGAAAACCAAAAAACAATTAAATTTTATTAATTTAGTCGTTAGCGACGATTGTTCCGTCGCTAACAAAACTATTCCGTCGCTAACTCCAAATAAATCCGAGATCCGGCCTTTCGGCCGATCGAATTAACGAAGCGAAGAGAGAGAGAACTCCGAGTGAATTGCGAGCGAGAGTGCCCAGCCGTCGACAACCTCCTCCTCGCTGCCGGTTCGCTCGCCGCTGCCGTCTCCGGCCGCCCCTCCTTGCGTCTCGCTGCCCTTCGTCCGCCACGTGAGGAACCCGAAGGCCAAATTTCTTGTGAGTTCTTGGTTGCTCCCGCCCCTTGTGCCGCCAGCTGCTGCCGCTCGGAGGACGCCGCCCGTCGCCACCGCCTTCCCGACGCCACCGCTCGTGCCGCTTCCTAGTGCAAGGTATTGTTTTGTTGATTTTTATTTGATTTAGGGTTTTTAATAATTTAACTTCAAATTGATAAATTTATATAATTTATTGCAAATTAATATTGTTTGTGAATGAATTTGAAAAGAAAAATGTGCAATTGTGTTATTTAAGTATAGATGTTGTGTTGTTTAAAGTATGTGAGGTTAGATTCGTTGGAAATTATTGTTAAAGGTGAAGTAAATGTTGTTTACGTATAGATGATGTGTTGGTTAAAGTATGTGAGGTCAGATTTGTTGGAAATTATTATTGAAGTTGAAGTAAATGTCATTTATGTATAAAATTTGTGTTGTTTAAAGTATATGGGGTTAGATTTGTTGGAAATTATTGTTGAAGTTGAAGTAAATGTTATTTGTGATTTATATATGTGCAATTGTGTATGCTTTATTTATAAATTTATTTAACATTTGACAAATTATTAATAAATAGTGGTTAGTTGTGTCCAATTAGAAATGAAATGTTTGTTGTAAATTTTGAAATAATTGTATACATTATAATTGTGTGTGCGTTATTTTATACTAATTAGGTAGAAATAATGTAATCAATTATATTTGTGTGAGTTTATTTATGCTAATTAGGTATGATTAGTTTAATTATGACATCAATACTTACGAGTAAAATATAGAAATTAAAGAAATTTATGTATAAGAAAAGTATATATGCATAATCGTTATATATATTATGTTCATTATAGAAGAAATACAATCATAACATCTCTATGTATTGATTACTATAACTAATAATTTAATAAATTGTTAAATGTCAATTAGAATATATATGGACGGGCCTATGCATCGTAGATGGATGTATCGTAGGCTATTATCTGGTAGAGTTGGGTATAGACAAGAGTTTTTAGACGGGGTTGAGGAGTTTGATGCACATGCTAGAAGTCAATCAGAATTTGTACATAATCAACAATATAGGTGTCCATGTAGCAAATGAAAAATCGAAAGTATAAGGATCCCGATGAAGTTAAGTTACACCTTTATCAATATGGTTTTCTTCCAAACTATTGGTATTAGACTTGTCATAGAGAAATAAATCCTCATTTAAATGAGGATGGTGGTATGACTTCTAACATATTCAACGACGAAAGTGGCTCCAATCATATGAACTACGGCGATGTAGCATCAAATATCGATCGTATGAATGATATGGTCACGGATGCCATGATCTCAAATCAAGGCTCTACCAGTGAGCCTCCAAATACCCATGCCCAAACTTTCTTTAATATGGTTGAGGCTGCCTAATGACCTTTGTGGGTAGGAAATGAAACTCACACTAAGTTGTCTCGCCACCGTTAGAATGTTGAGCATCAAGTCCGACTACAACATGCCTCAAAATTGCTTTAATGAAATTGCTCAACTTATGAAGGAGATTTGTCCGCCCGATAACCGAGTTCCTCGTGACATTCACCATGCAAAGAAGGTCATTAAAAATCTTGGGATGGATGTTCAAAAAATTGATTGTTGTCGAAAAGGTTGTATGTTGTTCTACAAAGAGGACATTAATCTTGATTCATGTAAGTTTTGTGGTTATCGAGTATATCATGATGAAAAACATGTTTACTTGATGCAATTAGCTCAAGGTCCTTTAAGGAGAGTGAAAAATGGACAGCATACACGGTGAATGGAATGTTATTTCATACCGAGGCTCGGAATGAAGGGAGGATGACCTTTAATTGTGGTGTTTGTGTGAAAGGAACTAATGGAGGACATGTTGAAAATAATTAGTACAGCATCTTGCAAGAAGTAGTTAAAGTTGAAAATGTTGGTGAACCAATAAAAAGGTGTGTGTCTGTTTAAATGCGATTGGTTTGACCCTAGTCGTCCTCGGGGAACTCGGGGCCATAAATTTAGTTCATATGTTGAAGTACATCATACAAGGCGTTATCGTAAGTATGATCCTTTCATATTTGCTAGTACTACAACTCAAGTGTATTATATGTCATATCCACAAGGGGTCCCTAGAGAAAAGCTGAATTGCTTCGTCGTAGTGGCAGCAGAAACCTAGGGTCGAGTTGATGACCAATATACTATTCCTCCTGCATTTCAAGAGGATAGCATGGGTACGGACGATCCTATAATGGAAGCTTTGTCGGACACTTGGGTTGATAACTCAATATCAGCAGAAGAATTAGTTGATAATGTTATTTTAAACCAAGAAGATGGGATTGAGGATGTTAGTAAAGAAGAGGATGGTGATACTAATGATGAGGATGATGGCTAGTTGAATATGTTCTTTTTTGGTTTGTTTTATATTGAATAACTTTCATTTATGTTGTAATCAAATGAATTCTTATTAATGTAATGAAGGTGAAACAATTAAAGCGTAATTTCTTAATAGAAGAATATTTATATCTAACGCTTACATGTTTATATGTTTAATAATGTTTATATTTTGTTTTATATTGAATCACTTTAACCGTTGGATGTTTACTAATAATGTTTTTATGTTGTTTATGTTAGGAAATATGGAGAGAGGTAGAGGCAGGTCGAAAAGATCAGCTACTTGGGGAAGGGCTAGAAACGTCGGTACCGATGGTGAAGGTAATTGATGTAAGCACTTCTACCCCCTCTCAAAACCCTCCTAACCTTCAGTCTCCTATAGGTGGAGCACTATCTCCACACTCCCCTTACAACCAAACTCCAATGGGTGGGTCATTCATTCCCAACCCTCTTTATTTCCAACCTCCAAACATCCCACACATGCAAAGCCCAATGGGTGGGTCTTTCATCCCAAATCCTCCATATTCTCAACACCCTCATATGTACTCAAACCCGCCCAATACGTACGCATATAACCAATATGGTACGACCAACATACCACGCATCCACGTTGGTGCCAAACAAAGGCCACCACAAAGGCCTACAAATGATGGGCCAACCGATGCAGGCAACGAGCATACTAGCCTTGAATCAAGCAAGTGTTAGCAGTCGGAAAAAGATTTGGATCGAGCTAGATGATGAAGGGTATGAGTGATAATAAGTAATAAAATAAATTAAGCTTAAAAGTATAATAGTATAACTAATTGTTTTCTATGTTTCTTGATTAGGTTCTTCCCCATTGATAAAGTTATGGGCATAATTTCCCACATCTTCCAAAGCAAGTATGACGGAGCATGGCCTACATGGGGTAAAGTTCCTCGATCATAACGTGATATGTGGTTTTCTGAGCTCAAGGTAATGAAAAATCTTTAGTATTCTGAATTTTAGATAACATAATGACTTATTGTGCAGGTTTGAGCATTATATTATAATTTCATAACTTATAAACTACTTTTTCATTTATACGAAATTTTTCACTTGGTCACCAACCGATGAAGTCCAAATAAGAAGAAATTTTGAGAAGAAAGGAAGTGATCGATTAAAGGACTTCATGCTGAAGACAAGGAAAAATAAGAAGAAGCCGAAATGGTTGGGTGACAACTACTAGCGAGAGTTGTTAGAATATTGGGAAGCTGCCGACTACAAGAAGTTACGCGAGCAGAGCTTAGAAAAACCGCTATGCTCGATCAAGGTGGACTTAGTTCATCACTCCATACTTGTGGCTCAATCCCTATGACGGAGCATAAGCGGCAATTGGTACATACCCCTTTATTAGTTTTACGCATGCAACTATAAACATGTTCATATTAGTAAATTAAATCTATACTAACACCGTTTTTATTTAGATGAAGGAGCCTAAAGGAGTTCAGCCTCTACCGACCCAACTATTTTCACGAACCCATAAAACAAAAAAGGATGAATGGGTCGACCAAAAATCCAAGGCCATTTATGTGAGTAACCTTATATATGCAATTTTTATATTTTTCAATATATGCTTTTCTTTGACAACCTCGTGATAGTTACATGCCTCAAATATTTATATATTATTCGAGACAAGTTTCAAAAAGAGTGGGAAGAGTTGCAAAACACTCTACCCACTCAACCTTCTACTAATGACTCTAACTCTTCCGAGGATCATGTCTCCACCCCTTCACAACATGAGTTGTAGGTCAAAGCTAATGCGAATAGGAAAGGTCGCATTTATGGACTTAGATCCGAGGCTAAAAACATAAAACCAACCATGTCCTTCAAATCACCGAAAGCTTCTACTCCGGATGACTCGGATTTGAGAGCAACGAGTGCATAATTTAACTTCGAGTTACATCAATGGATTGAGCATGCTCGTGTGTTTGGGTTGGAAAATAGGCAACTTAAAGAAAAGGTGGACGAGTTCACTGAGCCAATAGCACGCTTCATTGAATTCATGAAATCTCGGGAAGCATCCGGATCTCACCATCGACCGAGTACAACCACAAGAGGAAGAGGAAGAGGAAGAGTGAGGACCCTGGATTCATTGTGAGCTTTTGTGTATTGGTGAACATTTTGCAAACTTTTAACATGTGTTTATGGTTTCTTGTGAACTTTTGTATTGTTGTTTTTGTGAACTTGTGAATTGGTTTTAAATATGTTTGGATTGTTCATGATTTTGAACATGTATATTGGATTTGTATATCCAACTTGGATGAGTACTTTGTGGCCGGCATATGTCAATGCCAAATGTAAATGTCACATATGTGAATGTTGGATTTGTATATCCATTCACAATTTTTTGTACTAGGGTAACGAATTATTAGAAAAATGTATTTTGGAATTCCGCCAAGACAACGACTGAACAGCGACGGAATAGCGACGGATCTACGCGGATCGGTGACGGAAATACCACAATTTACGTTGCTAAATCAACGATGGAAAACTCATTTCGTCGCTAATTTACATCAACTACGAAGCAGTTTCCATCGCCAATCCGTTGCTAATTAACGACGGATTCAGGGAATTCAGTCGCTAAAAAAAATAGTGGCTCGGTTTTTAGCGACGGAATATTTCCGTCGCTATTTCCGAAAATCCTTCGCTATTTCACAATTTTCCATCGCTATTTACGTCAGCTAATTGTACTGTTTTCTAGTAGTGAGACGGTCATTACTAGTTCCAGTAGTGTATTAATAAAGATGTAAGAAAACAAGCATACAACATGCAAAACAAAGTTAAAGAAACCAAAACATAACAAGGAAAACGATAAAGAAAAGCCATAAAGAAAGCGATAAAAGAAAGAAAAACGGGAAATAAAAGATTACATCGGTCGGGGAGGAAATTAAAGCGATTACATCTCTTAAACCACAATACAGAAAGTGAAGAAAACAAAAATGAATATAACTATTCGAAGGCTAAAATATGGCCCTCGGGTTGTCCTACCTTGCCGATCTAGATCTCCTCGCAGGATCTCTCGATGCAATGGTGACAATCGAAGAAAAGGGCTCGTTTTGTGAATTGTGTCTACGGTATGGCGGTGATCGGTTGAATGAGTGCCTAGAGATCAGAATAATCAAATATTCTTTCGCTCTTGACATAGATTCAACCGTTAAAGATGAATGTTTATAGAAAATTTGGCAAAGTAATGGTTAGATGAGAGTATTCAAGTTAGCTTTCAGCATCGTCATGCTTAGGCGGAAACAGTCAGCCAAACGAGAGTTAAGGCTCTCTATTTATAGGAGAGGACCTAGGTCACAATTGACCTGGGGTTTGGCTCTTATCAACCGTCCAAACAGTGAAATAAAACCAGGTCATTCCTTAAGAGATAAAACTAGATCGGAGATGATAAAACCGGATAAAAGCGGTTAAAAGGGAGAAGGCGGGCGCCGCCAACCGAACCTCCTAGGGTTTCGTAGCCTAGTTGTGTCTCCGAGGAATTTCTAAGCTCAAAACGCAGCATTCCACCATGCTTCTAGAAGGCGGGCACCGACCACAACGTCGTTTAGAGGGAAAGCTTCTAACCTCATGTGGGCTGTCTCGTGAAGCTTTAAAATGTAGCACTTTGATACTCTTGATCATGCAATGTAATGGTTTAACATCGTTTTCGGGTCTTGAGGTCCTTATTTTACTTGGACAAAAGTAGAATACGGTATTCTACACTTGGAATTTCATGGCACACATCATGGAACTCCACAATCTCTAAAGGCTCAGCTCGACTCTTCGACAGTTCGAAAGAAAAGACAATTTGTGGACCGACCCAAGACAAAAGGCTATTTAAGTGGTGTTGGGGTTCTTTGTGGTTTCTCGGCTTACATTACACCAATCGATCACGATCGAAATCCAAATCCGAGAAAGAGAACTCGGGGTTATCATTATCGAGTCGACAAAATAAAACACAAAAATAACAAAATAAAGGACGAAACTTTATAGGTGTCTACACTAATAAGGTGTGAGAATGACTTGAATTCAAAAATATTAGGAGAGATAAGTACATACCCGAGTCATCAAGCTCCCCATTTTTAATAAAAGGCATTCAATCACTTAGAAATAAGAGTTAGTATCATAGGAGAGTTACAGTTGGACATAAAATAAGTTCGAGTGCTCAATGAATGTTAAGCATCGGAGATTATTGGAGCATTTGTGTCTAAAGGCATAAATATTGTCAAAGCAAGTTATGCGATTAGAGCAAATAATGATATGTATCAAAGAAATGATAAACAATTATTTGTGAAACTCATAAATACTTGAAGTTTTCATTAGATTAATCATGGTGGAAGCTAATACAATAACAAACATAAACAAAAATACAATTTACTCCCCTTAAACCATACAACTATCTCTCCCCCATGCATTTCATAAAAAACAACAAGGGTAGGGAGAAAGAGGCTGTTGGACAAAAGAAAAGAAAAGAAATAGAATCAAGTGGCTAGGGGGTTCGATGGAGGAAGATGACCGCGATGCTTCGCTCCTAGAGATGAGATGAAGTAGTTGGTTGCACGGTCGAGAGTGGTGGAGGAGGAGGCAGCGATAAGGGTGCGGTCCCATCGATCCGAGTTGGTTGGACTGTCCTGCGACAAATGTGAGACTCGCTCTTCCTCTTCTTCCACTTCTAATCCTTCGCCCTTAATAAGTTGAATGGGTTGTGGAGATGGCGGGGCTTGAGATTGGCCAACTTCTCTTGCTTCCTCTAAAGTTGATTATATGGCCTCGGAAGATATGACTTGTGTTACCTCGGCTTCTTTCTCTCCTTCTTCTTCTTCCTCTTCTAAGGAAAAGTCCGATGAAGGGTCTAATTCCTCTTCTACTTGTACATGGCACTCCTGAAGAAGTTTGACCTGCTCCTCTTTCCTTCGATGACTTCTTTGAGCTCATCAATCGAGTCCGACTACGATCAATTTGCCTCTTAGTTGTACTATCATACTTGGGTTAGAATTGGCATGAAAGCCCGGAAGGCGCTAAGAGTGGATTGTAGCTCTTTGGCTAAAGCGAGCAAATTGGGAAGCCACCTTCTCAAGGAGTTGAATTGAAGGGGCTGATTGATTTGAAGGGCCGAGATGTTAGAAAAAGAGGGTCTTGGGTACTCTTCCTTAATGGAGATGACGGAGGAGAAATCTAAAATGATTGAACCCGGATGGCGAGTTCGGTCTCCGGTAGCCAAGATTTAGATGCTCATTTCGGCTCCAGAAATTTTGTTGGAGTGCTCAAGCAGGCGTACCTCAAAATGAGCAAAGATTAAGGAGAGAAGAGCTCTAAATGGAAGAGGAGATTTCTTCGATCTAAGAGACATAAGTAATCTACTCTAGGAAGAAAGGGAAAAGGTCAACCTCATACCCTTCTAGAATATTATATAAGACTTTAATAACTTTGATGTTAGAGTTCTTCATGGAGGGAAAAATGAGAAAATTTTTGTAATGAGGAAGAAACACGAAGTTTAGCCTCGGACTTCAATTGTGTTACAATGAAATTTTGGTGAGCCTTTAGAGGGGCTCAAGCATACTTAGAAAAGAATTCCTCTGCTAGTTCAGCAAAAGGAGTAGGATTTGTGTCCAAGAACAAACACTTCACTTCGAAGATGTTGTGGAGAAGAGGAAGGTTCACAATAGTTCGTTTGTCCTGAACAATGGAGTAAAGAATGTTGTCTTTGGAGGTTAAATTTTGTTAAATATCCGAGACTAGTTACGGGTAGATGTAGTCACAAAGCAGAGATAATTGAAGAAACCTGTCTTGGTGAGAGGCTTTATCCAAGACAGCTTGGTGGTAAGAAAGAACTTGTCATCCAAGAAGTGGCGTTGGGCGACAATGGTGTGTTTTGGATTCTTAATGGCTAAAGCTTTGCCCTTCGAGGTGTCTTTCTATGGCACATCGGCTGAAGATGAAGTTCTAGCCTACTTGGTGGTTGAACCTCCTTCAATAGTAGATCCTCTTTTCGACATTTTGATAAAGATAGAGAGAGAATGACAAAGAGAAGTAGAAGTTCGAAGATATATGAAGAATGAAAGAGTAGAAGTGTTAGAAGAAAGAGTCTAAGTCTTAAAAACAAATGTGTCGGAGAAAGTGAAAGTGATACTGAGTGAGAGTTTGACTGATTGAGAGCGAGAGATTACAAAGTGAAGAAATGAGAGTGAATGAAAGTTATTTATAGACTAAAGTAGTGAACGAATAGAATCCTCAATAACCCGGTTTCCAAAGTAACAACTAGTTAAAGCTGTTTGGCATTTTAGCGTATCTTTAATGGTTATGTTCTTAAATTGCTTTTTGAAAGGCTAGTTTTTTTTACCGTTCGCATGCTAGAGAGAGAAAGAGTTATTTTTGAAAAATTTTCTAATATTCTCCATTGAATTAGAGATGATCCCAGAGGTTTGAATTCCATTTTCTCTTAATTGAGTCTAACTTAGTAAACTATTTAAGTTGCTCGAAATGACTCATTTACTCATAACTAGAGCTCGAGTATCATGAATTATATACTAAACCACCAGTTATTTTGGCTATGCTTGAATAGAACAGGTAAAGTAATATATTCACATACTAAGTCATGGGTTCAACACACTAAGTCGATTTCTAATAAAGCAAAATTGATCCTCACTTAGTGGTTCGAGTGAAGATATCAGCTAATTTAAGCTTAGTAGTAATAAATTCAAGGTCAATATCACTTTTTCAAAATGATCTCTCAAGAAGAGATATATGACCTTAATGTGCTTCGTTTTTTAATGCTAAACAGGGTTCTTTGTGATACTCGAAGCACCCCGATTACCGCATTTGATAGGAATAACTGTGAATGTCAGTCCCAAATCCTTAAGGTGTTTTTTAATCTACAGAATGGCGAGCACAGCAAGCTCCTGCTACTATGTACTCGGCCTCGGCTATTGATAAGGCGATCGAATTTTACCACTACAAGAAAACATCAAATTATCGATCGTTTTTTACTGACCGTTTTTAAAAAATTGGAAATTCGACCGTTTTAGCAAGCATTTTTTATTTTTTTAGTTTTCTAACCATTTTTATTTTCGAGTGAAAATCGGTTGCTATTAAAATTTTACTAACCTAGGTTTTCAAACTATTTTCTTAAATGTTGATATTTTTTAATGTATAATTAATTTTTTTCCAACCTTTTTACCAGGCTCTTTTGATATTAGAAGAAAATAAAATAAAAAATATTCATCTTTGTTACATCCTCTCGTCACGCTCTTCGATCATTCATGCGGCTTTCTCATTTCTTTGCTACAATCTCTCTTTATCTCTTGCATCCGCCGATCTCCGATGTCCAAGCACCGGCTGCTTCTCGCTGGTAATCTACTAAGTCGTCTTCACGGTCGCTTCTCTGCTCCCTTGAATGCGGAAAAGCCTAATTTATCGCCTCCTTCAACTCTAAAATTTTCAAGTCTTCATCCCAATTTGCGGGCTTTTGTCTACAAGATTCTCTCAGCGGGTTCATCGCTCTTGAACTTGTACTCGAGGTTGTCTCTCCTCTAATGGTAATTCCTCAATCTCTCTCTCACTTGTCTCTCTCTCTTTCGCCCTCTATGTGTGTTTCCGGATCTGAAATTACTTTTAGTATTTGGTTCACCATACATTTTATACACTTGAATCCAGAATTTTATGATTTGATAGTCTATATTCAAATAAGATTACCATTATTCAATGACATAGAAATAGCATCTAGCATCCGTATATGATTTTCCCACTAATCTTTTGGATTATGGTTGTCTAAGGAGGCATAGCGGTAGTACGAGTGGATCATTTGTAGTGTTTGGGGGGTGATGATTTGCAGTGTTGGACTATTGGACTTTTGGGTCTAAATACAATTACTCGACTTTCCCAATCTTTGTACATGAATGAGGAACTTCTTATCCGGGTGTGTTAGTTGGTTAAGTTGTTTTTTTTCTTTCAATTAATTGTCAACTTTACGGATCTCAAATGTCTTTGCATAACCCTAATATATAGCACTCCTATTTTTTATCCTATATTTCATGTTACTACAGTAGACTAAAGGTGAAATATAAGGACCTTTATTATGCCTTATATTTATGTCCTTCATACTATTTGAGTATAATAGGTATGTAAAGTTAACTAGTTGAGTTCAACCAATGAACATGAAAATACTACTTCATCTGTTGACAAAGGAGAGAAGGCTGAAGATTGCCCGAGCATTTAAAGTTAGAGGGCTGGTTGAATGACTTTTTGGCAAGATATTTGGGGGGGGTTTATCCTAATCCTAAAACGTATATAAGCGACAAAATCATATCAATGGGCAAAGAACATAAGCGAGAGAGATGCATAAAGCAAGTAGTCAAATAGATTTAAAGCGGCAAAAACACACAATTCAGCCTTTGAATGGTTGTACAAAGGAATTACTACTTGTAGCAAGCTCAATTGAAGCGAGACAATGAAGTCGCGTCGGTTTGCAAAGTTTGGACTTTCCGTTCTAACTCAGCTATATATCTCATCTTCCTTTCCTTAGACCTAGCTGTTGACTGCCTATTTGCCCAGATTCTACTCTCAAATAAAAAAAGGAGAACATGAGAATTACAATGATTAGACAATAATGATATTCACTCAAGAATACAATTTTCATGGAGCTAGCTGCATAAGATAGCCAAAACATATTGTCCCTTGAGAATACATATCAATTTAAACTGTGATGAATAATAAGTTTAGATTTCTCTAGTACAGATCCAAGATTTTACAAAGCACCTTGATAGAGGATATGCACACGAAACGGGGCCACATTTTATAAACAATAATCACATGTACAAAAAGAAATTTGTAAAAGGATCTAAAGCTGTATACTTTATGGTACAACACTTGAATATTGCAAGCATCTTTTCTTCCAATGTGTTTATAGTTAGGAGGTGATTAGGGAAATTTTTATATGGGCTGGTGTACATGTGTGATTGGCTTCACCATGAGAATAAATACAGAGGTACTATATGTCTTCGCAGACTGCAGCTACCATGTTTGGCTTAAAAGGTGCGGCATGTTTAAGTAAGAATCAAGAATGGGCTAGCCGAGAAAGATGAAAGATGAGGATAAGTCTTGGCTGGAAAAAATAAATGATTAGCTAGAACACTATTATACTTTCTGATTGATATGTTTTTCACACAAAAAGGCGGTTTGTGTGGTAACCTTTCCTAGAAGGTAAATCACTCACTAGCTTCTTTTGGTATCTTTTCTTTTATGATAGCTACTATTTATGAATGATTCTGAAGTTTATAGCCTTTGTGCTTACATGAAATGAAAATGTTTATATTTTCATTAAAAACTTTGGTTTTTTTAAATAAATCTTATTGAAAGTAGAGTACAATTTGCTAAAAATACTTTTTTTAAATGTTATTATAATAGAGAGAAGAACGAGTATGCCACTCCTATTGTAAGATAAACTTCAAACATTTTTTTCTGGGTCTCAAAACTTTTGAATATAATCAACCGATTGAACATTGGAATCATCATTATCCGGACTCCTCCATGACAAATGCGGGCTCCTAGTTTCATCCCTTATGTACTTAGTGTTTTCTTGTGTCATCTAGGATATGTGGTGATATTGAATAATAAGACAATCGAGGACATTGGAGCTTTTTGTAGGAGTAATCTTGTGGTGGTAGATGTATATATATTTTTTAAATTTTTAGAAATTGGTCATAGCTTTGATATGTCATGGTCTTAGATCTTTGGGAGGACAAACTGATTTTTGTAGACCATCCGGGCGTTGTTCCAATCACTACAGCTCGGGTAAAAATTGCATTTAGATTTCGAATTCAGATTTTGGAAGCTTGATTTTTGGATCTCATCGATGTCCTATCCTAGCATTAAACAGAAAAAGATTTCAGTTTTAATAGTTTGTGCTTAATTTTGTGGGTGTAGAAACAAAAGCTAGAGTTGGCTAAGCGGTGAAGCTCGCCCGCTTCAGGTTGAAATTTTGTTTCAAAATAGACGAGCGAGATAATAATTTATATTTTCAACAAAGTCATGATTCAAAAATTACCAACCACTTTTACAAACTGTTGGAAAAATCACCAACCACATTCAAACACGGTTGGAAAATTACCAACTACTTTAAAAAATCGGTTCAGTAAATCTGCATGTGATGTGGTTGGTAAAACGGTCAAAAATATTTCCTCATTGTTTTACGTTGGAATTCCAACCGTAATATTACAATCGAATTCCAACCGTTATTTGTGGTGGGTTAAACGGTCGAGTAATTACCAACCGTTTTATGTAAACGGTATATAATTACCCACCGTTTTATGTAAAACAGCTGGTAAAAATTTCCAACCAAGGCTTTTCCCACTCGCTAAAAACGATCGGAGACTTTTTATCGGTCGTTTTATGAATTAAAACGGTCGGTAATTTGATGTTTTCTTGTAGTGTACTTATATGAGTTCCAGGAGATGAGTGATTGACCAAAAAATTGGTATGCTTCCAAAGTACTCTTCCTATAAACTTTGTACCCAACATAATCGGTGTCCGAGTAGCAAGTGACGGTCGAGACTTGAGTCGTTAGAGAATCGGAGACCAAGTGACTGCGTTCTCGAAAGTTATCCGAAAATTCTCTTCATCGTAGTGAGATGTGATTCGTTTGAATTAGCTTAAAATCTTACACATATATAGATGCTAAACATGATATCCGATATGCTAGATGTAAGGTATCGAAGAGATCCAATCATACCTACAACAACCCACTTTTTTAAAAATATTATTATTATTATTATTATTATTATTATTATTATTGTTATTGTTATTGTTATTATTATTGTTATTTTAAATCTATCATTAAAGAATGACTAATTGTTAAAATTTGACACATGATATTTGTGATTTAATTCCTAAAGTAGTGTCTAGATACGTATGGATAAGCAAAGAGACAAGCTATTAAGGTTGGGGATTAATTTGTATCATAATTTATAGAAATAATTAGGGCATTTATTATAACCTTTGAGGTATCATAACCTTAGATTATTCCATTGTTACTCACCTATAAATACCCCCATAATATTAGGCA
Source organism: Talinum fruticosum (assembly GCA_021018815.1). Taxonomy (NCBI): domain Eukaryota; kingdom Viridiplantae; phylum Streptophyta; class Magnoliopsida; order Caryophyllales; family Talinaceae; genus Talinum; species Talinum fruticosum. Next base: position 6,523,637 of record JAITYX010000012.1, read on the forward strand.
AAACACTTACCCACTCATCTTTGCTCATTTCCACTCATCTTTAGTTTTTTCTACTCTTCTCTCGCACTTTTATCTTGAGTAAAATTCTTTGTTCCTAGAGTTCATTGAAGGTACCTAGAGATTACTTTCTAAGCACAAATAGCAAGGTAAAATGCATGTCAATTCCTTCATCGAAATTATTTTTTAGTTAACGAGTATGTGTGTGTGAGTGCACTGATTTTTAAGTATTTTCGTGCCAAAGGATGCCTATATTTCTTATTGGTCATTGTTCGAATAATCACCTCGATACGCGCGCTCATCGACTCATCATTCATCGTCCCTTTCAAAGGGGATCATTGTTCATTATTGGGGCATATGAAGTCTTAGTGTTTTCTTATGTTATTTTTGAACAAAATGAATTTCACAAAATTGTTATTTCCATAATTGGATGTATTGTGCTAAGAGTTTTTCTTCTCATTCTTTAAATGTTTTGTTATTTCCATGTAAAGTATGAATACATGGGGATAATTGGATCATCGGGACGCTCACCTAGTTTCATTTCTAGTTGGAATAAGTCTTCAACTATTTTAGTTTTATTATAAAATCAGTGTGACAAGTATAACTCCAACAAATGTTAGTATTGATTAAATAAATGATAAAGTTTATTTTTATTTTATTGAAAGTATAAGTGTTACGTATCTTTTTAGGCACATGGCATGTCACTCTAGCAATTAAATCTTTCTAAATTTTATTTGGTTTAAATGAGTAATTCCTCTAAAAAATTAAGGTGTTACAATTGGTATTATAGCCTATGGAGGAAATTAAGTAAAATTGATAAATAAATTAATTAAATTATTAAGTTAAATGGAAAAAGTCATGGGTAAATTATGGGGATGTATTGTATTTTGTTTTTCCTCTTGTTGTTTATATATGTTTCTTCTTTGCTTTCTCATATATGCTTTTGCGAAAAATTTTGTCTTACTAATTAATCACCATTAAGGAGAAAAATAGAGTTGTATGATCAAACACTTATTTTCTCATTCCTATTTTTTTACTTTATAAAGTAACATTCTATTTTAAGTTACAACGACGAAACTCCTTTAAGGGGGAAGTCTATAACAACCCAATTTTTTAAAAATAATAATAATAATAATAATAATAATAATAATAATAATAATGATATTATTATTATTATTATTATTATTATTATTATTATTGCTATGATTGTTAATATTGCTATTATTATTATTATTATTATTAATCTAAATTTAGCATTAAAGCATGACTAATTATTAAAATTTGACACATGATATTTTTGATTTAAGCACGCGTTTAATGAATTATTCCTAAAGTAGTGTGTACATTCGTATGGATAAGCAAAGAGACAAGATATTAATGTTAGGTATTAATTTGTAACATAATTTTTACAAATAATTAGGCCACTATAAATACCCCCAAAATGTTAGGCAAAACCTTTACTCACTCATCTCCACTCATCTTTAGTTTTTTCTACTCTTCCGTCTACTCTCATCTTCAGTGAAATTCTTCATTTCTGAAGTTCATTATAGCTACCTAGAGATTACTTTCTAAGTTCAAATAGTAAGGTACAATGCATGTCAATTCCTTCATCGAAATTATCGCTTTTAGTTAAAGAGTATGTGTGCGTGAGTGCACCAATTTTTAAGTGTTTTTGTGACGAAGGATGCCTATATTGCTTATTGTTCATTATTCGAGTGATCATCTTGGTTACGTGCTCATCGTTTATCGTCCCTTGCAAAGGAAATCATCGTTCATTATTGGGGCATCCGAAGTCTAAGTGTGTTCTTGTGATATTTCTAAACAAAATGAATTTCACAATATTATTTTTTCCATAATTAGTTGTGTTGTGCTGAGAGTTTTTCTTCTCATTCTTTAAATGTTTTATTGTTTTTTGGTAAAGTATAAATGCATGCGGACAATTGGATCGTTGGGACACTCACCTAGTTTCATTTTTTATTTGGAATAAGTCTTGAACTATTTTAGTTGTATTATAAAATCGAGTGTCAAAAGTATAGCTCCAACAAATGTTAGTGATTGATTAAATAAATGATAAACTTTATTTTTATTTTATTGAAAGTATAAGCCTTACGTGTCTTTTTAGGCACGTGGCTTAACACTTTAGTAATTGAATCTTTCTAAATTTTATTTGGTTTAAATGAGTAATTCCTCCAAAAAGTTAGGGTGTTACAATACCTCTACTGATTTTTTGATCTACTATCTTACCTTTCTCATCTTAATCAAGTTTGGTACTACTACCCATTAGAGTATGAATACAATGACTTTTGCTTATGCAATGTGTTTCAACAATAATTCCAACAATCCTCAAGTCTTGAGAGGTGGCTTTTATTTATAGATGACCAAGTAGATTAGCCTTTGTGACTAATTTCGAACAAAAGTCCTTTGTGACCGTTGTAACGGTTTTTCGATTCGCTAAAAAAGATCCATTGAGATATGAATGTTGTGCAACGGCTCTTGAATCTTAAGGGTGCTCCAATGAACTGGTGTTGTGTCCTCAATGTTTCAATTGTCGAGTCCGACTAAGATTCAACTTCGAGTTTGCTAGAGCCATCGGACACTTTGAGTCATGAGAATCTTCATCTTCTTCAGATGAGTCTTCATCGATCCATGTGGCCATCATAGCCTTCTTCTTCATTCTCTCCCTCTTTCTCCTTAGACAGTCTTTGAGTATGTGATCTTTGTTGCCACATTCAAAATAACTAGTTGTTTCCGGAGAAATCCGAGTTGATGAGGTGGATGATGATTCGGAGAGAGGAAGGATTTACTGCTACGGTTCCGAGGACAAGGCACGAGCGATCCGAGCCGAGTGATGAACGCCCGAACCTCGCAAAAGGCGAAGCCCGGGTGGTGGATCCCGGGAACGCCCTCCGACGCTCAAGTTAGTATCCGATTTGATTGAAAGGATCGAGGAGATCTTCCTCGATATGCGTGAGGGGTTCCTTGGGAGACGAGGAGATTTCCAAAGATGGAAGTTCTCGGGGATGAATGTGTGCTGATGAACACCGATGAACGTTATGAATGAGAATTGGGAGCTCGAAGCTTGAGTAATTATCCTCAAATGGGATGTCTTGTCAAATGAGCATAAAAGCATAACATGCCTTGGGATTGGGAAATGGTGAGTATTTATAGGAGATTTTAAAGGGGTAAAATGGTACTTTACCACGGTTTAGGGAAACCCTAGCCCTAGTGGGCTTTGGGGCTTTTACCCGGCCCATTAAGGGTTATCTTGGGTCGATTCCTCCTTTATCCAACTGATTAGGCCCGGTCGGCCGGTGACGTGTCTGGCTGAGCTGGAACCGTCCGGAAATACCCGAATCATTGAGCCCCTCACGTTCGCCTCGCATGCCTCCCGAGGTAGGTAGGTGGAATGTGGAGTAAATAGCGATTGAGCACCGCCGACCATCCTTTGCCGCGAAGGCGTTCTACCAGCTCCTTATTGACGATGCTCGGAAGTCGGGGTTGATAAATGATGGTGAGAAGTATGGTAAGTTGCTTCTAGCCACGATCCGTTCCGAGTGGGACACGCTTGAGGCTTGGGTGGAATGTAACCACGATCGCATCATTGGGCTTTAATCGGTGAACCTTAATTCTTCCGTGAACGTTGCGACGGGAGGAGGAACCGCTCCCGGAGTTGGCTTGTCGTCCGACCCTCCCTTGGAGAGTGGAGAGTTAGCAGATGACCCTTTTACTTCCTCTTAGGGTTAGAGGGACTTGCCCAAGGCAAAGGGGAGTAGCCTCCTTGTGGAGAAGAAGATACACCTTCCGGCGGAACCTTCCGACGGAGGGGAAGAGGAACGATCCGGCGGAGAGGAAGAGGAACCCTCCGAAGGAGAAGTGAGGTGGTAGCCATGGCTCTCCTTACGTCCGAGTAGTGTAACCGTAGCGTAATAGTATAACCATAGCGTCGTAGCGTAGCATCTTGAGTTTTAGACGCTTTGCTTCTCTTGTAATGGCGCACTACGCGTTCTTGTCTTAATGAATGAATGAGTGAAGGAAGTTTGCTTTGTCAACTTTGCTTTCCTTCGATTCCTTATCTTGTCATAGACGCTCCGTTGAGAAAAATGATTTTTGCGTAGCCCCTCGGGCTTAGAGGGTAACTTTTGAGTCACCTTTTAGCTCCCGGAGGCTTGAAAGTGCTTGAGTATGGATATCTCGCTAGGAAACATCCCACAGAGAACGCGACCTGTTAACTTTAAGTTAGGAGTGCAAGTGCCCCGACGGAATGGATCTTTGTGCGACCTTTCGACTCTCGAATGTTCGAAAGTGCATGAGTGCCCATGACGGAATGGGTCTTGGCGAGACCTTTCGATTCCCGAATGTTCGAAAGTGCGTGAGTGCCCATGACGGAATGGGTCTCTGCGCGACTTTTCGATTCTCGAAGGTTCGAAACTGCGTGAGTGCCCATGACGGAATGGGTCTTGGCGCGACCTTTCGATTCCCGAAGGTTCCAAAGTGCGTGAGTGCCCATGACGGAATGGGTCTTCGCGCGACCTTTCGATTCCCGAACGTTCGAAAGTGCGTGAGTGCCCATGACGGAATGGGTCTTTGCGCGACCTTTCGATTCCCGAATGTTCGAAAGTGCGTGAGTCTCGCTAGGGAACATCCCACGAAGAACGCGACCCCCAACCTTCTCTTAGGAGTGCGAGTGCCCATGATGGAATGGGTCTTTGCGCGACCTTTCAGCTCCCGGAGGCTTGAAAGTGCTTGGGAGATAGCTTCTTGAAGGGTACCACCTTAGGGGCCGAGGGTGCGATTTTCGGCTCCCGGAGGCCGAGTTGTCGTTGAGTGAAAATCAACTCCGAACCTCAAAGGATAGCCCCTTGTGAAGGTAGAGATGCAACTTGTTGGCCCTCAAGGGCTAAGTCGTTGCTTGACAAGCTTTTGAGCCTTGCTCGTTTTGTTTTTGCCATTCTTGCGATTTTTGTGGTAATGATTTGATTTGACTTTTTACTTAGCCCCTTGGGGCTAAAAAGGAGTCCTGCGGGGAGGATGAGTTTTCTCGTGATCCTCCTGGGGCTCTTCCGTGGAGGATGAGTCCTCCCATGGTCCTTCTAGGGCTCTTGCGGGAGGATGAGTCCTCTCGTGATCCTTCTAGGATCCTCAAGGCGTCCCAGCCCCTATGTGCATCGGATCCGAAGAAAGTGAGTTTGCCCACTGTAGCTTTGTCATGGGTCTTTTACGCAACCTTTCGGCTCTCGGAGGCTTGAAAGTGCATGATCGTCGAGCGCGACCTCCTATCCCTAAGTTAGGAGTGCGAGTGCCCATGCGGACATGGGTCTTCATGCGACCTTCTAGCTCCGAGTAGGCTCGAAGTGCATGATTGTCAAGCGCGACCTCCTAACCTTAAGTTAGGAGTGCGAGTGCCCATTCGGACATGGGTCTTTACGCGACCTTCCAGCTCCCGTAGGCTTAGAAATGCATGATTGTCAAGCGCGACCTCCTAACCTTAAGTTAGGAGTGTGAGTGCCCATGCGGACATGGGTCTTTACGCGACCTTCCAGCTCCCGTAGGCTTAGAAGTGCATGATTCTCGCTAGGGAACATCCCACGGAGAGCGCGACCCCCTAACCTTAAGTTAGGAGTGCGAATGCCCATGCGGACATGGGTCTTTACGCGACCTTCCAGCCTCCCGTAGGCTTAGAAGTGCATGATTCTCGCTAGGGAACATCCCACTGAGAGCGCGACCCCTAACCTTAAGTTAGGAGTGCGAGTGCCCATGCGGACATGGGTCTTTACGCGACCTTCCAGCTCCCGTAGGCTTAGAAGTGCATGATTGTGTGTCCTCCGAGAGGTGTTCCTTTTATGAAGTTAGGCGTACGATTTTTTAGCTCCTGGAGGCTAAGTTATCGCTCACCGTAACTTCGAAGGATGTCCCTTTGTGGAGGTGGAAATATGACTTGTTAGCTCCTGGAGGCTAAGTCGTTGTTTGACGTCGAGAGACGTTTCGGCTTCGAAATCACATGCTTCGTTGCGGAAATATTTTTTCGAAGTTACGCAAATTTCAATCTTGAGGGGTTTACGACTCCAACCCCAAATACGTACGCTACCTCTCCACACCCCTCGCACCGACCCCTCACGCGCACCCTCGCGAGGCCGACCCTCGACACACCCCCGTGAGGCCGACCCCTCGACACACACCCCGCGAGGCCGACCCTCGACACACACCTCGCGAGGCCGACCCCTCGGCACACCCCGCGCAACCGACCCTCGACACACCCCCGCGAGACCGACCCTCGACACACCCCCGCGAGGTCGACCCTCGACACACACCCCACAAGGCCGACCCCTCGACACACCCCCGCGAGGCCGACCCCTCGGCACCCCCTCCGCGAGGCCGACCCTCGGCACCCCTCCGCGAGGCCGACCCCTCGACACCCCTCCGCGAGGCCGACCCTCGACACACCCCCGCGAGGCCGACCCTCGGCACCCCTCCGCGAGGCCGACCCCTCAACACACCCCGCGAGGCCGACCCCTCGACACACCCCCGCGAGGCCGACCCTCGACACACCCCCGCGAGGCCGACCCTCGGCACACCCCCGTGCGGCCGACCCCTCAACACACCCCGCGAGGCCGACCCCTCGACACACCCCCGCGAGGCCGACCCCTCGACACACCCCCGCGAGGCCGACCCCTCGGCACACCCCCGTGCGGCCGACCCCCGCGAGGCCGACCCCTCGACACACCCCGCGAGGCCGACCCCTCCCCTCACCCCTAGCCCCGAGCCCTACCCGAACCCTCGGAATTTAAGTTGTTTATTTTTATTATGCTCGGCATATTTTTGGGAAACATTCCCGACCAATTTTATGCGTAAAGATTTTTGAAGGGGACGGAAAAATACCAACCTTGATTTCGTGGCGAAGAAATTGTAGGCTCCTCCGGACGGAAAATACGAACCCAATTCGCTGCGGAAATACGATGGCTCGGCTCCGTTAGTCGAAACATATTGGGCGTTTTATGATTGAGAGAAAATCAAAACCCATTTTCGATGAATCCGTGTCGACTCCACGTTGAGCTTAAATATATCAACTCTTTAATGTGGGCCTTCGTAGGGTGCTTTTGACCGTGCCCAAGTCATAATTTTACGTTGGAGGTCTTCGTTAGCTTCTCGTTTGCCTCCGAGCTTGATGTCGTCAAACGACGTTTAGCGTTGGGCTATAATAACGATCGTACACCTTGAGGGGCCAAAAACCTTCTTCGTCTTCATTTTGCGAACCATCGCTCCCTTATAGTGTTTGAGCAGTTTCTTGCTGAACAAAAGTGTTCTTCAAGGGCGTTCACCTTGTGCCTTTTCCGGTGACTTAAGGCTTGAGTGATGTCTCTTAGAGATCCTTTATGATCTTATGTGATCTTCGTTAGTCGAGTCGCGTACGCTCATAATTTTTCGTCCAAGAGGCCTTTCTTTTGACGAATGCACGCATCCGAAGACCATAGTCGATCTCTTCATGCTTGGCATTTACTTGTGTTATGCTTGGTCCTTACTCTAAAGATCTTACTTCGAGTCAAGCTCTTTGGCCATATCAATCCCTTAGGAGGAAGCGCCAAAAGAGGGGAGATCCCCGAGGATGATGGAGTTGGCAAGGATGCCAAAGATGGCTCCGCGGATTGGCCCCCTTTCCCCGACTCTTCGTGGAATATGAGTTATTTTTGACGTCCCGCGTGCCATATGACTTGATACTCTTTCGTTTTGCTTGAACTTTTATCCTAGAGTGATCCTTGCTTTGATGCTTGTTGGACGCTTACTTGCCTCGTTGCTTCTTTTTATTGTTGCCGATTTTTGCTTTCTCGCCGCTTGGGGTACATGATCATAGTGGGGTCTTCTTTGAGTTTTACAACTTCGTTGTCTTAGGGATTGTATTAGCTCCCGATGTTGCCCCCAAAATCGGCACAATGAAAAACATACAACGAAAGAAACTAGCAGCAGTAGCTGCCTTATGGGGTCATATTAGCCCCTACTTTTATTCTAACTTTGACAAAGTTAAGAAAATACAACAAAAGGAACTAGGGACTTGGGTGCTCTAGGGGATTGTATTAGCCCCTATTCATGCCCCCAAGATCGTCTTTAAGTGAAATATGAGACGTAAAAAGCTTGCTCGTTGTATTGATAAAGGATCGAAGTCCGTACAAAAGAGAGGAATGTGTGCCCCCGTTGAGCGCTTTCGGAAAAGTCGCGTCAATCGTGGGTGATTCCTTTACAAAATCTTTGGGACTTAGCTGGGTGGGTCTTTAAAGAAAGGCCCCCAGTCCGCACAATGAGCTCGCACTATCTACATAAGCACCATTATCTCCCGAGTTCGATGTCTTCGGGAGGCGCAAGCCTGGACCTTGACACGATTTTCTCGGGGTGGTGAAGCACACCATCATAGTCTCGGAGACTTTAGTTGGGGCTCCGCTTTTAGCTTCTTGCCCTTAGGATCACCGTGAGTCCTCCCCTCCTCTTTCTCGCTTCTCCATCAAAGGTCGAAGGCTTACTATATAGCATTCACGTGCGGTCTTTTGGTCTCCGTAGATCTCACCTACGGATCCGTCGTCAAGCTCATACTTCATGAGGAGAAGGTATGGAGCGACGACCGCTTTGATCCGGTTGAGGGTGGGACGTCCAATGATGACGTTGTAGGCGGAGGGGGTGTCGATCACTAAGAATTTGACTTCGATGTTTCGGCCCCGACCTTCTCTCCAACCCCGACCGGTAGGCGGATCATGCCTATGGGGTGTATCGTCCGCCCTCCGAATCCGACGATAGGATTGACGAGGGAGACTAGATTCCGAGGGGCATACTTCAGCTGTCTAAGGCATTCCATGGTGATGACGTCTACCGAGCTCCCTGTGTCGATAAGAACCCCGCGGACCATGGCGTCCGAAACCTTCGATGTGATGACCAAAGGGTCCTCGTGTGGGGCAGCCATGCTTTTCAAATCTTGTTCTCCGAAGGTCACTGTGGGCACCTTCGGAGGTGGAGGCTGGCCGGTGATTAGGACTTGTTGAGCGCTCCCGAGGTGAGCCTTCCAGGAAGAGAGGGTCGTGCCCCTGCAAATCCCCAGCGATGGTGGCTACAATCTTAGTAGCATCGTCCTCATTGTAGTGCTCATATGCTTGCCTTGAAGAACCTCCTTGAGCTCCATGAGTATCTTTTTTGAGGAAGCGATCAATTTGCCCATTATCCGCCAACTCCCCAAGCGCCTTCTTTAACGCGCGACACTCGTAGTGTTGTGTCCGGTTTGTTCATGAAATTCGCAATATTTGTTGGAAGCTCGCGCTTTCGCAGGAGTGGACATGGGAGGTGGTTTTTTGAGCATGGGGTGCCCTTTGATCTCCACCAGAATACTCGGGGTCGGTGTTGAAGCGGTGGTCAACGTCATTTCGAGGATTGAATTTTCCATCTCCTCCTTTCTTTCGACCTCATCTCCTTCCTCCGCACGGATCTCTCGTGGCTCGAATAAAGTCGGCCGCCTTTCGGAGTGCTTCGCCGAGTTGGACACCTTTTGTTCAGCGAGGGAAAATTTGAATCTTCCGCTTCGAGTCCGTTAAGGAAGGCGAGTGTAGGCGACTTCGTCTTGCGAGTCGGAGATAAGGACGGCCTCTCCATGAAACCTTCGGACATAGTCTTTAAGGGTCTCGTTTCTCCCTTGCTTAATCTTGGAGAGGTGGATGCTAGTCCTCTTACGCTCGCAACTCGCGATGAATTGTGCGACGAACTTCTCGCATAGTTCTTCAAAGGAAGAGATGCTCCTTGGGGAAGATTATTGAACCATTTCTGCGCGACTCCCTTTAGTGTAGCAGGGAAGAATCGGCAGTAGGTTGCATCGTCCCCGTCCCGAACGTACATGTGGGACTTGTAGTATGCCAAGTGATCTTCGAGGATCGGTTGTGCCATTGTATGGATCAATGTTTGAAACCTTTATCTTCTTCATTCTGGGGCATTCATGATCTTCTTTAAAAATGGAGTGTTGAAAACATTCCGGGTTGGCCTTGAATCTGAGCCGGAGATAGGGACGGCGCGGGGTTGGTGGCTTGGAACTTCCACTAGGGAAGGACTCTTCCTCCTCTCGGATCGAGGAGGAGTGCGCCCGGTCCTCTCCGACTTCTCGAGACCCTTCGATTTGATTGCTCATGACGCCTTTCTCTTGATCGTTCCCGCTCTCGGGCGGCGGACCGTTCTTGGTCGCGCCTTGGGGCATTGCAGGCTCGATGAGAATTGCGGCTCCGTGTAGCCGATCGTGCGAGACTAGCGGACCTTCTGCTCCCCAGGGTCTTCGCTCCGTGTTTGGGGCAAGGGCACCTCCATGATCGTCGAACCAGGCGAACGCCTGTTGTGGGTAGCATAGGGGTTAAGGCCGTGTGCGAAGTTGCAATATTCTCATTGGCCTTATGGAGAGCTTTCTTTGCATCGATAATCCCTCGGGCATCGCCTTTTCGTGACGCCTTGTTGGGAGGGCACTTGGCCGCTCGAGAGCAAGCGCAGCTTGGTGCCTTAGTTGGTTGTTCTGGGGCTGCATGGGAAGGCATCCCGCCCGAGAAGTGGCCAACAGCCGACCTCCCGTGGGGTTGTGCCATACCCGGGAGTTGGGGCGTAGTGGAAGGGCATGATTGGCATGCGCTGTTCTATGGTGGTTCTCACTTGCTCTTGCACTTGTTGTGCGACGAGTCGCTTTAAGGGTCTCTATTAAGTTCTGGAGAACCCCTAGGGTGACATACCCTCCTGGCTGGGTGTGGCGGTTGCCGTGAGACCGCCGAGATGATTCCGCATCCCGGGCTGAGGAGCGTCGCGGGATTGGCCCCCGTAGGCACCGAACGATGAGGGTGAGGGACCGGTGGGTTCGTGTCGCGAGTCATCTTGGATCGAGATCGAGTGCCACCTGGCGACCATATGCTACCTTCCTCCCCACGACGGCGCCAAACCTGTTTCCGGAGAAATCCGAGTTGATGAGGTGGATGATGATTCGGAGAGAGGAAGGATTTCATCGCTACTGGTTCCGAGGACGAGGCACGAGCGATCCGAAGCCGAGTGATGAACGCTCGAACCCGCAAAAGGCGAAGCCCGGGTGGTGGATCCCGGGAACGCCCTCCGACGCTCAAGTTAGTATCTGATTTGATTGAAAGGATCGAGGAGATCTTCCTCGATATGCGTGAGGGGGTTCCTTGGGAGACGAGGAGATTTCCAAAGATGGAAGTTCTCGGGGATGAATGTGTGCCGATGAACACCGATTAACGTTATGAATGAGAATTGGGAGCTCGAAGCTTGAGTAATTATCCTCAAATGGGATGTCTTGTCAAATGAGCATAAAAGCATAACATGCCTTGGGATTGGGAAATGGTGAGTATTTATAGGAGATTTTAAAGGGGTAAAATGGTACTTTACCACGGTTTAGGGAAACCCTAGCCCTAGTGGGCTTTGGGGCTTTTACCTGGCCCATTAAGGGTTATCTTGGGTCGATTCCTCCTTTATCCAACTTATTAGGCCCGAGTCGGCCGGTGACGTGTCGGTTGAGCTGAACCTGTCCAGGAAATACCCGAATCACTAGTTAAAAGTAGCTTTGAAGAGGAGGAATGTTTACCTTTTTGTCCTTCTTATCTTTCTAGTAGAACTCTTCCCTTGGCCTCTTCTCCCATTTCTTGTGCTTCATCGCTCTTTTGAAGCTCGAAGCAATTAGTGCCATGGGATCTTCTTCAAAATATGAGGTACTCAGATTTTCTCGTCTCGCTTTCTAAGGCTTTCAATTCAATGTTTTATTTTGTGTTGACCTCGACATCGTCTTCTTCCGGATGGATTTCATGGGTAAGTAACTTCCCAATTAGTTCGGCTGGCTTTAGTTGAGAGAGGTTCCGAGCTTCCTCAATGGCTGTCACCTTGGGACCCCATCTTCTCTTGGGTAGATTTCTTAGAATTTTTCTGCACATTTCTTCATGAAAATCTTTCTACCTAGAGATTTGAGATTGTTTATAATCTCTGTGAAGCGTATAAACATCCGAGTGATGTTTTCTTCTGGCTCCATCTTGAACAGCTCATGTTTGTGAAGATAATTACTTATCTTCGCTTGTCTCACTTGGCTTGTTCCTTCATTTGTGTTGACAAGAGTGTCCCACACATGTTTAGTCTGTGTTAGAAGTCGACACTATGTTGTATTCTTACGAGCTGATGGTGCACATCAAAATGTTCATTGCTTTAAAGTTTTTTTGAACTTTTCCGACTCTTCGATGTTGTACTCGAACTTTGCTTTAGGCATAAGTCTTGTATCTTCCATCTTCATTGAAATGTAATTGCGTTCTTATATGATTGTCCAAACATCTTCATCGTTTTCCAGATAGAAACCATTCTATTAGCTTCTTCCAAGTGCACGAAATTTGATCCTTTGAACTTAGGTGGTGTGCTCGGAATATAATCCTTAATAGAACTCTCTATTGTTATGAGCCATCCGATCTTTAGACCTTTGCATTGTTAGATTCATTCCGAAAGGCTAGACTCGATATCAATTGAAGGTTTGCCTTTGGAGACTCTTACTCACTATAGAGGGAGGATGAATAGGGTGATAAGGAAATTTCAACAAACTCGGCTGATTTAAGCTTCAAAAGAGTACTCAAGACATCTTGAGTCTAGATTGGACTCGGAAAAGTGTAAACTCGGATATACGTGGAAACTCTCCTGGGCGAGAAAACCACGGACGAGTGCGAGTCCAAGCACCAAGGCAAATCCGCCACAAAATGCAGTAGATTGACTCAACCAGAATTGCTCCCTTAAACAATTCCTTACAGAGTTTTCCTAAACTCGGAAATTCCCTTATCCGATCTAGTACTTCCTAACTTAGGTAGGGACAACTAAGTTAAGTTAACCCTTACAGCTCTGTCTAGGGACCTTACTCGAAAGTAAGAAGAGTATGTAACTGATTACAAGGCTTTACAACTCAAAATGTATGAATTATAAGCTAGGAGTTGTAAATAGAAGATTTAGTATGAATATAATGACTTTTGCTTAAGTAATGTTATTCAACAATAATTCTAGCTATCTTCAAGTCCCGAGAGGTGGCTTTTATTTGTAGATAACCAAGCAGATTAGTCGTTGTGACTAATTTCTTAACAAAAGTCCTTTGTGACCGTTGTAATGGTTTTTCCGAGTCGCTCGAAAAGATTCATTTAGATGTGAACGTTGTGCAACGGCTCTTGAGTCGTAAGGGTGCTCCAATCAACTGGTGTTGTCTAAAAAGTAGGGTAGAAACCACCGTTGACCTCAGCGTTGAAGTTTTCCAGCTTTGGAAACAAACAACCCCGACACAGCGTCTATGCCTTGTTCGAAGTATAAAAGCCTTGTCTGCTGGTGATAAACACCTTAAAGTTGGTTACTTTTGTAATTTAAAAATAAGATGACCTCGTTCTTATAACCTACAAAAGTAAATAATTTTGGTTCTCAAATTATAAAATACTTTGGTCCAAGATTAGGCATAGATAATAATTTAATTAAGATAATTAAGTGCATAATTATCTCCGGCTTAGAAGACTGGAATTTTCTAAGTCTAATATTCATTATACTCAAATTCCATAAGAGTCAGTCCTAAGAAAGATTAAGTTATAAGAGTGAAAACATCAAAGTATACATACTTGATTTGGACAAATAATTCTTAAACAAACATACTCGACTTAGAAAGATGAATTAATGTTGTAATTCACTTTACTTCAGAATATGTAGTCACAACTCGGATAAGAAGTGTTAAAGAGATTATTTGAACATGCAATAAATCTGAGTGGTGTCTAAGTGACTCGAAACATCAATGTGAGAAGACAGACAAGAACGTGTGTTCCGAGTTAGTAAGAGTTCAATGAAAACTTAAACAGGAGTTTCTATGGTACTCGAATGATTTGTAACCAAACCTTAGGAGGGATGAGATTTGTACCCGAGTATTTATGTAGTACTCATAATGATCTAGATTTAGAGTCCGAGTCTTCAATCTCCCCTTTTTGATGAAATATATTTATACTTAGATAGAAACATTGTTAGTAAAACAATCATGTGTTTTTATTCTTACTCGGTAGAATATCTCATAATATAGAGTAATGAATGAAGTGATTTGTACTTAGAATATTTCTGGAGAGCACTCACATAGCTAAGAATCGTGAGTAATTATATCGAGCAAAACTAAATAATAAGGAATTTAAACTCGGAAAGAGTGAACTCGGAAATCGGTATGCTCGAAAATAACATTTCATTCATATATATACAGAAAACAAGGAAAATACACGAAAAGAGGGTGAGAAAACTCCCCATAAACAAGACAACAATTTTTCTAATATTCTCCCCTTGCCTTTCAGCAAAAACAAAAATAGGGAAGAATGTATCAAGCTGATACAATTGATGTCCGCACACAAAAAATTAAAATAAAAATAATAAGGATGGTGGATTTGGGGCTGTCTCGAGTTGAAGCGAATGAGCATGCAGGTGCGCCTGCGCTGGTATGCTTGTGATGATGTTGAAGATCCGGGCGGCGGCGATACTGGTATCTCTGGAAGTGGCTCGGCTATGGTGCTTCTCCCGCCTTGACCGTTGCGGACTACCCAACAACCGCGAGGTCTTCCGACTCAATTTGACTCACTGTCCGAGCTTATCGGTTCCGATTGAGGAATTGCAGGCACCTTGTCCCTTGGCTTTTTCCTTCTTCTCTCCTTCTTCCTCCTTCTTCTCTTCCTTCTCTTCCTCCTTTTCTTCCTCCTTCTCCTCGGAAAGAGCTGCTTCAGCCCAGCCTTCCTCTTCTTCTTCTGCTGCCTCTTCGGAAGGAGACTTGGCAGGGCTCGAGGACTCTTTAGACATGTCCGAGTTGTCCGGGTCCCGAGTGGCCTTTGATCGCCTCTTTCGGAGGACCTCAAGCATCTCCTGTTGCTCCTTAACTAGATTCTTCATTTCAAGGAGCACATCTTATTGCTCTTGAATCCGAGATTGGGCCATTTTCTGGTTGATGGTCATGGATTGAAGGGCAAACTTGAAGGAGTAGAGGGTGTCCCAGATTTTCGCGGACACGTAATTAAGCATGTCTATTAGTGCGGTAGACAGAGCAATAGTGGCTTTGCAAGGAGGACCTGAGGTGGAAGCACCGCCAGTGGAGGAGGGAGCAAGAGGGCATGCAAAGAAAGGAACAAAGCGATGAGAAGGAGATCCAAGCACGAAGAGAGGAAGAAGAAGGCCAATGGACAGACATAGAACAAGAGGACGAGAAGAGGAGAAGAAAGGGAGACAGACCTAGGCTAATCCGAAATTCAGCAAACCTTCAATCCCTAAGAATTTGAGGTAGGTGGTCTTATACTCTAAATTAATAGTAATTTCGAAACTCAATTGAATTTTGTTGTGAATATTGAATATTTGTGCTTGTAGAATGAATTTAGGAAGTAGTTAGGGCTCAATTAGGACATGAAAGAATCTAATTGAGTTGTTAAGCCTAAATTAGGAACCTGGAAATTTCGATGGAGTTAGGTTGCATAGGTCTTAGGAGTAATATGGAAATTTCAATTACCAATTAAGGATGAAGAAGTTGTGATTTGGGTGCGAATTATGAGTTAATTGAGCCTTAGGGATTTCCTAAAATTTTCTCGTGTTGGGAGTTAACTATTAATATTGGGAAACAATGATTTGGAGTTTAAAGGGGAGTGTGAGTTCATCTTGATTAATGCACAATTGAGGTAAGGAAATGGAAAGCGGGAGATTGATAGGTTAGTTAAACTGATTTTAAAACATATTTAAATCCTTGAGATTGAACTAAACTTAAAAATAAGTGGAGTTAAAGGAATTTGAGTGGTGAAGTGAAATTAAGGGTTATATGGCTGAGTATGAGCGACAAAGACTTAGTAATATGGAGGCATAATATGAGAATTTGAGTCAAAGATGGCAATTTGTGAGGACTTGGGAACCTTTTGGGTTAAGTTGTAACTACTTGTGGTTATTGTGGCTAATAGGAGTTTTAGTTTCGAGTTCAATGTACTTCTTGAGTTAAAGAAAAACAAGCGTTCAAGTTTAGAAGAGGAGTGGAAAATTTGAGTATCAAGGGAGTATGTGTCTATATCAATTGATTGTGGCCTTGAAACAGAGTGAGATGAGAATTACGTGTATGGAAATAGGAGATTCTTGCTTGAATAGGATATGGATTAATATGAGTAAATGTAAGATACTTGGGTGAATCCTTGAGTTAAGGTGTTAGCTTGGAATGTTAAATCTTAATATAGAGATCCTTGACGTGTGAAGTGACTTGATTCTATAATTCTTAAAAGTTAATTTTGAAAAGAGTTCAAATGTTTACACAAAACAATACCTGAGTATGATTCTTGATAATTGCTTTTGAACTTAAAATATGTTCTAAAGAAGTAAAACTAATTTGACAAAGTAAATTTCAAAGGGTGGCATGTTGTGTCATGCCTTCTATGGTGTAAAACTACTTTGGGACTATGGTTTAAAACCAATTTTGATGAGTGATTGTGATCGCTTTGGTTTTGAACGGATTTTGGGCTAAGGATTATTTAGACCAGGAGGAATCAAGTGGTCGTGCGTAGCAGCACCACGAGGTCCTTGTGTATAAGGATTCCTATCAACCTGAGAGGTTGATTTTTTCCTGACGAGGAAAGTAGAGCCTTCTAAGAGTTTGACAAGAGATGGGTCCCGTGAGCCTAAATCAAGGGGTCATGCCCCACGTAAAAATGTCTCGGTGCTAGTTCAAGTCTAAAGCCTTAGAAAGAGATTTAGTTTCCAACCGAAAGTATTTGAAAGAAAGTGTAGGTGGTTTCACCACCTTGTTTAAAGTTGATTAAGTTCCCAAAAGTTTTGTTAACAATTGCAAATCGTGCTTTTGAATGATTGAAATGTTATGATCTTTAAGTCTGTAAAGAGTTGCAGGAGATTTCATTAAAAAGTTGCCGATTTGCATCACGTTATATTACTTTTACCAATTTCATTATTACCATTAGTATGAGTAAAGAATTTCCGTTTTAAGAGTATAAGATTCTCCATTGAGAGGATTAGTGCTCACCCCCACCCCTACACATCCGTCCGGATGCGAGATGGTTGTTTTACTCTTCCCTTTACTTGAAATGCTTGTTTTGGTTGAGGTCGTGACTGAAGCTTGGTTTTATATGCTTTATAGTTTAACATGTTGTACATATTGGGTTACTTATGTAAATACACAATAATTTACGAGTATAGTTGGATGTATGCGCAGAGACTCGGACTAGCAGATTTGATCGACCATGAATTTCCTATCACTAGCAATTTTGCTCTCAGCTGTTATAACTTAGTTCATAACCTAATTTGTCA
This sequence comes from Talinum fruticosum, assembly GCA_021018815.1. Classification (NCBI taxonomy): domain Eukaryota; kingdom Viridiplantae; phylum Streptophyta; class Magnoliopsida; order Caryophyllales; family Talinaceae; genus Talinum; species Talinum fruticosum. Next base: position 6,540,947 of record JAITYX010000012.1, read on the forward strand.
CTTGGATTGTAACTTCGTTTGGAGTTTGGTTTCTACGGTTGCGAATTTACTTTGGCGTGTGGCCGTTGAGTTATATACTCCGAGCGCGTGGCTCGTTAAGTTTTATTACAATTTTTATACGGGTTTTAAGGCTTTTACCCTAGTGGGAAAGGCCATATTACGACGGAACTCTATTGAATTTTTAGAAAATTTTAAAACCCGAACAGAAATCACCTTAATTAGCCTCGAGAGTTCTTTTTAAGGAACTCGATGATGTAATACTCCTAGGGTGGGAGCTGAAGTGTTACAGGCGATCTTCGGACGGGCGAAATGGAAGGGTTTTCCCTACATTTCATACCCTCACCCCGAATTCGATTCTTGGTTTAAAGACCGATGGATTCATTTTTAGCCACTTTTAGTCTTAGTTTTCCAATACTAAGATTGGAACAGACAAACTTTATTTTAGTTTTTGTTAGTTTTTATTTCCAAAACCGACTCGCGACGCCCTTTTAATTTATTTTTCTAGATCCGCTTCCTGCTCGTTTTTGATCGAGTAATAAAAAATAGGTTCGGATCTGCTAGCCGAGGCGAGGCCGAGGCCGATCTCCTCAGCTGTCGCCTCCGGCCGGCGCCGACCACCACCAGGTGCGGGTCGCCACCTACGCCAAGTGGTCAACGGGAGAGGCTTCGGTCCGGACTAGTGTTTTCAAACCGATCCGACCCTAAAGCCTCATAAGAGAAACGAAGCCCTAGTTTTATTTATTTTTCATTTAAGAAGTAATACCCGGGACTTCTATAAATAATTGCTAAAATGATATAATTAATAAATTCAACATTCAAACTTTGCCTAATTCACTTTAAATCATTTAATAAAATTTGGAAATCTTAATAAAAGATCAATCCCCACTTTCTAAACGCATCTTTTCAAAACCTTACTCATTTTCAAAACCCATTTCCCTCAAAAACCCTTACGCCAAAGGTATAACCATTCATGGGGAAGCTCCCACTAGATCGTACGCAGGCCCAACTAGGCTTGATTGCCCAAGGAAACAGTACCTCTTCCCTTGTAGCACGCGCTCTTGGATCAACCTGTTTGGTTCACCGTGATGCACCGAGGATTCGGGCCTTTTCTCCTGTCATGCCCCACACAAAGGACCAAATCCTCGAACTATGAGTCGCAATGTATCCTACTGTGTCTAAACCTCTTTAGCCATAAGTCCTTTGACTATTAGGTGGTCCCTTAAACTCATTTGCATGCTTAGATGTGTGTGTTTGTTTTAGATTTAATCTTATAATTCCGAGCCTCTAGGAATAGGTGAGGAGTGCTTGGTTGGCTCTTGTATAGGTTTAAATAAAACCCTTTAATAAATTCCCTAGAGTCGAGTCCATTATGTGCATTTGGCCAAAAGTCAAAATACCTTTTGTCCTACTAGGATTAAGTCCATTGTTTGCACTTCCGAGTCATACTAAAATCCTCTTTAGTGGTTTAGGTAGTCACCGCCGGTCGGTCCGAGAGGGTCTTACCAAAGTTCCCTCAATCTTTTGGTCAATTTTTACCTCATATTCTCATTTTCATTTTCATTTCTCATTTTGCATTAGGCAAAATAAATTACATCTCAATTAAGGTGAGTCCGCATTTTCTTTTTTTGCATTAGCCCAAATAAAATAATCTCATATTAGGTGAGTGCATTTTACGTTAGTCAAAATAAATTCGTCTCGGAATTAGGCGAGTTCATTTTATAGTTTTGCATTAGCCAAAGCAAATTCATTTTATATTAGGTAAATTCATTTTTGTATGCACATGTAGTAAAAGCAAAATCATTATAAGAATAGAAAAAATGCATTGTCATCCTGTGAGGATAGAAGCATCATTCTATTAATGATAAAATCATTCATAGTACATTAGCCAAATCATAAAATCATCCTAAACTACGTCATACAACATCGCATGCACTTCATTTTTTCGTTACATCCCTTATGTGCATCCTAATAAAACCATCCTTAGTCTCTTTGGGTCTTGCGCTTAAGTCCTTTCCTCCCAAAAGTGGTCTTCTGTCACATGGTCCTAAACCTCATCCTTTGAGTTACGGAATAGGGAAGTCTACAACAACTAAGTATCGTCGGAATTCGAGCTCTCAAATATTAGAATGCCTCACCAAAGAGTTTGGCACATCTTCTTTTCTTTCTACTCCACGATCTACACTCGCTGCAACAAGCTTCGGTACACACAACACCAGTTCAGTTGATGAAGTTGATAATGGAATATTAAGTGAATATAGCTTCTCGGACTTCAAGCTCAATAGAAATGATGATAAAGTAGTGTAATCTGAGCTCGGAATGATAGAGAACAAATGAACTAAGCCAACTCGGAATGGGTTAGCTCAAGAACTTGCTCGAGACCACTAAAGCACGGGAAGGAGAAGAGATACAACCAAGCTGAAACAGGTTGAAGAACCATGTGCTCAACCATCCAATCTAGTAAACCGGAGGATAGGTAAAGCTTTTAAATATGCATTTAGTCATCCACCTCGGAACATCATCTCGGACATCAACTCAAGGGTAAGAAATCATTCTTCTTTGCATAATAGACCAAATGTTAAGGGAGTCATCCATGTTCAACAATCACTACTTTGATCATAAGGGATTCACTTTAATCCCTAAAGGGAAGCTACAACTTAAGTTCACCATGCTTGACATCAAGTTTTGAGGTTCCAAGGATCCCCACCACCATGTTTGCAACTTCTTAGGAGCAATGACTCTTAAGAACATACTAGAAGACACTTACCACATCATCTTCCTATGGACTTTCGATAGTGATGTAATGAAGTGGTATAACGCGGTTGACCCATGGAAGATCACCAATTGGAAGGATTTGTGTAAGTAGTTCCTACATCAATCCTCATATAACACTCATCTACCTGTCACACTTAGAGACTTTGAGTTCATCAAACAACACGAGAAAGAAAGCTTTACAGACTTTTTCACCAAATGGAGGGCAAACGCCGCCCACAGGGTAGACGCGCCTTCGAGAAGGATCAAGTCGGAATAATTGTGAAGGACCTTTAGCTCTGCCTACAATCAGCACCTCAAATTCCTACCATTTATGAGTTTCTCGGTTTTAAAGATGTCAACATGCTGATAGAAGAAGAGGTGCCTATCAAGGCAATACGAGCAGTGGCTGCAGATGTCAATGCCCTTAACGGTATAATGACTACACTCCAATTGATACCACTTACGCTGAAGCCCTCGACTACCTGTTGTCTAAAGGGAAAATAGAATTTCCACCTGTAAGAGCGAGAATTAGAAACCGCAAAATAGTAAAAAAGCTGGGACGCCGAAAAATTCCGTAAATACCATCGTGCACGAGGACTCGATATCGAGCAATGGTGGACATTCAAGAACAAGTTGGAGAGTATGTTCCACAACTCTGTCTCCCTCGAGCCGTCCAAAACCCAAAATAATAAGAATCCCTTCAGCAATACTTTAGTTATATTCTCTTAACACCTTCCAGTTAGTGGGACCCATATGTCTTCATTCAAGACATCAATGAGTCCAAACCACTTCCTAGCTTGCTTCCCTAGACCCGAAGTCCATGGATTATGGGTGAGTGATGAAGAAGACGTATATAAAACGAAAGATGGCAATGATGGCAACTTCGGGAAGACCACTCTTAGAAGAAAAGACTTAGGGAGAACCAAAGAGTCCGAAATCTAATTCCTTACTAGATTTGGACGACATAATGCACTCGACATAATGCACTCGTGGGTCTATAAAAAGCGAGGAAGCCCCAAAAGGACCTGAGTTGCTAAAGAAGAAGACCCAATCTTAAAACAGTTTCAAAAACTCAAAGTTGATATCTTTATCTAGCAAGTCATATCTCGCTTCCCAAAAGCATAGGTAGGCCTTAATTGACGCACTTAGCAAAATAGAGGTCTCTCCTGAAACAACGCCTGAGCAAGTAGTAGGATTGTTTAATAATGGGGACGAGACCATGACCTTTGATAAGAAAGATCTCCTTGAAAAAGGCATTGCACAAAACAATGCCCTTTACTTGACTCTAACTTGCATTAATAAGTTCATCCCCTTAACCTTAGTAGATAACGAGATCTACTATGAATATCTATCCTTGGAGGACTCGCTAAAAGGTTAAGCATCAAAGAGCAACAAGTTTCTAAACAAATTGTTCATCTTCAAGCCTATGATAACTCTAAAAGAACAAGTTTGGGAATGGTGACTCCGCCAATTAATGTAGGACCACTAGTGAAGAACATTGACTTCCAAATCCTAGACATTCCAGCTATATTTAACCTTCTCTTAGGACGTCCTTGGTTATATGACCATCAAGTAGTGTCCTCTACACTACACTAGAAAGTCAAGATGATCATCAAAGATCAGGTCGTAACCATCAATGGAGATAATCTTTGTGCCACCATCACCAAAGAATCTATTATCGAAATTAAACACGATACTGATGATGAAGAGCTCTATGGCATTGACATTGTCATTGAGGATGAAACACCTTTTAACTTCCATCCTTCCGGTAACCCTAGTGTCTAGTCGATGTTAAAGAAAAAGGGTATTTCCCAAGTCTACCTTCGAGCGAGGAGGATATACCACCATATCTTTCCACCTCTTGAACCCACCAACAACTATAAGTTCACGCTAGGCTATCAACCTACTGCTAAGGAAATAGCCCAAGCCAAGTGGGTGATTCAAACTAGGAGGACTACACCATACACAGTCTATTCCATCAAACCCTTTCCTCGTACCCTAAACGAGGAAGTTTCTAAAAGAAGGGGACGACTTCCCTACTGCGGCTTTCTTGAGCCTTATTACCTCAAGGAAAAGGGAATCCTTGTACCTGGCTTAGAGGTCTTTAATGACTACTATATACTAGAAAAGGAGGCCTCCTACCTCCTCGAAGAGGGAAGTCCGCACGAAACTAGACCAATTTGGCTAGAAGCAATATCTTTGGTCTGCTGTTCGAACAGAGGGAATTTGGTTTCGGTATTGTCTCGAGCCATGTCGCACTCGCAGATTCGCTCCGTTTAGATTCATCACCAACGTCAACGCCGAAGGGTCCAAGCATATTAATTGGATCGATCCCGATAAGGGCTTAGAATTCTCTATTAGCTTAGGACAGACATCCCGTTCATTTGTTTAGCACTAGGGCTTTTATTTATGTTTCCATTTCAATTAGTTCATCTTCCAATTCTGTTATTTCCAATTCTACAATTTCTATTTCGAGTATGATCTACTCATTTCCTCATGCAATAAGATGAACCTTTCCACTTACTCCTTGCCTTCCGCTATTTTGAATTGTTTTGCCTCTAATGATGAATAAGAAATCCCTAAAGAATTAATAGAACCTATAGAATATCATGAAAATTGCTCACCAATAATAGAGGACAAAATTATCATCAAGTCCAAGGAAAGGGCAGGGCACTTACCTCGCCTTAGAAAATTCTTCGAAAGACTAAGAAAGTACAACACACACCTTAACTCTGAAAAGTGTGCCTTTAAAGTAACCTTAGCCAAACTATTACGCTATGTGGTCAGTCTTAGAGGAATCAAAGTTGATCCATCTAAGATCAAAGCTATCCAATAAATTCCGCCACCGAAGACGAGAGAAGGAGATACGAGGTTTCGTGGGACGTTTACGATGACATTAGTCAATTCATATCAAAACCGACTATGGTCTCGTGAACCCATTTTCAAGAAGTTGAAAAAAGCCTATTTGGGATGATGAGTGCAAAAATCATTCAATAAGGTTAAGGAATATCTAGCCAACCCTCCGAGTGTTAGTTCTACCCTAACCAGGGAAACCCTTACTCTTATACCTCGATACAACGAAACCGCAATGGGAGCCATGTTAGCTTAACGGGATGGAAAGGAAGAATATGCGGTATATTATCTAAACAAGAAATTCTTAGATTATGAGACTAGGTACATGCCTCTATAAAAGACATCGTTCGCTTTAGTCCGGGCTACCAAGAAGCTAAGGCACTAGATGTTAGCCCACACGGTACATGTGGTAGCACCAATAGATCACATTAAGTACATTCTTGAGCAACCGACCATCGGTAGCAAGATAGCTAGATGGACAGTCATGTTGTCATAGTTCGAGCTCGGGTATGTCCCTCAAAAGGCAATCAAAGGACGAGTAGTGTCGGAATTCCTAGCCGATCTACTTGTGACTGAATCACAACCTGAACACCTTGACTTTCCGGACAAAAATATCCTACAAGTAGAGATCGAAATGTTGACAATGTACTTTGATGGTGCTTACAGTAGACACCTAAAAGGTGTCATCCCCTTTTCTATTTTATTTATTTCTCGGCCCAATGATGAAATCTCGAGTCCTATTTGAGGATTTGGATCACTAACTGAATTTGATTGGTGTGACGAAAACCAGTAAAGCATAAAGAAACCCCGAGCACCAAATAAATAGCCTTTGCCTTGGGTCGAGTATAAATATCCCTTCTTGTTTCGGATCATCCAAGCCCGGGCCAAGCCTCCGGAGTCAACGGAGTCCGAGTGTCACATACGGGAAATTTCAAGCTCGGAATTATGCATTTCACTTTTGTCCAATTAGACATAAAGTCGAAGACCTCAAGACGACATTAGGAATTGCATTTCATGATCACAAGTATTAAAGTGATGTGTTTATGCTTCAAGACAGTCCGCCCGAAACTAAGAGCTTCTTCCCTCAAAACGTCACCATATGGTCGGCGCCCTCTACCTAGATATTTCAAGTGAAATGCCACGTTTTAGCATAGACACTCCCTTTTCGAGCATGAAATGGCATAAAACCCTAGGCATCTCTAGGTGGCCGGCGCCCCCACCCGGGTTTTATCCGGTTTTATCCTATTCTATCCGGTCTTATGACTTCAATATTGGCCCGATTTTTTTGCTTAGCTTAGGACGGCTGATGAAGAGTAACCCGAGGTCCTTTGTGAGCTACTCTCCTCCCTATAAATAAGGAGCTAGGGCTTTCATTTCAGTAATGACTCATCCCTCGGTGTCAAGCTACTAAAACCCGCCTAAGAGCTACTCGAATACTTCCTTTTGTACTCGATCTCTTGGTTTCTTTTCAGCCTATTCATATTATACTCCCTATTCAAACCAAATCCGAACCCGAAAACTCTACCATTCACCTTTTTACCTACCTACCTAGACTCAAAACTCAAAAAAAAAAAAAAAAACCTCTCTTTATTCACCACCATCGCATCACCATATCCGGATCCGAGATCCAAATCAGCGAGTGGGACAACCCGAGGGTATTGATTCGATCTTCACAAGGGCTTACTTATTTAGTTTATTTATCGCTTACGTATTGTGGTTTTGAGATCCAATTGCATTCAAATTCCTCCTCGCCCTATGCAATCCTTTAATTTCTCGCTTTCTTTTCTTTCCTCTTTTCCTTTCTTTCTGCTTCGCTTTCTTTATCATTTTTCTTTATTTTAGCCTTTATCACTTTCACTTATGTTTTGGTTTCTTTAACTTTACATTGCATGTTGTTTGTTTGTGTTTTGTGCAATATTTTAATTCACTACTTAAACTTGTAATGACCGTCTTTTGACAGAGCGAAACGGAAGGGCTTATCCCTACATTTTGTACCCTCGTTCCTCGGTCCCAATTCTCGGTTCAAAGCCCCTTGGAGGCATTTTTAACCTTTTTAATCTTAGTTTCTCCCATACTAATATTGGAAAGGTAAACTTTATTTTATTTTTATTAGTTTTTCTTTCCTAAAAACTTACTAGCGACTCCTATCTTTGCTTTATTTCTTCAATATTACTTCTCGTCTTTTCGATCGCAAGATGAGAAAAAGGATCCTGGATCTGCCAGCCGAGGCCGGGGCTGAGGCTGAGGCTTATTTCCTCAAACGTGGCTCCCGGCCGGTGTCGCCGACAGCCAGGTGCAGCTGCCGCTTGAACCGGGTGGACAACCGGTGAGGCTCAAATCCAAACCGATGTTTTCACACTAGTTTGGCCCTAATGCCTTACAACGAAATAAAAACCCTAATCTTATTTATTGTTCGATTAGAAAATAATATCTCATGACTTCGAAAATAATTTCGAAAATAAAATGATTAATAAAATCGCAACTCAATCTTATATAACTTGTTTTAACTTGATTTAATTAAATTCAAAAACCTTAATAAAAGGTTCATCCCCATATTTCAAAACCATCATCAAAACCCTAAATCGTTCTTTAAAATTTCTAAAACCCGATATTCATGGGGAAGTTTGGTCAGCCCAGTTGGCTATAGTTCCTACGAGTGGCGAATCCATTGGGGATAATCACTTATTAAAAGGGCAAAATTTGAAAATTTGAGTAGCGAGTTTTAATAATGTATTTGCATTAGGCATCCTGCGTTTAGCAAACCTTTGAACATAGTTTATTTCGTTGGTGGACCATTAGGTTTTTACCCCTTATTAAACACTTCTTGTAAGAGGTTCCTACTGCGACCCAAGTGGGCCCAACTAGGCTTGATTGCCAACGGAAGCGATACCTCTTCCCTCATAGCACGCGCTTTTGGTTTAGCGCGAGGCACCGAGGATTTAGCATTTTTTCTTGTCGTGCACCACATGGAAGACTAAATCCTCGGAGTATGAGTCACCATGTATCCTACCTAATCTTAACCTTCTTTTGACCATAGATCTTCGGCTATTTGGTGGCAACTTGTCTTCATTTGCATGCTTGGATGAGTGTAATTGTTTTTTATTTAATCATCTACTTGTGAGCCTTTAGGGCTTGGTAAGGAGTGCTAAATAATCCTTGCATGGGTGCAAAAATAAAATTTGATAATTATAAACCTTTTTGAGTTAGTCTAATTTCTGCATTTTAGCCAAAAGTCCAAAATTACCTTTCCTTCTTAGGTTGGTCCAATAATTGCATTCCTTTCATTTTTCATTTGGTCAAAAATAAATTTCATGTCAAATAGGTGAGTTCTTTTTGCATTAACCAAAAAATAAAAATCATTTCAATTAGTACATTTTGCATTCTTTTCATTTTTCATTTAGCCAAATTGAAATTAATCTCAAATTAGGTAAATCCAATCTTGCATTCCGTTTTGCATTAGCCAAAAATAATTCATCCCAATTACGGTGTTTATTCTTTTCATTTTGCATTAGCCGAAAATAAATTTCATCTCAAAATAGGTAAGTCCATTTTGCATTTAGCCAAAAATAAAAATTATCTCAAAATAGGTGAGTCCATTTTGTATTTACCCAAAAACAGAAATCATCTCAATTAAGATGAGTCCATTCAGTTAATTTTTGCATTAGCCAAAATAAATTTCATCTTAAATTAAGTGAGTCCATTCATTTCATTTTTGCATTAGCCAAAATAAAATCATCTCAATTAAGGTGAGTCTATTTTTATTGCATTTTTGCATTAGCTAAAAGTAAATTTCATCTCTAATTAGGAGAGTCTTTCATTCGCATTTAACCGAAGCCAAATTCATACCTAATTAGGATAGTTTTTTATTCGCATTAGGCAAAGTCAAATTCATCTCAAATAGATGAGTCTCTTATTTGGATTAGCCAAATTAAAATTCATCTCAAATAGGAGAGTCCATTTTGCATTAGCTAAATTAAATTTCATCCCTAATTAGGAGAGTCTTTAATTGCATTAGTCAAATTAAACTCATCTCAAATTATGTACATTCTTTATTTGCATCATTAGTCAAATTGAAGGGACCATTTTTTATCTTAGGATCGAGTCGTTCCTCGGGGTCAAGCACTTAAGCCCCATCTCCCTAGTTTTTTCCACAAGCCAATCCTAAGCACGTACTCTTTTGGGATACGGGATAGCTAATCCAACTCAAATCCGGAATCCTGGCTCAAATGGTTAGGAAAAAAGAAGTCTACTTCTACACCAGCTCAATCGACACCCGTACTTCCCATACCAATACGTACCATATCTTTACTAGTAACAACAGCGCGTCACCCGCAGACAAAGTACAACCTTCCTCAAAAATGGCCAACCAGTCGGAACAAACTCCCATTATGACCTGTTTAAGGAATCTGCTGCAAAATTGGAAGCTAAGATTGATGCTCGGGATAAGACGATTGAATCAATAGCAGAAACCCTCGGTCTCATACTTAAGGAACCGAGAGAATAAATCAAAAGCAGGAGGATCCCGCCTCGAACCTCAGCCCAAGCCTCAATCTGATCCGCGAGTACATTGAATAAAGAAGTTGTTGTGGGAATCATCAATGTTCAATCATTACTATCCGGCCTAGGGACTCACTTCAATCCCTAAAGGGAAGCTACCACTAAAAGTCATCATGCCTAACATCAAGTTCCATGGGGCTGAAAACCCTCATCACCATGTGAGGAACTTTGTAGGGGCAATGACTCTAAAGAATGTACCGAAAGACATATACCATGTCATGTTCCCATGGACGTTTGACACGGACGTCATGAAGTGGGACAATGCTCGTCAACGCACACAAGGTCACAAAATGGAAGGATCTTTGCCGGGAGTTCTTACACTAATACTCCTACAATACTCGACCTACTAGTCACTCTTCGAGATCTAGAGTTCATCAAGCAGGGAGATGATGAAAGCATCACCGACTTCCTCACTCGCTGGAGGGCAAAGGCTTCCTACATGGCTGATCGACCTTCTAAAAAGGATCGAGGTTAGAATCATCGTCAAGAACCCGCAACCTCGCATATCGGTAGCACTTGCAGTTCTTACCCCTCATGGACTTCAAAACACTTGGAGATGTCGGCGTGCTTATAGAAGTGGAGCGGACACCCACAACCAGCTAGAAGATCATTCGATGAGCCTACCACTCATTAAGGATGCTAATAAAGCTTGCTTTTCCCCTTTTCCATATCCATTGTATGTTTATTTCCTTTTCATATCTTCCAAAAATAAAATAATAAAAACCAAACCCAAATCATACTTATTTTTGAACTACAAAGGTCTAATTTCAGCTATAACGAATACGTAGGAAGCCTATGAGGTCCAGCCCCAATCCTAATCTTGATCCGAATTCCCATTTCCAATTTCTAAATTCAAAGCCACCTTGCCTTACTCGGAGGAGCAGAAGTTAATCAAGCAGCATGCTATTTTCATCTAGCAATAAACCGTCGGGATCGGGGTTCACTCGTCGCAGCATTACATCGCAGCTTAGAGCGGCCTACTTTTCTTTAAGCTTTACATTGGGGAGTGGGGGAAAAAGTGTAATTTTATCTCTGTCTTTTTAATTTTTTACATCATCTTAATAAAATACTGCATTTTTTTTGGAATAGAGTCTTGCATTCATCTCCTTTACATGATTCAAAACTCCTAAAAACACAAAAATTAAATAATAAAGCACCCTATAAGGAATTACTCAATCAAGCATCAAGCATCATAGCAGACATCGGAGAGGTCACTAGCACTGCCACCTTCAAAGGAATTCAACCAAGAATGTCGAAGCTAGTTAACTCTCCAACATTCAAGAAGAGCTAGACGCAAGCACCCAAGAAGAACGTGGGGGCTCATGATCAAAAGGATCATACAACTCTAAGAATACTCAATAGAAGACACAAATCATCTATCTTACAAAGGAGCTATTAGCACACAAACTAAAGGCCCTAATTTAAAATGAGGCACAAAACCTCATGGAACATCATATTTTCAAGCAGGTGCTCCCTAGATTTCAGGCCATCCAACGACCAAGTCTAGGCAAAAATTTCTACATGAAGATAAGCATTTGTCCCTATTTCGACAAAAGTGGATAGAAGTCAAGCTTTAGACCCTACACCGGTCATGGTTCGGACACCTCAATCGAGTCTCGGGCCCAACGGCGGTCAAGGTTAAGACACACTCTAGTTGAGTCTTAGACCAAACAGCGGTCAAGGTTCGAAGTCCTTGGTCAAGTCTCGGACCCGGGAGCGATCAAGATTTAGACAATCCCATTCGAGCTTCGGGCCCAATAGTGGTCAAGGTTCGGACACACTCCGGTCGAGTCTCGGGCCCAACAACGGTCAAGGGTCGGACAAACCCCGTCGGGCTCCGGGCCTAACCATGGTCAAGGTTCAAACGTCCCTCAATTAAACATCGGGCCCAACAACGGTCAAGGTTTACACATAACGCCAAGACTTTAGGACCACTCTACGGTCAAGTCAAGGAACCACATTTGGAATGTGATCTCGGTTACAAATCATCTTCGAGTAACACTTGAAACTATTTATATTTGATTATTAGCTAACAAAATTGTTAGTGCGGAAAGTTTCAGCCAAGCTTCGGATCAAGAACGGTCAAGTTTAGGCCCCTCATCCGAGCTTCGGGACATTGATCAAGATAAGCTCAAGATACCCAGATCGAATTTCGGATCCAAGAAGTAGTCAAGTTCGGGCCCCTAGCTGGACTTCGGACTTTACTACTCGAGTCAAGTTTAAGCTCCCTATCAAGCTTTAGACTAAAAACGAGTTAGGTTTCGGTACACCAATCGGAACTTCAAGTCTTTAAGTAACCGGTTCAGGAATCAATAACCTGGACTTTAGACTCCTCTAGTCAAGTCTACGCCCTCTATTAGAGTTCAATTCAAAAGGTACCTAATTTCATATGCATCAATTCACTCGGATTACGAAGCAACACCAGTATCGAGTAAGTACCTTTTAGTGTCTACTTTTACCTTCGTCTTTCGGACTCGTTCAAAGTGGGGTTAATCGTAGACACCTAAAAGGTGTCATCCCCTTTTCTATTTTATTTATTTTTGGCCCGATGATGAAATCCCATGTCCTATTTGAGGATTTAGATCGGAGATTGAATTTGATTGGTGCAACAAAAGCCAACAAACAACAAAAACCCCCAAGCACTACATAAATAGCATTTGCCTTCGGTTGGTCCAAAAATCCCTTTTGTTTTAGATGATCCAAACTCTAGCCAAGTCTCCGGAGTCAATGGAGTCTAGTGCCGCGTACGGGAAATTCCAGGCTCAAAATTCTACATTTCACTTTTGTCCAATCAAACACAGAGTTGAAAACCTTAAGATGACGTTAGATGTTGTATTTCATGATCACAAGTATCAAAGTGTTGCGTTTAAGCTTTAAGACAGGTTCGCTTGAGACTAGGAGCTTCCTCCCTCAAAACGACACCTGTATGGTCAGCACCCCCTACTAGGATATTTCAAGTGAAACGCCGCGTTTTAGCCTCGGAGACTCCCTTTTCAACACGAAAGGGCCAAAACCCAAAGCATCCTCGGGTGGTCGACCCCCCCACCGGGGTTCTATCCGGTTGTATCCTATTCTATCCGGTATTATCACTTCCGTATTGGCCTGGTTTTTTCTACTTAGCTTTGGACGGTTGGCCAAGAGTAACCCTAGGTCATTTGTGACCTATTCTCGTCCCTATAAATAGAGAGCTAGGGCTCGATTTCAATAATGGCTCATCCCTCAACGTCACGCTGCTGAAATGTGCCTACGAGCTACTCGAATACTCCCTTTTATATTATGATCTCTTGGTCTCTTTTCAGCTTACTCATATTCTACTCCCTATTCAAACCACATCCGAACCTAAAAACTCCATCATTCACCTTTCTACCCGCTTACCTACACTCAAAACTCACAAAAATCTTCTCTCTATTCACCACTGTCGCATCACCGGATCCGGATCCGAGATCCGGATCAAGCAATCGGGACAACTCGAGGGGATTGATTAGATCTTCACAATGGTTTACTTATTTATTTTACTTATCGCTTTCCATATTGTAGTTTCGAGAGGTAATCGCATTTAAATTCCTCCTCGTCCGATGTAATCCTTTAATTTCTCTATTTCTTTTCTTACCGCTTTTCTTTTCTTTTCGCTTCTTCTTTCTTTATCGTTTTTGTTTATTTTTTCCACTGTCGCTTTCATTTATGTTTTGGGTGCTTTAACTTTATATCGCATGTTGTTTGCTTGTACTTTGTGGATTATTTTTATTCACTATACAAACTAGTAATGGTCGTCGTTCAACGGGTGGAATGAAAAGGCTTATCTCTACAATTCATACCCTTGCCCCTGAATTCAATTCTTGGTTTAAAGACCGATGGAGTCATTTTTAACCGTTTCGGTCTTAGTTTCTCCCATACTAAGATTGGAAAGGTAAACCTTATTTTGTTTTTGGTTAGTTTTTCTTTCCTCAAAACCGACCGGCAACTCCTATCTTTTCTTTATTTCTTCAATATTGCTTCTCAGCCTTTTTTACTACATGATATACAAAAAAAGGATTCTCGGATCTACCAGCCAGGTTTGGGGCCGAGGCTGATTTCCTCGATCGTGGCTCCCCGGCTGGCGCCGCCGATTGCCAAGTGCGGTGAAGGTTTGCTCAGTGAGAGGCTAAGTCACCCTAGAGGGAGGGTGAATAGGGTGATGAAGGAATTTGCTTGAATTTAAAATAGATATGAATATGAGGTGAGGGAGAGTCAAGGACGAACTCGGAAAAGTGCTAACTCGTAATTCGGTGAAGAGTGAAGAAACAGATTAAGCGAGAACTTTGAAACAATTTAAGTCTAAAATGCACTCGGAAAAGTAATAACTCGGAATATACATGGAAACCCTCCTGGGCGGAAAACCACGGACCATGCTAATCCAAGCACGAAGTCAAATCCACTATTTTGAGTCCACAAAATACGGTAGATTGACTCAACCCGAGTTGTTCCCTTGGACAACTCCTTACAAGTTTTTCCTAAACTCGAAATTACCTTATCCGATCTAGTACTTCCTAACTGAGATCACCCTTACAGTTAGGGACAACCGAGCTGAGTTAACCCTTACAGCTTAGTCAAGGGACCTTACTTAGAGAGTAAGAAAGAGAGTGTTTGTAATCGAGTACAAGACCTTACAACTTAGAGAAATAATAAATATAGAATTGGAGTTCTACGTAGAAGATTGAGAATGAATACAATGACTTTTTCTCAAGTCTGTGTATTAACAGTTGGTTCAAGCAATCTTCAAGTCTTGGAAGTTGGCTTCTATTTATAGATGACCAAGCAACTTAGCCGTTGTGTCCATCTTCCGACTAAAAGTCCCTTGTGACCGTTGTAAAGGATTTTCCGAGTAACGTAGAAAATATCCATTGAGATATGAACGTTGGGCAATGGTTTTTGACTCCTTTGGAAGTTCCAAAATCACTGGTGGTGTCTTTAAAAATAACGTGAAAACCATCGTTGAGCTTGGTGTTGCAGTTTTCCGGTTTGGAAACAGACAACTCGACACGATGTCCGGGGCTAGGTCAAAGGTGGAAAAAGCCTTGTCTCGCTGGTGATTTGACGTTTTGAAGCCGGTTACTTTTGCAATTCAAAAATAGGATAGCCTCGTTTGAATAACCTACAAAAGTAAATCAATTTGGTTCTCAAAGTATAAAATACTTTGGTCCAAGATTAGACATAGATAATAACATAATTAAGATAATTAAATGACTAATTATATGAGTCGGAAAAGGAATGGAATTTTTGAGTCTAATATCCATGATATTCAAAATTCCATCCGAGTCGATCTAAAAGAGAATCAAGTTAGATAAAGAATATCGAGTGAACAAACTTGATCTAGACTAGACAAAGTTCAAAAAAATATGTCGACTTAGAAGAATGAATTAACAAGGTAATTCTTGGAACATGAAGTTAGACCTAAGTTTATGTACGTGGAATAAAGAGTTTGAACATGCAATATTCCTAAGAGTTAAGTGACTCAGAATTGAGTAAGAAGAGGCATGTAGACGTAAGCTTTTTGAGTCGATCGATCGATCGGAATCAATCGGAAACATATAGAGTAGATTCTATAACACTCGAGATAGAATGCTATATCACTCGGAAAAGTTTCTAAGGCACATGGAATGGCTTGGAATCAAAACTCTATAGGAGAAGAAGTCTAATACCTGATTCCTCGATGGAACTCGGAAAAGAGTAAGTATATAGTTTGAGTTTTCTTGCAGGTTGCCGCCTTCACCGGGTGGTCATCCGATGAGGTTGGGGTCCAAGCCGGTGTTTTCGCACCGGTTTGGCCCTAAAGCATTATGGTAGAAACGGAAACCCTAATCTTATTTATCATTCGGTTAGGAAATAATATCCTAGGACTTCGAAATAATTTCTAAAATAAAATGATTAATAAAACCGCCATTCAATCCGATTTAACTCGTTTTAACTTGATGTAATAAAATTCGGAAAGCTTAATAAGAGGTTCATCCCCACATTTGAAAAACCATCTTCAAAACCCTAAATCATTCTTTAAAATTTCTAAAACCCGACATTCATAGGGAACCTCGATCAACCCCACGAGTCCTGGTTCCTATAGCTTCCAATCAAAAGGGTTTTGGAGTAGGGATCCTTCTAGTCTCACTCGAGGAGCACATACTCGCATTCCAGTCAAGTTGGATTTTGAGGTCATCAATAATGTTGTAGAATACGAAGATGCATCATAGGGAGAACATTAAGGTTTTTAGTGACTCCGGTTTGATCATTAATTAGATTTCACTAAAGTGGAAGGTATGTAGTGAAGCCTTGGCACCCTACCAAGTACATCTATTGAATTAGCAAAACACTTTGAGATTACATCATATACCTACCTTCCTAGGATTTTCGTGGATGCTTTAGCTAAATTAAAATCCATGATTAATATCCCTAGTGGCATTCATTAAATGCCCGTTCATATAGAACGACAGAGTCAACCTACGCATATATACACACTAGAATTGTCTAGTTTTGACCAAACCAATTGGTACCTTGACATATATCAATATCTAAAAAACACGAATACCCACCGAACTCCCACACCTAGAGCCCAACGAGCCATCCGTATGTTAGTAGCTTAATTCTTCATCAACCAAGGATAGTTGTACAAGAAAACTAACATAAGAATTAGCTTACTTTGTGTTAATCAACATGAAGCGAGCATATCATGACCGATAATCATGGTGGGGAATGTGGGCCCCATATGAATCGAAGAATGTTGGTTCGAAACTCCAAAGGTTAGGATACTACTGGTCAACCGTGGAAGCAGATCGCCATGAATTTATTAAGAAATTTCACAAGTGTCGGTGTATGCAAACTTGCAGCACCAACCACCTTCCTTTTAACAACACTTCCATCACCCTGGCCATTCTCTCGTTTGGGGAATTGACATCATCGGTAAAGTGACCCCTAAAGGAACTGGTTGTCACGAATTTGTGTTAGTAGCAATTGACTACTTTACAAAATGGGTAGAAGCAGCCTCCTATGCAACATTAACGGCGAAGCATGTGGGAAAGTTCATCATTTGGAATATCATCTCGTCGATATAGGGTACCCCATGAACTAATTAGTGACCATGGTAGTCACTTCAAGAAGGAAGTAGCAGATTTACTAGACAAATACAAGATTAAACATCACAAATCTTCCCCCTATCTCCCTTACACCAACGGAGCAATGGAGGCCACCAATAAAAATATTCGCAAGATAATGAGGAAAATGGCTATCAATTATAAGGATTATCCCGACAAGTTGCCCTTCCCTTTATGGGGCTAGCGGACCTCCATCGGAACCTCCAAAAGAGCAACGCCCTACTCCCTAGTGTATGGCATGGAAGCAGTCCTTCTAATAAAACTCGTCATTCCTTCATTACATATCATTATAAAGAGTCAAATTTCTGAAGCGAGAATGGGCTAACGCATGCTATAAAGAGTTAGTGTTGCTGGATGAAAGGCGCTTGAATGCCTTACATAATGTCCAAATATACTAGACACGTATATCAAGGGAATTTAAGAAGAAAGTGAAGCCTTGTAATCTGTAGGTTGGGGATTTCGTCCTTAAGGAGATTAGAGCACCAATTCAAGACCCTCGAGGAAAGTTTAGGCTTAACTAGCAAGGCCTATTTGTACTTAGTCAAATACTCGTCGGGATGAGCAATTAAATTAACCGATTTGGATGGTGAAGAGGTTTTTCAGGATACAAATTGGATCAACTTAAGAAATACTAGGTTTAACATGATACTAAGTAATCTTTATAATAGGCTAAGCCTGGCCCAACTAGGCTGGGGTATAGGCGGCGTTGGCCACCGTCCGGACAGCGGTGAGCTGGCTGGGCCAAGCAACCCTCTAGCCATATTTTGTATTTAACTGTTATTTTTACGGTCCAATTAAACGGTCTCCTTCATTAACTAATTCTTTAATTCTATGTTGGCGGTCCAATTATACGGTCCAAGTTTATTATTTATTTCCCTTGGTGAGTGATAAAATAAATGAATCATAAAACTTACTTTTATTAATAAAAGGGAAGCCTACTACTTACCTGAATAGATAGCTAATATAATGGAGATAAAACAAGCATACTATTTTGAAAAATAAATTGTTTCAAAAGGCAAAACTAAAATTTCTTAAATTTTATTTCTTCCTAAAAATTTCAGCCCTAGTCGATCTTTACTTTCTTCCCCTTCGGATCACTAGACTTAGCTGCATCCTCCTGAGTGCGTTTCTTCGGTTCTTCGATCTTGCGGGCCCTCCTCTCTTCAACTTCTTTAGCCTCAGCTTCTCTTCTACTGGCTCGTTGCTTAATTTGGGGGTTTATTTCACGAATCGAAGTGGTGTCTGCAGCAGGAAAGCTCCTCTAGGATCTCGTTCTCAAGTCCTCGGTGCCTTGCGACGCTTGTAGTCTACTTTTGTTATCCACTCTAGATAATGTTCGAGATACTTGCAGTAGTTCGATTGTCTACGGGTTTCACCAACTTCGGTAGGTTCATCCAATAATGTAACCATGTCAAAACCCGCTTTAAGCTACCAAAACTTGCAAATAACTCAAAAGTAGCGAGCCAAACACAATCCAAATAAGGGATTACCTATTCCCGTCCCATTTCTCGCAATACACAGTCAAGGAAGTAGTACGTCTTGGTTTTCGGACCCAACGAAACATACAAAAGGATTACTGCTCCATGTGTATCCTAAATTGGGACATTTTCTAGTGCTTAATGTACCATTCAATGCGATTATCGGTTCGAATGAGGCCTCCTGCCAAGAAGCGGGATGATCGGTAATGACACTTTGCGTTTCCGTTGACAAAATTGCGTAGCCGGTATAAGTCCACATCTGCATGAGCTCGCATCGATTGAAGGTGTTCCATCAACCCGATCCGCATACAATAGATAGAAAAATTATTTAGAGTCCTGCGCGGCCAAATTCATCCTTACTTACGACCCAATAGGAGCAAAATAAAAAACGACGAAAATGAAAACCCCGAGGCTTTCGGCAAAACTCGAGGCTTTTCAGCCTTGTCGGCTCCGGACCGCCACCTTTTGGCCGGCCCCGCCTATCTTGCCTCGTCGTTTTGTTCTCTCGATGTTATTTTCCGCTACCTGCAATAATAAGGGGCTGCCAGCGAAGTCCTCGTCCGAATTTGCTTCGACCCTGTCCAACCCTATGATAGTCTCAGCAGCGATAAGCGGAGTTAGGCGAGCAGTGATCCTCTAGCCGCTCAACAAAACTTAGCAATGTAGCTAGAGCCATATCCTTATGACCTCCTATTATTAAGAAACCACCTATTAGGCGAGATGATTATAGCTCGACATCTCCGAATATGGGCAGGCCCCGAAGAGTACATCGGGCAATAATGCTTCAACGAGGTTCATTAAATGCACCTCGTCCCTAAGAAGAATCCAACTCAGATTCGTATTGGTTAGCTTAAACAGGTGCTTGTAGGTTTCATGTATATTGGTGGAAGACTTCGACATCATAGGTGTAGTACGACGTTGAATGCCCGGAATGGCATCAAACTCTTCAAGAAGGGGACACAATTCCTTATCTCTAAATCTAAAAACATCATAATATGGATCCCAAAAGGCCACAACAGTCCTTAGGAAAGTCCAATAGACTTTTACCTGTTGAATGCTCGAATAAGGTATTGAGTCTATAGTGGGACAATCCTACCCTATCAACATCTGTCATCTCGTGCATCCAATGAAACAATTCAATCATGTAGTTCATCTTTAAAGTGAAAAAGAAAATTCAAGGCACTAAGGCAATTTCTTAGGTACTTGTTTTTCCGAAGCAATTGTAGAAGAAGGTTTACAAGGTGTAATTTTCGGTAACCAGCCGCAGGTTCAATTTATAGCAGTCTCCGGGCTCGGATTCCTACCACGCCACACCACCGTTGAAGACACCAGAGCCCTCGGTCACCTAGTTAGCCGGTGCCAGCTAGGCCGACCGGCTCGATTTCTTCTTCGACCCGAGCACTCCTTGGGCCATGTCTTATTTCCGCTTCATGCCTACTTCGGCAAAACCTTATTATTTTGGACCTCGCACTTACAATTTCCTATTTTCCATTTTATTATTTTCTTTTAGGGGAATGAGGGCTAGTGTAAAATTTTTGTTTCGATTTGTCATTGCAATTTTCCTTAGAATTTTTCACATCATATTAATAAAAGAAAGCACTCTTATAATTGCGTCTTTACACTCATCCCATTTTCATAGAGTCATAATACTACAAAAACTAAATATTAACAAAAGAACTCTACAAAGAGTTGATTAATCTTCAATATCGGAGGAATCATCAAAGAGTTAGTTGCTGAAATCCTCCAAGATAGATGTGAAAAATTGTTCGTCCCCACCAACTTGTGAAGAGCTAACCCCATAGTCCTAAGGAGATTGAAAGGCTCTATGAGAAGGCCCGCTATAAGACCTCCGATGGAAATCAAATGGGTTACCGTGACGTTCAAGTGCTTGGAGAGGCATGATGTCCACACAATCCTCTCGAAAAGTCGGGCCCAAGCACCGGAAGAACTAGGCCCGGATACGGATGTGCTAGGCCTTGCTTCGAAGCACTACAATGGTGTGCACGTCGTGTAGAGCGTCGGGAAGTACTCACTCCATTCGTACCACCAGATACCGATTGCTGGCTAAATGGGTGCGTTTGAGTCCCCGAACCACCGAGGAAGCCTCCCGATGAAGACGATCTAGATCGATGACCCTACAAAAATAATAGAGATATTAGCACATTTACTAAAAGCTCAGTAAAGTTAGCACTTGCACTAACTAAGACTCACCCAAAATGTTTGGAAGGTTTTCCAATGAATAAATCTCGGATGCCTCTAAGGGCATATTGGAACGTGATAGACATAATTTGAGACTACTCCCGATCGTATCTGTAAGATTTATTATGATTAAAAAGACACTTTTAGCATGTAACTAAAAGTAAAAGGCATAAAACTCTTACCCTTGCCAGCTTTTAAGGAGAGGATGCCCCACATACTCCTCTTCGAGAATTTCTGGAATTCTCATGGAACGTGGGGATTCCTCGGGTTGGGACACATCAACATCAAGACTTGGGATATGGATATCCTCTAGGAAAAGCTATAAAAGATGAAGTTAATTTCCACACAAGAGATTCAACTACACACAAAAAAAGAAAGAGATGAAGGCTCACCAATCGGATCATAATCCGCCCTAAGTGATAACCATAGGATGAATGCATGTTTACAAATTGGGTATAAGGGTACCGTGTAGTTGCTTCCTCCTGTTCTTATGTAGTAAGGGACCGAAAATAAAACATAGTTTGTGGTGGATCATAAGGAACGAACAGAGACCATGTGTTATAACGGATTGAGGCATGATCTGTTCACCAAGATACGAACAAAACTCGAAAGAACCTTCAAGAAAGATCATGCTCGACTCAATCCTCGTGCAACACCTACACTAGGAAGGAGTTAAAGTTGGGGCCCACAGATGGAAGTTGGCCTGCACACTTAAGACCCATAAAGAGATAAGCAAAAATGGCAAAAATTGGGCAGCAAATGCTCGGCTTTCGGCGCGGCGGCCACCACGGCCATGCCCACGTGCCCACCACAGGTCGTGGGTTGGGGTAGCAGATCGGACGAGTGAGGAAGAAAATTTTCTCGGGCATATTTTCACTTAAATTTAAAGCTTGAAAGTAACATACTAAAGCCACACGGTTGAGGGCAGAGCTTAAGAAGCCAAGGTCATGAGCTTTGGGTCGTTGAAGGTCGACCTTGGCCCATGATACCGAAGCCGGGAATGAAGGATGATTTCTTAAATCGGGTGAAAGGTAGAGAAAATACTCATATAACCACTCTGCTGCAGTTTAGCAAGACAAGCGAGACATTATCCATGCAAGATAAAATGTTTCGGTTATAAAACAAGAAGTGGAGCATACCTTGATGATCTTCCCAAAGCTGCACAAGGGAAGATAGTTTGTCAAATCCCTCTCGGCCTTTGTATGCCTCACACCGAAGCATAAACCCTTTATGAGGCAAGTATAAGCGAGTGACCCCGGTTAAGGTCTCTAACCTTATCTAAGTCCACTAAGTTCACAAAATAGTGAACATGTACCTTTGAAGCTTGGTCGGAGAAGATCGATGTGCTTAGCAAGAGAGCAAGCACGACCCGAACTTGTTGTCTGTGGGGTATGTTGAGCCCAAAACTCAACATTCTCAAAGGCCTCGAAAAGAAGAGTATACTTAAAGTAATTTTCCTGGAAAACTTACTAGCCACGGGACCAAAGAGGTGAAGCAAATGGTCATAGTTTGTGTACAAATTTTGGTCATAGACTAGAGGCTCCCCGAGAAGCCCAAGCTCGAGAGGATGGTAAAGTCAAAAGGAGTAATAGTCATCTCCCCAAAAGGAAGATGAAACATGTTAGTATTGTCCTAAAAGCGCTCACTAATGGCTCAAATGGAATCACGCTCTTTCTTATCACATAAATGGTTTAAAGCAATATAAGGGGAACCAAACCCGGCGCCATTCATGATGTCCTCAGGAGGGTAGTTCCTTTCTCTAAACGTCTCCATGAATTTAGGGATAGCCCCGCTACTCCGAATGGAACCGTTCTACAAAATGAAAATACAACAAGAGTTAATAGAAGTATTATTCCAAATGAACAATGAAGGAAGTTTAAGCCAACAAGCTTATCAAATGAGAAATGGCAAGTGAAGACACATGGTTCTCGGCTTCCACCAAGAGGTCATTAAGGCTCCATTCGTCGTGAGGATGCCATTCTCTTTCCAAGAAATTGTCATGAGCTAATTTGTCGACTCTTGTCCTTCCAATGGCATGAGCTCTTCTTCTAGACATATTTGAATAGTTGTGTTTGTGAAAACCAACTAGTTTTCCCAAGATAAGAGGGAGCAAAACTAGATGCAAGACTAGAGCAAAGCAAGAGCAAGCAAGAAGAAGTAAAAAGACGAGTAAGTGAAGTGTGTGACATGAACACACTAACCCCTCCTTTTATAGGCAAACTCGACCATAGCATGACAAGCACACAAGACAAAATTCAAAGGAATCTAGCAGCACGCCAGGATAAGGTTGGCCCGCGCTGGCCACAAGGTATGATGGCATCCCATCGGCAGTAGCTTTGCAGCCCTAGCTAGTGCTTAGCTTGTGAAGTCTAATCAGGTGTGGCAAGTGGGTTCTTAAAATCATGTACATACAAGTGGATTCTTGGACCCACCAAGCATTTTCG
Source organism: Talinum fruticosum (assembly GCA_021018815.1). Lineage (NCBI taxonomy): Eukaryota > Viridiplantae > Streptophyta > Magnoliopsida > Caryophyllales > Talinaceae > Talinum > Talinum fruticosum. The sequence goes on from JAITYX010000012.1 coordinate 6,564,347, forward strand.
GATCGGCTTTTATGTTTGTTTTCCATCGAATCATTCAGGTAAAATATTGAACTTTGGTAAATATGATTATCCGATAACAAGCATGTTAGTACAGACAAATTATTAGGTCAAGCTTCAAATCAAAGAACGATCGAAGTTTCAGCATAAAAATTCACCGAGCTTTAGGCTCGATCCGGTTCAATCAAAATTTTGGTTCGGTTTTTATGATTTTCCCAATCGCTTTTCGCCTATTTTAGACAACTGCTTAAGCTAAAACCCTAGGTCATTTGTGACCTAATCATTCCCTATAAATAGAGAGCTTAGACTCTCATTTTCATATGGCTTTTTCCTATGCGTTATGTCGTAGAAGTCTATAGACACCTAAAAAGTGTCGTCCCTTATCTCTTTATTTTTGTATTTTATTCTATTGGCCCGATGATGATAATATCGAGTCTTGTTTGTGGATTCGGATCTCGGACTATGATCTATTGGTGTGACATAAACCAATGAACGACAAAAAACCCCCAACACAACATAAACGACCTTTTGCCATGCGTCGGTCCACAAATCCTCTTTCTTTCGGACCATCCAAGAACCGAACCGACCCTTTAGAGATTGTGCAGTCCGATGTTGTGTGCCAAGAAATTCCAAGTTCAGAGTATTGCATTCTACTTTTGTTTAAATCATACAAGGAGTGAAGACCTAAAAAGGCGTTAAAGTGTTGCATTTCATGATCGGGAGCGTCAAAGTACTATGTTTAAGCTTCACAACACAGTCCACACGAGACTAGAAGCTTCCCCCTCAAAACGACGCTGTGACCAATGTCTTCCTTCTAGAAGCATTAAGTGGAACGCTGCGTTTTGGCTTGGAGAGTCCTTTGGAGACACATTAGGGCACGAAACCTTAGGGGTGGCCAGTTGGCGGCGCCGCCAACCGGATTCTATCCCGTTTTATCTCTTTCCGATCTGTTTCTATCTCTTAAGATTTGCCCGATTTATTTTAGCTGCTTGGACAGCTAATTAAAGGCAAACCCTAGGTCATTTATGACCTAGTTTCTCTCCTATAAATAGAGAGCCTTGGCTCTTATTCGACATGGCTTCTTCCCTTAGCATCACGATGCAGAAAACTAACCAGAATACTCTCATCTAAACGTTACTTTGCCAAAATTGATCTTGAACATTCATCTTCTCTACTTACTACCGTTGAATCCGTGGAAAGAGGTAAACAATATTCAGTTATTCTGATCTCTCGGGCACTCATTCAACTAATCATTACCACGCCCTATACAAATATCTCACAAAACCAAGCCCTTTTCTTTTGTTTGTCACCGTTGTATCGAGAGATCCAGTGTAGAGATCCAAATCGGCAAGGTGGGACAACCTCGAGGGGAATCATTTAGCCTTCGAATGGTTTATTTATTTACATGCTTTTATTGCCTTCCGTATTGTGGTTTAAGAGATGTAATCGCTTCTTTAAATTCGTCCCCGACCGATGTAATTCTTTTACTTCTCGCTTTTCTTTCCTTTATCGCGTTCTTTAGTGCTTTCTTTATCACTTTATCTATTATGTTTGGTTGCTTTTATTTATTGTTGTAATATGTTGTATGCTTGTTTGTTTTACATCATTTAAATCTACTACTCGAATTAGTAATGGTTGTCTTCGGACGTGCGAACGAAGGGTTTTCCATACGTTTCGTACCCTCGCACCCGAATCCGATTCTCGGTTTAAAGACCGATGGAGTCATTTTAACCTTTTTTGTCTTGGTTTTCCCACACTAAGATCGGAGAGCAAATCTTTATTTCTTTTATTTTTGTTAGTTTTTCTTTCCTAAAAAACTGATCGGTGACTCCCTTATTTTATGTTTTGTTCTATTTAAATTTGCATCTCGGTGTTTTCCGGTTGTAGGGATAGTAAGAATAGGTTTTGGATCCGCCAAACAGGGCAAAGGCCGAGGCTGATTTTGTCGGCCCGCCTCTGCGGCGCCGCCCTAAAGCCTCATGGAAGGATCAAAACACTAATTTTAATTATTCCTGAATTAGAAAATAAGATCCGAGAGAATTATAAAAATAATTACTAAAACAAAATAATTAATAAAACCGCCATTCAAACTTTGACCAATCAGATTTGATAAAATTCGAAAATCTTATTAAAAAGGTTCATCCCCACATTCCAAAATCGACTTTTAAAACAATCTTGAAAATCAATCTCAAAAAGAGACTCAACACAAGTGGGGACGCTCGGCGGGCCCCGGTCGGCCGTGGTTTCTACAGATGGCGACTTCACTGGGGATAAACGTTTTATTAAGAGGGCGAAACTTGAAAATTTGAGTAGTGTCTTTTAATGATGTGCTTGCATTAGGCATGCCGCATTTAGCAACCTTTGAACTAGTTTAAATATTGTTTTGGACCTTAGGAAAACTTTATTGTACCCTTTGTTTACCCTTTCCGGAGAGAGGCTCCCACTTGGATCCTTTAGGCGGGGCCAACTAGGCCTCATTGCCCGAGGAAATGGTACCTCCTCCCTTATAGCACGCACTCTTAGGCTAAACCTTTTGGGTCACCGAGAGGCACCGAGAATTCTAGCTGATATCTTTATCCATGCAACCCATGGGGACCAAATTCTCGGAGTACGTGTCACCATGTATCCAAACTCTTGAACTCTTTGGCTATAGAACTTTTTGGACTTTTAGGTGTCACCCGGACTTCATTTGTATGCTTGAATAAGTGTGTGTGTTTTAGATTTAATCGGTTCGTGAGCCTTTAGGGATAGGTGAGGAGTGTTGACAAGACCCATGGATGGGTGAAAATAAAACACTTCAATGAATTTCCTAGAGTTAGTCCATTATATGCATTTAGCCAAAAAGTAAAAATTCCTTCTCCTATTAGGGTTGGTCCATTGTTTGCACTTCCATGTCATTCCAAAAAATTTCTTTTAGTAGTCTAAGTAGTCTTTACTTGTGAAAGGGTCTTACCGAAAGTCCCCTTGTCTTATTATTTAGTCTTTTTTTTTCTTTCTCATTCTCATTTCACATTTGCATTAGCCAAATAAAATCATCTCATATTAGGTGGTTTGCACTAGCCAAATAAATTCATCTCATATTAGATGAGTCCATTTGTATTAGCCAAATAAAATCATTTCATATTAAGGTAAGTTGTTTTGCATTTAGAGTTCATCTTCCGCTAGGTGAGCTCGTTCTTTTCGATTGCATGTAGTCCAAAATTCATCTCAAATAGGGAAATGTATTATCATATAGAAAGCATCTTTTCCTTAAGGATCATCCATCTATTAGATTATCATTTCAATTAGGTCATGCATCATATCATCATTGCATTCTTTATGTGCATCCAAATAAAAAGCATCCTTAGTTTCTCCAGGTCCGGCGCTTAAGTCCCTTCCTCCCAAAAGTGATCTTTTCTCACATGGTCCTAAACCTCATCGATTGGATTGCAGAATAGAGAAGTCTACGGAACCGTGTATAGTCGGAATCCAAGATCTAAAAGATTAAAACGTCTCGCCAAGGAGTCTAGCACATCTTCTTTTCTTTCTACTCTGCAGTCTACATCGGTGTGACAAACTTCGATGCATACTACACCATCACAGTCTACACCTTGTTCTAAGACAAGTACCTAGAAAGAGTTTCCTTCGATGGATCCCAACCCGAACAGTATCTTAACCTCGGTCTACTTAATGAGAACATAGCTAAGGTGGAAACCAGGTTAAATGATCAAGAAGAACAGATATCATCTATATCAAGGGATCTTATGTGGCGTTTGGTTGGATGTAATACAATAGAGGTATAATGTAATCAACTATGTAATGTAATTACGTATGCAATGTAATGGGACAATAATTACATTACCATGTTTGGTTGTATAAAAAGTGTAATGTAATCACAAAGGTAATGGGTTATTTCAATGGCATAAAATAGTAATTAAATTATTATAGTGAAGATAAATTTTATCTAAATAAAAATTTAAACTACGTATTTAAATTTGATCTTTTAAAATATTTTCTATCAAATAATCAATTTTTTATTTCTTTTGTGGAAAATATCAACTGTGTTATTCTAATGGCAATAAATATCGCATTAAAGATATATGTTATCCATATGAAAAAAAAATTAGTTCGAAATCATATTTGAGATTTTTTAAATCTTTTTATCATATTTCGTAAATTTTTTTTTTTTTGTGCCAAAAAGATCAACTGGATTATTCTAGTGGCAATAATTGTTTGTCGTAGTGAAGATAAATGTTACCCAAATAATAAAATTTTAAACTTTAAATTTATATTTGAGCTTTTCTTAATCTCTTCTATCATATAATTATGTTTTGAATTTTTTCATTGATAAAAAATACCAACCGAAATTATTTTATGGATGATAAATATTGATTTAATTAAAGATAAATGCTAACAAGTAAAAAAAATTTAATTTAAGCTTCTTTTATATTTTTAATTGAATAGTTAATAATTTTGAATCCAAAATATTGAAGTTAAATTTTTCTTAATGACCAACGAGATAATAGAAGAAAGAAAATTAAATTCATTCTCAAATGAATGAAATTTTTGCTTGCCAAGAGGAGAGAGAAAAAATATAGAATAGAGTCAGAGATAATTATTGCAAGTGTATTAAAATTTGATGATAAGGATGGATGTAATCATAATTGTTTAGTAAATGTCTAAGTAATTGTAATTGCATAGGTAGATGTTAATGTGATTATAATGTAAATTTGATTGCATTACATAGTTGTAACCAAACATGATAATGTAATCACCATTAGCACTTTGATTACATCTAACCAAACATGCCCTTAAGACTATCATAAGGGTTACTGAGGCTAGTAAGAGAGCTGAGGAAGTCGAACGTTTGAAAAGGGAAGAGGTCGAAGAAGCTGAACGTTTGAAAAGGGAAACGGCCTTGGTTTTGCCACCTCCACATGCTTTGTCTCCTCCAAGTAGTCCTAAATGCAAATCCCTAAACTTGAATCCAAATCTCAGCCTGATTCCTGTTTAGATCGGATAGAAACAGATGTTAAGGGATTCACTTCAATCCCTAAAGGTAAATTACCTCCTAAGTTTACCATGCCCGATATCAAGTTCAAAGGTTCTAAAAATCTCCATCATCATGTACGCAACTTCTTAGGAATAATAACTCTTAAGAACATCATGCGGACACTTACCACATCTTCTTCCCTGGACATTTGATACCGATGTAATGAAGTGGTGCAATGCGGTTGACCCACGCAAGGTTACCAATTGGTCGGATCCGTGCAAGGAGTTCCTCCATCAATACTCCTATAACACCGATTTACCTATTACTCTTAGAGATCCGGAATTAATCAAGCAAGGCGAGAAGGAAAGCATAACGGATTTTCTTACCGGATGGAGAGCAAAGGCATCCCATATGGTTGATCGACCCTCCGAGAAGGACCAAGTTCGAATCATTGTGAAAAACCTTCAGCCCAATTATAATCGGCACCTCAAATTTCTACCCATGATGAATTTTTCAACCCTTACGGATGCTGGTTTGTTGATAAAAGAAGAGATGTCTACCGTGACCACAAAAGTTGCTACTAGTTATAGAGGTAATTATCATTCCAAAGATAAGAAAATCTCCAATACGGCAATGCTAAGCTGGGGTGCGAGATGTTAATGCCCTTAACGGTATACTTGCTACACTCTTATTGATACTACTTATACCAAAGCTCTTGATCGTCTCTTAAAGAAAGGGAAAATAGAATTGCCACCTATTAGAGCGAGAATCGAAACCGCGAAACAATCCAAAAATTGAGATGCGGGAAAATTTTGCAAGTACCATCGTGCACGAGGACATGATACCGAACAGTGTTGGACATTCAAGAACAAACTAGAAAGCATGTTTCAAGATGGCCAACAACCCTTGCCTAAGGCTGCCTAGAAACCAAGGAATAATAAAAACCCTTTCGGTGACACCTTAGCTATTTTTATTGAACCCATTCTAGGTCAGTGGGATCTGTCTATTTTCATTACGGATGTTAACAAGAAAAAACCACTTTTTAGTTTACCTCTATTAGATCCGAAGTTCGGGGATGTGGGTAAGTGATGAAAAAGATGTCTATGAAACAAGAAGCAACATTGACAACAATAGTGATGACTTCTAGGGTACACCACCCTTGGAAGAAGAAGAATTTTGGGGAGACACTAAGAGTCCTACAATTCAATTTCTTACTAGATCTAGACCACATAATGCATCCTTGGGTCCACAACAGACTCAAGAAGCCCTAAAAGAGCACTGAAGCTACAAAAGAAGAAGACCCAATCCTTAAGCAACTCTAGAAATTAAAAGCCGATATCTCAATTTGGCAATTAATATCTACTTCCTAGAAACATAGATACGCTTTAATCGATGCACTTAGTAAGATCGAAGTCCCTCCCGAAACCACACCAGAGGAAGTAGTACGATTGGTTTACAATGGGGATGGAACCATCACTTTTGATCATAAAGATCTCCCGGAAGAAGGTATTGTACACAACAATGCCCTTTATTTAACTCGTAACTTGCATCAACAATTTTGTTCCCCTAACCTTGGTAGACAATAGATCATCGGTAAATGTATATCCTTGGAGAACTGTTAGAAGGTTAGGAATTAGGGAGCAACAACTCTCTAAACAAACTATCCATCTCGTGAGCTTATGACAATTCTAGAAGAACAGTCTTGGAAACAGTGACCTTGCCAATCAATATAGGGCTAGTGAGAGGAACATCGAATTCCAAGTCCTAGATATCCTGGCTACTTTCAATTTATTTCTAGGACGCCCTTGGTTACGTGATCATCAAGCGGTGCCCTCTACACTACATCGGAAAGTCAAGATGATTTTTAAAGGTCAAGTCATAACCGTCAACGGAGATAATCTTTGTGCTACTATGACTTCCAAAGAATTCGTAGTAGAGATCGACCATGATGCTAATGATGAGTAAGCTGTACGGATTTAAAGCTGTCATCGCCTTAGAAAGGGACAAAGCACCTTTTACCTTCAACCCTTATGGCAACCCTAGTATCCATTCGGTGATTCGGAAGAAGGGGTATTTTCTTGGTCTTCTTTGCAAGCCGAAGCGCATACTACCCTATTTTTCCACCCCTTGAACCCATTAATAATTATAACTTTGGACTAGGCTATCAACCTACTGCTAAGGAAATAGCTCAAGCCAAGTGGGAAGTTCAAGCAAAGAGAACCGCACCACACACAGTCCGCCCTATTAAGCCCTTTCCCTATACTCGTGAATGGGCGGTTTCCAAGAGAAGGAGACAACTTCCCTTATTATGGTTTTCCCGAGCCCTACTACATCAAGGAAAAAGGCATCCTGGTACCTAGTCTAGAGATTTTTAGTGATCGATATATTCCGTAAGAGGAGTCACCATACGTCCTTAAAGAGGGACAGTCCACATCAAACTGGACCAATCTTTTCGGTCTTTTGTTCGAACAAGAGGGTTATCTAGAAGGGAACTCGGTGTCGGTACTGTCACAAGCTATGTTGCACCCATAGTTCGATCCGTCTAGGTTCATCACGGACGTAGAGACCGAAAGGTCCAAGCATGTTACTTGGATTGACGCTTAGGAGGGTCATGAATTTGTTGTTAGCCAAGGAGCGTATCCTCTTTACGAGTCTAGTGCTGTTGCTTGTACTTCTCCTCCTGTTGTTTCTAGTTCTTTTCCTAGCTTCGTCGTTTCTAATTTTGTTTCGAGTCCGATGTACTCGTTGCTTCATTCAATAAAGTGAACCTTTCTACTTACTTTTTACCTCCTCTTGCTCTTAATTGTTTTGCCTCTAATGATGAACAAGAAATTCCTAAAGAATTAATAAAAGCTATGGAAGATAAAATCGCTCACCAATAATAGAGGAAACAATAACAATTAACCTTGGGTCAGTTGATCAACCCCAAAAAGTTACGATTGGGAAAACTTTGGATCCGGAAGAGCGAAGCAATTCACTTCTCTCCTTACGGAATTTATCGATGTCATTGCATGGTCTAACAAAGACATGTCGGGTATAGATATGAGTATAGTAGAACACAAAATTCTTCTTTACGAGAATGCCAAGCTAGTTAAGCGAAGTTAAGGAGGATGAAACAAGAATGGGCTTTGAATATTAAGGAAGAGGTTCGAAGCGGTTAGAGGCTGGGTTCATTAAGGTAGTTCACTATCCTCGGTGGGTAGGAAATATAATTCGGTCTCGAAGAAAGATGACAAGGTTCGTATGTGTGTCGACTTCAGGAATTTAAATAAGGCCAGTCCTAAATATGATTTCCCATTACCTCGTATCGATTTCCTTGTAGATAATACAACGGGTCATACTTTGCTCTCGTTCATGGACGAGTTATGATGGGTATAATCACGTGAAGATGGCTAAAGAAGATATGGAAAAGATAACCTTCATCACTCAATGGGGGACTTACTGTTATGTGGTGATGCCATTTGGGCTCAAAACGCTGGTGCAACATATAAGAGAATGGCAACAAAACTATTGCATGATATGATCTATAAAGAAGCGAAGTATACATAGATGATATAATCATAAAATCCAAAGATAGGGTAGGGCACTTACCCATCCTGAGAAAATTCTTCCATAGACTCAAGAAGTATAACATGCACCTTAATCCTCAAAAGTGTGCCTTTGGAGTAACCTCGGGTAAACTACTAGGATATGTCGTCGGTCTTAGAGGAATTGAAGTTGATCCATCCAACATCAAGGCCATTCGAGAGATTCACCCACCAGATATTAAAAAAGAAATAAGGGGCTTCCTAGGACATTTACGAGTACATCGATCGTTCATATCAAAACTAATTATGATCTGTGAACATATTTTCAAGAAATTAAAGAAACGATATGAGCCAATTTGGGATACCGAGTGCCAACAAGCATTTGAGAAGGTTAAGGAACACCTGGCTAATCCTCTAGTGTTAGTTCCACCCCAATCGGGGAACGTTTGCTTCTATATCTCACCATAATGGAAACTGCTATGGGAGCCATGCTAGCTCAATGAGACGGGAAAGAAGAACGCACGATCTACTATTTAAGCAAGAAGTTCCTAGATTATGAGACTAGATACACGTCATTAGAGAAGACATCATTGGCATTAGTCCGGGCTACCAAGAAGCTCGGACACTACATGTTAGCCCATACGAGTACATGTAGTAGCACCTATGGATCCTATTAAGTACATACTTGAGCAACCGACTATCGGCGGTAAGATAGCGTGATGGACTATCATGCTATCGGAATTCAAATTCAAGCTCGTCCCTTAAAAGCGATCAACGGAAGGATAGTGTCGAGTTCTTACCTGATCTACTTATGCCTGAATCCCAACCCGAACACCTTGGCTTCATAGACGAAGACATTTTGTAAGTCAAGGTGGACGTTTGGACAATGTATTTCGATGGCACTTCCAATTTAAAGGGCTTTGGAGTAGGAATTCTTTTAGTCTCACTTGGAGGGAGCACATACTCCCATTTCGGTCAAAGTAGAATTTGAGGTCACCAATAGTGTTGTAGAGTACGAGGCTTGTATGATAGGACTTAAGGCTGCAAAAGAGATTGGGGTCAAGAATATCATGGTTTTTGGTGACTTTAGTTTAATCATCAACCGAGATAGCACAAAGGTAGAAGGTACGTAGTGAAGCCTTGGCACCCTACCAAGCATACCTAACAAAACTGTCCAAACATTTTAAGAACATCTCTTTTACTTACCTTCCTAGGGATGATAATCAATTTGCGGATGCACTAGCTAAGTTAGCATCCATGATCAATATCCCTACCGGCATTCACTCGATGCCCGTTCACATTGAGCGACAGAGTCATCCTGCGCACACGTGCACATTAGAAGTGACTAATACTCGACCATACCGAGTTGGTAACATGACATTTATCAGTATTTGGATAAGCATGAGTATCCCTTGGACTGCAAACCTAGAGCCCAACGAGCCATCGGGATGTTGGCCGGCCAATTCTTCATCAATCGGGGGCAATTATTCAAGAAAACTAATTCTAGGATTAACTTACTTTGTGTCAATCAACATGAAGCAAAGTGCATCATGGAGGAGATTCATGGTGGAGAGTGTGGACCTTATATGAATGGTCGGATGTTGGTTTAGAAGGTTCGGAGGCTTGGTTATTACTGGTCAACCATGGCATCGGATCGTCATGATTTTGTTAGAAGGTGCCATAAATGTCGGGTGTATGCAAATTTACAACACCAACCGCCATCCTTCCTTACAACGTAAGCTTCATGTTGGCCATTTTCGGTTTGGGGAATAGACATTATTGGCAAGGTGACTCCTAAAGGAACAGGTGGTCACGAATTTGTGTTAGTAGCAATTGACCACTTCACTAAATGGGTAAAGGCAGACTTCCTATGCAACTCTTACGTCGAAACATGTATCGGAATATTATTTGTCGTTATAGGGTGCCTCACGAGTTAATAAGTGATCATGATAGCCATTTTAAGAAGGAAGTAGCGGATTTGTTAGATAAGTACAAAATTCAACATCACAAATCTGCCTCGTATCGCCCTCGGACCAATGGAGCAGTTGACACCACTAATAAGAATATCCAAAACATAGTGGAGAAAATGGCAATTACCTATAAGGATTGGCCTAACAAATTACCTTTCTCTTTGTGGGGCTATCGAACTTCTATTCGAGCCTCTACGAGAGCAACGCCCTATTCTTTAGTTTATGGCATGGAAGCAGTCCTTCCAATTGAGATTGCCATTCCCTCGCTAAGAATAATTATTGAGAGCCAAATTCCGGATGCAAAATGGGTCAAAGCACGTTATGAGGAGTTAGTATTATTGGATGAGAGGCGCCTCAACGCCTTACATAATGTCCAAGTGTACCAGGCTCGTATATACGGGGCATTTAATAAGAAGGTTAAGCCTCAAAATCTACAAATTAAGGATTTGGTCCTTAAGGAGGTAAGAGCACAAATTCGGGACCCGCAAGGAAAGTTTAAGCCCAATCGGCGAGGCCCATTTATACTTAGTCAAATTTTACCGGTCAAGTTAGCCGATTTGGACGGAGAAGAGATTTTTCGAGTACACTAACTTAGATCGGTTGAAGAGAACTACGTCTAGCGTACCCCTAGGTAGTAGCCAAGCCCAACCCAACCAGGCTAGGCCAAGGTAGGAACCGGATACAACCCGAACAACGGTGGGTTGGCCGGGCCATTGTTTTCCCTTTGATTCGGTATTCCTTTAATTATCCGGTTCTTTTATTTACTAGATGGCCTAATTAGGCGAGTCTAAGTTATCCATTTTTATTTTTATCTCTAAGTGAGCGATAAAAATAAAAAAGTATAGCATAATACTTACTTTTATTTAATAAAAGGTAAACCTACTACTTGCCTTAATATATAACTAGAAAGGGAAAATAATTGCAAGCATACTACTTGTAAAATACTAATAACACCATTCTAAAGAGGAAAAACTAAACCTCGGTTTCTTTTATTCTATCCTCTATCCTAAGAGTCCGAGCCCTAATATATCTTTACTTTCTTTCCCTTGGGATCGCTAGACTCGGCTTACGGAATTCGGCGAGCCATCCTTTCTTCGGTTTCTCTTCGACGAATTTTGCGACAATCCGATGGTTTATTTCGCGAATTTACGAGAGGGCGGCAGCAGAGACAGCTTCTTCGGGATCTATCTCTCTCGAGTCTCGGTGCCTTCCGTCGTTGGGGATTTATTTTTATTATCCACTCTAGATAATAAGGAGAAACAACGATATTAGGAATTCCTTCGAGTGTCAACAGTTTCGGCAGACCTCTCCAATATTCGGGCCATGACCTAGTCCATTTAGAGCTACCGTGCCCTTTGAACAAGTCAAAAGTGGCAGCCAAGACACAATCCAATAGAGGTATTACTTGCTCTCTACCCATCTGCTCGCAACACACAGCTAGGGAAGTAATACGTGCTTTCTTCCGAGCCCGATAAACGTATGAACGGGAGCTACGAGGTAAGTGTTTTCTATTGGGACACCTTCCGAGTGTGTAACATACCAAAGGAGATCATTGCTATGATTTTTAAGGTGCTCCTCCCACCAAGATGTCGGGTGATCAGCTACGACTAGTTTTCGTTTTACTTGGCGAAGTGAGTTGCTAGGTATGTATCCCACTTTGGAGGAGCATTAATAAACTTAAAATGTTCCATTAACCAGATCTACACATCACAAATGCAAAATCAAATATTAGTGTCCCGCACGGTCAAAGCCCAATCTTTTAGGCCTAACAGGAGCAAAATCGAAAAAATAATAAATAGCAACAGAAGGGCATAAACGAAAGTTAGACACTTTAGGCGCAAGCCGGAGGCATCTTAGCCTCGGTGGCGCCGGACAACCACCTTAAGGATGGCGCCACCGACCGGTCTACGATTTTCTACTTTCGTTCGTTGTTTTGTGCTTACCTGCAATAACGGGGGATCCACGAAGTTCCGCTCGGCATTGGCTTCAACTCGGTCTAAACCAAATGTTGTTTTAGCTACTATTAATGGAGTTAGGGAACAATAATCCTCTAAGCTGTTCCACTACACTTTGTAGAGCGCTGGTGCCAAATCTTCATGGCCTCATACCAGCAAAAATCCACCTATCATGCGAGATAATATAGCTCACCGCCTTGGGATGATAATAGAATCGGTATAGGCATACATGTTGTGGTAGTGCTTCATCGGATTGATCAAACTCACCCGGTTCCCAATAAGAATCCACCCTATATTCTTATTGCTCGGTTTCAATAGGTATTTGTATTTCTCATAAAGGTTTTCCGAGGATTTGGGGACAAGCTGGTTTTGCTCGCTTAACACTCGCCTAGTATGGCATCAAATTCTTCGGGTAGGGGAACAGTTCCTTATCCCGAACCTAAAGACATGGTAGTGAGGATCCCAATAGGCCACAGTAGCCCTTAAGAAGGTCCAATAGATCTTCACTGGAAAATGCTGAATAGGACATTCAGCCCTTGGTTGGTTAATCCAGATCTATCCATATTATTCATCTCATGCATCCACCGTGTTAGCTCAGTCATGAAATTCATGGTTTTTTATTGTAAGAAGGAGATACGAGTGTGTTTAGCGTGGTTCAAAGAAGACTTTGATGTTTGTATCTCTTCCGCACCGCGCGTCAAGCCTATTTATAGGAGTTTTTCCTAGAGTTCTCGAGAGTCCTACTACGACTCAACAACCAAGTATTCACAAACCCATCGGGATTCGTAGGTGGCCAGCACCGCAACGGCCTTGGCCAAGCCCGTTTTGTGGCTCTCTTTGGTCCAAGCAATCCTTGGCCATTTTATTTTATCTCCTGCCCGGGCCCATGGCGCACACCGTGTCATTCTTTTGGACCATGCACTTGAGATTTTCCTGTTAATATTTTTTTAGAGAGAATGGGGGCTAGTGCATTTTTTTAATTTGTCTTTGTAATTTTTCCTAAGTTTTGTGCATCATATTAAATAAAAGAACGCATTTTTAGAATCGAGTCCTACATCTCATCTCATTGCATAAGAGTCTTAATTACAAAGTAAATAATACATTAATAAACAAACACTCTACACGGGACTCATTAATCAACAAGCGACAATGAGTCTTCCGTGCATCACCATCACAATCGTCATCGAAGATGTAATTCCTGAAGTCATCCAAGACATATGTAGAGAATCGACCACCTTCATCGCCTTAATAAAAACTACCGCCTTGGTCCCAAGACTATGAAGCCTCATGGGTCGGACTGCTATAAGAAGACCGAGGGAAATAAAGAGGGTTGCCGTGATGATCAAAGGCCTACAAAGGAAGGATGCTTAAACTCTCCTCGGAGTAATCAAGTCCCGCATCGAAGCACTAAAGTCGGAAGTGCTAGGCCCTACCTCATAAGCACTCCTATGATGAGCACGCCACAAAGGACACCGTGAAGAACCTTGTCTAGCATTACTACTATAAGGTGTTTGTTGATCGAGAGTATGAGATTGTGCTTCGGGTACATTAGGAAGACTACTAGAGGGAGGTGCTCTAGATCGGCGCCTCTACAAGGTCAAAGGAGCGATTAGCAAATCACTAGAAGCCTAATTAAATTAGCACTCTACTAATCAAGGACTTACCCGAAAAGTAGGAAAAGATCATCTAGTCAAGAAGTTTTGGATTCCTCGGAGAGCATATTGAAATCGATAGACATGGTCCTAGATTGCTCCCGGTCATACTACAAAGTTTATTCGATGATATTAGCAAGAAAAATACTTTTAGCATATAACTAAAGGAAAAGAGCATATAACTCTTACCCCTCGCCAGTTCCTAGGGAAGGGATGCCTAACACATTCCTCTTACGGAATTTCAGGAATTCGTACAAAACGAGGAGGCCCCCGGAAGAGTAACATCCATATCGAGACTTGGGATATGGATATCCGCAGGAGTGAGCTGCCAAAAGAAAAATATTAATTTTCCATGCCAAAAATGTTGGTTAAGGAGAAAGTTGAGAACTCACCAATTGGGTCATAATACATGTTCCATAATAGGTATAGAAAGTGCTCAAGTTTAAGAATAAGGTAAAAGGATACCCCACCAAAGTTGCCGCTTGCTCATTCACAAGGAGAGAACAAAAGTAGAACATGGTCGGAGGTGGATCGACCGGAACGAACAAAGGCCATATGTTAACCCGGATTTGAGGAGTTACCCTCTCCCTAGATACCAACAAAACCCGGAAGGACTTCAAACAAGATTCTTTTTTGCTCAATTCTCGTGCCACAAGGACACTTTGAGGGAGTTGGAGTGAGGCCCAAGAATGGAAGTTGGCCTACATATAAGAATTATCAAGAAGTCAGCTAGCAATAATGGAAAGCAACAAGAAAAATGGATGAAAAACAGTGAATATTCAAGGTTGGAGTCCACCACGGGCAGTGGCATAGGTCGTAGGCAAGTTCGAAAGCTTAAAAATGTGGTAAAAAGTTCTCTTAAGAATATTTTGGAGCAAGTTTTGAGAAAAGAAGAAGCATACCGAGTCCACATGGTTGAGGGCTAACTCTGAAGAAGTCTATTCCATGAATCTTAGCACGTTGAAGATAAACTTTAGCCCATGATACGGATGTCGGAAATACGGGTCGATTTGTTGAACCGGGAGAAAGATCGTACAACTACAGCTACATTTTGACAAATTAAGTAAGGTTTGTTTATCCACACAAGATGAAAAGTATAAATGTTAGAGAAAAGGAGAACTTGAGCATACCTCAATAATCTTCTATAAGCCATTCAAAGTAAGATAATTAGTAGAACCCAGCTCCAGCTTTATGTGCCGCACATCGGCACGGAGGCCCCTAGTGAACATGAACCTTAGAAGCCTGGTCGGAATAGAGTATTGTACTCAAGAGAAGAGCAAGCACAATCTTGATTTGTTATTGGGGAGAATGTCGGGGCCAGAAAGCAACATCATCAAAAGCTTCAAAAGGACGAGTATACTTAAAAGTGATTATGATGAGGAAATTGATCGACTATGGGGCCAAAGAAGTGAGGGAGGTAATCACAATTTTTGTACAAATTTCGGTCATGGCTAAAGGTTCTCCCGAAAAGCCCAAACCAGATAAAACAGCAAAATCAAAAGGAGTTATGGTCATCTCACCGAATGGAAGGTAGAACATATGTTGGTAGTGTCCCAAAAGCGCTCACTAATGGCTCTAATGGGATCTCTCTCCCTCCTATCGGTAAGATGGTATAAAGAAAGGTAAAGAGGTCCAAACCCAGACATTGTACATGCCATTCTCAAGAGGAAAATTCATCCTCTCACATGTCTCCATGAATTTGGGAATAGCTCCACTACTTCAAATCGAGCCTTTCTATAAGACAAAATGCAACAAGATTTTGGTTAAAGAGTTACTCTAAAAGAGAAAATGAAGAAGTTTAAGCCAAGTAGCTTACCGAAGAGGAAATAGCCAGTGAGGAAACGTGGTTTTCTGCTTTAACTAAAAGGTCACTTGGATTCCATTCACTTTGGGGATGCCAATCTCGTTCGAGGAAAGAATCTTGAGTAAGCTTCTACGCTCTAGTTCTTCCAAGCAAGATGAGCTTTTCTTCTAGACATTTTGAAGATAAGAGATTTTTGAGAACCAACTAGTTCTAAAAAGGAGCAAAGCAAGGAAGTACAATAGGAGAGCAAGAGTAAGAAGAAGAGTTGGTGTGCAAAACGAAAAACACCATACACCTCTTTTTATAAGCAAATTCGGTCAAGACATCCAAACACATAAGACAAGAGTCAAGAAAATAGTGCGGAACCATGGGAATGCGCTACGAGGAGCCGAGAGGTCTAATTGGCGACAGCTTTTGCAGCCTAGCCCACCTCCCTAGCCTATGCAGCTTTGTCCAACCGAGACTTGTGACTTTGTCCCCTTATGGATGCAAGTAGGACCTTTCAGCCCTACTAATCAACTTTTCCGAAATAGTTTTATCTCTCTGTTTTGACTAAATTACTCGGGTAAAACACCGAATTTTTGTCAATTCAATTATACACTATGAAGACTCGGACAATGCTCAATACTTTTCCGAGTTATGTAAAAGGAATCGGGTATAACAATCCCATGCATATAGAGTTTTGATTCCAAGGCATTCTCGGTATCGCGTAAATTTCTTTGAGTAAAATAGTATCTTCTCCGAGTAATACGGTTTTCACTTATTGCATTTATTGCGTTTCCGTAGCGACTCGTAAAACTGGTTCTTAATTTCGAGTTCATCTTCACTCGATTTATCGCGTTTTGAATATACCAGTATTCCGTCTCGTAATCCGACTTGTGGTTATACGTTCTATTTTGTTATAGTCGGTATTCTTAGTTTATTTCATGCTTAGTCTATATCAAGTTATCTCACTCGATATTCTTTATGGAACTTGCTCTATTGCTTAGACTAAGTCGGATGGAATTCCGAGTATCATGGATATTGGACTCGGAAAATTCTATTTTGTTTCGACTCATATAATCGGTTGCTTAATTATTATAATTATTTTATTATCCGTGTCTAATCTTAGGCCAAAGTATTCTGTACTTTGAGAACCAAAATTAATTTACTTTTGTAGGTTATTCATTCGAGGATACACCTTTTTCAAACCACAAAAGTAACCGGCTTCATAACGTCAAATCACCAGCGAGACATGGCTCTTCACCTTCCCTCGCTCCAGTCCCGAAGATTGTGTCAAAGCCGTCTGTTTCCATATCCGGAAAACTGAAATGCCAAGCTTAACGGTGGTTTCCACCTCATTTTTCAAGACACGACCGATGGTTTTGGGACTTCCAAGAGAGTTAAACCGTTGTCCAACGTTCATATTTCAACGGATACTTTCCGAGTGAATCGAAAGCTTTTATCAACGGTCACGAAGACTCTTGGTCGGCAGATGAAGATAACGGCTACTCGTCCGGTTATCTATAAATAGAAGCCACTTCACAAGACTTGAAGATTGCCGAATCTATTGTTAATACACATACTTGAGAAAAGTCATTGTATTTACTTTCAATCTTCTACTTATAACTCCCACTCTGTAATTCATTACTTTCGAGTTGTAAGGTCTTGTACTCGATTACAAACTCTTTCTTACATTCTTTGTAAGGTCCCTTGACTAAGCCGTAAGGGTTAACTCAGCTTAGTTGTCCCTAGCTGTAAGAGTTATCTCAGCTAGGAAGTACTAGATCGGATAAAGGAATTTCGAGTTTAGGAAAACTTGTATAGAGTTGTCTAAGGGAGCAACTCGGGTTCGGCCGGCTCACGGTATTTTGTGGACTCAAAATAGTGGATTTGACTTCGTGTCCGGATTGACCCGGCCGTGGTTTTCTCGCCCCAGGAGGGTTTCCACGTAAAATCTAAGTGTTATCTCTCCGGGTTCATTCTAGATTCGGACATGCCTTCATCGCTCTTGTTCTTTCGATTCATTGCTTTCGAGTCCAAGCTTTTCGACCCAGCTAATAGACTCGGAATCTATCTTCCTTTCTACTTACGTGCAAAAGAGTGTGATTTCGCAAAGAATTTCCTATCACCCTATTCACCCCCTCTAGGGTGACTCGGACTCTCCCCGAGCAAACCTTCAATTGGTATCGAGCCTAGCCTTTCGGAAAGGATCTAACAATCCAAAGGTCTAAAGATTAGATGGCTCGAACACCGGAGAGTTCGACGAAGGAAGATCTTCCAACAGGCCACCAAAATTCAAAGGTTCAAACTTTGGGCACTCGGAAGAAGCTTACGGAATGTTTCCTCATGGATCATGATGAAGAAGTATGGGAAATCATACAACAAGGAAACTACATTCCAACAAAGACAGATGAATTCGGAATTCTTCCCAAGACAAAAGCCGAGTTCACACCAACGAAGCGAGAAGTTCGAAAGAATTTCAAAGCCATGACCATCCTTATGTGCGCCATAAGCTCGAAGAATACAACCAAGTGTCCGCTCGTGATTCAGCAAAAGAAGTGTGGGACACCCTTGTCAACACTTATGAAGGCACAAGCCAGGTCGACAAGCAAAGATAAGTCAATATCTTCACAAATATGAGCTTTTCAAGATGGAGCCGATGGAGAACATCACTTAGATGTTCATTCGGTTTACCGAGATTACAAACAATCTCAAATCACTCGGGAAAGAAGATCTCCCACGAAGAAATGTGCCGGAAAATTCTCGAAGCTTACCCAAGAAAAGATGGGGTCCCAAAGTTACCGCCATAGAGGAAGCTCGGAACCTCTCACTCTTAAAGCTAGACGAGCTCATTGGAAAGCTTCTAACACACGAAATCCATCTGGAGGAGGAGGATGCCGAGGGAAGTACCAAAAAGAACATTGCACTTAAAGCCTCGTAATCCAAGGAAGCAAATCTGAGCTCCTCCGACTCGAAGACGATCCCATGGCACTTATTGCAACGAGGCTTCAAGAGAATGATGAAGCACAAAAGATGGGACAAAAGGCCAAAAGAAGAATTCTACAAAAAGGATAAGAGAGATAGAAAAGGTAAGTTTTCTTCTCCTTCAAAGTTGTCTTTATCTAAGAATTCTGGATGCTTTGAATGTGGCAAGCAAAGACCACATAGTCAAGGAATGTCCAAAATGGAAAAGGGACAGAAAGAAGAAAAAGGCCATGATGGCAACATGGAGCGATGAGGACTCATCGAAGATGACGTGGACTCGGATGACTCAAAGTGTCCGATGGCAATCTCTCGACTCGAAGCTAAAAGAGAGTCGGACTCGGACTCGAATAATGAGGAAACCGATCCTCAAAAGGTAATAAACTACTTCCTCAAATTCTCCAAAGTTGATTTAGCTAAATACATTTTTACTTTGGAAGAAAAGTCCAATTCCGATTCTTCTCAATTCAAAGAGCAACTTGAGTCAATCACTTCGAGAGCACTTCCTTGAAAAACGAATTAGAAAAACTGAGACTCTCATTCGGAGAACTCAAGACTAGTCCTCAATCTAATGAGATTGAGTCCGAGTTACTCAGGAAAGAAAATGAGCGACTAAAACGAAGCTCACTGAGTCTCAAGATCCGGTTTTAAAGTTTACTCAAGGTCGAAGAACCTTGACATGCTCTTAGGATCACAAGTGTGTCTCTTTTCGAAAAGAAGGTCTTGGTTTCAACAAAGAGGAAGAATCTAATTCCTACTCGGAATTGTTCAAAAGGATTCCGAACTGTAAAGTTCAGGAAAGCCGAGCACGGTCCCATTCACGTAAATGAAAGGAGGACCAAGCCCAGAACTATTTACAAAAAGAAACCATTTTCTCCTGTTTCAAAAGGAAATATTTTCAAAAAGCAAGAGACACATACTCCGTTCTCCGAGAGGAAGACTCGGAATCAGACCAAACCCAAAGTCATTCAAATCTGGGTTCCGAAACACCTTCTTCCTCGTAAAAGGACCACAAGTAAAGAATGTTACCGGGTTCGTTAGAGGAAGTGAGAAGGGTTAGATTCTTTTTGTTTTGCGGGTCACTCGAAGAGATCAAAAGGACACCGGTACCTTGACAAGTGGATGTTCACGCCATATGTCAGGAGATGCAGGACTCTTTTCCGAGTTGAACAGACATAAAGGAGGAAAAGTCACATTTGGAGATGATAGCAAGGGCAAGATCGTAGGGATTGGCAAGATTGGAAAAGGAAGCAATCTGGTCGAGTCCAGTCTATCTTGTCAAGGGATTGAAATATAATCTGCTCAAAGCATCTCTCAACTATGTGACAAAGGTCAAGAGGTAAGATTCACTCGGACCAATTGCACTATTTCTGATGTCTCTACTAAAGAGATCAAGCTTTCGGGTAAGAGATCGGGTAATACATACATCATCCCTCTTTCGACCCAAGTCGAACTTATCTTGCTTAAAAGCATCTCTCCATGATGATTCTTGGACTTGGCATCGTAGATTAGGCCATATTAACATGCATACCATAAAGAAATTGGCATCTAATGGTTTAGTTAGGGGTTTACCTAACCGTGTTTTTGAGAAAGACAAAGTATGTGAAGCATGCACCGAGGGAAACAAGTCGATCTTCATTCAAATCTCTCGAAGACAGCTTCCACATCCAAAGTACTTGAATTACCGCATATGGACTTATGTGGTGAAATCCCCGTGAAGAGTCTCGAAGGTAAATCATACATACTTGTAATTATTGATGATTTCTCACGGTTTACCTGGGTGTGTTTTCTTAAGCACAAAAATGAAGCTTTCAAGGAGTTCAGCAAGCTCTGCAGAAAAATTCAAGTTGAGTCTCGGACTCGGATCCGGAGGATTCGAACCGACCATGGAAGGGAGTTCGACTACTCGGAATTCTCGAGTTTTGTGACAAAAATGGAATCTCTCACAACTTCTCAGCACCCGTAACTCCTCAACGTAATGGAGTAGTAGAGAGAAAGAACAGAACCCTTGAAGAAATAGCAAGGACGATGATGATTGAACACAACTTGTCTTACTATTTTCGGGCAGAGGCAAGTGAACACAGCCAACTACACTCTAAATAGATGCCTCATCGGACCTATTCTGAAGAAAACACCGTATGAGCTCTACAAAGGGAAGAAGCCAAATATCTCCTATTTCGGACCTTTCGGATGTAAGTGCTTCGTCCACAACAATGGTAAGGATCATCCGACCAAGTTTGATGCTCGGTCGACGAAGGTATTTTTCTAGGTTACTCCTCTC
This sequence comes from Talinum fruticosum, assembly GCA_021018815.1. Taxonomy (NCBI): domain Eukaryota; kingdom Viridiplantae; phylum Streptophyta; class Magnoliopsida; order Caryophyllales; family Talinaceae; genus Talinum; species Talinum fruticosum. Next base: position 6,585,469 of record JAITYX010000012.1, read on the forward strand.
ATAGCAAAGCTTATCGTATCTTCAATAATCGAACTAACAAAGTGGAAGAAAGCATCCACGTAGTATTTGATGAGCTTGAACAGGAGAAGCCAAGTGAGTCTTCATACTCAAACTGAAGCTCGGGAAAGATGATGACGAAGTCGAGCCTACAAAGACTCGGACCCAACTTGCTCGTAATGAGGTCACTCGTAACGAGGAAACTCGGAATGAGACAGTTCAAGAGCTGGCTCGTAACGAACAAGTTAATGAAGAGGATCACTCGTAACAAGCTTCGAAGATCAAGCAGCTCAGCCCTCAAACCTAGTGAATCAAAGAACTGGTAAAGCTTTCAAATTTACTTCCAGTCATCCCCAAGAAAACATCATTTCGATATCAACAAGTGGGGTAAGAACTCGTTCTTCTTTACACAATCTATGTGCATTCACCGCATTCATTTCATTAACTCGAACCCAAAAATGCACTAGAGGCCCTTAATGAACCTGAATGGGTAGAGGCCATGCAAGAAGAACTTAATCAATTTGAGAGAAACCAAGTCCGGACTCGACCAACCGACCTTCCGACCACCCAGCTATAGGAACCAAATGGGTTTTCAAAAACAAACTGGATGAGGGTGGAGTGGTAGTCGAAACAAGGCTAGACTTGTGGCTCAGGGATATAATCAAGAAGAAGGAATTGATTGTGGGGAAACCTTTGCACCAGTAGCTGAATTGAGGCCATTAGAATACTATTGGCATTTGCATCCAAAGCATGCATATTAAATTATATCAAATGGATGTTAAATGTGCTTTTCTCAATGGTTTTATTGAAGAAGAAGTTTATGTCGAGCAGACCTCCTGGTTTTGAAAACTCAAAATTTCCAAATCATGTTTTCAAACTTCAAAAGGCTCTCTATGGTCTTAAGCAAGCACCTCGAGCTTGGTATGAAAGACTCGAGTAGCTTCTTGGTTCAAAATGATTTCAAAAGAGGTCAGATCGACAAGACTCTCTTCATAAAGACCAAAGGGAAAGATTTCCTTATTGTTCAAATCTATGTTGATGATATTATTTTCGGTGCTACTAATGAATTTCCGTGCCGAGAATTTTCCGAGTTGATGAGTCAAGAATTTCAAATGAGTATGATGGGAGAACTCAATTTCTTCCTTGGGCTGCAAATCAAACAAGACAAAGATGGAATCTTTGTTCATCAATCAAAATACACCAAGGAACTGCTGAAGAAATACAAACTTCAAGATGCAAAGCACGCATCTACTCCCATGAGCAGCAAGTATAAAACTCGACTCGGATGAGAAAGGTAAAGCAATAGATCGAAACTCTATCGAGGTATGATTGGATCTTTGCTATATCTTACTTCAAGCAGGCCGTATATAATGTTCGAGTGTTTGCTTATGTGCAAGATTTCAAGCTAATCCAAAAGAATCACATCTCACTGCGGTGAAGAGAATATTTAAATATCTTGCAGTACTCGGAATTTAGGTCTGTGGTATTCCGGAGACTCGTAACCGACTCGACCGGGTACTCGGATGCGGACTACGCAGGATACAAAGTTGATCGAAAGAGCACATCCGGAGCTTGCCAATTTCCGGGTCAATCCCTAATATCTTGGCACTCAAAGAAGCGTAACTCGGTAGCTCTATCGATCGCGTAAGCTGAATATATTGCCGCTGGAGCTTGTTGCGCTCGATTCTTTGGATAAAACAACACTTGAAGGATCTTGGACTATTTCTCAACTCGGTTCCAATCAAGTGTGACAACCAAAGCGCAATCAGCATCATCAAGAATCCTGTCCAAGCACTCAAAAACAAAGCATATTGAGGTCGGTATCACTTCTTACGCGATCACTCGAAAAGGGTGATATTGCACTTGAGTTCATTCCTACTAATCTTCAATTAGCTGATATCTTTACTAAGCCTCTTGGTGAAGATCGGTTTTGTTTTATTCGGAATGAGCTTGGTATGTTAAATGCTTAATTTTATACTACCTCTCGTTGCATAATTATGTGCTATATGCTTTCTCTGTTAATAACAATTAGTTCGATTGATTCGATGATACTAGGCTGATAGTTATTTCGTGTTTCGAGTCACTCGGACACCTTTCGAGTCAAACTCGCACGTAGAAAAACTTGGACATCAAATTTTCGAAACTATCTCTAGAATAGTGGAGAGTTTCGGATTATATTTTCAAAATCTTTTTCTCTCTCTTTCTCGAGCGCTGCGATCGGATCTTAGCCGTGGATTTTAAACCGCTGGTATCTCAACCGTTAAAGAAGAACCGTCACACCGGTCTTTGGTGACCGATGGACAAGCCGAGTCAAACGGAGTTATACTTAACGGATAGTTGACGGGCGCGCTTATTTTCTATAAATAACGACTATCCATCTTCATCTCGGTATTCTAAACTCCATCTCTCTCAAAAGAAACTTCTCGCGGAAGATTACTACGTGAACAGTCACTCTTGATCGTCGCAAGCATCGAAGAAGCTCTCTCTCTCTCTCGTAAGTTTCGATCGCTCTCATCTCTTTCTTCTACATTTTTATTTTCTTCTCTTCTATACCTCCTTCTCTCTTCTACTCGAAAAGTTTCATCTCTTCTCTCCTTCTCTCACAATGCCTAAACGAGGAAACCATCCCGACTTCAAGGTTTCTCCCTCTTCCAAAAGCCCCGCACCAATAAGCCGTAAAGCTCAACCCCTTCCAAACCCGTTGTCACCCAAAGATCTTGCGTTGGATGACAAATTCTTTCCAACAACCAAATTTTCTTGGTTGTCCAACATACAAACCACCGGAGTATACTACTTCTCGTGTTTCAGCGAGTTCATCTATCCCGAACTCGTTTCGAGTTCTATGCTCACCTCACCCACTCCGAAAATGTTCTAACCTCTAGGGTTCGTAACATTACCGTTCGCATCAACACCTCTCTCCTCCACCGCCTGTTCAAAGTCTCTTCTCTTTTCTTGAATAGCAATCCTATTCCTTTCACCGAAGTCGCCGATGACTTCTTTGAAAAATACGCCAAAGAATTCCCGGGTCCAGGAAAAATTTTTCGTGACTCGGTTGAAGTCGAAGCTCGCCTTACGTGCTTTCTGCCGATGAGAACCTTCTTCTCACAAGCATTCCTACAAGGAGAACCCCAACTCCAAGCACCTCAAAGCTCTCTTTGACATCCTTGAGGGATACGAAGTAGACCTCTTCCCTTCCATCATTGAGCAAATGGCAGTCGTGCTAGCTCAACTCCAATCCAAGAAGAACACCTCCCTTCCTTTCGGTGCTCTTCCGACCCTTGTCTTCAAACAATTTCAAGTTCCTCTTCCCTCGGACCCAAACGCAGTGGTCCGAGGCCGCCATTGTGGTAGGCAAGAAGGAACTCCGAGGGTACGGATACCGGAAACCGACCCCGGTGTCCGGGTTCACAACTCGAGCCGAGGCCTCCCTCTTCTCCTCGGACTCGAAATCAACCCCTCTCCCTTTTCCCTCTACACCTGGTGGTGCCTCCACCTCAGGTGCCTCGAAATCTCTCTCCGCCCTCTTGTCCCCTACTTTCATGGACAAGATAAGCTCCGTGTCTTCGAACTCGGAGACATGCTCCGAGGTTTCAAATCTGTCCTCCAAGGTCCGACCATCAACCAAAAGATCGGTCGAGTCCCAAATCCGAGAGCAACAGCCTCTCGTTCTTGAGATGAGGGAGCTGGTCCAGGAGAAGAAGGAGCTGGTCGAGCTCCTTAGAGAGAAACGGTCCAAGGCGGCTCAAGACCGGGATGACTCGGACGCGTCCGAAGCGTCTTCGAGCCCAAGTCCGACCTCCTCGGACAGCGGGGATGAGGAAGAAGAGGAAGAAGCTGCAGATGCAGCAGAAGATGCCGAGGAACCTGCGGCTAAGGCAGGCCCTTCCGGCAAAGGGAAGAAGAGGTCGTGGCAACCGCCGAGGGTCGATCGCTCCCCAAGCTCAAATAGTCAGTACTCAGCTCGGACAGCAGTCTGGGTAGGTCGAAGACCTAGCTTCTCCAGCTGGGTCGACAGAGCAGCCCCTACCAGCCACCGAGGTCCCAAGGCAAGAACCCCTCGATCCACTCTCTCCGGTCGCCCACTCGTAGCCGAGCCCCGAGGACAATCCCGGTTCTCCCTTCGCCGCGCTCAAGCACATCGTCAAGATCATATCGGCGCCGGCGCACCTCCGCCTCCACTCGAAATACCCCTCCCTCGTAGGAGCCATGCACCGAGTCACAATTCCTCGGTGTCTCCGAATTTTTTTCTCTTTCTAAAATTTTTTTTTTTTTGTCCGGACAACTCATTTGTATTACTTGTTCTTTTCTCCCTTCTTTTTGGTTTTTTTTTTTTTTTGCTGAAAGGCAAGGGGGAGAAATATAATCGAAAACTTGTTGTCTTGTTTAGGGGAGCTTTTTCCGCCCTTTTGACTTTTAATGGATTAATGCACTTCATTATTAATTTCGAGTTCATTATTTTCCGAGTTAATGATAAAGCATACTTTATTTTGTTTTGCTCCGATATATTATATATTGCTCGAACTATTGAGTATGTTTTACTCATGCACAAATCACTCGGAATCAATTTTTTTCTCTAACAAAGTTTCGGTTAAGTATGGAATGCCTTTCATCAAAAAGGAGGAGATTGAAGACTCGGACAATGCTCAATACTTTTCCGAGTTATGTAAAAGGAATCAGGTATAACAATCCCATGCATATAGAGTTTTGATTCCAAGGCATTCTCGGTATCGCTGAAATTTCTTTGAGTAAAATAGTTTCTTCTCTCGAGTAATACGGTTTTCACTTATTGCATTTATTGCGTTTCCGTAAGCAACTTAGAAAACCGGTTCTTAATTTCGAGTTCATCTTCACTCGGATTTATCGCGTTTTGAATATACCAATGATTCTGTCTCGTAATCCGACTTGTGGTTATACGTTCTATTTTGTTATAGTCAGTATTCTTAGTTTATTTCATGCTTAGTCTATATCAAGTTATCTCACTCGATATTCTTTATGGAACTTGCTCTATTACTTAGACTAAGTCGGATGGAATTCCGAGTATCATGGATATTGGACTCGTAAAATTCCATTTCGTTTCGACTCGGATAATCGGTTGCTTAATTATTGTAATTATTTTATTATCCGTGTCTAATCTTGGGCCAAAGTATTCTATACTTTGAGAACCAAAATTAATTTACTTTTGTAGGTTATTCATTCGAAGATACACCTTTTTCAAACCACAAAAGTAACCGGCTTCATAACGTCAAATCACCAGCAGACATGGCTCTTCACCTTCCCTGCTCCAGTCCCGTAAGATTGTGTCGGAAGATGTCTATTTCCATATCCGGAAAACTAAAACGCCAAGCTTAACGGTGGTTTCCACCTCATTTTTCAAGACACGACCGATGGTTTTGGGACTTCCAAGAGAGTTAAACCGTTGTCCAACGTTCATATTTCAACGGATACTTTCCGAGTGAATCGAAAGCTTTTATCAACGGTCACGGAAGACTCTTGGTCAGCAGATGAAGATAACGGCTACTCTGTCTGGTTATCTATAAATAGAAGCCACTTCACAAGACTTGAAGATTGCCGAATCTATTGTTAATACACATACTTGAGAAAAGTGATTGTATTTACTTTCAATCTTCTACTTACAACTCCCACTCTGTAATTCATTACTTTCGAGTTGTAAGGTCTTGTACTCGGTTACAAACTCTTTCTTACATTCTTTGTAAGGTCCCTTGACTAAGCCGTAAGGGTTAACTCAGCTTAGTTGTCCCTAACCTGTAAGGGTTATCTCGGTTAGGAAGTACTAGATCGAGATAAAGGAATTTCGAGTCTAGGAAAACTTGTATAGAGTTGTCTAAAGGAGCAACTCGGGTTCGATCGGTTCACGGTATTTTGTGGACTCAAAATAGTGGATTTGACTTCGTGTCCGGATTGACACGGACCGTGGTTTTCTGCCCCAGGAGGGTTTCCACGTAAAATCTAAGTGTTATCTCTCCGAGTTCATTCTAGACTCGGATGACCTTACTCGCTCTTGTTCTTTCGATTCATTGCTTTCGAGTCCAAGCTTTTCGACCCGGTTAATAGCCTCGGAATCTATCTTCCTTTCTACTTACGTGCAAAAGAGTGTGATTTCGCAAAGAATTTCCTATCACCCTATTCACCCCCTCTAGGGTGACTCGGACTCTCCCGAGCAAACCTTCACACTAAAAAGTGTGCTAGCACGATAGATTATGTAGCCAAGCTTCAAATCAAAGAACGATCGAAGTTTCAGCGCCAAAATATTCCAAGCTTCGAGGCTTTGATCAAGCCAAGCTTAGGATCTTATCACTCGGACATCGAACGCATGCATCGCGATCAAGTTCGAGTCCATTTTAGAGTTCGGATTTGATTGTAACCAATTCAAAATAACACACAATATTTTACAAAAATCGAGGTAAGTATCCTTTAGTCTCTACTTTGACCCTTCGTCTTTTTAGACTCGGTCAAAGTGGGAGCTAACTGTAGACACCTAAAAAGTGTTGTCCCTTATCTCTTTATTTCTATATTTTATTCTATTGGCCCGATGATGATAATCCCAAATCCTGTTTGTGGATTCGAATCTTGGACTGTGATTGATTGGTGCGACATAAACTAGTAAACCACAAAAACCCCCAGCACCACATAAACAGCTTTTTGCCTTGGGTCGGTCCACAAATCCTCTTTCTTACGGACCATCCAAGAACCAAGCCGATACTTTAGAGATTGTGGAGTCCGACGTTATGTGCCTGGAAATTCCAATTTCGGAGTAGTGCATTCTACTTTTGTTCAAATCATACAAGGAGTTGAAGACCTGAAGATGACATTAAAGCATTGCATTTCATTATCGGGAGCATCAACGTGTTGCGTTTAAGCTTCACAAGACAATCCACACGAGACTAGAAGCTTCCCCTAAAAACGACGTCGTGACCGACGCCTGCCTTCTAGAAGCATTAAGTGGAATGTTGTGTTTTGGCTTGGAGAGTCCTTTAGAGACACACTAGGGCACGAAACCCTAAGGGTGCCTGGTTGGTCGGCGCCGCCAACCAGATTCTATCCGGTTTTATCTCTTTCGATTAGGTTCTATCTCTTAGGATTTGGCCCGATTTATTTCAGCTACTTGGATGGCTGATTAGAGGCAAACTCTAGGTCGTTTGTGACCTAGGTCCTCTCCTATAAATAGAAAGCCTTGGCTCTCATTCTGACACGACTTCTTGCCTTAGCATCACGCTGCATAAGCTAACCAAAATACTCTCATCTAAACTTTACTCTTCCAAAATTGATCTTGAACATTCATCTTCTCTACTTACTATCATTGAATCTGTGCAAAAAGTTAAAGAATATTCAATTATTCTTATCTCTGAGCACCCATTCAACTTATCATTACCACACCCTACGCACATATCTCAATAAAACAAGCCCTTTTCTTTTGTTTGTCGACGTTGCATTGAGAGATCCAATGTGGAGATGCGGATCGACCATGTGAGACAACCCGAGGGCAATCATTCAGCCTTCGAACGGTTGATTTATTTACATGCTTTTTATTGCTTTCCATATTGGGGTTTAAGAGATGTAATCGCTTCTTTAAATTACTCCCCGACCGATGTAGTTCTTTTATTTCTCGATTTTCTTTCCTTTATCGCTTTCTTTACTTCCTTCTTTATCGCTTTGTTTATTATGTTTGGTTGCTTTTATTTATGGACGTAATATGTCATATGCTTGTTTGTTTTACATAATTTAAATCTACTACTCAAATTAGAAATGGTTATCTACGGACGGGTGGAACGGAAGAGTTTTCCCTACGTTTCGTATCCTCGCCCCGAATCCGATTCTCGGTTCAAAGACCGATGGAGTCATTTTAGCCCTTTTCGGTCTTGGTTTTCCCATATGAAGATCGAGATAGCAAATCTTTATTTCTTTGTTTTTGTTAGTTTTTCTTTCCTAAAAGAACTGATTGGCCACTCCCTTATTTTATATTTTGTTCTATTCAAATTTGCATCTCGGTGTTTTACGGTTGCAAGGATAATAAAAATAGGTTCTAGATCTGCCAAATGATGTAGACGCCGAGGCTGATTCCGTCGGCCCTTGCCTCCGGTCGGCGCCGGCCAGCATCGGCTACAGCTGTCGCTCGCACCGAGTGGTCGGTAGGCAAGCTTCGGTCCAGATTGATGTTTTTACACCAATCTAGCCCTAAAGCCTCACGACAAGATCAAAACCATAATTTTATTTATTCCTTAATTAGAAAATAAGATCCCACGAATTCTAAAAATAATTACTAAAATAAAATAATTAATAAAACCGCCCTTCAAACTTTGACCAATTAGATTTAATAAAATTCGAAAATCATAATAAAAAGGTTCATCCCCACATTCCAAAATCGACTTTTGAAAACCATCTTCAAAATCAATCTTCAAAAAGAGACCCAACACAAGTGGGGAAGGACGGCCGGCCCCAACCGACCGTGATTCCTACAAAGTCCGATTAAGAGCTACCGAAGATTCGCTTATTCTTATCTCTTGATCTCCCTTCGCCTAATCCTCCTTACACATCGAGTCACACATCTTCCTACTTACCTTCACAAAACTTCATAAAAGCCCCTTTTAATTCACCACCATCGCACTTTCATATTAAGTTCAAGATCCATATCAGTAGGTGGGACAGACTGAGGGTGCCAAATCAGCCTTCAAACCATAGTTCATTTAATTTTATTTATCATTTTTGGTATTGTGGAGAAATATGTAATCGCATTTAAATTCCTCCCACAAACCCCATGTAATTTTTTAATTTCATTTTCGTTTTCTTTTGCTTTTCTTTTCATTTCTTTATCACTCTCGTTTATTGCTTTTCTATTTTTACAGCTTTCGATAGCATGCTTTGTTTGCTTTAAACTTCGCATCGTATTATGTTGTGCTCCTATTTTTATGCGTTATCTAAACTCACCTCTCAAACTAGTAAAGGTCGCCTTTTGATAGGCGAAACAGAAGGGCTTATCCCTACGTTACGTACCCTTGCCCCGAATCTGGATTCTTGGTTCTAGACCGATTGAGTAAATTTTAAACCTCTTCCAAGATTAGTTTTCCCATATTAAGATTAGAAGAGTATTTCTTTATTTTATTTTTATTAGTTTTTGCTCTTAAAACCGATTGGCGACTCGTTTTCTTATTTATTTCTCCTAGTTTGCTTCTCGACTTTTCGACTGAAAAATACCACAAAAAGGGTTTTTAGATCTGATAGTCGGGTTAGGGACCAAGACCGATCACCTCGGTCACGGTCCTTAGACGGCACCGCCCACCGTACGGCGCTAGCTCTCACCGGCGCCGGAAGGTCAATGGGTAAGGCTTTGGTTCAAGCTGGTGTTTTCACACCGGTTTTGCCCAAAAGCCTTACAGCAGAATCAAATTAACCCTAATTTGTTTTATTTTTTAGTTGTGAAATAATATCCCTGGATTTCTAAAAATAATTCCTAAAATACATTGATTAATAAAACCAACATTCAATTTTACTTAATTTATTTTAAATCAGATTGTAAAACTCGAAAGTCCTAGTAAGAAATTCATCCCCACTGTCAAAAACTATGACCTTTCAAAAATCAAATCATTTCCATCTTCAAAAAGAGAAAATCCCGCCAATTTGTCGGGAAGCTCGTGGTTCTTACAACTACAAATCAAACAAGACAAGGATGAAATCTATGTCCATCAGTCCAAGTATGTGAAGGAATTACTCAAGAAGTACAAGGTATAAGATGATATTGAACTTGAATTTATTAGAGTGCTATCAACATCACAAAGAACCAAGTTCAGCATTAAAAAACGAAGCACATTGAGGTCATACATCACTTTCTAAGAGATCATTCTGAAAAGGTAATATTGAACTTGAATTTATTCCTACTAAGCTTCATTATATGATATCTCCACTAAACCACTAAGTGAGGATTAGTTTTGCTTTATTAGAAATGAACTTGGTATGTTGAATGCATGATTACTTGAATTATTACATGATTGACTATGTGAATATGCTAATTTACATGTTTTATTCAAGTATAATCTGAATATCTAGTGATTTAGTTGATAATTCATGAAATTGACCTCTAGTTATGAGTAACTCGGTGCTTTCTAAGCAAACTCGGACAGTTTATCGAGTCGGACTTCAAAGAAAATAGACTTCAAACTTTTGGGATCATATCTAATTCAATAGAGAGTCTTAGAAATTTTTAATAAAACTTCTCTTTCTCTCTCTGGCATGTGAACGACCAAGAAGCTAGCCATTGGAAAAGTAGTTTCGGAAGATAATTGTTGAAGAGACGTTGGAATGCAAAATGGTTCCACTAGTCGTTACTCGAGAAACCTGGATCGAGTAGAGGTTTATATTCATTGAGAGCTTTTCCCTATAAATAGATTTCATTCATTCTCATTTGTTCACTTCGTAATCTTAGCTCTCAATCACTCATACTCTCACTCGGAATCACTTTTATTCTCTCAAACACACTTGTTTTTCAAACTCGGACTCTCTTTTCTAATACTTCTACTCTTTCATTCTTCACATCTCTTCGATATTCTACATCTCTCTCTTTCATTCTCTATCTTTCTCTGTGAACATGCCTAAACGAGGATCTACCGTCAAAGGAGGTTTAGCCACCAAGAAGGATGGAACTTCATCTTAAGCCGATGAGCCACAAAAAGATACCTCGAAAGGCAAATCCCTAGCCTTTGAGGACCCAAAACACACCATCGTCGCCCAACACTACTTCTTGAATGACAAATTCTTTCTTACCTCTACGGTGTATTGGATCAAGCCTCTCATCAAGACATGTATCTTCGATTATATCTCGCTTCGTGACTACATCTACACAAAATTAGTCTCGGAATTCTATCATAACTTGTCTTCCAAAGACAATGTTCTCTACTCCACAGTTCAAAACATTCAAATCACTATAAACCTTCCTCTTCTTCACATGCTCTTTGAAGTGAAGTGCTTGTTCTTGAACATCAATCCTATTCCTTTTGCTAAACTAGCGAGAGGAATTATTTTCCAAGTATGCTCGAGCCCCTCCTTAGTCTCATAAAAATTTCTCTATAACACAATTGAAGTCCGAGGCCACACTTCTATGTTTCTTCCTAATGGGAACAGTTTTCTATTTTTTTCCCTCCAAAGAGAACCCTAATAGCGGAGTTCTCAAGGTCTTGTATGATATTCTAGAAGGGTATAAAGTTGACCTCTTCCCTTTCATCATAGAACATATTGCTTCTATTCCACTTGGATCAAAAGAGACCCCCTCCTCCATTTGAAGCTCTTTTCTCTCGAATCTTTGCACATTTTAAGGTTGCTTTCCCTAATGACACAACAAAATTTCTAAAGCTAGCCATTTCTATTGGAAGAAATGAGCTTCGAACCTTGGATACTAGGAGATCGAACCAGGTGTCCGGATTTATTCGTCCGAGATCCCTCCTCCTCCATCTCCGTCTAAGAAAAGCACCCCAAGACCCTCTTCTTCCGGCAGCAGGCCCTTCACATTAATCAACCCCTTCAGTTCAACTTCTTGAAAAGGTGGCTTCCTAGTTTGCTTGCTCTAGCCAAAGAGTTACAATCCACTCTTCGCGCCTTCCAGGCTTTCATGTCAATTCTGACCTGGCTTTAGACAACGACTCAAAGGAGAATTGATCAAAGTTAAAATCCGATTAATGAGCTCAAAAAGGTCAGAAGGCAAGAGGAGCATATCAAACTTCTTCAAGAACGCCAAGCGGAAGAAGAAATAGAGTCGGACTCTTCCTTAGACTCCTCTTCCTCAAACTCAAAGGAAGAAGAAAAGGAAAGAGAGGGAGAAGGCCAAGAAGAGAAAGAGGTTGTAGCCGCCCAAGTCATATCTTTTAAGGGCACAAAATCAGCTTCGAGGAAGGCTGGAGAAGTTCGCCAATCTCAAGCCATGCCATCTCCACAACCCATTCAACCTATGCGGGGTGAGGCTCGGATGTGAAAGAAGAGGAAGAGCGAGTTTCTCGTTCATTGTAGGACAGTCCGTTCAGTTTAGATTGATCAGATTGCACCATCATCATTGCCTCTTCCTCCTCCGTCGTCGCCGGCTGTGCAACCGCCTACTTTATTTCATCTCTATCGACTCAGGCGTAAGGCACCCCGGTCATCGTCCTCCATTAAAACTGCTCCCCCAATCCTATTTCTTTTCTGTTATTTTCTCCAACATTATGTTTCTCCTTGCCCCATTTACTTTGATGAAATGCATAGGGGAGAGATAGTTATATGGTTTAGAAGAAGTACGTTTTAATTTTTTTTTTTTTTTTTGTTTGTGAGCTCCCGCTCAATTAATCCAATGAAAACTTCAGTTTTTCTATGATACATATTCTAGTAGCATAACTTGCTTTGATTCTATCTTGCTATAATAATATGTATATTCTTAGACTCGAAATATTTGTTTGTTGCAAATTTTATGATATGTCGATCAACTCAAATAACTATGACACATCTCTTATACACAACACTCTTTAAGCACTAAACTCTCCTTCACTCTAAGACTTACTTGTTTTACGATACTAACTCATATTTTAAGTGTTTCTAAGTGTTGACAGTCTTTAATCAAAAAGGGAGAGATTGAAGACTCGGTATGAACTTACCTCTCCTAAATGTTTTGATTTCAAGTCATTCTCACACTTTAAAAACTTTATCTTTGAGTTTTCATCTCCGATCGACCCACTCATAAAGCTCTTCCTAAGTGAACACTTAGTTTCGGGTTTCGACCCACTCGGATAGACTCGGACAGAAAATCTTGCCTAAATAATTTATTGAGTTCAACTTCATATTTCAACTGGCTTGTTCCAAAATTCAAATCAAAATTATTGCGATAATTCTAACTTAAGCTAGATCTAATTAATTAAAATTATTTTATATTGGCAAATAATGAATTATGTCTTTACAATTCTCTAACTCATTTATCATCTAAAGAGAGACATAAATGGAATTGAAATATATTGAATATTAGACTTAAAAATTCCATTTAATATGACTGAGGATATTCTGCGTTTAATTATTTCAAATTAATTAATATCCTTAACTAATCTTGTACCAAAGTATTTCTATACTTTGAGTGCCACTTTGGTTTGTTTTTGCAGGTTAACAAAAGTTGATTTATCTCAATTTAAAAAGTAAAAACAACCGACTTCTTACCGTTAAACGCCAGCAGACATAAAAGCCACATTTTTAGGCGAGGCTCGGACACCGTGTTAGGGTTGTTTGTTACCGTTTCCGATAAACTTCAAATTCGAGTCTAACAGTTGTTTCCACCCAAGATTTCAGTCACAACAAGTTGGTTGGATCACTTTTTTAGCGAAGGACCGATATACAACATCTATCTTCATAACGGTTCTATTTATAAGGGATTCAAACTATACTGTTACAATGGCTAGTGATTCTCTTTAGTCAAGCCTAAGTCACTACAATTATCTTCTTTGTTGATTATAAATAGAAGCCACTTCACAAGACTTAGAAGATTTTCTGGAATATAACTCTCAACTCATTCAATCTTTCTAACTTTTCAACTCCGTACGTAGTTTTCTTCTCAACTTCTAGGTTGAAACAAGAAGTCTTGTAATCAGTTACATTCTTACTTACTCAATTCTTCTCTAATTTTCCTTTACTGAGCTCTAAGGGTAACTCATCTCAGTTGTACCTAACTGTAAAAGGTATCTCATTTAGGAAGTATTAGGGCGGATAAGGGATCTTCTATGCCTAGGAAAAACTTGTATTGAATTGTCTAAGGGAACAATTTAGAGAGTCGATCCTTGCATTTTGTGGATTCAAAATAGTGGATTTGACTTGGTATCCGGACTAATACCAACCATGGTTTTCTACCTCGGAGGGTTTCCATGTCAATTCTCCTGTACTTATTCTTTTTGAGTCCAATCTAGACTCGGGTCATCCTTTCGAGTTCGACTTGAGCATCTAGTTATTTTATTTCTGCAAAATTTCCTTCACAAACTATTCACCCCCCTTCTCCATGGTGATTTAGACTCTAAGAGCTCAAACCTTCAAAAACCGTAAAGGCAAACTTGAAAAGTGAATTTGGCGCCCTCGGGTTATCCCACTTGCTGATCGTAAATCACGGACAAATTTCGACGAGTGTAACGGTAGGCCAAAGAGCTCGAACGAGGTGCGAAGAAGGCCTTTTATGTGGGTTGAGAAATGGAGAATTGAGTAGTGTTAATGAGAAGATGAAGAGAAGAGAATGGAGGAGAGAATGACAAAGGAGAGATTTTCACCTTAGGGGGTTTTCCAGTTGAAAATGGTGCAACAAACACAAGAGGGGAAGCCCCCTATTCATAGAAATTTTTAGGTAAAAATGAAACCCTAAAAGCTATTCATATGTCGAGTTTGGCTTGAATCGGGCCCGAGAATACTGGAAATAAATAAAGAAATAAACTAAATATTCACTTGGCCAAAACGACATTGTCCACCGAGTTACGGAGGCCTGTCGTTGGTTAAAACGTCGTCGTATGGATGTTTAAGACGTGTGCCACGTTTGGCTGCTCGAAGAATGATGAAGCATTACGTTTATTGCAGGCATATCCTAATCGGTGCCGTTTCGGATCCTGGTTGGGAGTCCAAACCTGGCTTGGTTCGACCGAAAGAAAAGGGTTATGGTTCGGCCCAAGCAAAACCAGAGTTGATTTTGTGGTGTTGACGAGTTTTTGTGGTTTATTGGCTTCCATCACGCTTATTTCAATCCGATCATGATTCGAGTTCACAAACGGGGAATGGGATTTCATCACCAGGCCAACAAAAATAAATAAATCAAATAAAAAGATAAGGACGACAAGTTTTCGGTGTCTGCACTATATAGGTTTTCTTAGTGGTGTTTTTGTATCCAAACAAGCTTCATAGCAACCCTTGTTTGTTTTATGTTTGTTGTTTCTATATCACTTAAGGCATTCAAGTTCTATACTTGTGTTGAGCATTCTGCGTAGGTTTGTTAAGCATTTAGTTTTTATATAGTTGAGCATTATGCTCTTTGTAGCTGAGCAACTTGTTTCTTTGAAGTTAAACAATCTGTCCTTTTTTACGTTGAGCATTCTATCTACCACCCCGAGCACTTTGTTCACTCAATTTGAGCATGCAACTCTTTGAGTTCGGTTAGCTCAAAATTTTTCTATTCTCTACTTATTTTCTTCCAATGTCCTGTTTGAGTTGGGCCTTGTTCCATTTAGCTTTACCTTAAAGTTTTACCATTTCTTACAGACTCCGTACTGACTTCTTACGACTACTTAAAACTCCTTACAACTCTTTACAACTTCTTACAATTGCTTATAACCGCTTACAACTCCTTACAACTTCTTACAGCTCCATAAAGTCGCTTACGACTTCTTACATCTTTTCATAACTAACTTTATAAATATTTGACAACTCCTAACACTTACTTACAACTCCTTAAAACTCCTTACAGTTTTCCTTACAACTCCTTACACCTTCTTACAGCCTTCTATCGCTCATTAAAACTAAGTAGAACAGGGTCAATCTACTTGATTTCCCTTGAGCTTGCTCAAGTGTTAACTTGGATACATCAAAGATGACTTTTTCAAGTTGGCATTCGCAATTTTTCATGAGGTACAACAGAGACGCATTCAAAAATATTTTTCGCTAACATAATGACTTTAAAAAATAATCAAATTTTTGCATTTAAGCTTTTCACAATTCTCTAGCTGTATGAATCATTCCAAAATTTTTCAAATCCATTTTTCCCAAGTTTTGAAATTTTATTTCATAAATGTACATTAGTTATTTTTCAAGTCAATAAAGCTCTCTTCTAACAAATTGGGTGCTTAGGTCATTTTTCAACTATTTGGATCCATGTTTGACCACACCATAAAGATAATAGTCCTCCAATGAGCCAAATGATCAAGAGCTATAAAGGAGTTAGGAATTTATTTCATTTACTTTTCCTATATATTTTGTATATAGGAAACTTCTACATATTCAATTATTCATTTTTTTCATTATCTTTTAATAATCCGATAAATTGTAAAATCTTTGAGTCCAAAGTTCAACAATAAAATTCTCAATCTTTGATAATTATTTAGTCTATTGTGAATAATCCAATTTAACTAATAAAATAAAATAAATCGTTCAAATCGTTTATTAGTATTTGATCAAATCTGACTTATGACACATAGACTTAGGTATGGTACCTGGGCCATGATGATAATTCAACCATTTCAAAATCATTCATAATATTTGCCGAATTAATGTATCAGACCAAGGTCCATGAAAGTGATTTAAGGGATGACGATAATCATAACCACCTTTTGATGATCATTTTGACCTTAATAATGAATCATAAACAAATTTAACTAAATAGTAATTAATGGCTTTTAGACATAACCTTTCTTATATATATATGCATATATTTGCATGCTTGTCCTTAAAGCTGGCATATTCTTTAGTGTATGGTTGTGGCCCTTTCATCAAACTTGAGGTCTTAATCGAAATTTGTTCATATATGATCTTCCGGATAGTCCACTTCCTTCTCCACTCAAACAACCTTCACAATTCCATCATTGTTCCCAATGGACTATTTTTGGATCAAATATGGCCATATAACTAATTATATCCTCTTATTTGGCAACGAGGCTATCGATAAGGACTTTGTCTAGAGTCTTTGAGAAACACTATCCACCAAACACCAACCCACTAACTCCAAGAAATCTATCCAAATCAATCCTCGAGGAACTCAGTTAAAATGGAAATGTTAGGAGGTCTAACATTATACTCATGCTTAGACTTGGGTCGATCTACCCATCTGTCACCTATAACCTCGAGTGAGTTCGGACCCGAGTAACTCTCTCTATTCTCATTGGGATGAATTCAACTCTAAAAATAATTCATCTCTAAATTCTCTTAACATGACCATTAGACGGAAACAATCCGTAATCATTCTCCAATGGAACTCATACACCTATGATGAAGTCCCAATCAAAACTACATAGAGTTTTGATTCGAGATTATATTCGAGTCCTATGATGATCGGTAAGTAAAGTAATTCAGCTCTTATCCGAATGCAAACCCACCATGCACTAACCAATATGTTGGCCATGAGACTTCTTTTTATATGTTTGCATCTGTATTCCTATCAATATAAACTTATGTACTTTTCTCTTATTATTCATTATTCAGTTTATCCAAAATAATCAATTGACCAATATTCGAAATAATTAAAATAATATGATATATTACTAGGAGCTCATCCTTAGAACGAAGGAAGTAATGAGTCCTTAACATTGGAGCTTTCTAAACCCATCATCTTAGGTTCACATAACAGTTTATATTGTTTTCTTTTCGCCTTACGGGCTTGTGAGTCATTTTTGTTTTTAAAAATAGTTTTTTAACTGTTTTAACCTTGTCTTTATTTGGGTCACAACAAGGTGGCCACTCCAATCATCTCATTTTCTCCCCATAGGGACTGACCAAGAGCAATCTTTTCCCTTTAGCGCATATGTCTCGTTATAGGACGTATTAACCTCTCATAGAATCCGTCGAGGGATCCCCACCCCACTCGCCGCATTCCAACCCTACAAGTAGAAAAGTGTTTTTGATCTTTTACACAAATTTCAGTTTCACATTTGTAAGCCTGTTAAAACACATTCTTTACTCAAACCACCTTATCCCATTCTAACAGTGAATTGCTTGCAGACCCCTCTAAGCTTAGAAGTATGGTATGAGCATTGTAGTACTTAACTAAGTTTTCAGTTTATACATGCTATCAAAGCACTAATCACCTCCATGTTGCATTTTTCACTATTCATAGGGTACATTGGAGCATGGATTTTAGTTTCGTCAGTCCAAGCCTCCTACCTTGGTGGTTGCTTATTCTTATGCTACCTATAATGGTTGCAAGGATTCTTGTCGTTTTATCACTAGTTATGTAGTGTTTTTGACCCAATCTTATTACCTAGCATTCCAAGAAGCAACCTATCTGTCTCAAAGTCCTCTATTAAAATTGAGTACAAGGTTGTTGATTACACGGTTGTTGAGACTATCTAGATTCGCGAGGTTTATCTATGATTTTGGCATCACCATTCCTCAACTATCCCGGTTGTATTATGGAAATGTTAGTGTTACATACTACTCCCAATCCAGTTCATCATGATCTTAGTAAGCATATTGTTGTTGGTTACGATTTCTTTCGAGAAAGGGTCGATGATGGAGATTTAGTAGCTCGTTACATTCCTACCAATTTGCAAGTTACTAATGTTTTTAGTAATGGACTTATATTACATCTCATCCCTTTTTTTTTTTTTTTTACATAGGAAAAATTTGGCTGCGCGTTCCCCGGTCAAATTGAGATGGAAAATAGAGGATATATAAAAAAATTATTTATTTTTCATGTATATATAAGGTCAGGCTTCCAGGCTTGGATGAGTTATTTTCTTTCAAATTGATTGACCTGTTCTTTTCATACATTCACCAATAAAATACACATTTACTGTGCCAAAGGCATCAAAACAAATAAATAATCATTAGTACTTAGAAACGAAAATCAACAATTTGTGCCTTTTGAACAAAAAATTATCAGCATCAAAAACAAAGATCCAAAGAAGCATGTGTATGCCAAATGCATCAAAACAACTTAACTAAACCTATTTGTGCCTTTTTTATCAACATCAAAACAAAGATCCAAATTATCAGCATTAAAAACAAAGATCCAAAGAAGCATGTGTATAGAGAAGCTAACATAAAATGCAAATCGAAAAGACTAAGAAATTTACAATCAACCTTCACATCTTGTTCTCGATTGTTCTTGTCGGTCTTTATCTCTCCTCCGTTATCCTTTTATATACTACTCATGGGCTGGTATTACTGTAAAATTTCAGAAGATTCTCTTTATTGGATTTCAAGAAAACACGAAGAAGAAGAACCACATTATGGCAACCCTGTAGATTGTAGAAGGTGAAATCGGAGATCATAGATCGTAAACTGCTATTGCTATGCTGAGTCCAAGAACGTATTGTAAGTCCTAGAAAGTTAGATATACTCTAGGAGGAGTGAATACGATATTAAAAATTTGAAAGTCATCCGACTAAGCTATACTCTAGAGTAAGGTTAGACTGAGTAATGAAACAAACAAGTAGAAAATTAAAGGAGACAAGACACATTTCTTTACGATCTTGACCTAGATTCAAAAATTTGGGTTAGTGACCGTCTAAGGGTTTCTACCTTAGGATTATCCTCTACTTCTCTTACTTGTCTAACTGTCATGAGAGTCATTCACTTAACTCTCTAACTAACCTCTCGAGTATACTTACTCTAAAGGCCCTTCACTCATATTTCGCTTCACTGCTACAATTTACAAAACAGTCTCCCATAAGACTCTTTGCTACAACACCTCACAAAGTAGTCTTCCCTAAGACACTTAGTTATAAATATAATGTGATTTTAGAATTGATCCTGTGTATATTCTCTTGCCTGCTTCTTCTGGTCATGAGCTTGGAATTTTATAACTTGTTCTTCATGTATAATACCATTATAACTTTAAAATGTTACCATTGTGATTGATCATCTCGTGATCGACTAGGTAACAAGATTTTTCAACTGAATCTTATTTGCCTTCTAGAAATTGATACTTTCCTTTTTTGGGCTTCTTCCGAATTTTCCTTCTATTACGGATCCATAGCCATCCTTAACACCTTTCAAACGTTGTTGATTTCTTGTAGTTGTCACTTTTACTTGTTGCAACCTTAAATAGCGTAATTTGACAATATTATTTTCAAAAATAAACACAATAAAATTTGGAGAAAGAATTAGATTTTCCAGAATAAAATCATTATAAGATATAATTAGAATTAATCTAGAAATTCTAGAATTAATACTTGTCAAAATCTTTCCTTAAAATATGGATTATAATTGAGCCAAAAAGGAAATAAAATCTCACTTTAAAATCGTCTTGAGTAACGCAAGGATAATATAATTCATAAGAATATTAACATTATTACTAAGTCTAAACACAATGCCTTGAGATCAAATTCGTCAAATCAAAAAGGATCAGATAAAATAGCTAAGCATATATATGTAATTGGTCAAAATATGGTGTTTGACTGACACATATTGACTATTCTCACTGCCGGAAGGCGATTCTACATCAAAATTGAAGAGAGAGCCATAGGGGTACTTAGAGAGAGAAATATCCATCAATTTTCATGGATGCCGCAAATCCCGAGCTTTTTCGACTACCAGAGGCTCAGTGAAGGAGAAAAGTTGAGAGATAAATTTAATCCTATAAGTATACTTGCACCAATACAATACACTAAAAATACATCGTTATATTGCAATTCATTGTTTTAACTTTTATTCTTTAAACTGATACTTTGCATCTAATTACAACATGTCATAAAAGTGTCAATTTGATGTTCATTTTGTAAATGTATTTAGAATGTTTAATCGTAAAAAATGAGCAAAAAAGCATAAAATTGTATTTAAATACCCTTGCAATGCAATTATGATTTTATTTTTGGGAAATTTTTATTTTCCCTCCTCGAGGTTTTGGTAAATGTTTTTCTACCCCTGAACTTTTAAAATTATTATTTACGTCCCTTGACATTTCACCTCTTTATCATAAAAACTAAAATTATAAAAAATCTCTATCTTCTTTCAGCTTTGCTCACATATTCAACCCTGGCTAGTAGATGAACCTTTCCCCTTATGAAAATCATATTCAAGGGGACTCGCTATCCTCCGATAACTCTAATTTAGCCATTGTTTGGCACTTCTTCATTCACAACTAATGATATGTGTTCTTCTCTCTTTCTTCCCTCTCAAAACATTGAAAATTTCCATTTTTAGTGAGATATTGACCACAAATTATCATTATCATGGCCATAAATTAAAACACTAGCTTCAAGAACTACTTGTTGCCACAAAGGTGAAATTTTAGGGACTTATAAGAATTTGAGATAAAGGTGAAGAAAGACAATAATAATTTAAAAAGTTGAAGGTCAGAAAAATATTTACCAAAACCTCAAAAATAAATTTTTATTTTTCTTTTATTTTTATTGCAGGGGCTCACAGCTGATTTTTTTTTCAAAAACACCGTATGTATATACAAATTGCTTATCTTTTTTACTCTCTTTAAACTTCCAAAGATGGGTAGATTAGTTACTTTTATGTACTTTACCTCACTCTTACCCTTCTTTACTTTTATTAACTCATTACTCTATTTTACTTTCCTTCCCAAATGGACAAGCACGTCAACGGTCACCCTCGATTCCAACAGCTAGTCTTATGCACACGCGAGAGTATCTCGCTACTCGCCAGTATGTTACTGAGATGGTTGGACGAATGAAAAAATAAGGAGGATTTTGTGAATTTAATTTTTCTTTCTCCGGGAGCATTTTAAAATTTACACGATTCCAATTTGTTTAGAAAATCGTGTTTCCCTAATAAGATAGAGGCTCCCCTTTCTTAAATACCTTTTTTATTTAGGGTGTTTCTATGGTTATTTGACTATAAATTGTTTGCATCTTTGTTTTTGTTTCAAAAACTTCAAGCTCGCAAATTATTTTTTAAAATTTTTGTCAATCTTAACTTCTCTTCTTACCGTAATATTTTCATGGGTAATTACATCTGAAAATCCCTGCACCTAGCGAAAGCGAAACCAATCTAGGAGTAGTTATTCGCACGATTTGAGAACAAACAATGAGGACTCAACGGACGGTGGCCACCTTTGGGATCGCCAGCGCACCTCACAGACCGACATACATACCAACACCCAACCAGCCTAAGACCCAAAATAATGTCAAACTTAATTTGCCGGTCCAGAATTGTAAAACCTTGAGCAAACCCTAACTCAAATTATATCAAAATTGTTTTATTTGACGACAAGTTTATTAGACCAACTGAATTTGTAAACCTGTCATTCAAAGACTCAAAGCTATGTTAGGAGAACCGGACTGGACCGTTCT
Organism: Talinum fruticosum; assembly: GCA_021018815.1. Taxonomy (NCBI): domain Eukaryota; kingdom Viridiplantae; phylum Streptophyta; class Magnoliopsida; order Caryophyllales; family Talinaceae; genus Talinum; species Talinum fruticosum. Next base: position 6,607,422 of record JAITYX010000012.1, read on the forward strand.
GTTCAACCGGTCAGATCGAAAACCGGTGTCTTAAACAGTCGGTTTAATATTAAGACTCGTTCCGGCAATCAAACCGAAAAAACCGGTTAGAACCGGATGAATCGCTCGACTCGGATAAACCGGCTTGCTCGCCCAGTTCAACCATGAGTTGTTTTAGCAAACCCTATACTCTGCTCTTTTGTATCTCTCTGCTCGTGATGCATCTCCAAATTCGAATGAAAAAAGAAAAGAAATTGAGAAAATTGTTGAAAACGATCTTGATGAATCTCGTTTGAAAGTTGAATATTCGCTTGAAAATGAAGTAGAGAAAGGAGAGAGAGAGAGAGAGAGTACAAGTGACGAAGAGGTGGAAGGAAGATGTGTGTGAATGGGAGAGGAGAGAGAAAAAGGCAAGTGACGAAGATGTGGAAGGAAGAGGTGTGCGAATGGGAGAGGAGAGAGAAAGAGGAGGGGAGAATTTCGGGGCATGGTGGAGAAATGGAGTAGAAGTGAGGAGGAGAGGGGATGACTGATAACGATAGCAAGAACAGGAAGGAGCAGAAGGGAAGGTGAGCACTGAGCAGGAGAGAGAAAGGAGGAGGAAGGGGGAGCGGCTGAGAGAGGTAAAGGGTTTGAAGTTAGTTTAGGGTTTGTTTCAATTACTTAAAGCATGGGTTTATTTTTTAGTAATTTTGTATAAAGTTGTACTTTTTTCCTCTTTTAATTTTTTAAATAAATAATCTGTCTATTTGATTAAAGTTTTGTTTAATTTTTTTCTTAAATTATATTATTTAGCAATTAAATATTGTAAAATAATGACAAATTATAAAAATATATACATAATTTTTTGGGCATAACAGATCATGATGGTTCAACTGGTTTAATACGAGTTAAATAGTCGATCGGTTGAGCCATTGATCCACTTGCTTGGTCGGATCGATCATCGGATCGGTTCTCTCAACATAGACTCAAAGTACACCAAATTGGATGCAAACCAACTCTAAAACCTTAAGGAACCAAAGTTTCATTAATTCAAACATGAAGTAACCCATAGAGTAAATAAACCTATTTAAATTCAAATCAAACTACCTATTTCCATGGAAATCAACCAATACATACATGTTACTAATCACAGGAGATGTAAGTCATACATTAGAAGCTCTCAAGTACCATATATTGTCGAGCATTGATTAAATCGGGTCAGAATGGATTTGCTTTAAGAATGGAAGTACAATGGCAACCCTACCATTCCTCTCTATACATCTCTCTCCCTCTCCCTCTCCCTCTCCCTCTCCCTCACATCCATACACATGTATGGTAGTTAAATCTTAAACACATTACTTTGAAACCAAGACTTCTTTGAAGTGCAGGAACACTAGATTCTCAGTTGGTGAAAAACTTTCCTGGGTCCCATTTTCAGAATTTGCTTCAGGGAAACAGGGCCATGTATCAGTTTGTTGACCAAATTTGCGTCCCGTTAGTCTCATGTATCAGAGAGACATTTTATCAGTAATCTCTTTATCGGTGATTGGGCTTTCTCAGTCTGCAATGCCACCAGACCCAACTGCAATGTCGTGCATTTTCTTTGATGACCCAAACACGATCAAAATAATGGGGAACAATCTTCAGGACTACCAGCACCCAAAAATAAAATCCCAAAAAAGAAAAGAAAAAAATACTCAAAACTTATACATGTAAGTTTGGAAGGGTAAACCTTGCTGTGAACACCTGTACCCAAGAAGAGGCCTTCCTCCCCCCAAATCAACAGCAAGCTGGTCCATGGGTAAACTGGTTGATACAATGTAATACCAAGTTCTTTTATGTACACTAGTCAGAATGAAATTTCCTCCTTTGGCATCGTTTAATGTACCAAGCTGCATGTTTCTGAAGCCCCATTCCTATCATCAATTTCAGGCTTACGAGCATCACAAAGGTCAATGCAGACAAAAAAATTATCCAGAAAAATCTCCAAGGTGGACAATGAGGAAGCCGAGCAGAGTACACAGGACTCAGCACTCTTATGACCTGCCAGGTAGCCATAGCCAGTGAGAAAAGAAGCCCCAAAACCAGTACTAGAAAAAATGAAGACACCAAAGACAGAATCAATATAGAATAACCAGAGCAAAGAATAAGGACGCAAGAGGCCTCTATCTACACGGCCGAGAACAAATAACAAAGCAGAAGAGCTATACTTAAGATGCGGCAGGGCCAGTAATGGGTGGAGAAAAGGATTAAGCTTACCACACAAGCTGGGGCCAAGGGAACAAAAGTGAGATTCTTTGTTGTGCTATCAGTCTCGATGTTCAGAGTCTAAAGAAAGAAAAGCTCCAGTAAGTATTCGCTCCTTAAATATGGGACCGACACCCCCATGTCCAACAAATCCAACAATAGAACAAGAAAAAAGTTGAAGCATCAGGACTTGTACAGTTTTATGCATTAAATTGTAGTAGATGATTAATGACCGCACACTCACCAGCAAAACAAAATTGTTAGCCTCATCAGAAGAACAAATGGCAATACACAAGAACCAGAACAGCCTTCTTCACATAAGAATGTCATCATTCAACTGGGGGTGGTGATGCAATTTCTAGTAAATTACATGAAATTCAAAGTTCATCAGCCGCAATTTCTTGATTAGAGCTTTAATTTGATCAAGCAAAAGTATCATATGCAATAGTTACAGAACCTCATTTAAGCTGATGGCTTATTGGCTCTGCTTAATTTACTCTGACCACAGTAGTATGGACATAATAGTGGTGACTTTAGTCTACAGTTTGTTAGAGCTTCACTACACCAGTTTTGAGGAAGAATGGTCCTATAAACCAATGAAGGTTAATTGTCCAATTAAGCTCAATTCAATCTATGGTTGTTCAAAGATTGCATAACCTGAGCTAACTAAGATGATTGTTTATTTGAGATAGTTATCATTATTTACAAGCTTTTCTTCTTGTGGTGGACAAGAGGGATGTAACTACCTTTTAAAATAAGTTTTTAAGTTCTCTGCGAACTTAAGCAAGCAAAGATTCTTATATATAACATACTTACCTCCCTCCATATCCCCTCAATGAAATTTTCACAACACTTAATCTCACACTATGATTGCTGAACATTAAGGACTGCCTTTATTTTGGCCATAGCCCACAGGTTACTTCCCATAAATTCTTCAATGGACATATCTACCTCCATTATCCCAAAACAAAGAAATTGATGAAGAAAAACAGAAAAAACTAGCGTTTAAAATTCAAGAAGTCAGGTACTTGCAAGGAAAGTATATACTGTCTTCTATAGCCTATGCGCATGCAATTTTACCTAAAAAGCAAGTAGTCAGATTCTAGGCTTCATATTTTGCGAGGTGAGCAACCTTACCTGTTTGCAAAGATCTTCAAGAAACTCAGAATATGCAATTGGCTTTATGTCATTGAATTTGGCAATAAATGAATGCTTGATGACATCAATAGCCATTTCAGAGAAATAAACCAGGAGAGCATTCTGCCATGAGAATACATAAAGGTCAAAAGTGCTAGAATTGCTATTTACATCAATGCACGTTCGCTAATCAGTCTTAACGAAAATTTCGTACTCACAGAGAGGAAACTTCTGAACCAAGGACCCTCAGCCTCCACAATGTTTTGGGCCAAAACAAATAAAACAAATGCTGTAATATGGAACCTCTCAACTGAATCTGAACATGCAAAGTAGCAAAAGAGATGTAATTAGCAGCTCTACTAAGCAGCAATATACAATTAAACTACAACTGCAGAAAACGTAAAATTGTAACACAGCAAAAAATTGCCCAATGATTTATTTATGTATTACTCAAATCCCATTTTTTATGGGAATCCTAATTTTGCATAAAGAGAATCATCATGGAGTTCATCTAAACTTAAAATTACTTTGTCAGATTTGTTTTCCAAGATACCATTTAACAACTCAAAAAAAAAAGAATACAAGACTAAACATCTATGAACAAAATTTACAAGAAAGGCAGCACAGAAAGGAGATCCTTTCTTAGTTAACTCTTTTCAATTTGAACACGATTTGAGTGGTCGGGCAAAAAGAAATCATATCACATGAAATGGTAAGCAGTATACATTAAATCATAAATATGTGGTCAATGAAGAACTATGAGGCACTTGCACCAAGTCTATATAAACAAATACAAGGCATTAATTATAAAAAGAGAACAGCAATAGCACAAAAGGTCTGTCAAGAAAGTCTGTCAAGAATTAACTGCACTACTCTACTGCAAATTGAAAATTGACAATAGTAGTATAAAATATTAGAAGCAATTCTTTACCAGAATATACAATTCTCTGAACATTATCCTTACTGAATCTCTTAAAGACATTACTCTTAATCTCCGCAAAATTATTTGAGACCAGCAAAGCCAATAGAGAATTATTGTGAGCGACTATACAGGTTGACAGAGTAATTGCCTGAGCTAATAATATAAAAGAATGAATAAGTAAGAATAAGAGTTAAGGAAAACAATAAGCCACGATACCCAAACTCAACCGATTTAAACATATCATACTGACTACTGAAGGATATTTGAAGCAACTGCTGCTAACACTAGGTCCATAGTGTATCTTTGCATCCAATATCTCTGTGACTCTGGTGAAGAAGAAGCAAGCCCCTCCGCAGAACTAAACAATGTCTCAAGAACATCACCGCCAAAACTTTGCCATAGTTTATCAAAGACCTGACATATGAACAACAACCCACAATGTCAAGCAGCAAATGTAGTCGCAATTCACAAACTAATTAGGATGGAGGACAATCTTAATGCCGACGACGAATTAATAAAGGACACCAAAACAAGGAACCCACGTATATAATTGTATTTATTTGAACTGATCTTGTTCCACCCACAAGAAATTCTAACACGATTAGAAGTAGTAAAAGTGGTGTATATGTAAACAATGGAGGGAGGCAAGACAATATAAACTACAAAAACCCCGTTCAATGAACAATCCTTTAGGAAGCATCCCAAAAGAACTTTATTTCCTGAATTAATAGTAGTTTTTACAAGAGGGAAGGAACATGAGAAGTCCAACACAGACGCATAGATTTGTTAGTGACTAGCAACTCCATCATGCTATCTGCTTCATTACACATCACTTCTGTACCAACAAACTACAGTACTAAGAAGAACTACAATAATCTTTTGGAGCCAAGGAATGCTCTTCGATAACATTCAATAACAGAATTAACAGAATCCAAACAAATATTGCTAAATTTAGCATCCCACCAAGTGATCATGGGATCCATCATTTAAATTAGACCATAGAAATCTAACTAAAGACGAGAAACATACATGGATATAAGAAGTGCATGAGGAGCTGCAAAAGTGCGATGAGACATCTTAAAGGCATTTTCTACCCATTAAGTCTCCTAGAACTCATCTCAAGCAAAAGACTCTACAAATAAGATGAACTAGGTCAGCGCCTGAACAGACACCTACAGGCAAGACTAGAGGTACATTACTCAATTTTTAGTTTCACCTGAGCTACCTATTGTGGACAGTTGATATTCCGACATTGGTATGTACACATTGCACTTTTATTTCACAGTAAAGCACGAAAAAAATAGCATAGTTTGACACTGATGTCCACCTCAGACCCTCAATACTCACGCATGGGAACACATTGGTCTAGACCTTATCAACAAGTTAATGAGGCTCACAACAGCCTCCAAGACAAATATCTAGTTACAGCCAAACTCTTACTTGCACATGGAAAGACATTGATCCATACCATATCACCGCAACAAGTTAATGAGGCTAACAATAGAGTCCCCAAGGCTAACAATACGGGTAAGCTCTTTCTAGGTTCAACTTCATCACAAGAGATCTTGCCAAAGATTAAATATAAATTCTTGAAGGATCAATAAGAAATAAATCATCCACAAACAGATGAATCTAGAGAAGAATTTAATACTTGTTGTACCTCTATCTGCACCCAAGGGACCATTCTACTAAAGACATCAACTGTAACAAGGAAACGGAAAAAGAGACTTGTGAGCTGAAAGTAACTAACGGAAAGAAGGCCGCAAATCCTCATATTGCATAGAAGCTTTAACCCTTTTCTTACATGAGCAACCCCCCACAAAAAAAAAAAAAAAAACCTGGAGAAGCACCAAATTGCAAATTACCTGTGCGTAGGACTTTCTATGATCTGGCTGTGAAAAAAAACATTATTCTAATCGTCCACCAACTCATCAACATTAGTGCTACTCAACCCATCAGGGAAAGACCTTTCCTAATGACGTTTTCAACATTAGTAACCAATGAACAACCTTTGACTTGCAAAGAAGACATTTCCCTAGCCACAAGAGTGATGATAGCATACAGTTATTGTTGTACTTAGTGTTCACATTGGTGGGGAGTTGATGAACCAGAATACACCCTTAGAATTTCTTCAACTTACAGTAGATTGCATAAGAACCTTCCAACCAGTATTGTGTACTCCCAAACTCTAGTAGAACTACAATAAGTTTAATGTGAGTCAGAGTTTTGGACACTTTGCATCTGAATGTCCAAACTGAAGAGTAATCATTATTATTGAGAGTGATGAGACACTGTTCGAGGAAGATGAGCCAGAAAGAGAAATATACCTTGTTAAAGGACTAGAAGAGATTGTTGAAGAAGCTGATGAAGTAGAATTATTTGTGATAATGCGACCAGATACAAGGATCCAAGAGAGGCTAAGAGAGAGAATATATTTCACAAAGAGGACCAATACAGGGAAAAATGTGCTCGATCATTATTGATGGAGGGAGTTGCACCAACGTTGCCTCGCTGAATATGTTAGAGAAGCAACTGAGTTGCACCCTCACCCCTAGAAAGTCAAGGAAAGGGCCTCAGAGTTAATTCTCGTTGTTTGACATCCATGGATGCATGTCATTTACTTTTGAGTAGACCTTGGTTGTTTGATAGTAGAGTTATTCATGATGGGTTCAAAAACACATACACCTTTACTAAGGATGGTAAAAGATAACTTCAGCCCCACTTGACCCCTCACAACTACCAAAAACCAAACCAACTCGGACATCACTGAGCTCCTTCCGACCCTAGGGGAACCTATCTAGGGTCGATGCATCATGAACTCGAGAATCCTAAAGAGTTGATTCTTACGGATCGAGAATGACACTAAGCCCCTAGAACTGAGACATCCCTTAGCCAAAGCACCGATCGCTCGGTATGGTCATGTTTCCCAAGGAGATATCTCTCGGTTTGCCACCCAAATGAAACATTTAGCACCACATAGACCTTATCCCGGGATCTATTCTACCAAACAAACCTTATAGAATGAACCCAAAGGACACCTCCGAAGTGCAAAGGCAAGTTGAGGAGTTGGTGTCCAAAGGTCTAGTGAGAGAAAGTCCGAGCCCATGTGCTCTACCGGATTGTTAGTGCCAAAGAAAGATGGTTCCATGAGAATGTGTATAGATAGTCGTGCTATTAACAAAATTACCATTAAATACCAACATCCTATACAACGGCTTTAAAGATATGTTGGATGAGCTCCATGGTTTTAGGGTCTTCTCTAAGATTAACCTCGAAGTGGATATAATCAAATTCGCATCGGAGAAGGGGATGAATGGAAAGCTGCTTTCAAAACGAGGTTTATATGAACGGCTCATTATGCCCTTTGGTTTGACAAATGCTCTAAGCTCTTTTATGCGGTTGATGAATCAAGTTTTCAGACCTTTCATTGGGAAGTTTGTTGTGGTCTATTTTGATGATATTATGATCTACGATCATAATGAGAAAGAGCATTCGACCACCTCAACAAGTGATGCAACTTCTCGAGTTGTGGTCTACTTTGATGATATTCTCATCTACGATCATAATGAGAAAGAGCATTCTAACCACCTCAACAAGTGATACAACTTCTCAAGAAAGAGAAGCGAGAATGGCAATTTGAAAAAGTGTTCATTCTTTAGCTCATAAATCACTTTTCTTTACGAGTTATGTTGTTTCAGCTCAAGGAGTTAAGGTGGATGAGAGCAAAATAAAGGATATTCTGTCTTGGCCTACTCCAACAAGCATACACGATGTGCGAAGCTTTCATGGACTTGCATCTTCTATAGGAGACTCATTAAAGACTTCGACACCATCACGGCTCCTATGGTCGAGGTGCTCAAAGACGGTTCTTTTGTTTGGACACCTCAAGCTCGAAGTCTTTTGAAGCTATTATGGCAAAACTAACTCGAGTCTTAGCCTTGCCAAGTTTTGATAAAATCTTTGAAGTTGAGTGCAATGCCTCAAGTGTGGGCATTGGTCGAGTCCTTACTCAAGAAGGTCGCCCAATAGCCTACTTCATCTGAAAAGCTATGTGATGCCATGCAAAGATACTTTACTTATGCCATGGAATTTTATGCTATCATTCGGTCATTGGAGTATTGAAGCCATTACTTAGTGGCTCCGAGTTTATTCTCCACCACTCGGATCACAAAGCTCTCAAGTATATTCGGGGCCAACACAAGTTGAATTCTCGTCATGCTAAGTGGGTTGAGTACCTTCGATTTTTCATTTCACTATCGAGCATAAATCGGAAAGCTCAAAAAGGGTGTCGATGCTCTATCAAGGTGGTACTTACTCTTGTTTCAATTAGAAACTTATGTTTCGGTTTTGAACATCCGAAATGTTTATAAATGGATGATAAGGATTTGGAACTTTATATCGAGAATGTCAAGCACGACCTAAGGGTGAATTCCAAATCCAAGGAAGATACTTATTCAAGGGTATGACTTTGTGTACCTAAGCTGCGGTACAAAGGAGTTGATCATTAGAATGTACCGAGGTTTAGCTAGCCATTTCGGAGAAAGGAAGACAACTCAAATGCTCGGGGAGCATTATTTATGGCAAAGTATGGATAAAGATATACAAGATCTCATCAAGCGACGTGTTGTTTGCCAATATGCCAAGCGTCATTCCTTACCTCAAGGACGTTACACTCCACTACCTACTCCAACTCAGCCCTAGGTGGACGTAAGTCTTGATTTTATTTTAGGTCTACCTCGAACTCGGAGGGGAAAAGACTCTATCCTAGTAGTTGTTGATCGATTTTCAAAGATAGCTCACTTTCTTGTTTGCAACGTGAACCAATAATGCTACATTAGTTGCTAACCTTTATTTCACCACTTTCTTTCAAAGAAGTGGTGAGATTGCATGGGATCCAGAGGACAATGGTCTTAGACAGGGATACAATGTTCCTTAGTTATTTACGGGTCACTTTATGGAAGAAGGCTGGGAACTAAGCTGAAGTACAATAGCACTTGCCACCCTCATACAAATGGACAAATGGGCTGAGGTCACCAACGTAACTTCGCGAGTCTTACTCGAGCCTTGATCAAGTCTAATACTACGGCATGGGATCAACTTCTTCCATGAGTTTTCTTACAATTGTACCAATGTGTCTCCATTCAAGGTTGTATATGGTGTAGAACCACTTGTCACCGCTTGATCGACTCAGAGAGTTTTCAATGACAAGCCTCATATTAATGCAATCAAGGGAGCTACTCGGATTTAGGTGTTACACTTTCTCCGAGAAAGTGTGAGAAAAGATTGAACAAGCTAATCGGTCTTACCAGGCTAGCGCTAACAAAAACCATAGAAAGAGGTTTTTAAGCCGGATGATCTCGTTTGAATCCACCTCGCAAGCTAATCGGTCTTACCAAGCTAGCGCTAACAAAAACCGCAAAAAGATGGTTTTTTATAGGGCGGAGTGATCTCGTTTGGCCAATCCACCGAGAAAGGAGCATTTTCCGTCCAAGCTTAGATTGAATCCACTTGAGAGAGCGACATTTTCCTTCCAAGCGCAAATCTAAGGCGATGCCAAGGGCGAGATGGTCCTTTTAAAGTGCTTGAAAGAATTAATGACAACACTTACAAAGTGAACTTGCCCGCAAATTATGTTGTCTCACCTATGTCCCTATGTCCACTGATTTATCTCCATACTTTGAAGATAATTCACTCGAGAATTTAAGGGCAAATTCTTTGCAAGCCGGGGAGGATGATGGGGAGAGCACCCCAAGCCGGACTCTAATTGATAATGTCTCAACTATGTTTAATGTCCCTAATTTATCTCCATACTTTGAAAATAATTCACTTGAGAATTTGAGGGCAAATTCTTTTCAAGCCGGGGAGGATGATGGGGAGAGCACCTCCAGCCGGACTCTAATTGATAATGAGAACTAGCCACTTGCCATGCCATATGATAATTCTAAGTCCTCATAATCTACTGCTTGGGTCTTCACCTTTTGACACAAATCTCAAGGGAGTTTTGGCAACACTCGGATACTCTGCCTCCTCGAGACGAGTAAGGGGCCAAACAAGGTCGAAGCTATTCGGAGATAATAAGTCTAAGTTGATCTTTTACGAGTTGAGAGTCTTCTAAGCTCATACCATTTTTCAGCTAAACTCGGATCTACTTGGGCATCATTAGCAAAGTTAGAAAGGGAAAGTTTAAGGATCGGAGAGAGTATGGTGATACCGACAATGTGGCGATATCAACTACAACTATCACCATCTTCAAAATTGTACTATTTCGTAATATTCACGTTGGCTGATTTTGTGGTCCCCACTTATTTTTGTCTGTCTGTTTTTCGTCCTATGTCCTATTTTCTGCTGTGATTATTTTACTTTTTGTCCTTGTTTTTGTCCTTTATTTTGTTGAATGCATCGCAACCTTTGAATTGTAAAAGAGGATTTATAACCCTTCGATTAGAGTGATATGACCTAGATCAAAGGCCCTATAAACATGCATAGGCCTTCACTTGTAAGGAATAATATCCGATTTTAAACATTGGCTATATGCTAAGTAAAGTCGAGCTAAACTCCTTTCAACCCCTAAAACTAGTGTGAATCCCATGCTTCGCACGGTATGTGCTATTATTTAAGTAGTTAATATATTTTATATTTCGATATATTTTATATATTTTTTATGAAAAAAGCAAGGGACTACTCATAATTTCTTTTAATGCCATGTGGTGTAATTTTTACCCTTTTATAAAATAAATAATAAAATCTTGAACAAATATACTCAATAAACATGACATAGGTAATAGCTTTGACCAAAATTATTCATCATAATAGCAAAAAAAGGTTAAAGATAATCGGTATAATTTTCCCTACTAATTGCTAAATTAAGTTTATTTTGCTGAAAATCGAAAATAGTAATCTACCTTAGGTGAATTTTGAATAGGCAATAAAACAAAAAAAAATTTATAATAATATGTGTTAAATGACTTATAAAGATTAAAAATAAATCTTAAAGAGAATGATATAAAAGAGTCACCAAAAATTACACTAATCAAATAAATCCATTAACTAATAAACTAATTAAGCAACCCTAAATTCTATTAAATAAAATATAATTGCATCATCCATCGAATAATAAACCTAAACTAAATAAGAAAAAAATAAAAAAAGACATTAATAATTGTAAAATCATGTAAATTATCAAGACATATATATAATATGGGAGAGGATAACTTAAAGTTAATAGAAAACTACACTAATCTAATAAAAGTACATAATACAATGCAAAAAAATCTCAAAAATATGGAAATGACGATAGGCGATAGATATTTTTTTTAATCGAAAGATAGGACGATAGTTGATAGATTGAATCAAGAAAAAATATACAATTAAAATTAAAATTATTTTTTATAAATTAAAAAAGGTAGAAAGAAGAGAAGCTAAAGGATTACCCTAATAGGAGTATATTTTTGTCCCATTTTATAATCGAAGACTCGGACTACGATTTTATATCATTACAGGTAATATTAAGGACTCAGTACGAACCTCATCCCTCTTAAGTTTTTATTACAAGTCATTACGAGTAATATAAAAACTATTGCATATGTTTTCATTCGATTCCGACCGACTCGGAATACACATTCTTATTCATCAACTCACACTAATATTTCTAAGTCACTCGGACACCACTTAGATTTATCACATGATCAAACAATCTCTCTAACACTTTTTATCTAAGTTCGACTTCATATTCTAAAGTAAAGTGAATTACAGCGTTAATTCATCTTTCTAAGTCAGACATATTTAATCGAGAATTATTTGTTTTGATCAAGTACTTATACTACGATATTTTCTTTATAACTTGATCTTTCCTAAGATCCGACTCTGTTGGATTACGAGTGTAATGAATATTAGACTCGGAAAATTCCACTTCTCCGGGCCTAAGATAATTTTGCACTTAATTATCTTAATTAAATTATTATCTATGCCTAATCTTGAACCAAAGTATTTTATATTTTGAGAACCAAAATTGTTTACTTTTATAGGTTATCTAAAAGAGGTTACCCTATTTTTGAATTACAAAAGTAACCGGCTTCAAGCTGTCAATCACCGCAGACGAAACTTTTCTACTTACGAACAAGGCCCTGTGTCGGGGTTGTACTGTTTCCAAAGCTGAAAATTTTCAACGCTAAGCTCAACAGTGGTTTCCACCTTACTTTTCGAGACACCACGAGTTGTTTGGAACACCTTTTGGAGTCAAGAGCCGTTGCACAACGTTCACATCTCAACGGATCTTTTCTAAGCGACTCAAAAGAACCGTTACAATGGTCACAAAGGACTTCTATTCGGAAGATAGTCGCAACGGCTAATCTGCTTGGTCATCTATAAATCGAAGCCACCTTTCAAGACTTCAGAGCGATTGTTGAAACACATTACTTAAGCAAAAGTCATTATCCTCATACTCGATCTTCTATTTACAATTCCCAACTTGTAATTCATATTTTGGGAGTTGTAAAGTCTTTTAATCAATTACATACTCTTACTTTCTAAGGAAGGTCCCTTGCTTAGTTGTCCCTAGTCTGTAAAGATTACCTCGGTTAGGAACTAATAACTCGGATAAGGAAACTTCGAGTCTAGGAAAACTCTATAAGGAATTGTTTAAGGGAACAATTCTGTTTGAGCCAATGTCTTGTATTTCAAAATAGTGGATTTAACTTGGTGCTTAGATTAGCATTGGCAGTGGTTTTACGCCTCAGAAGGGTTTCCACGTATATCCGAGTTCACACTTTTCGAGTCTTCTCGGATTGTCTTGATTACTCCTTTCAAGCTTTAATCTTCCAAGTTTGTTTAAATCTCTTCATCATCCTATTCACCCCCGAATGACTAAGACACTCTGCAAGAACAAACCTTCAATTGGTATCGAGAACCTAACCTTTTAGAAAGGATCTAACAATCCAAAGGTCTAAACATCAAATGCCTCAAAACAACGGAGAATTCAATGAAGAAAGATCTTCCAGCGAGACCACCAAAGTTCAAAGGATCAAATTTTGTACACTTTGGAAGAAACTCATGGAATGCTTTCTCTTGGATCACGACGAAGATGTATGGAACATCATACAAGAAGGCAACTACATTCCAATGAAGATGGAAGATACAAGACTCGTGCCTAAAGCAAAGTTCGAATACACCATCGAAGAGGCGAAAAGGTCGGAAAGAACTTTAAAACAATGATCATTCTCATGTGCGCCATCGGCTCGAGAAGAATACAACAGAGTAGCCAAAGATGTATGAGACACTCTTGTCAACACATATGAAGGTACCAGCCAAGTAAGACAAGCGAAGATAAGTCAATATCTTCACAAATACGAGCTGTTCCGAGATGGAGCCACAAGAAAACATCATTGAGAATAATCTCAAATCTCTAGGTAGAAAGATTTCCCATGATGAGATGTGCAGAAAAATCCTAACCAGTCTACCCAAGAGAAGATGGGGTCCCAAGGTGACAACCATCGAGGAAGCTAAGAACCTCTCACAACTAAAGCCGGACGAGCCGATTGGGAAGCTACTTACCCATGAAATCCATCCGGAAGAAGAGGATGCCGCGATCGGCACTAAAAAGAATATTGCGTCGAAGGCATTAGAAAGTAAAGGAGAAAATGCGAGTTCCTCGGATTCGGAAGAAGATCCCATGGCACTAATTGCTCGAGACTTCAAAAGAATGATGAAGTATAAGAAATGGGATAAGAGGCCGAGGGAAGAGTTCTACAAGAAAGATAAGAAAGATAAGAAAGATAGAAAAGGTAAACACTCATCTCCTTCAAAGTTATCTTTAACTAAGAACTCCGGGTGTTTTGAATGTGGCGACAAAGATCACATAGTCAAAGAATCCAAGGAGAAAGAGGGACATAAAGAAGAAGAAGGCTATGATCGCCACTTGGAGTGATGAAGATTCATCCGAAGAAGATGAAGACTCGACGATTTAAAATGTCTAATGGCTCTATCGGACTCGAATGCGAGTCGATTCGACAACTCGGACAATGAGTAGACAAATCCTCGGGAGGTAATTGAAATTTTTTCAAGTTTTCCAAAGTTGATTTGGCCAAATATATTTACACTTTGGAAGAAAAGTTCAATTCGATTCTTCACAATACAACTAGCAACTTGAGTCTCTTACTTATGAAAGCATTAGTTTGAAAAATAAATTGGAAAAGCTGAGACTCACTCTAAGAGAACTCAAGACTAGTACTCAAGCTAATAAGAGCGAGTCCGAGAAACTCATAAGACAAAATGAGCATCCGAAAAGAAAGCTCAATGAGTCTCAAGAACTTATTTAGAAATTCACTCAAGGTCGGAAAAACCTTGATATGCTTTTAGGCTCTCGGTGTGTCTCCTTCACGAAAGAAGGACTTCGTTTTAACGAAGAGGAGGAATCTAATTCCTACTCAAATCTTTTCAGGAAAGATTCCGAAGCGTGACGTTCGGGAAGGCTGAGCATGGTCCTATTCATAAGAATGAAAGGAGGACTAAGCCTAGACCACCTTACAGGAGAAAACCTTCTCCACCGGTTTATAAAAGAAAAGATTTTCAAAAGAAAGAGACACAGATTTAGTTTTATAAAAGGAGGACTCATAATTAGACCAAACCCAAAGTAATTCAAATTTGGGTTCCCAAGAGTCTTTTTCCTTAGAAAAGAACCACGATAAAGGAAGTAAAGTAAGTTCTTGGGTTTGTTAGAGAAAGAGAGAAGAGTTAGTATGTTTCGACTTACGGGTAACTCGAGAAAATAACAAAAGGTCATTGGTACTTAGACAGTGGATGCTCACACCACATGTCGGAAAATTCAAGACTTTTACGAGTTGGAAGATTACAAAGGAGGAAAAGTCATTTTTGAGACGATAATAAGGGCAAGATAATTGGAATAGGCAAGATTACAAAGGAGAAACTGAACCACAAATGCACTAGAGGCCCTTAATGAACCTGAATGGGTAAAGGCCATGCAAGAGGAACTCAATCAATTTGATAGAAACCAAATCCGGACTCGACCAAACGACCTTCTAACCACCCGATCATAGGAACCAAATGGGTTTTCAAGAACGAATTGGATGAGGATGGGTTGGTAGTCGAAATAATGCTAGACTTGTGGCTCGAGGTTACGATCAAGAGGAAGGAATTAATTGTGAGGAAACCTTTGCACGTGTTGCTACTATGATTGAAGCAATTAGAATCCTTGTGGCATTTGCATCAAGCATGAATATTAAATTATATCAAATGGATGTCAAATGTGCTTTTCTCAACGGTTTCATTCAAGAGGAAGTCTATGTTGAGCAACCCCTTAGATTTGAAAATTCAGAATTTCCAAATCATGTTTTCAAATTGCAAAAAGATCTTTATGGTCTTAAACAAGCTCCCGAACTTGGTATGAAAGACTTAGCAGTTTCTTAGTTGAAAATGATTTCAAAAGAGGTCAGATTGACAAGACCCTTTTCATAAAAACCAAGGGGAAAGACTTTCTTATTGTTCAAATTTATTTCGATGATATAATTTTTGGAGTTACTAATGAAAATCTTTGTCGAGATTTTTCTTAGTTAATGAGACAAGAATTCCAAATGAGCATGACGGGATAGCTCAATTTCTTCCTCGGTCTACAAATCAAACAAGACAAGGATGGCATCTATATCCATCAATCCAAGTATACCATACCAAGGAGTTCTTTGAAGAAGTACGAGCTTCAAGATGCAAAACATGCAGCAACACCAATGAGTAGTAGCATAAAAGCTGGACTCGGACGAAAAAGGTATAGTATTAGATCGAAACTCTATCGAGGTATGATTGGATCTCCGATATATCTCACTTCCATAATGTTTAGTGTACGTCCGTGTGCAAGATTTCAAGCTAATTCAAAAAAATCACATCTCACTGCGGTGAAGAGAATCTTTAGATATCCCTCTAGGTCTCGTGGTTTTCAAGAGACTCGGAACCGACCCTCACTCTGGATACTCATACGGCGATTATCTTGGATACAAGGTTGAAAAAAGAGCACCTCGGGAGCAAGCCGGTTTCTAGGTCAATCCCTCGTATCATGGCACTCAAAGAAATAGAACTCAATTGCTCTATCAAAGGTACATTGGAGCTGAAGCATGCTGTGCTCAGATTCGATGGATCAAGCAACATTTGAAAAACCTTGGAATATCATTCAAATCAATTTCAATCAAGTATAACAATCGAGTGTAATCAACATCACTAAGAATCCACTTCGACACTCAAAGACAAAGCATATTGAAGTCGGGTATCATTTTACGAGAGACCATTATGAGAAAGGCGATATTAAACTTAAATTCATTCCTACAAAACTTCAATTAGCTAAAATCTTTACTAAGCCACTTAGTGAGGATCGGTTTTGCTTTATTAGGAATGAACTTGGCATGATAAATGCATGATTATGTGTTTTTCTAAGTGAAATTATCTTGCATGATTATGTGTTGCATGTTTCTTTTCTATGTCTTAATAACAATTAGTTTAGTTGACCGGTGATACTTGAGCTAAGAGTTATTATCTGTTTGCACTTTACGAGTCACTCGGAAACTTTACTACTCGAGTTTTTGAGAAAATTGAACTTCAAACTTACGAAATCATCTCTAAATTAGTGGAGAATTTCATAAATTTCTTTTAAAAATATCTCTTTTTCTCTTTCTTTCTCGCGCGTATCAATCGGTGAACTAGCCGTTGGGAGACAGACATCGGAATTCTAACCGTTGGAGAGCAGAGGCGACCGTCGCAGAGTTGGGTCGAACGGATACTCGAGGACGGTTCTTTAGCTATAAATAGCATCTATTTTCCTTCATTTCGCTCATCTGTACTCTCTGCTAACATCCACTCTCCACTCTCGCATACTTGTATAATCTCGGCTCTCAAGCAATCTCGGTTCTCTCAAGCTCTCGGTATTCTTACTCTCTTTCTCTTTTCTTCGAGCTAACTCACTTTCTTCTCAAAGCTTCTCAAACGTGCCTAGGCGAGGATCCACTCTAGATTTTCTTGGTTATGCAACCAAGAAACCTAGAACCAAAGCCACGAGGGTCCTTCTAACCCCTCGAAAATCCTTGTCACCCAACATCGACGTTGGATGACAAATTCTTCCCAACCACAAAATTCTCATGGTTGAAACACATCAAGACCACGGGGATATACAATTTCCTCTGTTTCGGTGAATTTATTTACCCATAACTCGTCAGTCGAGTTCTACTCAAACCTAACCTTTCTAGCTCGAGGGAATCATCACCTCCGAGTTCGCAATATGGTAGTTCGTATTAACCTCTCTCTTCTCCACTATCTATTCAAAGTCTCATCTCTTTTCCTAAAGAGCAACCCCATCCCCTTCAATGAGGTTGCTCATGAATTTTTCGAAAAATACGCCAACGACGTCCCTGAGTCACGCAAAAACTTTTACGTGACTTAGACTAAGGCTCGTCTTCTCTGCTTCTTGTGATGAGAACCTTCTTTTCTCATCATTCAAACAAAGAGAATCCAAATTCAAAAATTCTCAAGGTCGTATTTGACATTCTCGAGGGCTACGACGTAGACCTCTTCCCAACCATTATCGAGCAACACCTCGGACAAAGAAATCCACTCCTCTCCCTTTCGGAGCCCTCCTCACTCTCATTTTCAAACAATTCAAGGTCCCGCTCCCCTTTAGGGTCCGAGGCTGCCATAGTAGTTGGCGAAAAAGAGCTTCTCGGCTATGGATACCAAGAAACCCAACCGGTCGTCCGAGTCCATAGCTCGGAGCCGAGGCAACCCTCTCCTCCGCCTCGGACTTAGACTCAAACTCCTCTCTCACTCCCTCCTCCACCGGCGGTGCATCCAGCTCGGGTCCCCTTCTTCAAGCCGGTATCACTTTGTCTACCATGATGATAGACAAGCTCTCCTCCATATCCACGAAAATCCAGGATACTCTCCGCTCCTTCAAGACTGTCCTTCGGTCTATGACCATCAACCAAAAACGAGCCAATCTCAAATTCGAGAGCGAGCAAGATGTTCTCCTCGAAATTAAGGCTTTGGTCAGGAGCACCGAAGTTGATTGAGCTCCTCAAAGAAAGGCGCTCCAAAGCGGCTCATGACCCGAGCCCGAACGGCTCGAAACATCTCAAGAGTCCTCGAACCCTACCAAGTCTCCATCCGGAGAGGCGTAGAAGAAGAAGAGGAGGCTGCGGTCGATGCAACTCCTTCGAGGAGGAGGAAGAAGGGAAGGAAGAAGAGAAAGAGGAAGAAGAATTGAAGAAGGACGAAGTTGAGGAACAAGGTGCTCCCGCTCTTGGCCGGAGCCGATCAGCTCGGACGGCGGTCTGAATGAGTCGAAGACCTGGCGATGTTGGACAATCAGCAACCGTCAAGCCGGAGGAAGCACCTCCCGTTGTACCGTTCCAAGAGGATGAGCCTCTAGATGACCTTGTTGTGGGTCGACCACTCGAGTCGAGCCCATTCCATAGATCCCGAGTCTTGCCACCGCCAAGATCTTCAACGTCTTCACAAGCGTATCCGCCTCAAACCAGAGCGCTCCCACTCCACCATCTCGATTTCTTTTTCTTGTTCTTATTTTCGTTTTTTTTCCAAACAAACAAATTGTATCAACTTGATACATTCTTCCCCATTTTGATTTTTTTTTGTTGAAAGGTAAAGGGGAGAATACTTAGAAAATTTGTTGTCTTGTTTAGGAGGAGTTTTCTCACCCTCTCTTTTATATTTTTTTGTATTTATGTATATATATGAATGAAGTTTCGATTTCAAGCATATTGCTTTACGAGTATAACTTCTTTACGAGTTTAACTTTCTTATTTTGTTTGCTCGGAAATATTAGCTTATTTCTCAACTTTCCTTTGATATAACTACTCACAACTTTTCATTGAATGAGCTATCTGCAGACAATATTCTAAGTCCGAATGACTTCATTTATTATTCTATTTTCTTGCGATATTCTATTTTAAACTCTTATATATTCTCTGTCAAATGAGGAAAAATGAAAACTCTTGATTATTTCACTAACAAAGTTTACTATATGAGTATGGAATGTCTTTCATCAAAAAGGGGAGATTGAAGACTCGGACTACGAACTTATATCATTACGGGTACTATCAAGGACTCAAGTACAAACCTCATCCCTCTTAAGTTTTGATTACAAGTCATTACGAGTAATATAGAAACTATTGCATATGTTTTCATTCGATTCGACGGACTCGAGAATACACGGTCTTGTTCATCAGTCGACGAGTGATGTCTCCGAGTCACTCGAGACACCACTTAGATTTATCACATGATCATACAATCTCTCTAACACACTTTTTATCTAAGTTCTCACATCATATTCGAAGTAAAGTGACTTACGGCGTTAATTCATCTTTCTAAGTCGGCATGTTTGTTCTAAGAATTATTTGTTTAGATCAAGTACTTATACTACGATATTTTCTTTATAACTTGATCTTTCCTAAGATCGACTACGATGGATTACGAGTGTAATGAATATTAGACTCGAGAAAATTCCACTCCTCCAGGCCTAAGATAATTTTGCACTTAATTGTCTTAATTAAATTATTATCCGTGCCTAATCTTGAACCAAAGTATTTTATACTTTGAGAACCAAAATTGTTTACTTTTGTGGGTTATCTAAACGAGGTTATCCTATTTTTGAATTACAAAAATAACCGGCTTCAAGCTGTAAATTACCAAGGCTTTTCTACTTCTCAACAAGGCCCGGACGCCGTGTGTCGGGGTTGTCCGATTCCAAAGCGAAAATTTTCAACGCTAAGCTCAACGGTGGTTTCTACCTTACTTTTCGGACACCACGAGCTGTTTGGAATACCTTTTGGAGTCGAGAGCCATTGCACAACGTTCACATCTCAACGGATCTTTTCTAAGCGACTCAAAAGAACCATTACAACGGTCACAAAGGACTTACGTTCGGAAGATAGTCGCAACGGCTAATTTGCTTGGTCATCTATAAATAGAAGCCACCTTTCAAGACTTAAAGATTCTTCGGAACTATTGTTGAAACACATTATTTAAGCAAAAGTCATTGTACTCATACTCGATCTTCTATTTACAACTCCCAACTTGTAATTCATATTTTGTGAGTTGTAAAGTGTTTTACTCGAGTTATATACTCTTCTTACTTTACGAGTAAGGTCCCTTGGCGAGCTATAAGAGTTAACTCGGCTCGGTTGTCCCTAGCCGTAAAGGTTACCTCGGTTAGGAAGTACTAGATCGGATAAGGGAACGTCCGAGTCTAGGAAAACTTTGTAAGGAATTATTTAAGGGAGCAATTCGGTTGAGTCGAGTCTATCGTATTTTATGGATTCAAAATAGAGGATTTGACTTGGTACTTGGATTAGCACTAGCCGTGGTTTTACGCCTCAAGAGGGTTTCCACGTATATCTAAGTTCACACTTTTACGAGTCCAATCTAGACTCGGATTGTCTTGATTACTCCTTTCAAACTTTAATCTTCCAAGTTTGTTTAAATCTCATCATCACCCTATTCACCCCCTAGGATGACTAAGACTCTCCAAGTGCAAACCTTCATAATCAATTCCTATTCTTAATCAATTAATATTCCATTAATTTTTCAATAAAATGGGCGATTTTGGAATATTAAGCGTAATTGGCATTCTTGCTCTCATCTAATATTATGAGTTAAAATTGAAATGTTGTATATTAATCATAATGTTGCCCCATTAATTAGTTGCATAACTCAAAACAATAAAGTAAACTTTTTATTTCATATATAATGGATTTTAGTTTGTTATAAGTAAACTTTTCATTAAAATAATTTAAATTAAAACTATATTATAATTATCGTAATTATTATAATTTATTTAATTTATATAAGTTTTAATACTTGAAATTAATAGATATATTATATTATAGTTTTTTATAACGGTTAGATTAATCATGTACAATAAATATTATTTTTAATAAGTATTTTTTCAAAAAAATTTAATTTTGTTAAGTGTTGAAGTAATGAAATAATCCTTCAAAAAAATACGTGTAATAACATATAATATTGATTATGATTATAATTAAAATTAAAATTTATAGGTAATAAAGTATAATGATGATCATAGTCATTCAAGATTATTGAATGAACTTCATTTTATTTATAATTAAAATTTATAGGTAATAAAGTGGGTGGTACAAAAAGCTTTAATAATATAAAAAAAGAAGGGTTATTGGATGGGAATAATACAAACTTTAGGGGTATTGGCCAAATTTAATACAAACAATTTCCTTGGGTGTGAAACAGAACCAACTTTTGGGCTATTATCCAATATCGAGAATGCCACCGAGTTTTATGGGTGGCGACTCGTCAAGAAAGTGATGTGGCAAGTTTTTGGACACGTGTACGGCGGAGCCAATGTTTTGGCTGAATCTATGAGAGTTTAATGCCCTCTATGCAAGGATTTTGTTTTTAAAAAAAAAAATTAAAAATCTTTCCTCTCTCTCTTCCTTTACCCCTCTCGCACGCTCTCTCTCTCTCTCTCTCTCTTATCTCTCTTATCTCTTTGCAAACCCATGTGGTCTCTCTCTCTCGGTTTTCTGTCTCTGCTTCCATTGCTCTCTCTTTCCACCTAGAATGAGAGGCTTCGAGTCCGATCCGAGAGGCTAGCCCAAGGAGAGCCTATTACTTCACAAGCTTACCCCTCTCTCTCTCTCTCTATCCCCCTCCAGGTGAGGTGCTCAACAATGGCGACGATGAACGCAATTTCGGGAAGAATTTGTCCATCCCTTCGATCGTCAACAACCCCCTCAAACTCCCTTCAACCTCCTACCTCTCTCTCCTCTCCTGCATCTCAATCCGCCACTCTCTCTTTGTAAACGTCGGGCACTAGAAGTAGTGTTCGGAGCGACGAAGGATCAAGCCTCGTTCTCTCTCTATCGTCTCGGCTCTCAAGAAGATTTTCAAAGCCGATTCTATCACTTTGTCGCCATATTCCGACGATATTGCTGGAAAATTGGCTCCCGATGCCGGAGTTTACGCCGTTTATAACACTAACGGCAAGCTTCGATTCATTGGGTTGTCTCGGAATGTCGGTGCTAGTGTCGATTCTCACCGAGAAGGTCCCGGAGCTCTATTCTTACGTAAAGGCATCTATTTCTTAATTTTTTCACTTGGCCTCGTAGATTTTGACCCTAAGTTAATTGGAGTTGGATTCTTGATCTTAATTTGAGAAAAATTTGTCGAACAACGTAGAGATAGAAAGATAAGATTGAATTTTTTTGTTCTCTCTAAGAAAGATCAAGGAAACAAACAAACGTATGGGGAGGAAAGAAATGGAGCTAATGCTTATTATTTATCGGGATTATGAATGTTTCCTTAATTCTTTGTACCATTACCCGTAGAAGAGAGACGAGAGAGAGAGAGAGAGAGAGAGGAGGAGGAGGCCGAGCGGTAGAGAGGGAGGAGAGTTTTTACCCAACAGAGAGATAAGAGAGAGACGGAGCGTGAGAGGGATAAAGCGGGGAAGAGACAGAGAGAGAGAGGAAGGATTTTCAATTTTTTTTTTCAAAACAAAATCCTCTATGATAGATTGAGTCAAAACATTGACTCCGCCGTCCACGTGTCAGAAAATATTGCCACGTCACGTTCCCGACGAGTTGCCGCCCATACAACTCGGTGGCGTTACGATATTGGAAAATACCCTCAAAGTTGATTACGTTCGCAGCCAAGGAAATTGTTTGTATTAAATTTGACCAACATCCCCGAAGTTTGTATTATTCGATCCAATATTCCAAAAAAGAAAAATGATAAAATAAAAAGAGTCAATGGTGATGTGCCAAATGTCTAGTCCATAGCAAAACACTCTGTTTTAAGTATATATAAATATGATTCTCTTTTGCTTGTCTATGAAGAGTCTAGTTATACCTAGAGTGGTGTGACTTGTATCTATAAGTGTGATTAGCGCCCTAGTCTTATCCTATCCCGCATCCTTGGATAATTCTTGTCTATCTTGTTCTCCTTTTATCAATATCGGTTACCTTTGTTAATCATCTTTCAAAGGTTGAATAACTAAGTTCTTGGTGTATTACTACTCTATTATCGTTTCTAAGTCTACTCTAACCTCCTCACTGAGCATTATTCCACTCTCTTTCGGGATCGAGTCATCTTGGCACATTAGATAGGGCCCCAAATTAGCCAACCTTATGCTACACATAAAAGAAACACATCAATAAAAATTGGAGAATAAAATATACCGAAGTAATCCCACGTCTTGCGAGAAAATTACGAGCACATTTGGGAAACACCCTCTGTCACATCTCTCTTTAGAGTAAGGATGTCAAATGTCTTTATGATAAGCCGCCACGAGGACGCCTACTAGAAGGAAACCTAACTTCTACACAAGAGAGTTGGGTTTGAATTCAAGTAGAACCATGGAAGCGGCTAAAAACAATTTACAAGGACCACAACAAGTTGCCACCAATACTTAGATGGGAAGGGGGAAAAGAATAAACCTCACTTATAGCTTACCTCTAAAACATTGTAGACCACATAAAGCTTGATAGTTCCTTGGCCACGTATCATATGGTATATAAGGCTGATGTCTGAAATATTCAATCAAAAAATACGAAAAATAAGCTTGTTATCAGTTGAATATAATGTTCAGTCCATTAATAAGGTCCTAGGTCCTGTCACTAAGAGGAATTGACAAATGGCATGCTGCACAAAAACCTATAGAAAATTAAAAATTCAGCATTACAATGACATGCCTGTTCTCCCCAAAGGGTGACTCCTCCAGCTAGAACCACAAGGCAGCCGAAATCTGACAGCTCTGTTGTAGACAGCTTTTTGAGCTGCCTGCCACTAGCATGGTTAGGTTGTCCTGGAAATCTAAAGCACTAATAAACAAGCTTCAAATGAAGAAACTAGTAGCCCAAGAAAAGGACAACAAACAAAATGATCATTCATGAGATAGCACACTCAAACAAGATGCTTACTAACACCAAAATAATTCCCTCCTGAAATGTCTGGAAAAATAATTAAGCCTCATTTCACACATGCCATCCTCACTAGGCCTCCTACCTTGTCTCATATCCTGTCATTCTTTGTCTTGTCCAACATAGCATGACCATGTTTTTGGTGAATCATCCTAATTTTAGTTACTACTCATTTTTTTCAACATTTTTAATCGACCAATATAGCACACAACACAGCCAGTCTACTAACGATGCAGCATATTTTCCTATCAACTTTAACAAGGCCTTATATTCATCAACCTCCCTACTACATGATAGGGTAGACCGTAAATACATTAATTCTGTAGTCTTTGGCATGCCAGAGGCACCATGAAATTCATATAATTCTTTCCCCGTCTGTAATATACATCCTAAGTTAACTTGCGTACTGTTGTAGCAAAAGGTGGGATATAGGGAATTCGGTCATGGAGTGGAGGCCCCTTCTCCCTATCCTAACCTCCAATCTCTCTCTATGTTATGGCATTCACGAAGACGAATAGGAGCTTAGACAAGATAGATACGAGACGGTATCGTAGATCTAAGAGGAGAGATATAGAACGAGAAAAAGCTATTCGCGGGAATATTGAGGAGAGATATGGATTGAGACAAGTATCTATAAAAAAACAATTAAAAAAAAAAAGCAAGATCAGCCAAGAGAAGGCCAACCTGGGTTTTACTTCACATAACATAGTTGACATTAACTAACACATAGTAGATGCTAACTACAAGCAATGGACATAACTAGAAGCGAGCAAAAAATAACGGGTACCCAGTTCCAGACAAAGGACCGGATTAGACCAAACAGGTCAGACCGGTCCAACTGATTCTGGGACCGTTTCAGAAATTAGGAACACATTGCAACAGAGTCCAGTTCTGGTTCCCTCTAATTTGGACCAAAACCAAACCTGTTAGGCGTTTTCTTCAACTTATATGTAAAATGAAACTAAATACATAATTTTGCACAAAGAAACCCTAAATGCTTTCTTTTTACTTATGCCCAATAATCTGCTACTCCACGCTCTTTACCCACAAAATCTCCTCCCTCCTATTCAACCCAATTTCCTGTGCTCTTCGCTTCTTGGTTAATTGGCTCCAAATGCCTTCAATTTGCTGTCTAGCCAGCATCCTCCTTTCTTCCTCTATGTATCTTCTTCTCCCAGATCTATGACATGATGTTTCTTTATTTGCTCCTAGATTTTTTGCTCGTCAATCATCCTTCTACTTCTAATCTCTGTAAGTTCCTTCTATTTGCCAGTGCACTATCGACCACCTTCCATTTGTATGTTGTCAACCGGCTGGCGGCTCATCCCGCTATGAGCACTCTCTCTAAGACCTTATATATATATATATATATATATATATATATATATGGATATATGGTTAGGGAAAACATGGATTAAGATAGGGGAAAACTAGGTACTTGGAACCAGACGGGTTCTCACCAGATAAGTCCAAAAATGCAGATCCAGGTCAACTAGTTCCTGGATCAATTCCGAGTGTCCAGGACCTAGGACCTGTCATGAATCTAGTTTGGGACCATTTCCTAAAAAAGTGACAGGGTACCTACTGTTGCTCAGCCCTAGACATAACTAAGAATCCTACTAAAGGTTGGAAACTTTGAAGATTCTTGCTCTGATTGTCAGACCCAAAGTTAATGTTTTAAATTCAAACGAGAAAACCATGCATAAGACTTTTTCTTTGGGATTCTGACAAATTTGTCCAACCACATCAGAATATATTTTTGCCAAAGTGCAGTAGCCCCGTGGAATACCTCGAGATAAGAACCCAGCTTGTTTTTTCGCCAGGTTGCGCTTGTATTCGATTATTTGATGTCCAAAAGATTTCAGATTCTAATTTAGCATATCCTTCCCTTTTCATCCCCCAACTCATTCTTGAGACTATAATTCAAGCTTTAGTCTTTTCTTAGGTATTTTGGCTCAACTTTAGAGCCTAAGGGAGGGCTCCTTATGACTAGATTTTTACTCGAAATCACTTTCCATCAAATAAATCTCAGCATTTATTAACTCAATGGATTCATCTAGGTCTGCAGTTGCCAAAACAATCATTTAGAAACAACACAAAGCAAACCTTTTGGAGGATTCGTTTTGCTTTGAGTTGCCAAAACATCTTTCCCCAGGTTTTCCCACTTAATTTAATCTTTCAAAGCTGATACCTAATTGTTCAAAATCTGAGGCCTAAGTATGCAGACGAACACCAACATATATTTGAAGAATTGAAGTGGACATTGTTTACACAAAATATTTTGCGCCATGACATCAAATCTTGAAAATATTTTCAGGCCAAACAACCTCCAAAACACTACAGGGCATTTTAACCAAAGGAGCTAAGGAAATCAAGCATATGATAAGAGATAAGAAACTAAAACAAGAGAAGATGGCGTATGCATGGTGTGAAAAAAGAATCAACCACATCCAAACTACAAGCTAACCACATACTCAGCCACACCAACAGAGAAAGAGCAAAAGCTCCCATCATCCCAAAAATAGGGTCTTGATGAAACTGTCTTTTAAACATGGAACAGAAGTTCTTCGTTTTCTTTCCTCCAAATACGCAAAAAAATCACATGAGGTAATAACATGGGCCTTCTTTTTCATGGAATTAGAAACCTACTGATCTTAAAAGATGGTCAAAGAAAACTTCCAAAGTGCCCTAGCAAACTGGTGGTCAGTTCCAAATCTTTGAAGCTAAAGTAAATATTCACCAAGATATTTCCTCTCTTTTGTAAGTTATCGCAAGTCAAAACATTCCCATGTGATCCTTCCCAAACCCAAAAACAAAAAATAAATAAATAAATAATGGAGTCATTTTAAAGGGGCCAAAGACTTCCAAATGAACTTGCAAGGAAACCTCCTTTGAAACAAGTTTGCAATGATGGATAATTCAAATGTAGGAGCTTCAAATAATAAGATACAAATGCAAAGTCCCATTCAAAATTCAGATCCCATCTCACCATATCATGTGTCCCGTTGTTTGGTATCATTAATCTTGTTTAAAAGTATTGTGATCCACCTCAGCCTAAATAGTTTTTTGTAAGTTACAGAAATACATGTTCCTAAGAAAAATATTCTCAGCATTGACTCATTCTAGCCTTATCGGTAGCAGTCCTAGCATGCACTTATTCGATTGGAGCCATTTTCCAGGCCACACAAAATTACTAACCTAGCACGCACACGGCGAGACTTTGGGGGCTTGCCTAAACGCCAAGTCTTTCTCTACTTCACTAAAAGTAATGAAATAAAGAAGAGTCATGTTCCTGGAAAAGAAAATGTTTTTTTATGTGCCCATGTAGTAATGACTATTATCTAACATTCGGTGCCCGTCACATCGGTTAATGTAGACAATAAGGAACTTTTTCCCTCTTGCACGCTACCAATTTATTTTGATATGTCAAATTAACTCTACTGCTTATTTGCATGATTTACGTCTTGAATTATCTAATAGTCCAATGTTCAAATGTGGAAATGAGATTTAAGGAAAATCTATGAAGAAACAACCAATAAGAACATAACTAAAGAGCCAACCACAATCAAAATTCAGTACCCCTTGCAAGAGGCGCAGGAAACTTCACAATCAACAGAAGGTAAGAAACCAACCTTCTACTTGATAACCTCCAAAGCGTCATCATAGCTCTCATTGGCATTATTGTTAGCAATGACAAAAATGAATTGAAACAGACGAAGAAGCCAACATTGATAAGCTGCAAGAAACATGCGTTCATAAGTTTCAACACTAAGCTTGTTCAAGTCAAATTTTATCCGCCCGCCTCCCCCAAAACAAACAAAATAGCCATTTATAAATAAAATGGAGGGGAAACATCAACTGAAGCACATGTTTGACAGAATCATAGCAGTCAACTACAAGGAAAGCTAATTCAGGTGAAATCCTAAACACGAAATAGTTAAATAGGTCAGAACTCTTTCAAACTTGGACTGATGACGTTTGCTCCACTTTTAACATGAAGTCAGATGTTAAAGCAATAGATATTGAAAATACTTTGGAAAGAACCCTAATTATGAGTAATGAAAATATATATTTTATAAGGGGCCAAGGGGGATCCTACATCCATACAAAAGAAGGGAAAAACGAAAACCATCATCCCTCCTAGCTCTCGTGAATAATTTTATCCAAAAAATCCACGACATCAGGTCTTAGTGACAAAGAAGCACTTTACTCAACAAAATTCTCAAAAACACATAATGAAACTCCAAGGAAGACAAAGCTCCACCTGATAAAAACCCACTCATTATTGTTCTTCCTTCCACATACTCCACCAACTAGACAAAGAATCAACAGTCCCAACTTCCTGAATTCTTATTCACCCGGATCCATGCCACTGATACATCTCTATCATTCCTTGGTTGGAAACGAGCCTCTCAGGACTAATTTATGCCAAAAATATAAAGGCTATGAACAGCCATGACAAGCACTTACTCTTCCATTTTTAATTTGTGAAACATAAAGCAGTATAGTATTGACACACAGAAATTCCATGTTTAGCCTCTGAAAACCCAAGCAATTTTCACAGAATGAATAATCACCACAATATGTATGAGAACAAACACAGCTCACATTCACCAAAAAACAAGGGGGAGAAGGGAGAGAAACATAGCATTACCAGTTCACATCTCCACGGCAAGCGGAAGATGGTATCATAAACTCTCTCCCGTTCTTTCTCGTTTGCAATAGTGGTGGTGCTCCTTAGCGAGTTTCCAGTATACATTTCTTCCATGAAGTATTTTATCGGCGAACTTTCCATAGGCAAAGAATCTAAGAGAAAAGATGAAAAAATAGGCCCAATTGTAGGAATAAGTATACAAATTTGTGTAGTTACAGTTGTACTATGGTCAAATTTTGTACATTCTTGAGAAAAATGAAAATCCTATGCATCAAAAAACAAATGAACTCCTTCTCAAATGATATATTTCTAAAAAAGACCGAAAGTGAATTCAAAACCATTAGTTTTAAGAGTAAGAAAGGTTAGCGGTCAAAAATTATACAGGGGCCTCAAAATAACTACTGAAAATGCTTTTTGACAAATATAAGTTCACTGGGTTGTGTGAACAAGTTGCAATCAAAGGTTTGGGCCAGCAAAATCAAGAGCATTAAGGTTAGCTTGATTTAGATAAAGATTTGAGGGATTGATGTTGTCTTGATCACCAATGAGCTCGTTGATTGTTATGTTCTAGAAGTGCAAGGCATTTGCAAACTAGTCACTTAGAGAACATATGAACATGCCGAGTTCCTGATTTAGACTGTGAGGATAGATACGAGGGAGTGGATATGTATGACTTATTTGTGTATCTCTACTACTTTCAAGGTGCATATTTATGGTTCCCTGCTTCCATGGAACTTTGAGAAGGTGATCCTCTCTCACCTCTTCCTTTCATTTTAATCATGGAGACCCTAAGTTGGATGCCGTCAACTACTGCCAACAATAATCTTACATGTGGGAAGATCAAGCATAGGAAGAGTGCCGCTGGCATTCTCTCATCTCCTTTATAACAGCAAGAAAATTATTAACCTCATTAGATTTTCACGTAGTTTGAAGTCATGGCTAACTTGAAAGCCTATTTGTCAATAGACCCATCTTTCCGATTGGGCAGCTAGATAATTATTAACCTCGTCATATTCCCATGTAGTTTGAATTTTAGGTCATGTCTAGTTTGAGTCTTATTCGTCAAATAATTCCATCTTCCCGTTGGGGAACTAGATAAAATCTATACAATCATTGTGGGTTGTGGTTTAGCTGCTCTCCCGTCATCCTACATCCCATTTCCTCTAGGTGCCAAATCTAAGCACAAGTCCATTTGAGAATAGTCATCGACAGGTTCGAGAACAGAATTTCCGGCTACAAGACATGTAACGCATATCTTCAGGTGGCTAAGATCACTTCCATATGAGTCAGCACAAAAGCAGAAGAACGAATGCCCAGGTAGGAGAAATGCAAAGAGAACAAAAAATGGCTTACAGGAAGGATCTTCTGCCATAATTTGCTTCCAATCCAAAGACTCAGCAGTCTCAAGCTTCCGGCTCGGCTCAACGCTCGCATTATTTCTCGAATGTACCTCATCCTTGCCATTTTCTACTGCTCGTAACGGCTGTTCTGAAGGCAAACCACCACCATAAGCGACGGTCCTTTTCCTCAACTCCCCGTGCAAGACCTGACACACTGTGCTCCCACTCTCTCCCTTCACGAAGCTCGGAGCGTAACTACAAGAAGTCGACTCTGTTTCGCCGTCAAAAACATTTTCCGGCAACAAGTGGCTGTTTCCGGTCATCGAATTGATCAACGGCGAATTCGATACAGATTTCTTCTTCCTAATTTTCTTCTGCTTGCGCTTCCGACGATTAGGCTTCCCATCGATTGGATGCGAGTCCGAACCATTGATCATGGCGCCGGAGTCATCGTCGTAGACTGAATCACCGCCAGAGGAGGTAAGGATCTCAAACGAGAGCTTGGATCTCAACCCCATGCCCCGTTTCAATCGTTTCCTGATCATCAGTTAGGATTTGGCAAAGCAAGAAGTAAATGTCAGATTCAGATAATAACACAGAAGCCCATAATAAGAAAATTTAGGTCGCCAGTACCGATGAAGTAGAGGTCGCCGGTGTTTTCGCGTCGCCGGCGGCCGAGGGTTGGACCAGCAGCAGTGGCCGGTGGAGAAGCCTCTCTCTCTCCCTCTCCTCTCTCTCTCTCCCCACCCCCGGGATTAGGGTCTGAAACAAAGAAGAGCAACGGAGCAAAGGGAATTTTGGGATTATTTTTCCTTTTTTAGAGACTTGAAAGTTGAAACACATTGGCGGACGTGGTTCAAGTTATTTGGGTTTATGGACGGTTGATATCTGTGAAAGAAAATTTTACATACCGTTTATTCATATTAGGGATGAGAGAAGTTTTTTTCATTTTTCATCAATGCTGGTCGAGGCTCGTCCATGCCCAACCTCAATGGACAACCCCTCGATCTGCCCTTAGCTCTATAATCTAGCCCTCTTCTCCAGTCCCTGAAAGTCCTCCCGGGCCTAGCCCTCCAAGGCCTTTGAAAATGTTGAGTTGTGGGCTCAACACAACCCACAACAAATCCGAATAGTGCTTGCCCTCATGCTAAGCACATCTATCCATCTTATCGGACCAAGCTTCCAAGGTACCCATCCACTATTTGGTGAACTTAGACAAAATTAAAGACCTCAATTGGGGTGTGCTCGCCTATACTTAAGGGGTTTGCGTTCGGGGCTAGGCGTACAACTGGTGAAAAGGACTTGTTGAATTACATGCCATTATGTGGTTTGTGGAAGGTTATTAAGGTATGCTCGTCCTTCTTTTAGTCTCCAAAATATCTTATCTTATGCGGATAAGGATCTTACTTGTGTTGTAAACTTGCGACCAATACTTTCCCCAATTTTCACTGATTCAAGAAACCATCCTTCCTTCCCGGCTTCGGTGGGATGGGATAAGGTCCACCTCTAACAATGAAGAGTGCATGATATTGCCTCTTTGAGGTCCGCCCTCAACAATGTGGCCACGGTATGTCACTTTCATGCTTTAAATTTTGAGTTAGAATGGCCCAATTTGTTTTCTACTTTTAGCCTAATTTTCTACCCCAACCCATGACCTTTGGTGGGCTGCGGGCACGGTCATGGTGTGGTCGACCCAACCAAATGGTCGGGCTTTGCTGCTCGATTTTGTTGATTTTGGTTTGTCTTCTCATAGGTCCTGTGTGTGTAGGCCAATTTTCACCCTTGGACCCAAGCTTAGCTTCTTTTAAGCCTTAGTATAGCGTGGGAGTTACGTGAAAGGCGATTTTTCTTGAGGGTCCATTTGGCTTTTGTTGGTACCTTGGTGAGCGAGTTATGCCACAAATGCGGTATAATACGTGGCCTCCTTTTGTTCCTTAACATCCACTATGGACAATGTTCTATTTTTGCTCAGTAACTTAAGAGGAACAAGAAGAAATAACCACTAGGTATCTCTATACTCGGTTCTTGGATATGGATTCGTCCTATGTTCAATAATTGGGACGAATCATGACGAGGATTGGTAAGTCTTCATCTACCCCTTTGGGTGCTTAAATTTCTTACGTAGAAATTAACTTGATCTCTACAACTTCTTCCGGGCGATATTAACATTCCGAGTCTTGAGGTCGGTACATCTCAACCCGGAGAGTCCCCATATTACTTTAGGATTCCGGAAATTCCCGAGTCCGAATGTGTGGGGCATTTGCTCCCAAAAGCTGGAAAGGGGTAAGAGCATTATGCTCTTTTACTTTTAGTTTAATGCTAAAAGTGTCCTGCTAACACATTGAATTAGCGATACGATCGTGAACAATCTTGAACAATGTCCATTAGACTACGAGTGCGCCATCAAAGCTTTCAAAGAATTATTTACCGGTTAGATTTTCCGAACATTTTGGGTAAGCATAGTTAGTTAAAGTGATAACTCATGATCTTTTAATATTTTGCTAATCGCTCCATTACTTTTGTAGGATTATCGATCAAGGTCTCCTCCATCGGGAGGTTTCATTGGTAGCTCACGGGGCTCAAGCTCCTAGCACTAGTGAACAAATGTCGTCCAAGTAGTACTACTGGAGTCAATTCTTCACATCGTCCTTCTCGCGCTCACATGGGTGTAGTGCTTCGAGGCGGGGCCAAGTACTTCCATATCTAGTCCTAGTTCTTACGAGACTGGGTCTAGCTCTTCCGAGACCGGCATAGACATCATGCCTTTGCAAGCGCTTGACCCTTATAGCAATCCATATGATTTTCATCGGATGTCGTATATTGGGCCTTATCATGAGGCCTCTCAATCGACTTGGGACCATGGTGGTAGTTCTTCGCAATCCGGTGGGATAGACGAGTTTGCACTTCGATCTTGGCGGATTTTGGCAATTATATCTTCGATGATGCTTTTGACGATGAAGATTAAATAACCTCTTGTAGGGTGCTTAATTAATATTAATGTTTTGTACATGAACGCAAAGACTTGATTCTAAAATGCTTTTTCCATTTATATGATGCGAAAAATTCAAAGATAAATAAAAAATGCACTACCTCCGTGTTGGCTAAAAACACATCGTTTCACTTTTTACTCAATGACCAATCGAAGCACGGAACTCGAAGCGATCGTACGACATCGTTTTAATCGGCACCGCTTTTTTAGCATTTTCTTGCCAAAACGCCGCATTTGGTCCCAACTTCCAGCTGAAGTATGGAACTCAAAAATGCCCATACGACGTTGTTGGAGACCGGTTCCGTGCTTCTCGCATCCCCATGTGGGATTCCCGGTTCAGCGGGATTTTTTCGGTTTTTCGTTGATCCCCATTGTAGACCGGTCTAGTTCGGTTGCATGGGACGAATGCTTGTTGAACTATTAGGTCATTTTTGTGACCTATATTTCCTCTATAAATAGAGGGCCTAACCCCTCATTCTACCAATGGTCATTTCCTATGCCATATGCGCTAAAAGGTACTCGAATTCCGCATTGGTATTATGATCCTTTGGCTCTTTTTCAGCGAACCATTCTTCCACCAAGTATCTCATCATTCTCCTACACTAATATACCTCCACAAACTTTGCAAAAGGCTCTTTTGATCTTGCTCATCCACCGTCACGCTTTTAGATTCGGTTTGTGAACCCAATCGGCGAGTAGGACAACTTGAGGGCGTCATATCCACTTTCAATCCTTTACGGTTTTATTTATTTAGTTATTTTACCACTTTACGTATTGTGGATATGAGATGTAATCACTTTTAATTCCTTCCTGCCTGCTGTAATTTTTATTTCTTTCGCTTTTCTTTTCGCTTTCCTTTATCGATTTTCTTTATGGCTTTCCTATTTGCTTTTATTGTATTCTCTGCATGTTTGGTTGATTTAATTTCCACACTTCACATGTTGTATACTTTCCTGTTTTAACACATTTATTTAACTCACAATTCGAATTAGTAGAGGTCGTCTATGGACGGGCGGAATAGAAGGATTTATCCCTACATTTCATACCTTCACCCCAGAACCCCGGATTCTAGGTTACGGATAGATGGAGTCATTTTCTAAACCTCTTTCAAGATTAATTTTCCCATACTAAGATTGGAAGAGTATTCTTTCTATTTTTGTTAGTTTTCATTCCTAAAACTAATTGGCTACTCCCCTTTTCCTATTTTATTTCTCTTTAATTACATCTCGGTATTTCTAATTTGAAATGGACAAAATTGGTTTATTTTCTAACCGCCAAGGCCACGAGACCGAGAGCTGTTTTTTAGTCATGGCCTATAGCCGGTGTCGGACACCGATCGCGGCGGCTCTCGCTAGCGTTGGCCATTGGCGGAGCTTGGCTTTGGTCCAAGCCACTGTTATCCATTGTTTTGGCACAAAAGCCTTGCGGCGAGAATATAAATTGTATTTTTCTATTTTCCTAAATTATAAAATAATATCCCGAGACTTTTAAAATTAATTTCTAAAATAAAATATTAATAAAATCGCTAATCACTACTTTACTTAAACTATTCCAAATTAGAAATCGGAAATCGCAATAAGAGGCACACCCCTACTCTCTAAATCAATTTTCAAAAATTAACTTTCAAAAAGAATCTTAAAAAATCAAAAGAGAGCCGAGCATTCATGAGGAAACTTGATCCAGGGGACGAGGCCATGGTTCCTACGAGTGGGAACTCCACTCGGATGTATCACTTATTAAGAGGGTGAGACTTGAAAATTTGAGTTGTGAAATTTTCTAATGTGTTTTACATTAGGCATGTTGCATTTAGGCAGCCTTGAATGAAAGTTTGCTCCAAGACGAGGTTAAGTTACCCTAGAGGGAGGGGGTGAATAGGTCGATGGAAGATTTTTGCGGATTAACTAAGTTTTACGCAAAGTAAAGACTAAGAAAAATAATTCGAGTCTAGATTGGACTCAGAAAAATACAAGACACACAAGTTTTGTGGAAACCCTCCTGGGCGAGAAAACCACGGACAATGCTAATCCAAACACTAAGTCAAATCCACTATTTTAAATCCACAAAATACAAGGCTCGACCCCTTACAAAATTGCTCCTATAAACAATTCAATACAAGTTTTTCCTAAACTCATAAATTCCCTTATACGATCTAATACTTCCTAACTAAGATAACCTTTATAGCTAGGGGCAAGCTGAGCTGAATTAGCCCTTACAACTCGGTCAAGGGACTTTACAGAGAATTGACAATATAAGAGTAGATTACAAGATTTTTCTCTTTACAACTCGTAAAGTAAGAACTTAAGAGTGGAGTTGTACAAGCTAGAAGATTGAGAGAGAGGGAGAATAAGTTTAACTCTAGCATTGTTCAGCAACAATCTTTAAAAGTCTTGTAGAAAGGCTTCTATTTATATTCAGTAGGGCGAGTAGTCTGTTGTGACCGATTCCGGACTTGAGAGCTTCACTAACCGTTGTAACGGATAGTCCGAGTCATTCGGAAAAGGAGTCGTTGCAAAATGAACATTGTGCTTGAGTCCTTGGCTCGAAAAGTAGTCCATCCCACTGGTTGTGATTGAAATCTAGGGTGGAAACAACTATTAGACTCAAAGTTGAAGTTTATCGGATTTGGTAACAAACAACCCCGACACGGTGTTTGAGCCTCATCCGGAAAAGATGTTTTTACGTTTCTCGGTGTTTAACGGTTAGAAGTCTGGTCGGTTGCTTTTGCTTTTCAAAATAAGATTAAAATACTTTAACCACCCTGCAAAAGCAAATCAAAGTGGTACTCAAAGTATATAAATACTTTGGTCCAAGATTAGGAAAGGATAATAATTAATTCATAATAATTAAGCACTTAATTATCCTTATCCTGAAAGAATGAAAGTTTACGAGTTTAATATTCAATATGTTCAAATTCCACCTTTTGTGTATCTTTAAATGATTAAGACGTTAAGAATAAATAGACACAATGCACCAAATTGATCAGGTAAATAATTTCTTTCAATAAACTCGACTTACAAAAGGATTTTAATGCAATAATTCATTTTCGTTAACTCATGAAGTCGAGTGCTCAAAATAAGATAAGTTTGTGAAATTATTTACTCATGACAATTGTCCGAGTTGTATATGAGTGGGTCGAAACCCGGTGAAGTGTGTTCTACTCACAAGATGGTTTCGAGTAGGTCGACAAGTATTAAAAACTTAAAAATGAACTTCTTAGACTTATAATGACTTGAAATCAAAACCATAGAGAGATAGAGAGTTATACCCGAGTTTTTATTGAACCATAGTTGCTTTTAATTTTGACCATTAAACTTTACCTTTAAGAACAACTTTTGGAGGATGTTCAAATTGCTAACCTTGAAGGGCCCAACTAGGTTTGATTGTCGGGGAGGTGGTACCTCTTCCGTCATAGCACACTCTTTTGGTTTATCAAGAGGCATCGAGAATTCATGCTTTTCCTGTCGTGCTCCTCATGGAGGACTAAATTCTCGGACTATGAGACACCTTGTATTTAACCTAGATTTATCCCTCTTTTTGACCATAGATCCTTGGTTGTTCAGGTGGTACCTTTCTCTTTATTTACATGCTTAAAATGAGTGTGGTTATTTTTGTTATTTAACCTTTTTTTGTGAGTCCTTAGTAGTTTAGCCAGGTTTGCTAAATAATCCTTGCATGCGTTCAAAATAAAATAAAATAATGAACCTTCTTGAGTCGAGCCAATGTGTGCATTTAGCCAAAACTAAATTTTATCTCAAATTAGATGAGTCTATTTTGCATTAGCCAAATTTTAAATTCATCTCAAATAGGTGAGTCCATTTCTTTTTATATTAACCAAATTTTAAAAGTCATTTCAAATAAGTGAGTCCATTTTGCATTAGTCAAATTTTAAATTCATCTTAAATAGGTGAGTCCATTTTGCATTATCCAAATTTTAAATTCATCTCAAATAGATGAGTTTTTTTTTTATTGCATTAGCCAAATTTAAAAATTTATCTCAAATAGGTGAGTCCATTTTGCATTAGCCAAATTTTAAATTCATCTTAATTAGACGAGTCCATTTTTTATTTGTCAAATTTTAAAATTTATCTCAAATAGGTGAGTCCATTTTTGCATTAGCCAAATTTCAAAATTCATCTCAAATAGGTGAGTCCAATTTGCATTAGGCAAAATTTTAAATTAATCTCAAATAGGTGAGTTCTCTTTTGCATTAGCCAAATTTTAAATTCATCTAAAAATAGGTGAGTCCATTTTTGCATAAGACAAATTTTAAATTTATCTCAAATAGGTGAGTCCATTTTTACATTAGCTAAATTTTAAAAATCATCTCCAATAGGTGAGTTCATTTTGCATTAGCCTCATTTTAAATTCATCTCAAAATAGATGAGTTTTTTTTTATTGGAATTAGCCAAATTTTTGAATTCATCTCAAATAGGGAGTCCATTTTGCATTAGCCAAATTTTAAATTCATCTTAAATAGGAGAGTCCATTTTACATTAGCCAATTTTTAATTCATCTTTAATTAGGAGAGTCTTTTGTTTGCATTTAGCCAAATTAAATTTCATCTCAAAATACGTGAGTCTTTGGTTTGCATTAGTCAAATTAAAATTCATCTCAAAATAGGAGAGTCTTTGTTTGCAATTAGCCAAATCAAATTCATCCCAATCTAAGGGATTCCATTTGCATCATTGCATTTCGGTTTGGTCAATTTACATCCCTTTATGTGCATCCAAAAGTAAAAGAGCATATCATTTTCTTTTCTCTTAGGATCGATCGTTCCTCAAGTCAAGCACTTAAGCCCCATATTCCCTAAAATTTTTCACGAGCCAATCCCGAGCATGTACTCTTTAGGGATACAAGATAGGGAATCCTACTCAAATTAGGAATCCTAACATGAAACGGCTAGGAAATAAGAAGTGTACTTCAACACCGGTATGATCAACACCGATACATCCCACACCAAGCACGTACCATACCAGTATGTCCCGCACCTTTACTAATAATACCGGTGCACCTCTCATGGTCAAAGCACAACCCTCTTCCAAAACGGACAATAAGCTAGAGGAAACCCCCATCATGACCTTGTTCAAGGAGTCTGCTACAAAAATAGAAACTAAAATTGAGGCCCAAGATAAAAAGATTGAGTCAATGACAAAAACCCTCGACCTCATACTCAAAGAAGCTGGAAAAGAAATCAAAGGAAGACCCTTAACTTAAGCCTCAACCTAAGCCTCGGCCTCGGCCTCAGCCCAAGCCTCAATCCGATCCACGAATAGATCAAATAGAGAAGCTAATGTGTGAATCATCAATGTTCAATGACTACTACCTGGCCCAGGGATTCACTTTATTCCCTAAAGGCAAATTGCCCCCAAAATTCACTATGCCCGACATCAAGTTACATGGGAATGAAGACCCTCACCACCATGTGAGGAACTTTGTAGGGGCAATGATCTTAAAGAATGTACCTGGAGGACACATACCATGTCATCTTCCCATGGACATTTGACAAAGACATCATGAAATGGTACAATGCTTGTTGACCCACACAAGGTCACAAGCTGGCATGATCTTTACCAGGGGTTCTTACATCAATACTCCTACAATACTGATCTACCGAGTCACTCTTCGGGACCTATAGTTGATCAAGCAAGGAGACAATTAGAGCTTCATTAACTTCCTCACTCACTGGAGTGCAAAGGCCGCCTATATGGTAGATCGACCTTATGAAAAGGATCGGGTTAGACTCATTTTTAAAAACCTGAAACCCGCCTACCATTAGGACTTGAAGTTCGTGCCTTTGATGGACTTCAAAACACTCGAGAGATGCTAGAATGCTTATAGAAGAGGAGCGAGACATCCACAAAAGCTTCAACCGGTTAGAAGGTCATCTATTAAGCCTATCACTCATTAAGGATGCTAATAAAACGTGCATTTCCCTTTCAAATCCATTCTATGTTTATTTCCTTTTCCTATTTTCAAAAAATAACCCAAATCAATACCCTTCCCTTTTGAACTACGAAGGCCCGATTTTCGTTGTAGTAGATACGTAGGAAGCCCATGCGGTCCGACCCTAATCCTAATCTTTTTCCCAATTTCTCATTCCTATTTCTAAATTCATAGCTACTTTGCCATACTTAGATGATCGTAAGTCAATCAGGAAGCATGCTATTCTAATTCGACACCAAATTGTTAGGTCCACAGTTCATCGTTAGTAGCAATACATTGCAGTTCAAGCATCTTAGTTTTCTTTGGGATGTGGGGGCTAAAAGTGCAATTTTGCCTTTGTCTCTTTAAAATTTTCGCATCATCTTAATAAAAGAATGCATTTGTTCTTAGAATACGAGTCTTGCATTCATCTCCTTTACACGAGTCAAACCCCTAAGAACACAAAAATTAATAACAAAGCACCCTACAAGGAATTATTCAATAAAGCAACATTCATAAAGTCAACATCGGAAGGTCACCAACATTGCCACCATTAAAGAATTTCAACCAAGAGTATCGAAGCTCACTAACTCTCCAACATTCAAGAAGAGTTAGACACAAGCACCCAAGAAGAATGTGGGGCTCAAGATCAAAAGGGCCATACAGAAATTCTAAGAATACTCGGGAAGAGGCACCAATCTTCTACTATACAAACAAAGGAGCTATTAACACACAAACTAAAAGCTCAAAGTTAGAATGGGGCACATAACCTCATAAACTTCAAATTTTCATGTAAGTCAAGTTCATCTGTCCCTATTTCGACGAAAGTGGATAGAAGTCGAGCTTCGGACCCAACAATGGTTAAGGTTCGGACACCTTAGTCGAGTCTTAGATCCAGGAGCGGTAAAGGTTCAAACACTACGTCGAGCTTCGGGCCCAACAACGGTCGAGGTTCGGATATCCCCTGTCAAACTTCGGGCCCAACAACGATCAAGGTTCAAACATTCCGGTCGAGCCTCAAGGCCAACGAGTGGTAAAGGTTCGGACACTCCATCAAGCTTCACGGCCTACATCGGTCAAGGTTTAGACAAACCCTTCGAGCTTCGGACCCAACAACGGTCAAAGTTCGGAGACCCTAGTCGAGTCTCGGACCCGAAGCGATCGAGGTTCAAACACCCCTATCGAGCTTCGGCCCAAAATGATCAAAGTTTAGATACCTCATCGAGCTTCAGGTCGAACAGTGATCAAGGTTCGGGCACACCAATCTAGCTTTAGACCTAATAGTGGTCAAGGTTCAAACATTAATCCAAGACTTTAGGACCACTCTATGGATAAGACAAAGTAACAAGTTTTAAACATGATATGCCTACTACTCATATTCAGGTAACACTTAAAATTATTTATATTCGTTTATCGCCTAACAAAACTGTTAGTACAAAAATTTGTAGTTAAGTATCAAACCAAGAAATGGTTAAGTTTAGGCCCCTTATCCGAGCTTCAGGACACCGATCGAGCCAAGCTCCGGATGCCCGACCAAACTTTAGATCCAAGAAGCGGTCAAGTTCGGGCAACTCACTGGACTTTAGACTTTACTACCCGAGTCAAGATCAAGCCCCTCACCAAGCTCCGGATTAAGCACGTGGTCAAGTTTAGGCACACCAATCCAAGCTTTAGGGCTTTAATTATCCAAGTTTAGGAATCAACTGCCCCAACTTCGGAGTCCATTAGTCAAATCCAGGCTCCTCTGTTAGAGTTCAAGTCAAAAGATAATTAATTCCGGACACATTTATTCAATGGGGCATCCGAAGCAACAGGTAAGTACCCTTTAGTGTCTACTTTGACCTTCATCTTTCAGTCTCTTTCAAAGTGGGGGCTAAGTATAGACACCTAAAAAGTGTCATCACTTTTGTATTTATTTTTTTGTAGCTCGATAATGAACTCCCGAGTCCTATTTGCGGATTCAAATCACGATCGGAGTCCGATTGGCGTGATGGATGCTAGTAAACCACAAAGAACCCCTTAGCACCACAAAAGCGGCTTTCTTTGCGTTGGTTCGACCCACAAACCATTTTCTTTTGGCCTGACCAAGCCCGGGTTGGGCTCCCAACCAAGAAACCCAAACCCTCACCAAAAATAAATCTTGCTAAAAATAGAGAA
The DNA here is from genome assembly GCA_021018815.1 of Talinum fruticosum. Taxonomy (NCBI): domain Eukaryota; kingdom Viridiplantae; phylum Streptophyta; class Magnoliopsida; order Caryophyllales; family Talinaceae; genus Talinum; species Talinum fruticosum. The sequence continues at coordinate 6,648,709 of JAITYX010000012.1, forward strand.
CATGCTAAAAGTAAAAACACGCCAAAAATGGAAAATTTCCATTTTTAGAAAGCTCCCATGATTGGCGCCGGTCATCGTATTGTGCAAAACGCAGTGTTTCATTTTTCACTTAGTGACCAACCGAGGTACGAAACTCAAAGCGACCGTGCGACATCGTTTTGACAAGCTCTGTGTTTTTAGTATTTTCTTGCCAAAACGTTGGTCCCGGCGTCCAACCGAAATACGAAAACCCGAAACGCTCGTACGACGTCGTTGGAGATCGGTGCCACACTTCACGCCTCCACATGCGGGATTCCTCGGTTCAATGGGATTTTGTTCGGTTTTTCCTTGATCCCTACCGTGGACCGGTCCGATTCAGCTGCATTAGATGGCTGCTTGTTGAACTTTTAGGTCATTTTTGTGAACTAGATTTCCTCTATAAATAGAGGGCCTAACCCCTCATTCTAGCAATGGCCATTTCCTATGCCACATGCTTGCTGAAATTTAGTTAAGAGCTATTGAATTTTGCATCGGTATTATGATCTCTTGGCTCTTTTTCACCTAAGCATTCTTCCACCAAGTATCTCATCATTCTCCTACACTAATCTACCTCAAGAAACTTTACAAAAAGGCTCTTTTGATCTTGCTATCCACCATCACGCTTTCGATTCCGTTCGTGAACCCATTCAGCGAGTGGGACAACCCGAGGGCACCAGATCTCGCTTTAAGCCTTTACGGTTTTATTTATTTAGTTATTTTACCGCTTTTCGTATTCTGGATTTGAGATGTAATTGCTTTTAATTCCTCCCCGCCCGCTATAATTTTTATTTCTTTCGTTTTTCTTTTCACTTTCCTTTATAACTTTTCTTTATTTCTTTTCTATTTTCTTTTATCGCATTCTTCCTATGTTTGGTTGATTTAATTTCCGCACATCATGTGTTGTATGCTTGCCTGTTTTAACACATTTATTTAACTCACAATTCTATGGACGAGCGGAATGGAAGGGCTTATTGCTACATTTTGTACCTTCGCCCCGAACCCCGGATTCTCGGTTCTAGATCGATGGAGCCATTTTCTAAACCTTTTTCAAGATTAGTTTTCCCATACTAAGATTGGAAGAGTATTCCTTCTATTTTTGTAAGTTTTTATTCCTAAAATTTACTAGCGACTCCCCTTTTCATATTTTATTTCTCTTTAATTGCATCTCGGCCTTTACAATTTAAAATGCAAAAATTGGTATATTTTCCGACGAGTTAAGGCCATGGACCGAGGCTGATTTTTTCGATCCACGGCCTATGGCCGACGTCGGACACCGGTCGTGGCCGGCTCTCACCGGCGCCGGCCGGTGGTCGAGCTTGGCTTTGGTCCAAGCCAATGTTATCCATTGCGGAAGAATATAGATTGTATTTTTTATAATTCTAAATTATGAAATAATATCCCGAGACTTCTAAAATTAATTTCTAACATATAAGATTAATAAAATCACTAATCATTACTTTACTTAGACTATTCCAAATTAAATTACAAAAATCGAAATCTCAATAAGAGGCGGACCCTTACTCTCTAAATCCATTTTTAAAAATCAACTTTCAAAAAGAATGTTCAAAAATCAAAAGAGAGCCAAAAATCATGGGGAAACTCGGTCCGGGGACGGGCCATGGTTCCTACAATACCTTATTCAAGCATTCGATAGGTAAAGATCTACTCGGACTTTGTTAAGGGTTGCAGTGGTCTTTTGGAATCCAGAATATCATGTATTCAGGTTTGGGGATAAAGAATTATTTCTCGTTCTTGAATAATTCGATGCCATTATAGGCATTCATCATCGGACTACGCGTGTGGTTCCGACGCCTTCGTCTAATATGTTTGAGACATGCAAACGTCTTCTAAAGCTGAATAATAGGAATTTGAGTTGGATTCTAATCGGGGATGAAGTGCATCCGATGAACCCGATATCGCACTTTCCCGATAGGTGGCTTCCTATTATTGGGAGATCACAGGGACATGGCACTCTGCTGTGCTATTGGACTTCACCGAGCGGCTAGAGGATCACCGCTCCCCGACTCCTCTAATCATCGCAGAGACTATCTTAAGGCTGGACCGAGTTAAAGAAAATCCAAATGAGGACTTCACAAGCAGCCCCTGTTATTGCAGGTAAGCAGTAAAAATATGTGGGAATCAACCGGTAGGGCTAGAAGGATGGTGCCCGATAAGGGATGGCGGTCCATCACCGACGAGGCTAAAAAGCCCTTGGCTTTTCCCGAGTCTCGCTTTTCCTCTTTTTTTTTTATTCTTGATTTTACTCCTGGCCGTAAATTAGGATGAACTCGATCATGCAGGACATTATTAATTTTATTATCTTTGATGCGCGAGATCTAGTTGGTGGGACACTTTAAGTTGGTGCGAGGACTTGAAAAGCGGACCAAGTACTTGGCTACACAATTTTGTCAGCGGCAACGGCTGGGTGTAGTGAACTATCATCCAGCTTCTCGATGAGAGACCTGGTTTAAAGTCGGGCATCCCGTTGAATGGTGTATCGAACACCTGGAGGGTGTCTTAATTTAGGACACACACCGAAAGGCATCCGTTTGTACATTTGTTGGGTCTTGAAACCAGTACATACTTCCCTAACCATGTAATGCGGCAAATGGGGTGAGTCCAGGATATCTCCGGCCTAGATTGCATCACACCCGCCTCTTTTGAGATTTTTGGAGGCTTTGGTAGCGCGAGGTGGCTACCTACGTGGGTTGATTATTGGGCGAACTTGCCTAGGTTGCTGCAACCTCGAAGACAAATGATCTACCACAGTCTTTGGATTTTACCCGGAGTGGATAAAAAGACCGATCCCAAACGACGCAAGGCACCGAGGGTTCCGAACGTGATCCAAAAGGAGCTATTCCTGCTATAGCACCCCTCGGATTCACGAAGTGGTCCCGCGAGTTGATGAACGAGCTCACATGAGAGAAGTTAAAGCTAAGGCAGCAGAAGAAATAAAGGCTCGCAGGATCGAGGAGCCGAAAAGCGAACCTAAGAAGATGCAGCTGAGTCTAGCGGTGCAAAAGGGAAAAAAGTGATAATTGACTAAGGTCGAGATTAGGAAAGAATAAGAATTAGGAAATTTTTAGTTTTGCCTCTTTAAAACAATTATTTTCAATTAGTATGTGATAAGTGCATAAAATGCATTAGTTTCTTAGGCGTTTTGATGCTTTTCTTTAGGAAAATCGGTTAATAGGAGTGTGTTTGTGCTCTATTCTTGGTTTTACGCTTGTGTTTTGGTGTTTTGAGATGATTGTGTAGGAAGACACCGCCCGTGTTGGAGGCAAATTATACCGAGATGATTCGGTTTTGACGGTTTTGGCACTTGATTGCTTCTTAATGGCTTATTTAAGTTGATTTTGGGGCATCCAGTCCGGAATCCACCATTCATCCTCCATATTCATCAATCACCACTTTTCCTTTCTTCATTCATCCACATCAAACCGAATTTTGAAGTTCGAAGAAGGAGACTGAAGCGATTGCGGGATTCCATTCGAAGTTGAGAGATTCAAGTGGAGTAACTCAAGTCTATTATCTACTTGTTCGTTTCTTGCTATTTGAGGTTTGATTTCCATGTATTGGATTTTATTTAAGCTTTCAACAACAATGTGTGAGTAGTTTAGTTGTTCTAGGGATTTGTAATCCGAAACAATGAAGTTTGATTATTTTTCCATGATTTGTGCTTGAATTCTGATTTTGATCAATAGAAGGTTGTGTTTATCATGTTCATGAGTGTTTTGAAGGCCTAGAATACTTGTGTTTGGAGATTTATCTATCATGTACTCGAAAAGTGAAATAGAATAATCCGACAACTAACCTTTCTACCTAATTTATGAAATTTGAGAAAAGAATAATAACTTAGGGGATCACTTTGATAATTTGAAATCTTTAACTTTGATTAACTTGAAAATCATATGAAAGTTGTTTGTTAGGTTAATTAGAGCAATTCTATTAAGCATCGAAAGAGTGGTAGAATTTGTTGATTATCGATCCTTGATTTAATTAAAAGAATGATTGCACAAATTTTATCTTAATAATCAAACTCATTGCATTAGGAAATCAAATCCCTAGATGTTTTTACCCATTGATTTAAGTTTAGATTAATTTCCTTGATTTTAATATTTAGAACTAGTTTAGAGAAGCAAACTCTAAAAAACTAGATTAGCTTAGCAATTGAGTAGAGGACTAGTTTAGTGTGTTGCTAGATCGAGTCCTTGTGGGATCGACCTTGGCTAGCTACAACCATACACCGTGCGCTTGCTCGTCAAGTTTTTGGCGCAGATTACCGAGGACTCTATTTTTAGTAGCCATTAGACGAATACTCTCAAATTGACTAAGTGTTTATTTTCTTTTTCTGTTTTAATTGTGTTGGTAGTTTTGTTTTTGTTTTTGCTAGGTTCTTTCTCCTTGCATGCAAAAACTCAATTGTTCAAATTTGATTCGGAAATTGAGCGCACCTTCCGCTCTAGATGGAAGAAGCAAAGGCTAGAGAAGGCTAGGAAGAAGTAAGAAGAAAACTCCAAGCAAAAGCCCAAGATGGCCGGTGAGGAAAGAAGGACTTTTGGGCAATATGTGACACCCAATGTCACTAATCCATCGACGGCCATCAATATCCCGAGTGTAGCGGCGAGTGACTTTGAGTTGAAGAATTTTCTCATCAACTTGGTGAGGGCCACTCCTTTCCATGGCCTCCCCAATGAAGACCCCAACCGGCACCTCCGTATTTTTGCCAAGCATGTGATACTTTCAAGACGAACAGGGCTTCACTGGATGCAATCAAGCTGCGATTGTTTCCGTTCTCGCTTAAAGGAAGGGCATGAGAGTGGCTAGATTCTCTTCCGGTGAACTCCATCAGCACATTTGATCAACTTGCAAGTGCCTTCTTGGCAAAATACTTCCCACCAAGCAAGTTGACCAGTCCGAGGAACTAGATTTCCACCTTCGTCCAAGAGCCGGATGAGACGTTATATGAAGCATGGGAGCGGTTCAAGGACCTCCTTGGCTAATGCCCACAGTATGGATTTGAGCCATGGGTCCCCATTCAAGCTTTCTACAAATGGGGTTGATGATCATTTGAGAGCCACCATTCTTGCGGTGGAGGGAGGAAACATCATGAGCAAGTCCGTCAATGAGCTCCACACCTTGATTGAGCGGACGGCGCTCAACAGCTTTCAATGGTCCAAGCCCCGTACCAAGAGAACGGGAGGTAAGCTTGATGTTGATGTAGTTTTTGTCCTTTCGTTGAGATAGAAGCTATAACTCAAAGAATGGACCGTCTAAATGTGAATGTTGCCCCTCCAATTCCATGTGCTTCTTGCAATTCTTATGACCATGAAGCCTTGTTTTGTCCTATGGGTATGGCTAGTAGTGAACCGACCGACCAAGCCAATTTTATTGGCGGACCGAACCCGAGGCCAAACTTTGACCCATTCTCTAATTTGTATAACCCGAGACTAAGGTATCACCCTAGTTTTTCCTATCGGAACAATAATCCTATGGGTCCACAACAAGTGCCAAGACCACCCGCCCTGGATTCCCAAGACCTACCCAACCCCAAGTGCTTCAAAAGTCTAACGTGGAGGTCATGATGGAAAGCATGCTTTTGGCTCAACAAAAGCAAGATGAGATTATCAAGCAATTAGCTTCAAAAGTTGAAATCTTAGCCACTCTCAATAAGATGCTTGAAACTCAAATTGCTAGCCAAACAAGCTCTTCCTCTAGCCCTCCGGGTAAGCTTCTTAGCCAACCAGGTGCCTAACCCTAGGGACCAATGTAATGCTATAACTTTAAGGAGTGGGACATAATTGGCGGGGCCTAAGGGTGCTAGTAGTGATCATGCGGTCATTGAGGTGCGGTTTGAAAATGTTGTTGAGAATGTTGAGACCGATACGAATGAGTTGCATGCATGATGTTATGAATAGGGAGGTGTCTTTACCCTCCAAAGAGTCTTTGGTAGATGTTATCGTGCAAACTCGAGTGAGCATACTAATGACCAAGCCAAAATTCCCTAAAGAATCTATACTCCGCCTTTGCCTTTTCCACAAAGATTGGCAAAGTCTAAAAATGATAAACAATTTGGGAAGTTTTTAGAGGTCCTTAAGAAGCTCCACATCAATATTCCCTTCACCGATGCCTTGTCTCAAATGCCTTCTTATGCTAAGTTCTTGAAAGCAATTCTATTCAACAAACGAAAGTTAGAAGAGCATGAGACCATAGCTTTGATCGAACAAGTGTAGTGCCATTCTCAAAAAAGCTTCCCCCAAGCTTAAGGACTCCGGTAGTTGCACTATTCCATGTGAGGTAGGGAAGATTTCCATAGACTGTGCTTTGTGTGATTTAGGCTCAAGTGTGAGCCTAATGCCTCTCTCTTTGTCCCAAAAGCTTGGTATGGGTGAGCTGAAACCCACTACCATTTCTCTCCAATTAGTTGATCGTTCGGTCAAGTTCCCTATTGGAATACTAGAGGATGTTCCCATTAAGTTAGGAGGCTTTTTTGTACCTGTAGACTTCGTGATTTTAGAGATGGAGGAAGACACCCATACCCCCATTATTCTTGGGAGGCCTTTCATGGCTACTACTGGGTGTTGCATTGATGTGAAAAATGGGAGAATGTCCTTTTGTATAGGAGATGAAAGAGCTGAGTTTAATTTGTTTGAAGCTACTAAATTCCCTTCCTTTTTTATGATTGTTTTAGAGTGGATATCATTGATTCCATTTTAAGGGAAGATAGTACTAATTTGAGCTCTAATGATCCTCTTGAGTTTTGCTTGTTGAATAATAGTACAACTAGGGATATTGATCTTGAAGTTGCCATTTGTGCTCAACTCTTAGAGGCGTCTCCAAAAATCCCACCACAACCGGCCACGGTGGAGAAGTTGTTGAATGGAAGCAAAGGTGAGTCGTCCATGGCTAGAAATGATGCTCCAAAGGTCGAATTGAAACCTCTCCCTTCCTCCCTAAGGTATGAATTTCTTGGCCTAAATTCCTCTTATCCCGTGATTGTGAATGCGAATTTGAGTGCTTTTGAAATTGGAGCTTTGTTGAGAGTCCTTAGATTGCATCGTAAGGCTATTGGCTATACTATAGATGACCTTAAGGGAATTCATCCTTCAATTTGCACGCATAAGATTTTATTGGAGGATAACTATAAACCCACCATTAAACATTAAAGAAGGTTAAATCCTAACATGAAAGAGGTGGTAAAGAAAGAAGTTTTAAAATTTCTTGAGGCCAGTATCATCTATCCTATCTTTGATAGTGATTGGGTGAGCTCGGTTCATGTTGTGCCTAAGAAAGGGGGATGACTGTTGTAAAAAATGAGAACAATGAATTGATACCCACTAGGACCGTTACGGGTTGGAGAATGTGCATTGATTATCGCAAGTTGAATAATGCCACCCGTAAAGACCATTTCCCTCTTCCCTTCATTGACCAAATGCTTGAAAGACTTGCCAAGAATTCATACTTTTGTTATCTAGATAGGTATTCCGGGGTTTTCCAAATCCCTATCCACCCTAGTGACCAAGAGAAGACCACCTTTACTTGTCCTTGTGGAACATTTGCTTATAGGAGAATGCCTTTCGGGTTGTGTAATGCACACGCTACTTTTTAACGTTGCATGATGGCTATTTTCTCCGATTTTATTGAGGATATTATGGAGGTCTTTATGGATGATTTTTCTGTCTATGGTTCTACCTTTGATCATTGTTTGAAAAATCTTTCTAAGGTGTTGTCTAGATGTGAGGAAGTGAATTTGGTCTTGAATTGGGAAAAGTGTCATTTTATGGTATAAGAGAGTGTTGTCTTAGGTCATGTGTTTTCCAATAAAGGCATTGAAGTTGACAAAGCTAAGGTAGATGTAATTGAGAAATTACCTCCACCTACGTCTCTTAAGGGTGTGAGGAGTTTTCTTGGACACGTGGGTTTCTACCGACGGTTCATTAAAGATTTTTCAAAAATTACTCGGCCTCTCACCCAATTACTTGTCAAGGATATGCCTTTTGTATTTGATAATGTGTGCTTGAGTGCTTTCAATAGGTTAAGGGAGGCTTTGGTTACTACTCCTATTATGCAAGCCCCGGATTGGAGTCTTCCATTTGAAGTGATGTGTGATGCAAGTGACTTTGCATTGGGGGTTGTTTTGTGACAAAGAAAGGATGGCAAGCCCTATGCTATACATTATGCGAGCCGAACTCGGATGAGGCTCAAGTTAACTATGCCACCACGGAGAAGGAATTCTTGGCAATTGTTTTTGCCTTGGAGAAGTTCCATTCTTACTTGATTAACTCCAAGGTGATAGTTTTTACTGATCATGCTGCCATTAAGCATCTTATGAGGAAATCGGATTCTAAGCCTCGCCTTATCCGATGGGTGCTTTTACTCCAAGAGTTCAATTTGGAAATCTGGGACAAGCCTGGATCGCAAAATGTGGTTGCCGATCATCTTTCTCGGTTGGAAGATTTGCCCAAGGAAGTTATCCCCATTGATGATTCGTTTCCGGAGGAGCAACTCATGGTCGTTTCGCATACTTCTACTCCATGGTATGCTCGACTTTGTGAACTACATTGTTTGTGGAGTGATGCCACCAGAGTTATCTTTCCAACAAAGGAAGCGGTTCTTGTTTGAGGTGAAAAGTTATGTGTGGGAAGAGCCTCTCTTTTACAAGTTGTGTGCAGAAGGGGTATATCAAAGGTGCATTCCGGAAGATGAGGTTCAAAGTGTGCTCCATCACTTGTCATTCCACTACTTATGGTGGACATTTTGGCCCCGATAAAACCACCTCCATGGTCTTACAGGCTGGTTTCTATCGGTCGACTCTTGCCAAAGATGCAAGGAATTTTGTGGTAGCTTGTGACCGATGCCAAAGGATGGGCACTATTTCCAAGAGGCATGAGATGCCCCAATCTGGGATTTTAGAGGTTGAGCTCTTTGATGTATGGGGAATTGACTTCATGGGTCCTTTTCCTCCCTCTCACAAGAACCTCTACATCCTATTAGCTGTTGACTATGTGTCGAAATGGGTGGAAGCCATTGCCTCTCCCACCAACGATTCCAAGGTTGTCATGAAGTTCCTAAAGAAGAATATTTTTGCTCGATTTGGCACTCTAAGGGCTTTATTAAGTGACAATGGGAGCCACTTTTGCAACCGACTACTTGAGGTTCTTTTGAAGAAGTATGGAGTATTCCATAAGGTAGCCACGCCTTATCATCCTCAAACAAGTGGTCAAGTTGAGTTATCTAACCGGTAGTTGAAAAATATTCTTGAGAAGACGGTGGATCGATCTCGAAAAGACTGGTCTTTGAAGGTTGATGATGCACTATGGGCATACCGCACTCGCTTACAAGACTCCCTTGGCACTACTCCCTTCCGGTTAGTGAAGCCTAGTCACTTGCCCGTAGAGATGGAACAGAAAGCTTTCTAGGCAATCCGGACACTAAATTTTGACACCAAGGCGGTCGGTGAGAAACGAGTTCTCCAATTGCAAGAACTTGAGGAGTTGTGATTGCAAGCTTATGAAAGTTCCCGAATCTACAAGGAAAGAACCAAGAGGTGGTAGGACAAGCATATTCTACATAGGGGATTTGAAGAAGGTGACATGGTTCTTTTGTTCAACTCAAGATTGAAGTTATTTCCGGAAAACCGAGATCCCGATGGTCCAGGCCGTTTCAAGTCACCAAGGTATTTCCTCATGGCACGGTTGAGGTGTGGAGTGAGTCCACGAGTTCCTTTAAGGTCAATGGTCAAAGGCTTAAGCCTTACATTGTAGGGCATTCTGAAGTGAAGACACTTATTATGCTCTTACCGACCCGGGTAAGACATGAGGAATGAGTTGCATATGGTCCAGCTAATGACCTTAAACAAGCGCTTCTTGGGAGGAAACCCAAGCCGCTTTGTGTTTATTAAAAAAATAAATAAAAAACAAGCGAGGCGAAGCAACCAAAACGGGGTTACTCGTTTCCATCGAAATGGCCCGAGTTGGGTGCTACCTCCAATTTAGTAAAACGGGATGAATTTGGCCGCAGACTACCGAGGGAGCAACCGACACGGGTTGCCTGTTTCGAAGGAAACGGCCCGTGTCGAGTGTAATTTTTGCGCTGGCCACTTTTTAAGCTCGATTTCTGTCTCTCTCCTCACTTTACCCCGCCTCTTCTTCTTCTTGCTCTGTCCCATGCCCCGGCACCCTTCATAGTAATACCTCCAACTCCACTCTCTTCTTCCATCTCAAACCTCTCCTAAACTCCCAATTTCACACCGCATTCACCCGATCTGTTCTTCTTCTTCAATTTTATCCTCATTCTTACTCCTTCTCTTCTCTCCACGTGTGTTCTCGCTGCGTTTCTCTGCTTCACACCGACCATTACCGATCCTGTTCTTGCCGGTGTCTTATTTCGCCTTCCTTTCAGGTGCTCTCCTCTTCCCTATACTCAAGTTCTGCGTCCTTTTTAAGAGCCGGAACTCGCGCCGTCCGATGTCCTGTTCATGCGAGACGTCTCCCTCTATCGCTCCAGCTCTTGTCGTCGGCACTTGATCTGTTCATGCCGGCGCTACGGTCGTCACTTGCCTCCCAGTCCATCGGTCGTCCAAACCCCCACGCCTATTTCTTTTCCCGTAAAAATCACCTCTTTTCTTGCCCATTTCTTCTCCACAAAATTCTGCTTCCCCACTTGGTCTACGTTCTAAAATTTACTCCAATGGCACCCAAATGGCGGACGATTACTCAAGGGGAGTCCTCCCATCCAAGCTCCGCAGACCAGGCCCGAGCCACTCGTCCACCACCCCGGAATGTCCGTATTTCGCGAAACAGAGGTAATCCAAACAACCCTCTTAACTTGCCTCAGCCTGAACATATTGAACGCTACAATTCATTGATTGATCGTGAACTTGTTGCCACCCGTTATTATGATGAGATTAGTTTAGAAAGGTTGGGTTTGCTTGAGGATTTTCTTTGGATGGTTGAACGGTATGGTTTGTTAAATTTTGTAAATATTCGATTAGGGACCTATAGAAGCTTGACTTTAGAATTTCTATGCACGTTAACTGTTGATATTGGGCGTGGTTCTCATACGAAGCATGGCTTAGTTTCCTTTCGCCTGTTAGGGAGGTACCATGAACTCACTCTTAGTGAGTTTAATGCTTTATTCTCCCTCCCTCGAGACCTCGGACTAGGACATCGTGTAGTTCCTGATTGTTTCAATTCGGCACAATTTTGGCATTCTATTTCGGTGAGTAGAACTATCATCCTAGTTCGACTAAAGTGACCACCGTTAAGCACCCCTGTGTTCGGTACATTCATCGAGTTTTGGGCCATGGTCTGTTTGGGAGAGATTATAGTGGTAATAATATGCATCTCTCCGAATTGTTGTTTTTATATGTGATGTGGATGGGAGATGTGTCCGAGTTTAATCCCGGGGCTTATTTAGCTTGTCAATTTACGACTCGCTGATACTAGTTCCCGGGTAGGATTGTTATTGGGGGTTTAGTTACTGCAATTGTTGTAACTTTAGGTTGGAACCACGATGACCACCAAGATGATATGGTGCGCGGGTCTAAACGAATCGATATTGAGGCTTTGCGGGCTATGGGCATGTGTCGTACAATTTCGGAGTGTTACATTGGTTGTATCCTCATAACCGTGTGTTGCGTCTCCCTTGTCTCGAGCACACATCCCTTCGGGATGCAGCCAACATTAGGTTTTTGCCCGGTGAGGATGAAGTCCTCGCTCTGCGCCCCATACCGATGTAGGTGCCTCTACCTCTTTTCTTCCCCCACCCCGAGCATAATGAGCCTAATGCCGATGCATCTATGCATTCACTTCTCACTGCCATTCATCGAGAGCAGCTCTCCTTCAGGGAGTATGTGCATTCCGAGCATGCTGCTTTCGATCCGAGCAAGCCTCACTTAGGGAGTACCTCCACTCTGAACAAGCCTCTTAGAGATTATGTTCATTCGGAGTGTGAGACTATACACAATGCCCAACTTGAACTTCGTGACATGCTTGCTAATCAAAACCATTATATGCATGTGATGAGTGAATGTTTGATCGCTTGGCATGATTGGCATATTTCCCGAGGTAACCCCAATCCTCCTCCTCCCCTCCATTTGAGTGATGTTTTTTCTTCCCCATCTTCTTTTCCTGATTGTGCTTGCATAGTGGACAATGCTCGTGTCCAAGCATGGGGGAAAGTGCCTACTTAGGTTGCCATTGTTGAATAATATACAGTTGCATTTCATTTAGGTTAGAGCATGTTTTATTTTGCAAACATTTAGCATGTAATTTTGCATTTGAAATTTTTTTTTGAAAAACATTGATAAAGTAAAAAAAAAAAAAAAACAAAAAAAGCCATTTAGGATTGCATTTATAGCATTTAGGAAGCATCATGTAGACTTGCATTTAAAAAAAAAAAACTAAAAAAAGATGAACCTCCAATGATGATTCCTTTTAGGTCAAATAAGTTTTCCATGGAGAATGATTTCAATGAATAGCCCTAAGTGCGAAATATTTGAAAACCAGTTTTTGAACTTCAAGACTTTGGTCATATTTGATGGATGAAAGTTGATTGCCCTTGACTCTTTGACAATAGTGTTGGCATGTGAAACTCTTCAAGCTAGTTGAGATTGTGGTAGATACCATGTGAGACTTCGAGCCTTGAATAGACTAAACATTACAATTAGTCTCTTGTTTTTCTTCATGTGTGATTCTCCTCCATGATTGCATCTCTAGAACTTGTTTGAATTCTCTTCAAAATCACATGTGTTCATACTTTGTGACAACATGATTGAGGCATTCTTTGATTTTTGAGCTACATTAGCCAAATTACCACCCTTTTTCATGTCATTGACCCTTGATAGCCCTTTGAGCCTAATTGCCTAATTCATTTGTTTTGAACCCTCCTAACTAGCCCTTGGCCAAACATATAATCTATTACCTAAGAAAAATCTAGTGGAGCTTCTTACACATGTTGTTGAGTCATTTGGGGTCTTTGATGTGGTGGTGATAATTTGGATTCTTTTGATGAGATTGAAGGGTTATATGTATGTATTGAGCATGAGATGATTCCCCTTCTAGGTTGTAAAGGTGTATTTTGATGTTAAATTAGCTTTTTGATTTGTTAGAAGTTCCTAATCCAAGCGTAGAAAAAAGAAAAAAAAAGAAAAAAAAAGAAAAGTTTCGTAAAAAAAGAGAAAAAATCAATAAAGTGTTTGGCATTTTTAAAATATTCAGTTTGATCTTTATTAGTAAAGCTCATTTTCTAAAGTACTTGTCGGAGTTAGAGGTTGGGTGTAATGAGTTGAATTGTGTGTTTTGTTGGTTAGAGTGTAGGAGGCTCCTTGCTAATTGGTTTTGAGCTCCTCATTTTTCCCAAAATGTACAATATCCCTTTCTTACCCATTGCCTAAGCCCCGTTACAACCTTATGAAGTCCTCTTGATTGTCATGTTGCATGTTGCACTTTAGTGGTGGCGAATAGAGAATTCTACCAAGCTTATGGTAGTTTGTATGACTATGAGAGAGATTGAGTGAACCATGTACGGACCTAAACACATGAGTGGAGTGTTTTCACATTTCCAAAGTGAGGTTCTACCGGTCTTTATAGCTTTATTATTCTACATGTGCCAACATGAATTGTTTAAGTGACGATTTGGGTGATTGATCTAATTTGTCTTTATGGTTTTCAATGTGGTTTTTGAAAATCTTCTTTCCATCCGATTGTGAAAAGATTTGGTGTGCTTATGTCGTTGTTGTTGAATGGTTTTTCCTTTTGATACTTATGGTTGCCTAGCCGAGAGGAGGTTATGATTCTTTTGCTGGATTTCATCTTTTGCTTTTTGAGCTTACTTGAGGGCAAGCAAGGTTTAAGCATGGGGAATTTGATAAGTGCATAAAATGCATTAGTATAATGAATATTAAACTCGGAAAATTCCACTTTTCCAGGACTCGGATAATTATGCACTTAATTATCTTAATTATTATCTCGTGTCTAATCTTGGACCAAAGAATTTTATACTTTGAGAACCAAATTGATTTACTTTTGTAAATTATTTTAATGAGGTTATCCTACTTTTGAATTACAAAAGTAACCGAGCTTTAAGATGTCCAATCACCAGCAGACAAGGCTTTTTCCTACTTTTGACCAAGGCCCAAAAGCCGTGTCGGGGTTGTCTGTTTCCAAAGCTGGAAATCTTCAACACTAAGCTCAATAGTGGTTTCCACCCTATTTTTAGACACCACCGAGTGGATTGGGACATTCTAAGGAGTCAAGAGTCGTTGCACAACGTTTACAACTGAACGGATCTTTTCGAGCGACTCGGAAGAACCGTTACAACGGTCATAGAGGTCTTTGAATCGGAAGATAGTCACAACGGCTAATCTGCATGGTCATCTATAAATAGAAGCCAAGTCTCAAGACTTGAAGATTGCTTGGAACCATTGTCAATACACACACTTAAGCGAAAGTCTTTGTATTCATATTCAATCTTCTACTTACAATTCCAACTCTGTACTTAACATCTTTTTGAGTTGTAAGGTCTTGTAATCAGTCACAACTTTCATTCTTACTTTTTGAGTAAGGTCCCTTGACTGAGCTGTAAGGGTTAACTCAGCTCGGTTGTCCCTAGCTATAAAGCTTATCTCGGTTAGGAAGTACTAGATCGGATAAGGGAATTTCTAAGTCTAGAAAAACCTTGTAAGGAATTGTTTAAGGGAACAATTCGATTGAGTCTGTCCACTGTATTTTGTGGATTCAAAATAGTGGATTTGACTTGGTGCTTGGATTAGCATTGGCCGTGGTTTTCTCGCCCGGGAGGGTTTCCACGTAATTTATGAATTATCACTTTTCCGAGTCCAATCTAGACTCGGATTGCTTCAAAGTCGGTTTTGACTTAATTCTTCTCTTTATTGTTTAAATTCCCTCATCAGCCTATTTATCCCCTCTAGGGTGACTAACTCTCTCCAAGAGCAAACCTTCAAAGCAAACTCCAAAACCCAATTAGCTTAGCAATTGAGTAGAGGACTAGTTTAGTGTGTTGCTAGATCAAGTCCTTGTGGGATCGACCTTGGCTAGCTACAACCATGCACCGTGCGCTTGTGGCCTGTCATTATGCTTGTTATTTCCTTTTTATTTAGCTATGTATTTGAATAAGTAGTAGGCTTACCCTTTATTAACAATAATAAAGTAAAAACTAAGTTTTATGCTTCATTCATTTTATTGCTCACTTAGAGGAAATAATTAATAATTAGACCGTCTAATTGGACCACCCTAAAAATCAATTAATCATAAAAATAAAATATCAGTCAAAGGGATTTCTTGGCCCGGCCATCTCGCCATTGACCAGGACGGTGACCGGTGCTGGCCAGGGCTATGACCCCGGTTGGGTTGGGTCCGGAACAAACGGGAACTGTTTAGTATTACGCTAGACATAGTATTTCTTTAACTCGATCCAAGTTAGTATATTGAAAAATTTCTTCTCCGTCCAAATCAGTTAGCTTAACTCGCTCCTCCTAGCGATATTTGATTAGGTATAAATAGGCCTTGTCAATTGGGTTTGAATTTCCCTATAGGATCCCGATTGCCGCTCTAATCTCTTTAAGGACCAAATCTCCAATCTGTAAATTACGAGGCTTAACCTTTTTGTTAAATGCCCTTGATATACGCGCCTAGTATGTTTGGACATTATGAAGAGTTTGCAAATGCCTTTCGTCTAGTAATATTAACTCCTCGTACCGCGCTTTACCCTATTCTACATCGGAGTTTGACTTTCTACAATGATTTGCAAAGTAAGGGATGACAATTTCTATCGGAAGGACTCGCTTCCATACCATATACTAAGGAGTAAGGTGGTGCTCCTATTGAGGTTCTAATGGAGGTTTGGTAGCCTTATAAAGCGAAGGGCAATTTATGGGGCCAATGCTTATAACAGACAACCATTTTCTCCACTATCTTTTAGATGTTTTTGTTAACGGCCTCGACTGCTCCGTTGGTTTGAGGGCGATAGGGAAAGGACTTATGATGTTTAATTTTATACTTGTCTAGTAGATCTACAACCTCTTTCTTGAAATGACTACCATGGTCACTAATCGGTTCATGTGGTACTCCATTGCGGCGAGATGATGTTATAAGTCATGAATTTCGCCATATGTTTTGATGTTATGGTTGCATAGGAGGCTGCTTCTACACATTTGGTAAATTAGTCAATTGCTACTAATACAAATTCGTGACCACTTATTCCTTTAGGGGTCACATTACCGATGATGTCAATGCCACAATTGAAAATGGCCAGGGTGATGCAAGTGTCATTAAAAGGGAAGGTGGTTGGTGCTGCAAGTTTGCATACACTTGATACTTGTGACATCTTTTAACAAATTCATGACAATTCGCTACCATGGTCGACCAATAATACCCTAATCTTAGGATTTTCCGAACCAACATTCTTTTATTCATACGGGGTCCATATTCCCACCATGAATATCAATCATTATGTGCTCTGCTTCATGTTGATTGACACAAAGTAAGCTAATCCATGTATAGGTTTTCTTGTACAGTTGCCCTTGATTTATAAAGAAGCGTGTTGCAAACATACGAATTGCTCATCGGGCTCTAGAGGTGGAATTTGGTGGGTATTCTTGGTTTTCTAAGTACCAATAGATGTCATGGTTTGTAGACACCTAAAATGTGTCACTCTTATCTCTTTTATTTTCATATTTTATTTTTTCAGCCGGTGATAAAATCCCAATCCTATTTACTGATTCGGATCACGGTCGAAGTTTGATTGGTGTGACGGAAGCCGATCAATCACAAAAACCTTTTAGCACCAAAACTCAACCTTATTTGCTTTGGGCCGGTCAACAAACCCATTTCCTTTGACTGATCCAAGCTCGGTTCAACGCTCAAGGTCAAGATTTGGCTAGCATCGTGCATCAAGCCTCATTGCTCGCTAAATACTGCGGTTCGTCTTCGGCGTCCAACGGAGACACGGACCTCAATTTGTTCATACGACGTCGCATTGATCGGCGTCGCATTTCACGGAATTCTCGCCCAAAGCTGCATTTTGCTCCAAGCATCCAACCGAGACACGAAAGCTAACTACACAAAACAACGCCGTATTTTACTCGCACCGCGTTTCAAGGGACCCAAACACTGCATTTTGCTCCGGAGACCAGCTGCAACACGGAAGGGTGGTTTGACAAGATGACTTCGTTTCTTAAGTGGGGCCACAATTTCTCGGCTTTGTCCATGGGATTCCGATTCAAGGAGATTTGGTTCAATTTTTCTAATTTTCTAGCCAGTTCATCTGCTACATTTTTAGATGCTTGTTAGTCTGCTCCTTAGGTTATTTTGTGACCTAATCCCTTCACTATAAATAGAGAGCTTGTCTCTTATTTTGTAGATGGCAATTTCCTATGCTAAACTCTGCTTAAATCTAACTAAGAGTCTGTTGAATGCTTTACGTATTCTCATCTCCTGGTTTCCTTTTGGCTAATCCTTACTACAATATTGGTATTCGATCCCTTGACCTTCACCATTCACAAACATCATCGTACCTTCACTAAAAATAATAAAAACTGCTTCGAGTTCACCACCGTCACGCTTTCGGATCCGGTTCAAGATCAAGATCAGCAGGTGGGACAACCGAGGGCGTTCATTACCTTCGCGGTTTAATAGTTTATTTAATTATTGCATCTTTATTACTTTCGATATTGTGGATACAAAAATGTAATCGCTTTCAATTCCTCCACGGTCGTTGTAATTTATTTTTATCGCTTTCCTTTACTCGCTTTCTTTACTACTTTTCTTTTATCACTTTCTTATTTGTTTTATTGCTTTATTCGCATGCCTTGATTGATTTAAATTTTTGTTTTGTATGCTGTATGCTTGTTTGAAATACCTTTCCTAAACTCACATCTCAAACTAGTAAAGGAGGTCCGTTGACGGCCAAAATGGAAGGGCTTATCCCTACGTCCGTACCTTTGCCCCTGAATCTAGATTCTCGATTCTAGACCAATGGAGTCAAATTTTTAAACCTCTTTCAAGCTTAGTCTTTTCCATACTAAATCAAAAGAGTATTTCATTGATTTTTGTTAGTTTTTATCTCTCAAAACTAACTAGTGACTCGTATTTTCCTTTTATTCCTCTTTAATTTTCTCATTGACATTTTTGACTTAAAATGGCAAAAATGAAATTTTATTTTTGGTAGTTTAAGCCATGGACCAAGACTGATCACCTTAATCACGGTCCATGGCCGGCAGCTGACGATCATACGGTGCTTGGCTCTTGCGAGCGCCGCACGGTCACTGAGCAAGGCTTTGGTCAAAGCCGGTGTTTTTACACCGATTTGGCCTAAAAGCCTTGTGGTAGAAATAAACCTATTTTGTTTTGATATTTTCTTAATTTGTGATAATATCCCAAGGCTTCCAAAAAAATTTCTAAAATAAATAATTAATAAAATCGAAAATCACCTTTGCTTAATCTATTTCAAATTAAACTTTTAAAAATCGAAATCTTAATATGAGGCATATCCTCATTTCTAATAAACTTTCAAAAAATCATCTTCGAAAATCATCTTAAAAAAGAGACTCGACATTCATGGGGAAGCTTTGATCCCCTAGTCCGGTTCTCCCTCTATGGAGGGGACAGACAAACAGATGGTTCCTAAAGTGGCGATTCCACTGGGGATGTGTTACTTAATAAGAGGCGAGACTTGAAAGTTTGAGTTGAGTTTTTGTAATGTGTTTTGCATTAGGCATATTGTATTTAGGCAACCTCGAACATAGTTGCTTTTAATTTCGACCTTTCGGCTCTACCTTTAAGAACAATTTTGGAAGAGGTTAAACTGCTAACCAGACGGGCCCAATTAGGCTTGATTGTAAGGGAGGTGGTATCTCTTCCCTCATAACACGCTCCCTTTAGTGTACCGAGAGGCACCGAGGATTCATGCATTTCTTGTCGTGCATCGCATGGAGGACTAAATGCTCGGACTATGAGACACCATGTATCCTACCTAGTTTTGTCCTTTTTGACCATAAATCCTTGGTTGTCCAGGTGGCACCTTTTCTCTTCATTTGTATGCTTGGATGAATGTGGTTGTTTTTATTATTTAATCTTATACTTGTGAGCCTTTAGGCTAGGTTAGGAGTGTTGAATAGCTCTTGCATGGGTGCAAATAAACAATAATAATTAATTCCCTCGAGTCGGTCCAATGTGTGCATCTTTAGCTAAAAATTTAAATTTACCTCCTTTTTCTAGGCTGGTCCATTAATTGCATTTCGGGTCATCCCAAAATCCATCTCTCGGTCTAGGTTTCAGGTAGCCACCGGCCACCACCGGTCGGTCCAAGAGGGTCCTGTCGGGGACCCTCCTCTCTCTTCAATCAATGTGGTTTTTTTAGGGTTTTGGCTTTTTAGCATTTTTGCATTCCATATATGCATTTTAATTTTGCATTTAGCCTAAAATAAATTCATCTTAAATTAGGTGAGTCCATTTCAATTTTGCATTTAGCCAAAAATAAATTCATCTCAAATTAGGTGAATCCATTTATGCATTTTAATTTTGCATTTAGCCAAAAATAAATTTATCTCGAATTAGATGAGTCCATTTATGCATTTTAATTTTTTCATTTAGCCAAAACTAAATTCATCTCAAATTAGGTGAGTCCATTTATACATTTCATTTTGCATTTAACTAAAAATAAATTCATCTTCAATGGGGAGGATCCATTTGTGCATTAGCTAAATTAAAAATCATGTCAAACTAAGTCATTAGCATCATCACATTTCATTTCAATTGCTTTGCATTTTTATGTGCATCAAAATAAAAGCATTCTTTCTTAGTTTCTTCGGGTTTTGCACTTGAGTCCCTTCCTCCAAAAGTTGGTGCTCCTGTACATTATCATATGCATTTATCCTTTGGGTTGTAGAATAGGGAAGCCTACCGCCATTGGGTTTCGTCGAAATCCGAGCTCCAAACGGTTAGAACACCTCAGTAAGGAGTCCGATACCTTTTCCCCTCGCTCTACACCTTGATCTACACCAGTGGGACCCACCTCGCTGCACACAACACCGGTTCAAACAATATTCCATTGTAGGGCAGTAGCCAAAAATAATTCCCCTCTAATGGACGGAGTACCGGAACAATCTCCCATCTTTGCTTTGCTCAATGAATCCTGAGCCAAGATGGAAGCTCGAATTGAGGCTCGGGACAAAAGATAGAGTCCATGTATGAAACTCTCACAGTCATCCCGAAGACCCTTTAGGACAATAAGAACGGAGGTGAAGAAGAGAATCCTCCACCACCGGAGGAGAAGGCCTTCCAGCTGAACTAGAACCTTCTCCGGAAACTAGTATTGAACAGAAGCCTAAGTCCGATCCACGCATAGATCGAGATAGAATGAATTTTAAGGGAATCCTCCATATTCAAGAGTCAATACTTTGAGCTTAAGGGATTCACTTCAATCCCCAAAGGTAGTTACCTCCTAATTTTACTATGCTAGACATAATGTTTCGTGGTTCCGAAAATCCCCATCATCATGTTCGCAACTTCTTAGGAGCAATGACTCTTAAAAATGTACCTGAGGATACTTACCACATCATCTTCCCATGGACCTTTGTAATGAAGTGATACAATGCGGTTAACCCATGTAAGATCACCAATTGGAACGAGCTATGTAAGGAGTTCCTACACCAATACTTATATAACATTGATCTACCTGTCACCCTTAGAGACTTAGAGTTAATCAAACAAGGAGAGAAAGAGAGCTTCACTAAATTTCTGACCGGATGGAGAGTAAAGGCTGCCCATATCATGGATCAACTTTCCCGGAAAGACTAAGTCGGAATAATTGTGAAGAACCTTGAGCATGCTTATAACCAACACCTCAAATTCCTACAGTTCATGAGCTTCACAGCTCTTAGAGATACAAGCATGCCAATCAAAGAAGAGTTATCTACCATGACCACAAAAGCCGTGGCTAGATATAGAGGTTATTATCAATCCAAAGATAAGAAAACCTCTAATCAAGGCAATACTAAAAGAGGTGCGGATGTTAATGCCCTTAATAGGTATAATGACTACACTCCTAGAGATACTATTTATGCTTAAGCCCTTTTGCCATCTCTTCTCTAAAGGAACATTGAATCGCCACCCATAAGAGTAGAGTCAAAACTACAAAAGAGTCAAAAACTACGAAGAAGGCCCAATCCTAAAACAACTTTAAAAACTTAAAGTTGATATTTCCATCTAACAACTCATTTATGCCTCCCAAAAGCAAAGGCATGCCTTAATTGAGGTACTTTGCAAAATTGAGTTCTCTCCTATAACTACGCCTGAGGTAGTGGTAGGATTGGTTAATAACGGGGATGATACCATCACGTTCGACAAGAAAGACCTACCTGAAGAAGGCATTACACACAACAATGCCCTTTACTTAATTGTAACTTGCATTAACAACTTTATCTCTCTAATCTTAGTGGACAATAGATCTGCTCGTAAATGGTTGTCCTTGGAGAACATCCAAGAGATTAGGCATTAGAGAGCAACAACTCTCTAAATAACTGTTCATCTTTGAGCTTTTGATAATTCAAAAAGAACAATTTTGGGAACAGTAATTCTTCCGATTAATGTCGGACTTGTGGTGAAAAACATTGACTTCCAAGTCTTAGACATTCCAACTACTTTTAACCTTCTTCTAGGATGCCCTGTGTTACACGACTACCAAGTCATGCCCTCCACATTGCATCGGAAAGTTAAAATGATCATTAAAGGTCAAGTAGTAACCATCAAAGGAGACAACCTCTGTGCCTCTATCACCTCTACGGAGATTATTATTGAGATTGAGCACGATGCCGATGATGAGGAGCTCTATGGATTCGAGACTCGCTGTTATAAATAAGGATGAAGCACCTTTCAACTTTAATCCTTATACCGATCCTGGTGTCCATTCGATGCTAAGGAAGAAAAGGTATTTTCCTAGCTTTGTTGTAGGCAAGAGGGCACATCACCTAGTGTTTCCACCCTTGAACCCACCAACAACTACAAGTTCGGGGTAGGCTATCATTGAACTGCTAAGGAAATAGGTAAAGCTAAGTGGGGGATACAAACTAGGAAGACTGCACCATTCATAGTTCGTTCGATCAAACCCTTTCCTCGTACTCTAAATGGGCATTCATTAAAGAAGGGGATGACTTCCCTTACTATGGTTTTCCTAAGCCTTATTACATAAAGGAGAAGGGTATCCCGATACCTAGTTTAGAGGTTTTTAGTGACTCGCCATGTGCTAGAAAAGGAGACATGCTTCCTCCTCGAGAAGGGACAGTCCACACAACACTGGACCAATCTGGCTGAGAGTAACATTTTTGGTTTGCTATTCGGACGGGAGAAAAATCTAGAGGGAGTTTGGTTTGGGTACTATCCCAAGCTATGTCGCACTCGCAGTTCGATCCGTCCGGATTCATCACCGACGATGACACCGAAGGGTCCAAGCATATTACTTGGATTGACGATGAGGAAGGCCAATAATTTTCTGTCATTTTAGGAGAGCATTATATTTACGAGTCTAACATTAGGGCTATTATTTCTATTTCGATTCTATTAGTTCATCTTCCGTAATTTACGTTTCGAGTCCGATGTACTCGTTTCTTCATTCAATTAAAGGAATCTTTCCGCTTACCCTTTTCCTCATCCTGTTCTTAATTGTTTTTCCTCTAATGATGAATAAGAAATCCCAAAAGAAATAGTAAAAGCTATGAAAGATCATGAAAATCCTCACCAATAATAGAGGAAATAATAACAATTAATTTAGTATTAGCGGATCAACCTCAAGAAGTCAAAATTGGGAAAACATTGAATGCGAGAATAGTAGAAGCAATTCACTTCTCTCCTTATTAAATTCATAGATGTCTTTGAATGGTCCTAAAAAGACATGCCGAGGATAGATCTAAGTATAACGGAGCATAAAATTCCACTTTACGAAGATGCTAAGCCAATTAAGCAAAAACTTAAGAGAATGAAACTTGAGTGGGCACTGAAGATTAAGGAAGAAGTTTAGAAGCAATTAGAAGCCAGGTTCATTAAAGGGGTCCACTACCCTCAGCAGGTAACAAACATAGTCCCCGTTCCAAAGAAAGATGGTAGGGTGCGGATGTGCGTTGATTTGAGGGATTTGAATAAGGCAAGCCCTAAAATGACTTCCCGTTGCCTCATATCGACATTCTAGTGGATAACATAGCGGGCCATGCTTTGCTCTCATTTATGGATGGCTATGTTGGATACAATTAAGTGAAGATGGCTGAAGAAGACATGAAAAAGCGACCTTTATTACTCAATGGGGACGTCTTGTTATGTAATAAAACCTTTTGGACTAAAAAATGTTGGAGCCACGTATCAAAGGATAACCACGACATTACTACATGATATGATACATAAGGAAGCTGAAGTTTACGTGGACGATATGATCATCAAGTCAAAGGATAGGGAAGGGAACTTACCTAGCCTTAGAAAATTCTTCGAAAGACTAAGAAAGTATAACATGTGCCTTAACCCACAAAAGTGTGCCTTTGGGATAACCTCGGAAAAATTACTAGGCTATGTGGTTAGTCTTAGAGGAATTAAAGTCGATCCATCCAAGATTAAAGATATCAATGAGATTACGCCACCGAGACGAGAGAAGAAGATACAGAGTTTTCTAGGACGTTTACGAGTACATTAGTCGTTTCACATTAAAACCGACTATGGTCTATGAACCCATCTTCAAGAAGCTTAAAAAAGCAGCTAAGCCTATATGGGATGAATATTTCCAAAAGCATTTGAGAATGTTAAGGACTATTTGGCCAATCAACTAGTGCCGGATCTGTCCTAACCAAGGAAGCCTTTGCTCCTATATCTCGCTACGACGAAACTATAGTGGGAGCCATGTTAGCTCAAAGGGATGGAAAGGAAGAATATGCGAGTGCATTATCTAAGCAAGAAATTCTTAGATTATGAGACTCGATACACACCCTTAGAGAAAACATCGTTGGCCTTAGTCCGGGCTACCAAGAAGCTTAGACACTACATGTTGACCCACATAGTATATGTAGTAGCCAATGGATCACATCAAATAAACTCTTGAGCAACCAACTATCGAGTAACAAGATAGCTAGATGGACGAGTCATGCTATCGAATTTGAACTCAAGTATGTCCATCAAAAGGCAATCAAAGGAAGGGGGTAGTATCGGAATTCCTAGCTATCGATGACTCGAATCACAACTCAAGCATCTCAACTTCCCGGATGAAAATATTCTACTAGTAGAGGCTGACATGCGGACAATATACTTTGACGACGCTTCCAATCATGAGGGCTTTGGAGTAGGGATCCTTCTAGTGTCGCTAGAGGGAGCACATACTTTCATTTTAGTTAAACTAGACTTTGAGGTCACTAATAATGTTGCAGAATATGAAGCATGTATCACGGGACTTCAAGCTTCCATAGAAATAGGAGCTAATAATGCAAGGGTTTTTAGTGACTCTAATCTTATCATTAACCAGATTTCACAGAAATAGAAGGTACGCAGTGAAGCCTTGGCACCCTACCAACCACATTTGATAGAACTAGCAACATACTTCGATAGTATATCATACACATACCTTCATAGGGATGACAACCAGTTTGCGGATGCCCTAGAAAAGTTAGCATCGATGATCAATATCCCTAATGGCATTCATTCAATGCCCATTCATATAGAACGAAGGAGTCAACTTACTCACATATACGCACTCGAAGTGTCTAGTACTAACCAAACTAGTTGGTACCATGACATTTATCAATATTTAGAAAACCAAGAATACTGCGAGGACTCCACACCTAGAGCCTAGTGAGCCATCCATATATTAGCAAGCATAATTCTCCATAAACGAAGGGTAGCTGTACAAGAAAGCCAACACAGGAACTAGCTTACTTTGTGTCAATCAACATGAAGTAGAGCGCATAATGATCGATATTCAATGTGGGGAATGTGGACCCCATATGAATGGAAGTATGTTGGTTTAGAAAATTCGAGAGACTAGGGTATTTTTGGTCAACCATGGCAGCAGACTATCATGAGTTTGTTAAAAGATGTCACAAGTTTCAAGTGTATGCGAACTTGCGGAACCAACCACCTTGCTTTCTAACAACACTTGCATCGCTCTGTCCATTTTCGGTTTAGGGCATTGACATCATCGACCAAGTGACTCCTAAAGGAATGGGTGGTTAAGGTTTCATGTTAGTAGCAATTAACTACTTTACCAAGTGGGTAAAAGAAGCCTCCTTTGCAACCTCAACATCAAAGCATGTGGTGAAGTTCATAACTCGCAACATTATCTATCGATATGGGGTACCATATCACTTGATCGATGACCATGGTAGTACTTCAAGAAGAAAGTAGCAGACCTACTAGACAAATATAAAATTAAACACCATAGGTCTTTTCTCTATCCCCCGAGACCAATGGAGCAGATCGAGGCCACCAACAAGAATATCCGAAAGATAGTGGAGAAAATGACTATCGATTACAAGGATTGGCCCGATAAATTGCCCTTCACTTTATGGGGTTACTAAACCTCCATTATAACTTCAAAGGAGCAACGCCTTACTCCCTAGTATATGCTATAGAAGCAGTCCTTCCAATAGAAGTTCCCATTCCTTCATTGCGAATCATTATAGAAAGTAAGATTCCTGAGCGGAATGGGCAAGACGTGTTACGAGAAGCTAGTTTTGCTAGATGAAAGGCGTTTAAACGCTCTACATAATATTCAAATATACCAAGCGCGTATATCAAGGGCATTTAATAAGAAGGTCAAGCCTCATAATTTGCAGATTAGATATTTGGTCCTTAAGAAGATTAGAGCGACAATTCAGGATCCTCGAGGAAAATTTAGGCCCAATTGGCAAGGCCCATTCATACTTAGTCAAATACTACCAAGCGAAGCGATTAAACTGACCGATTTAGATTGTGAAAAAATTTTCCAATATAATAACTTGGATCCGTTAAAGAAATACTATGTTTAGCATAACACTAACCAATTCTCGTAATTTGCTAAGCCTAGCCCAACCATGCCACAACATAGCTGGCGTTAGCCACCGTCCGGACATCGGTGAGATGGCCCGGTGTTGAAACCTAAAATGCGTAACTCTTATCTCTTTTATTTACGTATTTAATTTTGTCGACCCGATGATGTAATCCCAATCTTGTTTGCGGATTCAGATCATGGTCGGAGTCTCGATTGGCGTGATGGAAGCCGATGAAACCACAAAAACCTTTTAGCGACAAAAAATCAACCTTATTTGTTTTGAGTCGGTCCACAAACCCTTTTATTCCGCCGGTCCAAACCCAGGTCAACGCTCAAGGTTAAACCTTGGTCGGTACCACGCATCAAGCCATACTACATGCTAAACATTACGTTTCGTCTTTGGCGTCCAACCGAGACACGGAGCTAAATTCGTGCGTATGATGTCGCATTGGCCAACGTAGCGTTTCATGGCAAAATTATCCAAAATGCTACGTTTTACTCTAGTGTCCAACCGAGATACTGAAGCCAACTACACAAAACAACATTGTTTTTGACCAGCGCCGTGTTTCGGGGTATTCACTCCAAAGCATTGCATTTTGCTCCACGGACCAGATGTAACGAGAAGGGTGGTTTGACCGAACAACGTCGTTTCTTGACCGGCGCCGCGATTCTTCGTTTTGTCCATGGGATTTCGGTTCAAGGAGATTTGGTTTGATTTTTTCTAATTTTCTGGTCTGGATTATTGCTGCATTTTGGACAAGTTTTAGCTGCTTTCTTAGGTTACTTTGTGACCTAATCTCTTCATTATAAATGAGAGCTTAGTCTCTCATTTCACGGATGGCCAATTCCTATGCAAAACTCTCACTGAAATCTAACTAAGAGCTATTAAATGCTTTACGTATTCTAATCTCTTGGTTCCCTTTCAGCTAATTCCGTCTATGATCCGGATATTCGATCACCTAAGCTTCATCATTTACATCCAATCTACCTCCACTAATTTCACGAAAAACCCCTTTCGGTTCACCACCATCACGCTTCTAGATCCGGTTCGAGATCAAGATCAGCGAGTGGGACAACCTAAGGGCATTCAATACCTTCACGGTTTTAACAGTTTATTTAATTTATGCTATTTATCACTTTGTGTATTGTAGAGCAAAGATATAATCACTTTTAATTCTTCCCCACTCGATGTAATGTTTTTATTTCTTTCGCTTTTCTTTTTCTTTTCTTTATCGCTTTTTTTACTATTTTCCTACCCAATCTTGATCACTTTCCTAACATGTTTGGTTTATTTAATTTAATTTTGTATGTTGTATGCTTGTTTGAAACACGTTTCCTAAACTCACATCTCAAACTAGTAGAGGTCGTCCGTTGAGCGACGAAATGGAAGGGCTTATCCCTACATTACGTACCTTCGCCCCGAATCTAGATTCTCGGTTCTAGACCGATGGAGTCAAATTTTAAACCTCTTTCAAGCATGAAGACGCAGACTTATTTTCTAACTTTAAGTCACTGTGAGTGTTACATGAAGATTCAAGTATAAATCCTATCTCTCTTAAGTTTTGATTTCAAGTCATTCTAAGTACTATAGAAACTCGTGTGTAAGTTTTCATTATATTATGACTGACTCGAAAGCACCTTATTGCATATCTTCTACACTGATGTTTCGACTCACTCGGACATCACTAAGAACTATCGCATACTCAAATAATTTCGTAACACTCTTTACGAGTACTAACTACATATTTCATCGCAAAGAGAATTATAGTGTTAATTCCTTATTCTAACTCAGTTTATTTCTTTGAGGATTATTTGACCGGATCAAGTTGTTAAACTTTGATGTTCTATCCTTTTAACTTGATCATCCTTAGGATTGACTCGGATGGAATTTGAGTATATTTACTATAGACTCGGAAAATTCCATTGTTGTAGGCCAAAGATAATTAAGCATTTAATTATTCTAATTTAATTAGTATCCGTGCCTAATCTTGGACCAAAGTATTTTATACTTTGAGAACCAATGTGGTTTTCTTTTTGTAGGTTATTTAAACGACGCTAACTTATTTTTGAAATACAAAAGCAACCGGCTTCTAGTCGTCGAACACCAGCAGATAGATTTTACCTACTTCTAAACATTACTCGGACACCGTGTCGTGGTTGTGTATTTCCTAAACTGGAAAACTCCAACTCTAGGCTTAACGATTGTTTCCACCACGACTTTCGAGTCACCACCAAGTGATTAGACCATCTTTTGGAGCCAAGAGCCATTGCACAATGTTCACATCCCAACGGATCTTTTTGAGTGATTTAGAAGAGCCGTTACAACGATTAGTGAAGACTTCGCCTAGAACCAAGACTCAACGGTCACTCTGCTTGGTTGGATATAAATAGAAGCCAGTTCACAAGACTTGAAGATTGTTGAAACAATTGTTAAACATATTTCCTAACTCTA
The DNA here is from genome assembly GCA_021018815.1 of Talinum fruticosum. Lineage (NCBI taxonomy): Eukaryota > Viridiplantae > Streptophyta > Magnoliopsida > Caryophyllales > Talinaceae > Talinum > Talinum fruticosum. The sequence continues at coordinate 6,677,195 of JAITYX010000012.1, forward strand.
TTAGTGCATTACTTACTCAAGCTTCTATTTAATATTGAAAGTCCGTATTTCATATTTTCCGAGTTGTAAAGAAAGTCTTATAATCGGTCATATTCTTTTCTTACTTTCTGAGTAAGGTCCCTTGAATGAGCTGTAAGGGTTAACTTAGTTCGGTTGTCGCCGATTGTAAAGGTTACCTCGGTCAGGAAGTAATAGATCGGATAAGGTAACTTTTGAGTCTAGGAAAAGATTGTAAGGAATTGTTTAAGGGAGCAATTCGGTAGAGTCTGTCCTTGTATTTTGTGGATTCAAAATAGTGGATTTGACTTAGTGCTTGGATTAACACTATGTGTGGTTTTACGCCCAGGATGGTTTCTACGTAAATCTGTGTTATCACTTTTCCGAGTCCAATCTAGACTCGGAATCTGCTGCTTAGCTAATCTGTTGCAAAAATCGTTTATTTTTCTCCATCACCCTATTCACCCCCTCTAGGGTTACTTAGACTCTCCACGAGCAAACCTTCAATTAGCATAAAAGCCTAGCCTTTCAAGAGGATCTCACCATCCAAAGGTATAAAGATTAGATGGCTCGGAACAATGGAGAGTTCGATGAAGGAAGATCATCTACCGAGCACCGAAGTTCAAAGGGTCAAACTTTGCCCATTGGAAGAAGATGATGGAATGTTTCCTGATTGACAATGATGAAGAAGATTGGAACATCATCCAAGCCGGCAACTACATTTCAATGAAGACGGAAAATGCAACTCTTATACCTAAAGCCAAATATGAGTTCACCACCGAGGAGACCGAGAAATTAAAAAAATTCAAAGCTATGAACACACCGATGTGTGCCATTAGCACAGAAGAATACAACGAGGTCTCAGCCTATGACACAACCAAAGAGGTGTGGGACACTCTTATTAACACCTATGAAGGAATAAGCTAAATGAAACAGGCAATGATAAGTCAATATCTTCATAAATATGAGCTGTTCAAGATGGAGCCGAAGAAAACATCACTCGGATGTATATTCAATTCACAGAGATTAACAATAATCTCAAATCTCTCGGGTAGAAAGATCTCTCACGAAGAAATGTCCAGAAAGATTCCGAGATGTCTACCAAAGAAGAGATGGGGTCCTAAGGTGACAACCATTGAAGAAGCTCATAACCTTTCTCAACTAAGGCCGGACGAGCGTAGCGGTAAGCTACTCGACCCACGAGATTCATCCGGAGGAAGAAGTTGCAAAGGTCATCACCATAAAGAATATTGTGCTTAAGGCCTCAAAAAGCAGACGTGAATGTCTAAGCTCCCGAGAATCATAAGAGGATCCCATGACACTCATAGCTCGCGGCTTCAAGAAAATGATGAAATACTAGAAGTGGGAAAAGTAAAAGATGAGTTCTACAAGAAAGATAAGAAGGTCGGAAAAGTAAAATATTCTTCTCCTTCAAAGTTATCTTTATCTAAGAACTGTGGCTGCTTTGAATGTGGTAGCAAGGAGCACATAGTCAAAGATTGTCCTAAGAGAAAGAAGGACAGAAAGAAGAAGGCTATGATGGCTACCTGGAGTGATGAGGACTCATCTCGAAGAAGATGACTCATATGACTCTAAGTGTCTAATGGCACCGACGGACTCATAAGCTGAATCGAGTCGGATAACGAGGACTTAGATATTGATGAGGTAGTTGAATACTTTCTTAAATTTTCAAAAGTTGATTTAGTATGATATATTTTCACTTGGAAGAAAAGTCCATTTCTGACTCTTTCCAATTTAAAGAACAACTTGAGTCTCTTACCGATAAGAGCAATGCTTTGAAAAATGAATTGGAAAAGCTGAGACAAAATCTGAAAGAAATTAAGACCAGTACTCAAGCAAATGAGACTGTGCGTGAGTCACTCGTAACGGAGAATGAGAAACTAAAAAGAAAGCTCAATGGGTCTCAAGAGCTATTTTTAAAATTCATTCAAGGTTTGAAAAATCTTGATACGCTATTAGGATCTAAGTGTGTCTCCTTCAGGAAAGAAGGACTTGGTTTAATGAAGAAGAGGAATCAAATTTCTATTCTAATCTTTTCAAAAGGATTCCGAACTATAAAGTTCAGGAAGGCTGAGCATGGTCCCATTCATTCAAATGAACAGAGGACTAAGCCCGGACCAGCTTACGGGGAAAGCATTCTCCTCCAGGTTTAGAAAAGTAAAAATTTTCAAATGAAAGAGACATAGACTCAATTTTCTAGAAGGAAGACCCAAAATCGGAATAGACCCAAAATTATTCAAATCTAGCTTCCTAAAAGTGCTCTTCAAGGGAGTTACTCGGGTTTGTAAGAGGAAGTGAGAAGGGTTAGTTTGTTTCGTCTTGCGGGTAACTCAAAAGAAGAAGAAGAAAGGTCATTGGTACTTAGACAAGTGGTTGTTCATGCCACATGTTAGGAGATTCAAGACTCTTCTTTGAGCTAGAAGATCCGAAAGGAGGAAAAGTCACATTTGGAGATAACAACAAAGGCAAGATCGTAGGGATTCGCAAAATTGGAGAAGGATACAACGAGTGTCAGCCTAGTCTACCTTGTCGAAGGACTTAAATACAATCTCCTTAGCATATCTCAGCTATGTGACAAAGGTTAAGAGGTAATGTTCACTCGGACTAACTGCTACATCTCCGATGTAGTGACCAAAGAGACTAAGCTCTCGGGTTTGATGTCGAGTAACACTTACATTATTCCTCTCTCAGATTCAAGTCAGAATTTATCTTGTTTGAAAGCATATGTAAATGATGATTCATGGACTTGGCACCATAGACTAGGTCATATCAGCATGCAAACTATCAAGGAACTTGCATCTCATGGATTGGTTAGGGGTTTACCTAATTGTGTCTTCAAGAAAGATAAAATCCGTGAGGCATACACAAAGGGTAAGTAAGTTAGATCATCTTTCAAGCCACTCAAAACTGTATCTACATCCAAAGTGCTTGAATTGCTTCATATGGATTTGTGTGGTGAAATTCTCGTGAAAAGTCTTGGAGGTAAATCGTATGTACTTGTTATTGTTGATGATTTCTCACGATTTACTTGGGTGTGTTTTCTTAAGAACAAGAATGAACCTTCAAATAATTCACAAAGCTCTGCAAAAAATTCAAGTGGATTCTTAGACTCAGATTAGAAGGATTCGAATTGACTATGAAAGGGAGTTCGATAACTCATAATTTATAGACTTTTGTGACAAGAATGACATCTCTCAGCACTTCTCTGCACCAAGAGCTCCTCAATAGAATAGAGTAGTGGAGAGAAAGAACAAAACTCTTGAAGAAATAGGAAGGACTATGATGATTGAAAATGATCTACCTTACAATTTCGGGCTAAGGCAATCAACACAACGAAATTACACACTCAACGGATGCCTCATCAAACCCATCATGAAGAAAACACCCTACGAGCTTTACAAAGGAAAGAAACCCAACATCTCCTACTTCAGACCATTTTGGTGTAAGTGTTTTGTCCACAACAATGGTAAGGAGCATTTGACTAAGTTTGATGCTAGGTCGGATGAAGGTATATTTCGGGTTATTCATCCGATAGCAAAGCTTATCGAGTTTTTAACAAAAGAACTAACAAAGTGGAAGAAAGTATTACATTGTCTTTGATGAAATTGATCTTGGCAGGATAAGTGTGTCAGATCTAAGACTCAACAGAGAGAAAGACGACCTTGTTGAGGCTGAGCTCGGAAAGAGTCAAAACAGAATTACCGAGGCAACTCGGAATGGAGCAACTCATAATGGTATGACTCGGCTGAGCAAACTCAAGAGCCAGCTCAGAATGTCTGAAGAAGAAGTTAATGAGACTCAGCAATATCAACCAACCGAAGATCAGCCTGTTCACCCAACAAACCTGGTAAATTAAAGGATAGGTAAAGTTTTCAAATATGCATCCAACCACCCACCGAAAACATTTTTTCGATATAGACAAGTGGGGTAAGGACTCGATCTTCTTTGCATAATCTGTGTGCATTTTCTCGCATTTATATCATTTATTGAACCCAAAAATGCACTAGAAGCCCTAAATGAACCTGAATGGGCAGAGGCCATGCAAGAAGAGCTCAATCTATTTGAAAGAAATCAAGTCCGGACTCGACCAAATGACCATCTAACCACCCAGTCATAGGAACCAAATGGGTTTTCAAGAACAAACTGGATGAGGAAGGGTTGGTAGTCGAAATACGGCTAGACTTGTTACCCAGGGTTACAATCAAGAAGAAGGAATTGATTGTGGGAAACCTTAGCACCTGTTGCTAGGATTGAGGCAATCGGAATCTTATTGGCATTTGTATCTAGCATAAATATTATGCTTGATCAAATGGATGTGAAATGTGCTTTTTGAATGGTTTCATTCAAGAAGTCTATGTTGAGCAACCCCTGGATTTGAAAACTTAGGATTTCCAAATCATGTTTTTAAATTGCAAAAAGCTTTATATAGTCTTAAACAAGCTCTCGAGCTTAGTGTGAAAGACTCAGCAGTTTCTTGGTTGAAAATGATTTCAAAAGAGGTCAGATTGACAAAACTCTTTTTCATAAAAACCAAAGGGAAATATTATCTTATTGCTCGGATCTATGTTGATGATATCATCTTTGGAGCTACTAATGAAACTCTATGTCAAGAGTTTTCCGAGTTGATGAGATAGGAGTTCCAAATGAGTATGATGGGAGAACTCAATTTCTTTCTTGGTCTACAAATCAAAAAAGTCAAGGATGGCATTTATGTGCATCAATCCAAGTATATCAAGGAGCTTTTGAAGAAGTACAAACTAACAGATGTGAAGCATGTAGCAACACCTATGAGTAGTAGTTTGAAGCTGGGCTTAGGTGAGAAAGGTAAAGCTGTAGATCGAAACTTTACAGAGGTATGATCGGATCTCTACTTTATCTCACATCTAGTAGCCCGGATATCATGTTCAATGTCTACCTTTGTGCAAGATTTCAAGCTAATCCAAAAGAATCACATCTCAATAGTGGTAAAGAGAATTTTCGAGATATCTTGCAGGGACTTAGAATCTTGGTCTATGGTTTTCAAAAGACTCGAACCGACTCTCACCTGGATGCTCGAGATGCCGATTATGCTGGATACAAAGTTAATAGAAAGAGCACATCAGGAGCATGCCAATTTCTGGGTAAATCCCTCATCTCCTGGCACTCAAAGAAACAAATTTCTGTTGCTCTATCAACTGCCGAAGCCGAGTACATTGCAGCTGGAGCTTGATGTGCTCCGATTATGTGGATCAAGCAGACACTTGAAGGATCTAGGGCTATCTTTTAAATCTATCCCAATTAAGTGTGACAATCGAGTGCAATTAGCATTACCAAGAATCCGGTTCCGCACTAAAAAATAAAGCATATTGAGGTCGGATATCATTTTTGAGAGACCATTATGAGAAAGGTGATATCGAAATTGAATTCATTCCTACGAAATTTCAGTTAGTCGATATTTTCACTAAACCACTTAGTGAGGATCAGTTTTGTTTTATTAGGAATGAGCTTGGCATGATTAATGCATGATTATGTGTTTTCTAAGTGAACTTTCCTTGCATAATTATGTGTTATATTTTTTTCTTTGGTTTTGTTTTAATAACAAATAGATCGAGTTGACCGAGTGAAACCGAGCTATGAGTTATTAGGTCTTTGAGTGTTCCGAGTCACTTAGAAACCATACTGAGTTAGACTCAATTTTTGAGCAAAATGGACATCAAAGTTATGAAATTATCTCGTAGATAATTGGAGAATTTTAGAAATATTTTCTTTTAAAATTATTTCTTCTCTGCCGTGCATTTCAATCGAGAGAATACTAGCCGTTGGAAGAAAGCTGCTGGAATTCTAACCGTTGTAGAGCGTAACGTCACATCGGTCCGAGTGTACCATTTGCTAATACGGTCGGAACGAAGGTTGAAGGTCGAGTTCTTTTCGCTATAAATAGCATCCCTTTACCTTCATTTCTTTACTTTACTCACTTGCCTTCTCACTTTCTAAGCGTTCTTGCTCACTCGCATTCTCTCTCTCTCTCGAATTCTAAGTGCTCTTACTCTCTTTACTCTCGTCTCGTGTCTTCTCTATTTCTCGAAAAATCTCACCATGCCTAAAAGAGGTTCAACACCTAATTTGTTGGGGTCCGCTACCAAAAGCCCCGCACTAAAACTCCTCAAAAGGGTACCTCTAACCCCTCTAAAATCTTTGTCACCCTACATCTCACGTTGGATGATAAATTCTTCCCAACCACTTCTTTTCGTGGTTGCAGCATATAAAGTGCACTTGGAGTATACAATTATTTGTACTTCAGCGAATTTATTTATCTCGAACTCATTATCGAGTCCTACTCTAATATGACTTACTCAAAGGGAGTCATTACCTCACGAGTTCAAGAGAAAGTTGTTCATGTCAACCTCTCTCTTCTTCACGGACTTTTCAAAGTCTCTTCTCTTTTTCTTAACTACAATTCCTATCCCATTCACGGAGATTGCTGGTGAATTCATTGAGAAGTACGCCAAGGAAGTCTCCGAGTAACGCAAAAATTTCTCGGTGACTCAAATGAAGACCGAGGCCGGACTACTCTGTTTCCTTTTGATGAGAACATTCTTCTCTCATCCTTCTAGTAAAAAGAATCCCAATTCCAAGATTCTTAAAGCTTTATTTGATAATTTAGAGGGCTCGATGTAGACCTCTTCCCTCTATTATTGAGCGGATGGCCTCCGTGCCGCTCCGTCCAAAAATCTGCTCCATTTCCCTTCGGAGCCCTTTTGACTGTTATTTTCAAACAGTTCAAAGTTCCCCTCCTTTCGGATCCAAATGCAATTTCTAAAGCTGCCATTGTGGTTGGTAGAAAGGAGCTTCGGGTTACGGGTACCGGGAAGTCAAGCCTAGTGTCTAGGTCTATGGGTCCGAGTTGAAACCTCCTTCACCCCTCCCACTCGGACTCGGACTATTCTACGACTTCCTCCTCTATCTGTTGGTCCCTCCACTTCTCAACCACTTCCTACGACCTCTTCTACTATGTTTATCATGTTGGTAGACAAAATCTCTTCGTCCGAAGAACTTCAAGACACCCTTCGCTCTCTCAAAACGTCCTTTAAGGCCTGGTTATCAACCGGAAGATCGGCCAGTCCTAGATCTAGGAGAATCGGGATCCGTTGATCGAGCTTAAGGGCATCATCGCCGAGCTGTGCGAGCAGCTCCAACTTATTCAAGAACACGGATCCAAGGCTGCCCAGGACCCGAAACTTCCGATACTTCTAAGGAGTCCTCCAGCAGCAGCCATGTCTACCTCGACTGAAGTAGAAGAGGAAGAAGAAGCTGCAACAAGAGCAACTCAGGCTGAGGAGGAGAAGGAAGAGGAGAAGGAGGAAGAGGAGAAAGAGAAAGAGGAGGCCGCTCAACCCGAGGGCCAAGGTGCAACAACTCCTGAACCGAGACTGATCTCCTCGGATCTCAATCGAGTTGGTCGAAAGAAGTTGGGGACATTGGTCGGTCCACGACTCCTAAGTGAGAAGCACCTCCCTCCATTGTTTTCCAGGAGGATGAACCCGAGGAAGATATGCCCCTGGCTGACATGACCGAGGATGTAACAACTTCGGACATCCTTGTGCTTCCGCCACCGCGATCATCCACCTCTTCCTAAGCTTATCGGGGCCAGCGCATCTGCCCATCCCTCCTCCTCTCGACAGCCAATCTTCCCCTCTTAGTCTATTTTCTTTATTTTTTCTTGTCCAACATCAATTGTACTCACTTGAAATGTTCTTCCCTCCTTTTTGATGAAATGTTAGGGGAGAAATATAGAAATCTTGATGTTGTGGTTAGGGGAGTGCCTCTTGTCTTTCTTTGAGCAATGAATGAATGAATATTTTTTTCCTTTAAACGGACTTATTTCGAGTTACATGTTTCTGAGTTAGATATTTCCTCTTACTTTTCTCGCTCCGATATAATCTGTTCATTTCTTTGCTTTGATTTATTTTCCACATAACTGTTATGAGTGATGATATGATCCGCAATACTTTTTCTAAGTATGGAATATCTCTTATCCGTCACTCCTCGTTCCGATATGTTCTGCATAGTGAAAATGAAAACTCATGTTTCGCACAAATAAGTTTCTATCTAAGTGTGGAATGCCTTTCATCAAAAAGGGGAGATTGAAGACTCAAACTCATTTTCTAACTCTAAGTTACTCTTAGTATTACATGAAGACTCGGGTATAAATCTTATCTCTCTTAAGTTTTGATTTCAAGTCATTCTGAGTACTATAGAAACTCGTGTAAGTTTTCATTCTATTCCGATTGACTCGGAAAGAACCTTATTGTATATCTTCTACACTCGATGTTTCTAACTCACTCGGACATCACTCACAACTATCGCATACTCAAATAATTTACGTAACACTCTTATTCCGAGTACCGACTACATATTTCAACGTAAAGAGAATTACAGTGTTAATTCCTTATTCTAAGTTAGTTTATTTCTTTGAGGATTATTTGATCAGATTAAGTTGTTAAACTCTAATGTTCTATCCTTTTAACTTGATCATCCTTAGGATTGACTCAAATGGAATATGAGTATATTGAATATTAGACTCGGAGAATTCCACTCTTCTAGGCCAAATATAATCAAGCATTTAATTATTCTAATTTAATTATTATATGTGCCTAATCTTGGACAAAAGTATTTTATACTTTGAGAACCAATGTGGTTTGTTTTTGTAGGTTATTTAAATGAGGCGAACTTATTTTTGAAATACAAAAGCAACCAGCTTCTAGCTGTCAAACACTAGCACACAGAATTTACCTATTTTTGGACATAACTCATACACCTTATCGGGGTTTTCTATTTCCCAAACTGGAAAACTCCAACTCTAGGCTTAACGGTTGTTTCCACCATGACTTTCAGTCACCACCAATTGATTGGACCATCTTTTGGAGCCAAGGGCGGTTGCACAACGTTCATATCCCAACGGATCTTTTCCGAGTGACTCAAAAGAGCCGTTACAACGGCTAGTGAAGACTTCTTTCTACAACCAAGACTTAATGGTCACTTTGCTTGGTTGGATATAAATAGAAGCCACTTCACAAGACTTAAAGATTGTTGAAACAATTGTTGAACATATTGCCTAACTCTCTTAGTGCATTACTTACTCAATCTTCTATTTACAACTCCAAGTCTCGTATTTAATATTTTCCGAGTTGTAAAGAAAGTCTTATAATGAGCCATATTCTTTTCTTACTTTCTGAGTAAGGTCCCTTGACTGAGCTGTAAGGGTTAACTTAGCTCGGTTGTCACTGATTGTAAAGGTTACCTCGGTCAGGAAGTAATAGATCGGATAAGGTAACTTTTGAGTCTAGGAAAAGATTGTAAGGAATTGTTTAAGGGAGCAATTCTGGTAGAGTCTGTCCTTGTATTTTGTGGATTCAAAATAGTGGATTTGACTTGGTGCTTGGATTAGCACTATCCGTGGTTTTCTACCCCGGGAGGGTTTCCACGTAAATTTGTGTTATCACTTTTTGAGTCCAATCTAGACTTAGAATCTGCGCTTAGCTAATCTATTGCAAAAATCGTTTATTTTTCTCCATCACCCTATTCACCCCCTCTAGGGTGACTTAGACTCTCTACGAGCAAACCTTCGGAGCTTAGTTTTTCCATACTAAGATCGAAAGAATCTTTAATTTTTTTTGTTAGTTTTTATTCCCATAAACCGATCGGCGACTCTTATTTTCCTTTTTATTTCTCTTTAATCTGCTCCTTGGCATTTCGACATGTAACGGAAAAAATGAAATTTTATTTATGATAGTTTAAGCCATGGACCGAGACTGATTACCTGAATCATGACCCATGGTCGACGTCGGTGGCTCGTACGGTTCTAGCTCTTGTCGATGCTGAACGGTTACGCGAGCAAGGCTTTAGTCTAAGCCGGTGTTTTTGCACCGTTTTGGCCTAAAAGCCTTGCGATTGAAATGAACCTATTTTGTTTTGTTATTTTCTTAAGTTGTGCAATAATATCTTGAGCCTTGTAAAAATAATTAATAAAATAAATAATTAATAAAATCTCCAATCATGTTTGCTTAAAGTATTTCAAATTAAATTATAAAAATCGAAAATCTTAATAAGAGGCATATCCTCATTTCTAAAAACACCATCTTCAAAAATCATCTTAAAAAAGGGACACGACATTTGTAGGGAAGCTTCGAGTCCAGATCCGTTGCCTTCTACGAGAGGGGACGCGGGCCGGCGGTTCGACAATGGCGACTCCACTCGGGGATAGTGTCACTTATTAAGAGGGTGAGAGTTGAAGGTTTGAGTTGTGTGTTTTCGTAATGTGGTTTGCATTAGGCAACTTGTATTTAGGAAGCCTCGAACATAGTTACTTTTAATTTCGTCCTTTAGGCTTTACCCTTAAGAATAATTTTTGAAGATGTTCGAAGTGCTAACCTAGAAGGGCCCAATTAGGCTTGATTGTCGGGGAGGTGGTACCTCTTCCCTCATAGCATGCTCTCTTTGGTTTACCGAGAGGCACCTAAGATTTATGCTTTTCCTGTCATGCACCCCTCGGAGGACTAAATGCCGAACTATGAGACACTATATATCCTACCTAGTTTTATCCCTCTTTTTGACCATAAATCCTTGGTTGTCTAGGCTGCACCTTTTCTCTTCATTTGCATGCTTGGACGAATGCGGTTTTTTTAGTATTTAATCTTCTACAATTAATTTAGGAGTGTTGAATAACCCTTCGATGTCTAGGCTGCCTTTAGGTTATGTTAGGAGTGCTGAATAACCCTTGCATGGGTGTGAATAAAATACAATAATTAATTTCCTCGAGTCGGTTCAATATGTGCATTTTTAGCCAAAAGTAAAAAATTTCCTTCTTTTTTCTAGGTTGGGCGTCATCCCAAAAATTCATCTCTTAGATTAGGTTATAACCATTGGCCGACGGGCCTAGCTAGCGCTATTAAGGACCCTACTCTCTCTTGAGTCAATAATTTTTTAGCATCTTTGCAGTCCAATTTTGCATTTCATTTTGTATTTAGCTAAAAATAAATTCATCTCAAATTAGGTGAGTTCAATTTTGCATTTAGCCAAAAATAAATTTATCTCAAATTAGGTGAGTCCATATTTTACATCTCATTTTGCATTTAGTTAAAAATAAATTCATCTCAAATTAGGTGAGTCCACATTTGCATTTTATTTTACATTTAACCAAAAATAAATTCATCTCAAATTAGGCGAGTCTAATTTTACATTTCATTTTCCACTTAGCTAAAAATAAATCCATCTCAAATTCGGTGAGTCCATTTGCATTTTATTTTGTATTTAGCCAAAAATAAATCCATCTCAAATTAAGTGAGTCCAATTTTACATTTCATTTTTCATTTAGCTAAAAATAAATTCATCCCTCATTAGGTGAGTCCATTTATGCATTTCATTTTGCTTTTTAGCCAAAATAAATTAATCTCTAGTTAGGAGGATCCATTTGTGCATTCCATTTGTGCAGTAGCCAAATAAAAAATCATCCCAAACTAAGTCATTAGCATCATTACATTTCATTTCAATTGCTTTGCTTTTTATGTGCATCTAAATAAAAGCATTCTTTCTTAGTTTCTTCGGGTCTTGCACTTGAGCTCCTTCTTCCCAAAAGTTGGTGCTCCTACACATGGTCCTAAGTAGTTATCCTTTAGACTGCATAATAGGGAAGCCTACCACTCTTAGGTTTCGTTGGAATCCGAGCTCCAAAAGGTTAGAACGCCTCAACAAGGAGTCCGGTACCTCTTCCCTCGCTCTACACCTTGATCTACACCGGTGCGACCCACCTTGGTGTACACAATACTGGTTCTATCAATCTTCCGTCAGTAGGACAGTAGCCAAAAATAATTCCCCTCCAATGGATGGAGTACCAAAACAATCTCCTATCCTTGCTTTGCTCGATGAATCATCAGCCAAGATGGAAGCTTGAAATGAGGTTCGGGATAAAAAGATAGAGACCATATCTCGAAACTCTTGCAGTCATATTAAAGACTCTTCATGATAATAAGAAAGAAGGTGAAGAAGAAACAGGAGGAGGAGGAGGCTCTCCACCTGAACCAAGTATCCTCTCCGAAACTAATCTTAAACATAAGCCTATGTTTGATGCACGCATAAATCGAGATAAAACTACCGTTAAGGGAATCCTCCACATTCAAGAGCCACTACTTTCATTTCATGGGATTCACTTCAATGCCCAAACAAAATTTACCTCCCAAGTTTACCATGCCGGACATCAAGTTTCGTGGTTCTAAAAATCCCCATCATTATGTTCACAACTTCTTAGGAGCAATGACTCTTAAAAATGTACTTGAAGACATTTACCACATCATCTTCCCATGGACATTCGACAATGATAATAAAGTGGTATAATGCAGTTGACCCACGTAAGGTCACTAATTCAAACGAATTGTGTAAGGAGTTCCTACACCAATACTCGTATAACACGGATTTACCTATAGCTCTTAGAAACTTGGAGTTGACCAAACAAGGGGAGAAAGAGAGCTCTATTGACTTTCTCACTAGATGGAGGGCAAAGGCTGCTTATATGGTGAACCGACCTTCGAAAAAGACCAAGTCGAATAATTGTAAAGAAGCTTCGACTCGCCTATAACCAAGCACCTCAAATTCCTATCATTCATGAGATTTACAGCTCTTAGAGATGTAGGCATGCTCGATAAAAAAGAATTGTTTGCCTCGATCCACAAAAGTCGTGTCCGGATATAGAGGTAATTATCAATACAAAGACAAGAAAACCTCTAATCAAGGCAATACTAGCGAGGGTGCGGATGTCAATGGCCTTAATAGGTATAATGACTACACTCCTATAGATACTACTTACGCTCAAGCCCTCGACAGTTTGTTGTCTAAAGAGAAGATTAAATTGCCACATGTAAGAGCGAGAATCGAAACCGTGAAGCAATCAAAAAATTAGGACGCATGAAAATTCTATAAGTATTATCGTGCACGAGGACCCGATACAAAGCAATGTTAAACATTCAAGAATAAGTTAGAGAGTATGTTCTGCAATGATCGACTCCCTCTCCTTAAGGCTGCTCGAAACCTAACAACAATAAGAACCCATTCAGCCATACCTTTGCTATCTTTTCTAAACCCATTCTAGGTCGAGTGGGATCCATCTATTTTCATTCAAGACATCAATGGGTCTAAACCACTTGCAAGCTTACCTTCCTTATGCCCGAAGTCCATGGATTATGGGTTAAGTGACAAAGAAGATGTATACGAGACTAAAGATGATATTGATGATAAATTTTAGGGCACACCACCCTTTCTAAGAAGATGACTTCGGGGAGAACAAAAATCCCTTAAATCCAGTTCCTTACTAGGTATAGACGACATAAGACACCAATGGGTCCAGAACAAACTCAAGAAGCTCCAAAAGAAAAAGAATTTGCTAAAGAGGAAGGCCCAATCCTAAAGCAACTTTAAAAACATAAAGTTGACGTTTCCATTTGGCAACTCATTTCTACCTCCTAAAAGCATAGGCATGTCTTGATTGATGCACTCAACAAAATTGAAGTCTCTCCTGAAACCATGCTTGAGGAAGTGGTAGAATTGGTTAATAACGGGATGGAACCATCATGTTTGAGAAGAAGAACCTACTTGAAGAAGGCATTGCACACAACAATGCCTTTTACTTAACTATAATTTGCATTAACAAGTTTAGCCCTCTAACCTTAATGGACAATGGATCTATTATGAACGTCTTTCTTTGGAGAAATGCCCGAGAGGTTAACCATTATAGAGAGACAACTCTTTAAACAAACTGCTCATCTTCGAGCTTATGATAATTCCAAAAGAATAGTTTAGGGAACAAGTGATTCTTCCGATCAATGTTGGGCCAATGGTGAAAAACATTGACTTCCAAGTTCTAGACATTCCAACTACTTTCAACCTTCTTCTAGGATGCCCTTGGTTACATGACCACGAGGCAATGCCCTCTACACTCGCATCGTAAAGTTAAAATGATCATCAAAGGTCAAGTAGTAGCCATTAATGGAGATAACCTCTGTGCCTCCATCACCTCTAAAGAATCTGTCATTGAATTGAGAACGACGCTAATGATGAAGAGCTATATGGATTCAAGACTGCCGTCGCTGTACACAAGGATAAAGCACTGTTTTAACTTCAATCCTTATGTCAACCCTAGTGCCCACTCGATGCTAAGTTAGAAAGGGTATTTTCTTGGCTTAGCTATAGGCATGAGGGAATCCTTGAGCCCACCAATAACTACAAGTTTGGATTCGAGATATCATTCAACTGCTAAGGAAATAACCGAAGCTAAGTGGGAGATACAAACTAGGAGGATCGCACCATTCATAGTCCATTTAATTAAACCCTTTACTTGTACTCTAAATGGGAAATTATTAAAAGAAAGGGATGATTTTCCCTACTATGGTTTCCTTGAGCCTTATTTCATAAAACAGTAAAGGTATCCCGGTACCTGGTTTAGTGGTCTTTAGTGACCGCCATGTGCTACAAAAGGAGGCACCCTACCTCCTCGAGAAGGAACAGTCCACACAAGACTCGGACCAATCTAGCCGAGAGTAACATTTTTGGTCTCGTTATTTAGATGGGAGAAAAATCTAGAGGCGAGTTCGGTTTTGATACTTGTCCCAAGTCATGTCGCACCCGCAGCTTGATCCGTCCAAGTTTATCACCGATGTCGACACCAAAGGGTCCAAGCATGTTACTTGGATTGTCGTTGAGGAAGGCGAAGAATTTTCTCGTCATTCTAGGAGACCATTCTATTTCCGAGTTTAGCACTAGGGACATTGTTTGCGTTTCTAATTCCGTTAGTTTATCTTCCGTAATTTCGTTTCCGAGTCCGATGTACTCGTTTTTCATTCAATAAGATGAATCTTTTCGCTACTCTTTGCCTCTTCCTATTCTTAATTGTTCTGCCTCAAATGATGACAAGAAATTCCTAAAGAATTAATAAAAGCTTTGGAAGATCATGAAAATCGCTCACCAATAATAGAGGAAAAATAACAATTAACTTAGGATCGCAGATCAACCCCAAGAGGTCAAAATTTGGAATAAACTCGAATCAAGAGGAGCAGAAGCAATTCACTTCACTCCTTACCGAATTCATAGATGTCTTTGCATGGTCATATAAAGACATGCTGGAGATATATCCAAGTATAACGGAGCGTAAAATTCCACTCTATGAAGATGCTATGCCAGTTAAGTAGAATCTTAGGATAATGAAACCCGATTGGGCACCGAAAATTAATGAAGAAGTTCGAAGCAATTAGAAGTCAGGTTCATCAAAGTGGTCCACTACCCTCGGTGGGTAGCAGACAGAGTTCCAGCTTCGAAGAAAGATGGCAGGGCTCGAATGTGCGTTGATTTCGTGGATTTGAACAAGATAAGCCCTAAGGATGACTTCTTATTGCCTCATATCGATATTCTAGTAGATAACACAACAAGTCATGATTTTCTCTCATTCATGGATGGATATGCTCGTATACAATCAAGTGAAGATGGCTGAAGAAGACATAGAGAAAATGACCTTCATCACTCAATAGGGGACATACTATTATGTAGTAATGCCTTTTGGGCTCAAGAATGCCGGAGCCACATATCAAATGACAACTCGCAATATTACTACGTGATATGGTACATATAGAAGCTGAAGTTTATGTGGATGACATGATCATCAAATCTAAGGATAGGGCAGGGAACTTAGCTAGCCTTAGAAAATTCTTCGAAAGACTAAGAAAGTATAACATGCGCTTTAACACATAAAAGTGTGCCTTTGGGGTAACCTCGAGCAAATTGCTAGGCTATGTTGTTAGTCTTAGAGTAATTGAAGTTGACCTATCCAAGATCAAAGCCATCCAAGAGATTCCACCATTGAAGACAGAAAAGGAGATACGAGGTTTTCCGGGACATTTACAGATATAGTAGTCATTTCATATCAAAATTGACTATGGTCTATGAACCCATCTTCAAGAAGCTTAAAAAAGGAGCTAAGCCTACCTGGGATGAATATTTTCAAAAAGCATTCGAGAATGTGAAGGACTATTTGGCCAATCCACTAGTGCCGGTTCCACCCCAACCAAGGAAGCCTTTTCTCCTATACCTTGCCACGATAGAAACTACAAGTGGGAGCCATGATAGCTCAAAGGGATGGAAAGAAGGAATATGCAGTGCATTATCTAAGCAAGAAATTCTTAGATTATGAGACTCGATACACACCCTTAAAGAAAACATCGTTGGCCTTAGTCCAGGCTACCAAGAAGCTTAGACACTACATGTTGACCCACACAAGTACATGTAGTAGCCCCAATGGATCCCATCAAATACATTCTTGAGCAACCAACTATCAGTAGCAAGATAGCTAGATAGACAATCATGGTACCGGAATTTGAACTCAAGTATGTCCCTCAAAAGGCAATCAAAGAAAGGGTAATATCAAAATTCCTACCCGATCTACCGGTAACCGAATCACAACTCGAACATCTCGACTTCCTAGATGAAAATATTCAACAAGTAAAGGTCAATGTGTGGACAATTTACTTTGACACCACCTCCAATCAAAAGGGCTTTGGATTAGGGATTCTTCGAGTCTTGCCAAAGGGAGCACATGCTCCCATTTTAGTCAAACTAGATTTTAAGGTCACCAACAACGCTGCAGAATACAGAGCATGCATCATAAGACTTCAAGCTGCCATAGAAATAACAGCTAGAAATATTAGGGTTTTTGGCGACTCCAAGTATGATCATTAATAAGATTTCGGAGAAGTGGAAAATACATAGTGAGGCCTTGGCACTAACAAGCGCATTTGATGGAGTTAGCAAATATTTCGATAACATATCATACATGTACCTTTCTAGGAATAACAACTAGTTCGCGGTTGCCTTAGCTAAATTGGCATCCATGATTAATATCCTTAGTGGCATTCATTCATTGCCCCTTCGGATAGCATGGCAGAGTCAACCTATGCATGTAAACTCACTAGAAGTGTCTAGTACTCGACCAAACTAGTTGGTACCATGACATGTATTAGTACTTAGAAAACAAATAATACCCGCCGGCTCTGCACTCGAAGACTCGGACTCGGAAACTAGACCATTTTGAGTACTACCAAAGAGAGGTACAAACCTCTTCTCTCCTATGTTTTGATTACAAGTCATTCTGAGTATTATAGAAACTATTGCATATGTTTTCATTTGATTCCGACTGACTCGGAAAACTCATTTTCATCTATCATCTCACACTCGATGTTTTTGAGTCACTCGGACACTACTTAGATTTATCGTATGTTGAAATAATATCTCTAACACTTCATATCCGAGTTCTAACCGCATATCTTGAGTAAAGTGAATTCAACTTTCTAAGTCGAATATTTGTTTGAGTATTATTTGTCTAGATCAAGTAGTTATACTATGATGTTTTCACTCTTATAACTTGATCTTTCCTAAGATCGACTCGATGGAATTTGAGTATAATGAATAATACACTCGGAAAATTCCACTCTTCTAGGCCTAAGATAATTATGAACTTAATTATCCTAATTAAATTATTATCGGTGCCTAATCTTGGACCAAAGTATTTTATACTTTGAGAACCAAAATTATTTACTTTTGTAGTTTATCCAAACGAGGTTATCTTATTTTTGAATTACAAAAGTAACCGGCTTTAAGTCGTCAATCACCAGCGAGACAAGGCTTTTCTACTTTTGAACAAGGCTCGGACATTGTGTCGGGATTGTCCGTTTCCAAAACAGGAAAAGTTCAACGCTAAGCTTAATGGTGGTTTCCACCTTACTTTTCGGACACCACCAGCTGATTGGAGCATCCTTAGGAGTCAACGACCATTGCAAACGTTCACATCTCAACGGATCTTTTCGAGAGACTCAAAAGAACCGTTACAACGGTCACAAAGGACTTCGTTCAGGAATTAGTCACAACGGCTAATTTGCTTGGTCATCTATAAATAGAAGCCAACTCTCAAGACTTGAAGATTGCTGAACATATTCTCAATACACATTACTTAAGCAAAAGTCATTGTATTCATACTCAATCTTCTATTTACAACTCCCGACTTGTAATTCATACTTTCCGAGTTGTAAAGTCTTGTAATCAGTTAAATACTCTTTCTTACTTTCTAAGTAAGGTCCCTTGATTGTCCCTAGCTGTAATGGTTATCTCGGTTAGGAAGTACTAGATCGGATAAGGGAATTTCGAGTCTAGGAAAACTCGTAAGGAATTGTTTAAGGGAGCAATTCTAGTTAGTCGATCTATTGTATTTTGTGGATTCAAAATAGTGAATTTGACTTGGTGCTTGGACTAGCACTGGCCGTGGTTTTATGCCCCAGGAGGGTTTCCATGTATATCTCGTGGTCACACTTTTCCGAGTCTAATCTAGACTCGGACTGTCTTGATTATTCTTTTCAAGTGTAAATCTTCAAAGTTTGTTAAAATTTCCTCATCACCCTATTCACCCCCTCTAGGGCGACTAAGATTCTCTAAGAGCAAACCTTCAATTGGTATCGAGCCTAGCCTTTCAGAAAGGATTTAAAAATCCAAAGGTCTAAAGATCGGATGGCTCGGAACAACAGAGAGTTCGATGAAGAAAGATCTTCCAAGTAGACGACCTAAGTTCAAAGGATCAAATTTCATGCACTTGGAAGAAGCTACTTGGAATGCTTTCTGTTGGACCACGATGAAGATGTATGGAACATCATACAAGAAGGCAATTACATTCCAATGAAGATGAAAGATACAAGACCTATGCCTAAAGCAAAGTTTGAGTACACCACTTAAGAGGCGGAAAAGTTTAGAAAGAACTTTAAAGCAATGAATATTCCGATGTGCGTCATCAGCTCGGAAGAATACAATAGTGTCGACTGTGACACAGCCTAAAAATGTGTGGGACACTCTTGTCAACACATATGAAGGAACAAGCCAAGTAAGACAAGCGAAGATAAGTCAATATCTTCACAAATATGTGTTGTTCAAGATGGAGCCAGAAGAAAACATCACTCGGATATTTATACACTTCACCGAGATTACCGACAATCTCAAATCTCCGGGTAGAAAGATTTCCCATGAAGAAATGTGCGAGAAAAATTCTAAGAAGTCTACCCAAGATAAGATGGGGTCCCAAGGTGACAGCCATCGAGGAAGCTCAGAACCTCTCTCAACAAAAGCGAGACGAACTGATTGGGAAGCTTATTTCCCATGAAATCCATCTAGAAGTAGAGGATGCCGAGGTCAACACCAAAAAGAACATTGCAGCTGAAAGCCTCAAAAGCAGAGGGGAAAATCCGAGTTCCTCAGATTCGAAGAAGATCTTATGGCACTCATTGCTCGAGGCTTCAAAAGAATGATGAAGCACAAGAAATGGGAGAAAAGGCCAAGAGAATAGTTCTACAAGAAAGATAAGACAGACAGAAAAGGTAAACACTCCTCCCCTTCAAAGTTATCTTTCACTAAGAACTCAGGTTGTTTTGAATGTGGTAGCAAAGATCATATAGTCAAAGACTGTCCAAGGAGAAAAGGGACAGAAGGAAGAAGGTTATGATGGCCACATGGAGTGATGAAGATTCATCTAAAGAAGATGAAGACTCGGACAACTCAATATAGATGACACTATTAGACTTAGAAGGCTGAATCCGAGTCGGACTCCGACAACTCGGACATTGAGGAGACAAATCCTTAGGAGGTAATAGAATACTTTCTTAAATTCTCCAAAGTTATCTTAGCTAAATATATGTACACTTTGGAAGAAAAGTCTAATTTTGATTCTTCTCAATTCAAAAACAACTTGAGTCTCTTACCTCCGAGAGCATTGGTTTGAAAAATGAATCGGAAAACAGAGACTTATTCTAAGAGAACTCAAGACTAGTACTCAAACTAATGAAACTGAGTCTAAGACACTCGGAAGAGACTAAAACAAAAGCTCAATGAGTCTCAAGAGCTTGTTTTGAAATTTACTCAAGGTCAGAAAAATCTTGACATGCTTCTAGGCTCTCAAAGTGTCTCCTTTAGAAAGGAAGGACTTGGTTTTAACAAAGAGGAGGAATCAAATTCCTACTCGGATCTTTTCAAAAAGATTCCAAAGCTGTGAAGTTCGGGAAGGCTGAGCATGGTCGCATTCATAAAAATGAAAGGAGGACTCGAGCCTGGACCAGCCTACAAGAGAAAACCTTCTCCACCTGTTTATAAAAGAAAAAATTTTCAAAAGAAAGAGACACAGACTCAATTTTCTAAAAAGAACACTCAGAATCGGACCAAACCCAAAGTAATTCAAATCTAGGTTCCCAAGAGTCTTCTTCCTTAGAAAAGGACCACAGTAAAGGCAGTTATTGGGTTCGTTACGAGAAGTGAGAAGGGTTAGTGTGTTTCGACTTGCGAGTAACTCAGAAAAGGACAAAAGGCCATTGGTACCTAGACAGTGGATATTCACTCCACATGTCGGGAGATTCAAGACTCTTTTATGAGTTAGAAGATTATAAAGGAGGCAAAGTCACTTTTGGAGATGATAGTAAGGGCAAGATAGTTGGAATAGGTAAGCTTGGAAAAGGAGACAACCTGGTCAGCCCAATCTATCTTGTCAAGGGATTAAAGTACAATCTACTTAGCATCTCTTAACTTTGTGACAAAGGTTAAGAGGTAAGGTTCACTCAAACAAATTACTATATTTCGATGCAACCACCAAAGAGACTAAGCTCTCAGGTAATACCTACACTATTCCTCTTTCGATCCAAGTAAAAATTTATTATGTTTAAAAGTATCACTGCATGATGATTCTTGGTTATGGCATCGTAGAGTAGGTCATGTTAGTATGCATAATATCAAAAAGCTTGCATCTCATGGTTTAGTCGGAGGTTTGCCTAAATGTGCCTTTAAGAAAGATAAAATCTATGAAGCATGCACAAAAGGAAAACAGGTCGGATCTTCTTTTAAATCTTTCAAAACTGTTTCGCATCCAAAGTGCTTGAAATGATGCATATGGATTTGTGCGGTGAAATTACAGTAAAGAGTCTCGGAGGTAAATCTTATGTACTTGTGGTTGTTGATGACTATTCACGATTTACCCGGGTGTGTTTTCTTAAGCACAAAAATGAAGCCTTCAAAGAGTTTAGCAAGCTCTACACAAAAATTCAAGTAGAGTCCCGGACTTAGATTACAAGAATTTGAACCGACCATGGAAGGGAGTTCGATTACTCGGAATTTACAGAGTTCCGCAACAAGAATGGCATCTCCCACAACTTCTCAGCACCCAGAACTCCTCAACAAAATGGGATAGTGGAAAGAAAGAACAGAACTCTTCAAGAAATAGGAAGGACAATGATGATTGAACACGATCTACCTTACTATTTCGGGCCGAGGCAGTCAACACAACGAAACTACACATTGAACAGATGCCTTATCGGACCCATTTTGAAGAAAAATCCATATGAACTCTACAAGGGAAAGAAAACATCTCATACTTCAAACCCTTCGGATATAAGTGCTATGTTCACAATAATGGTAAGGATCACGTGACCAAGTTTGATGCTCGGTCGGATGAAGGTATTTTTCTTGGTTATTCATCTCATAGTAAAGCATATCGTATTTTTAATAAAAGAACTAACAAAGTGGAAGAAAACATCCATGTTGTTTTTGATGAGATTGATAAGGGAAAACCAAGTGAGTCAACATTCTCGGATATGAAACTCAATCGAGATGAAGATGATCTTGCAGGAGGTGAGCTCGAGATAGAGTCAAGGAAAACCAACCCGGAATGAGGTAGCTCGGAATATCATGACTCGGATCGAATAAGCTCAAGAGCCAACTCAGAATGCTGAAGGTCAAATATATGAGCAAGCTCAATCAGATCGGATCACTAAAGATCAACCGGTTCAACCCTCAAATCTGGTGAACCGGAGAATAGGTTGAGCATTCAAATATGCTTCGAGCCACCCACCTGAGAACATCTTGTCCGACATCAATAGTGCGGTAAGAACTCGCTCTTCCTTACAAAATCTATGTGCATTCATTGCATTCATATCATTAACTGAACCTAGGAATGCACTAGAGGCCCTAAAGAACTTGAATGGGTCGAGGCCATGTAAGAGGAACTTAATCAATTTGAGAGAAACCAAGTCCGGACTTTGACCAAACGACCTTCCGACCACCCGACCATAGGAACCAAATGGGTTTTTAAGAACAAATTGGATGAGGATGGGTTGCTAGTCGAAATAAGGCTAGACTTGTGGCTCAAGGTTACAATCAAGATGAAGGGATTGATTATGGGGAAACCTTTGCACCAGCTTGTTAGGATTGAAGCAATTAGAATCCTATTGGCGTTTGCATCTAGTATGAATATTAAATTATATCAAATGGATGTCAAATGTGCTTTTCTGAATGGTTTCATTCAAGAGGAAGTCTATGTTGAGCAACCCCTTAGATTTGAGTTAGCCGTTGAGAGACAGACACTCGGAATTCTAACCATTGGAGAGCAGATACTGCACACACCGGTCCGAGGTAATCGTTGGAGGTTTGGGTTAGAGCAGAATACTCGAAGGACATTCATTTTGCTATAAATAGCACCCCTTTTCCTTCATTTCGCTACTTTACTCTCTGCTAACTCTGAACTCTCGCATACTCACTCTTGTAATCTAAGCTCTCAAGCAATCTCATTACTCTCTCTCTCTCTCTCTTTTGTTTCTTCGAGTTAGCTCATCTTCTCCTCACAACTTCTCAACCATGCCTAAAAGAGGTTCCGCTCCATATTTCCTAGGTTATGTAGCTAAGAAGCCCATAACCAAAAGCCAAAGGGTCCATCTAACCCCTTTAAAATCCTTGTCACCCAACACCTTACGTTGGATGACAAATTCTTTCCAACCACAACCTTTTCGTGGTTGAAACACATCAAAACCACTGGGGTATACAACTTTCTTTCTTTCAAGCAAATTCATATACCTTGAACTCGTTGCTGAATTTTATGCAAACCTTTTTTGCTCGAAGGGATCATCACCTCAAGAGTTCGTAACACGAGTGGTTCGTATTAATCTCTCTCTTCTTCACCGTCTTTCTAAAGTTTCTTCTATCTTTCTCAACAAGTAACCCAATCCCCTTCAACAAGATTGCTGATGAAATCTTTGAAAAATATGCCAAGGAAGTCTCCGAGTCATGCAAGAACTTTTCGTGACTCGGATGAAGACTAAGGCTAGACTTCTCTATTTCTTGCTCGATGAGAACTTTCTTTTCTCACTATTCCAAAGAAAGAAAATCCTAACTCCAAATTTCTCAAAGTTCTATTCGGCATTCTTGACGGCTACGACGTAGACCTCTTCCCTACCATTATCGAGCGGATGGCCACCGTGCCTGCTTAGACTAAGAAATCCACCTCTCTTCCTTTCGGAGCCTTGCTTACACTTATTTTTAAAGAATTCAAGGTTCCGCTTCCCTCGAACCCAAACGAAGTGTGTGAGGGTGCCATAGTCGTTGGCGTAAAAGAGCTTCTTGGATACGGGTACTAGGAAACCCAACCCGGTGTCCGGGCCCATAGCTTAGAACCGAGGCAACCTTCCTCCGCCTTAGACTCGGACTCCTCTATCACTCCCTTTCTACTTCGAACAACACTCGGACGCCGTGTCGGATTGTCTGCTTCTAAAACTGGAAAACTTCAACGCTAAGCTCGGCGGTTGTTTCCACCTTACTTTTCGGACACCACCAGCTGATTGGAGCATCCTTAGGAGTCAAGAGCCGTTGCATAACGTTCACATCTCAACGGATCTTTTCTAAGTGACTCGAAGAACCGTTACAACGGTCACAAAGGACTTCGTTCAGGAATTAGTCACAACGGGCTAATCTTCGTGGTCATCTATAAATAGAAGCCAACTCTTAAGACTTGAAGATTGCTGAACATATTGTCAACACACACTACTTAAGAAAAATTCATTGTATTCATACTCAATCTTCTATTTACAACTTCCAGACTTGTAATTCATACTTTCCGAGTTGTATGTTTTCTAATCGATTACATACTCTTTCTTACTTTTTAAGTAAGGTTCCTTGACCGAGCTGTAAGGGTTAACTCAGCTCGCTTGTCCCTAGCTATAAAGGTTATCTCGGTTAGGAAGTACTAGATCGGATAAGGGAATTTCGAGTCTAGGAAAACTCTATAAGGAATTGTTTAAGGGAGCAATTCTAGTTGAGTCGATCTGCTGTATTTTGTGGATTCAAAACAATGGATTTAACTTGGTGCTTGGACTAGCACTAGCCGTGGTTTTCTCGCCCCAGGAGGGTTTCCACGTATACTTGAGTTCACACTTTTCTTAGTCCAATCTAGACTCGGACTGTCTTGATTATTCTTTTCAAGTGTAAATCTTCAAAGTTTGTTAAAATATCCGCATCACGCTATCCCCCTTTAGGGTGACTAAGACCCTCCAAGAACAAACCTTCACGCACCTAGAGCTTAATGAGCCATCCGTATGCTAGCAGCTCGGCTTGTTTATCAACTAAGGGCAGCTACACAAGAAAACCAACACAGGAATTAACTTACTTTGTTTCAATCAACATGAAGTAGAGCACATAATGATTGATATTCATGGTAGGAATGCGGACCCCATATGAATGGAAGAATGTTGGTTCGGAAAATCCAAAGGTTAGGATATGATTGGTCGACTATGGCAATGGACTGTCATGAATTTGTTAGGAGATGTCAAAAGTGTCAAGTGTATGCAAACTTACAAGCACCAACCACCTTCCTTTTAACGACACTTACATCGCCTCTGCCATTTTGAAATTGGGGTATTGACATCATCGGTAAAGTGACCCATAAAGCAATGGGTGGTCATGAGTTCGTGTTAGTATAGCAATTGACCACTTTACCAAATGGGTAGAAGCAACCTCCTATGCAACCCTAACATCAAAGCCTCGTGGAAAAGTTCATAACTCACAACATTATCTCGCCAATATGGGGTACCACATGAATTAATTAGTGACCATGGTTGTCACTTCAAGAAGGAAGTAGCAGACCTAATGGAAAAATATAAAATCAAGCACCATAGGTCTTCTCCTATTGCCCTTGGACCAACGGAGTAGTTGAGGCCACCAATAAGAATATCTAAAAGATAGTGGAGAAAATGGTCTGTTAGTTACAAGGACATGCTTAATAAATAGCCCTTCGCTTTATGGGGCTACCGGACCTCCATTAGAACTTCAATGGGAGCAACACCTTACTCTCTAGTATATGGTATAAAAGTAGTCCTTCTAATAGAAATAGTCATTCCTTTATTGTGAATCATTACGTAAAATCGATTCCTTAAGTAGAATGGGTTAAGGCACGTTACGAGGAGTTAATATTGCTAGATGAAAGTGTAGACACCCAAAAAGTATCATCCCTTAACTCTTTATATTCTGAATTTTTATAGCTGGCCCAATGATGAAATCCCGAGTCTTGTTTAAGGATTTGGATCACGAACCGTGTTTGATTGGTGTGACGGAGATTAGTAAACCACAAAGAACCTCCAAGCACCACATAAATAGCCTTTTGCTTTGGTTTGATCCAAAAATCCCCTTTTCTTTCGGACGATCCAAGACTCGGCCAAGCCTCCAGAGATAACGGAGTTTAGTGCTCGCGTATCGGGAAATTCCAGTGCTCGGACTTCGCATCTCACCTTTGTCCAATCGGACACGGAGTCGAAGACGTCCAAGACGACATTAGCTGCTGTATTGCATTATCACCAATATCAAAGTGCTGCATTTAAGCTCCAAGACAGTCCACTCGAAGACTAGGAGCTTCCCTCAAAATAGTGTCGTATGGCCGGCGCCCCTACCTGGAATTTTCGTGGAACGCAACGTTTTTGGCCAGGAGACTCCCTTGGTAGCACGTTAGGGCATGAAACCCTAGGCATACCCGAGTGGTTGGAGCCCCTAATCGGTATTCTATCCGATTTTATCCTTTCTTATCCGGTTTAATCTTGAGATTTTTGCCCCAGCTTTTTCTTAGCAGCCTTGGATCGCCTAAGAGCAACCCTAGGTCATTTGTGACCTAGGTATCTCCCTACAAATAGAGAGCCTTGGCTCTCATTTCTAGGATGACTTTCTCCTAGGCGTTATGTTGCGTAAAGGTAACTATAAATAACCTCTCCCTAACATTATTCTCGTCAAAAACATCCTCAAACACTCCTCTTTTCCACACATCGCCGCTGAATTTTTGCAAAGAGCTAAAGACTATTCAGTTGTTTTGATCTTTGAGCATTCATTCAGCTGATCCGTCCTACTCCCTACAAACATACTTTTTCAAAACTCATAAAAAAAAAACCCTTTTCTTTGGATTCACCGTCGTCGCATCAAGAGATCCTCTGCGGAGATTCAAATCAGCGAGATGGGACAACCTCGAGGGCAACCATTTGGCCTTCGGATGGTTATTTGATTTATGCTTTTTATCACTTTCCGTGTTGTGGATCGGAGAGATATTGCTTTTTATTTCATCCCCACCCAATGTAACCTTTAAAGTTTTCGCTTTTCTTTTCTTTTGTTTTTTCCTTTACTACTTTTATTTGCTTTTATTGCTTTTGTTCATGTTTGGTTACTTTTAATTTCGCTTAGCATGCTGAGTGCTTGAGTTTAGCATGTTCTTTTAATATACTACGCAAACTAGTAATGGTCGTCTTCGGACAGGTGGAATGGAAGGGTTTTCCCTATGTTCCATACCCTCGCCCCCAAATCCAATTCTCGGTTCTTAGACTGATGGAGTAACTTTTAGCGTTTTTAGTCTTTGTTTCCTCATACTAAGATGGAAGAGAAAATTTTTATTTTGTTTTTGTTAGTTTTTCTTCCTAAAAACTCACTAGTGACTCTTCGTTTTGCTTTATTTATGTTAAAAATTCATCTCGGTTACTTTCGATTACAAGGTTATAAAACAGAGATCTAGATCTCGCTCGCTAGACCGAGGCCGAGGCTGACTGTCTCGGTCATGACCCCCGGCCGATGCCCCTCAACGTCGAGTGCATGGTTAGTGGTTGAGGCTTGGGTCCATACTAGTGTCTTCACACCGCCCGGCCCTAAAGCCTCCCTGCAGAACCGTAATTTATAGTTTTTCTATTCTCCAATTAGGAAATAATATCTCGGGATTTTTGAAAACAATTTATAAAATAAAATAATTCATAAAACCACCAATCATTTAATTCAACTTATCTTTAACTTAGTTTAATAAAATTCGGAACTCTAAATAAGAGATCAATCCTCACATTCAAAATCATTTTCCAACTATCTCCCTTCTAATCACCCCGTTTCAAAAGCCCTTATGCCAAGGTTCGTGAGGAAGCTCGGCTCGATCCGCCTTGTGGTCGGGGTTAGGGTCTAGGCCTCGTGGTTCCTACGATGACGCGACTCCAAGTGGGGATTTATTTTTTATTAAGAGGACGAAACTTGAAAATTTGAGTAATGTGTTTTAAAAATGTGCTTGCATTAGGAAACTCGCATTTAGCAAACCTTTGAACATAGTTTATTACTTGTTTTACACAGTAGGAAAAATTTATTTTACCCCTGTTTAACACTTCGCTAAGAGGCTTCTATTGAATCCCGAGCGGGCCTAATTAGGCTTGATTGCCAACGAAAATGGTACCTTTTCCCTCGTAGCACGCGCTCTTGGATCAAATCGCTTGGTTCATCGAGAGGCACTAAGGATTCTAGCATTTCTTCTTTCCGTGCCCCACACGGAAAACCAAATCCTCATATTATAAATCACCATATATCCTACCGTGTCTAAACCTCTTTTGACCATAGACCCTTCGACTATCGGGTGGTCCCTTGACTTTATTTGCATGCTTGAATGAGTGTGTTTATTTATATTAATCTTTTGCTTGTGACCCTTTAGAAATAGGTGAGGAGTGTTGATTAGCCCTTGCATGAGTGTAAATAAAATACTTTAAAATTTTCCTAAGAATCGGTCCATTATATGCATTTAGCCAAAAGTCAAAATACCTTTTTCCTATTAGGGTTAGTCCGTTATTTACTTTTCCGAGTCATGCTAAAATATTTTCTTTAAGTGGTCTAAGTAGTCACCGCCAGCCAGTCCGAAGGGTCCTACCAAGGCCCCCTCTATCTTTTAGTAAGTCAGTTTGTCTTTTTGACTTTCTTTCTTTTATTTGGCATTCCCATTTTGCACTTTGCATCTCATTTAGCAAAATTAAAATCATCCCAAATTAGGTGAGTCCGCATTCTTATTTAGCTAAAAACAAATTCATCCCAAATTAGGTGAGTCCGTATTTTCATTTAGCTAAATTAAATTCATCTCAAATTAGGTGAATTCGCATTTTTATTTAGCCGAAATAAATTCATGTCAAATTAGGTGAGTCCACATTTTCATTTAGCCAAAAATAAATTCATATCAAATTAGGTGAGTATGTATTTTCATTTAGCCAAAAATAAATTCATCCCAAAATTAGGCGAGTCTGTTTTTACATTTTCATGTTGCGTTTAGCCAAAACAAAACCATTCTAAATATAGGGAAATGCATTTCATCTAGCCAAAATAATTGCATCTTCCATTAGGGATCAATGATGCATTAGCTAAAATCAAAAATCATCCCCGATTAGGTCATTAATCATCGGATACACTTTGTTTTTGTGCATTATTTACGTGCATCCAAATAAAGCATTC
The DNA here is from genome assembly GCA_021018815.1 of Talinum fruticosum. Classification (NCBI taxonomy): domain Eukaryota; kingdom Viridiplantae; phylum Streptophyta; class Magnoliopsida; order Caryophyllales; family Talinaceae; genus Talinum; species Talinum fruticosum. The sequence continues at coordinate 6,705,842 of JAITYX010000012.1, forward strand.
TTAGTCTCCTCGAGTCCCACGCTTAAGTCCCTTCCTCCCAAAAGTGGGTCTTTTTCACACGATCCTAAGCCTCCTCCTTTGGGCTGCAGAATAGGGAAGTCTACTACAATTGAGTACTGTCGGAATTGAAGCTCCAAAAGATTAGAAAACCTCACCAAGGAGTCTGGCACATCTTCTCCTCGTTCTGCGTTTGCGTTACGTTATACTTTGTGGTCTACACCGGTGCGACAAATTTTGGTGCACACTACACCGGTCCAATCTATTCTCCATCGTAAGATAGTACCTAGAAAGAATTCCCTTCCAATAGATTTAAACCTGAATAGCCTCTCATTCTCACTTTGCTCAATAAGAACTTAGCCAGGGTGGAAACTAGGATGAATGAGCAAGATGAGAAGATAACATTTATATCAAGTGATCTTAAGGCTATTCTAAAAGCTATTGAGGATAGTAAGCTAGATGAGGAAGCAAAACAATTAAGAAGAGGAGGGAGATTAGATTCTCCACCTCCATCTAGTTTATCTCCTCCAAACAGTCCCAAACATGAATCCTCTAAGCATGAATCCAAACCTCAACCTGATCCACGTGTAGATCAGATAGAACAGATGTTAAGGGAGTCATCCATGTTCAACAATCATTATTTTGATCATAAGGGATTCACTTCAATCCCTAAGGGTAAGCTACCTCCAAAGTTTACTATGCCCGATATCAAGTTTAAAGGTTCCGAGAATCCCCACCATCATGTTCACAACTTCTTTGGAGCAATGACTCTTAAGAGTATTGCGGAAGACACTTACCACATCATCTACTCATGGGCTTTCGATACTAATGTAATAAAGTGGTATAACTCGGTTGACCCAGACAAGGTTGCCAACTGGACGTATATGTGCAAAGAATTCCTACACCAATATTCTTATAAGACTGATATGCACGTTAAACGTAGAGACATGGAGTTAATCAAACAAGGAGAGAAGGAGAGTTTCACAAACTTCCTCACCGGATGAAGAGCAAAGGATGCCCATATGGTAGACCGACCCTCCAAGGAGGGCCAAGTCGGGATCATTATGAAAAACCTTCAGCCTAACTAAAATTAGCATCTCAAATTTTTACCCATGATGAACTTCTCAACCCTTAGAGACACCGGCATGCTGATAGAAGAATAGCTGTCCACCACGACCACAAAAGTCGTGATGGGGTATAGAGGCAATTATCAATCCAAAGATAAGAAAACCTCCAATACAGAGCAATACTGGCAAGGGTGCAGTTGTCAATGCCCTCAACCGGTATATTGACTACACTCCTATTGATACTACCTACACTCAAGCCATTGATCGTCTCTTGGCTAAGGGAAAGATAGAAATGCCACCTATTAGAGTAGAATCGAAACAACGAAAACAATCCACAGATGCGAGAAAATTTTTGTAAGTACCATCGTGCACGAGGGCACGACATTGAGCAGATGCTTGGACATTCAAGAACAAACTAGAAATCATGTTTTGAAATGGCCAACTCCCTTTACCTAAGGCTGCCTGAAAATAAAGTAACAATAAAAAACCTTTCAACGACACTTTAGCTATTTTCACCGAACCCACTCCATGTAAGTGGGACCCGTCTATCTTCATTCAAGATATTGATGAGTCCAAACCAAGTCCTAGTTTTCCTCCATTAGATACAAAAGTTCATAGGCTGTGGGTAAGTGACGAGGAAGATGTCTACGAAATATGAAGTAATAATGACAACAACGATGATGACTTCTAGGGCACACCACCCTTTGAAGAAGATGACTTTTGAGTAGAAACTAAAGGTCTAGAAATCTAATTCTTTACTAGATCTGGATGACACAATGCACCCCGGGTCCACAACATACTGGGAAGCGCTAAAAGAATCCGAAGCCGCTAAAGAAGAAGACCCAATCCTAAAAGAACTTTAAAAGTTAAAAGTCGATATCCGAATTTGGCAACTTATATCTCGCGTCCTAGAAACATAGGTAGGCTTTGATTGATGCGCTCGGTAAGATCGAGGTCTCTCCCGAAACCGCGCCGGATGAGGTAGTAGGATTGGTTAACAAGTGAGGATGGAACCATTACCTTTGATTAAAAGGATCTCCCCAAAATAAGGCGTTGTACGCAACAATGACCTTTATTTAATCGTAAATTGTATCAACAAGTTTGTTCCCTTAACCTTGGTAGACAACGGATCAACTTTGAATGTCTGTCCCTGGAGGACAGACTAAAAGGTTAGAAATTAGAGAGAATTAACTCTCTAAACACGCTATCCATCTTCGAGTTTACGACAATTCTAAGAGAACATTCTTGGGAACAGTGACCTTACCTATTAATATAGGGCCGGTAGAAAGGAACATCGAATTCCAAGTCCTGGATATCCCAGCTACCGTCAATTTACTCCTAGGACGTCCTTAGTTGCATGATCATCAAGCAGTGACCTCTATACGACATTAGAAAGTTAAGATGATCATCAAAGGTCAAGTTGTAACTATCAACGGGGATAACCTCTCGTGCTACTATAACCTCCAAGGAGCCTATGGTTGAGATCGAGCACGATGCCAATGACGAGCAAGTATATGGATTTGAGATTGTCGCTGCCTTAGACAAGGATGAAGCACATCTTGGCTTCAATCTTTATGGCAACCATAACGTCCAATCGATGCTTAGGAAGAAAGGGTACTTTCCTGGCCTAATTACAAGCCGAAGGGCATACCTCCCTATTTTTCCGCCCCTTGAACCCACTAACAACTACAATTTTGCACTAGGCTATCAACCTACTACTATGGAAATAGCCCAAGTCAAGTGGGAAGTTCAGATTAAGAGGACTACTCCTCACACAGTCCACTTTATCAAGCCCTTTCCCTTTACTCTAAATGGGCAATTCTTAAAGGAAGAAGACGACTTTCCTTATTATGGTTTTTCGGAGCCCTACTACATTAAAGAAAAGGGCATCCTAGTACTTGGTTTAGAGATTTTCAATGACTGTTATATATTAGAGAAGGAGGCAACCTACCTCATCGAAAAGGGACAGTCCACACCAGACTGGACCAACCTGGCTTGGAATAATCTCTTCGGCATACTCGTTCGGACAAGAAAAGAGCTTATAAGGGTATTCAGTCTTGGTACTTGTCACACTATGTCACAACCGGAGTTCAATCAAGTTCATCACCAACGTCGATAATGAAGGCTCTAAGCACATTACTTGGATTGACACCAAGGAGGGCTAAGAATTCGCTATTAGCTTACGAGCGCATCCCCTTCCCGAGTCTAGTGCTAAGGCTTCTTATTTTGTTATTCATTTACTAGTTTTGTTTCTAGTTTTGTATCTTCAATTTCTAAGTCCGATGTATTTATTTCTTCGTTTAATGAAGTGAATTTTTCCACTTACTCTTTGCCTTCTCTTGCTTTCAATTGTTTTGCCTCTAATGATGAACAAGAAATCCCTAAAGAACTAATAAAAGCTATGAAAGATCATGAAAATAGATCACCAATAAAAGAGGAAACAATAATAATTAATCTAGGATAAGTGGATTAACCTCAAGAGGTCAAGATCGGAAAGCGTTGAATTTAGAAGAGCGAAGCAATTTACTTTGCTCTTTACGGACTTCATGGATGTCTTTGCATGGTCCTATAAAGACTTATCGGAAATAGATCCAAGTACAGTGGAACATAAAATACCATTTTATGAAGACGTTAAGCTTCGTTAAGTAGAAGTCGAGAAGGATGAAGCCCGAGTGGGCATTAAAGATCAAGGAAGAGGTCCACAAAAAGTTAGAGGCTGGGTTTATCGAGGTAGTTCACTATCCTTAATGGGTAGCAAATATAGTGCATGGTTCGAATGTGCGTAGACATCAGGGATTTGAGCAACGCAAGCCTTAAGGACGATTTCCCATTGCCTCATATCGACATCTTGGTAGCTAACATAGCGGGTCATGCTTTGCTCTCGTTCATGGATGGTTACGCTGGATACACTCAAGTGAAGATGGCTAAAGAGGACATGGAAAAAATGACCTTCATCACTCATTGGGGGATGTACTTGTTACGTGGTGATGTCATTTGGGCTCCAAAACGTCGGTGTAACATACTAGAGGACGGTAACAACTTTATTCCATGACATGATCCACAAAGAAGCCAAACTCTATGTGGATGACATGATCATAAAGTCCAAAGATAGGGTAGGGCACCAACCCAGACCTAAGAAAATTATTCCGGAGACTCGGAAAATACAACATGCGCCTTAATCCTTAAAAGTGTGCCTTCGCGGTAACCTCAGGAAAACTATTAGGCTATGTTGTTAGTCTTAGAGGAATTGAAGTTGATCCATCCAAGATCAAAGCAATTTAAGAAATCCCGCCACCAAATACAAAGAAGGAGATACGAGGTTTCCTAGGACGTTTACGAGTACATCGGTCGTTTCATATCAAAGCCGACTATGGTCCGTAAACTTATTTTTAAGAAGTTGAAGAAGGGATCCGAGCCCATTTGGGATACCGAGTGCCAATAAGCATTTGAAAAGGTTAAGGAATACCTAGCTAACCCTCCAGCACTAGTTTCACCCCAACCAAGGAAACCTTTACTTCTATACCTCACTACGATAGAGACAGCTATGGGAGCCATGCTAGCTCAATGAGGCGGGAAAGAAAAGCGCGTAATTTATTATCTAGGTAATAAAATCTTAGATTATGAGACTAGATACATGCCATTAGAAAAGACATCATTGGCATTAGTCTTAGCTACCAAGAAGCTCGGGCACTACATGTTAGCCCACACGGTACATGTGGTAGCACTTATGGATCCCATTAAGTATATACTTGAGCAACCAACCATCCACGGCAAGATAGTAAGATGGACTGTCACACTTGTCAAAATTCAAACTCAAGTACGTTCCTTAAAAAGTGATTAAGGGAAGAGTAGTGTCCGAATTCCTAGCTGATGTACCTGTAATTGAATCACAACCAAACCACCTTGACTTTTTAGACAAAAATATTTTACAAGTAGAGGTGAACATTTGGACAATTTACTTCAATGACACTTCCAATTAGAAGGGCTTTGGAGTAGGGATTCTTCTAGTCTCGGCGGAGGGAGCACATACTCCCATCTTAGTTAAATTGGATTTCGAGGTCACCAACAATGTCTGTAGAGTATGAAGCGTGCATCATGGAACTTGAAGCTGCTGTAGAGATTAGGGTCAAGAACATCGGGGTTTTCAATGACTCCACTCGATCAATAATAAGATTTCGCAAAATGGAGGGTACGTAGTGAAGCTTGGCACCCTACCAAGCATATCTAATCAAATTATTGAAATGCTTTGAGAATATTCCTTTCAACTACTTTCCTAGGGATGACAACCAATTCACGGATGCCTTAGCCAAACTAGCATCCATGATCAATATCCCTAACGACATTCATTCAATGCCTGTTAATATAGAGCGACGGAGTTAGCTTGCGCACGTCTATGCTTTGGAAATGTCTAATACCGACCAAACGAGTTGCTATCATGACATTTATTAGTATTTGGATAAGCAAGATTACCCCTTAAACTCCACACCTATAGCCCAACAAGCCATCGGGATGTTTGCTACCCAATTCTTCATTAACAACGGCAATCGTACAAGAAAACCAACATTGGGATTAGCTTACTTTGTGTCTACAAACATGAAGCAAAGCGCATCATGAATGAGATTCATGGTGGGGAATGTGGACCCCATATGAACAGTAAGATGTTGGTTCGAAGATTCGAAACTTCGGTTACTATTGGTCAACCATTCCAGCAGATCGTCATGAGTTCGTTAGGAAATGCCATAAGTGTAAGGTGTATGCAAATTTACAACACCAACCACCGTTATTTCTCACAACACTAGTGTCACCCTGGCCATTCTCGGTTTGGGGAATAAACATTATTGGCAAAGTGACTCCTAAAGAAACCGGTGGTCACGAATTTGTGTTAGTAGCAATCGACTACTTCACTAAATGGGTAGAAGCTAGGGGTGTTCACAGTTTGGTTTGTATTGGATCCTTTTTTTAACCAATTAACCGAATTAAATGATTCGAAAAGCGTGAATCATAACCAGAACCGGATAAACCGATTAACTAGTTATCGGTTAACCGGATTATTCGATTCGGTTCGGTTCATCGATTAACTGAACCGAAAATAAATTGAACAAAAAATTGAGCCAGCGATGAATCGGGCTAGCCACCAGCAATTGGGCTAGCTAATAGTAGCTGGACCCAACCAGCAGCAGTTGGTCCAGCCAACCAATGGGCCCAAATCAACTTACTTTACCTTTCTTGGGCTTCATTTCACCACTTGGCCCCGCCGATCAAGCAATGGGGAAAACAAAGGGAAGGGGCGAGCAACCCAAAAAACATAATTAAATTTTTTTGACTAATTTAGCTTACCTTACAAATAGTTAGGGTTTAACCAAAAATAAAAAAGCAAACATAGCATGGCTTTATTTCACCACTGGGCCATCTGGGCGTAGGCTGCCCAAAAAGAAAAAAAAAAGGCAGAGCAGCAGGACAATCAATATGTGTAATAAGTAGGATTAAAAAGTTTTTATAATTTTTTATAATTTTTTTATAATTATTTAATTTTTTTAAAAAAATTATTATCGGTTCGATTCAGTTAACCGTCGGTTTCAAAATTCGAACTGGATAAGCTATCGATTCGCTGGTTTAATTAACCGAAAAATTTAACCCGATTTGGTTAACCGGATAAACAGATCGGTTCGGTCGGTTCATGGTTCCGGTGCTTTTTTTTTTTTTTGCACAACCCTAGTAGAAGCAGCCTCTTATACAACCTTGACATCGAAACAAGTGGCTAAGTTCATCGTTCGGAATATTATTTGCCGTTATGGGGTGCCCCACGAGTTAATCGGAGACCATGGTAGCCATTTCAAGAAGGAGGTAGCGAGATCTCTGGGCATCCATTCAGCTGATCTTTCCTACTCCCTACAAACTTATTTTTCAAAACTCATAAAAAGAAGCCCTTTTCTTTCGATTAGCCGTCGTCGCATTAGGAGATCCGGATCGGCAAGTGCGACGACTCGAGGGCAACCATTCGACCTTCATACGGTTATTTGATTTATGCTTTATTTATCGCTTTCCATATTGTGGATCGGAGAGTTGTATTGCTTTTTATTTCATCCCTGCCCGATGTATTGATTTATGTTTTCGCTTTCTTTTCTTTCTCGCTTTTCTTTTCTTTCATTTTTTTCCTTTACCGCTTTCCTTTATTTTCTTTTATTGCTTTCGTTAATATTTGGTTGCTTTTAATTTCACTTTAGCATGTGGAGTGCTTGAGTTTACAACGTTCTTTTAATATACTACTCAAACTACCGATGGCCGTCTTCGGACGGGCGGAACGAAAGAGTTTTCTCTACGTTCCGTACCCTCGCCCCCAAATTCGATTCTCGGTTCTTAGACCTTTTTCGGTCTTGGTTTCCCCATACTAAGATGGAAGAGAAAATTTTTATTTTGTTTTTGTTAGTTTTTCATCCTAAAAATTGACTCGACAACTCCTCTTTTTGCTTTATTTCGTTAAAAAATGCATCTCGGTTACTTTCTAATTGTAGGGTTAAAAACAGAGATATGGATATGCTTGCCGAGCCGGAGGCCGAGGCTGACTGTCTCGCCATGGCCCTCGGCTGGTGCCCCGACCGCCTAGTGCGGTGTGGTCGGTGATTGAGGCTTGGGTCCGGACCGGTGTCTTCACATTGGCTCGGCCCTAAAGCCTCATGGCGTAACCCTAATCTCTAATATTTCTATTCTTTAATTCGGACATAATATCTCGAGAATTCTGAAAATAATTTATAAAATAAAATAATTAATAAAGTTGCCAATCATTTAATTCAACTTATCTTTAACTTGATTTAATGAAATTCGGAACACTAAATAAGAGATCAATCCTCACATTCAAAATCATTTTCCAACTATCTCCCTTCTAATCACCCCTTTCCAAAACCCTTACGCCAAGGTCCGTGTGGAAGCTTGGCCCATTCCTCCCCGATGGTGGGGTTCGGGCCCGAGGCCCGTGGTTCCTATAGAAAGTCGATTAAATGCTTTGTACAATGTCCAAATATATCAAGCACGTATATTAAGGGTATTTAACAAGAAGGTCAAGCATCATAATTTACAGATTGGAGATTTGGTCCTTAAGGAGGTTAGAGCAAGCAATTGAGGATCTTCTAGGAAAATTTAGGCCGAACCGGCAAGGTCCATTCATACTTAGTCAAATACTGGCAAGAGCAAGCAGTTAAATTGGTTGATCTACAGGTGAAGAAATTTTCCAATATACTAACTTAGATCGATTCTACGAAATATTATGCTTAGCATGACACTAAACAGCTTCCCGTAATTTACTAAGTCTAGCCCAACTACGCCGCAAGCATAGCCGACGCCAACCACCATCCGGTCAATGGCGGGATGGTTGCGCCAAGGAAATCCCTCTAGGCTGATGTTTTATCTTTTTACGATTAATTGTTATTTTTAGGACGTTACATTCAAGCAGTTTAATTAATTAATTAATTCCTTTAAGTGAAATATTTTACATTTAATTGTTATAAGGGCGGCCCAATTAGACGATCCAATTATATTACCTCTAAGTGAGCGATAAAATGAATGAAGTATAAAAGTTCGCATAAAACATAGTTTTTACTTTATTATTATTAATAAAAGATAAGCCTACTACTTACTTGAATACATAACTAAATAAAAAGGGAAATAAAACAAGCATACTCCTTGAAAAATCAATTGTTCTAAAGAGGCAAAGCTAAAAACATCCTATTTTCTCCTAATCTCAGCCCGAGTCGGTTTTCACTTTCTTCTCTTTCACATTGCTAGACTCGGTTATAACCTCCTGGGTTCGCTTCTTCGGTTCCTCGATCCTGTGAGCCCTCCTTTTCTTAGCTTCGTTAGCTTTTGACTCCCTCCCGTGAGCTCGTTCACCCATGTGATCTAAAGAGGTGTTGCACCGGGGATAGCTCCTCTTGGGTCCCGTTCTCGCATTCTCAGCACCTTACATCATTTGGGGTCAGCTTCTTTGATTCACTCTAGATGAAATTCAGATATTGCGAGTAGACTACTTGTCCGCAGGTTTCGATAACCTCGGCATGTTCGTCCAGTAGTAAACCCATGTCGATACCCGCCTCGTGCTTGCTAAAGCCTGGAAATATTTCAAAGGAGGCAGGCGAGATGCAATCCAAATAAGGGATCCCCTGGACACACCCTATTTTACGCATAACATAGTCATGGAAGTAGTATGTACAGCGTACCAAGGTACTGGTCCGCTTTTGCTGGTGCTCGCACTAATTTAAAGTACTCCACCAACAGGATATGCACACCATAGATATTAAAAATATTAGGATCCTACACGATTGGATTCATCATAATTTACGACCCAACATGAGCAAAATCAAAATAAAAAAGAGCAAAAAGCAAGACTTGGGAAAAAGTCGAGGACTTTTAGCCTCGTCGGCGCCGGATCTGTCGGCTCTTGGCCAGCACTTCCTCCTAGCCACACCGGGTGATTCCCAAACATTCTTTTTGCTTACCCGCAATAATAGGGGCTGCCCATGAAGTCCTCATTTGGATTTGCTGCAACCTGGTCCAGCCCTATGATAGTCTCTACGACGATCGGAGGAGTAAGGGAGCAGTGATCCTCCAACCGCTTGATGAAGTCCAATAGGACAACAGGTGCCATGTCCTGTGGCCTCGCCACTAATAGAAAGCTATTAAGTCGTAATTTGTACGTATTTTTAATAGTTATTTAGTTTATATTATATAGTTTGTTTTGTCTAAATTATTCTATTTTGTCTATTTTTAGGTAATTGTCGAATAAAGCGAAAAAGAGAATAGAAGACGTTAAAAATAGATTTTTAGCTACCGACAAGCATTCAAGAAAAGATACAAAGTCGGTCCATAAAAATAACGTGTTATAAAATATTTATTTTATTTTACGAAGTCTTAATTTAAAGAGGAGAGTGAAGATAATCATACTCCTAAACCCACTAGGATTCCTCTCGTAGAGTTGCAGGAGAAGAAGGAAACTTGGAAGAGAAGAAAGAGGAATCACCATAAAAGGACTGATCATCCTCACGGCTGTCCTCCTCATGCCATCATCCAAAAACCTTCTTCCTTCACCCCTCTTCTGGCTTCCTACGCAGCCCCTTACAGCTGCAAGCCTTCGTACGCCACCAACTCCATCTCTCTCCCTCCAGGCTTTCTCATCTCTCAAACCTTCAGCTTGCTCACACCTCATCACCAACATCACCATTTCTCATCATACCCTTAATCATAATCCTCATCAAAATCTTCCTCTTGTCACACTACCCACCTCACGCCATCATCATCTCTCATCTAATCATCATCATACTCTTAACCATCATCACCATGGCAAGGATTATTATGGTATTATTATAATTGTAATTTTTATTTAAAGACTATATTTTTATTGTTCGTTTAATATTAAAAATGTTATCTTTATTTAGTTTACGTGTCCTAAATTATATTATTTGTGAGTAGTTTTTTTATACATAGTATAATCTACTTGAAACCACGTTAAATTAGTTATTTTGAAACAAAATTTCGATCTTTATTGTCTTATTGATTTTATCCATGATTCTATGATAATTTGTGTTTAATGTTTATGTTTTTATGTCTAATTAATTAGAGCACGCTAATTAGTTTTATATAAATTCATATGATAGTTTAAAAGGTTTAAGTATGTAATTGCTTGATCTTTTAGACATAAGTATCATCCTATTACATCATGGATGGCTCATACCCGTCTCTTTTAATTAGGAAATTATCATACATCATTTTTAAATCAATTTGCTAGTAGATTGGTTATTAGCTACTAGATGATATTTTTCTAATACTTAATGCTCTAATTTGAATTAAATTCTAGTTCTAGTGCTAGGGTTATCAATATTATTAGGGTTTATATTAGGGTTAGGCCTAAGTAAACTAATAATTGAGGAAAAACGGGGAAGATCTGCTAGTGGTTGTCTTTCTATAGTTTAGCTCATGGGTAGATCAATTTGTGTGTTAATGATCAATAATAATTTGCATGGTGGGTATGGATTATACTAAGTGTTTTTATAAATTTGATATTTTTGATAATTATTTATTTATTTTTTAGTTATTTTCTTTAGTTTGTCAATTTTTATTTACAAATATATAATCTTTAATATTAATTTTGTTATTTCCCGTACTCCCTAAAGATCAGTATTTTAGTTAGTTTTAGTAATTTTAGTTTAATTTTATTTTGAGTCTTTATATATTTTAATTTTCAGATTATTTTTCTGTCAATTTTTGTTATTTTTAGTGGGTTATTAAAATCCGTACCCCTCGTACTATGCTTGCAATCATTTTTCGCCCATGTCGTATTGAAAATTATTTTTATACCCCTGACCTTACTGACATATTACAGTTGTAGGTAGGGTTGAGATTTTAAGTTGACCGGAAACGTGAAAAAACTAAATTGCCCTTCCTTAAATGAACCTCACCACTTGTTTTCCTTAAATTGATTTCCGGTCATTTTAGTTTTTTCACATTTCCGGTCAACTTAAAATCTCAACTCTACCTACAACTGTAATATGTCAGTAAGGTCATGGGGTATGAAAATAATTTTCAATACGACATGGGCAGAAAAATGATTGCAGCATAGTACAAGCGGTACGGATGTTAATAACCCATTTTTAGTCAATTCGTTAGAAATTAGCTTAAAAATATTTTATTTTATTATTTTTCATGTTTTATCTTCTTGTAGGGTTTAGATAGAGTCCTAGATTGATACAATTAAATTTTAGAATTTTTGGAATTGATTTGATTATTTTTCCAGATTTAAATCTTGAATTTAATTACTGCAAGTTTTTAGTTAAATAAATTCGTATTTTCGGTGTTTAATTTTGGTTTTATACTTTTAGGCTTTGTTTAGGTCTGGAAAATTGGTGTCAATATTCTAGGTAATTTTAGTATTTATTTTCATAGTTATTTTAGTGCGGAATTTTACTAATTAAATTTTTTGTTTTAGAATTTGTTTATTTTTTGCCTTATTTTTCTGTTTTAATTATTCTAAAAAATATTTTAAAAAATATTTCTAAGTTATTAGAATTTTTATATTCTGTATAAAATATTTATCTAGTATTTACTAAATTTTCTATTATTTTCGTAATTAATTTATATTTTCTATTTTATTTTAAAGAGTAGTAAATTTAATTAGATTAAAGCTTGCATATTATTATATCTTTACTCGTGGATTCGATCCCTACTTTCCTATGGTATATTGTTAATTATAAGCCTAAGTAGTGGTTTAATTTGTAGTTGTACGACAAGCGAACGAAGCGACCTATCGGGCACATAATTATGGCTTGATGCCTTTAAATATGAGCATACCCGAAGAATGTATCGGACGGAAGTACAACATCGGTTTCATTATATGCATTTCATCCCTGATTAGAATCCAACTTAGATTTCTATTATTTAACTTCAGAAGACATTCATATGTTTCATACATATTTAGCTCATGAGTTAGCACTTTAACTAACTAAAGCTCACCCGAAATGTTCAAAACGTATTTCCAATAAACAAGTCCTTAAAAGCTTTGAGGGCGGACTGAAGATTGATGGACGTGGTTCGAGATTGCTCCTAATTGTACTGCAATTCATTGTATTAGCAAGACACTTTTAGCATCTAACTAAAAGTAAAACGAGCATAATACTCTTACCCCTTTCCAATTATTCGGAAGAGGATGCCCCAAACATTCATCCTTAAGAATTTTTGAGACCCTAACATAACATGGGGACTCCATAGGATGTAGATGTCACTGGGGAGAAGCTATAGAAGATAAAGTCGACACAAGAAATTCAACTACACAAAAGGCTAGATGAAGACTCGCCAATCGTGTCATGATTTGTCCCAAATATTGAGCATAAGGCAAATTCATAATCCAAAAATCGGGTGTAAAGATACCCACTTGGTTATTTCCCTCATGCTCCTCTTGAGTAATGGAGGGAAATAAAAAATTGTTCGTGAAGGATCTTGGGGAACAAAAGGAGGCCACGTATTATAATGAATTTGTGGTGTAACCCGCTCACCACGATACCAACAAAAGCCAAACGAACCCTCAACCAAAATCCTCCTTTCACTCAATTCCCGTGCTACGCGTAGGCTTGGAAGAAGTTGAGTTTGGGTCCAAGGATGGAAATTAGCTTACAAAATTGGGTGGAAATAGCCCAACCATTTGGTCGGCTTCGACCACCACGGCCGTGCCAACCGGCCCACGATAGGTTGTGGGTTGGGGCAGCAAGCCGGACAGAAAGAAGGGGAAATTTCTGGGCCATTATAACTCAAATTTTAAATCTTGAAAGTGACATACCATAGCTATGCGGTTGAGGGCGAGACCTTAAAAGGCAATATCCTGTGCCTTTCACTCGTTGGAGGTGAACTTTGGCCCATGCTACCAAGGTCGGGAAAGAAGGATAGTTCTTTGAACCGGGTGAAAGATGGGGAAAGTACTCGTATAGCCACGATGACAGGTTTGCAAATCAAGTGAGATCCTTATCCATGCAAGATAAGATTTTTCGGAAATTAAAAGAAGGGTCGAGCATACCTCAATAATCTTCCACAAGCCATACAAAGGCATGTAAGCCATCAAATGCTTCTCGGTTGTTGTGTGCCTCACCCTGGAGTGTAAACCCCTTATAAGACAAGCTGTAGGTGGGCATACCCCATTTAAGATCCTTACTATTGTCCAAGTCCGTTAAGTTCACCAAATAGTGAACGTACACTTTGCTAGCTTGATCTAAGAAGATGGACGTGCTTAGCATAAGGGCTAGCACTATCTGGACTTGTTGTGGAGTATGTTGAGCCTAGAACTCAACATTTTCGAAGGTTTCAAAATGAAGAGTATACTTAAAGAAATTGGCCCGAGAAAACCCAGTGACTGAAAAGGTGACACAAATAGTCACGGTTTTTATTAAAGTCCCGATCATAAACTAAAGGTTCCCTCGACCCAAACCCGAAAGAACAATAAAGTCAAGAGGCATAATATTCGTTCCCTAAGTGGGAGATGAAAGGTGTTAGTGATATATTAGAATCGCTCACTAATGGCTCGGATAGGGTCACGCTCCTTCTGGTCACACAACCGGATTAAAGTAACAAAGAAACGACCAAACCCAGATCTGCTTATGATGGGCTCTAAAGGGTAATTCCTCTCGTTGAACATCCCGATAAATTTCCGGATAGTGCAGCAACTCCGAATAGTGCCCTTCTATAAAATGAAAATCCAACAAGATTTTAGTTAGTGCGAATGCCAATCCAAATATGCAAAAGAAGAAATTCAAGCCAACAAGCTTACCGAAGGAGAGATAGCAAGAGAGAAGACATGACTCTCAACTTCCACCAAGAGGTCATTAGGGCTCCACTTATAGTGAGGGCGCCATTCCCATTCCAAGAAGTTATCATGGACTAGGCTTTTGGCTCTTGTTCTCTTAACGGGATGAGCACGTCTTCTAGACATTTTTGAAGAAATTGTGTGTGAAAACCAAGCTAGTTTTCTCAAGACAAGTATGACCAAGCTAGAGTAAAGTTAGAGTAAGTAAGAGGAAGTAAAGAGAGGAGTAAGTGAACTATGCAAAATTAACACACCAAGTCCTCTTTTTATATGCAAACTCGGCCAAGCTTGACAAGGATACAAGATAAAATGCAAAAAGTAAGAGGAGACCAAGCATGGAATCCAAGAGCATGCGAGACAAAGCTTTCCCAAAGGATGGCCAGCGCAAGCCATGAGGCCGGATCGGCGTCACCTCGGCGGAAACTTTGAAGGTGTAGTCATGGCTAGGCATGTGAGGTCTCATCGGGCATGGCATGTGACTTCTTGGAGCCTTATGCATGGAAGTGGGTGTTTGGACCTAGAATGTCAACATTATCATATCAAATTTTTAGTTTATCTTTGACTAAATTATTCGAGATAAAATACTGAAATTTTGTGAATAAAATTATCCACTAACAAGTATGTTAGTACGAGTAAGATTATTAGGCCAAGCTTCGATTATGAGATGATCTACGCTTTCAGTAGAAAATCACCGAGCTTTACGACTTTAATCAAGCTTAAGCTCGGGATCCTTTTGCTTGGACTTCGAACGCATCAAGTACATGCCTTCATCTTGGAGTTCAGGTTCAATAGCAACTAATTCCGGACATTACAAATCAATCGAGCATTTGAAGCAATGCCCAAAAGTGAGATAAGTACCCTTTAGTGTATACTTTGACCCTTGATCTTTTAGACTCGGTTAAAGTGAGGGCTCACTATAGACACCTAAAATATGCCACTCTTACCTCTTTTATTTTTGTATTTTATTTTCTCAACCTGGTGATGAAAGCCCGAGTCCTGTTTATGGATTTGGATCACGGTCGAGTCCGATTGGCGTGACGAAGTCGGTAAACCACAAAAACCTTTTAGCCCCAAAAAATCAACCTTATTTGCTTTGGGCTGGTCCACAAATCCATTTCTTTTGGACCGGTCCAAGCCTGGGTCAATGCTCTAGGTAAAACCTTGGCCGTCACCGTGCATCAAGCCATACTACATGGTAAATGCTTGCGTTTTGTCTTCGGCGTCCAACCGAGACACGAAGCTAGATTGGTCTCAGTACGACCTTGCATTGGCCGACACTTGGTTCCCTTTCAGCTAATCTTCACCATTTGCATCCTCATACATCAATCAACCTCCATTAAATTCACAAAAACCTCTTTTAGTTCACCACCGTCACACTTCTAGATTCGGTTCGAGATCAAGATCAGCAGGTGGGACAACCTGAGGGTTTTCATTACCTTCGCTGTTTTAACGGTTTATTTAATATATGTTATTTATCTCTTTCCATATTGTGGAGCAAAGATGTAATCGCTTTTAATTCCTCCTCGCCCATTGTAATGCTTTCATTTCTTTCGCTTTCCTTTTCCCTTTTCTTTATTGCTTTTCTTTCTTGCTTTTCTATCTGCTGATTATCGCTTTTCTAACATGTTTGGTTGATTTAATTCCATTTTGTATGCCTTATGCTTATTAGAAACATGTTTCCTAAACTTACATCTTAAACTAGTAAAGGTCGTTCGTTGACCGACGGAATGGAAGGTTTTATCCTACATTCAGTACCTTCGCCCTCGAATCTAGATTCTCGGTTCTATACTTGATGGAGTTAAATTTTAAAACCTCTTTTGAGCTTAGTTTTCCATATTAAGATCAAAGGGTCTTTTATTTATTTTGTTAGTTTTTATTCCCTAAACCGACTAGCAACTTTTATTTCCTTTTCTATTTCTCTTTAATCTGCTCCTCGACATTTCGACTTAAAATGGAAAAAATGAAATTTTATTTCGATGACTTAAGCCGTGGATCAAGACTGATTACCTTAGTAATGGAAAAATGAAATTTTGTTAGTTTTTATTCCCTAAAACTTTACGATGCTAGCTCTTGCTGACACTAGATGATTAACGAGCAAGGCTTTGGTCCAAGCCGGTGTTTTTGCAACATTTTGGCCCAAAAGCCTTGCGACAGAATTGAACCTATTTTGTTTTGTTATTTTCTTAAGTTCTAAAATAATATCCCAAGGCTTCTAAAAATAATTTTTAAAAGTAATGATTAATAAAATTGCCAATTAACTTTGCTTAAACTATTTCAAATTAAATAATAAAAATCGGAAATCTTAATAAGAGGCATATCCTCATTTCTAAAAATCCATCTTCCCAAATCATCTTCAAAAAAGAGACCTGACATTCACGGGAAGCTTCAATCTAGATGTGATGCCCTCTACGGAGGGGACGTGGGGGCCGACGCTTCGTACACCTAGTCAAGGAAATCCCTCTAGGCTGATGCTTTATGTTTTTAAGATTAATTGTTATTTTTAGGAAGATTCAATCAGATGGTGCAATTAATTAATTAATTTCTTTTAGTGAAATATTTTGCATTTAATTGTTATAGGGGTAGTCCAATTATGCGGTCCAATTGTATTTTCTCTAAGTGAGTGATAAAATAAATGAAGCATAAAAGTGAGTATAAAACTCACTTTTTACTTTATTATTATTAATAAAAGGTATGCATACTACTTACATGAATATATATATATCTAAATAAAAAGGGAAATAAAATAAGCATACTACTTTAAAAATAAATTTTCTAAAAGATGTAAAACTAAAAACTTCATCAATTTTTATTATCTCCTAATCTCAGCCCTAGTTAGTTTTCACGGTTTTCCCTTTTGCATCGCTAGACGCAACATCATCCTCCCGGGTTCGCTTCTTCGGTTCCTCGTCGTGCGAGCCCTCCTCTCCTTAGCTTCCTTAGCTTCCGCCTCCTTCCTCCGAGCACATTTATCCATATGTAGGATCACTTCATGAATCTGAACAGGTGTCGCAACATGGATAACTCATCTTGGGTCCCATTCTCGCACTCTTAGCGCCTTGCGTCATTTAGGTTCAATCACTTTTGTCCACTTTAGATAATATTTAGAAACTGCAGTCAACCAATTGTCCGCAGGTTTTAGCAACCTTGGCATGTTCGTCCAGTAGTCAACCCATGTTAGTACCCACCTCGAGCTGCCAAAGCCTCGCAAATATTTCAACGGAGGCAGGCGAGATGTAATCCAAATGGGGGATCCCCTACACTCGCCCCATTTAGTGCATAACATGTGTTACGAAGTAGTATGTACTAGTTCTAAGACCCAACAATCGTACAAATGGATGTTGTTCAATGTGTGTCCTAAATTGGGACACCTTCTAATGTTCGATGTACCACCCAATAGGATGCCTAGCTCTAAGGCCTCCCACCAAGAAGCCGCATGATCTGTCAACGCACTTAACCGTTGCCGCTGAAGGCTCGCGTAGCAGTGCATCGATCCGCTTTTGTTGGTGCTCGCACCAATTTAAAGTGCTCCTCCAACCAGATTACACAACACATATAGTAAAAATATTAGGGTCCTGCACGATCGGATTCATCATAATTTACTCGCCAAACAAGAGCAAAATCAAAATAAAAAAGAGAGAAAAAGAAAGACTAGGGAAAAAAGCCGAGGAATTTTAGCCTCGCCGGCGCCGGAATATTGATTCCTGGCTGGTGCCACCCACCTAGCCACACCGACTTATTCTCGAACATTTTTTATGCTTACCCGCAATAGTAGGGGACTGCCCATGAAGTCCTCATTTTGATTTACTCCAACCCGGTCCAGCCCTATGATAGTTTCCGCAACGATCGGATGAGTAAGGGAGCCGTGATCCTCCAACTTCTCGGTGAAGTCCAACAAGTGCAGCGGGTGACATGTCCCTATGGCCTCCTACTAATAGGAAACCACCTATCATGCATGTAATTATGGCCCGACTCCTTTAAATATGCGCATGCCCCGAAAGATGCCTCGAGCGGAAGTGCAACATCAGGTTCATTAGATGCACTTGATCCTTGATTAGAATCCAACTTAGATTTCTATTATTTAGCTTTAGAAAATGTTTATATGTTTCATACATATTGGTAGAAGGCGTCGGAACCACAGGTTTGGTCCGATAATGAATGTCTAAGACGGCATCAAATTCTTCGAGAAGGGAACATAATTCTTTATCCCTAAACACAAAGACATGGTATTCTAGATCCCAAAAGGCCACTACAGACTCTTAATAGAGTCTAGTAGATTTGTACCTACCGAATATTGAACAGGGTATCTAGTCCCTAATGGGACAACCCTACTTTATCAACCACGTTCATCTCATGTATCCAACGGGAAAATACAATGATGAAATTCATTTTGAGAATGCAAAGAAATGAAAAGGCAAAGGGATTTTCTTAGGAACTGTTTTTGAAAGAGTTGCAAAAGGAGATTGAAGATGTAATTTCCGGTGACCGGCCACCGGGTCCTTTTTATAGCAAATTCATGGATTAACGTCCTGCTCCATCACATCATTGCCGTCAACCAGAGTCCCCGGGCCGTGAGTTGGCCGGCGCAGCTAGACCGATCGATTCACCTTAATTTTTCCCGCCCGAGCGTTCTTTGTACATTGGGCCAATTTTGGTTTTCTACTTCGGCCCATTTCGGCCAAACTTTGTTATTTTGGACCATGCATTTAACATTCCCCATTTTTCATTTTAATATTTTCTTTTGGGGGAATAAGGGCTAGTTCATTTTTTCTCATTGCATTTTTTTTATTTGCCATTGTAATTTTTCCTTTAGAATTTTTCGCATCATATAAATAAAAGAAAGCATTTTAGAATCAAGTCTTTGCATTCATCTCATTGCATAGAGTCAAATGGTACAAAACATTAATATTAACTAAGCACCCTACAAGGAATTATTCAATCTTCATCATAGGAGGCATCATCGAAGATATAATCACCCAAATCCTCCTAGATTGAAGTGGAAACCTATCTATCCCCAACAGATTGCGAGGAGCTAGCCCCGTAATCCCAATTTGATTGAGAAGCCTCATGAGAAGTCTGCTGTATGGCATCTAGTGAAAATCATATGGGTAACCATGAGGGTCAAGCGCTTGTAAAGGCATGACATCCATATAGGCCTCGGAATAGCTAGGCCTAGCACTAGAAGAACAAGGCGCAGGTATAGATGTACTTGGCCCCACTACAAAAGCACTACGCTAGTGAGAATGCCATGAAGAATGACAGGAAATACCAGCTGCAGCCGTGGTCCTAGATTGCATCGGTTGGCTAGAAGGATGTGTTTGAGCCCCGGAGTCGCTAAGGAAACTCCCCACTACTACAGGAACCACTTTTCCGGTTCAAAACGACCTTTAACTACGGTTATGAGGCGTCGGCTATATGGCCGTCGTTGTATGTGCCATCTTTTACTACTGTTCAAAATTGTAGTAAAAGGGTCCCTATGATGATAATTCTCAAATAAAAACCGATGTCATAGGTGATCCTATTACTGCGGTTCTTTAAAAGAAGCACAGTAATAGGAGCACCGATTTTTATTTAAGAATTGTCGTTATATGTCCCGACACAAATTGTAGCAGTAAATGCCAAAATATTTTGGTAATTCTAATGTAAGAACTGTCGTCATAGGTCAGAAATTTTTTTCATAATTTTTTCCGTACTCCCGTACAAAATACACCACAAATTATACAGCAAAAACCAACAACCTTAATTGTTCCTAATATTACAAAAAATTTCACATTACTACAACCACAACAAATTCCATCTTTAACAAGTTCAACAACACAATTCCATATTTCACAATAAGTTCTAGCAAACAATATATTACAATAATGTGAAATATTATACAAAGAGTACTCTTCTTTCAGTATTTTTGTCAAAAAGTTCATCTCTCATCTTGAAACGTTATGGTCTAAACTGATTTCACTCGTTTATGTCAAACAAGAAATCTCAATTTACCTAAATTCATGCTTTTATAGTAGATTTAGTTATGTGATTGTATTTATGATGATATTACTTACTTGGAGTTTGTTGTATCGGCAGCCTTGACAATATATATATATATATATATATATCATATTTGCTGCCCACGCTACCAACGCACAAACTCCAAGCAAGCAATATATTCATAAAGACAAGCACATAACTCAATCTACTAAAAAGCATAAATTTGGGTAAATAGAGATGAACCATTTGACATAAATATTGAAATCTTTTAAATTATAAAGTCTCAAGAGAAAGAGATGGACTTTTTGACATAAGTGCTGAAAAAGGAATATGCAAACAAGACATCTCACCGTAAACCTCTATTTCCTTCGTCATTGTCCCAAAGTAATGCTCCTCTTATGAAGACATTGCTTGAAGTTCTTGTCCACAACTTATCCACAAGAAACATAAAAAACATAAAAAGGAAAGTGTTAAGCAATAACTTATCCACAAGAAACATAAAAAACATAGAAATAAATTAGAAGCAACATCAACTCTAACATTTGGTCGCTATTCTCGCTCCACTTCTCAACAAGGAACTTCGTGGTATAAATCACTGCATCTAAATTTATACCAAAATATTCCTTGTTGAGAAGCAGGAGCTGAGATTAGCAACCAAAACTGAGACAAGCGTTAAGCAATAATTATCCACTAAAAACATTAACTGAAAAAGCTTAGGCCTTTTGACCCTCATCGAACAATGATCTTCTACAAAAATCTCCATAAAAAACATAAAAAATATAGCAAGATTATAAAATGGGAAAGGAATCAAAACTAACATTGATTGCTAATCTCAGCTTTCGCTTCTCAACTGAAAAAGCATTTAACCTTTCCATTGGATAACTTAGTCCTTATTTTGATCCTCTTCGAATAATGATATGTTACATCAATAGTACAAGTCAAAAATAATGAAAAGGAAATTTCTTAAACAAGCAACAATATAGATATTTTCCGGAATAAAAATTGTTCTACAATAATGTTGTTACCGAGTTGATATAATTACATGGTTTATGCCCTTTTTGCCCCTCTTTAGGACTTATCTTTAATATATATACCCTCTTGATGGTCAACCCTTAAATACAATTCTTCAAATTTGGCATCCTCATTTTCGACGGGCATTCCCAAGGAGAAGAGTGGGGTCTCCTCAACAAACTCTTTCCCTCTATTTGTTGTGTAAGAGAATTGATTACGTATATATTATGTGTATATATATATATATATATGGTTTCCTTCGTGCTTCCAATTTTGATGTATTATATATTATCGAAACTAGACATGATTTTTTTACGTTTTATATGCACAATTAATATGAATAAAATGTTGAGGAAATCCCTTTAATTCGCTTTAACTACCCAAAGACATAACCACAACCGGAGTTCCTATAATGCTTGTTTTCTTTAATAATGAGATCAGGTTCACAAGACAAGGCAAAGAGTTTATGTGCAGTGTGGGTCGGTACACGAAAAAAGGGAAAAGGGATAAAAGATTTACAAGACAAAAAGGTGGTAAACAATCACAAAACTAGTAATAATTCCCTATTGTTTATCACCTCACTACTACAAAAAGAACTTTTAACGACCAGGTCTTTAATGACGGTTAAAAGGACAAACTGTCATGAAAAATAGAACGGGGACTCTTTTATAAATAACCGGCATTGTGTAACACATATGATGACGGTTCATCCGAAAGAACCGTCGTTATATGTGATATGACGACGGTTCTTTCGGATGAACTATCGTCAAATGTTTTTAAGATACAATCTAAAAACTTAAGCATACCTGTTATTATTTTCACGTCCACTTTATCTCGCTATCTACTGTTGGTCTTATCGCTCTCCATAGTTCACTCTCGTCCATTACTATTCGGATCTCGATCCGCTCGGAGTAATCCTCGCCGATAAGTTATCCTCGCTATTGTTCATCTTGTTGTTTAATGGTTTCGTTTTCGCTCACTATATCCTCTCGTCTCTCTTCTTTCTTGTAGCTGTCTTCTCTTACAAAGTATTTACATCGGTGGCTGTATGTGTTTCGCCGTGAATTCTCTCGCTCACACTCACCGTTGTTTTCCTCGTTCTTACAGTATGAATCTCTATCCTTTCTTATTTTTCGCTTTAAGTTTTTTACAAGATTTATATAGTTAAATGTTGAATGTATTTGGGATAATTTTGTGAATTTTGAGAATGTGGGTAATGTTTGAGATTGTTGAACAGTTGAATCTTTATTGAAATATTGAATATTGAGAATGTGGGTGACATTTGTTTAGTTTATTAAGTTGGTAATTCATGAAATGTTTGAGATTTTGAGAAATGGGTTTAGGTAATTTAGGGTTCGGGAAATAGAAAAATTTGAGGATTAGGGTTTAAGGATGAAAAGGGAGAAAATATAAATATGAAAATGTAAAAAATTAGAAAGGTATTTGGATATAGGGATCTCCCCAAATACTTGTCATAAAGATAAATTTGTTATCAAATTTATGTTTTATTTTGAAGAGTTGATGTTGGGGTGGACTAATTTATTTAATTACCTAAATTTTCGGTTTTGGGTTCAAGTTTATTGTTACCATAATGGTTCGTGATACAACAATGATCCGTGTTAGAAATTTAACCATATAAAAAAATAACAAGTTACGACAATGGTCCTTGTTAGGAAGATATACTAAGTAACATCATTTTTTCGTTTTTCACATAAATTGATGGCATGCTTAATTGTGTATAATTGTGCTTAGTTTGCTTACCAATCTATGCTTTTCATAAAATTATCATATAAGTTTCATAAGCTTAAAGAACCCGTTCAAAAATCTATATATAACAAGTTATCCTAGGTCGCGGTTCGTGCATAAATGTGCGTATAACAGCTTAGGATATTAGCTTGGTATGTATAGGTTTTTGAATTGTCCATGTTGGACAGTTTGAGAATAATATGATAATAGCTTGTGTGGTTATTATAATCTTGTCATAAATTTGACAAGATATCACGATGCTCATTTCCCTCTCGTTTTTCGGTTGTAATTATGATCACAATGGGTTTGATGTGTGTATCTTTACTTATGTTACCATACAATTAAGTAAGGATATACACATTAGCCACTTCATTTTCATATGTAGTACTTGAAGGACTAAGGGAAAATGTTGTTGGCATTTTGTCAAATGTATGATAAGATTTCGCTACACCGTCAGGTTCATATTATTCTTGAATGGGTTTAGGACCATCTATCCTTGTAGAAGGATCTTAGGCTCATGTCATATTATTTGTGCATAAGTATGTATTTCTCAAACTATATGTGGTGAATTGCTTCTTGTGTTTATGGGTAAGGTATGGATCTAGCATGGGTTTATAGTGATAGGAGGAGTGTAGAATATCGTGATGGTGTTAAAAACTTTCTAGAGATTGCCGTCAAACATGCCACCAAATTCGGAGAACAGTCCATATTATGTTCGTGTTTAAGGTGTTTCAACTCGTCAAGATTGCCCCCTTAAGGTTGTAAAAGGTCACCTATGGGTTTGACACAACTCATAAGGTGTGGGTATGGCATGGGGAAGAGGAGTCGTTTGTGAATATAACCGTATGAGAGGAAGATGAAGGGTATGATGAAAATGAAGCCAGCGAGTAGTATGGAATTAAAATATCGACCGAAGATCTAGTTTATGGAGTAGAACGTGATTTAGTCGATCAACCACACATGTTGGAGCAATTGTTAGCCGATTTGGAGAAGCCTCTTTACCCGAGGTGCGATAAATATACCCGTTTATCGGTTGTGTTGAGGTTGATGAACTTAAAAATGGCTAATGGCTAGAGTGACCAAAGTTTCATGGACTTGCTAGGTGTGGTCAAAGATATACTCCCAGAAGGCACTCGTCCTTCCCAACCGTACATATGAGGCTGTTGGGAAGAATTTAAGTCTTAAAATTTGTAACCTCAAGCGCACGATGTAGTTGTAGCTAGCCGGCAAGCACGGGTCATGTCCACGGAAAGATGTGTTTCAAATATCAAAGTTAACTTAAACTTTCAATCTCGGCAAATCAGCACGAGATGAGATATATATGGTGATTAAACTAATCTAGAAAATAATAAAAAAATACTCGGATGGTGATTTTAACACTTAATAAACTAATTAATCAAGCCAAGCCTAAATCTACCCAAGTTTATATAAGTATTTAGGAGTGATCGGTTGCACCATCAAACCTACTGAAGCCACACTTTCAAGGGTCATGAGTTAGTCTAATTATTCTAACCACCTACTTTCGTGGGGTTAGCCCAACTAAACTACAAAAATAGCAACCTCGGACCTAGCTAGGATTCAAGCTATTTTCATGCCAAAATCTCAACTATTCTCTACACCCACATTAAGTGACAGACCAACCGCTTAAAAATCAAGATGAAAAGACCCTTTCGGGCATCTCATCAAACACGTGGCGAGTAAGAGAAACAATCCCAAAATGCTAGCATAAACTAGGTAAATAAAGGCTCGAGACAAAATGAATTAGTCGTTAAGAGGCTAAGCACAACCAAAGTGACACAAATTAACAACTAATTAACATAAAAAAGGTCATTTCTAACAACCGAATTAATACGGATTGAAAAAACGACATAAACTAACAAATTAAACTTAAACATAAAATTAAACAATTAATATAACTACTACTGATACCAAAAGATAATAAAAATCAAACTTTTAAATTAAAGAGAAGGAAGAGACAAAAGGGAAGAAGTTATTAGGAACGAATTGAATTGAACTGAAAATTGTGAGGAACTGAATTATTGAAAATAAAGTATGAATTGAATCCAAATTTACAATAAAAAAACTAATTAAATAAAATTAACCTAAAACTAAACTAATGCTATAACGGAAGAAACGCGCCAAGCCTCCCACCTTGATTTATGAATGGCCTCCTCCTTTTATACGCAACGCCTATGCTTAACTTTTCAAGTCCGGAAGCATGCGCCGATTGTGACGTCATCATGACATCATCATGATGTTAGCATCAAAATTTTACCAAATGAACTCCGGCCACTTTATTTCCTAATTGATTTTGATTTCCTTTTCATGCTTCCTAATTGATCTTGATTTCCCTTTTGACTCCACCATCGACGTGGGCCTCAATTTGTATTTTCCGCTCACACTTTTTGCTATTTGCTTGATTCAATTTATTACCTACAAAAGTAAATAAAATAAGTGAAAATCCTCAAAATTATATTATTTTACGAGATAAAAACTAAGTAAATAAGGGTATAAATAACGAAATATTTAGACCGAACAAATACCCCCATACCTAGCTTTTGCTCTTCCTCGAACAAAAAAAAAAAAAAACCTAACTCACTTTCGTAGGAATCGCGATTGAACTTAGCATGTGCAACAAGCCTTTTAAACTCCTTGGTAGCCCAAGTGGACGAGTCAGATCTCCCGAGGGTTTGTAGAAGATATACCCACAAAATCTTGAAAAAGAAAAACAAAAGAGAAAGAGAAAATAAAAATCTTTTTGAGTTTTTCAAAAATTTTCGAAACATATATACAAAGTCGGAAGGAATTATACACATTATAATCAATCATATCACCCTCGTATATCAGATATTAACATGCATATAAAGACAATGCACTCATCAAGACATTTGATCCTCCATTGATGACATCCACATACCAATTTTTCGCCCCAAGTAGTAAATAATGAACAAGTTAGACTTATAGAACCTGACTTTAGGGTAAAATTGATCACTCTCACTCATGTGTTTAGAAAATTTTCACCAAAGAGACTAAGCTCTCAGTGTCCGAGGTCAGGTAACACCTATATTATCCCTCTCTTACATTCAAGTCAGAATTTATCTTATTTGAAAGCATCTTTGAATGATGATTCATTGACTTGGCATCGTAGACTAGGTCATATTAGCATGCATACCATCAAAAAACTTGCATCTCATGGATTGGTTAGGGGATTACCTAACTGTGCATTTAAGAAAGATAAAATTTACAAATCATGCACAAAAGGAAAACATATTAGATCATCTTTCAAACCACTCAAAACTATGTCTACATCCAAAGTGCTTGAATTGGTTCATATGGATTTGTGTCGTGAAATTCCTGTAAAAAGCCTTGGAGGTCAATCATATGTAGTTGTCGTTGTTGATGATTTCTCACGATTTACATGGGTATTGTATCTCAAGAACAAGAATGAAACCTTCAAAGAGTTCACTAACATCTGTAGAGAAATTCAAGTGGAGTCTCGGACTCGGATCGGGAGGATTCGAACCGACCATGGAAGGGAGTTCGACTATCAAGAATTTGCGGACTTCGTGACAAGAATGACATCTCCCACATTTTCTCTGCACTAAGAACTCCTTAACAAAATGGAGTAGTGGAGAGAAAGAACATAACTCTTGAAGAAATAGGAAGGATTATGATGATTGAAAATGATCTACCTTACTATTTCTAGGTTGAGGCGATCAACACACCAAATTACACACACTCAACGGATGCCTCATCGGACCCATCTTGAAGAAGACTCCTTACGAGCTATACAAGGGACGAAACCCAACATCTCCTACTTCGGACCATTTGGGTGTAAATGCTATGTTCACAACAATGGTAAGGAGCATCCGACTAAGTTTGATGCTAGGTCGGATGAAGGTATATTTACGGGTTACTCATCTCATACCAAAGCTAATCGTGTTTTTAATCGGAGAATTAACAAAGTGGAAAAAAGTATCCACGTTTTCTTTGGTGAGATTGATCTTGGCAGGATAAGTGAGTCCACATACTCAAATCTCGGGTTCAATAGAGATGAAGACGACCTTGCTTGAAGTTGAGCTTAGAAAGTGTCAAAACAGAATTACTAGGGCAACTCATAATGGAGCAACTCAAAATGTTATGACTCATACTTGAACAAGCTCACGAGCCAGCTCGAATCGTTGAAGGATAAGTCAATGTAGAGACTCAGCAAGATCAACCAACTAAAGATCAGGCTGCTCAACCATCAAACTTGGTAAATAAGAGGACATGTAAAGCTTTCAAATATGCATCTAGCCACCCACCTGAAAACATTCTTTCCGATATCAACGAGTGGGGTAAGGACTCGATCTTCTTTGCATAATCTGTGTGCATTTTCTGCATTCATATCATTAACTCGAACCCAAATATGCACTAGAAGCCCTAAATGAACCTGTATGGGTAGAGGCCATGTAAAAAGAGCTTAATCATTTGAAAGAAACCAAGTCCGGACTCTAACCAAACGACCTTCTTTCTACGTAGTCATAGGAACCAAATGGGTTTTTAAGAACTAACTGGATGGGGAAGGGTTGGAAGTTCGAAATAAGGCTAGACTTATTGCTCAGGGTTACAATCAAGAGGAACGGATTGATTATGGGGAAACCTTTGCACTGTTGCTAGGATTGAGGCAATCGGAATCCTATTAGCATTTGCATCTAGCATAGACATTAAGCTTTATCAAATAGACGTTAAGTGTGCATTTATCAATGGTTATATTCAAGAAGTTTATGTTGAGCAACCCCTTAGATTTGAAAACTCTCAATTTTCAAATCATGTTTTCAAATTACAAAAAGCTTTGTATGGTCCGAAACAAGCTCCCGGAGCTTGGTATGAAAGACAAAGTAGTTTTTTTATTAAAAATGACTTCAAAAGAGGTCTTATTGACAAAACTATTTTTACAAAAACCATAGGGAATGATTTTCTTATCAAAAGAACTCACTTGCTCTATCAATTGCTAAGGCTAAGTACATTGTAGCTGAATCTTGCTTGTGCTCATATTATGTGGATCAAGCAGCACTTGAAGGATCTCGGGCTATCATTCATATCTCGTCCAAATCAAGTGTGATAATTAGAGTACAATCAGTATCACTAAGAATCCAGTCTAGCGAGTCAAAGACAAAGCATATTGAGGTTAGGTATTATTTTTGAGAGACAATTATGAGAAAAGTGAAATTGAACTTGAATTCATTCCTACGAAATTTCGGTTAGGTGATATTTTCACTAAGCCTCTTAGTGAGGATTAATTTTGTTTTATTAGGAATGAGCTTGGCATGATTAATGCATGACTATGTGATTTATTACATGAATTATCTTTGCATAATTATGTGTTACTTTTAATAACGAATGGATCAGTTGACTTAGAGTGAGACGAAGCTGTGAGTTATTAGTTTTCCGAGTAGTCTTAGTCACTGTGAAACGACACTCGAGTCGGACTCGAGTGTATGGCCAAAATGAGCATGAAACTTCTTATATCATCTCTAGATAAATAGACAATTTCGAAATCTTTTCGAAAATTCTTTCTTCTCTCTCTGCCATGTGTTTCAAACAGAGGAAACTAGCCGTTGGAAGAAAGTTGCTGGAATACTAGTCGTTGGAGTGCAAAACGTCACACCGGTCCGAGAATACTACTTGGTTTTCGGGTCGAACGAAGGTTGAAGGTCATTCCTTTCCACTATAAATAGCACCCCTTTAGTTTCTTTTTGTTACTTTTTCCCACTTGCTTGCTCTCTCTATTCTTGCTATTTCTCGCTCGCTCATTCTCTCTTTCTCTCTCTCCGAATTCGAAGCTTTCTATACTCTCTCTCTTCTCTTATTCTCTTTGTTTTTCGTCTTTCACCATGCCTAAACGAGGAACTGGTCAAGAATTGTGTTTAACTACCAAGAAGCCCCACACCAAAAATGCCCAAGAAGATACATCCAATCCTTCTAAAATCATTATCATCTAACACCTCACATTGGATGATAAATTCTTTCCAATCACATCCTTCTCGTGGTTACGCTATATTAAAACTATTAGGGTTTACAATTATTTGTGCTTCAGTCAATTCATTTATCCGAAACTCATTGTCGAGTGCTATGCGAACATGTCTTTCTCTCGAGGGAATGATCACCTCTAAAGTTCAAGATAAAGTTCTTTGCATCAACATCTCTCTTCTTCAAAAACTTTTCAAAGTTACTTCTCTTTTCTCAATTCCAACCTTATACTTTTCATGGAAGTTGCCGACTACTTCTTTCAAAAGTATGCCACGGAAGTACCCGAGTCACGAAAGAACTTCTTAGTGACTCGGATGAAAACCGAGGCAAGGCTGCTCTATTTTATTCTCGATGAGGACCTTTTTCGCTCATCATTCATCCAAGGAGCATCCGAACTCTAAGATTGTCAAAGCCTTGTTTGGTATCTTAGAGGGCTACGACTTAGACCTTTCCCCAACAATCATTGAGCGGATGGCTTCGTGCCGACTCACTCGAAGAAGTCCACTCCATATCCTTTCGGAGCTCTTTTGACTGTTATCTTCAAATAGTTCAAAGTCCCCTTCCCCTCGGATCCAAACGCTGTCTCCAAGGCTGCCATTTGTATTAGCGGAAAAGAGCGTCTAGGGTACACATACTAGGATGTTCAGCCTCGTGTATGGGTTCATGGATCTAAGTTATCACCTCCTTCTCCTCCACCCACTCGGACTCGGACCGTACCAGCACTCCCACGTCATACTACTTGGTTCCTCTACCGCTTAACCTTCTCATCCCTCTCGTTGTTGTGTTTGTTGAGTTGGTAAACAAAATTGTTTACGAAGACTCGGACACTTGTTCTATATCTTTCCGAGTCATGCAAAAGGAATCAGGTATAACGATGACATTCATATAGTGTTTTGATTCCAAGGCATTCTCTCGTGTCTTAGAAACTTACTTGAGTGAAATAGTATCTTTTCTATGCGATTTGGTCTTCACTTATCTCTTTAATCGCTTTTTAGTTAGCGACTCGTAAAACTTGTTCTTTATTCCGAGTCCACTCTTACTCGGAATCCGACTTGTGATTATTTACTCTATTGTTTACAAAGTCGGCATTCGTAGTTCTTTTCGTGCTTAGTCTACATCAAGTATTTCCCACTCGATATTCGTTATGGAACTTGATTCTTTGCTTCGAGACTAAGTCATATGGAATTCTCGAGTATCATGGATATTAGACTCGTAAAATTCCATTTCTTCTCCGACTCGGATAATCTGTTGGTTAATTATCATGATTATATTATTATCTCGTGTCTAACCTTGGACCAAAGTATTTTATACTTTGAGAACCGAAGGTGTTTTACTTTTGTAGGTTATTCAATCGAGGATATCTTTTCAAACTACAAAAGTAGCCGGCTTCGAACATCAAATCACCAAGCAGAGATGGCTTTTCACCTACACTCGCTCTAGTCCCGTAAGATTGTGTCGAAGCCGTCCGCTTCCATATCCGGAAAACTAGAACGCCAAGCCTAACGGTGGTTTCCACCTCATTTTTCAAGACACAACCGATGGTTTTGGGACTTCCAAGAGAGTTAAACCGTTGTCCAACGTCCATATTTCAACGGATACTTTCGAGTGACTCGTAAAGCCTTTCACAACGGCCACAGAGGACTCTCGGTCAGCAGATGAAGATAACGGCTACTCTGCTCGGTCATCTATAAAAGGAAGCCACCTCACAAGACTTGAAGAAGAGCGGAACATATTGTCAATACACCAACTTGATCAAAGTTATTGTATTTACTTTCAATCTTCAACTTACAACTCCCACTCGTAATTCATTACTTTCCGAGTTGTAAGGTCTTGTACTCGCTACAAACACTTCTTACATTCTTTGTAAGGTCCCTTGACTAAGCCGTAAGGGTTAACTCAGCTTAGTTGTCCCTAGCTGTAAGGGTTATCTCAGCTAGGAAGTACTAGATCGGATAAGGGAATTTCGAGTCTAGGAAAACTTGTATAGAGTTGTCTAAGGGAGCAACTCGGGTTCGATCAAGTTCACGGTATTTTGTGGACTCAAAATAGTGGATTTGACTTCGTGTCCTGGATTGACACGGGCCGTGGTTTTCTCGCCCCAGGAGGGTTTCCACGTAAATTCTCTCGTGTTCTATTTCGAGTTCATTCTAGACTCGGACATCCCCGCTGAACGTGTTTACTCTAATTCATTACATTCTGAGTCCATTATTTTCCGACTCCTTGCTTAGACTCGGAATCTGTCTTTGTCTCTTCTCTCGTCAAAAGGTGTGCGCTTTTGCAAAGAATTTTTCATCACCCTATTCACCCCCTCTAGGGTGACTCGGACTCTCCCCGAGCAAACCTTCAATTGGTATAAGAGCCTAGCCTTTCGTAAAGGATCTAACGATCCAAAGGTTTAAAGATCGGATGGCTCGTAACACCGGAGAGTTCGACGAAGGTAGATCTTCCAACAGGCCACCAAAATTCAAAGGTTCAAATTTCGGTCACTGGAAGAAGCTGATGGAATGTTTCCTTATGGATCACGACGAAGAAGTATGGGAAATCATACAAAGGAAACTACATCCCAACGAAGACAGATGAATTCGTAATCCTTCCAAAGACAAAGGCCGAGTTCACGCCAGCGAGGCAGAGAAGTTCGTAAAGAACTTCAAAGCCATGAACATCCTCATGTGCGCCATAAGCTCGTAAGAATATAATCGAGTCTCGCTCGTGACTCTGCTAAAGAGGTGTGGGACACTCGGTCAACACCTACGAAGGTACAAGCCAGGTGAGACAAGCGAAGATCAGCCAAGTATCTTCACAAATATGAGCTTTTCAAAATGGAGCCGTAAGAGAACATTACTCGGATGTTCATACGCTTCACCGAGATCACCAACAATCTCAAATCTCCGGGAAAGAAAATCTCCCATGAAGAAATGTGCCTGGAAAATTCTCGTAAGGCTACCCAAGAAACGATGGGGTCCGAAGGTAACCGCCATAGAAGAGGCTCGGAACCTCTCACTCTTGAAGCCGGACGAGCTCATTGGAAAGCTTCGACCCATGAGATACATCCGGAAGAAGAAGATGCCGAGGGTACTTCCAAAAGGAACATCGCGCTTAAAGCCTCAAAATCCAAAGAAGCAAGTCCAAGCTCCTCCGACTCGTAAGATGATCCCATGGCACTCATTGCAAGAGGCTTCAAGAGAATGATGAAGCACAAAAGATGGGACAAAAGGCCAAAAGAAGAATTCTACAAAAAGGACAAGAGAGACAGTAAAAGGTAAGTTTTCTTCACCTTCAAAGTTATCTTTGTCTAAGAATGCTCGGATGTTTTGAATGTGGCAAGCAAAGACCACATAGTCAAGGACTGTCCAAAATGAAGAAGGGACAGGAAGAAGAAAAAGGCCATGATGGCCACATGGAGTGACGAGGACTCATCTCGAAGACGACGAAGAATCGGATGACTCAAAGTGTCTAATGGCAATCACCGACTCGAAGCCGAAAAAGAGTCGACTCGCACTACGTACTCGTATAATGAGGAAACCGATCCTTAAGAGGTAATAAATTACTTCCTCAAATTTTCCAAAGTTGATTTAGCTAAATACATCTTTACTTTGGAAGAAAAGTCCAATTCCGATTCTTCTCATTTCAAGGAACAACTGGAGTCAATCACTACCGAGAGCACCTTTTTAAAAAATGAATTGGAAAACCGAGACTCACACTCGTGAGAACTCAAGACAAGTGCTCAAACTAATGAGACCGAGTCCGAGTTACTTAGAAAAGAAAATGAGCAACTCGAAACGAAGCTCATTGAGTCTCAAGATCTGGTTTTAAAGTTTTGTCAAGGACAGAAGAACCTTGATATGCTCTTAGGATCACAATGTGTCTCATTTCGAAAAGAAGGTCTTGGTTTCAACAAAGAGGAAGAATCTAATTCTTACTCGGAATTGTTCAAAAAGGATTCCGTAACCGTTAAGTTCAAAAAGGCCGAGCATGGTCCCATTCATAAAAATGAAAGGAGGACTAAACCCGGACCTATTTACAAAAGGAAACCATTTTCCTCTGTTTCAAAAGGAAAGGTTTTTAAAAGGAAAGAGACACAGACTCGACTCCTCCGAAAAGAAGGAGACTCGGAATCGGACTAAACCCAAAGTCATTCAAATCTGGGTTCCGAAGCACCTTCTTCCTCGTAAAAGGACCACAGTAAGGAATGTTACTCGGGTTCGTTAGAGGAAGTGAGAAGGGTTAGATTTTCTCTGTTTTGCGTGTCACTCGTAAAAGATCAAAAGGACACCGGTACTGGACAATGGTTGTTCTCGACATATGTCAGGTGACCAAGGACTCTTTTCTCGAGCTGGAGTCATATAAAGGAGGAAAGGTGACCTTTGGTGATGACAAAGCAAGGGCAAGATAGTAGGCATTGGGAAGATTGGTAATGGAAACAATCTGGTGAGCCCAGTCTACCTTGTCAAAGGACTTAAGTACAACCTACTTAGCATCTCCCGACTTTGTGACAAAGGTCAAGAGGTAAAATTCACTCAATCCAAGTGCTACATCACGGATGAGACCACCAAAGAGGTAAAGCTCTCGGGTAAGAGATCGGGTAATACCTACATCATCCCTCTTCTCGACCCAAGTCGAACTTATCATGTTTAAAAGCATATCTTCAAGATGATTCTTGGATTTGGCATCGTAGATTAGGTCATATTAGCATGCATACTATCAAAAAGCTTGCATCTCTTGGTCCGGTTAGAGGATTACCTAATCGTGCGTTTGAGAAGGATAAAGTATGTGGAGCATGCACCAAAGGGAAACAAGTCAGATCTTCATTCAAATCTCTCGAAGACAGCTTCCACATCCAACGTGCTTGAATTACTACACATGGACTTATGTGGTGAAATCCTCGTAAAGAGTCTCGGAGGTAAATCTTACATACTTGTTATTATTGATGATTTTTCAAGATTTACCTGGGTGTGTTTTCTCAAGCATAAGAATGAGGCCTTCAAGGAATTCAAGTAAGCTCGTAGAAAGATTCAAGTTGAGTCTCGGACTCAGATTCAAAAGATTCGAACCGACCATGGAAGGGAGTTCGACTACTCGGAATTCTCGTAGTTTTGTGACAAGAATGGAATTTCTCACAACTTCTCAAGCACCCGAACTCCTCAGCAGAATGGAGTAGTTGAGAGAAAGAACAGAACTCTTGAAGAAATAGCAAGGACGATGATGATTGAACACAACCTCGCCTTACTATTTCTCGGCGGAGGCAAGAAACACAGCCAACTACACTCTCAATCGATGCCTCATCGGACCTATTCTCAAGAAAACACCTTATGAGCTCTACAAAGGAAGGAAGCCAAATATTTCCTATTTCGGATCTTTCGGTGTAAGTGTTTTGTCCACAACAACGGTAAGGATCATCCGACCAAGTTTGATGCTCCGGTCGGACGAAGGAATTTTTCTAGGTTATTCTTCTCATAGCAAAGCTTATCGTATATTCAACAAGAGAACTAACAAAGTGGAAGAAAGTATCCACGTAGTGTTTGATGAGCTTGAACAGGGAAAACCAAGTGAATCTTCATACTCGTAACCGAAGCTCGAAAGGATGATGACGAAGATGAGTCTATAAAGACTCGAAGGAGATCACTCGTAACGAGGAAGCTCGGAATGAGACAACTCAAGAGGTCGCTCGTAACGAGCAAGTCAATGAAGAGGATCACTCGTAACAAGCCTCGAAGATCAACCAATTCAACCCACAAACTTGGTGAATCAAAGGACTCGGTAAAGCATTCAAATTTACTTCCAGTCATCCCCAAGAAAACATTATTTCGATATCAACAAGTGGGGTAAGAACTCGTTCTTCTCTTCATAATCTATGTGCATTCACCGCATTCATTTCACTAATCGAACCCAAAAATGCACTAGAAGCCCTTAAAGAACCCGAATGGGTAGAGGCCATGCAAGAAGAGCTGAATCAATTCGAGAGAAACCAAGTCCGGACTCGACCAACCGACCTTCCGACCACCCGAGTTATAGGAACCAAATGGGTTTTCAAAAACAAACTGGATGAGGGTGGAATAGTTGTCGAAACAAGGCTAGACTTGTAGCTCAGTGGTTACAATCAAGAGGAAGGAATTGATTGTGGGGAAACCTTTGCACCAGATGAGCTAGAATTGAAGCCATTAGAATACTGTTGGCATTTGCATCCCGCATGCATATTAAATTATATCAAATGGATGTTAAGTGTGCCTTTCTCAATGGTTTTATTGAAGAAGAGGTCTATGTCGAGCAACCTCCCGGTTTTGAAAACTCGAATTTCCAAATCATGTTTTCAAACTCCAAAAGGCTCTCTATGGTCTTAAACAAGCCCCTAGAGCTTGGTATGAAAGACTCGAGCAGCCTTCCTGGTTCAAAATGATTTCAAAAGAGGTCAGATCGACAAGACTCTATTCATAAAGACCAAAGGGAAAGATTTTCTCATTGTTCAAATATATGTTGATGATATTATTTTCGGTGCTACTAATGAATTTCGTGCCGAGAATTTTCCGAGTTGATGAGTCAAGAGTTCCAAATGAGCATGATGGGAGAACTCAACTTCTTCCTTGGGCTGCAAATCAAACAAGACATAGATGGAATCTTTGTCCATCAATCAAAGTACACCAAGGAACCGTCGAAGAAATACAAACTTCAAGATGCAAAGCACGCATCTACCCCTATGAGCAAGCAAGTATAAAACTCGACTCGGATGAAACAGTAAAGCAAGAGATCGAAACTCTATCGAGGTATGATTGGATCACCGCTATATCTTACTTCAAGCGCACCGTATATAATGTTCGGTGTTTGTTTATGTGCACGATTTCAAGCTAATCCAAAAGAATCACATCTCACTGCGGTGAAGAGAATATTCGGATATCTTGCAGGCACTCGAATCTAGGACTATGGTACTCCGGAGACTCGTAACCGACTCCGACCGGGTACTCGGACGCAGTACTACGCAGGATATAAAGTTGATCGAAAGAGCACATCCGGAGCTTGCCGCTTCCGGGTCAATCCCTAATATCCCGGCACTCAAAGAAGCAAAACTCAGTAGCTCTATCAACTCGCAGAAGCTGAATATATTGCCGCTGGAGCTTGTTGCGCTCGCATTCTCTCGGATAAAACAACACTTGAAGGATCTCGGACTATATCTCAACTCGGCTCCAATCAAGTGTGACAATCAAAGCGGAATCGGTATCACTAAGAATCCTGTCCAAGCACTCAAAAACAAAGCATATTGAAGTCGGTATCATTTCTTACGCGATCACTCGTAAAAGGGTGACATTACACTTGAGTTCATTCCTACTAATCTTCAATTAGCCGATATCTTTACTAAGCCACTTGGTGAAGATCAATTCTGTTTTATTCGGAATGAGCTTGGTATGTTAAATGCTTAGTTTCGCGTTATGATTCTTGCATTTTTCTCGTGCTATGTGCTTTAGTTGTCAATAACCATTGGTTCGATTGATCATGTGATACTCGGGCTGATAGTTATTTCGTGTTTCGAGTCACTCGAAACTTTTCCGAGTCAAACTCGGATGTGGAGAAAATTGGACATCAAATTTTCTCGAAGCTATCTCTAGAACAGTGGAGAGCTTCGGATTATATTTTCAAACTCTTTTCTCTCTCTTTCTCGAGCGCCGCGATCGGATCTTAGCCGCAGATTTCAAACCACCGATATCTCAACCGTTGAAGAAGAACTGTCACACCGGCATTAATGATCGATGGACGGGTAAGACGGAACGGAGTTACTTAACGGATAGTGAACGGGCGCGCGTATTCTTTATAAATAACGTCTATTCATCTTCCTCTCGGTATTCTCAAACTCCTTCCCTCTCAAACGAAAACCCTCTCGCGGAACTTTTCTACGTGAACAAGTGTTCCCTTGATCGTCTGCAAGCGTTGAAGAAGCTCTCTCTCTCTCTCGTAAGTTTTCGATCGCTCTCTTCTCATTTTTCTTCTCATTTTCGTTTTCTTCTCTTCTACACCTCCATCTCTTTCTCTTTCTCTTTCGAAAAGTTTCATCTTTTCATCTCTCACAATGCCTAAAAGAGGAAACCACCCCGACTTTCGTGTTTCTTCATCCTCCAAAAGCCTCGCACCAACAAGCCGTAAAGCTCAGCCCCTTCAAAACCCATTGTCACCCAAAGATCTTGCGCTGGACGACAAGTTCTTCCCAACAACCAAATTTTCTTGGTTGTCCAACATCCAAACCACAGGAGTCTACCATTTCTTGTGTTTCAGCGAGTTCATCTATCCCGAACTCGTTTCGAGTTTTATACTCACCTCTCTCACTCGAAAATGTTCTAACCTCTAGGGTTCGAACATTACCGTTCAGTATCAACACCTCTCTCCTTCACGGATCTGTTCAAAGTTTCTTCTCTCTTCTTGAACAGCAACCCTATCCCCTTCACTCGAAGTCGCCGACGACTTCTTTGAAAAGTATGCCAAAGAATTCCCCGGGTCCGTAAAGAACTTTTCGTGACTCGGCTGAAGTCGAAGCCGAGCTTCGTGTTTCCTGCCGATGAGAACCTTCTTCTCACAAGCATTCTAGCAAGGAGAACCCCAACTCCAAGCACCTCAAAGCCCTCTTCGATATCCCGGAGGGATACGAAGTCGACCTCTTCCCCTCCATCATTGAGCGGATGGCCGCCGTGCCGCTCAGCTTCAAACCAAGAAGAACACCTCCCTTCCTTTCGGTGCTCTTCTCACCCTTGTCTTCAAACAATTCTAAGTTCCACTTCCTCTCGACCCTAACGCGGTGTCCGAGGCGGCCATTGTGGTCGGCAAGAAGGAACTCCAGGGTACGGATACCGAGAAACCAACCCCGGTGTCCGGGTTCACAACTCGGAGCCGAGGCCTCCTTCCCCACCTCGGACTCGAAATCAACCCCTCTCCCTCTTCCCTCTTCCCCTGGTGGTGCCTCCACCTCCAAGTGCTTCCAAAACTCTCTCGCCCTCTTGTCCCTCGTCTTCATGGACAAGATCACCTCTGTGTCTTCCGATTTCGGAGACATGCTCGGAGGTTTCAAATCTGCTTCTTCGTGGTCTCGACCATCAACCAAAAGACCTGGTCGATCCCAAATCCGAGAGCAGCGAGCTTCTCGTTCTTGAGATGAGAGAGCTGGTTAAGGAGCAGAAGGAGCTGGCTGAGCTCCTCGAGAGAGACGGTCCAAGGCGGCTCAGGACCCGAAGACTCGGACCCATCTCGAGGCGTCTTCGAGCCCAGCCCGACCTCCTCGGAGAGCGAGGAAGCCGAGGAAGCGGAGGAAGAAGCGTAAGATGCAGCGGAGGACGCCGAGGAACCTGCAGCTGAGGCAGCTCCTTCCGGCAAAGGGAAGAAGAGGCCGTGGCAACCGCCGAGGGACAGCCTCGCTCCCCAAGCTCAAATCGTCAGTACTCGGCTCGGACAGCGATCCGAGTGGGTCGAAGATCTCGCTCCTCCAGCCGAGTCGCCCAGAGCAGCCCCTCCAGCCCCCGAGGTCCCAAGGGAAGAACCCCTCGATCCACTTTCTCCGGGTCGGCCACTCGCAGCCGAGCCCCTGCGAATTGTCCCGGTTCTCCCTTCGCCGCGCTCAAGCACATCGTCAAGATCTTATCAGCGCCGGCGCACCTCCGCCTCGACTCGAAATCCCCTCCTCCCTAGTTGGAGCCATGCATCTGCGTCACGATTCTCGCAGTGTCTCCGAATTTCTGTTTTTCAAAATTTTCTTTTTGTCCGGACAACTTATGTGTATTACTTATACTTTTCTCCCTTCTTTTTGTTTCTTGTTTTTGCTTGAAAGGCAAGGGGGAGAAATGTAGTCGAAACTGGTTGTCTTGTCTAGGGGAGTTCTTTCCGCCCTTGTAATATTTATTTTTAATGAACTGAATGCATTTCATTATTAATTTACGAGTTCTTTCTTTTCCGAGTTAATGAGTTCAAGCAGACTTTAATTTGCTCCGATATATTGTACATTGCTCCGATTCATTCAATATGCCTTACTTTGACTCAAACTACTCGGAATCGATCTATTTCCCTCTAACAAAGTTTCGTGTAAGTATGGAATGCCTTTCATCAAAAAGGGGAGATTGAAGACTCGGACAACTGTTCTATATCTTTCCGAGTCATGCAAAAGGAATCGGGTATAACGATGACATTCATATAGTGTTTTGATTCCAAGGCATTCTCTCGTGTCTTAGAAACTTACTTGAGTGAAATAGTATCTTTTTATGCGATTTGGTCTTCACTTATCTCTTTAATCGCTTTTTAGTTAGCGACTCGTAAAACTTGTTCTTTATTCCGAGTCCACTCTCACTCGGAATCCGACTTGTGATTATTTACTCTATTGTTTACAAAGTCAGCATTCGTAGTTCTTTTCGTGCTTAGTCTACATCAAGTATTTCCCACTCGATATTCGTTATGGAACTTGATTCTTTGCTTCAGACTAAGTCATATGGAATTCCGAGTATCATGGATATTAGACTCGTAAAATTCCATTTCTTCTCCGACTCGGATAATCTGTTGGTTAATTATCATGATTATATTATTATCTCGTGTCTAACCTTGGACCAAAGTATTTTATACTTTGAGAACCGAAGGTGTTTTACTTTTGTAGGTTATTCAATCGAGGATATCTTTTCAAACTACAAAAGTAGCCGGCTTCGAACATCAAATCACCAGCAGAGATGGCTTTTCACCTACACTCGCTCTAGTCCCGTAAGATTGTGTCGAAGCCGTCCGCTTCCATATCCGGAAAACCTGAACGCTAAGCCTAACGGTGGTTTCCACCTCATTTTTCAAGACACAACCGATGGTTTTGGGACTTCCAAGAGAGTTAAACCGTTGTCCAACGTCCATATTTCAACGGATACTTTCCGAGTGACTCGTAAAGCCTTTCACAACGGTCACGAGAGGACTCTCGGTCAGCGAGATGAAGATAACGGCTACTCTGCCCGGTCATCTATAAAAGGAAGCCACCTCACAAGACTTGAAGAAGAGCGGAACATATTGTCAATACACCAACTTGATCAAAGTTATTGTATTTACTTTCAATCTTCAACTTACAACTCCCACTCGTAATTCATTACTTTCGAGTTGTAAGGTCTTGTACTGCGATTACAAACACTTCTTACATTCTTTGTAAGGTCCCTTGACTAAGCCGTAAGGGTTAACTCAGCTTAGTTGTCCCTAGCTGTAAGGGTTATCTCAGCTAGGAAGTACTAGATCGGATAAGGGAATTTCGAGTCTAGGAAAACTTGTATAGAGTTGTCTAAGGGAGCAACTCGGGTTCGATCAAGTTCACGGTATTTTGTGGACTCAAAATAGTGGATTTGACTTCGTGTCCGGATTGACACGGGCCGTGGTTTTCTCGCCCCGGGAGGGTTTCCACGTAAATTCTCTCGTGTTCTATTTCCGAGTTCATTCTAGACTCGGACATCCCCGCTGAACGTGTTTACTCTAATTCATTACATTCCGAGTCCATTATTTTCCGACTCCTTGCTTAGACTCGGAATCTGTCTTTGTCTCTTCTCTCGTCAAAAGGTGTGCGCTTTTGCAAAGAATTTTTCATCACCCTATTCACCCCCTCTAGGGTGACTCGGACTCTCCCGAGCAAACCTTCGGTTTCTATGTCCGATGAGTTTCGGACCACTCTCCACTCTCTCAAACATGTCCTTTAAAACCTGGTTATTAATTAGAAGACTGCGCGAGTCCCAAATCGGGAAAACCAGGACCTCATAATTGAGCTTAAGGAGATTATCAAGCAACAGCGCGAGCAGCTTCAACTTCTCCAAAAACGACGGTTGAAGACTGCCGAGGACTCAAACACTACTAATACTTCGAGGAGTCCTCCAGCCCATCTAAGTCTACCTCAACCGAGGTAGAAGAGGCAGCTGAGGAAGCAACTACGGAAGAAGCTCGGAGTTGAAGAAGGAGGAGAAGAGGATAAAGACAAAGCAGAGGCCGCTCAATCTAAGGGCCAAGGTGCACTAAAACAAGCACTAGAGCTTATCTCCTCGGATCATGTTCTAATGAAGTTGGTCGATCAAAAGTAGTTGTCTCGAAGCATCGCCAGCTGGTGTCTTCAAGGAAGACGAGCCCGAGGACGATGTGTCCTTGATTCACAAAACCAGGACGAGAGCGATTCTAGACATTCCAGTGATGCGATCGCCCAGTTCATCCACTTCTACACAAGCATACACGCGTAGGCACACTACTCGTCCCTTCTCTTCTAGACAACCAGCCTCCTCTTCTTAGTTCATCTCTTTTCTATGTTTCTGTTTTTCATTTTTTTGTGTCCAACATCGGTTGTACTTATATGCTATTTTCTTCCCCCTTTTTGATGAAATGCATAGGAGGAGAAAATATAGAAAACTTTGATGTTTAGTTTAGGGAGTTCCTCCCTTGTTGTTTTTTTTAAGTATTTGTATTATTATTGTTTTTCCGAGCAATGAATGGTTTTTACTTTTCCGAGCAAACTTGTTTATGAGTTACATATTTATCTTGCCTTGATGCTCCGATACTTAATTCTATAACATAATCGCTCTGGATATATTCTATTTCTTTTTCTTTGCTCTAATTTATTATCCGCACAACTGTTTTGAGTAATGATATGATCCGAGCTGCACTTTATAAGTATCTCCAATCACTCTCTACTCGATACCTAAGAGAACATTATTTCCTGTTCTAATCATTGACAATGAAAACTCATGTTTTGAACTAAGAAGTTTCTATCTTAAGTATGGAATGCCTTTCATAAAAAATGAAGAGATTGAAGACTCGGGTATAAGTCTCTATCTCTCTTAGGTTTTGATTCTAAGTCATTCTGCGTATTATAGAAATTCTTATCTAAGTTTTTATAACCGACTCGAAAGCGCTTTATTGCATATCTCCTATAGTGGTGTTTCGACTCACTTAGACATCACTCGAACCATCGTATGCTTAAATAATTTCTCTAACACTTTTATTCCGAGCACTCGACTTTGTATTTCAACGCGCAGGGATAGATCCAAGCATAGTAGAACATAAAATTCCACTCTATGAAGATGCTAAGCTAGTTAAGTAGAAACTTAGGAGGATGAAACCAGAGTGGGCCCTAAAACTGAAAGTAGAGTTTCAAAAGCAACTAGACGATGGTTTCATTACGGTAGTTCGCTATCCTCAACGGGTAGCAAATGTAGTGCAAGTCCCAAAGAAGATATGGAAGGGTTAGGATGTGCTTCGACTTCGGGGATTTGAATGAGGAAAGCCCCAAGGAACACTTTCCACTACCTCACATAGACGTTTTAGTTTACAACAAGGCTAATCATGCCTTACTCTCATTCATAAATGGTTGTGCTGGATATAACCAAGTAAAGATATCTAAGGAAGACATGGATAAAACGACCTTCATCACTAAACTAGGGACATATTCTTATGTTGTAATGCCTTTGGACTCAAGAATACTGGAGCCACATATCGGAGAACGACGACAACCTTACTCGCACAACAAGATACACAAGGAGGCTAAAGTCTAAATGAATGACATGATCATCAAGTCCAAGGATAGGGCGGGGGACCTACCTAGCCTTCGGAAATTCTTCGAATGATTGCGGAAACACAACATGCTCCTTAGCCATAGAAATGTGCCTTTGGGGTAACCTTAGGCAAGCTGGTAGGTTAGTTAGTTAGTCTGCGAGGAATCAAAGTTGATCCATCCAAGATCAAAATTGACTATGATCTCGCGAACCAATCATCAAGACGCTCAAAAGGGAAAGAAGCCTATTTTGGACAATGAGTGCTAAACAACATTCACAAAAGTTAAGGGATACATCGCTAATCCACTTGTCTTAATTAAGCCACAACCTAGGAAACCATTTCTTTTATACCTCGCCACAATAGGGACTACAATGGGAGCCATGTTAGCTCAACGGAATAAGGAAGAAGAACATGCGGTGTATTATTTAAGCAAGAAATTCTTAGAGTACGAGACCCGATATACTCACATAGAGAAAATCTCATTGGCTTTAGTCTAGACCACTAAGAAACTTAGACATTACATGCTACCCCACACGGTACAAGCAGCA
Source organism: Talinum fruticosum (assembly GCA_021018815.1). Taxonomy (NCBI): domain Eukaryota; kingdom Viridiplantae; phylum Streptophyta; class Magnoliopsida; order Caryophyllales; family Talinaceae; genus Talinum; species Talinum fruticosum. The sequence continues at coordinate 6,749,041 of JAITYX010000012.1, forward strand.
TCGCCAATGGACCTTATCATGTGTATTCTCAAACAACCAACTATCGGTAATAAGATAGCAAGTTGGAGGATCATGTTATTAGAACTTGAACTCAATTACGTCCCATAAAAGGCAACTAATGGGAGGTTAGTATCAGAATTCCTAGCTAATCTGCCAAGCGGTTGAAGCACAATCGGAGCACTTTGACTTTTCATTCGAGGGCATCTTATAGGTAAGTGTTTACCTGTGGATGATGTATTTCCACGACGCTTCCAATCATAAGGTTTTTAAGTAGGAATCCTTTTAGTCTCGCTAGAGGAGCGCATACTCCTATTTTAGTTAAATTAGATTTTGAGGTCACGAACAATGCTGCAAAATATGAGGCATGTATTACCGGACTACAAGCTGCTATAGAGATAGGAGCCAAGAACATCGGGTTCTACAGACAACTCAAGTTTGATCATCAATCGATTTCGCAAAGCCGAAAGGTATGAAGTAAGGCCTTTGCACCCTACCAAGCACACTTGATGGAATTAACAAAACATTTCGACAACATATCATACACATACCTTCCTAAGGATGACAATCAATTTGCGGATGCCTTAGCCAAATTGGCATCCATGATCAATATCCCTAATGGCATTCATTTAATGCCTATGAATATAGAACGAAGAAGTCTCGCTTGTAGACTTATATGTGTTCGAAGTGTCTAGTATCGACCAAAGTAGTTAGTACTTGTAGGAACCAGCGGCTCTGCCCGTCCGTCCAACCGGGGGCTGAAAAGGGTCGAAGTTTCCCTAAGGAATGTTGGGTTTCTTTCTTGAAGATTCTTTTTGAAGACTATTTTGAAAGTTTATTAGAAATGGGGATGTACCTCTTATTGAGATTTCCAATTTTATAATTGAATTTGGAACAGATTAATCAAAATAATGATTGGCGGTTTTATTTATCTTATTTTAGAAATTATTTTTGAAAATCTCGGGATATTATTTCATAATTTAAGAAAATAACAAAAATTTAAATTCAATTCTATAGCAAGGCTTTTGGACCAAAACGAGTGTGAAAACATCGGCTTGGACCAAAGCCTTGCCCAGATGACTTTCTAGTGTCGACAAGAGCCAAGCATCAGTACGGTTCTTCGGCGCCGGTCATGGGCCGTGACTGTGGGGATCGGTCTCATTAAATGGATTAAGCTGTCAGAAATAAAATTGACTTTTTGCTATTTTAAATCAGAAATGCCGAGGTGCACTTTAGAGAAATAAAATGAAGAAGGGGGAGTCGCCAACTAGTTTTGAGAAATAAAAACTAACAAAAATAAAAAGAACACTCTTCCAATTTTAGTATGGGAAAAGTAAGCTTGAAAAAGATTTAAAAGTTGACTCCATTAGTGTAGAATTGAGAATCTAGATTCGGGGTGAAGGTACGATATGTAGGGATAAGTCTGTTATATTCCGCCCGTCAACAGACGACCTCTAATAATTTAAGATGTGAGTTAAAGAAATATGTTTCAAGCAAGCATACGTTATACGAATACAGGAATTTAAATCAACTAATGCATGAATAAACAAAAAAATTATGAAAGAGATAAAGGATAACGGTAAAGAAAGCAGTAAGGGGAAGCGAAAGGAGAGCGATAAAAATAAATTACAACGGGCGGGAGTAATTGAAAACGATTATATATCCACAATATGGAAAGCGATAAAATGCAATAATTAAATAAACCATTAGAGGTCAGTAAAGGAATTTAACCCATTTAGGTTGTCCTACCTGCTAATCTTGATCTTGAATTGGATCTAGAAGCGTGATGGTGGATGAACAAGTACTCGACAATGGCTTTTTGTGAAGTTTGGTGGATGTAGAATGATGTATGAAAATAATGAAGGTTAGGAGATCGAATAATATGACGGTATTGTTTTAAAGAGTAGTAAGGGTTAGTTGAAAATGAGCCAAGAGATTAGAATACCACAAAGCATTCAGTAGCTCTTAGCTTAATCTTAGCAACATGAATGGAACCCCAATGATCTCTTGGTGGAGGCCGAAAGCCATGTCTTATCTCTCATCATCTTTACCACGGTAAGCTTATTGGCTTCATTTTCTTCCTTTATGTGTTTGAAATGGTATCTTCTACTAAAATCTTGTTGGATTTCCATTATGTAGAAGGGCACCATTCAGAGCAGTGGTGCCATTGGAAAATTCATCGAGACCTTCAAGGAGCTTAATTACCCCTTGGAGTAAATCATGAACACTCCAGGTTTGGCCCTCCCTTTATTACTTTAAATCATTTGTGTGGTCGAAAAGACCATGACCGTACTCGAGCGATTAGTGAGCAGTTTTAGGACACCTCAAATGCTTTTCATCTCCCATTTGGGGAAATGACTACCACATCTCTTGATATTTGCTATTCTTTTAGGCTTGGGATTCTCGGAGGAACCTCTAGTTTACGACCAGAATTTATACAAAAATTGTGACTATTTGCTTCACCTCTTCGGTCCTATTTGTAGTCAATTTCCTCAAGCCAAACTCTTTAAATACACCATTCTTCTCAAGGTCTTTAAAAATATTGAGTTGTGGGCTCAATACACTCCACAACAATAGGTGTGGATAGTGTTGGCCCTTATGCTAAGGATGTCATCGTTTCGGACCAAGCTTCCAAAGCATACGTCCACTATTTTGTGAACTTAGCAGACTTAGACAAAATTAAAGATCTTAATTGGGGTGTGCCAGCCTATACTTATCTCATAAGCGGTTTGTGTTCTGGGGCAAGGCATATAACTAGCTGAAAAGGACCTGCTGAATTACATGCCCTTGTGTGGTTTGTGAAAGGTTATCGAGGCATGCTCATCATTATTTTGAATCCCCAAAACATCTTATCTTGCATGGATAAGGATCTTATTTGCAAACTCCCAGCCATGGTTGCACGAGTGTTTCCCTCAACTTTCACCTGGTTCAAGAAACCATCCTTCTTTTTCGGCTTTGGTAGCGTGGGCTAAAGTCCACCTCTAAGAGCGAAAAGCTCATGACATTACTCCTTTAGGTCCGCCTCTAAACCACGTGGCCATAGTACGACGCTTTTATGCTTTATATTTTGAGCTAGAATTGTCAAAAAAGTTTCTTCCTTTCAACCTAATTTTTTTGCACGAACCCACGACTCGTGGTGTGCTTGTGGGCACAGCCGGGCTTGGCTGCCCGGCTTTGCTAGTTCATGCTTGTCTTCTCATAGGTCCTGTATGTGCAGGCCAATTTTCACCATTGGACCCAAACTCACCTTCTTCTAAGCCTCCGCGTAGCGCGGTAGTTTAGTGAAAGATGAATTTTGCTTGAGGTTCCGTTTGGCTCCTATTGGTACCTTGGTGAGCAGGTTACGCCATAAATCTGGTATAATACGTGGCCTCCTTTTTTTCCTAAGATCCACCATGGACAATGTTTTATTTTCGCTCCATAACTCAAGAGGAGCAACTAGGTGTCTTTATACTCGATTCTTGGATATGGATTTGTCCTATGTTTAATATTTGGGATGAATTATGACGCGATTGGTAAGTCTCCATTTACCTTCTTGTGTGATTAAATTCCTAGTGTGGAAATTAACTTTATCTCTACAGACTTCTTCTGGATGACATCTATATTCCGAGTCCCGATGTTGATGTATCTTAACCTGGAGAGTCCCCATTATGTTAGGATTTCGGAAATTCGTGAGTCCAAATGTGTGGGGCACCCACTTTCAAAAAACATGAAAGAAGTAAGAGTATTATGCTCTTTTAGTTTTAGTTAAATGCTAAAAGTATCTTGTTAACACAATGAATTTACAGATACAATCAGGAACAATCTCGAACAGTCTCCATTAAACTCTAGTATGCCATCGAGCTTTCAAGGACTTGTTTACCGATCGAACATTCCAAACATTTTGGGTGAGCTTCGTTAGTTAAAGTGCTAACTCATGGGCTTCTAGTAGATTTGCTAGTTGCTCTATTACTTTTACAAGATCGTTGATCTAGGTCTCCTCCATTGGGAAGTTTCCTTGGAAGCTCCAATGCTTAAACACGTTCCTCTAGTCAATAAATGTCATCCAATAATAATGCTTGGAGTTGGTTCTTCATGTCGTCCCTCTTGGCGCTCTCATGTGCATAATGCCTCATAGGCGGGGCCAAGTACTTTCGCACTGGGCCTAGTTCTTCTAGTGCTAGACCTAACTTTTCCAAGGCCAGCATGGACATCATGCCTTTGCAAGCGCTTGACCCTTATGGAAATCTGTATGATTTTTATTGTATGTCATATAGTGGACCTTATCATTAGGCCTCTTAACCGACTTGGGACCACGGGGCTAGTTCTTCGCAAGCTGCTAGTGATAGACGAGTTTCCACTTCGATCATGGAGGAGTTTGGCAACTATATCTTTGGTGATGCTTTCGACAATTAAGATTGAATAACCTCTTGTAGGGTGCTTAATTAATGTTAATGTTAAGTCTAGGTAAGTGGGATCTGTTCGTTTTTATCCGAAACGTCAATGAGTCTAAATCGCTTCTTAGTTTACATCCATTAGATCCGAAGTCTAGGGGTTATGGGTGAGTGATGAAGAAGATGTCTATGAAACGAGAAGTAATCGTGACAACAATAGTGATGACTTCTAGGGCACACCACCCTTTGAAGAAGAAGACTTTTGGGGAGATACTAAAGGTCCTACAGTCCAATTTCTTACTAGATCTGGATGACACAATGCACCCCGGGTCCACAACAGACTCGGAAAGCCCCAAAAAGCCTAAAGCTACGGAAGAGGAAGACCTAATCCTTAAGCAACTCCAGAAACAATCTGGCAATTAATATGTGCTTCCCAAAAACATAGACAGGCCTTGATTGATGTACTCGGTTAGATCGAGGTCTTTCATGAAACTCTGTAAGAGGAAGTGGTAGGATTGGTTAATAGTGGGGATGGAACAATTACCTTTGATCGGAAAGATCTCCCGGAAGAAGGCATTGCAATAATGCCCTTTACTCGAACCATAACTTGCATCAAAAAGTGTGTTCCCTTAACCTTGGTAGACGATGGATCAACGATGAAACGTATGTCCCCGGAGAACTACAAGAAGGTTAGGAATTAGGGAGCAACGACTCTCTAAGCGATTGTCCATCTCCGAGCTTACGACAATTCTAACGAGCAGTCTTGGGAACAATGACCTTGCCAATTAATATAGGGCTAGTAGAAAGGAACATCGAATTCTAAGTCCTAGATATCCAAGCTACATTCAATTTACTTATAAGATGCCTTTAGTTACACGATCATCGGGCGGTGCCCTCTATACAACATCGAAAGTTATGATGATCATTAAAGGTCAAGTAACTATCAACGGGGATAACCTTTGTGCTACTATCACTTCTAAAGAATCCGTAGTTGAGATCGAGCATGATGCCAATGATGAGGAACTATATGGATTTGAGACTGTCGCTACCTTAGAAAGAGATGAAGCACCTCTTAACTTCAGTCCTTATGGCCACCCTAGTGTCTATTCGATGCTTAGGACGAAGGGATATCTTCCAGGTCTCGTTGCAGGCCGAAAGGCATACCACCCTACTTTGCTACCTCCTGAACCAACTAATAACTAGAACTTCGGGCTAGGGTATCAACCTACTGCTAAGGAAATAGCCTAAGCCAAGTGGGAAATTCATACTAATAGGATCGCATCGCACACAGTCCGCTCTATCAAGCCCTTTTCCTATACTCGTGAACGGACGAGTTCTTAAAAGAAGGAGATAACTTCCCTTATTATGGTTTTCCTGAGCCCTACTATATGAAGGAAAAGGGCATCCTAGTACTTGGTTTGGAGATTTTTCAGTGACTACTATATTTAGGAGAAGGAGGCACCCTACCTCCTTGAAGAGGGACAATCCACACGAGACTGGACCAATCTCACTAGGAATAATCTTTTTACTCTATTGTTTGGACAAGAGGGTAACCAAGAAGGGAATTCGGTCTCGATAATGTCACGAGCTATGTCGCACCCGTAGTTCGATCCGTCAAGGTTCATCACCGACGTTAATGTTGAATGGTCCAAGCATGTCACTTGGATTGAAGCCAAGGAGAGCTAAGAATTCATTGTCAACCTAGCAAGCACATCCTCTTTCTGTCTAGTACTAGGGCTTGTGTTTCTCCTTCGATATTTCTAGTTCTTTTTCCAATTCTGTCATTTCGGTTCTGTGTTTTCGGTTATTGAGTCTAATGTACTCATTGCCTCATTCAATAAAGTGAACCTTTCCGCTTACTCTTTGCCTCCTCTTGCTTTCAATTGTTTTGCCTCTAATGATGAATAAAAGATCCCTAAAGAATTTATAAAAGCTATAAAAGATCATGAAAATCACTCACAAATAATAGAGGAAACAAGTAACAATTAATCTTGGGTCAATTAATCAACCTCAAGATGTTAAGATCGGGAAAACATTGGACCCGGAAGAGCGAAGCAAATTTACTTCGCTCCTTACAGAGTTTATATATGTCTTTGCATAGTCCAACAAAGACACGTCGAGTATTAATCCCGACGATAGCGGAACATAAAATTCCTATTTATGAAGCTAGCTTAGCAGAAGTTGAGGAGGTTGAAACCCGAGTGGGCTTTGAAGAATAAGGAAGAGGTCTAGAAGCGAGTTAGAGGTCGGGTCTATCAAGGTAGTTCACTATCCTTTTTGAGTAGCAAATATAGTACCAATTTCGAAGAAAGACGGCAAGGTTCGTATGTGTGTCGACTTCAGAAATTTGAATAAGGCCAATCTCAAAGACGATTTTTTGCTGCCTCATATCGACATCCTTGTAGATAATACTGGGGTCACGCTTGGCTCATGTTCATGGACAATTATGTTGGGTATAATCAAGTGAAGATGGCTGAAGAGGATATGGAAAAGACAATCTACATCACTCAATGGGGACTTACTCCAATGTAGTGATGCCATTTGGGCTCAAGAATGCTTTGGTGCAATGTATGAAAGGACAGCAACAACCTTATTCCATGATATGATCCACAAAGAAGCTGAAGTTTACGTGGATGACATGATCATAAAGTCCAAACAAAGGGCAGGGCACCTACCCAACCTAAGGAAATTTTTCCAGAGACTTAGGAAATACAAAATGCACCTTAACCCTCAAAAGTGTGCCTTTGGAATGACCTCCGACAAATTGCTAGGTTATGTTGTCGATCTTAGAGGAATTGAAGTTGATCCATCCAAGATAAAAGGCAATAAGGAGATCTCTCCTCCAAGCATAGAAAAAGAAATAAGGGGTTTCCTAGGACATGTACAAGTACATCGGTCATTTTATATCAAAACTAACTATGGTCTCAGTGAACCTATTTTCAAGAAGTTGAAGAAAGGATGTGAGCCCATTTGGGATGTTGAGTGCCAACAAGAATTCGAGAAGGTTAAGGAATACCTAGCTAATCCTCCATTACTAGTTCCGCCCCAACCAGGGAAACCTTTGCTTTTGTATCTCACCACGATGGAAACGACTATGGGAGCCATGCTAGCTTAACGAGAAGAGAAAGAACAACGTGCGATCTACTACCTTTGTAAGAAGTTCCTAGATTATGAGACTAGATACACGCCATTAGAGAAGACATCATTGACACTAGTTTAGGTTACAAAGAACCTCGGACACATATGTTAGCCCACACGGTACATGTGGTGGCACCTATGGATCCAATTAAGTATATACTTGAGCAACCAACTATCGAGTAGCAAGATAGCAAGATGGATTGTCATCGTTGTCGAATTTGAACTCATGTTCGTCCCTCAAAAAGCGATCAAAGGAAGGATAATTTCAGAATTCTTAGGTGATTTACCCGTACCTAAATCACAACCAAAACACCTTGACTTTCCGGATGAAGATATTTTACAAGTAGAGGTGGACATTTTGGCAATGTACTTCGATGGCGCTTCCAATCGAAAGGCTTAGGAGTAGGGGTTCTTCTATTCTCACCGGAGGGAGCACATACTCCCATTTCGATCAAACTAGACTTTAAAGTCGCAAATAATGCGGCAGAGTACGAAGCTTGCATCACATGACTTGAAGCTGCTACAGAGATTGGGGTCAAGAATATTAAGGTTTTCGGTGACACCGGTTTAATCATCAATCAGATTTCGCAAAGGTGGAAGTTACGTACTGAAGCCTTGACACCCTACCAAGCATATTTGATAGAATTATCTAAGCGTTTTCATAACATCTCTTTCACTTACCTTCCAAAGGATGATAACCAATCCGCGGATGCACTAGCTAAGTAGGCATCCATGATCAATATCCCTACCGACATTCATTCATTGCCCGTTCACATTGAGCGATGGAGTCGCCCTACACACGTCCGCACATTAGAAGTGTCTAATACTTACCATACCGAGTTCGTATCATGACATTTGTCAATATCTAGATAAACAAGAGTATCCCTTGGACTCCACACATAGAGCCTAATGAACCATCGGGATGTTAGATGCCCAATTCTTTATCAATTAAGGGCAAGCTGTACAAGAAAATCGGTTTTGGGATTAGCTTACTTTGTGGTAACCACCATGAAGCAAAACGCTTCATGGATGAGATTCATGGTGGGGAGTGTGGACCTTATATGGGTAAGATGCTGGTCTAAAAGGTTCGGAGATTTCGCTATTACTGGTCGACCATGGCGGCGATTGCCATGATTTTGTTAGAAGGTCCTATAAATGTCCGGTGTATGCAAATTTACAACACCAACCACCATTATTTCTCACAACCATAGCTTCCCCTTTGCAATTCTCGGTTTGGTAAATAAACATTATTGGTAAGGTGACCTCTAAGGGAACAATTGGTCATGAATTCGTGCTAGTAGCAATTGACTACTTCACGTCAAAACATGTAGCCAAATTCATTACCCGAAATATCATTTGTCGTTATGGGGTGCCCTACGAGCTAATTAGTGATCATGGTAGTCATTTTAAGAAGAAGGTAGCAGATTTGCTGGACAAATACAAGATCTAACATCATAAATCATCCCCCTATTGCCCTCGGACCAACGAAGCAATTGAAGCCGTTAATAAAAATATTTGTAAATTAGTGGAGAAGATAGCGAGTTACTTATAAGGATTGGCCGACAAGCTGCCTTTCGCTTTAAAAAACTACGCTAAGGTACCTCGAGTTCTTGTCAAACTATTTTTAGACCCAAAGTTCCGAAAAATGATTCTAAGTCGCCCTAAATTATGGTGTAAACTATATTGGTGGCCCAAATCCGGCCCGGAGGGTTAACGAAGGTGTAAAATTTCTATAATACCCATCTTCTTCTTCCTCTCCTCTCGTTACCCCACTCAAAATCGAAAACCCTCAACGCCCTCATCCTCCTATCTCTCCTCTTCGTCATCACCTTACCTAGAAACCTTAAGCCACTATAATTCTTTTCCCACTCGGCTTCCATTGCTACCCGAAGAAACCCGAGCCTTCACACCTTTGTCCAGTTCTCTCTATACTCTTTCCACATGCCGAAACCCGAAACAAAAGCATCTATCTCTCTCTCAAATCTCTATCCATAATCGAATATTAGGGCATTTAATTCAGGATCCGGGCAACACAAGAAGGCAACGACTATGAGCTATAAACGGGTGAGCAAGCATAACCAAGCAAGGGGGTGGACGGCGATAGGTGAATTGATATGTTGATTGAAGCGATATTTTGGTCGTTAATTGGATTTGTCTGGTCCGGTAGAGATAGGGGTATTATAGATTTCCTTCATTTTAGGTGCTTTCCAATGGTGGAGCTCTTTGAGGCCATTACCATGGGAGATTGAGAGAGAGAGACTTTGAGAGGGGAAGTGGATGAAGTTGAGGGTAAATTTGGGCTTTTAACTCTAATTTTTAAAAATCCCGCCTAAACTCTCGATTTTCTAACGTTATTAGCCGGATTTGGGCCACCAATATATTTTACACCGTAATTTAGGGGACTTACAATCATTTTTCAGAACTTTGGGTCTAAAAATAGTTTGACAAGAACTCGAGGTACCTCAGCGTAGTTTTACGCTTTCGCTTTATAGGGTTATCAAAATTCTGTTATGCCTCTATGGGAGCAATGCGTTACTCCCTAGTTTATAGCATGGAAGCAGTCCTTCCAATCGAGATTGCCATTTCCTCGTTAAGGATAATTGATGAAAGCCAAATTCTAGAAGTAGAATAGGCTAAAGCGCGCTATGAAGAGTTAGTGTTATTGGATGAGAGGCGCCTTAACGCCTTGCACAATGTCCATGTTTACGAGATGCGTATATCAAGGGTATTTAATAAGAAAGTTAAGCCTCAAAATTTGCAAATTGGAGATTTAGTTCTTGAGGAGATACGAGCGCCAATTCAAGACCCACAAGGGAAATTTAAGCCCAATTGGTAAGGCCCATTTGTACTTAATCGGATCTTACCTAGCGAAGCGGTGAAATTAACTAATTTAGATGGGGAAGAGATTTTCCAAGTACACGAACATAGATCAACTGAAGAAGTATTATATCTAGCACAACCCTAAACAACGAGGCCAAGCCCGGCCCAACCAGGCAAGGTTATGGTACGCGCCGGCCACCACGGGGATAACGGTGGGTTGGTCGGGCCGAGTTCTTTCTTTTGACTCTGTAATTTTCTTTTAACTATTTGATTAGATGGTTCCCGTATTTACTTCTCCGACGGTCCAATTAGGAGGTCCGTTCGTATCTTTTATTTATTTTTGAGGGCGATCCAATTAGGCGGTCCGTTGGTATCTTTTATTTATTTTAAGGGTGGTCCAATTAGGTGCTCCAATTTATTTATTTATTTTACCTCTAAGGGAGCGATAAAATATAAAAGTATAGCATAAATACTTACTTTTATTTAATAATAGGTAAGCCTACTACTTACCCGAATACATAGCTAATAAAAGGGAAATCATTGCAAGCACACTACTTGTAAAATACCAATAACTTAAGCTGTAAAGAGGCAAAACTAAACCTCCTTTTCTTTTATTCTATCATAAGTTCTATTCTAAAAAGATCTAAGTCGTAGTCTATCTTTGCTTTCTTTCCTTTAGGATCGGTAGACTCAACTTCTTCATCTCGGGTGCGTTCCTTTATTCTTCAATTCTGTGGGCCCTCCTTTGTTCAGCTTCTTTGGCTTTAGTTCTCTTCAATGAACGCATTTAGCCACCCGAGGGTTTATTTTGTGAATTTGGAGAGGGGCAGCAGTAGGGATAGCTTCCTCGGGGTCTATCTCTCTGGTTGGGGATCTAATTCTATCCACTCTAGATAACGAGGAGAAACGAAGTGTTGGGTGTGCCTAGAGGTGTCAACAACTTTGTCAAGTTCATCCAGTATTCGGGCCACGACTTTGTCCGATTCATGACTACCAAACCCTTTGAACAATTCAAAGGTAGCACGCCAAATGTAGTCCAACAAAGGAATCATTTGTTATCTTCCCATCTCGCCACAACAAACGGTCGGGAAGTAGTAGGTATTGTTCTCTACAGCCAGCAGACATATAAAAGGGTGCTCGCGAGGTATGCGCTTTGAACTGGGACATATTCCAATACACAATGTACCAAACTACACTGTGATTCTTAAGGTATTCCTTCTACCAAGAAGTCGGGTGATTAGCTACCATCACTTATCGTTTTCGTTGGCAGAAGTGAATCGCCGTACGCATCGACTTTTGGAGGAGCCTGAATCACATTTAGATGCTTCATCAACCAGATCTGCACATCATTTATGCAAAATTAAAATTAGTGTCTTGCATAGTGAAGATCTAATCTTTTAGGCCCAACAGGAGAAAAATAATTTAAAAAGGGGAAACGAAAATTGAAAAGGAGCGAAATTTAGAGTCTTTCAACGTGAACGGGAGGCGTTTTCAACCTGCGTGGCACGGGACAACCATCATGTGGCCGGCGCCGCCGAACGGTCCATGCTCTTTGGTCTCATCTGTCATCATGTGCTTACCTGTAACAACAAGCGGCTCCAGGAGATGTCTTCTCGGGAATTGGCTTCAACCCGGTCTAAGCCTATGATTGTCTCAACAACTACTAAGGGAGTTAGAGAACAATAATTCTCTAATTGTTCAACTAAACTCAATAGTTCAGCTGGCGCCAAGTCCCCGTCACCTCCTACTAGCAGGAATCCACCTATCGGATAGGTGATGATGGCTTGTAGCCTCTGGAAAATGATTACTTTAGTGAAGGCATACATGTTTCAATAGTGTTTCATTAGGTTGGTCATATTTACTCAATTCCCAATTAGAATCCACCCTAGATTCTTATTGCTTAGTTTCAACTAGTATTTCTAAGTCTCGTGGGGATTTTTCAATGATTTGGGTATGACTAGTTTTGTTTGCCTATAACTGCCTAGTATAGCATCGAATTCTTCGAGCGAGGGGCACGGTTCCTTAGCCCCAAACCTAAAGATATGATTGTGAGGATCCCAAAAGGCCACAGCAGCCCTTAAGAAGGTCTAATAAACCTTCTCCTCGCAAATGCTTGAATAGGACATTACTGCACTGTAGTTTGATTACTTATATCTGTCCTTTTACTCATCTCATGCATCCATCGTGTTAGCTCAATCATGAAATTCATATATTTTGGACAAAAGTAGAGTATATAGTATGCTCGTAGTTTGGTTCAAACAAGGGTTTTTAGTTAGGCTATTTTTTTTTCGAGTACCAGCTTGGATGCTATCTATACTTGGTTTTCCGGAGTTATTAGAGTCCTACCGCAACTCGATCACTGCACGATCGACAACACCCTGCAGTGCACGGGTGGTGGGTGTCGGCTATAGCCCCGGTCAGGCCCATTCTGCAGTTTTGAATGGCCCGAGCACTCCTTGGACCTTATTATTTTCCTACCCCAGTCCGTTGCTCGCACACTTGTTTTTGGACCATGCACTTGTGATTGTCTTTTTTTATTTTATTATTTTCTTTTGGGGGAATGGGGGCTAGTGCAATTTTTTTTTGATTTGTCATTGCAAATTTCCTTAAGTCCTTTTTGCATCATATTAAATAAAAGAACACATTTCTTAGACTTGAGTCTTGCATTTCATCCCATTGCATAAGAGTCCTCATTACAAAGACTGTTTTTGGACCATGCACTTGTGATTGTCTTTTTTTTATTTTATTATTTTCTTTTGGGGGAATGGGGGCTAGTGCAATTTTTTTTTTATTTGTCATTGTAAATTTCCTTAAGTCCTTTTTGCATCATATTAAATAAAAGAACACATTTCTTAGACTTGAGTCTTGCATTTCATCCCATTGCATAAGAGTCCTCATTACAAAGCAAATACTAAATAAACAAACACCCTACAAGGGACTTCCTAATCATCATCAATGGAAGCGAGTAAGGAATCTTTTAAACACCGCCATTAGAATCGTCATCAAAGATGTAATTCCCGAAGTCCTCTAAGACGGATGTTGAGAACTTACAACCTTCACCACCTTAATAAGAGCTACCTCCGCAGTCCCATGATTGCGAAGCTTCATGGATTGGCCTGCTGTATGAAGAAGGAGGGAAATAAAGAGGATTTATGTGACGGTCGAAAGCCTACAAGGGCAAGATGTTTAAGCTCTCCTTAGAAAAGCTAGGTCCCGCACTGAAGCACTAGGCCCGAAAGTTCTAGGTCCCGCCTCGAAAGCACTCCTATGATGCGCACGTCATGAAGAACGTCATGAACAACCTTGTCTAACAGTACTACTAGAAGGTCCTTGTTGGCCGGATGGGTGTGTTTGTGCCCGGGTACACTAGGAAGACTACCGGAGGGAGGTGCTCTAGATCGGTGCCTCTACAAGAATGATTGGGTAATTAGCACTCACTAAAAGCTCAATAAAATTAGCACTCTACTAATTAAGGACTTACCCGGAAAGTAAGGAAGGATCGCCCAATAAGGATGTTTTGGATTCCCGAAAAGCGATTAAAGATTAATAGACATAGTCCAGGATTGTTCTCGGTCATTATATGAAAATCAATACTATTCTATTAGCCAAATATACTTTTAGCATACAACTAGAAGTGAAGAGCATGAATTCTTACCCCGCCCCAATTTCTAGGGAAAGAATGCCCAACACATTCTTCCTTCAGATTTCGGGAATTCTTAAGTAACGAAGATATTCCCGGGAAGAGTAACATCCACATCAAGGCTTAGGATATGGATGTCCGCCGGTGTGAGCTGCCGAAAGATGAAGTTAATTTCCACGTAAGAAATTCAGCTATGATAAGGAAAAAGTTGAGAACTCACCGGTTGGGTCATGATCCGTGCCACATGGTTGGCATAGGATGTGTTCAAGTTTAGAAATGAGGTAAAAGGATACCCCAAAATAGCGGTTGCTTGCTCATTTTAGATGAAGAGAGCGAAAATAGAACATGGTCGGAGGTTAATCGGAACAAACGGAGGCCATGTGTTGACCCGAATTTGAGGAAATCATTTAGCCAAGCTTCGATTAAAGAACGATCGAAGTTTCGAGCATCAAAATATACCAAGCTTCATGCTCGATCAAGCAAAGCTTCGGATCCTCTTACCGGACTTTAGAACTCATGCATCCCGATCAAGTCCGGATCCCATTTTAGAGTTCGAGTTGGATTACCACCAATTCTAAACATCACACAATACCTAATATCAAAAATCGAGGTAAGAACTCTTTACAGTCTACTTTGATCCTTCGTCTTTTTTAGACTCGGTCAAAGTAGGGGGCTAACTGTAGACACCTATAAAGTGTCCTCTCTTATCTCTTTAATTTTGTATTTTATTCTGCTGGCCCGATGATCAAATCCGGAGTCCTGTTTGAACATTTGGATCTCAAGCCGTGATTCGATTTGTGCGACATAAGCCGATAAACCACGACAAACCCCCACCACCAAATAAACGACCTTTTGCCTTGGGTCGGTCCACAAATCCCCCTTTCTTTCAGAGCGATCCAAGAACCGGGCCAAGCCTTAAAAGACGATGGAGTCCAGAGCCGTATACCGGGAAATTCAAAGTTCGAATACTACATTTTACTTTTGTCCAATAAGACAAGCAGTGAAGACTCGAAGATGGTGTTAAAATGTTGCATTTAATGATCACGAGCATCAAAGTGTTACATTTAAACTCTACAAAACAGTCCATATGAGACTACGAGCTTTTCCCTTCAAAACGACGTCGTGGCCGGTGCTTGCAACCCCGAAGTTTTAAGTGAAACACTGCGTTTTGGCTTGGAGAATTATTTGGAAACACGGTAGGGCACGAAACCCTAGGAGACCCCGGGTGGCCGACACCGCGAGCCGGGTTTTATTCGGTTTTATCCTCTCTATCAAGTTCAATCTCTTAATTTATTAGCCCAGTTTTGTTTCTACTATTTTGGACTGCAGATCGCATGCAAACCCTATGTCATTTGTGACCTTGGTCTCTCCCTATAAATAGAGAGCCTTGGCTCTCATTCCCATATGGCTTTCTCCTATGCGTAATGCTGCAGAAAGCTAACCGGAGCACTCATAACTAAATGTTACTCTGCCGAAATTACTATAAACCATTCATCTTTTCGCTACTTACAGTAGTTAAATCCGTGCAATGAGCTAAAGAATATTAAGTTATTCTAATCTCTGGGAACTTATTCAACTGATCTTTCTTATTCTCTACATACATAGTTCATAAAAACAAGCCCTTTTCTTTGATTTGTCACCGCGCATCGGGAGATCCAGCGTAGAGATCCAGATTAGCAAGGTGGGACAACCTGATGGCAATCGTTCGGCCTTCAAACCGTTTATTTTATTTTTATGCTTCATTTATCGTTTTACGTGTTATGGATTAAAGAGATGTAATCATTTTTTAAATTCCTCCCGCCTTGATGTAATTTTTTGGTTTTTCGCTTTTCTTTTCTTTTTTGCTTTCTTTATCGCTTTCTTGATTCGTTTTCCTTTGGTTCTGTTTGGCTGCTTGTTGTTTATTGTTTTAGCATGTTGTATGTTTATGTGTAGCATGTTATTTTAATATACTACTCAAACTAGTAATGGCCGTCTTTGAACGGGAGGAATGGAAGGGTTTTTGCCAACATTTCGTACCCTCAACCCCGGATCCGATTCTCGGTTCAAAGACCGATGGAGTCAATTTTTATTTTTTCCATACACATTTCATTATTCCCGGATCGGTGTTTTCACACTGGTGTGTCCCCGAAGCCTCACGACGAAACCCTAGTTTGTAATTTTATTTGTGCCTTAATTAGGAAATAATATCCGAGGAATTCTGAAAATAATTTATAAAATTAAAATAATTAATAAAACAACAATCAATTCAACCTAATTTAACTTGTTAGTTTGACTTAATAAAATTCGGGACTCTTAGAATAAGGTTCAACCCACTTTCTAATATCCTTCTTCAAAACCATAAATCATTGTTTCCATTTTCAAAAACCATTATGCTAAAAGAGGCACGTGGGGAAGCCCAGCCCGGTCCCGGTTTAGGGTCCGCAGCCGTTGGTTCCTACAACAAGTCTCCGAAAAATACACCTTTAATTCTCATATATAACTCTTCAAAAATTATCCCCAAGAAAATTTCCACTACCTTTATGCCTTCAATTCTCAAAGTTGAACTCCATCATAGAATTGACTCACTTGGATGCACGACATGAGCGAGGTTGAATGAGTAGGGTTATCCCATTATGGACAATACCATATTTAGCATTCGGAAGGTAAAGATCTATTGGACTTTACTAAGGGTTGTACTTGGCCTTTTGGGATCCAGAATATCATGTATTCAGGTTTGGGAATAATGAAATGTGTCCCCTTTCAAATGAATTTAATACCATTATGGGCATTCCTCGTTGGACCAAAGCTGTGGTTCCGACACCTTATAATAAGATGTTTAAGACTTATAAATGTCTCCTAAGACTGAATAATAGGAATATGAGTTGGATTCTAATTAAGGACGAAATGCATCCGATGAACTCGAATGCGCACTTCCGTCCGATGCACTCGTTAGGACTGACACATATTCAAAAGCGTCGGGCCATTATTACTTTCCTAATAGGTGGCTTCCTATTAGTGGGAGGCCATAGGGATATGGCGCCTGTTGTGCTATTGGACTTCATCGAGCAGTTGGAGGATCATCGCTCCCTTACTCCATTGATCATCGTAGAGACTATCGTAGTGTTGGACCAGGTTAAAGAAAATCCAAACGAGGACTTCGGACACAACCCCTGTTATTGCAAGTAAGTAGTAAAAATATACGGGAATCAGCCGGTGGGGCTAGAAGGGCGGTGTTGGCCAACGGATCGCGATGCAGGGCCAGCAAGGTTAAAAAGCCCTCGGCTTTTCCTAAGACTCGCTTTTCCTCTTTTTCTCCATTTTTTTTATTTTGCTGTCTGTTAGGCTATAAATTAGGATGAATCTATAAGAAAACCAACACATGAATCAATTTACGTTGTGTCAATCAATATGAAACAAAATGCATAATGACCGACATTCATGGTGGGGAATGTGGACCTCATATGAATCGAAGAATGTTAGTTAAGAAAATTCAGAGGTTAGGGTATTATTGGTCAACCATGGTAGCGGATTGTCATGAGTTTGTTAAAAGATGTCACAAGTGTCAAGTGTATGCTAACTTGCAACACCAACCACCTTCCGTGTTTAACGAGCACTTGTATCACTCTCGCATTCTGAATTTGGGGCATTAACTTTTATCGATAATGTGACCCTTAAAGGAACAAGAAGTCACGAATTTGTATTACTAGCAATTGACTACTTTACCAAGTGGGTAAAAGCATCCTCCTATGGTATCCAAACATTAAAACATGTGACAAAAGTCATCACTCATAACATCATCTCGCTAATATTGGGTACCACATGAATTGATTAGTGACAATGGTAGTCATTGCAAGAAAGAAGTAGCAAATTTAATAGACAAGTACAAAATAAGACATCATAGGTCTTCTCCCTATCGCCCTCGGACCAACGGAGTAGTCGAGGTTGCTAACAAGAATATCTAAAAGATATTTGAGAAAATGGCTATTAGTTACAAGGACTCATTCGATCAATTGCTTTTCGCTCTATGGGGCTAGTGAACCTCCATTAAAACCTCAACGAGAGCAAAAGCTTACTCCGTAGTATATGGTATGGAAGCGAGTCGTTCCAATAGAAATAGTCATCACTTCGTTGCGAATCATTGCATAAAGTCAAATTCTTGAAGCGGAATGAGCTAAAGAGTGCTAAGAGGAGTTAGTATTACTAAACGAAAGGCATTTGCATGATCCGCATAATGTCTAAATATACCTGGTTTGTATATAAAGGGCATTTAGCAAAAATGTTAAGCCTCAAAATTTACAAATTTGAGATTTGGTCCTTAAAGATATTAGAGCGCCAATCCAAGACCACGGGGAAAACTCGACCTAATTGGCGGGGCCCATTCATACTTGGTCAAATACTCCTAGGAGGAGCGAGTTAAGCTAATGAATTAGGATGAAGACTAAATTTTTCAATACACTAACTTGGAAAGAAATACTATGTTTAGAATAATACTAAACAATTCCCGTAATTTGTCGAGCCCAGTCTAACCAGGTCACGACCCGGCCGGCGTCGATCACCATTCAGCCAATGGAGGGATGGTCGGGCCAAGAAATCCCTCCGGTTCATTTTATCTTTTGACATTTAAATTTTATTCATTGGATGGTCCAATTTTTAATTAATTCCTCTAAGTGGTTTATTTTATTTTTTGACATTTAATTGTTATTTTTAGGGCAGTCCAATTAGACGATCTATTTATTAATTAATTCCTCTAAGTGAGCGGTTAAATGAATGAAGCATAAAAGTGAACATGAAACTCACTTTTCACTTTATTACTATTAATAAAAGGTAACAAGTACTACTCACCCAAATACATAGGTAAATAAAAGGGAAATAACAAGCATACTACTTAGAAAAAGTAATTTTTCTAAAAATTCAAAACTAAAAGTTCCCTAAATTTTATTCTTTCCTAATCATAGCCCTAGTCGATTTTCACTTTTTCTTTTTGCACAACTAGACTAGAGCTGCATCCTCCTGAGTTCAATTCTTTAGCTCGTCGATCCTGCGAGCCCTTCTATCTCCAGACTTCTTGAGCTTTAGCTTCTCTCCTACGAGCTCGTTCGTCAATCTGCAGGACAACTTCGCGAATTTGAAGGGGTGCTCTAACAGGAATATCTCCTCTTGGGTCACGTTCTCGAGTCCTCAATGCCTTGCGTCATTTAAGGTTGGTTTCTTCTATCCATTCCGGATAAAATCCGAGAGATCGTGGTACACCGCTTGTGTGCGGGTTTTAGCAATCTCGACAGGTTGGTCCAATAATCCGCTCATGTAGGTACCCGCCTTGCGCTACCGAAGCTTTCAAAAATAATAAAAGAGATAGGCGCGATGCGATCTAGATAAGGGATCTGCTTGGACTCACTCCATTTGCCGCATTACATAGTTAGGAAAGTAGTACGTACTAGTTTTAAGACCTAACAAACGTACAAACAGATGCCTTTGGATGTGTGTCCTAAATTGGGACTCCCTTTAATGCTTAATATGCCACTCAACAGGATGCCCAGCTCTAAAGCGGGTTGTCCACCAAGAACCTGCATGATCACTCACCACACCGAGCCATAACGAATTGTATACCAAGGTATTGGTCCGCTTTTTCTGGTCCCCACACCAATTTATAGTAATCCACCAACCAAATCTACATCCTATAGATATTAACATTAATAATGTCCCGCATAACCGACGATTGCCGTTAATTTGTGAAGAACTATGCTGGTAACATACGAATGGCTCAGTCGGCTCTTGGTGTGGAGTTCGGTGGATATTCTTAGTTTTCTAAGTATTGGTAGATGTTATGGTACCAACTGGTTTGGTTAGTACTAGACACTTCTAGTGCGTATATGTACGCGAGTTGACTTTGTCGTTCTATATGAATAGGCATTGAATGAATGCCACTAGGGATATTGCTCACGAGATGCTAACTTGGCTAGGGCATCTGCGAACCGGTTGTCGGCCCTAGGAAGGTATGTGTACGATATACTATTGAAATATTTTGCTAATTCTATTAAATGCGCTTGGTAGGGTGCCAAGGCTTCATTACGTACCTTCCACTTCTATGAAATTTGATTGATGATCAGACTGGAGTCACCAAAGACCCTAATATTATTAGCTCCTATTTCAATGGCGGCTTGAAGTCCTGTAATACATGCCTCATACTCCGTAACGTGTTAGTAACTTTGAGATCTAATTTGACTGAAATAGGAGTATGTACTCCCTCCGATGAGACTAAAAGGATCCCTACTTTGAAGGCCTTTTGACTAAAAGCGTCATCAAAGTACATGGTCCACATGTTGACTTCTACTTGTTAAATGTTCTCATCTGAAAATTCAAGATGTTCGGGTTGTAATTAGGTTATTAGTAAATCATCTAGGAACTATAATACTAACCTTCCCTTGATTGCCTTTTGACGGACATAGTTGAGTTCAAACTCCTATAACATGATTGTTCATCTTGTTATTTTGCTACTAATGATTGGTTGTTGAAGAATGTATTTGATGGGATCCATTGGCACTAGTACATGCATTGTGTGGGCCAGTATGTAGTGTCTAAGCTTCTTGGTGGCCCGGATAGAGGCCAATGATGTTTTCTCTAAAGGTGTATATCGAGTCTCATAATTGAATAATTTCTTTCATAGTTAATACATCGTATGTTCCTCCGTTCCATCCCATTGAGCTAACTTAGCTCCTGTTGTGATTTTTGTTGTAGTAAGGTATAATTGAAATAGCTTCCCTGGTTGGGCCAAAATCAACACCGGCGGGTTGGCCAAATACTTCTTAACCTTCTCGAATGCTTTTTGACACTCTTAATCCCAAATAGGCATGACCCCTTTTTCAACCTTCTTGAAGATGGTTCACATACCATAGTCGGTTTTGATATAAAACGACTAATGTACTGTAAACGTCCCAGAAAACCCTGCATCTCCTTCTCTATCTTCGACGGTGGAATCTCTTGGATGGCTTTGATCTTAAATGGATCAACTTCAATTCCTCTAAGACTAACCACATAGCCTAACGGTTTTCCTGAGGTTACCCCAAAGGCACATTTTCGTGGGTTAAGGAGCATGTTATATTTTCATAGTCTTTCGAAGAATTTTCTAAGGCGAGGCGGGTGCCCTGCCCTATCCTTGGACATGATGATCATGTCATCCACGTAAGCTTTGACTTATTTATGTATCATGCCGAGTAGCAACATCGTTGTCGTTCTTTGGTACGTGGCCCCAACGTTCTTGAGTCCAAAAGGCATCACAACATAACAACATGTCCATTATTGAGCAATGAAGGTCGTTTTCTCCATGGCTTCTTCAACCATCTTCACTTGATTGTAGCCGACATAATCATCTATGAATGAAAGTAAGGCTTGACCCGTTGTGTTATCCACTAAAATGTAAATGTGAGGCAACACAAAGTTATCCTGAGGGCTAGCCTTATTGAAATCCTTGAAGTCGACGCACATCCGAACCACGTCATCTTTCTTTGGGACTAGCACTAAGTTTGCTACCCACTAAGGGTAGTGGACCACATTAATGAAACTAGCTTCTAGTTGCTTCGAACTTCTTCTTTAATCTTCGAGTGCCCACTCGGGTTTCATTCTCTTATGTTTCGCTTAACTAGCTTAGCGTCTTCATAAAGTGGAATTTCATGTTCTGCTATACTTAGATCTATCCCCGACATGTCTTTGTAGGACCATGCAAAGCCATTTATGAATTCTATAAGGAGCGAAGTGAAATGCTTCTACTCTTCCGGATGTAGTGTTTTCCCAATTTTAACTTTTTAGGGTTGATCTATTGACCCTAAGTTAATTGCTATTGTTTCCTCTATTATTGGTGAGTGATTTTCATAATGTTCCATAGCTTTATAAATTCTTTATGGATTTCTTGTTCATCATTAAAGGCAAAACAGCTTAAGAATAGGAGGAGGCAAAGAGTATGCGAAAAAGATTCATCTTATTGAATAATGAAAGGAGTGCATCATAATCGAGAAAATGGAAATTGCGGAATTAGAAGATGAACTAACAAAATCAGAAATAAAAACAACTACCCTAGTGCTAGAGTCGAAATTGACTACCCTCCTAAAGTGACAGCGAACTCTTGGCCTTCCTCAAGCATCAATCCTAGTGATATGCTTGGACCATTCTATGCCGACGTCGGTCATGAACTTGGACAGATTGAACTGTGCGTGCGGCACAACTTGGGACAAGTACAGAAACCAAATTCGCCTCTAGGCTTTTCTCCCGTCAAAAAACAGACCGGAGATGTTGCTCTCAGCCATATTGGTCTAGTCTTATGTGGAATGTTCCTTCTCGAGGAGGTAGGGTGCCTCTTTTTCTAGCACGTGACAATCACTAAAGAATTATAAACCATGTACAATGATGCCCCTCTCTTTTATATAATAAGGCTTAGGAAAACCATAGTAAGGGAAGTAATCCTCTTTTTTTTAAGAAATTGCCCGTTTAGAGTACAAGGATAGGGATTGATAAAATGGATTGTGAGTGATGTAGCCCTCCTGGTTTATGTTTCTCACTTAGCTTTGGCTATTTCCTTAGCAATTGGATGATAGCCTAGTTCGAACTTGTTATTATTCGTGGGCTCAAGGGGGTGGAACGATTAGGTGGTATGCCCTCTTGCCTACACCTAAGCCAGGAAAATACCCCTTCTTTTATAGCATCGAATGGACACTAGAGTTGACGTAAGGATTGAAGTAAAGAGGTGCTTCATCCTTTTCAAAAACAGCAATAGTCTCGAATCCATAGACTTCCTCATCATCAGCGTCATGCTCAATATCATCAATAGACTCCTTAGAGGTGATGAAGGCACGAGAGGTTATCTCCGTTGACAAGTACTACATAACCTTTAATAATCATTTTGACTTTCCGGTGCAATATAGACGCCACTCCTTGATGGTCATATGACTAAGGGCATCCTACAAGAAGATTGAAAGTGGTTGGAATGTCTAGTGAAGGTTTGCTCGTGGAGAGTCTAAGTCACCCTAGAGGGGGTGAATAGGGTGATGAGAAAATTTATGCAAACTTAGAATCCTTTTGCTTGGAAGAAGCTAAACAGCTGATTCTAAGTCCAGATTGGCCTCAAGAAAGTATACACTCATAAATACGTGGAAACCCTCTCGGGCGGAAAACCACGGACAGTGCTAGTCCAAGCACCAAGTCAAATCAGCTCTTTTGAATCCTCAAAATACAACGGATCGACTCTACTAGAATTGCTCCCTTAGACAATTCCTTACAATGTTTTCCTAGACTCGAAGTTCCCTTATCCGATCTAGTACTTCCTAATTGCGATAACCTTTATAGCTAGGGACAATTAAGTCGAGCTAACCCTTACAGCTTAGTCAAGGGACCTTACTCATAAAGTAAGAGAAGTATGTAATTGATTACAAGACTTTAAAACTCAGAAAATATTAAGTATAGATTTGGAGTTGTAATTAGAAGATTGAGTGAGTGATGAACTAAGAGAATAGTTCTTGCAATAGGTTCAGTAATCTTCACGTCTTGTGAAGTGGCTTCGCTTATGGATGACCAAGCAAATTAGTCAGTTGTGTCTGGTTTCTAGACCGAAGTCTTCACTAGCTCTTGGAGGGGCCTTTCTAAGTCACTCAAAACGATCCGTTAGAGGGTAAACGTTGGGCAACGGCTATTTGCTCCAAAAGGTACTCCAATCTACCGGTGTTTTCTGAAAAGTAAGGCGGAAACCACCGTTAAGCCTAGCGTTGGATTTTTCCAGTTTTGAAAACAGACAGCCTAGACACGGTGTCCGAGTCCTGTCCAAAATTGGCTAAAACTGTCTGCTGGCATTTGACAACTAGAAGGCGGTTGCTTTTGAAATTCAAAAGATATATTAGCTTTGTTTGAATAACCTATAAAAGCAAACCACATTGGTTCTCAAAGTATAAAATACTTAGGCACGAGATAATAATTAAATTAGCGTAATTATATATGGTCTAGAAGAGTGGAATATTCCGAGTCTAATATCAAATAGCTTCAAACTTAGTTCGGAAGATATAGAGCACGAGTGATATCCGAGTCTCGAACAAAGATGAAAACTTAGATGTGAGTTTTTGTGAAGCTCGGAATGACTTACAATCAAAACTCAAAAGAGATAGAAGTTTATACCCGAGTCTTGCACAAAATATTTAGAGTTAAAATATGAGTCTTCAATCTTCCCTTTTTTATGAAAGGCATTCCATACTTAAGATAGAAACTTGTTAGAACAAATTAAGTTTTCAGTGCTAAAGATCCGTATCGAGTGTGTAGAATATAAAGAAATTCCGGATCAAAGCAAGATTATAAGCAAATATTAGAACCAACGCAGATTTCGAGTATATAAGATAAATACTAAAAGAAACTCGTAAATGATCGGAGCATAGAAAAATAAACATTCATTCATTAAAAAATATTTACAACACGAGAGAGGAAAGAAACTCCCCTATGCCAAACATCAAGTTTTTTATTTTTCTCCCCTAGCATTTAACCAAAAAGGAGGGAAGAAAAGTGGAAAGTAAATACACTTAATGTTGGACAAAAAAATTAAAAAACAAGAAAAAGAAATAGATTAAGACGGTGGTGCTGGTTGGTGGAGGAGGACGGACGAGCGAGTGCGCTTGCGCCGTAAGTGTGAGATGAAGTGGTAGGATGCAGAGGCGGTAGCACCGGGACATTAGGAGGTGGCTCGGACACTGGGTGGTCGAGTCGGGGCAATGTCATCCTTTGGCTCGTCTTCCCGGAAGTCTATAGGGGCTTCTAAGTTAGCTGGTTTGGACTGTCCAACGTCCCCATCATCTTCCGATCCACTCGGATCCGACGAGATCAGCTAAAGTTCGGGCTCGATAGCCCCCTTCTCTTTTGGTGGAGTGTCCTCTTCTTGTCTTTCTTCTTCCTCCTTGTTTTCCTCCTCAGGTTGTGCCTCAACCGAAGTTGGTCAACTGTAAACACGAGTTTCTCGACCAAGGTAGCAAATGCGCTAGCCGAGAGAGGAGGTTGAGACGAGGAGGGGCCAGCTGAAGTGGATAGTAGAGTGGGTTGAATCTGAGTCCGGGGAGGAGGAGAGGCGGGTTCCAACTCGGACGAGTGAACCCATTCACCGGGTTTAACCTCGTAGTATCCATACCCCGAAGTTCTTTTCGGCTAAGAACTATGGCCGACTCGAAACAACGGAGGGATCCGAGGGAAGAGGGATTTTAAATTGTTTGAAGATAAGAGAGAGAAGAGCTCCAAAAGGAAAAGGAGCGAATTTCTTTGATTGAGTAGGCACTTGTGCCATCCGCTCGATAATGAAAGGAAAGAGGTCTACATCGTAGCATGATATCAAACAAAACTTTGACAACCCCGGAGTTTGGCTTCTCTTTTCTCGAGTGGTGAGCAAAGAAAGTGTGCATCAAAATGTAACAAAGCAATCTGACCTCACTTTTCATCCGAGTCACAAAGAAATTTTTTTATGCTCAGGCACTTCTTTAGCAAACTTTTCGAAGAAATCATTGACAACTTCAAGAAAAACAATGTGATTGGGATTCAAAAAAGAGAAGAAACATTGAACAGTTTGTGAAGAAGAGGAAGGTTGATTTTGGCTATGGTACCTTGAACTGTGGAAGTGATGACACCTCTAGAAAGGATTTGTTGGCATAGAACTCAGCCACGAGTTATGGATAAATAAAATCACCGAAGCATAGATAGTTGTACACTCCAATTTCTTGAATGAACCTTAGCCAAGAGAAGGATGTGGTTTTGAAGAACTTGTCATCGAACATGAAATGTTGGACAACAAAAATTTTGAAGGGTTAGACGTACCCTCTTGAGCTGTTTTTCGAGGCCTTCTTTGTTGCAGACCCCATAAACTCGAAGTAGAATCGCGTTTAGGCATTTTGAGAGAGAAAAGATGAGAGGTTACTAGAGAAGTGAGCAAGAGAGAGAGAGAGATCACTTTGAGAGCAAGGGACGAGTAAGAGAAAATAGAGAATTTCGTGTAAGAGAGATAAGGAGCAAAGTAAAGAAATGAAGACAAATAGATGCTATTTATATAGAGAATAGAAATGTCCTTCAACCTTCTTTCTTAACGTTCAAATGGCATTCTCGGATAGACGTGACATGCAAGAGTCCAACGGCTACAATTCCAGCGTTTTTCTCTCCAATGGTTCGAATTCTTTGAGAGTGACATGTCGAGAGAGAAAGAGAATTAAAAAAAATCTTTTGAGATTCTCCATTCATCTAGAGATAATCTCAAACGTTTGGTGTTCATTTTGATCAAACACTCGATTCCGATTCAGATTCAGTATAGTTTCGAGCAACTCGGAAAGCAATTAACCAATAGCTCGGTCTCATTGCTAAGTCAACTAATCCATTTGTTAATCAAGAACAAATCACACAATTAAGCACATAAAACATATAATCATGCATTAGTCATGCCAATATCATTCCTAACACAAGAGAGATAGAAGTTTATACCTGAATCTTGCACAAATATTTAGACTTAAAATATGAGTCTTCATGTAGGACTTGGAAGTCAGTATTTTCACCACTGCCCGACATTAATCAAAAGGGTTACTATCCCTAGAACCGTTCTTATGGAATTGTCACGAGGCTCAAAGATGAACAGTTCTCTTAGACATTTGTTGGTCTCTAATACCTAAACTTTTGGTCTGTTCTCCATGGACAAAAGTTTACAACATATCCATTGCCCACTAAGCTTAAAGGGATAAACTTTTTGATGCAAGTTATAGTTAAATAAAGGGCATTGTTGTGTGCAATACCTTCTTTAGGTATGTCCTTCTTGTCAAATGTGATGGTTCCATCCCCATTATTGACCAATCCTACCACCTCCTTAGGCGTAGTTTCAGGAGAGGCCTCAATCTTACTAAGTGCATCAATTAAGGCATGCTTATGCTTTTAGGAGACAGATATAAGTCGCTAGATGAAAATGCCACCTTTGAGTTTCGAAGTCGTTTCGGGATTGGATCTTCTTCTTTAGCAATTTTTTTGTTTTGTTTTGGGACTTCTTAAGTTTGTTGTGGACCCATTGGTGTATTATGTCATCTAGATCTGGTAAGGAATCGAATTTTAGGAGTCTTTGGTTCTCCCCAAAAGTCATCTTCTTCTAAGGGTGGTGTGCCCCAAAAGTTATCATCACTTGTCATATTTAGTTTCATACACATCTTCTTCGTCACTTACCCACAATCCATGGACTTCGTGTCTAGGGAAGGTAAGCTAACAAGTGATTAGACTCACTAATGTCTTGAATGACAACGGATGGATCCCACTGACTTGGGATGGGTTCAAAAAAGATAGATAAGGTACCGCTGAATGGATTCTTGTTATTGAATGTCCAACATTGTTCCGTATCGTGTCCTCGTGTATGATGGTACTTATAGAATTTTCCTGTGTCCCAGCTTTTTTACTAGTTTACAATTTTGGATTTTGCTCTTATAGGTGCAACTCAATTTTTCCCTTAAATAACATACGGTCAAGGGCTTAAGCATAAGTAGTATGTACAGGAGTGTAGTCATTATACCTATTAGTATTGCCTTGATTATAGGTTTTCTTGTCATTGGATTAGTAATTACCTCTATATCCAAGTCACTACTTTTATGGTCGTGACAGACAACTTTTCTTCTATAATTATGCTTGTATCTCTAAGCGCTGTGAAGCTCATAAACAGTAGGAATTTGTGATGGTCGTTATAAGAAGGTCTGAAGGTTCTTCAAAATAATTATGACTTGGTATTTCTCGGAAGGTCGGTCCACCATATGGGAAGCCTTTACCCTCCATCCGGTGAGGATGTCAATGACGCTCTCTTTCTTCCCTTATTTGATTAACTCTAAGTCTAGAAAGGTGACAAGCAGATTAGTGTTATAAGAGTACTGGTGTAGGAACTCCTTGCATAAATCATTCCAATTAGTGACCTTGCACGGGTTAATCGCATTGTACCACTTCATTACATCATTGTCGAACGTCCATGAGAAGATGATGTGGTAAGTGTCTTTGGGTAAATTTTTAAGAGTCATTGCTCCTAAGAAGTTGTGAACATGATGATGGGGATTTTCAGAACCAAGAAACTTAATATCTAGCATAGTAAACTTGGGAGGCAATTTCCCTTTGGGGATTGAAGTGAATCCCTTGAGTTCAAAGTAGTAACTCTTGAATATGGAGGATTCCGTTTACATCTATTCTATCCGATCTATGTATGGATCGGACTTAGGCTTAGGCTTAGGGCTAGGTTTTAAAGTAGGCTCTGGATCAGATGGAGGATCTCCTGGGGGTGGATGAGCTTCTTCCTCACCTCCTTTGTTCTCCTGAAGAGTCTTTAGGATGACTTGCTAGAGTTTCGAGATATGGGCTTTATCGTTTTGTCTTGAGCCTTAATTTGGGCTTCTATCTTGGCTGAGGATTCATTGACCAAGCTGATGATAGGGGTTGGTCCTAGTTCTCCTTCCATTGAAGGAGAATTGTTTTGGGTACTCGTCCTACAACGGAAGATTGATTGGACCGATGTTGTATGCAACGATGTTGTATGCAACGATGTTGCTCGCACCGATATAGATCGAGGCGAAAAGCGAGGGAAGAGGTACAAAACTCTTTATTAAGGCGCTCTAACCTTTTTGGAGTTAGGATTGTGACAAAACCCAATGGCAGTAGGCTTCCTTATTCTATAGCCCAAAAGATAACTGCTTAGGACCATGCGTAAGAACGCTAACGTTTAGGAGGAAAGGACTCAAGTGGAAGACCCAAAGAAACTAAGAAAGAAAAGAGAATGCTTGTTATTTGGATGCACATAAGAAATACAAAGTAGTTGAAATGGAATGTAATTGGAGATGAATTTATTGTGGCGAAAGTACAAAGTGAAATGCAAATAAACTTACCTAATTGCGAGATGAATTTTGTTTTGGCTAAAATGCAAAATTGAAATGCAAATATGGGATCACCTAACTAGAGATGAATTTCGTTTTGGCTAAATGCAAAATGAAATGCAACGATGGACTCACCTAATTGGAAATGAATTTGGTTTTGGCTAAGATGCACAATGAAATGCAAATACGGACTCACCTCATTTGAGATAGATTTCTTTTTGGCTAATTGCGAAATAAAATGAAAATATGGACCCACATAATTGAAGATGAATTTATTTTTGGCGAAAATACAAAATAAAATGCAAATGTGGTCTCGCCTAATTTGAGATTAATTTATTGGCTAAAATACGAAATGAAATGCAAATATAGACTCACCTAATTGGAGATGAATTTATTTTTGGCTAAAGTGCATAATGAAATGCAAATACGAGACTCACCTAATTCGAGATAAATTTATTTTTGGTTACTTATAAAATGAAATGCAAATATGGACCCACCTAATTGGATATGAATTTATTTTTAGCTAAAATGCAAAATGTACTCCAAATATGGATTCGCCTTATTTGAGATGAATTTATTTTTGGCTAAATATAAAAAAAGAATACAAATATGGGATGAAAAAATGTTAAAAGTTAAAATCCAAAAAAACCTTAGCCGACTAAAAAGAGAGGAGGGTCCCCAACAAAACACTCCTGGACTAACGGGATGTGGCCGACGCCGCTAAGCCTGGCAGCCAATGGCTTCCAAAAACATAGACTACTAAAGAAATTTTTAGGATGATTCGAAATGCAATTAATGGACCAAACTAGAAAAAGGATGACAATTTTTGCCTTTTGGCTAAGAATACACACATTGGACCGACTAGAGGAAATTAATTAGTGTATTTTGTACACACTCATGCAAGGGTTATTTAGCACTCTTAACCTAACCTAAACGCTCACAAGTAGAAGTAAGATTAAATACTAAAACAATCACATTCATCTATGCATGCAAATGAAGAGTAAAGGGACCACCTAAACAACAAAGGGTATATGGTCACAAAAGGGATAGATATAGGTAGGATACATGGTGTCTCATAGTCCGAACATTTAGTCCTCCACGGGGTGCACGATAGGAAAATCATGAATCCTTAGTGCCTCTTTGTAAACCAAAAGAGCATGCTATGATGGAAGAGATACCACCTCCCTAACAATCAAGCGTAATTGGGCCCGTCTAGGTTAGCAATTTGAACGTCTTCCATAAGATGTTCTTAGAAGTTAAGCGTAAAGGTCGAATTTAAAAATAACTATGTTCGAGGTGGCCTGAATGCAAGATGCCTAACGCAAAACACATTAAGAAAATTCACAACTCAATCTTTCAAGTCTCACCCTCTTAATAAGTTACACTATCCCCAACGGAGTCACCACTATAGGAACAAACGGCCTGGCTTGTCCGCCTCACTCGGAGGGGGCCGAAAAGGGCCAAAGTTTCCCCATGAATGCGGGGTCTCTTTTCTAAAGATTCTTTTTGAAGACATTTTGTGCATTAAAGGAAGATATTAACCCTCCTTGACTACATTATCCATTATTGCTCCATCCTTACCTAGCACACATAGGGATAACACTAAGTCTACCTTTGGAGTTGATGCTAGTTTAGATGTTGAGGATAGATTATATCATGAGTTAGAAGAAGCTTTAGTTAAGGTGTTTGATCAGGAGACTCCCTTAGCGGAGTCATGTGAGGTGGTTGCGGTCGAGGCATTGCCTATTAGTCTTGATGTAGATTATCATCCGTCCCCGGCCAATTTTCACCGATCCCTACTTCCCTATTTTTTCACCACCTTCTCCTTCCCCCAAGTGCCATTTTTTAAGTCCATTAACTATTATATGATTTGTGATTTTGATTTGGATATGGGCCATGTGGATTACTCATTTAGCTTGCTCGAAAGGGATGTGGTTGATAATACTCGTGTCCCGAGTTACCTTTGGAGGTTTTAAGCCCTCCCTTGACCCTCTTTTGATTTTTCTAAGGCATCCGATAAATTTAAGAGGGCATTAAATGTCATTGAATATCATTGTATATTTTTTTTAGTTGTGGATATTTAAGATTGTGTTTTTGTGTGATGATCATTTTGAGGATTAATTTTGGATGTTGTTGAGCCATGATAGCCATGATCACCCACATGTATATATTCATGTTTTGTTTTCGCTTTTGTTTTTGGTGGTAGTGTTTCTATACATAATTGCATCTCTTTTATTGGTGTGGTTGCTCCTTGGCTCCTAATGAAGACATTGTGACATCTAGGTGTGGGGGAGGAGAAGCCATACTTCAATATTTTGAAAAATAGAAAAAGAGGAACATTTTTTAAAATAACAAAAAGATTTTTGATTTTTAAAAATTATTTTTGGGGAGTTCGTGACATTTTTATTAACTTTGACCCCTTGTTACTTGATTATTAGTTTGTATAGATGTATGATGTACCTAATACACTTTGATCCAAAATGTGTCATTCTATATCTCATTTGAATCCCGACATTCAATTTTTGAGCTAATTTGATTTTGGTACGTAAACCCGTGAGAATTTAAGCCTTAATGACTAATTCATCAATTTTAGTCTCATATTTCATTTCATGTGTGACTCTTCCTTGGTGTATTTCCTCTAGAACTTATTTGGCATATGTATTATGTAATATACTAGACTCATTCATTTGTTTTAAAGCTACATGAGGCAAAAAGTCATCCTACTATATATACCCTTTTTCCTATTCCTTTGAACTTTAACCTATCCTTTGTTACACCTACATCCACTTTACCTTTGGCGTATATACATTCCCTATGCTGAAGTCAAGTCCAATGGAGCAACACTTCTTGAGTTTGGCAATTTTAAATGGTATGGAGATGGTGTGTTATTTGGTTTAACAATTTGAATTGAGTCTCTTATTAGACCTTTTGGAATTGAGTTATGTTCATGATTCCTTTGCCAATAGTATTTATCTAGAATTTATATATATATATATATATATATATATATATATATATATATATATATATATATATATATATATTAAGTGATTGGCATGAGAAGAATTCAAAAAAAGTAATGATTATTCCTTAGGTTTTCTCAGGTTTGTTTGTGCAAAAAAGGTTAATTAGGAGAGAAGTTTTAAATTATATTTGGAAGTGTTTTTTTCTCCTTAGTCATTACACCTTGGTTATTTAGCTCCACATTTCCTAAACGTATTCCATTTCTTACCCATAGACGTTAGCCCCGTTATAAACTTTGAATGTCCTCTTGATTGCATTTTGCACGTTAGCCTACATAGTGGTGGAGAATTGAGAGTTTGACTAAGCCTAAGGTAGGGTGCACTATTGAAATTAGTTTTTAGTGAACCATTATATTTTCTAAACACATGAGTGTGAGTGTCCCACTTTATCCAAAAGGGAGGTTATACCAGTCTAACTTGCTCATCATTTATTGTCCGGGGTGGAAAATTTTGTATGTGAATGTCATTAATGGAGGATCAAGTGTCTTGATGTGTGCATTGTCTTTATATACATGTTGATATCCAAAATATGAGGGTCATATGGTTGATTAGAATGTGTATAATTCCTTCCCACTTTGTATATATGTTTGTGAAAATTTTCGGAAAACCAAAAAGATTTTCTACTTCTCTTTCTCTTTTCTTTTTCTCTTTTGAATATCGTGTGGGTATATATTTCTATTATTTATTTTGATGGCCCAATGATAAAATCCCAGTCTTGTTTGCGCACTCCGATCATAGTCGGAGTTTGACAGCATGTCGGAAGCCAATAAACCACAAAAAACCCTTTAGCACCACAAAAATAAGCTTTCTTGCTTGAGCATGCCCACAAACCATTTCATTTCGATCGAACCATGTCCAGTTAGGGCTCTCAACTAGGAAACCCAAACCAAGTGCCGAGTTTTCAGTGCTTAAATTGCCAAGATGATGCATTTTGTCCTAAGCAACCAGCCAGGGCACGGAACTCGAGGCAATTGTACGACACCATTTTGAGATCGGCACTGCATTTCTTGCCTTCCATCATGGGATTCTGCGGTCCAGAAGGATTTTGTCCGTGTAACAACCCGTCCCTAAGAAAATAATTAACTTTAAATATATTAAAAATTAGCATGAGCGCGTGCATTTCAATTTTCAAATATTTTCGTATTACACATGTGTATACACATATGTGTATATATGTATATATATATATATATATATATATATATATATATATATATATATATATATATATATATATATATATATATATATATATATAGGGAGGGTTCATATGAGAACCCCTCTTCTTATGAGAACTTATCATCTCAACTTTTTAAATTTAATCTAAGGGTCAAACATTAAAATTATTCACACTTTAATTTAGGCAAAAATAAAAAAATTTTCATTCCTCCTTCCTCTCGACCTCACTCGCTCTCTAGGTTCATCTCCTTCCTCTAACCTCTCGCCATCTCTCTACCTTCTCTACCTTCAAAAATCGCCGGCCATCACCTCGCCGGCCACCTCGCTCGTCACCGCAGCAGCGGAACCCAATCGTCGGCCACACTCGCCTCTTGCTCGCTCGCTCGCTGCCTCCGCAACCTTCTCGCTCGCTGCCCCTCGCTCGCTGCAATTCGCCAACCTCGTACCTCTCACCGGCCACCTCGTCGGCCACCTCCCACAATACTGGAACCCCATCGCCGAGCATTGGAATTTGGCGTTTAATTATGCAGGTAATACTTATGTTTTAGGAATTGGAATTTGTTCACGACTTTTAGGGTTCGTCGAAGGTGGGGTTTCAATTGGATTTTACGTTTATTATTGGTGAAATGGGGATCAATTTGTCAATTGGAATATGGAAGTCGAAATCCTTTTTGGTTTTTTAGAACCAGGACTTGTTCTTATCAATTAGACAATTTCAAGGCCTGGCTAAGGAAAAGTGAACCAAATTGAAATTTATCTCGTTTAAGATTTAATTAGCTTTTGGAGTCGTCTTCTTCAACTTTTTCGGCAAGTAGCAAGTGATTTTACCATTGAAAAATGCCTCGTATATGTGCTTTGTCCGAGAACATGTAGCAAGTGATTTTCCATTCTATCCACTTGATTCATATATGTTGTTTGTTATAAGATTAATTAGGAAAATTTGGAAGTTGATTTGAATCGAAGAGAATTAAGATTTGTCAAGAAAAATATATTTGTGGTTAAGAGGTTGGCATGGGCACACAAAGCAGCGAGTTGGGAGAGAGCAGGGAGGAGAAGTGCTGAGGAAGGGTTTTAGGTTTTCTATGTGAAAAATGACTACGATGAGGTATTTGAGAATTGAACTGGTTGACGAAGGTAAACCAAAGACTAGTTAGAAGAGATTGAGTTTTAGTACCTTGATTGTGTTGACGTAACTCATTTTTGTCAATGCAAGAAAGGTTCTTCCATGTTAAATTGTGATGTTCCTTATCCATGTATATACTTTGATCTATATGCTTGGACTTGCTTGATATGGATAATTTATCTCTGGCTAGTCAACTATGTAAAGGTTAACTAGAAAGATAGTTTGAAATTGGACATACATTTAAAAAGGGATGTAGCAAAATGTATTTGGTTTTGTACTTAGGCTTCACTGTTTGTGGAACTTTTGCCTCTGCTGTGCTGCAAATTCTTGTTAGTTGCCTCATATTGCAGGACTTTTGGTTTTCTATGGGGCTTGCACATATGTGTTGGCAATTGTCTGTATATTCTCTATGGGGAATGTTCACAATGACATCCTGAGTCCACACCACCCCTCATTGCTACACAAAACTAATTTCACATCTCGTAGATGGGATTTGTGTTAGTTACGGATTAATGTGGCTGTCAAATTCAAAGAAAATTGAAGACTTAGGCTTTCATTGATGTTGCTAATAATAAAAAGGCTGTTGGATCATACTACTAAAATTAGCGCCTCACTTGTGTGATTTGAGAATCACCATTAGTTTCATCTCATTAGAAATAAGGGTTTTGCGGCACTTACAATGTAAGTGTTTCTAATTAAATAAGTAATATTTTCCATTCTATCTACCTGGCAAATGACAACATTTATAGAGGTTAGTGAATGTGGTCAATGGGTACCAAAATAATGATATAAACAAATTGTGTTTGATTATTGAAATTGAAATAGTGAAATTTACATAGTCCATTAGCTCAAGCGGTAAAGCATTTGTGTTCTAACACAAAATATGTGGGTTCAAATCCTACATGGACTACAAAAAATAGGTTGCTTGTACTCCTCCCGATATAATTCATTGGAATTTCCAGGCCAATAGCCCAATTTCTTGTCTGTATATAGAACCAAAATAGCTACCTTGCAATTTGTGGCATCCGTTGGCGTAGAACTTGCCTCTATTACTCTGGCTTCTATTTGTGCTATATTTAGTGTCGTAGTTTTCATGATCTTTCGTACCTGAGGTGATTTACATGCATTCGGGATGATCTCGGGATAATTGCATGTGTCGCTTCTCCGATCCATGGTTTTGTCTTCTCTGCATTGCATAGTGTTTGAGATGTTTGGTTAACTTGTTTTA
The DNA here is from genome assembly GCA_021018815.1 of Talinum fruticosum. Taxonomy (NCBI): domain Eukaryota; kingdom Viridiplantae; phylum Streptophyta; class Magnoliopsida; order Caryophyllales; family Talinaceae; genus Talinum; species Talinum fruticosum. Next base: position 6,784,420 of record JAITYX010000012.1, read on the forward strand.
AGAGGTAAAGTCCGCTGTCGAGCATTGGTAACTATCATTGTGTTCCTTTCACCATATTCAGGAATCGGAATATCCGTTACTATACTTTACAATGTCGTTTTTCCGCATTTCAACTTTGTAAAGACTTGGCTGCACTTTTACCATATTCACGAATCTATTTAAATGTGCATAAACCAACAGAGAAGGCCACCATTTTACTACTATGATGACCACTTGTTTTTTATTTTTATTTCACTAGAATGTGTTATATGCAAAAAGTTGCTGGCCACTTCGAAGGGAAAGCGTGCAGGATAAAAAATATGTCTTCACCGAGCAATATCTCGTACCAAAGGGGATGTAAATCTTGGAGTATGGATTAGGATGTCAACTCTACAGCCTTTGTTTATAAACAAATTACAAGGTAGCTCTTCATTCTACTTTGACTCATTAGCCCATGTGGGATTTGAACCCACATATTTTGTGTACGAACACAAATGCTCTACCAATTGAGCTAATGGACTATATAAATCTCATTAATTCAATTCCAATTGACACAATCCAACAATCATATCAAGTCACACTAAGACAATACCAACAAGACAGGCAATGCAACTAGAGACAATAACTAGAGGCAATTGAATCAGCTCCAACAACCACCAAGTATCTCGTAGAACCGATTTTTGTTAAAGCCAAAAGTTGCCTTCGAGTAGGTAGTACTGCAGAAGCATTAAAAACATCTCGAGGCTTCTATCAACAAAAATTAAAGCAACAGATTATGAAAGTTCTCATTTTTTTATATTGAAACAAGCTTTCACTTAGATTTTTGAGATATTGAGGACGTATAAAATCAACCCCGATATTTGAGTTTTTAAAATCTAGATCGACAATTGCATCATAGGAATTAAGATTCTTCTCCTTTCATGAAGTGCTCTACCTTAGCATGATCAAATGATTTTGCACAAATAGGGAAAAGTTTAATCTAGTTAGTAATGTGCTTGGAGACGTCTCACTCAACTTTGCGGAATAGTAGGTTGTGGTTGTTAATGCTCGAATCCAAGGTCCGACCAACAAAAGTTTCAACATTTAATTTAGAGGAAAACCACAAACATCTAAACCCTCCAAGAACAGGACATTAATTAGTATCATACCAATAAGATACTCGCTGATGCCGACATGCAACCACATCAACAATTACAGCTCATACAATAGTAGCCGCAATGTCCAATTTCACACAACGAGGGAAAGATAAAGATACGTAACAAGCACTTGACAACAAGCAATGCATCAATTTCAACCCCAAATCCAAGAACAGATATGCATCAAACAGAAATCCAAGAACAATCTCATGTTCAATTGTTGCATTTGTTTTGGGGAGATTCTAATTCAATAATCTCATAAATCCTACACTCGAAATCACGAAATCTAAACGAAATCCAAGAACAACCCCAAATTATGATTCTAATTCTAAAACAGAAATTTCAATTGAAATTAAACAAAAATTTAATATAGACAAGATAACAAACCCTAGATTCGAGAGAGAGTTGGCGATTTGGGTTCCACAGACTCTTGGTCTCTGGTGGTGGTATGGTGGTTGGCGCGGTGGTTGGTGAAGTGGTGGTCGGAGAGTAGACATGGGCAGCGACCGAGGTAGTGACCGGTGAATTGCAGTGAGAGAAGGAGCGCTGTAGTGGAGAGAGAAAGAGAGGGGCAACGAGCAAATCGCAGGAGGGTTGGGGAGACGTTCCGTGTCTGTGGTGGCTGGCGAATTACAGGTGGTGGCTGGCAATTGGGTTCCGGTGTTATGGGAGGTGGCCGACGAGGTGGCGGGTGAGAGGTACAGGTTGGCGAATTGCAGCGAGCGAGGGGGCAGCAAGCGAGAAGATTACGGAGGCAACGAGCGAGCGAGCAAGAGGCAGAGTGCGGCCGACGATTGGGTTCCGGTGCTGCAGATGACAGGCAAGGTGGTCGGCAAGGTGGTCTACAAGGTGGTGGCCGGTGATTTTTGAAGGTAGAGAAGGTAGAGAGATGGCGAGAGGTTAGAGGAAGGAGATGAACCCGGAGAGCGAGCAAGGTCGGAGGAAGGAGGAATGAAAATTTTATTTATTTTTGCCTAAATTAAAGTGTGAATGATTTTAATCTCTCGATCATTAGATTAAATTTAAACGGTTGAGATGATAAGTTCTCATAAGAAGAGGGGTTCTCATTTTTAGAGGGGTTCTCATATGAACCCTCCCCTATATATATATATATATATATATATATATATATATATATATGTCAATGTTTTTAAAGTGCAGGAATCGGATGATGACAACGACGACGCACAATCATTTCTATAAATTAAATTTTATTAGTAACTAGTGGCCTTAGTCGATCATGTTTAGATTAATTATCCTAAACATTAACATTCTTATATAATTATTTATTTTGAATTTTAAATCCTTATACAAATGAAATTAATATAATTTTTGTAAACTTAATATTACTAAAAATAAAATTCCTCGAGTAAGATAAGCCTAACGAGCAAAATAATAGTAAGCTTGGAATATCAATAAGTAAGATGGAGATTAAGGATGGGATTAAGATTTGGCTGAAATAAAGAGATAACTTGCTAAGGAATTGGGCTCGAAATTGAAGTAACCGGTCGGCCCAGATGAGAGAGGAAGTAGGAGGAGGTATAAAAGCTTAAGGTGACCTAAACCTATCATTTATCCTAAGCCTAACAATGATAACCTCACACACACTCTCTCCCTCTCTCTCCAGCTCCGACACCCTGCCCTCCTTCCGTCTTCACCGCCACCGACAACCCCAACAGACACCCGGCCGCAGCGACGGCCGCCACCGGTCGGCCACCACCATCATCAATACCACCGATCCTCATCAAAAGCCCCAACCGCCAACCACCGCCACGAAATCGCACTCCTTTACCCCCTTTAGCATCCTGTCCGGTCGCCGCCTAGCGCCAAGCAACCACCGCCTGCCGCCGTCGGCTTCTATCCCGACCACCACTTTGTCACCGCTCCAGCCACCAAATGCTAGCACACCACCTTCGTCGGCCCTGTTTTTACTCCGATTCTGCCCTAGTTTGGTTGCGGCTCCTCCAGTCTTCAGGCCCTGTCCGGCTACCGCCACTTTGACCGAGCACAAGTGCCACTCACTACTCCCGGCAACAATTTCAACCGCTAGTCACCTACTCCGTTTCAGCCGTCCTCCGATCTTCAATCCTCTAACCTTCAATTATCACAAAACCCCTCAAAAATTAACCTCCTTCACCTTGGTTCTTAGGGTAATTTTTCAAATTCAATCAGTTCTTTTAATTTAATTTCTTAGGGTAATTTCCATATTCGATTCGTTTAATTTAAATTCTTAGGGTCGTTTTCGATTCAGTTCTTTTTAATTTGAGTATTTAAGTTGTAATCAGTTATTTTTCTTGTTCTTTTTGGAGATTAAAGTTGGATTATGGTTTGTTTGTATGTGGTTCATGGAATTTAGGAAGATCTTGTGATAGTTGGTATATGTTGGATATACTGAGATTAAAGAAAAATTATGGACAAATTCTATATGAAGGACATGGATTAATTTCTATGACCATTTGACCTAATGGTGAGATTAGCATAAATTTTAGAAAGGATTTAACCTACTGAGGGGATTGTGAAAGTTGAAGTATAATAAGAGTAGCATGCCAGGGAATGAACATTTCTTTTTGCCTCGCCATGACAGAATGGGTCGAAGTAGGTGCATAAAAGAATGAATAAAGATATTTGCATAACAAAATAATTAATAACAGTAATTAAAAGTAAACCCTTCCTTAGTTTTGAAACAATTATTATCAATATCACTTATTAATAGAATTTTGTAGAGAAGGAAGAGATAATATCCGATATTATTATATACACATATTTATGTATGCATTCTCTAAAGGAAAACTAATAAACCTCATAGGTTAGAAACAACCTTAGTATTCTTTAGAAGAAAGCTATTAATATTTTAAGGTTGCTATGTATATATATATATATATATATTCGTGCATGCATTGTATAAAATAAGATAAATAAATCATATATATTAAAGATAACATTAGTATCCTTTAGTAAAAACTAACTTTGTTAATCTTCATTTCAAGTATCCTTGAAATAATTTAATAAATAAGAAATGAAAATTCAGTTCATTAATAAAATCTTTTATATCTCTTAAGGCCATCAAACGTGGTGCGTTCATCCGGATTCCGCCTCAAAAGGATAAAGAACATCAGCACAAGGTACGTTCACCGATCATGCCCTTCAATGTTTTATTTGCAAATCAAGGTCGGATATGGCCGACATCAACAACAACAAAGAATAATTTGCAAACAGTATTTGCCATCATTAATATGGACTCGCCCATCAAGTGCCATTATTTGGTTCGTTCAATATCCAGGTTGGTAACACCGTAACTATTGATCGCCTTCAATCGGACTATCCGATCGGTCCGGGTGTGTGCACATGCATTTAGGGGAAACCCGATGATCGTAAAGTGATCAATTTAGATAATTAATTAGCAAGAGTTTTACATTACTCACTCTCCCTCATTTATAAATGAATTGAAATGCATGCGCTCAACTCAACTATTTCATAACATTTATTTTACAGACATGATAATGAACGTATTGAGCTTCGGCTCACATTTCGAAAATGTTTTCTTGTTTTGTTTTAGGTAAAGATGTTGAAGATTTGAAGCAAAGGTCTATTAAGGACTTAGAGGCTCGCAACGACAACCTAGTTGGGGTATCAAGGGTTAAGTGTCGTTGTCGTAGTTTACCGGATCGTAGTCTATACTTATGCTTAATCTTTGTACAAGTTATAGTTTATGCCTTATCACGAGTGACTTGTTGTTAGTGGCAAAGCAAGTGTAACCCGGGGTTAGAAATGTATCTATTGTCATAGCCTTGCCCTTTGCTCTGGTAAGGGCGGTGGTAATGCCCCGACCTACTTTCCGCTGTGCTAATCATCGGCTAGCGGTTTATTTAGACTAAAACCAGTGATTACGGGTTTGGGGCGTTACGATCCGGTTCATCCCGTGATCCTTGCTGGCAAACCGGGCCGGTTTCGCTGCTTCGAATGGTTGAATTACGATTTTTGGTTATTTTTGTGACCTAATCTTCATCTATACAATGAGGGTTACTTCCCTCATTCATGGCTATTAGATTTTCAGCTAGGGGCTGCTACGTTTTAGCTAAGGGCTATTACATCTTCGAGATAGTGAACCCCTTTGTGCTTAAAACACTCTCATTACTCTCTTTCGCTCTCTATTCACTCCATTTTGCCATATTGTCACACATTTCTTCACCTTTCCAAATCCACAAAATAGCCTACTTTTGTCCTCTTTTCTAGCTCCCCGTCCTGTCGTTACACTATCGGACTAAGTTCATGATCCATGTTCAGCTAGTGGGTCAACCTAAGGGCATCGGATCCGCTTTCACCTCCCTCTCGACGGTTTTATTATTTATGCCATTTAATGCTTTCAGTGGATCATAAATGTAATTTCATTTAATTCCTCCCCACCCACTGTAACTTTGGATTTCTTTTTGCTTTCTTTTTCGCTTTATTTACAACTTTTCTTTGTCGATTTCCTATTTGCTTATTTACCGCTTTCTTAGCATGTTTTGGTTGATTTAATTTTCGCACTTTACTTGTTGTATTCTTGATTCATAAACACATTTTTAACTCACAAATTAAACTAGTAAAGGTTGTCTTTTGACTAGCGGAATGGATAGAAAATCTCTTCATTTCATACCTTCCCCCTAAACACCGAATTCTCGCTTTAATATGATAGAGTCTCTTTTAAAAACCTCTTTCAAGTATAGTCTTTCCATACTAAGATTAGAAGAGTATTTTATTTGATTTTATTTGTTTTACTTTGTAAAACTTACTTTCTAATTGCTTCTTGGCATTTTCGGTTTAAAAGAGAAAAATTTAAATTATTCTTTGATAGCCGAGGCTATAGGACCGAGACCGATTTATGAGTCTTAGTCCTATAGCCGGTGCTGGTTGTTAATCGGTGTTGACTCTCGCCCGTGCGGATTGATAACCGGACATGGCTCTCGGTCCAAACCGGTTTATTCTTACGTTTTTGACCCGAAGCCTTGCGTGCGAAAGCAATTTTTATTTTTCTGTTTTCTTAAGCTATGAAATAATATTATGAGATTTCTTAAAAATTAAATTCTAAAATAAATTATTAAAAAAATCATCAATTAAGTTTTCACCTAAATTGTTTTCAAAATGAGATTCTAAGAGAGACAATCTTAATAAGAGGCACACCTCATTTACAAAAATCATCCGACAAAAATAATTAAAAAAAGAGGAGAAATAGTTGATGCTTCATAGGGAAACTACAGATCTGGGTACCGCTACCCCTATAAGGGAGGTGGGTGTCGCTAGTTCCTACAACCCTATAGGGGATTAAATTTTTAGACTATGAGCCACCATGTATCCGACCTAGAATTATTCCTCTTTTTTACTATAGAACTTTAGTAATCTAAGCGGTACCATTTTCTTCTTTTGTATGCTTGAAAAGAATGTGGTTGTTTTTAGTGTTTAACCTTTTTCTTGTGAGCCTTTAGTTTAGGTTGGGTTGCTAAATAGCCCTTGCATGGTGCAAAAAAATACAATAATTTATCTTCTTGGGTCGATCTAATTTGTCCATTTTATACAAAAGTCCAAAAGCACCTTTTCCTTTTAGGTCGGTCCATTACTTGTGTTTTGGAGTAAGTCTTTCTATCTTTTAGTCTTGTTCTTTGTTTTAGTCACTATCCGCCGGGCATAGCCGGTGCCAGTTTCCTCTAATCACCTTAGGTGGGTCCTACCATGGATCCCCTCTCTTCTCTTTTAGGCGGTTTTAGGTTTGGCTTTTAGGTTTTAATTTTGACTATCGAGCATGCGTGTATTTCTTTTCATTTTTGCTAAGCCAAATCTTAAATTCATCTCAAGTAGGTGAGTCTATTTTTACATTTAGCCAAATTTTAAATTCATCTCAAATATGTGAGTCTATTTTTGTATTAGCCAAATTTAAAATTTTTCTCTTATAGGTGAGTTCATTTTTGCATTTAGAAAAATTTTAAATTCGTCTCAAATAGGTGAGTTGATTTTTGCATTTCGCCAACTTTTAAATTCGTCTTAAATAGGTGAGTCTATTTTTGTATTAGCCAATTTTTAAATTCATCTCAAATAGTTGAGTCCATTTCTATGTTAAATTTAAAATTTGTCTCCAAATAGTTGTGTCCATTTTTAGATTAGAGAAATTAAAATCCATCTTATTCTAAGAAAGTCAATGCATTAGTCTAATAAATTCATCCCAATTTAAGTCATTCCATTTGCATCAATACATCTAATTTTTTAGTTAATTTGCATTCCTTATGTGCATCCAAATAAAGATCATGCTTTCTTTTTTTCCTAATCTCTTCGGGTCTAGCGCTTGAGTCCCTTCTCCACAAATGTTGGTTTCTTTTAGCATGGTCTTGAGCAGTTGTCTTTTGGGCTGCATAATAGGGAAGCCTACTTCAACTAGATTTCATCGAATTCGAGCTTGAAAAGGTTAGAACCATTCAATATGGAGTCCAGTACCATATCTCCGCATTCAACACATCGACCAACTCTAGTGCAGCCAACCTCGGTGTATTTAACATCGATCCAATCAATCTTCCATCGTCAGGGAGTACCAAAAACAATTCCCCTCCAATGGATAAAGAATCACAGGCGTCTCCTATCATTTCATTAATTAACGAATCCTCACCTAAGATGGATGTCCGAATTGAGGCTTACGATAAAAAACTAGAATCCATATCTCGAAACTCTTGCCCTTATCATAAATAATCTTCAAAAAATAAGGAAAACAAAGAGGGAGGAGACAAAGAAGAAGGCCTCGACCACCACCTAATGGTCCACCACTTTGTGGTTTAACACCTAATTGTCCACCACCTAATGAATCACCTTATACTCAACCTCCTCCCCAAATTGAACCTTAGCCTAATCCACGTATAGATCGGATATAAAGGATGCTAAGAGAGTTTGCTATGTTCAAGAGCCACTACATTAACCTCATGGGATTCACTTTAATCCCCAAAGGAAAGCCAACTCCTTACTTGACCATGCCTCGACAACCAGTTTCACAGTTCTGAAAATCCACATCATCATGTTCGTAACTTCATAGGAGAAATGACTTTTACGAACACACCGAAAGTATATACCACATCATTTTCCCTTAGACGTTCGATAAAGATGTTATCAAGTGGTATAATGTAGTTGACCCACGCAATGTCACTAATTGGATTGATTTGTGCAAGGCGTTCTTATACTAATACTTCTATAACACTTATCTATCTATCACCATTCATGAATTAGAGCCGATCAAGCAAGGAGAGAAAGAAATTTTCGCCGACTACCTCACTAGATGGAGGGAAGAGGCTGGCGATATGGTAAACCGACCTTCTGAAAATGTTCACTACTCTCACTAGATCGAAGAAGAACTTTCTGCCACAACCAAAAAGTTGTGGCATGTTATAGAGGTGTTTAATAGAATAAGGACAAAAAGACCTCTATGCATGCAATACTAGTAGGGTGCGGATGTCAATGCCCTTAATAGGTATACTGACTACACTCCAATAGATGCTACTTATGCTCAAGTACTTGACGGTTCACTATCCAAAGGAAAAATTAAGCTACCGCCAATTAGAGTAGAACCAGAAACCGCAAACCAATCAAAAACTGGAACACGGGAAAATATTGCGACTACCATCGTGAACAAGGACATTATACGGATAAGTGATTGAACTTCAAGAACACATTGCAGAGCATGTTCCGTAATGGTCAACTTCCTCTTCCTAAGGCCACTCAAAAACCTAATATAGCAAGAACCCGTTTAACATAACATTGGATATCTTTTTGAACCCACTACAAGTTAGTGATATCCTTCCGTCTTTATTCAAAACATAAATGAACCCAAGTCAGAAACTAGCTTACCTCCTTTAGACCCAGCGAGTGCACAAAATGTGGGTAAATGATGAAGAGGATGTTTGTGAGACTAAGGAAGATAGTGATGACAACTTTTGGGGTACACAACCTTTAGAAGAGGATGACTTTTGGGGTGAACCAAAGACTCCTGAAGTGTAGTTCTTTACAAGGTCCGAACATCATAACGTACCAACAGGTTCACAACAGACTCAAGAAGTCCCAAAAGAGAAAAAAGATGTCAAAGAAGAAGACCAATCCTCAAACAACTTCAAAAGCTCAATGCCGACATTTCTATCTAGCAACTAATATATGCCTCTCGAAGTATAGACAGACCTTGATTGATGCATTCGAGTAAGATTGAGGTATCTCCTAATGTCACACCTAAAGAGATAGTAGGATTGGTGGATGTTGGGGATGGAATCATTACCTTTGATTAAAAGGATTACTCGAAGAAGGCATTGCACACAACAATGCCCTTTATTTAACTCGTAACTTGCATCAACAAGTTCATACCCTTAACCCTAGTAGACAACGAGTTTATTGTAAATGTCTCGCCCTGGAGGACTCGCTAAGAGGTTAGGCATCGGAGAGCAACAACTCTCTAAACAAACTGTTTGCGTATGAGCTTACGATAATTGTAAGAGAACAGTTTTAGGAACAATGATTTTTTAGTTAATGTCAAGCCGGTAGTAAAGAATATCGATTTCCGGGTCCTAGACATCCCCGCCACTTTCAACCTCCTTCCGGGACACCCTTGGTTACATGCCCACTAGGCAAGTGCCGACTACACCACACCAAAAGGTTAAAATGATCATCAAAGGATAAGCAGTAACTATTAAGGGGGATAATCTCTATGCTACAATTACCTCTAAAGACTCGTCATTGAACTTAAGCATGATGCCGACGACAAAGAGTTGTATGGATTTGCGACTATAGTTGTTGTAGAAACGGATGAAGCACCTTTTAACTCCAATACTTATACTAACCCAAGTGTGCATTCGATGCTAAGGAAGAAGGGGTACTTTCCTAGTCTAGCTGTAGGTCGGAGGGCATACAACCTAATTTATGCACCCCTTAAACCCACTAATAACTATAAATTCCGTCTAGGCTACCATCCAACTGCTAAGGAAGTAGCTCAAGCTAAGTGGGTAACACATGTTAAGAGGACTGCACCATTAATTGTTCACTCCATTAAGCTCTATCCTTACACACTAAATGGACAATTTCTAAAAGAAGGGGATGACTTCAACTACTATGGTTTTCTTGAGCCCTACTATCTCGAAGGAGAAGGGCATCCTATTCCCGGGATTATATGTCTTTAGCGACCACCACATGTTAGAGAAGGAGGCACCCTACATCCTTAAAAATAAACAGCCCACCCTAGATTTGAGCAACTTGGCATAAAGCAACATCTTCGTTGTGCTGTTGGGATAAGTAGAGTGCCTAAAGGGTAATTGGGTGCCGGTATTGTCCCAAGCCATGTCACACCCGAAGTTCGACATGTCAAGGTTCATCACCGACACGGATGAACAAGGATCCAACCATATCACTTGGATTGACACTGAAGAGGGCCAAGAGTTCATTGTCATCCTAGGAGAGCAATCCGCTTCGAGTATAGCGCTAGGGATAATTTTCTATTTCTAATTTTTTTGTTCATCTTTCAATTCTGTAATTTCTGTTTCTAAGTCCGATGTACACCATTTTCCTCATTAAAAAAGATGAATCTTTATGCTTACTCCTTGCCTCATATTTTTAATTGTTTTGCCTCTAATGATTAACAAGAAATCCCAAAAAATTAATAAAAGATATAGAAGATCATGAAAATTGGTCACTAGTTATAGAAGAAACAATAACTATTAATTTAGGATCTCCAGCTCAACCCCAGGAGGTTAAGGGAAAATACGAAGTCCAAAAGAGCGTAAGAACTTTATGTCACGGCTTACGAGTTTATAGATGTCTTTGCTTGGTCCTATAGAGACATGCCAAGTATAGATCCTAGTATAGCGGAGCAAAAATTCCGGTCTAGAAAGATGCCAAACCGATTAAGCGAAGCTTAGGATGATGAAACTGAAGTGGGCCCTAAAGATTAAAGAGGAGGTTCAAAAATAACTAGACACCGGGTTCATTAGTGTAGTCCACTACCCTCAATAGGTAGCAAATGTTGTGCTAGTCCTAAAGAAGGACGGAAGGGTTAGAATGTGTGTTAGTTTCGGGGACTTGAATAAGGCAATCCCCAAACACGATTTTCCTCTACCCTACATAGATATCTTAGTTGATAACATAGCTACCAATGTTTACTCTCCTTCATGGATGGTTAAGCCGGATATAATCAAGAGAAGATAGCCAAAGAAAACATGGAAAAAAACAACCTTCATCATTGAATGGGGACGTAATGTTATGTAGTCATGCCCTTTGGATTGAAGAATGCTGGAGGCCACTTATCGGAGAACAGCCACAACCTTGGTGCATAACATGATACCCAAGGAGGCTGAAGTCTAAGTTGACGACTTGATTATTAAGTCCAAAAACATGGCAGAAGCACCTACCTAGTCTAAGAAAATTCTTTGAAAGACCGGGAAAATACAACATGCGCCTTAACCCTCAAAGTGTGCCTTTAGGGTAACCTTAAAAACCCGTTAAGTTATGTAGTCGAGTCTTAGAGGAATCAAAGATGATCCATCCAAGATCAAAGTTATCCAGGAGACTTTAGCACCGAAAATAGCAAAGGAAATATAAGATGTTTTAGGGCATTTGCGAGTATATTAGTCATTTCATATCAAAACCGACTATGATATGTGATCTAATCTTCAACAAGCTCAAAAAGGAAGCTAAACCTATCTAGGACGAGGAGTGCCAAGCAGCATTTGAAAAGGTTAAGACGTACATGGTCAATCCACCCGATTTAATTCCACCATAACCTAGAAAACCATGGCTTTTATATCTCGGCACCACGTATATCTGCAATAGGAACCATGCTAGCTCAACATGATGGAAAAAAGAGCATGCATTGTACTATCTAAGCAAGAAATTCTTCGAGTACAAGACTCGATATACTCCTCTAGAGAAAACATCATTGGTTTTAATTTGGGCCACCAAAAGGCTCAAACATTACATGATTGCCCACTCGGTACAAGTAGTAATGCCAATGGACCCTATTACGTACATTCTTGAACAACCAACTATCAGTAGTAAGATAGCTAGACGAACAGTCATGTTTTCGAATTTTAACTCAAATATGTCCTATCAAAGGCGATTAAGGGGAGATCAGAATTCCTAGTTGATCTACCGAAACCGAAGCACAACCAGAGCAATTAGACTTTCCGGACGAAGGAATCCTACAGAGTTAAGTTCGAAGTGTGCATAATGTATTGCGACGATGCTTCCAATCAGAAGGGATTTAGGGGTAAGAGTCCTTTTAGTTTCACCAAAGGGGGCACAAACTCCCATTTCGAGTTAAATTGGACTTCAAAGTCACCAGCAATGCTCGTAGAATATGACTCATGCATTACCGAACTACATGTAGCAGTAGAGATTGGAGCCAAGAACATTAAGGTCTACGGCGACTTGAGTCTAATAATTAATTAGAACTCACAAAAATGAAAGGTACGTAGTAAAGCCTTGACACCTTATGAAGCTCACCTAATGAAGTTAGCAAAGCATTTTGACAACATCTTATACACCTAATTTCCTAGCGATTATAATCGGTTCGCAGATGCCTTAGCTAAATTAGCTTCCATAATTAACATTCCTAACAACATATAATCAATATCCATCGAGCATAGAACAAATTAGTCTTCCTACGTATGTATACGAGATAAAAGTATTCGAGTATCGACCAAACTAGTTGGTACCATGATATCTATCGAATATTTTGATAGCCAAGAATACCCACCGAACACCACACCTAGAGCCCAGCGAGCGATTCGCATGTTAGCTGCACAATTCTATATAAATTAAAGACAATTGTACAAGAAAACCGACACGCGATTAGCTCACTTTGTGGCAATCAACACAAAGAATATCACGTAATGTTTGACGCTTTTGGTGGGGAATGTGGGTCTCACATGAACGGAAGAATGTTGGTTCAAAAATTTAGCGATTAGGGTATTATTGGTCAACCATGGCAGCAGATTGTCATGATTTTGTCAAAAGATGTCACAAGTGTCAAATGTATTCAAACTTGCAACACCAACCACCTTCCTTTTTAACGACACTTGCATCACCCGTATCATTCTCAACTTAGGGTATAGAAATCATAAGTAAGGTGACTCTTAAAGAAAAGGGAGGTCACGAATCACTACTACAAAACTAAAAAATAGCGACGGAAACAACTCCGTCGCCCGATAGCTGACGGAATCGGCGACGGACACCGACACAAAATGCCACCTGGTTCATCCACCGACGGAATTAGCGACGGAACATGACGTCCGTCGCTATTTTGAGGTCGGCGACGGCTTAGCGACGGAATATTCCGTCGTTTAGCCGTCGCTGGTGGACATTACAAAACTTCGGCGAAAAAAAACTTTAATTTACTAATTAGCGACGGAAGATTCCGTTGCTAATTACACATAAATCCGGAACCGGCTTCGGCCAATTCGGGATTTATTCGCGCAAACAGAGAGAGCGAGAGCGAGAGCGAGTGCGACTACGCCCGCCGATTCACCACCGCCAACAGCCACCACCGCCGGCGACTACGCCCGCCGCTCGCAGCCGGCCGCCGCCCTTCCTCCGCCGGCTGAGGACCACCAAGGCCGAATAACCACCGTTCGGCTTGGTTTCGCCCGACCCCCGCATCGCCGCTCGCCGCTCGGGTGGAGGACGCCGCCGACGCACCGCCGCCGCCGCCACACACTCGACCTTTGTCGTCGCCGCTCGTGCCGCCGCCGTGCCGCCCATAATTTTGAGGTATGCTTGTGTTGATTTTTGTAGATTTATGGTTTTACAAAATTGAAGTTGAAATTGATGAATATATGTAATTTGTGGGAAATTAATGTTGTTTGTGAATGAATTTGAGAAGAAAAATGTGAAATTGTGTTGTTTATGGAGTAAATGTTATTGAAGTTAAATTTAGGGTTTTAAAAAATGTAACTTGAAATTGACGAATATATGTACTTTGGTGGGAATTAATGTTATTTGTGAATGAATTTGAGAAGAAAAATGTGCAATTGTGTTGGTAATGGAGTAAATGTTATGGAAGTTAAATTTAGGGTTTTGAACATTGTCACTTGAAATTGACGAATATATGTAATTTAGTGGAAATTAATGTTGTTTGTGGATGAATTTGAATAGAAAAGTGTGCAATTGTGTTGTTTATGGAGTAAATGTTATTGAAGTTAAATTTAGGGTTTTAAAAAATGTAAGTTGAAATTGACGAATATATGTAATTTGGTGGAAATTAATGTTGATTGTGGATGAATTTGAATAGAAAAATGTGCAATTATGTTGGATTTGTTGGACATTATTGTTGAAGTTGAGGGAAATGGTTTTTGTGATTTATATATGTGTAATTGTTTGTTGTTTATTTGAGTGAGGTTGTTCACGCTAATTAGGTATGCTTATAGGTATGATTGCTTTACTCGTATGATAAGTTTAATTATATGTATATGAGTTTATTTATGCTAATTAGGTGTGAACTTATTCTTTTTTTACATACACAATGTGTTAGAATGGGCCTTGTTTGGTCTTGATTTGTTGATATAACGACTGCTATAAGAGATAAATAACTTGATTAATGGATAAGTGTCATTATAGTAATAAATTTTGAAATATACATTGTCTTAAAGACATGCCAACTCTTTTGGAACTTTGAAGAACATTTTTATGAATGATTATTGTCATAATGATAAGGCTTTTTGTCTTTCTAATGACCAAGATTATCACTTAATGATTGGTATAATAGAAATGAATGAAAATGATACCCAATCCACTTTCTCGAATTTAGAAAGTTAATTAACAAATTCCTTGTACTACCATATGCACTTTTGTCCCATCTTGGGGGAATATTTCATTGCTTTTATGTCACTTTTCTTTAATGATTTTAGTTGGAATTGACTGATCTTTAGTATATCGGTTTATATTTTATTATATTGCTTATCTGAAACTTATTACAATCTACGACTTTTCTAATTAATCGGGTAAAAAAGAACCATATATACGTATATATGAATAAGTGGCTAACTGACCTTATCGACATAAATCAATAACTTTCCATTATTCTAATGTGTATACAAGAAAATAATAGTAGCTAGGAAGAGAAAGCAAAAGGGGAATAGGTATTGGCCTTAACCAAGCCAAAAGGGCAAAAAATGATCATCTAAAACAATTTTTTCTATTTTTTTAATTTGTTTGAAATAGACAGTTTATATGGTTCCATTTAGTTCCCTTTCAACATTTAAAACATTAGCCAACCGAGGCCTGGAGGAACCTCTGCCCTCTCTTATTATTCAACCAAACCTTTCATATAATTGTCAACTTGATGATCACATGTTATGTAAATTGGATCAAAGGTCCATATCATGTAATGTAGGCACTCAATTTTCATAAATATATATTGAAAAGCTCATCTCAGAAATATTTATAATCATAGTTTCGTTGTTCTCAAAGCCCTCATTACATAAGCTACAGCTTTTTATGTAAATTGGCTCAAGAATATATGTTGTTTTATATGAAATCACTTGAACCGTTGGATGTTTACTAATAGTGTGAATTACTTGTTTATGTTCAGAAAAATGGAGAGAGGTAGAGGCGAGAAACAAAAGAGGATGAGGATGAGGATGAGTGAATTCAAATGTGAACTTTTGTATATATTGGTGATCACCACTTTGCAAACTATTTAAATGTGTTTGAGGTTTCTTGTGAGTTATTGTTTGTTTGTTGTGTTGAACTTGTGAATTTGTTTTAAGTATGTTATGGTTGTTGATGATGTTGAACATGTAAGTTGGATTTGTATATCCAACTTTGATGAATTATTTGTGGCCGGCATATGTAAATGCCAAATGTAAGTGTCACATATGTGAATGGTGGATTTGTATATCCATTCACAATTTTCTATACTAGGGTAATGAATAATTAGAAAACAATATTTAGAATTTTTGATGGAACAGCGACGGAACAGCGACGGATCGGCGATGGATATGTACCAATCAGCGACGGAAAGTAGCGACGGAAACCCCATATTCCGTCGCTAATTAGCGACGGAAAGCCCTCAATTCCGTCGCTGATTTCCATCGGCTACGGAAATGGTGCCCGTCGCTAATCCGTCGCTAAGTAGCGACGGAATTGAAAATTTCCGTCGCTGATATTTAGTGACCCGCTTTCAGCGACGGAAGAGTTCCGTCGCTGATTCCGTCGCTAATGCCGAAATTCCGTCGCTATTTGCCGACATTCCGTCGCTATTTCCGTCGCAAATTCGCAGTTTTCTAGTAGTGAATTCGTACTAGTAGCACTTGACAACTTTACCAAATGGGTCGAAGTAGCGTCATATGCAATAATAACATCAAAGCATGTGGTCAAGTTCATAACTCACAACATGATCCGTCGATATGGGGAACCACATGAGTTGATCGATGACCACGATAGTCACTTTATGAAAGAGGTAACGGACGTACTAGATAAGTATAAGGTCAAGCATCACAAGTCTTCTTCCTATCACCCTCAAACCAATGGAGTTGTTGAGGCGGCGAACAAGAACATCTCGCAAAGTACTTGGAGAAAATGGTCATCAGCTATAAAGACCGGCCGACAAGTTAGCTTTCTCTTTATGGGGCTATCGGACCTCGATTAGAACCTCCGCGAGTGCAACACCTTACTCCTTAGTATTTGGCATGGAAACAGTCCTTCCAATAGAGATTGTCATCCCATCGTTAAGGATCATAGTTGAAAGCAAAATCCCATAAGCAAACTAGACTAAATCCTATTATAAGGAGCTAGTCTTATTAGATGAGCGGTGTTTGCGTGCGCTGCATAGTCCAAATATACCAGGCATGTATATCAAGGGCATTTAACAAGAAGGTAAGACCTCGTCATTTACAAGTCGGTGACATGGTCCTTCAGGAAATCAGAGCACCCATTCAAGATCCCAAAGCAAAGTTAGGGCCCAATTGGCAAGGACCGCACATCCTCGGTCAAATCCTACCAGGAGGAGCAGTCAAATTGACAGACTTAGATGGGGAAGAGCTATTTTAGTACACCAACCTAGACCAATCGAAGAAGTATTTTGTTTTAGCATTAAACTAAATAGTTTAGGCAAGAATCGAGCCCAACCTAAACCAGGCAACAGCCATAGCCGGCGCCGGTCAACGCCCGATCAACGGCGGGATTGCTGAACCTAGCTCATTCAGTCGATACCTTTTTCCTATTTATTTGGTCATTTCTCGAACAGTCTAATTTACATGGTCCATTATTTATAATTATGTCATTTTAAGTGACCAATTCAAAATAATACTAATACAAACACTCACAAAACTTCACTCATTCACCCGGGCTACCAAGGGGTTTAAAGGGCTTATTGCATATGCTAAGTGCAATCGCAATTCCTACGAAAGTAAGTTAGGTTTTACTTTTATTTTATTGTTTTGATTTGCTCAAGGATGAGAAAAAGTTAGGTGTAGGGGTAATTGTTCGATCCAAATATTATGTCATTTATACCCTTATTTACTTAATTTTTGGCTTATAAAATATATATTTCAAGGATTTTTATTTGGTTTATTTACTTTTGTACGTAATAAGTTGTAATCCAGCTAATAGGAAAAACTTTGAGCCAAAAAGAAAGGAAAACGAGAAAGATAATGACGCACACAGGCTGCTGTGCAGGTCTGCACAGCTGTGCAAGCTCACCAAAAACTTAAATAAATTTGCACAGGAGCCAGTGTAGTTTGACACAGCCATGCGAATATCTCAACTTAATTGCTTGGCCTATTCACGAGCCTAACATGCTTCAATATTCCTTCACTCTGTCTCCAATTATGCGGACCCTATTCAGCAGCTGAAGGCTCTTCATTAACAAAACCCGCGCGAGGACCATAGAGAAATTTCCACTTGAATTTGTCTTTCCAATCAAATGGGACCCACGACCCAAATTAAAGTTTCTTTTATTTTAGGGAAGTTTGGAGCATTGAAGATATAAAAAGGGGTGAGGCGATGAATTTAGTGGAGGATTAGCTGTAGATTAGTTTAGGTTTAGGTTTAGTTTAATAATTTTTTCTCTTGTAAATTCATCTTTAATATTTTCAGATTCAGTTTAATTTCAGAAGTCTTTCTCAGAATTAAATTTTAGAATTTTAGTAGTTTAATTTCATTTGTTTGAGTTTTTACAAAGTTAAATAAATAAAATAACTAGAGTAGTAAGTTTAATTGAATTGAAATTTTGATTTTTACGCTATCTTTCCTCGTGGATTCGATCCCTACTTCCCTATGCTATATTGTTTATTATAAGCCTAAGTAATGGTTAAATTTGTAGTTGTACGACAAGCTAACAAATTTTGGCGCCGTTGCTCAGGGAAAGAATAAAAAAATCTTAGTTTTCTTTCAATCTAATCTAATTAACTATATATATATATATATATATATATATATATATATATATATATATCTGAACTTATGCATTTTAATTGATTATATTTTAGTGTATGCAATTGTGGAGTGGTCGTATGATCGGAGAGTTGGAAGAGCACACGACGGAAAAGTTGAGAACGACATCGAATGTCTCTCGAAGATTCCGGGAGCGAAACCGAGGTTGATTCTATAAACTTTGAAATGGCTACTTTACATGAGCTTGCTGCACCTAATTTAGAAACACAACCTTTGTGTATTTCATATAATACTTTGGATTTCCGAACTTACTGCCTAAGTTTCATGGATTACTTGGTGCGGACCCATATCATCATATTAATGAATTTATTATTACTTATTCTACCATGCAACCTGAGGGAATCATACCTCCTGCAACATTCACTACATGGACCCAAGTTAATAAAACATTCTTAGAAAAATTCTTTCCTACATCTAGGATTGGGTCCATTAGAACAGAAATTTGTGGTATTAAACAAATGACTGGGGAAACTTTTTATGAGTACTGGGAACGTTTTAATAAACTATGTGCTAATTGTCCCCAACATCAAATTTCTAAACAATTACTGATTCAATATTTTTATGAAGGGTTATTGTCAATTGATAAAATTATGGTAGATGTTGCTAGTGGGGGGCTTTGGTTAATAAGACTCCAACTCAAGCTAGAGAATTATTTAATAATATGGCCCAAAATACTCAAGAGTTTGGAACTAGGGATACCCAATTTAGGAAGGTTAATGAGCTTAGTTCAAGTACATCATTAGAAACTTGTCATTGGAGGAGTTTAAAAGGAAGAGTCTGTGGAATTTACTGTTTGGAAGGGCATCATACTGATGCATGCCCTACATTACAAAGGGGGAGTAAATGCCGTTTTTCCTAATCAAGGTCAAAGAAAGTACGATCCATTTTCATAAAAAGTTTAATTGGATTGAAATTTGTTTGAGTTTTAATTAGGAAATTATCATAGATCCTGTTTAAATCAATTTGCTAGTTGATTGCTTATTAGGTGCTAGTGCTGGGGTTATCAATATTAGTAGGGTTTATATTAGGGATAGGCCTAAGTAAACGAATAGCTAAGGAAAAACGTGAAAGATCCGCTAGTGGTTGTCTTCTACAGTTTAGCTCATGGGTATATCAATTTATGTGTTAATGATAAATAATAATTTGCATAGAGGATATAGATTATACTAAGTGTTTTTATAAATTTGATATCTTTGATAATTATTTATTTGCTTTTTAGTATTTTTCTTTAGTTTAATAATTTTTATTTACAAAGTTACAATTTTTTATTATTAATTTCGTTATCCCCCTTAAATAACAGTCTTTTAGGTTAGTTTTAGGAATTTTAGTTTAATTTAATTTTGAGTCTTTATATATTTTAATTTTTATATTATTTTTCTATCAGTTTTATTATTTTTTAGTCAGTTTGTTAGAAATTAGTTTTAAAATAGTTTATTTTATTATTTTTCATGTTTTATCTCCTTTTAAGGTTTAGATAGAGTCTTAGTTTGATGTAATTAAATTTTAGAATTTTTGAAATTAATTTGATCATTTTTCAGATTTAATTCTTGAATTTAATTACTGCAGTTTTTTAGTTAAATAATTTCGTAAATTCGGTTATAAATTTTATTTTTATATTTTTAGGGTCTAGTTAGGTTTAGAAAATTATTGTTAATATTCTAGGTAATGTTATTATTTATTTTCGTAATTAATTTAGTACATAATTTTAGTTATTTAATTTTCTGTTTTAGAATCTATTTATTTTCTGCCTTAGTTTTCTGTTTTAATTGTTCTAAATATATATATATATATATATATATATATATATATATATATATATATATATATATATATATATATATATATATATATATAATAATAATAATAATAATAATAATAATAATAATAATAATAATAATTCTAGGTTATTATAAATTTTATATTCTGTCTAGATTATTTATTTATATTGCTAGATAATTTTCTGTTATTTTTGTAGTTATTAAATTCTGAGTTATTCTCTGTTTTGATTCTTTATGTAAGTTTTTATTTTATTTTCTGTTTTGAATTTTCCAGAACTAATTAGGATAGTTATGTCAAATTTAGATTATCAAAATAAAGTTGCATAATTTCATAAGTCTTTCTCAGGACTAACGTTTAGAACTTTAATAGTTTAATTTGATTTGTTTAAGTTTTTACAAAGATAAATAAATAAAATAACTAGAGTAGTAAGTTTAATTGGATTGAAATTTTGATTTTTACACTATCTTTTCTCATGGATTCGATCCCTACTTTCCTATGCTATATTGTTTATTATAACCCTAAGTAGTGGTTAAATTTGTAATTGTACGACAAGCTAACACCACCTTAGGAGTATTATATCCCCAGGATTCCCTGAGAGGAACCCTTAAGGTTGTCGGTTTGATTTTCTAATTCCAACTTCAAGGTAATAGAGAAAATTTTGCGTTTTGATTTGAAATTTTCTAAAAGTTTTGGTAGAATTCCGTCTGTAATATGGCCTATCCCCTAGTCTTAAAGTCTTAAAAACTTGTAGAAAAATCACCAGAACTCAACGAGTCATACGCTTAGAGTATATAAATCAATGGCCACACATTGGAGTCCAACCAATATGCATTAAACTCATAACTAACTAAATGACCTATGTAGGAACCACGGTCGGGAGCCAATTGAGCTTCCCCACGGGTTGGTGGTGTTGGGGTTTTTAAAGTCAGAAAATGATTTTAGAGTTTTTGAAGATGAATTTTAGAAAGTGGGGATGAATTTGTTATTTAGTTTTCGAATTTTATTAAATCAAATTGAAATGGATTAGATAAAGTTTGAATGCCGGCTTTATTAATTCTTTTTTTTTGCAATTATTTTTAGAATTATGAGGATATTATTTCTTATTCGAAAGATAAATAAAATTAGGGTTTACATTTCTTCCGTGAAGCTTTAGGGCCAAACTAGTGTGAAAACACTAGTTTGGACCTAAGCCGCAGCCATCGACCACTTGGTGTTGGTCGAAGCTAACACCTAGCGGTCGAGGGCACCGTCTAGGGGCCATGGCTGAGGAAATCTTCCTCAGCCTCTCTAATGCCCCGACCTTAACCTAATACATTAACAAGGATTAATAAATATTAATGAGCGCGTGCAATTCAATTCACACTTTCATTTCTCATGATCATATATATATATATATATATATATATATATATATATATATATATATATATATATATATATATATATATATATATATATATATATATATATATATATATATATATATATATATATATATTATGTACTTGTACAAGTAACCATTTTATGTGTTGCAGGACTCGTTTGATGATAATGACGCTTGGCCAAAAAATAAATAAATAATAGGGAGACAATTATCATAATCATAATAATAATAATAATTCACACGCCTAAAGGTTGTAATAATTATCCAAGTCGGGAATTCTTAAAACCGACATTCTTTTACCTTGGGCTTAACTATTAGGATTTATGGGCTTGTAGAGAGTAGAGGGCCCAATTACTACAAAAAAAGGAAAAAAAACGGAAAAGGGTGCTTGGAATAAGATTGAGGAGAGAGATTTTCATATTCAAAATTTTGTCTATTTAAACCCCAAACATCTCAAAAACCCCACCTTCATTATTTGTTGCCCTTCCCAATAAAACTTACCTCCCTCACTCAACTCCCACTACTGCCCAGCCAGACTGACCACCACCACCGCCACCAACTCCTCCGGTCTCCGTCACCGGAGCCACCGATCGCCGGCCACAGCGAAGCCAGCCACCGCGGGGTTTTTGCTGCTGTGCTTGCTGCAGCTGCCGCTGTGTCTGCTGCAGCTGCCGCTGCCGCCAAGCCAGCCACTAGTCATCGCCGGTCGTCGCCTGCTGCTGCCGCCGATCGTCGCCGCCACCGGAGCTCCGTTCAACCAACCCTTCCCCCATAAAAACCTCTTTTTCTTGTGAGTTTGGGTAAAAACCTCAACTTTCAACTAATGAATTTCTTTAACTTTTAAGAATAATTAGTTAGATGTTGCATGCAAGGGATTATTGTGTAAAAATTAGATTACATAGCCAGTATTATGCTTTTGGGGATCGTTGACTCGAGTTGCACAAATCTTGGTATGAGAAGTAATTATCTTGCATACGCTTTTAATGTGTTTTAGTGAGCTAATATTATACTTACAATGATGGAAAATTTATAAGATAAACCTTTCATAGATATCTCACAAAGACAAAATACGTAGAGCATAGGAAAGTGGAGTTTGGAAGACTCCGCCACGCACCACAGTGCCCCCACAGCCTGTAGGGCAGGCCGTGGTGTCCAACAGCGAGTTAATTGACCCAAAACACCCACCACGGGTGCTCCCACAGGGCATGGGGTAACATGTGGTGACCACCAGAAGTCCCCACTGACCGTGGGAAGGCCCTTGATGACGTCTGGACCCGACCATTGACCCCTACTGGCCGTGGGGAGGTCCGTGGTGGGTTCCAAAGCAAAGGAAATTTGCTTTTCATGATGATTCAAGTTTATTAGAAAATTTTGGAGTAAGGGATTAACTAAAATGGGCATGCATGTAAAAAACAAATCAAAATGAAACTTTAAAAGAGTACAATATTATGTGAGGATCTAAGAAAAAATAGGGATGCATGTTGTGCAATGAGGATATGGATTAAAAATGTGAATAAAGGAGAATAAGTAAGTTGAATGATTTTATGAAGTGGAAGACAATAAGTAATTTTTGGAAGATTAAAGAAAAGAAGTCATTTTGAAGGTTCAAGGAAAGAAGTGATTTGGATTATCGAAGTAAATTAAAGAAAATAAATGAGGTTGAGAATTTAAGAAAATAAGTTAACGTAGGCCATTTATAAGAATTGGGTTAGGTATCCAAGTGAAGAATTAAACAACGTTGGAGGATTAAACAATTAGGTGAGTAAGAGACTTAATTTCGGGAGGGACCGATTAACACAGTAGGTGTTTTATGGAGAAACGGCCAAATGAACCTTATGATCATATTGCGTGTCAAGAGGGGTTGGTATAATTCACGATGTTACTTTAAAACTTCAACCTACAAAATTTAACCAACCGATTTAGCAATCTGCGAAATGATTTTGCCTTCATAAATTCATCTAGTTATGGGAAGTTACAAAAATGAAACAATGTAAGTAATAACAATAGCGATGGTAATAATAACGATAATAAATTTGATTGCTAAGAGTATTGAACCTATTAATGAAACACTTTATTTTGTTAAGGCATCCACGCCTGTTCATCCGAGTCAGCAACTTCAAAGGGATCGAAATAATATTTGCACGATTTAATGTAAGTTTATTGCTTGTACCTTACGAAAATCCACCTGTTTATATCAACACCAAAATGATTTGCTTACATAAAAAGGAACCATTTCAAATATTATTGTCACCTAATTATGTGGCACGCCCCATATTAATCATGTTATATCATGATCATATCATATCATATATATTTGCCGATTATCAACCGGACTTTGCCGATCGATGCAGGTATGCGTATATTTAGGAAACCAATGATCGTAAGGAGCCACTCAGATAATGAATGAATAATTGTTTTACTATATTCTTCCTATCTAATTTATAAATGAATTGAAATGCATGCACTCAAATCATACGTCTTCACCTTATTATTTACAATACACGGATAAGCGTGTTGAGCATTGGCTCATTATTTCGAAATGTTTTATCTGTTTTGTTTTAGGTAAAGCTACTCCAAAAGTGAGCAAGAAGTAGGTTGTCTATTGGCCGATGTGTCATAGGGGCTCACAGTGGTGGTGACCTGTCGTATCTTGAGTTATTTTGGTTATGCTTTAAGTCATTACCCCGATGACATGTATTTTATTTTCTCTACTTATGTTGTTCTTCATCGGATGTTTTACTTTAGAATTAAGACCTTATCAAATCTGAATGTTGGCTTCTTCCTTGTTTGGAGCGGTGGTAACGCCTCTAACCTATGTTTCCGCTGTGCTAATTACTAGTTAATCAGTCCTTAGGATTAACGTGGTGATTATGGTGTTGGGGGCGTTACAATTGTGGTATCGAGCCTAGGTTATTAGGTACACTGTGAGCCGTGTAGGTGTCGTGTGAGTCAAGTTAGGGATAGGATGTGCAACTTTGGGTGATTTGCTTAGCATGCCTCTATATGCATTCTTATGATATCATGTTAATTACTCTAAGCACCTTTGCTAGTACGATATTGTGGATTAACCTTCGACCTTGTTGTTTTAGATGTCAATTCTAGGTTTGCCTGTTGACCCGCACTCCTTAACAATGGTACGGGAACGTTGATACTTGACCATATATCCCACCTTGAGACCTGCATGGCTGCACACATGCAAGATCCTTTCTCGACCTTCCATAGCTCACTTGTACGAGCTCACCTGTCTATTGTGGACCCTACCACTTACCGAGCCATGGAGGCACTTTAAAGTACGATACCATCTTTTCATCAGCACAGGAAACCCTGGGGTGGATTGGGAGTAGATTTCGGGGCCCGGGTGCTTAGGCCATCATCACGCATGAGTTGCTCATGCGTGAATGGCTCGAGTACGGGGGATCACTTCTCGGGTTATTCCTCTCCTTTTCTCCGAGCTTTTCACGCCACCACCCCAAGTCCCACTACGTCACCCTCCCGAAACCTGAACCCGAGCCTCACCTGGCCGACTCTCCTTTAGAGGAGCTGGAGGAGGAGAGCGAACCCCTACTATTGACCTCCAACCTTTCGAGGACTCTAGGGGAGTCCACATTCTTATCGACATCCCTGAATCACCCGAGATTGTGGTGATTGACACCGATGAGGAGGATGTCGTTATGGAAGATCCTGTGGAGGACCCCGAGGAGGATAAGGTGGAAATCGTGTACGTCGGCTCCGAGTCCGAGGAGGATGACGACCCTAGCGACTTTCACTAGGATCAATCCGAGGATCGTTAGGCTTGCATAGCCTCTATTCTTTTTCCATGGGCCATGATGGCCTGGATGATTTTGTATAGTTGGCTAGACTTTTGTCGTATGTGATTTACGTATTTGTGTAGGTGATAGCATGGATGCATTTATGTATATACTAGCCAAACTAACTAATATTGATGGTCGCCTATGATATTTTTAGACTTAGGCGATTTGATCTAGCTCTCTGACCTAGGCTAACCTCGGGATGAGGTATGTACTATAGGAATTAATGATTTAGGACATAGTGTTGTTTGGGCATGACCTTAGATGTCACTTATTCACCTTTTACGTTAAGGATTATTTCCTGTTATTTATTTCGTTCCTTTTTAATTATTGTAAGACCTATGTGAGTTTTAGCTACATTGTGATATAGGTCTTACTTAGGTAAATAAACTAAGAAGAAAACCAATATGTTTGTTTTGCGAGAATGTCATAAGACTCAAGTAACAACCAACACTGGGAGTGAAAGCCGAGAGTGATCAGGAGATAATCATGTGTTTCTGGGACCCTTAATGCCACCACTTACCAACACCCAACAACAACCAACCAACCCCAAACTCACATTTCCATTCACTCCAATCCTAATGATGGTGAAAACCCCGCATATTGGGGAAGGCTTGTTCGGGAGTTACTTGAAGAAGATACCTACCCCTACCACACCACTGGAACCTCCCATAACATTGAAAAGCTGGCCGACGAGTAGCTAAGAGAAACCCCAAGGTTTATAGTGGGAAGATTGACCCAGTGAGAACTGGAAGAGTGGATTAGGAACATGGAAAAGATCTTTGCGGTAATTAAGGTACCCGAGGATAAGAAAGTGACAATAGGGACATTCTATTTGACTGGAGAAGCTGATATATGGTGGAGTACAATCAAAGAGAAGTACCATGGGCATGAGTTTACCTAGAGCAAATTCTTGGAGGAACTTAGGACTAAGTTCTAGCCTACTTCGATGCAATGCATGAAGGAAAAGAAATTCCTAGAGTTGAGGATGATAGAAAACATGACCGTTATGTAATATACGGCTAATTTCAATGAATGAGCTCGTTTTGCTCAAGATTTCATCGCCGCTGAGAGGATGAAGATGCAAAGATATGAAGAAGGCTTTGCCATCTATATCCGACACCAGTTGGCTGGTCAGCCAATCAAAACCACCCATGAACTATATGAACGGGCTGCTGAAGTGGAGAGGATTAAGAAGGACTTGAGGGCTCATAGCTCGGGAAATCCAAAACGAAGTGGAATGATCGAGGAAATCAGAGTGAAAACACCACCCCCAAGAAAACTACTCCTGCTAAGACCAAGAATCCCACACCAATCACCTATGAACCATGTGCAAAATGTGGGTAGACCAATCATACTACAGCCGAGTGCGGGTTCCAAACTAACTAGTGTACCTAGTGTGGAAGTGCTAAACATCAAGTGTACAAGCTGTCCCAAAAGGTTGAAAGCAGTGGAGAAATGGACAGCGAAGCCAGTACCCAAGACAATTCCAGGTTCCTCAACTGCCCATCCCGCCAGCGTAGGCGAGCCTATGTGATGAACAAAAAGGACGTAGCTGCCATTGGTATAGTAGTCACTGAAACCCTATTTTTAAATTCCACTCCATTTTATGTATTATTTGATTCTGGAGCATCCCATTTTTTCATTTCAATGCAAGTTGTGCCTCGACTAAAGTTAGAAAGTAATAGGGTTGTAAGCAAATACCAAGTCAACCTGCCTAACGTGTCGGGTGGTAGAATGCCCTTATTCATACCAAAATGTTCCATTGACCATCTCCGGAGAGAATTTCCCAACCAACCTAATCCAATTTGACTTAGCCGAGTTCGAAGTGGTGTTAGGAATGGATTGATTGTCAAGGTTTGGAGCGAAAATAAATTGCAAAGAAAAAGAGTGGTGTTGAAAAGTAGTCGAGGAGGAAAAGTGTATTTTCATGGGAATAATAGTAAAACGGAGTGTCCCGTTATATCTTTGATGAGGGCAAGGAAACTTGTACAAAAAGGGTGTCGGGCTTCTTTCTGTTATATCACTGGGAAAGTCAAGAAGAGTTAAAAATTCGAGATATCCCTATAGTAAAGGAGTTCCCCGATGTTTTTCTGAAGAACTTCTAGGAGTACCACCTCAAAGAGAAATAGATTTCGAGGTAGATTTAATCCCAAGCTCGCGACCTATCTCTAAAGCACCTTATAGGATGGCCCCAGCTGAGCTTAAGGAATTGAGAACTCAATTGGACGAACTCGGGAAAAAGGTTTCATTAGGCCAAGTACCTCACCTTGGGGAGCACCAGTTCTATTCGTAAAGAAAAAAGATGGTACGCTAAGGTTGTGCATCGACTATAGGGAGTTGAATAAGATCACGATCAAGAATAAGTATCCCTTACCCTAAATCGATGACCTATTTGATCAATTGCAAGGGGCTGGGATATTTTCAAAGATAGATTTAAGGTTCGGCTATCATCAACTTTGAATTAAGCCTGAGGACATACCTAAGACCGCAGATCGGGACTATGTACGGCCACTATGAGTTCATGGTTATGCCATTTGGGTTGACGAGTTCACCTGCAAAGTTTATGGATCTGATGAATAAGATTTTCAAACCCTATTTGGATAAATTTGTGGTGGTATTCATAGATGAAATATGATGTGTAGTGAGGCGGAAGCAAAAACGAAAGGGAAAACCGCAAGATTAGCTAACCGGGCAAAATAAGACCTGCAGGCGCAATCTCGGGAGAACGGGTGAAAGGAGGGGCAAATGGTTGAATTTGGAGCTGATTTTGGAGTGGAGCTTCTCAACTGATTGATGAAGCTCCAGGATGTTTTTGGGATTTTTCTGTCGTCGGGAACACCTTGATCCGAGGGCTGAAAGTCAGGTTTTCCAGCTGACTGTCCAGGATGATATCCTCTGTAACAATCAAAGGTGGGGGACGGAGGGTTTCTTGGATGGAGGCAATTTTTGGGGGGATAAGTAGACTCACTGGAAAGATAACTGGTGAAATTTGGGCCAAAATGGACGAGTGGTTTTGGAGATATGGATCGGTGAAGTGGGGGATAAAACCAGGGTTCTTTGCTCGGATACGTAAACACCACCGAGGGAACCAAGGGGCACCTTCAATCTGGCCGGATACTGAAACACCACCGGGAGATTGGAAGGACTCAAAGGACACCACCTAGCTGCCAACTAGGATACAGCAATGAGAATTCAAGAGGGTGAGCAAATCCAGCTCGAGTATAAACTCATATATATCATCAAAAAGGGTGCCTTTTTACAATGAATGCATGCTGAATTTATAGTGCTCCAAAATGTCACTTTACAAATCTGAAAATTAAAACAAAAATCATAAAGATTCTTTCCTCTCCTCCAAGTTAAGCTAGGATGAATTCTAGCCAAGTATTTGAGAATTTAGGAACATGTGGCCGTGGTTTCTTTCCCCTCTCCCAAGCTTCTCATTTCATGATGCTTCTAGACTTCCTTGTCATCTTCTTCTCTTGTTGCTCTATTTTCGGCCTTGGTCTCATCATATGGAAATATGGACCGACCATACTTAAGCACCAATTTATTTATGTACTATGAGCATGAAATGGTAATGTTCCACGGCTTGACAAAGCCGAATTCACTTGCTTCAACATGGAGTATTTAGGAGGTGAGCTTTGGCTTTTCTTGACTTTCCTTAGTGACATGTTTATTTATAAACATAAGGACATAAAAAACAATCTCTTGAACTTCTACCCTCCGGGGTCAATTTGCACCGTATAGAATTCAAGTATTTTTGGTTGCCTCCCGGGCATGCTTGCATGTTCAAGATGGATATCCCTCGGTTCATATTTTGAGGCCCACTTTCCATCATCCTCCCCTTGTAGGGAAGAATTTGCCCTCAAATTCTCGGAATCACCTTTTTCAAGGTTGGAAAAATTTTGGACTTGTGAAAGCTTGTGGTGAAGTTGAGGATGGAAAGCCCTTTTGTGTTTGTGCAACCGGCTAATTGTGGGGAAATGTACTGGACATTCGGCCAGAATGGGTGCTTCTCTAGCATGCTCACGGTGTGGAGATAGACTTGATCAATTAAAACTTCATTATAAGGCACACAAATCCAAATACCATTGGGAAGAAAAACAATACTCTCCGGTGCCACAAAAATTGGTTCTCCACACGCCTTTGGAACCTCTAGAACAACCATGTCCCACTTTAAGGGATACTCCCTTAACATAGTCATAGCCATGCCATAATGTTCAAACACTCCTTCGTTGGACAGCTCTCGTGTATTATAAGAAGGACTCCAAAATTGAGTTCTATTGAGGAGGAGGTCATTCCTTCTTGGTACCAAAGTTTTTAGGTTGACCCATGGGATCTCTTGCTCCTCTTCTTGGTCTCTTGCCCATAATTCATCACCTATGGACTTCAAACTACAATTTGTTCGAAAGAATAAAATGGCATTCGGGATGGCCACTTTTGGGAGTTGCGGGTTTCTTTGTGGTGGTGGAGTAAAAGGGTTTTTGCGTGGAAAGACAAGGACAAATTTGGTTTGTGGGGTTGTGGCGAGGGGTGGAATTTTTGTGGGAGTCTCTCGGTGTCATAAGATGGTGAGAGGGTGAGTTTTTGGATGGCCTTAGGCTTACATTGCTTGTCTTTGAGACGTGGTTCACTAAGCACAAGCAATAGGTCAGTTTGAGGAGAAGAGCTTTGCGGTTTTGATTTGATACATTCGTTTGGGGGTAAAGGAGCCAAGGTGATCTTCTTACCATCCTTAGTGAAGGTATAGGTATTTTTGTAGCCATCATGCACTACCTTCCGATCATAAAGCCAAGGTCTCCCAAGTAGTAAATGACAAGCGTCCATAGGAATTACATCACACCAAATTTCATCATGATAGTGCTTGCCAATGCTAAATGAAAGTAGACAACGAGAATTAACTTGAAGTCCTTGACCTTGGTTGAGCCATTGGATATTGTAAGGGTGGGGATGGACCGAAGCTTGAATCCCAAGCTTTTCTATCATCAAGGAGGCAGCCACATTAGCACAACTACCACCATCAATGATAATTGACCATACTTTGTCAAGTACCGTTCCGCTTGTATGGAAGATAGTCTCACGTTGCTCCTCTTTTGGTTCCTTGAATCCGCTCAAGGTTCTCCTTAACACTAACAATTCTCCTTCATCCGCCTTTGCATCAACTTCCTCTACCTCTTCCATCAAATACAACTCTCTTTCGGTTTCATTGTCCTCCATTAGTTGCTCTTGATGCTCAACTAAGGTGACTATGCGGTGGTTTGGACATTCTGAAGCAATGTGCCCAAAACCATGGCATTTGAAACACCTTCTCGGATCACTTGGGTTTGGCATTGGTTTAGGAGGATTTAGGTGTGGAATGGCCGGGGTTGATTTGTGGAGGTTGGGTTTTTTTTGTGGCAAAGGTTGTGGACTCCCCTTGTAGAAGGGTTGGCTCTTTTAAGGGGAAAAGTTTTGAGGGTTTCTTTCTTGACAAACCGACTTTTCTTTTGTTGCTCAACTTTGTGTGCTAAATGGCACACTTCACCAAATGTGGAAATATGTTGCAACTCTACAATTTGTGCATACCTTGCATCTAGGCCACCAAGGTACCTTATAATCGTTTGGTCCTCAAGCTCTTATAGGTCACACTTGATCATCATTCTTAAAACCGACATTCTTTTACCTTGGGGTTAACTATTAGGATTTATGGGCTTGTAGAGAGTAGAGGGCCCAATTGCTACAAAAAAAAGGAAAAAAAAAGGAAAAGGGTGCTGGAATCAGATTGAGGAGAGAGATTTTCATATTCAAAATTTTGTCTATTTAAACCCCAAACATCTCAAAAACCCCACATTCATCATTTGTTTCCCTTCCCAACAAAAGTCACCTCCCTCACTCAACCCCTCTACTGCCTAGCCAGGCTGACCACCACCACCACCACCACCACCAACTCCTCCGGTCTCGTCACCGGAGCCACCAGCCGCCAGCC
Source organism: Talinum fruticosum (assembly GCA_021018815.1). NCBI lineage: Eukaryota > Viridiplantae > Streptophyta > Magnoliopsida > Caryophyllales > Talinaceae > Talinum > Talinum fruticosum. Next base: position 6,815,911 of record JAITYX010000012.1, read on the forward strand.
ACCACGAAGCCAGCCACCGTGGGTTTTTGCTGCTGCCTTACTACTCTGTCTGCTTGTAGCTGCTGCTGCCTGCTGAATGCCACCAGGCCAGCCACCAGTCGTCACCTGCTACTGCCGCCAGTCGTCGCCGCCACCCACCGCCACCACTGGAGCTCCGTTCAACCAACCCTTCCCCCATAAAAATCTCATTTTCTTGTGAGTTTGGGTAAAAACCTCAACCTTCAACTAATGAATTTCTTTAACTTTTAAGAATAATTAGTTAGATGTTGCATGCAAGGGATCATTGTATAAAAATTAGATTACATAGCCAGTATTATGCTTTTGGGGATCGTTGACTCGAGTTGCCCAAATCTTGGTATGAGAAGTAATTTTCTTGCATGTGCTTTTAATGTATTATACTGAGCTAATACGATACTTACAATAACGGAAAATTTATAAGATAAACCTTTCATAGATATCTCACAAAGACAAAATACGTAGAGCATAAGAAAGTGGAGTGTGGAAGACTCTGCCACCCACCACGGGTGCCCCAACAGCCTATGGGGCAGGCCGTGGTGGCCAGCAGCGAGTTAATTGACCCAAAACATCAACCACGGGTGCTCCCACAGGCCGTGGGTAACCCGTGGTGGCCACCAGAAGTCCTCACTAACCGTGGGAAGGCCCTGGATGACCTCTAGAGCCGACCATTGTCCCCACGGGCCGTGGGGAGGTCCATGGTGGCTTCCAAAGCAAAGGAAATTTGGTTTTCATGATGATTCAAGTTTATTAGAAAATTTTGGAGGAAGAGATTAACTAAAATGGGCATGCATGTTAAAAAAAATTAAAATGAAACTTTAAAAGAGTACAATATTCTGTGAGGATCTAAGAAAAAAATAGGCATGCATGTTGTGTTATGAAGATATGGATTAAAAAGGTGAATTAAGGAGAATAGGTAAGTTGAATTATTTTAAGAAGTGGAAGACAATAAGTAATTTTTGGAAGATTAAAGAAAAGAAGTCATTTTAAAGGTTCAACGAAAGAAGTGATTTAGATTATCGAAGTAAATTAATGAAAATAAATGATGTTGAGAATTTAAGAAAATAAGTTAACGTAGACGATTTATAAGAATTGGGTTAGGTATCCAAGTGAAAAATTAAACAACGTTGGAGGATTAAACAGTTAGGTGAGTAAGAGACTTAATTTAGGAAGGGACCGATTAACACAGTAGGTGTTTTATGGAGAAACGGTCAAATGAACCTTATGATCATATTGCGTGTCAAGAGGGGTTGGTATAATTCACGATGTTACTTTAAAACTTCAACCTACAAAATTTAACCAACCGATTTAGCAATCTGCGAAATGATTTTGCCTTCATAAATTCATCTAGTTATGGGAAGTTACAAAAATGAAACAATGTAAGTAATAACAATAGCGATGGTAATAATAACGATAATAAATTTGATTGCTAAGAGTATTGAACCTATTAATGAAACACTTTATTTTGTTAAGGCATCCACGCCGTTCATCCGAGTCAGCAACTTCAAAGGGATCAGAAATAATATTTGCACGATTTAATGTAAGTTTATTGCTTGTACCTTACGAAAATCCACCTGTTTATATCAACACCAAAATGATTTGCTTACATAAAAAGGAACCATTTCAAATATTATTGTCACCTAATTATGTGGCACGCCCCATATTAATCATGTTATATCATGATCATATCATATCATATATATTTGCCGATTATCAACCAGACTTTGCCGATCGGTCTAGGTATGCGCATATTTTGGGAAACCGATGATCGTGAGGAGCCACTCGGATAATAAATGAATAATTGTTTTACTATATTCTTCCTGTCTGATTTATAAATGAATTGAAATGCATGCACTCAAATCATACATCTTCACCTAATTATTTACGAGTACATGGATAAGCATATTAAGCTTTGGCTCATTATTTCGAAATGTTTTATGTGTTTTGTTTTAGGTAAAGCTACTCCAAAAGTGAGCAACAAGTAGGTTGTCTACTGGCCGAAGTGTCTTAGGGGCTCACGGTGGTGGTGACCTGTCGTGTCTTGAGTTATTTTGGTTGTGCTTTAAGTCATTACCCTGATGACATGTATTTTATTTTCTCTGCTTATGTTGTTCTTTGTTGGGCGTTTTACTTTCGAATTCAGACCTTATCAAGTATTGTACGTAATCTATCTTAATGTTGCCTTGTTCCTTGTTTTGAGCGGCGGTAACGCCTCTAACCTATATTTTCGCTGCACTAATTACTAGTTAATCAGTCCTTAGGATTAACCTGGTGATTATGGGTTTGGGGCGTTACGGCCTCCGAGTCCGGATGGCAGGTTCGAAACTCAAATAATTTTTATCCTACGAGTAAAAAGAAACCGAGAAGTAATATTGAAGAATTAAAGCAAAAATATGTGTCAACAATTAATTTCCTAAAAACTAACAAAAATAAAAAAAGTTTACTTTTCCAATCTTAGTATGGGAGAAATTAAGACAGAAAAAGATTAAAAATGACTTCATCGGTCTTAGAACCGAGAATCGGATTCGGGGTAGGGTACGAATGTAAGGAAAAGCCCTTCCGTTCCATCCAGTCAAACAACGGCCATTACTAGTTTGAATGGTGAACTTACATAATGCATTAAACATAAGCACACAACATGCTACAAGAATTAAAGCAACCAAAGCATAATAGAAACCGATAAAAGCGAATACAAAAACGATAAAAAGTGAATACGGAATGGTTGCCATTAACGGGACACCACCTCTCCTCGTCGCCAACGCCGACCAGCCTTTGGCAGGCCCGGCCACGGCGTGCTTATGCCGGATTCCCTTAGTTTCCTCTTGCTTGTTTTACTCTTGTCTTGTATGCTTGGCTTGCCTTGGTTGAATGGGTCTATAAAGGGGAGCTTAGTGTGTTCATTTTGCACACACTTCTCTTACTCCTTTCTTGCTTTCTAGCTTTGCTCTTGTTGTATCCTTACTTTACTCTTATTGAAAACTAGTCGATCTTTAAAATCTTCTCTTCAAAAGATGCCTATAAGAAAGGATCATCCTATTTGGAGGACAAGGGCTTAAAAGTTTGTCCAAGACAACTTCTTGGAGCAGGAATGGCGTCCTCATGAAGAATGGAACCCAAAAGACCTTTTGGTGGAAGTTGAAAACCATGTTTCTTCACTTGCCATTACTCCTTTTGTAAGCTCGTTGGCTTAAAATTCTACTTTTGCGCACTCCGAGTAGTACTTTGACTAAAAATCTTGTTGGATTTTTATCTTCTAGAAAGGCTCAATCCGATGTAATGGAGCCATACCGAAGTTCATGGAATCATGTATAAAGATGCACTATCCCTTAGAAGATGTCATGCATAAACCTAGGTTTGGTTCCCTCTTCATTGCTTTGAATCATGTTTGTGACAAAAGAGAGCAGGATCCCATTAGTGCTATTAGTGAGCGCTTTTGGGATACCACTAATACCGTCCATGTTCCTTTTTGGGAGATGACTATTACTCCTCTTGATTTTGTTGTCTTATCGGGTCTAGGTTTCTTGGGGAGCCTCTAGTCTATGACAGAAATTTGTATAAAGATTGTGGCTATCTTCGTCCTCTCTTCGGTCCCATGGCTAGTAGGTTTCCTCGGGCGAGTTTCTTTAAATACACCATCCTTTTTAGGCTTTTGAAGATGTCAGGTTTTGGGCCCGACATTCTCCACAACAACAAGTCCGGATCATGCTTGCTCTCTTTTTAAGCGCGAGTACTCTTTTCGATCAAGCGTCAAAGGTTTATGCTCACTATTTGATGAACTCAGCAGACCTTGACAAGATAAAAAACTTAAATGGGGTGCTCCAGCTTACACCTGCCTCATAAGGGGACTCCGTGCCGGTGTGCGGCATACCAAGAATGAGAAGGACTTGGCAAATTATCTTCTACTATGCGGCTTGTGGAAGATCATCGAGGTTTGGTCTAATTCTTCACTTATTTCCAATATTTTATCTTATGTGGATAAAAGTCTCGGTTGTTTTCAACAATTTACAGTAGTGCTTGTACGAATATTTCCCACACCTTTCGCCCGGTTTAACAAATCATCCAACATTTCCGGCCTCCATATCATGGGCTAGAATCCATCTTTAACGACCTAAAATCCATGATATAGGGTTACGAAGGTCTGCACTCAGCCATGTGGCTTCGATATGTCACTTTTAAGCTCTAAAATTTACCTAAAAAATGTGCCGAGAAAAATTTTGCTTCACTACCTAGCTGGTTACCACTGCCCACGGCCTGTGGTGGACCTTGTGGGCACGGTTGTGGCCGGTGCCAGCCATGGTTGAGTGCGTTCTATACCCGTTCTTTCTTCTTTTTGCTTATGCTTGCTTATCTCTTTATAAACCCTGTATGTGTAGGCCAATTTCCATCCTTGGGCCCAACTCCAACTTCCTCCAAGCGTAGTCATCGCACGGGAGTTAAGTTAAAGGAGGATCTTATTTGAGGGTCCTTTCGGGTTTTGTTGGTACCTTCGCGAAAGAGTTACGCCACAAATCCGCAACAACACATGGTCCCTGTTCATTCCTCTTGATCCACTGCAAACCATGTTCCACTTCGGTTCCCTTTCTCCACAAGAACCAGAGGAAGTGAGCACCATGTATCCTTATACCCAGTTCTTGAATTTATACACGTCCTTCGCACATCATTTGGGACGGATTATAATCCGGATAGTGAGTTTCTTCCTTCTCGTGTAGTTCAATTTCTTGTACGAAAATTAACCTTAACGTTTTGTAGCTGCTCTTGGAGGACATCCACATTCTAAGTCTTGATGTGGATGTTTCTCAGCTAGGGAATATCCTCGTTATATATGAATTCCTGAACTTTCGGAGGTGGAGTGCGTAGGGCTTCCTTTTCCTAAAAGCTGGCAAGGGGTAAGATTTTTGTACTCTTTACTTTTAGTTACAAGCTAAAAGTTACTATCACCATTAAATCTTTATAGTATATGATGAGGAGCAATCTTGGACCATGTCCATCGGACTCTAAACTACCCTTAGGGGTGTTCAAGACTTCTTCTTTGGGAGAACCTTCCCAACCTTCCGGGTGAGTCTTTGGTTAGTGAAATGCTAACTTTATTAAGCTTTTAGAGGGTGTGTTAATTACTCCTTCATTTTTATAGAGGTGTCTTCATTAAGAGGCGTCCTTGGTGGGCCGGGCGGTACAAGCACATTCATCTGACCTACAAACACTTCCTAGTGGTACCTCTAGAGCAGGTACCTCTCGGCGCTCTTCACGACGTGCACATTATCACGGTACTTTTGAAGCGGGGCCTAGCACCTCCAAGCCTAGTTCTTTCGGCACAGAGCCTAAATTTGCTGAAGAAAGTATGGATATTATGCCCCTTTAAGCATTTAATTGCCATGGGAACCCACTTAACTTCCACTAGGCGTCTTACAGCGGGCCTTCTCAAAGAGTTTCTCAATTTTGGGACCATGGAGCTAGCTCTCCTCAAGGTGGTGGACACGAGTGGATTCTCTATGTCCATCTTGGAGGAATTTAGGAATTATATCTTCAATGATGCTTTCGATGGTGAAAATTAGTTGATCCCTTGTAGGGTGCTTTGTATTGTTTAATGTTTAATATTTTGTACGATTTTGACTCTATGCAATGAGATGAAATGCAGAGACTCTATTCTAAAAATTCTTTCTTTTAGTAATATGATGCAATAATTCGCACGAAAAATTACAAAGACAATTCGAAAAATTTTCACATAGCCCCCATTCCCCCAAAAGAAAATAATAAAATGAAAATGGGAATTTGTAAGTGCATGATACAAAAATAACGGGGCTTGATAGAAGATAGGTCAGGGCGGGAATAAATAATGGGCCAAGGAGTGCTCGGATCAAAAGAAATAAGGCGAACCGGCCGGTCCAAGGTCCCTGCTGGCCCATTCCATGCACAAGAAAACCCGGGCATTGGCGAACACTTGGAGGTGATAGTGTAGTAGGCTCCGGTGCCTAGAAACTACTATAAATTGAACCTTTGTTGATAAATAAAAATTGTGCCTTCGATTGTACTTCCTTAATTCCCTTAGAAAATAACAGATCCTAAAGAAAGTCCTCCAGTTCCTGCAATTTTATTTCTAATTTCTAAAGATGAACTTCATGACTGATTTATCTCGTTGGATGCATGAGATGACAAACACTCGGGAGGGTAGGCTTGTCACAATATGGGTTGAATACTTTATTTAGTATTCGCCAAGTTAAAGTCTATTAGACTTTCTTAAGAGCTGCTTGTGGCTACTTGGGATATCCACCACTACGTTTTCGGGTTTGGGGATAAGGAATTGTGCCCTCTGCTTGAAACTTTTGATGCTATACTTGGGCATCCAATGCCATAAAAACCTATCATACCCAAATCTTCTAAAAATCTGAACGAACCTACAAATATATTCTGATGTTAAGTAATAAGAATCTAGGGCGGATTCTTATTGGGAATCGAGTGAACCTGATGAACCGGATGAAACATTATCGCCGGATGTATGCATTCTCCGATTCTATCATCATCCCAAGACGGTGAGCTATCATCACCTGCCTGATTGGTGGTTTCTTGTTGGTAGGAGGCGGCGGAGACATGGCGTCTACAACACAACTCGCTCTTAGTTGAGCAATTGGATGATTACTTGCTCCCTAACTCTGCTAATAGTTGCTTGAAACTATAATAGGATTAGATCCGGTCGAGGTTGATCCGGAGGAGAATTTTGCTGGGAGCTCCCTATTATTGCGAGATAAGCAAATGATGACCGAGACCAAATGGTGGGAACCGGTCAGCGGCACCGGCCACGGGGTGGTCGTGCAGCGCCGTCGAGGTCGAAGCGCCTCTAGTTCACCCCGAAAGTATCTATTTTTGCCTTTCCATTATAATATTTTTATTATTATTATTTTTAGTTTGACCAGTGCAGCACACTTATTTATTATTCGTTGTGGTGCACAGATTTGGTTATTGAAGCAAGCTGCATTGATTCAAGCTCCTGCAAAAGTAGACACCTATCCGGCGATACACTTCGTCAACGAAGCGAGTAAAGACGATAGGCTGATCACACACTTGGAAAGTGTCCTAATTTAGGACACATACTAGACATCAAACCTTTATACGCTGTTGGGTATAAAAACCAGTACTTACTACTTCCTTGACCGTGTATTGCGGTAAATAGGAAATGAGTACGCGATTCCCCTTCCGGACTATATCCGGCCTACTACCTTCGAAACCTGTTTGAAGGTTTTGGCGGTTCTAGGCGAGTTAAATCGTGGCCTGAATATTAGATGAATCTGCTGAAGTCTGTTGAAACCTACAGGTGAGCCAACTACTACTATATTTGCATATTATCCGGAGTGGATAACAAAGGTGGACCCTAAACGTCACAAGGTACTAAGCTCGAGAGCTGGATCCTCACGGAGCCGTTCCTGGTGCTGCACCACTCCAAATTCGCGATGTAAATCCTCGGATAGATGAACGAGCTCGCAGAAGGTAATCGAAGCTAAGGAAGCGAAAGAGAAGAAGGCCCACGGAGTTGAAGAGCTAAAGAAGCGTACCCAAGATGATGGACTCGATTATAGTGATCCAAAGGGAAGAAAGTGAAAATAGACTAGGACTGAATTTTTAGAGAGAAATGATAGGAAGAAATAAAAGAATTAGGAAGTTTAGTTTTGCCTCTTTAGAACAATTTTTAATTTTTCCGAGTAGTGTGCTTGGTTTTTCCTTTTTATTAGCTATGTACTCAAGTAAGTAGTAGGCTTACCTTTAATTAAAGAAAACTAAGTTTTATGCTCACTTTTATGCTTTATTATCTTTATCGCTCACCGAGAAACATAAGTAAATTGGATGGCCTAACTGGACCGTCCTAAAAAATAATAATTGAAACAATTAAAGAATTAACTCAATCAGCAGACCGTCTAGTTGGATCGTCAAAAAGAATAACAATTAATTTAAACAAACCGTCTAGTTGGACTGTCAAACTAAACAATTACAAAGTCCGGGAAATCATTCGACCCGGCCAGCCCGCCGTTGTCCGGGTGGTGTCCGACACCTGCCATGGCGTGGCCTAGTTGGGCCAGGCTTGGCCCATTATTTAGGGTCGTTCTAAGTATAGTATGTCTTCAATTGATCCAAGTTTATACACCGAAAGACCGCTTCACCATCCAAATCGGTTAATTTTACTACTCCACCTTGCAGTACCTAACTAAGCACAAATGGGCCTTGCTAGTTAGGCCTAAACTTCCTCGAGGATCTTCAATTGGTGCCGTAATCTCCTTAAGGACCAAGTCTCCAACTTGTAGATTTTGAGGCTTCACTTTCTTGTTAAATGCCCTTAATATACGTGCCTGGTATATTTGGACATTATGTAAGGCGTTGAGGCGCCTCTCATCCAGCAACACTAACTTTTCGTAGCATGCCTTAACCCATTCTACTTTTGGAATTTGACTCTCGAGTAGTGAGGGGATGGCAATTTCTATTGTTAGGACTTCTTACATGGCATACATATACTAAGGAGTAAGGTGTTGCTCCCATAGAGGTCGTAATGGAGGTTCGGTAATCCTATAAAATGAAGGGTAACTTGTCGAGCCACTCCTTATTGTTGGAAACCATCTTCTCCACTATTTTGTGAATGTTTTTATTGGCGGCCTCGACTATTACGTTGGTCCGAGGACGATAGGGAGAAGAGTTATGGTGCTTGATCTTGTATTTCTCTATTAGATCTGCTACTTCTTTCTTGAAGTGACTACCATGCTTTGTATTTCTCTAGTAGATCTGCTACTTCTTTCTTGAAGTGACTACCATGCTCACCGATAATTCATGGGGTACCCAATATCGACTAAAGACTCAAGTATAACTCTCTATCTCTCTATGGTTTTGACTCTAAGTCATTATCAGATTTTAAGAAACTCATATCTAAGTTTTCATTATGTTTTGACCCACTCGAAACAATTTATCAAGCATAACATTCTTAAGCGTGCTTCGACCCACTTAGACACAACTCGGAACAATCACATGAATAAATAATTTCTTTAACACTTTTATTATGAGCATTGACTTGTTGTTTTAAGTGAAAATTAATTACTCGCATTAATTCCACATTCCAAGTAAGTTTATTTATAAAGAATTATTTACTTGATCAAGTTTATGCATTCTAATGTTTTATTCTTTCTAACTTGATCAGTTTAAGGATTGACTCAAAATGGAATTTGAACCTAATGTATATTAGACTTAGAAAATTCCATTCTTTTAGGTCTGAAGATAATTAAGTTCTTAATTACTCTGAATTAATTATTATCTTTGCCTAGTCTTGGACCAAAGTATTTTTATACTTTGAGTACCATTTTGATTTGCTTTTGTAGGTTGATTAAAAAGTCTAATCTATTTTTGAAATACAAAAGCGAGTTGGTTTCTAGCCGTTAAACACCTGCAGATAAAAACCAACCATTTCGGACATGGCTCGGACATCGTGTCGAATTGTTTGTTTCCAAATCCGGTAAAATTCAACTTTGTATCCAACGGTTGTTTCCACCATAGATTTCAATCACAACCAGAGGAATGGATCACTTTTTGAGCCAAGGACCAGCACACAACATTCAAATCTCAACGGATACTTTTCCGAGTGACACGGACTAGCCGTTATAATGGTTACTAAAGCTCACTAGCCCGGAACAAGTGTCAACGGTCATTCTGCCCTGCTATGTATAAATAGAAGCCACTTCACAAGACTTGAAGATTGGTGAGCACATTGCTTAGCACTTGCTTAGTGCTTACTTAATCTACAACTTACAACTCCTAATATGTATTTTCTTACTTTACGAGTTGTAAAGAAATTCTTGTAATCACTTATACTCTTTCGACTTTCTTTCTAAGTCCCTTGACTAAGCTGTAAGGGTTAACTCAACTCAATTGTCCTTAAGCTGTAAAGGGTATCTTAGTTAGGAAGTACTAGATCGGATAAAGGAACTTCGAGCCAAGAAAAACTTGAAAGGGAATTGTCTAAGGGAGTAATTCAGTAAAGAGTCGGTCTTTGTAATTGTGGATTCAATTAGTGGATTTGACTTGGTGCTTGGATTAGCACTATACGTGGTTTTATGCCCCAGGAATGTTTCCACGTACTTCTTTGTGTATTTCACTTTTTGAGTCTAATCTAGACTCGGAATCTATTTCTAAGTCGAGTTATGTGCAAAACAGTTTGTATTTTCTCAAAAATCTTCCATCACCCTATTCACCCCCTATAGGGTGACTTAATCTCTCCATGAGCAAACTTTCAATTGATATCAAAGCCTAGCCTTTCAAGAGGATCTAACAATCCAAATGTGTAAAGATTAGATGGCTCAAAATAATGGAGAGTTCGATGAAGGAAGATCATCCACCGGACCACCCAAGTTCAAGGGATCAAACTTTGAATCGTGCAAGAAGATGATGGAATGCTTCCTCTAAGATTGTGATGAGGATGTCTAGAACATCATCAAGAATGGGAACTTCATTCCTAGAAAGATGGAAGGAGTAAGATCTGTGCCCAAAGAAAAGTCAGGGTACACTACTAAAAAGAATGAGAAGTTCGGAAAGAACCGCAAAGCCATGAACACTCGATATGCGTTGTCGGCTCAAAAGAACACAACAGGGTGTCATCCAGGTGACATAGTAAAAAGGTGTGGGATACGTTGGTCGACACCTATGAAGGCACTAGCCAAGTGAAGTAGGCAAAGATAAGCCAATACCTTCACAACTATGAGTCTGTTTAGAATGGAGCCCGAGGAGAACATCACTCGGATTACCAACAATCTCAAATCTCTTGCTAGAAGATCTATCATGAAGATATGGTTAGAAAAATTTTGAGGAGTCTACCAAACAGGAGATGGGGTCCTAAGGTGACAACAATCGAAGAAGCCTAGAATCTCTCTTAACTAAAGCCAGATGAGCTCATTGGGAAGCTACTCACTCATGAACTGCACCTAGAAGAAGAGGATGTAGAGTTCAGCACCAAAAGGAACATCGCGCCGAAGGCCTCGAAAGCAGACAGCAAAGTCCGAGCTCCTCGGACTCGAAAAGGGTCCCATGGCGCTCATTGCCCGAGGCTTCCAAAAGATGATGAAGTACAAAAAGTGGCAAAAGAGGCCAAAAGAGGAGTTTTACAAGAAAGGTAAATAGTCATCCTCTTCTAAATTGTCTTTTAACTAAGAACTCGACTGTTTTAAGTGTGGCAACAAGGAACACATAGTCAAGGACTTTCCAAAAGAAAGTAGGACAGAAAGAAGAAAAAGGATATGGTGGCTATCCGGAGCGATGATGACTCCTTTGAAGATAATTCTAATGACTCAAAGTGTCTAGTGGCACTAACGAGTCTCGAAGTTAGATCCGAGTTAGACAATGACAACTAAGATGTTGAGGAAACAAGTCCTCAGGAGGTAATAGAATACTTCCTTAAGTTCTCCAAACTTGATCCGGCTAGATATATATCTCTAGTTTGGAAGAAATGTCCAATTCGACTCTTCTAATTTCAAAGATCAACTTGAGTCCCTTACTACTTAGAGTATTGTTTTCAAAAATGAGTTAGAAAACTTGAGTCAAAATTTGAAAGTACTTGAGACTAGTTATAAACACCAAAAAGTGTCGTCCTTTTCTCTTTTTTCTTAATTTTCTCGATGATGAAATCCCGAGACCTGTTTGAGGATTTGGATCATGAACCGCATCTCGAGTGGTACGACGGAAGCCGATAAACCACAAAGAACCCCTAGGACCACATAAATAGCCTTCTACCTTGGGTCGATCCAAAAATCCCATTTTCTTTTGGATGATCCAAAACCAGGTGAAGCCTTCAGAGACAATGGAGTCTAGTGCCACGTACCGGGAAATTCCAGGCTCGGAATCACTGCGTTTCACTTCAGTCCAACTAGATGAGCACATGAAAACCTCAAGACAATGCTAGACACTCGCATTTTATGATCACAAGCATCAAAGTGTTGCGTTTTAGCTCCAAGATAGTCCACCCGAGACTAGGAGCACGCATCCCACATAAAAATGAAACCCGCCAAACATAGAAACACTGCCAAAAATGAAAACTTTCCATTTTGGAAAGCTACTATGGTCGGCGCCCGCCACCCCGAAATAGTAAGTGAAACGCTGAGTTTTGCCTCGGTGACTCCTTTAGAAACACGCTAGGGCATAAAACCCTAGTGTCACGGGGTGCTCCGGAGTATTCTGGAATTTTCTAGATTTCTCTCTAATACTCCACAATATTCCATAATGTTCCACACTTGTATGTAAGCTTAGATATTTGTATGGAGGATTCTAGAGAATTATTCAAGGCCATAAGATTAAATAGATCTCCACCGTCCATTGCGAAGGTGGGCAAGTATATATACCCCCAAGGAGTTCATTTGTAATCACTCATCCAAGGATCAATTCCAAGAGTTCAATACAAAAGCATTCTCCCAAACTCTCTCTCTAAGTGTTCTTGCTTACTTAGCTCTCTCTAGGTTAAGATAAGCATCGTTAAGGCTTACTAGCAAGCTTAAGAAAGGGTATCGGGTCTAGTTTGCTAGTGCCACACGAGAATCCCATCCGAGTAAATTGTCCTCCCGTGAGAGTTGGTATCGGAGCCGAAGTTTGGGAAAGAATGTCGAGTGTTACCGAAGGGAGCCAACAACCACAAGTGGTAAGAAGGGCCGAGAGAAGTCAAGGAATGTGATTGCCGCAATCGAGGAAAGGGTTGCCCAACTGCATAATGCCGTCCTCGACTTAAAGGATCTAGTCGGCACCTTGGCCGGGCGTGTCGAGGAGTTAGAGTCAAATAAGGAGGACTCGGAGCTTAAGGTGGAGATGCAGGGGGCCTTGAATGCGATGGCCACATACTTCACACCGGGGAGGTGGTAGCCCTCAAAACCATGGTTGTGGCTACAGATGCGGAACTCAAGGTTGCTCTCAAGGATCAACAAGAGCAAATGGGAAAACTCAAGATTTCTCTCAAGGACCAAAAGAACAAATGGGTGAACTCAAGGCTACTTTTGGTGAACAAATGGAGGAGTTCAAAACACAACTTAAGTTGTGCACGACTGCGGTGGCCAACGGTGGGTCGATCCAGGTAGTGACTACCCCAAAGGCGAATGTGTCCAAGCCTCCGGACTTCGAGGGAGCTAGAAGTGCAAGGGAAATTGATCACTTCTTGTGGGGACTTGAGGCTTACTTCAAAGTCTCGGGCGTTAAAGAAGACAATCTCAAGGTGAGTACCACGTCCCTCTTCCTTAAAGACACTACTCTTGTATGGTGGCGACGTCGATGTGACGACGTTAATAGAGGATCCGAACTTGTCACCACCTGGGAGGCATTCAAGGGAGAGCTCAAGAGGCGGTTCTACCCTACAAATGCCTAACGAGAAGCTAGAATCAAGCTTCGACACCTCCAACACAAGGAGGGTCATATTCGGGAATACGTGAAGGAATTCCAAGTGCTACTCTTGGAAATTCCTAGCATGGGAGATCAATATGCCTTATTTTGGTTCCTCGATGGCCTATGCGGGTGGGCTAGGATGGAGCTAGAAACACGGGGGTGCAAGACCTCGCCTCCACTATCACCGCTGCGGAATTGTTATATGAGTTCAAGCCCTCCAAAGGACGAGACAAAGAGTCGGATGGGATAAGTTCTCAATGAAAGACAAGCCATACGCCTACAAGGAAAAGGAGAAGTCTCGGGATGAGGCACCATCTAAAAAGAAGATATCTTGCTTTTTATGTGACGAGTCCCCATCGAGCACTCGAGTGTCCGAAGCGCAATGAAGCTGTTGGCTCTTGTCATGAATTACAAGAAGCAAGAGACAGAGAAGAAGCTCAGTTCCTTAAGTCTCCTCAATAGCCATTACACGTTTGAGGATGAGAAGGCGACCAAGGCATCGCCCGATTATATAGGGGAGAATGTCACGGGAAGCTCCGAGTATTCCAAAATTTTCTAAATTTCTCTCTACTACTCCACAATGTTCCATAATGTTCTACACTTGTATGGAAGCTTAGATATTTGTATGGAGGATTCTAGAGAATTAATCTTGGCTGTAGGATTAAATAGATCTCTACGAGTCCATTGAGGAGGTGGGCAAGTATAAATACCCCCAAGGGGTTCATGTGTAATCACTCATCCAAGGATCAATTCCAAGAGTTCAATATAAAAGCATTCTCCCAAACTCTCTCTCTAAGTGTTCTGCTTACTTAGCTCTCTCTAGCTTAAGATAAGCATTGTCAAGGCTTACTAGCAAGCTTACAAAAAGGTCTCGAGTCTAGTTTGCTAGCGCCGCACGAGAATCCAGTCGAGTAAATTCTCATCTTGTGACACTAAGCATCCCTTGATGGCCGGCGCCCGCTTTCTAAGTTCTATCTAGTTTTGTCTCTTCTTATCCTGGTTCAATCTTGTGATATCTTGGGCCGATTTATTTTCAGCTATTCCGGATGGCTGGCCGAGCTAACCCTAGGTCACTTCCTTAACCTAACCTCTCCCTATAAATAGAGAGCCTTGGCTCTCATTCCCATACTGGCTTCTTGCCTTAACCTCACGCTCCTAAAACTCGGCTAAGAGCTACCGAATACTCTCATCCGTATTCCGATCTCTTCGTCCGTTTTTAGCCTATTCCTTCTTTACACCCATCATACTCCCTACTTCGAACCTGAGACCTCCATCAATCATACATCCTTTCACCTACCAACACACAAACTCAATAAAAGCCCTTTCAATTCACCGCCGTCCCATCAAGAGATCTAGATCCGAGATCCGGATCAGCGAGTGGGACAACTTGGGGACACCGATTCGATCTTCAACGGTTTATTATATTTCTATGCTTTTTTATTACTTTCCGTATTGTGGACAAATGATGTATTGTTTTTAATTCCTCCCCGCCCCATGTAATCTTTTAGATTTCTCGCTTTCTTTTCCTTTTTCGCTTTTCTTTCACTTTAGCTTTTATTGTTTCCCTTAATTATGTTTCAGTTGCTTTAATTTTTGCTTCGCATGTTGCTTACCTGCTTTTGTTACATTATTTTAACTCACTACTTGAATTAGTAATGGTCGTCTTTGGACGGGCGGAACGGAAAGGTTTATCCCTATGTTTTGTACCCTCGCCCCGAATCCGATTCTTGGTTCAAAGATCGATGGAGTCATTTTTAGCCTCTTTTAGTCTTTGTTTTCCCATACTAAGATTGAGAGGGTATTTATTTTGTTTTTATTAGTTTTCTTTCCTAAAAACTTACTAGCGAGTCCTTTTTCATTTATTTCTATTCAAATTTGCTTCACGGCTATTTTTTGATCGAACAATGAAAAACAGGATCTGGATATGCCAAACCAAGGCAAAGGCTGTGGCTGATCTCATCGGCCATGGCCTTTGGCCCGCATCGGCCATCACTAGGTGTAGGCTACCGCCTACACCATTCGATCGTAGGCGGGCACGAGTCCAAACCTGTGTTTTCACACTAGTTTGGCTTTAGAGCCTCACGGTAGAAACAAAAACCCTAATTTTTATTTTTCGGTTAAGAGATAATATCCTAGGACTTTTGAAAATAATTACTAAAATAAAATGGTTAATGAAACCACCATTCAACTTTGCTTAATTCGCTTTAAATCAGATTTAATAGAACTCGGAAATATTAATAAAAGGTTCATCCCCACATTCCAAAATCCACTTTCTAAAACCGTCTTCAAAATCAATCTTTAAAAAAAGGGACTCAACACAAGTGGAGAAGCTCGGTGGGCCCGGCCAGCCGTGGTTCCTACAATGGCGACTCACTGGCGATAAATTATTCATTAAGAGGGCGAAACTTGAAAATTTGAGTAGTGTGTTTTAATAATGTTCTTGCATTAGGAATCCTGTATTTAGCAACCTTTGAACTAGTTTATATATTGTTTTGGACCCATAGGATTCTTGGAATAATTTATTGTACTCCCTACTTACCTTTCCGGAGAGAGGCTCTCATTGGTTCCTTTAGGTGGGCCCAACTAGGCTTGATTGCCTGAGGAAATGGTACCTCCTCCCTTATAGCACAAACTCTTAGGCTAATGCCTTTGGTTCAGTGAGAGGCACCGAGAATTCTGGTTGGTATCCTTACCGTGCAAACCTGGGGACCAACTTCTCGGAATACGTGTCACCATGTATCCAACCTTTTGAACTCTTTGGCCATATAACTTTTGGAATATTAGGTGGTCCTCCTCTTTATTTGCATGCTTGAATGAGTGTGTATTTTAGATTTAATCTTCTGCTTGTGAGCCTTTAAGGATAGGTGATGAGCGCTGAATAATTCCTACATGAGTTTGAAAATAAAAAATCAAAATAAATCTTTTTAGTCAGTCCAATTATGTGCATTTTAGCCAAAAAGTCAAAAATTACATTCCCCTTTTAGGTTGGTCCATTCATTCCATAATTGCATTAGCTAAATCAAAAATCATCTCTCTTAAGGTTGGTCCATTCATTTTATTTTTGCATTAGCCAAAAACAATTTAATCTCAATTATGGTGAGTCCGTATTTTATTTTTACATTAGCTCACATAAACTTCATCTCAATTAAGATGAGTCCATATTTGCCTTTTTTTTTTTTTTGCATTTAGTCAAAGTCAAAATCATCTAAAAGTAGGTGAGTCCAATCTTGTATTTCATTTGCATTAGCCCAAATAAAATACATCTCAATTAAGGTAAGTCCATATTTGCATTTCTTTTTTGCATTTACCTAAAGTCAAAATCATCTCAAACTAGGTGAGTCCAATCTTGCATTTCATTTGCATTAGCCGAAATAAACTTCATTTCAATTAAGGTGGGTCTATATTTGCATTTCTTTTTGCATTTAGCCAAAGTCAAAATCATCTCAAAGTAGGTGAGTCCAATCTTGCATTTCATTTGCATTAGCCAAAATTAAACTTCATTTCAATTAAGGTGAGTCCATATTTGCGTTTCTTTTTGCATTTAGCCAAAATCAAAATCATGTCATAGTAGGTGAGTCTAATGTTGCATTATATTTGCATTAGCCCAAATTAAACTTCATCTCAATTATGGTGAGTCCATATTTGCATTTTTTTTTGCATTTAGCAAAAATCAAAATCATCTCATAGTAGGTGAGTCCAATGTTGCATTACATTTGCATTAGCCCAAATTAAACTTCATCTCGATTAGGGTGGGTCCATATTTGCATTTCCTTTTTGCATTTAGCCAAAGCAAAATCATCTAAATTAAGGTTCATCTATCCATTTTATTTTGTTTTTTCATTAGCCAAATTAAAATCCATCTCAAAGTAGGTGAGTCCGTTCATTTCATTTTCGCATTAACCAAAATTAAATTCATCTCTAATTAGGAGACTCTTCCATTTGATTCATCTCGGATTAGGTGAGTCTACTTTGCATTTTCATTTCTCATTTAGCCAAAACAAATTCATCTTCCACTAGGAGTAATCATCTATGCATTTTACTTCTACACTAGCCAAATCATAGAATCATCCTAGATTAAGACATGCGCATCATTTTATTACATTTGTTTTGCATACCTTTATGTGCATCCAAATAAAACAACATATCATTTTCTTTTCTCCTAGGATCAGTCTTCCTCGGGTCTAGCACTTGAGCCCCATCTCCCTAGAAGTTCTTCCACAAGCCAATCCCGAGCACGTACTCTTTTGGGATACAGGATAGGAAATCCTATCCAAGTCGGGAATCCTGTCACAAATCATCCGGTAAGTAAGAAGTCTACTTCTACACTGGCACGGTCAACACCGATCCATCCCACATTACAACGTACCACACCAGTACATCACACACCTTTACTAATAACACCGGTATGCTGCCCAAGGTCTAAACTCAATCCTCTTCCGAAAATGGCCAACCAGCGAAGAGCAAACTCCCATCTTGGCCCTGTTCAAAGAGTCCGTTGCAAAACTAGAGGCTAAGTTTAATGCCCATGATAAACAGATCAAGTTTATATCTGAATCCCTTAGTCTCATACGCATAGAACTAGAGAGGAAATCAAAGTTCAAAGGGAAAGAAAAAGAAGGAGAAGGACCCCGCCTAGAATCTCAACCCAGGCCTCAATCCGATCTAAGAATAGATTAGATATAGAAGATGTTATGGGAGATAGAGAAGATGTTAGAGGAGTTCTCGATGTTCAACCACTACTATTTGGCCCAGGGATTCGCTTCAATCCTTAAAGGCAAGCTGCCCCCTAAGTTTACCATGCCTAATATCAAGTTTCATGGAATTGAGAACCCTCACCATCACGTGAGAAAATTTGTGGGGGCAATGACTTTGAAAAATGTAAAGAAGGATACTTACCACATCATCTTCCTCGTGGACTTTCAATAATGATGTAATGAAGTGGTACAATACTATCGACCCACACAATGTCATAAACTGGAAGGATCTTTGCTGGAATTCCTACATCAATAATCTTACAATACTGATTTACTAGTCAGACTTGGGGATCTAGAATTGATCAAGCATGGAGAACATGAAGGCTTCACCGACTTCCTTACTCGCTGGAGGGCGATAGCTGCCCACATGACTGATCGGCCATCTAAGAAGGATCAGGTTAACATCATCATCAAGAACCTCCAACCCGCCTATCATCGGCACTGAAGTTCTTAGCCATCATGGACTTCAAACACTCGGAGATGCTTGGCATGCTCATAGAAGAAGAACAAGCTTCATTCGACTAGAAATCATCCAATGAGCCCATCACTCATCAAGGATGCCAATAATGCTTGCGTGATTTCCGAGTATAACGGATACGTAGGAAGCCGATGAGGTCCGACCCCAAACCTAGTCTTGATCCCAATTTTAATTTCCTATTACCTAAATCCAAAAGCCGCTTTGCCTATCCAAAAGAGCATAAACCTATTTTGAAAATGCACTCGAATCATCAAAAGCATGTTAGTCCGATCCAACGATCAAACCGTTAGGAGCATGGTCTATCAACAGCTTTGTCACCTAATTATGTGGCCTGCCCATATCAATCATACCAGCGTGATAAGATTTGTGATCACATCATACGCATATTTAGGGAAACCGATGATCATAAGGAGCCATTCAAATAATAAATTAATATTTGTTTTACTATATTCTTCCTATCTGATTTATAAATGAATTGAAATGCACATGCTCAAAAATAACTTTACATAATATTCATTTATAGTGCAAGGATAAATGTATTAAGCTTCGGCTCACTATTTCAAAATGTTTTTGTATGTTTTGTTTTAGGTAATGCTAATGTTGATGTAAGTAAGGAGTAGACATATTTATTTTGGTAAGCGAGACTTAGAAGCGCACAGGTGGTAGTAAGGGATGTGATGTTTGGAAGTCATATATTTTCCGACTAAACAAGTTGTAATTATGATGAGTACTGTCAACTTGACTCGAGGTTGTACAAGTTTGGTGTCCGAGATGTTTTCAACTTTATTTTCACAAGTGACGTAGTGGAGTCCTCGCTCATATTATATTTTCAAAGGAGTTGCCTCGCTCTTTGTATAGAGCGGCGGTAACGCTTCTAATATTCCTTTCTGCTGCACTAATTGCTAGTTAATTAGTCATTAAGACTAAACTAGTGATTATGAGATTTGGGGGCGTTACAATTGTGGTATCGTAGCTAAGGTTTAGAATCACTGTTTAATTAGCATTGTATAAGTGTAGGTCAATGTCATTATGTGGTATGAGGAAATAGGACGATAAGTTCATTACCTACTGCTTCCTTAGTTACACCTAGATATCTTAGGTAACATATTGTGGTAATTCTCAAAAGGTGCATTATTTTCGAATATAATCATCAAGACATCAATATTATTTCTTATAGATACAAATAATATTTATTATTAGGCACATTATAAATGGAGTTTTAACATTCATGCCCCTCGTATTATGCTGTGAAGACTCGGACTATATACTTACTATTTTCTCGAGTTCCATCGAGGAATCGGTATAAAATCTCTTCTCCTATAGAGTTTTGATTCCAAGCCATTCCATGTGCCTTAGAAACTTTTTTGAGTGATATAGCATTCTATCCGAGTGTTATAGAATCTACCGTATATGTTTTCGATTGATTCTGACTGACCGACTAATTTAGAAAGCTTGCGTCTACATGCCTCTTCATATCATTTCCGAGTCACTCCACACTCGGGTATATTGCATGTTCAAACACTTTATTCCACGCACATAAACTCGAGTCTCGACTTCATGTTACAGGAATTACACCGATAATTCCGTATTCCAAGTTAGCTTATTTTGTTTCAACTTTGTTTAGTATAGATTAATTTTGTTCACTCGATATTCTTTATCTAACTTGATTCTCTTTTAGACTCGACTCGGATGGAATTTTGAGTATCATGGATAGTAGACTCAGAAAATTAGTAACTAAATTATATTAATTACGATATTATCTCGTGTCTAATCTTGGACCAAAGTATTTTATACTTTGAGAACCAAATTGATTTACTTTTGCAGGTTATTCAAATGAGGCTATCCTAATTTTGAACCGCAAAAGTAACCGGCTTCAAAACGTCAAATCACCAGCAGACAAGGCTTTTCCCAACTCTAACCTAGCCCCGCACACTATGTCGGGATTGTCTGTTTCCAAAATTAGAAATCTGCAACACCAAGCTCAACGGTGGTTTCCACCATACTTTTAAAGACACTACCAATGGTTTTGGGACTTCCAAAGGAGTCAAGAACCGTTGCTCAATGTTCATATCTCAACGGATATTTTCTGACTGACTCGTAAAATCCTTTACAACGGTCACAAAGGACTTCCGTAAAAGATGGACACAACGGCTAGACTGCTTGGTCATCTATAAATAGAAGCCAACTTCCAAGACTTGAAGATTGCCGAATCTATTGTTAATACACATACTTGAGCAAAAAGTCATTGTATTCATTCTCAATCTTCTACTTACAACTCCAATTCCGTATTTAATAACTTTCCGAGTTGTAAGGTCTTGTACTCGCTACAAACACTCTCTTTCTTACTCTATAAGTAAGGTCCCTTGATTGAGTCGTAAAGGTTAACTCAGCTCGCTTGTCCTTAACTCGTAAGGGTGATCTCAGTTAGGAAATACTAGATCGGATAAGGTAATTTCGAGTCTAGGAAAACCTTGTAAGGAGTTGTATAAGGGAGCAACTCGGGTTAAGTCGACCTACTGAATTTTGTGGACTCAAAATAGTGGATTTGACTTCGTGCTTGTATTAGCACGGTCCGTGGTTTTCTGCCCCAGGAGGGTTTCCACGTAACTTATGAGTAATTACTTTTCCGAGTGCACTTTAGACTAAGATTGTTTCAAAGTTTCGCTTAATCTGCTTCTCCACTTTTCACCGAATTCCGAGTTAGCACTTTTCCGAGTTTATCCCCGCCTCTCACTTAGCTCGGATTCATATCTATTTTAATTTTTCAAGCATGTTTCCTCATCACCCTATTCACCCCCACCCTCTAGGGTGATTTATACTCTCCAAGAGCAAACCTTCAATTGGTATCGAGCCTAGCCTTTCGTAAAGGATCTAACCATCCAAAGGTTTAAAGACCAAATGGCTCGTAACAATGGAGAGTTTGATGAAGGAAGATCTTCCAGCAGACCACCAAAGTTCAAAGGATCTAACTTCGTCCACTCGGATGAAACTCATGGAATGTTTTCTCGCTAGATCATGATGAGGATGTTTGGAACATCATACAAGTAGGCAACTACATTCCCATGAAGACGGAAGAAACAAGACTCATACCCAAGACAAAGGCCGAGTTCACAACTGATGAAGCGTAAAAGTTCGAAACAACTTTAAGGCAATGAACATTCTAATGTGCGCCATCAGCTCGTAAGAATATAACCGAGTGTCACCGTGACACAGCCCAAAGAAGTGTGGGATACACTTGTCAACACATATGAAGGCACAAGCCAGGTCGACAAGTAAAGATAAGCCAATATCTTCATAAATATGAGTTGTTCAAGATGGAGCAAGAAGAAAACATCACTAAGATGTTCATTCGATTTATCGAGATTACCAACAATCTCAACTCTCTGGGTAAAAGGATCTCCCACGAGGAAATGTGCGAAAGATACTTAGAAGCCTAGCCAAGAAAAGATGGGGTCCCAAAGTGACAGCTATCGAAGAGGCTCGTAACTTGTCTCTACTAAAGCCAAACGAACTCATTGGGAAGCTTCTCACGCATGAGATCCACCTGGAAGAGGAAAATGCAGAGGTCAGCACCAAAAAGAACATTGCGCTGAAAGCTTCGTAAACTAGAGAAGCAGATCTGAATTCCTCTAACTCGAAGAGGATCCCATGGCACTTATCGCTAGAGGCTTCAAGAGAATGATGAAGCACAAGAGATGGGATAAGAAGCCAAAAGAAGAGTTCTACAAGAAGGACAAGAAGGATAGAAAAGGTAAATACTCTTCTCCTTCAAAGTTATCTTTGTCTAACAACTCCGGCTGTTTTGAATGTGGCGGCAAGGAACACATAGTCAAAGACTCGTCCAAAGAGAAAAAGGGACAGAAAGAAGAAAAAGGCTATGATGGCCACATGCAATGACAAGGACTCATCAGAAGATGACAAGGACTCGGATGACTCAAAGTGTTTGATGGCACTTTCTCGACTCGGGAGTGGAAACAGAGTCGATACAGTATCAATCAAACAATGAGGAAGCAAATCCTCAAGAGGTAATTGAATACTTTCTCAAATTCTCCAAAGTTGACTTAGCTAAGTATATTTTCACTTTGGAAGAGAAGTCCAATTCTGATTCTTCTCATTTTAGAGAACAACTTGAGTCAATTTCTTCGAGAGCATTTCTTTAAAAAATGAGTTGGAAAACCGAGACTTACACTAAGAGAACTCAAGACTAGTGCTCAATCCAATGAGATTGAGTCCGAGTTACTCGTAAAATAAAATGAGCAACTAAAGCAAAAGCTCAACGAGTCTCAAGATCTTGTTTTAAAGTTTACTCAAGGTCGAAGAACCTTGATATGCTCTTGGGATCTCAATGTGTCTCCTTCAGAAAAGAAGGTCTTGGTTTTAACAAAGAGAAGGAATCCAATTCCTACCCGTAGCTTTTCAAAAGGATTCCGTAACTATAAAGTTCAGGAAGGCCGAGCACGGTCTCATTCCTAAAAATGAAAGGAGGAATGAGCTCGGACCAACTTATAGGAGAAAACCATCTCCACCAACTTATAAAAGAAAATTTTGTCAAAAGAAAGAGACACAGACTCAGTTCTCTAAACGGAAGACTCGGAATCGGACCATATCCAAAGTCATTCAAATCTGGGTTCCGAAAACCTTCGTCCTCAGAAAATGACCTCAGCAAAAGGTGTTACTGGGTTCGTTAGAGGAAGTGAGAAGGGTTAGTTTGTTTATTCTTTGCAAGCCACTCGTAAAAGATCAAAAGGGCATTGGTACGTGGACGGTGGATGCTCACGCTACATGTCAGGAGACTCGTGACTCTTTTCCGAGTTGGAAGAGTACAAAGGAGGAAAAGTTACATTTGGAGATGACAAGCAAAGGCAAGATAATTGGGATAGGCAAGATTGGAAAGGGAGGAAATCTGGTCAGCCCAAGTATATCTTGTCAAAGGATTAAGTACAACCCGCTTAGCATTTCTCAATTGTGTGATAAAGGTCAAGAGGTAAGATTCACTCAAACCAACCGTTATATTTCGATGACACTACCAAGGAGATCAAGCTCTCGGGTAAGAGATCAGGTAACACTTACATTATTCCCTGTTTCGACCCGAGTCGAATCTATCTTGTTTAAAAGCATCACTTCTTGATGACTCATGGACATGGCATTACAGATTAGATCATGTTAGCATGCATACTATTAAGAAACCGGCATCTCATGGTTTAGTCGGAGGATTGCCTAATTGTGCTTTTCAGAAAGATAAGATCTCGTGAAGCTTGGACAAAAGGGAAACATGTCGGATCAACTTTTAAATCTCTAAAGACAGCTTCCACATCCAAGGTGCTTGAAATGCTACATATGGACCTATGTGGTGAAATCCTCGTTAAGAGTCTTGGAGGTAAATCATATGTACTTGTTATTGTTGATGATTACTCGCGATTTACTCGGGTGTGTTTTCTTAAGCACAAAAATGAAGCATTCAAAGTGTTCAAGCAAGCTCTGCAGAAAATCCAAGTTGAATCTGAGACTCGAGTTCAAAGAATTCGAACTCGACCATGGTAGGGAGTTCGACTACTCGGAATTTGCAGAGTTTTGTGACAAGAATGGCATCTCCCACAACTTCACAAGCACCAAGAACTCCTCAACAGAATGGAGTAGTGGAGAGAAAGAACATAACTCTTGAAAAAATAGCTAGGACAATGATGATTGAACACAATCTACCCTACTATTTTCTGGTTGAGGCAGTCAACACAGCCTAACTACACCTTGAACAGATGCCTCATCGGACCCATTCCGAAGAAAACACCGTACGACCTCTACAAAGGGAAGAAACCCAAAATTTCATACTTCAAACCCTTCGGATGTAAATGTTTTGTTCAGAACAATGGTAAGGATCACCTGACCAAGTTTGATGCTCGGTCAGATAAAGGTATTTTTCTCGGGTTATTCATCTCATAGTAAAGCTTATTGCATTTTCAATAAGAGAACTAACAAAGTGGAAGAAAGCATCCACGTTGTGTTTGATGAACTTGAATAGGAAAAATCAAGTGACTTAACATTCTCGGACCTAAAGCTCAGCAGTAAATGATAATCGTGATGAAAACAAGCGTATCGTAAATCAAACCTAACCAACTCGGAATGAAGACACTCATAATGAAGTGACTCGGAATGAGACAACTCAAGAACCCGCTCGGAATGATGAAGGACAATATGATGAACAGGATCACTCAGAACAAGCTTCGAAGATCAAGTAATTCAACCTATAGCTCTAGTGAATCGGAGAACAAGTAGAGCATTCAAGTATGCTTCTAGTCATCCACTAGAAAACATATTATCCGATATCAACAATGGGGTAAGAACTCGTTCCTCTCTTCAGAATTTATGTGCATTCATTGCATTCATTTCAATAACCGAACCTTAAAATGCACTAGAAGCCCTAAATGAACCTGAATGGGTAGAGGCTATGCAAGAGGAACTCAATCAATTCGAAAGAAACCAAGTCCGGCCTCCGACCAAACAACCTTTTAACCACCCAGTCATAGGAACCAAGTGGGTTTTCAAGAACAAAATGGATGAAGGTGGATTGGTAGTCGAAACAAGGCTAGACTTGTGGCTCAAGGTTACAATCAGGAAAAAGGGATTGATTGTGGGGAAACCTTTGCACCCGTAGCCGAATTGAAGCCATTATAATTCCGTTGGCATTTGCATCTAGCATTAATATCAAGTTATATCAAATGGATGTTAAGTGTGCTTTTCTCAATGGTTTTATCGAAGAGGAAGTCTATGTTGAGCAGCCCCTGGATTTGAAAACTCAGACTTTCCAAATCATGTTTTCAAGCTTCAAAAAGCTCTTTATGGTCTTAAACAAGCACCCGGAGCTTGGTATGAAAGACTCGAGCAATTTCTTGGTTCAAAATGATTTTAGAAGAGGTCGGATCGACAAGACTCTCTTTATAAAAACCAAGGGGAAAGATTTCCTTATCGCTCAGGTATATGTTGATGACATAATTTTTGGAGCTACTAATGAAATTCTCGTGTCGAGATTTTTCCGAGCTAATGAGACAGTAATTTCAAATGAGTATGATGGGAGAACTCAACTTCTTCCTTGGTCTACAAATCAAACAAGACAAAAATGGAATCTATGTCCATAAATCAAAGTACACCAAGGAGATACTTAAAAGTATAAACTTCAAGATGCGAAGTATGCAGCGAACACCTATGAGCAATAGCCTAAAACTGGACTTAGACTAAAAAGGTAAAGCAATAGATCGAAGCTCTATCGAGGTATGATTGGATCTTTGCTATATCTTACTTCCAAGTAGGCCAAATATAATGTTTAGTGTCTATCTATGCGCAAGATTCCAAGCTAATCCAAAAGAATCACATCTCACTCGTGGTGAAGAGAATATTCGAGATATCTTGTAGGGACTCGGAATTTAGGTCTATGGTATTCTAGAGACTCGGAACCGACTCGAGATGAGAAAGGTAAAGATGTAGATAAGAAAATCTACAAAGGTATGATTGGATCTCTTTTTTATCTCACATCTAGTAGGCCACATATCATGTTTAGTGTTTTCTTTTGTGCAAGATTTCAAGCTAATCATAAAGAATCACATCTCACTACGGTGAAGATAACTTTTAGATATCTTACAAGGACTTAGAATCTTAGTCTCTGGTACTCGAAAGACCGAGAACCGACCCTCACTGGATACTCGGATGCTAACTATGTTGGATACAAAGTTGATAAAAAGAGCACATTAGGAGCATGTCAATTTATAGGTCAATCACTCATCTCTAGGCATACAAAGAAGGAGAACTCGGTTGCTCTATCAAGTGCTCGGACCGAGTACATTATAGCTGGAGATTGTTGTGCTTAGATTCTTTAGATCAAGCAGCACTTGAAGGATCTTGGACTATCGTTCACATGTATTCCAATCAAATGTGACAACCAAAATGCAATCAGCATCACTAAGAATCCAATTCAAGCACTCAAAGACAAAGCACATTGAGGTCGGTATCATTTTCCGAGAGACCATTCTGAGAAAGGTGATACTGAACTTGAGTTCATTCCTAAAAGTTTCAATTAGCTGATATTTTCACTCAGCCTCCGAGTAAAGATCGGTTTTGCTTTATTAGGAAGAGCTTAGCATGTTAAATGCATGATTATCTAAGATTATTACATGAATTTTTCCACTATGATTGATTGTTATATTCCTTGAGTAGATAACAAATGGATTAGTTACCAAAGAATAAGACTGTGCTATGAGTTATGAATTTTTCTGAGTGTGTTACTGTGTAACTCGGACACATTACTAAGTAAGACTCGGATTTTAGCAAAATGGACATCAAAATTTTGGGATCATCTCTAGATAAATGGAGAACTTCATAATTGTTTTCGAAAATCATTTCTTCTCTCTCTCTCTATCATGTGTTCAGTTAGCAAAACTAGCCCTTGGAAGAAAGATGTTGGAAAACTAATCGTTATGCGCTAAGAGACTTCAACGATTTGATAACCATTACTTGGTAACTTAGTCGAAAGGTAGTTGAAAGCTTTTACTCTCTATAAATAGCACAACTTTATTTTCTCTCTTTCACTTTACCTACTTATTGCTCGCTCTCTCGCTCACTTTGCTCAGTAACTCATTCTCTCTCACACTCAAACTTTCTCTCTTTGTAAATCTTCCGTATTCTCTACTCTCTCTCGTTTCTCTCAAATATGCCTAAGAGAGGTTCATCCATGGAGGGAGGTTTGGCCACAAAGAAGGCCGAACCAAAACCACTTGTTCCGAGGCTGCAGAAGGAAAGGGAAAGCCCTCGCCTCGGAAGACCCAAAACTCAATGTCACCCAACATTTCCTCCTGGATGAAAAGTTCTTCCCAAAAACATCTTTTTCTTGGTTAAAACACATCGCCAAAACTAGTGTGTAGAACTATATGTGCTTTTGTGAGTATATCTACCCGGACCTTGTTACTAAATTTTATGCTCACTTGACAGCAAGAGATAACGTTATATCTTGTGTTGTTCAAGGCAAAACTATTTGAATTAACCTTGCCCTACTTCACAAATTCTTCGATTTAAAGTCCCTCTTCCTCAACTCCAATCCCATCCCTTTCACTCGAAATCGCAGATGACTTCTTTGACAGGTATGCCAAAGAAACTCCTCGCCTAAAAAGAGCTTTTTGTGACTCAGATGACCTCGAAGCCGGACTTCTATGCTTCATTCTCATGAGGACTTTCTTTTCCTACTATCCATCAAAAGAGAGAACCCCAACTCTAAAGTTCTCAAGTTTCTCTATGACATTCTAGAGGGCTACGATGTAGACCTCTTTCTATTCATTCCGGAACAGATTGCTTTTGTTCTATCCGACCGTAAGAAGACTCCATACCCTTTCGGTGCCATTCTTTCTGTCGTTTTTGCTCAGTTTAAGGTCCCTCTCCCTTCTAACCTTCACTATTTCTTAGAGCCTACCATTTGTTTTGGCAGAGGTGAACTCATAGATCTTGGATATTAGGAAATCAAACTTGGTGTCCGGGTTCACTCGTCCGAGTTAGCACCTCCTCCTTCTCTACCTCGGACTCGGACTACTCCCGAGGTCCTACTTCTAACTGCTGGTCCATCCACTTCTCTGTTGGTCCCTTCTATTGAGCTTCTTCATAATATGACCAACAAACTTTCTTATCTGGTCGTACAGCTTGAAATCAACTCTAGGTGCTTTCCAGTGCTTTCATCCCAAACCCGACTCGGATGCAAAGCTAGGCTCGGACTCAACTTTAGCAGAGTCAAGCAATGATTTCGAGCTCATAGGGGTGATCAAGCAACAACGTGATAAGATTCATCGCCTCTAAAAGAGGGTCCAAGGCAGCCGAGGACTCGGAATCGACGAAGATAAATATGAGGAGTCCTCCAACTCTTCCGAGTCTAAATCAAAAGATGCTCGAAGAAGATGCAGAAGAAGGTCAAGGAGAGGCTGAAGGAGGAGATGAAGAAGGAGAAAAGGAGGAAGAAGGAGTTCAACCTGAGGACCAGGGCAACAAAGCACATGAGGTGATCTCTTCGATCACACTCGAGTGCCTTAGAAGAGGCTGGTGATGTAGGCCGCCTAAGGCCCCTACCTTAGAATCTCAACCTCGCAGCAACTTTTGCTAAGGAAGAAAAAGAAGAAGAGGAAGATCTACCTTTAGTTCACGTAAACAGGATCATTCCACTACCGGATATACTACTCGTTGTTGCCACATCGCCGCCTACTTCGTTTAAGTATATAGGCGTAGGCGCACCACTCGTTCTTCTACTTCACCACAAACTGCCCCTCCTTCTTGATTTCAAATTTTATTTTTGTCCAACAACTTTTGTATTTTGTTGTTCTTTCCTTCCTCTTTGTGTTATGTTTTGCTGAAACGCATAGGGGAAGAGAAAAGATAAAAAATAGATGTTTGGTTTAAGGGAGTTTTTCTCTTAGTTTGTTTATAATTTTTATATAAATGCTTCTTGAAATGAATGAAACTTATTTATTGCTATGCACATCTGTTTCTGAGTATATGTTTCATACTTACTATAATATATTATTTCTTACTCTATAACATATTTTCTCCGATTATTTCAAGAAACATGTTCCGAGTTATATTTGATCCGAGCTGAACCGTTATATTTCCATCATTATTATTCTTGCTTTTATCAACTCTCAATGAAAATTTAATTCTTAGAACTCCATAACATTCTTAATCTGTGTTTCGACCCACTCGGACACAACTTAGAACAACGACATGAGTAAATAATTTCTTTAACACTTTTATTCTCAAGCACTCGACTTGTTGTTTTAAGTGAAAATGAATTACTGCGTTAATTCTACTTTCTAAGTTAGTCTATTTATTGAGAAGTATTTACTTGATCAAGTTTATGCATTCTGATATTTATTCTTTCTAACTTGATCATTTTAGGATTAACTCAAGATGAAATTTGAACCTAATGTATATTAGACTTAGAAAATTCCATTTTTTAGGCTGAAGATAATTAAGTACTAAATTACTTTAAATTAATTATTATCTTTACCTAATCTTGGACCAAAGTATTTTTATACTTTGAGCACCACTTTGATTTGTTTTTTAGGTTGATTAAACAAGCCTAATCTATTTTTTGAAATACAAAAGCAGTCGATTTCTAACCGTTAAACATCGGTAGACGTAAATCAACCATTTCTAGACATGGCTCGGACACCCTATCGGGGTTGTTTGTTTCCAAATCCGGTAAACTTTAATCTTGTGTCCAACGGTTGTTTCAACCCCAAATTCCAATCACAACCAGAGGGATGGATCACTTTTGAGCCAAGGACCACCACACAACGTTCATCTCAATGGATCCTTTTCGAGTGACTCGGACTAGCCGTTACAACAACTATTGAAGCTCACCGGTGCAGAATAAGCCTCAACGATCATTTTGCCATATTGTGTATAAATAGAAGCCACTTCACAAGATTTGAAGATTGCTGAACAAATTTCGTAACACTTACTTAGTGCTTACTTACTCAATCTTGAGGTTACAACTCCTAGTCTGTATTTTCTTAATTTCCGAGTTGCAAAGAAAGTCTTGTAACCACTTCTACTCTTTCTACTTTTTTCTAAGTCCCTTAACTAAGCTATAAGGGTTAAATCAGCCATATAACTCTTAAATTCACTTTACAATTCAAATTCCTCTAGCTCCGCTTATCTTCAAGTTTAATTCACTCTCAAGGATTTGGATATGTCTTCAACTCAATTTAACCTAATGATCACCTGCTCTCCACTTCCCTACCTCAATTGTGCATTACTCAAGATGAACTCACACTCCCCTTTTATAATCCAAATCATTGTTTCCCAATATCAATTTAACCTAATGATCACCTGCTCTCAATGGATCCAAGCATATTACTTGGATTGATGTCTGAAGAGGGCCAAGAATTTGCTATTAGCTTAGGAGAGAATCTCATTCCTGAGTCTAGCACTAGGGTTGTTATTTCTGTTTCCAATTCTGGTAGTTCATCCTCTAGTTCTACAATTTTCAATTGTACAATTTCTATTTTTGAGTCCGATGTACTCATTTCCTCATTCAATAAGATGAACATTTCGCTTACTCTTTGCCTTCTTCTTGCTTTAATTGTTTTGCCTCTAATAATGAACACTAAATCCCTAAAGAATTAATAAAAGCTATGTAAGTTCATTAAAATCAATCACCAATAATAGAGGAAACAATAATAACAAATCTAGGATCAGTTTATCAACCCCAAGAGGTCAAAATTAGGAAAACATTGAATCCAAAAGAGCATAAGCAATTCACTTCGCTCCTTATAGCGGAACATAAAATTCCACTTTACGAAAACGCTAAGCCAATTAAATAAAAGCTCACGAGGATGAAATCTGAATGGGCACTGAAAATTAAGGAAGAGGTCCAAAAGTAGTTAAAAGCGGGATTCACCAAAGTGGTCCACTACCGTTAGTGGGTAGCAAACATAGTGCGAGTTGTAAAGAAAGATGGCAGGGGTCTAGATATGCGTTGACATCGGGGATTTGAATAAGGCAAGCCCTAAAGATGATTTCCAGTTACCTCATATCGACATCCTCATAGATAATACAGTAGGACATGCCTTACTCTCGTTCTTAGATGGCTATGTTGACTATAATCAGGTCAAAATGGCTGCAAAAGATATGGAAAAGACGACTTTCATCACTCAATAGGGGATGTACTTGCTATGTGGTAATGCCATTTGGGCTCAAGAATGCAGGAGCTACATATCAAAGAACGGCCACAAACACAACATGATCCACAAGGAAGACCAAGTTTATGTGGACGACATGATTATCAAGTCTAAAGATAGCCCACGGCACTTACCTAGACTTAGAAAATTCTTTAAAAGACTAAGAAAGTACAACATGCACCTTAATCCACAAAATTGTGCCTTTGGGGTAACCTTAGGAAAACTGTTAGGCAATGTGGTTAGTCTTAGAGGAATCAAAGTTGATCCATCCAAGATCAAAGCTATTCAAGAGATCCTACCACCGAAGATAGAAAAGGAGACACGAGGTTTCTGGGACGTTTACGATACATTAGTCGTTTCATATCAAACTGACTATGGTCTCGTGAACCCATCTTCAAGAAACTTAAGAAAGTGTCCGAGCCTATTTAGGATGATGAGTGCCAAAAAGCATTCGAGAAGGTTAAGGAGTGTCTAGCCAATCCACCGAGTGTTAGTTTCATCCCAACCCGGGAAACCTTTACTCTTATCCCTCACTATAATAGAAATCGCGATGGGAGCCATGTTAGCTCAATGGGATGGAATGGAAGAATATGAAGTGTATTATCTAAGTAAGAAATTCTTAGATTATGAGACTAGGTACACACCATTAGAGAATACATCATTGGCTTTAGTCCGGGCTATCAAAAGCTCAGGCATTACATGTGGGCCCACACGGTACATGTGGTAGCACCAATGGATCCCATTAAGTACATTCTTGAGCAAATAACTATCACCAGCCATGCTATCATAATTTGAACTCAAGTATGTCCTTCAAAAGGCAATCGGAGGTAGGATAGTGTTAGAATTCCTAACCGATCTACCTATAACTAAATTACAACCTGAACACCTTGACTTCCCACACGAGAACATCCTGTAAGTAGAGGTTGATATGTGGACAATGTACTTTGATGGCGCTTCCAATCGGAAAAGCTTTGGTGTAATGTTCTTTCTAGTCTCACCCGAGGGAGCATATATTCCCATTTCAGTCAAGTTAAATTTTGAGATCACCAACAATGTTGCAGAGTACAAAGCATACATCATAGGACTTCAACGTTTTCGGTGACTCCAGTCCGATTATTAATTAGATCTCACGAAGTGAAAGGTACGTAGTGAACCCTTGGCACCCAACCAGGCACATCTTATTGAATTAGCGAAACACTCCTAGGGATGACAACCCATTTGCGGATACCTTGGTAAGTTAGCATCCATGATTAATATAGAACGACAAAGTCGGCTACGCATCCGTACGCACTATAAGTGTCTAGTACTAACCAAACTAGTTTGTACCATGACATCTATCAATATCTAGAAAATCACGAATACCCACCGGAATCCACATCTAGAGCCCAACGAGCCATCCATATGCTGGGAGCTCAATTCTTCATCAGCCAAGGATAGCTGTACAAGAAAACCAACATAGGAATTATCTTACTTTTTGTCAATTAACATGAAACAGAGTACATCATGATCGATATTCATGGTGGGAAATGTGGACACCATAGGAATTAAAGAGTGTTGGTTCGGAAAATTGAAAGGTTAGGATACTACTCGGTCAACTATGGCAGCACACTTCCATGAATTTGTTAATGAAGACTCGGACATTGCTCAACGCATTTCGAGTTGTATTAAAGAAATCAGGTATAACCATCTCATACTTATAGAGTTTTGATTCCAAGGCATTCTCTCGTGTCTTAGAAACTTTTCTGAGTAATATGATTTACATACTCTAAATGTTACAGCTTTTACCTCGGATATTTCTTGCTTATCTTTGAGTGACTCAAAAACCGATATGCGTATCTCACTCGGTTCCGAGTACCTCATTACTCAGATTTATCGCATGTTGAATAGACTAGTATTCGGATCTGACTTACGGTTATAAGTTCCATGTTATTATAGTCGGTATTTCTAGTCTATTTCTTGCTTAGTCTATATCAAGTTACTTCACTTTGTTATTCATTATTTAACTTGATTCTTCGCTTAGACTTAGTCAAATGGAATTTTGAGCTATATGGATATTAGACTCAGAAAATTCCATTTCGTTTCTGACTCAAATAATTAGTAGTTTTAATTATCATAATTATTTGATTATCTATGTCTAACCGTGGACCAAAGTATTTTATACTTTGAGAACCAAAATTGATTTACTTTTGTAGGTTATTCAAACGAGGATATACCTTTTTCAAACCACAAAAGTAACCGGCTTCGAACGTCAAATCACCAGCGAGACATGGCTTTTCACCTTCTCTCGCTCCAGTCCCGGAAGATTGTGTCGAGTTGTCCGTTTCCAAAACTAGAAAACTGGAACGCTAAGCTTAACGGTGGTTTCCACCTTGTCCTTCAAGACACCACCGAGTGGTTTTGGGACTTCCAAGAGAGTTAAACCGTTGTCCAACGTTCACATTACAACGGATACTTTCCGAGTGACTCGAAAGCTTATGTCAACGGTCACAAAGGACTCTCGGTCAAGAGATGAAGATAACGGCTACTCTGCCTGGTTATCTATAAATAGAAGCCACCTCACACGACTTGAAGATTGCCGAACATATTGTTAATACACGTACTTGCTCAAAGTCTTTATAGACATTCTCAATCTTCTACTTATAACTCCTACTCTGTAATTTATTACTTTCGAGTTGTAAGGTCTTGTACTTAGTTACAAACTCATTCTTACTTTCTCTGTAAGGTCCCTTGACTAAGCTGTAAGGGTTAACTCAGCTTAGTTGTCCCTAGCTGTAAGGGTTATCTCAGCTAGAAAGTACTAGATCGAGATAAGAGAATTTCTCGGTCTAGGGAAACTTGTATAGAGTTGTCTAAGGGAGCAACTCGGGTTCGATCAATTCACGGTATTTTGTGGACTCAAAATAGTGGATTTGACTTCGTGCTTGGACTAGCACGGTCCATGGTTTTCTGCCCCGGGAGGGTTTCCACGTAATTTCTAAGTGTTATCTTTCTAAGTTCATTCTAGACTCGGACAGTCATATTTCTCTTGCTTGACTTGTTTGTTTATTCGTTATACCATTTCGAGTCCAAGCTTTTCGACCTCGCTGTTTGACTCGGAACCCGTCTCTGTCTCTTTGTTATCAAAAGAGCTAACGTTTTCAGGAAAAACTTCTATCACCCTATTCACCCCCTCTAGGGGACTCGGACTCTCCCCGAGCAAACCTTTAGTTAAGAAATGTCAAAAGTGTCAAGTATATGCAAACTTGCAGCCCAATTGCCATCTTTTCTAACGACACTTGCATTACCCTAGCGATTCTTGGTTTGGGGCATTGGTATCATTGCTGAAGTGACCCCTAAAGGAATGGGTGGTCACGAATTTGTGTTAGTAGCAATTGACTACGTTACCAAGTATGTTGAAGTAGCCTCCTATGCAATCTTATAGTCAAAGCACATAGTAAAGTTCATCACTCCGAATGTTATCTATCGATATGGGGTACCCCATGAACCGATTAATAACCCCGGCGAGTCACTTCAAGAGGGAATTAGCAAACTTGTTGGACAAATATAATATTAAACATCACAAATATTCTCCCTATCACCCTTAGACCAACGGAGTAGTTGAGGCCGCTAATAAGAATATTTGTAAAATAGTGGAGAAGATGGTTGTCGGCTAAAAGGATTGGCCTAACAAATTGCCCTTCGCTCTATAGGGATATCGGACCTCCATTAGGACATCCACAGGAGCAACACCCTACTCACTAGTGTATGGTGTGAAAGTAGTCCTTCCAATAGAAATTGTCATTCCTTCATTAGGAATCATTGCAGAAAAACAGATTCTTGAAGCAAAATGGGCTAAGGCACTCTACGAAGAGTTACTCGTGGCTAGATGAAAGACACTTAAACGGTTTACATAATGTGTAAATGTAACAAGCATGTATATCAAGGGTATTTAATGAGAAAGTGAAGCCTTATAATCTGCAGATTAGGGATTTGGTCTTTAAGGAGATTAGAGCGCCAATTCAAGATCCTTGAAGAAAATTTAGGCCCAACTAGCAAGACCAATTTGTACTTAGTCAAATACTACCAAGAGGACTAGTTACATTAAGCTGATTTGGATGGTGAAGATATCTTCCAATATATAAACTTGGATCAGTTAAAGAAATACTATGTTTAGCATGACACTATGTAGATCATGTAATTAGCTAAGTCTAACCGAACCAGGTCATGCCTTAGAAGGCCCCGGCCACCGTCCGGACAACGGCAAATTGGTCGGGCCAAGCAATTCCTCTAACCATATTTTGTATTTTCGACGGTCCAATTAAACGATCCACTTATTTAATTAATTGTTTAACTGTTATTTTAAGGATGGTCTAATTAGACGATCCGAATTTATCATTTATTCCTCTAAGTGAGCAATAAAAATAAATGAAGCACAAAAGTGAGCATAAAACTTACTTTTTACTTTTATTAATAAAAGGTAAGCCTACTACTTACTTAATACATAGTTAATAAAAGGGAAATAAACAAGCTTACTACTTGGAAAATAAATTGTTCTAAAGAGGCAAAATTAAAATTCCTTAATTTTTTATTTCTTCCTATGTTTTCTCTAAAATTTCAGCCCTAGTCGATCTTTACTTTCTTTCCTTTTGGATCGGTAGACTCAACAACATCCTCCCGGGTGCATTTCTTCAGCTCTTCAATCCTACGAGCCCTCCTCTCTTCAACTTCTTTAACCTCTCGCCTTCCTCATGCAGGCTCATTCGTCTATCTATGGATTCACTTCACGAATTTGAAGAGGTGCCTGCAATAGGGACAACTCTTTTGGCTTCCCGTTCATGAGTCCTCAATGCATTGTGACGTTTAGGGTCTACTTATGTTATCCATTCCACATAATAATTGGAGACTGTAGTAGTTCGCTTATCTGCAGGTTTTAGTAACTTCGGCAAGTTCATCCAAGTAATCAAGCCAAGTCGAAACTCACCTTGAGCTGCCAAAACCTACAAATAGTTCAAAAATAGCAGGCCGGATACAATCCAAGGGATCACCTGTTCTCGTCCCATTTGTTGCATTACACAATCGAGGAAGTAGTATGTACTAGTTTTCAAACCTAGCAAACGTACGAAAGGCTAGTGCTCAATGTGTGTCCTAAATTAGGACACTTTCCAATGCTTGATGTACCATTCAATGGGATTCCTAGCTCTAAATTAGACCTCCCACCAAGAAGCGGGATAGTCGGTCAAAACACTCCTTCGCTTCCAATGGCGGAATTGTTAGCCGGGTAAAGGTCCACATTCGTAGGTGCCTACACCAATTGAAGATGCTCCACCAACCATATCTCGCACACAACGAGATAGTAAAAATATCAAGAGTCCTGCATGGTCTAATTCATCCTTATTAACAGCCCAATAGGAGAAAAATCAAATAATAAGAAGTCCTCGTATGGATTTTTCGTAGAACCAGTCCAACCCTATGATAGTTTCTACAACGATCGATGGAGTTAGGGAGTAGTGATCCTCTAACCGCTCAACGAAACTCGATAATGCAACAGGCGCCATGTCGTTAAGGCATCCTATTAATAAGAAGCCACCTATCATGCAGGTGATTATAGCTCGACGTCCGTGAATGTGAGCAGGCCTTGAAGAGTGCATTGGGCGATAATGCTTTAGCGAGGTTCATTAAATGCACTTTATCCCAAATAAGAATCTAACTTAGATTCCTATTGGTTAGCTTCAATAGGTACTTGTACGTTTCATGTATATTGGTGGAGGACATCGGCATTACATGTTTAGTTCGACATTGAATGCCTAGGATGGCATCAAATTCATCAAGAAGGGTATATAGCTCCTTATCCCCAAACCTAAAGACATGATAATGTGGATCCCAAAAGGCCACAACAGCCCTTAAGAAAGTCCAATAGACTTTCACCTGCCGAATGCTAAATAGGGTGTTCGGTTTATAGAGGGACAGCCCCACCCTATCTACATCTATCATCTTGTGCATCTAACGGGATATTTCAGTCATGAAGTTCATCTTGGAAGTGGGAAAAGAATTAATTGCACCGATGAAATTTCTTAGGAACTATTTTTCCGAGAAGTTACGTGAAGGAAGGTTTAGAAGGTGTGATTTTTGGTAAACCAGCTGAAAGTTACTTTTATAGTGGTCTTAAGTTATAGAGTCCTACCACGCCACGCCATTGAAGTTAGCAGAACCCCGGCCAAATGCTTGGCCGGCGCCGGCCGAACCAGCCGGTCGATTTCCTTTTCGGCCCGAGCACTCCTTAGGCAATTTTCAATTTTCTCCTTCCGGCCCTACCATTTTTTATTTTTGGACCATGCACTTACCATTTCCTATTTTCCATTTTATTTTTTTCTTTTGGGAGAAATGGGGGCTAGTGCAATTTTTTTCTGTTTGTCTTTGCAATTTCCTTAGAATTTTTCGCATCATATAAATAAAAGAAAGCATTTTTAGAATTGAGTCTTTGCATTCATCCCATTGCATAGAGTCAAAATAGTACAAAACATCAAATATTAACAAAAGCACCTCGTAAGGAGTTGATTAATCTTCATCATAAGAGGCGTCATCGAAGATGTAGTTGTCGAAATCCTCCAAGATGGACGTGGAAACTCGTCTGTCCCCACTAGCTTGCCAAGAGCTAGCCCCATAATCCTAAGAAGATTGAGAAGCTCCATGACAAGGCCCGTTATATGACATCCGGTGGAAATCAAAGGGGTTACCGTGACGGTCAAGTGCTTTGAGAGGCATAATATCCATACGAGTCCTCGGAGAAGCTAGATCTAGCCCCGAAAAGCTAGGCCCGGTGCGGATGTGCTAGGACCTACTTCGGAAGCACTACGAGATGGGCGAGCTTAAGTCCCGGAACCACCAAGGAATCCTCCTGCTGAAGAAAAGCTAGGCCTAGGTGTAGAAAAGCTAGGCCCGGTGTACATAAAGAACACCAAGAAGTACACACCCCGGTCGTGCTACCGAAGGCGTTTGTTGACTAGATGGGCGAGCTTAAGTCCCGGAACCACCAAGGAATCCTCTCGCTGAAGAAGATCTAAACTGGTGACTCTACAAAAATAATGGAGCGAGTAGCACATTTACTAAAAGCTCAATGAGTTAGCACTTACACTTACTAAGACTCACTCCAAAAGTTCACAAGGTCTTCCTGGTAAATAAATCCTTAAAACCTCTAGGGGCCGACTGGAGATTGATGGACATAAGCCGAGATTGCTCTGGGTCATACTGCAAGATTTATTATGTTAGCAACACACTTTTAGCATACAACTAAAAGTAAAGAGCATAAAACTCTTACCCCTTGCCAATTCTTAGGAAGAGGGTGCACTACACACTCATCTTCAGGAAGTTCGAGAATCCTAACATAACATGGGGATTCTCCGGGTCTGCGACACATCCACATCAAGGATCGGGATATAGATGTCCTCTCGGGAGAAGATATAAAAGATGAAGTTAATTTCAACATAAGAAATCAACTACACAAAAGAGAAAGAGATGAAGGCTCACCAATTGGATCACAAACCGCCCTAAATGATGAGCATAGGATGAATGTATGTTTAAAAACTGGGTATAACGATACCCGGTATTTACTTCTTCCTCCTCCTCTAGAGTAATGGAGTAGAAGTAAAACATTGTTTGTGGTGGCCTGTGTTATAACGAATTTGAGGTGTGACCTATTCACTAAGATACCAACAAAATCTAAAAGGGTCCTTAAACAAGATCCTCCTCTCGCTCAATTCTCACGCTACATCTAAGCTTGGAGGGAGTTAAAGTTGGGCCCATGGATGAAAGTTGGCCTGTACACACAGGACCCACGAGGAGACAAGCAAAGAATGGAAAAAGATTGAGCTGCAAATGCTCGGCTTTTGGTCGGCACCGGCCACCACGGCCCACCACAGGCCGTGGGTCGAGGCAGCAGATTAGACAAAGGAAAAGAAAAATTTATGGGTTATTTTATATCAAAATTTAAAGCTTGAAGGTGACATAACAAAGTAAGACAATTGAGGGCGGATCGCAAAAAGCCAAGGTCATGCGCTTTGGGTCGTCCGAGGTGAATCTTGGCCCATGATACCAAGGTCGGGAACGAAGGATGATTCCTTAAACCGGGCGAAAGGTGAGGAAAATATTCATATAGCCACATCTCTAATTTTGCAAGACAAGTGAGACTTTTATCCATGCAAGATAAAGTATTTTGGCACTAAAAGAAGAGATGGAGCATACCTCGATGATCTTCCATAAGCCACATAAAGGGAGATAATTCGTCAAATCTCTCTTAGCCTTTGTATACCTCACCCCAAAGCGTAAACCCTTTATGAGGCAAGTGTACGCAGGTGCACCCCAATTAAGGTCTTTAACCTTGTCTAGGTCTGCTAAATTCAACAAATAGTGAACATGCACCTTGGAAGCTTGGTCCGAGAAGATGGATATGCTTAGCATAAGAGCAAGCATGACTCGGGCTTCCTGTTGTGGGGTATACTAGCCACAGGATCAAAGAGGCGATGCAAATAGTCATGGTTTTTGTGCAAATTTTGGTCAAAGACTAGAGGCTCCCCGAAAAGCCCAAACTCGAGAAGACGACAAAGTCAAAGGGAGTAGCAGTCATCTTCTTAGAAGGATGATGAAATGTGTTGATAGTATCCCAAAAGCATTTGCTAATGGCTCGGTTAGGGTCACGCTCTTTCTTATCACATAAATGGTTTAAAGCAACATAAAAGGAATCATACACGACGCTGTTCATGATGTTCTCTAAAGGACAGTTCCTTTCCCCAAACGTCTCCATGAATTTTTTGATATAACCCTTCTACAAAATGAAAATTCAACAAGATTTAGTAGAAGTATTACTCCAAATAAATAAAGAAAGAAGTCTAAGCCAACGAGCTTACCGAAGGAGAAATGACAAGTGAAGAAACATAACTCTCGGCTTCCACCAAGAGGTCACTAGGGATTCAATCATTGTGAAGGCGCCGCTCTCTTTCTAAGAATTCCTCGTGGACTAATCTTGGTGTGCTCTTCTCCTAGAAATTTTTGAGGAGTTGTGAAACCCAACTATTTTTCTCAAGACAAGAAGGAGCAAAACAAGAGCAAAGCTAGAGCAAGTAAGAAGAAATGAAGTGTGAAAAATGAACACACTAACCCCTCCTTTTATAGGCAATCTTGGCGATAGCATGACAAGCGGACAAGATAAAATTAAAAACAGCAAGAGGAGACCAAGAAAAGAATCCAGCGAGAATGCAAGACAAAGCCCGCCCAAAGCCGGCCTAGGCATCGACCACGATGCCCGACCAAGCATCCCTCGGAGGCAGCCTTGCAGCCATAGCTAGTGCCTTGTTTGTAAAGTCCAATCGGGCATGGCAAGTGGGTTCTTGGAACCATGTGCATGCAAGTGGATCATTGGACCCACCACGTCGGCTTTTTCAAATCAGATTTTTAGTCTGCTTTTTATTGAATTATTCAGGTAAAATACTAAACTTTCATAAATATGATTATCAACTAAGAATTATGTTAGTATAGCAGATTATTAGGCCAAGCTTCGGATCAAGAACCAATCGAAGTTTCAGCAGAAAAATTCATCGGCCTTTAAGGCTCGATCAAGCCATGCTCGGGACTCTCTTACCGGACTTCATATCGCGATCAATTCTAGGCCCCGTCTCGGAGTTCAGGTTCGACAAGCAACCTAAAGGTTTGCTCTTGGAGAGTATAAATCACCCTAGAGGGGGTGAATAGGGTGATGAGGAAACTTTCTTGAAAATTAAAACAGATATGAAGCCGAGGTGAGTGAGAGGCAAGGATAAACTCGTAAAAGCATTAACTCGGAATTCGAGTGCAAAGTGAAGAAGCAAATTAAACGGCACTTTAAGACTGTCCGAGTCTAGAATGCACTCGGAAAAGTATAACTCGGAAAGTACGTGGAAACCTCGCCGGGCGTGAAAACCACGGACCGTGCTAATCCAAGCACGAAGTCAAATCCACTATTTTGAGTCCACAAATACGATAGACCGACTTGACCTGAGTTGCTCCCTTAAACAACTCCTTACAAGTTTTCCTAGACTTAGAAATTACCTTATCTAATCTAGTACTTCCTAACCGAGATCACCCTTACAATTAGGGACAACCGAGCTGAGTTAACCCTTACAGCTTAGTCAAGGGACCTTACTTAGAGAGTAAGAAAGAGAGTGTTTGTAATCGAGTACAAGACCTTACAACTCGGAAAGTTATTAAATACGGAATTGGAGTTGTTAGTAGAAGATTGAGAATGAATACAATGACTTTTGCTCAAGTATGTGTATTAACAATAGATTCGGCAATCTTCAAGTCTTAAAAGTTAGCTTCTATTTATAGGTGACCAAGCAACTTAGCCGTTGTGTCTATCTTTTGATTGAAAGTCCTTTGTGACCATTGTAAAGGATTTTCCGAGTCACTCGGAAAATATCCATTGAGATATAAACGTTGAGCAACGGTTTTTGACTCCTTTGGAAGCCCCAAAACCACCTGGTAGTGTCTTCAAAAATAAGGTGGAAACCACCGTTGAGCGTAGTGTTGCAGATTTCCAATTTTGGAAACAGACAATCTTGACATAGTGTCCGGGGCTAGGTCGGAGGTGGAAAAAGCCTTGTCCGCTAGTGATTTGGCGTCTTGAAGCCGGTTACTTTTGCAGTTCAAAATTAGGATAGCCTCGT
Organism: Talinum fruticosum; assembly: GCA_021018815.1. NCBI lineage: Eukaryota > Viridiplantae > Streptophyta > Magnoliopsida > Caryophyllales > Talinaceae > Talinum > Talinum fruticosum. The sequence continues at coordinate 6,857,912 of JAITYX010000012.1, forward strand.
TTAAATAACCTGCAAAAGTAAATCAATTTGGTTCTCAAAGTATAAAATACTTTGGTCCAAGATTAGTCACGAGATAATAACGTAATTAATATAATTATTTGACTAATTATATGAGTCGAAAAGGAATGAAATTTTCCGAGTCTAATATCCATGAGGCTCAAATTCCATCCGAGTCAGTCTAAAAGAGAATCAAGTTAGATAAAGAATATCGAGTAAACAAACTTGATCTAGACTAAACAAGGTTCAAACTAATTAAGCCGACTTGGAATAGAGAATTAACGAGTGTAATTCCTGTAACATGAAGTCGGACTCGAGTTTATGTGCGTGAATAAAAGTGTTTGAACATGCGATATACCCGAGTGTTGAGTGGCTCAGAATTGAGTGTAAAGAGGCATGTAGATGTAAGCTTTCGAGGCAGTCGATCGGTTAGAAACAATCGGAAACATATATGGGAGATTCTATAACACTCGGAGAAAATGCTATATCACTCGGAAAAGTTTCTAAGGCACATGGAATAGCTTGGAATCAAAACTCTATAGGAGAAAAAGTCTTATACCTGATTCCTCAATGGAACTCGGAAAAGTGTAAGTTTAAAGTCCGAGTCTTCACAACCAATTCGAAACACTACAAAACAATCAACATTCGAAACAACGCACTAAAGCGAGATAAGTACCCTTCGGTGCCTACTTTGACCCTTTGTCTTTCAAACTCGGTCAAAGTGGGGCCTAATTGTAGACTCCTAAAACGTGTCATCCTTATCTCTTTTATTTTTGTATTTTATTTTTTAGCCCGATGATGAAGTCCCAATCCTGTTTGTGGATTTGGGTCACGGTCGATATCCGATTGGTATGACGGAAGCCAAAAACCACAAAAACTCTTTAGCACCAAAAATAAACATTTTTGCCTTGGGTCGGTCAAAAATCCTTTTCTTCGGACATTCCAAGACTGGGTCAACGCTCTAGTGTCAAATCCAGGCCGACGCCACGTACAGAGCCCTTAAACGCTCGTAAAGTCGCGTTTCATCACCGGCGTCCAACCGAGACACGTTACTAAACTTGTCCATACGATGTCGTATTGGTCGGCATTGCATTTCATGGTAAAAATCACCAAAACGCTATGTTTTGCTCTAAAAAATCCAGCCGAGACACGGAGCTCACTTTCACAAAACGACATTGTATATGGTCGCGCTGCATTTTAGGGATTTTACCCCAAACGCTGCATTTTACTTCAAGGTTTAGCTGTAACACGGAAAGAAGTCGGGGATCGTACGACTTTGTGTATGTTCGTATAAGACCCATAATTTTGGGGTTAGGTGGTCTTATGAGCTAGAGCTAATTATTTAGCCTTGGTTAAATAGAGTAGGTCGGGAGACCAAGTTATACGCAGTTAGATACGCGTAAATTTATTTGGGCGAATTATTATTAGTTCGCGTGACTTTTATTGGTGAAGCGTATTAATTCCGGTTTCGAATTTCTTACCCGGACCAGCTACGTGTTAATCCGAGATCTGCGTATGCTACGTATTAGGGTTTAGTTATCACAATGCTTGACGAAGAAAAGGAGAGAAGAGCAGGGGAAATAAAAGAAAGAAAACAAATGGATTAGTATTATTCTTGAACTAAATGGATTAGGGAGGAAAATTGGGGTCCAATAAGGATGTTAGACCGATAGTGAGTCGGTGGAGAATGAGGGAACCAAAGAAAAGGGCGCGGGGCCTGAGCAGAGGAAAAGGAAGGAGAAAAGCGAGAGGGGAAATGGGGAAAGAGAGGAAGAGCGAGCGGAAGCGGAGCGAGAGGACACCGGAAATCGGTAACCGGCGGGCTCGCTGTACCCGAAGACAGACAGCGGATGAAGGAAAAGGAAAGAGGGAGTGAAAGGAGGGAGGAGCGGAACTAGAACAGGGGAAAACGAGAGAAGGGAGATCGGGCGAGGGCGAAACAGCGAGCGAGAGAACGAGAGCAGAGAAAGAGAGTGCGAGCGTGAGAGCCAAGGAGGGCGGTGGCCGCCTGAACGGCGAGAACGCCGTGGCTGGTGAGCGAAGAAAGGAGCGAGGAGCCGGGACGTAACGAGAGGCGGAAGAAGGACCCAGAGCAGAGACGGAGAGTGCAGAGACAGGCGCGGAGAGCAGAGGAAGCAAGAAACGCTAAACCGAAGCAATTATCCAAAACCCTATAATTCGAGGTGGGTAGTCCTATACTCTACTCTATTAGTACGTTCGAAACCCAAATGAATTTATTGTGATTATTGAGCTGTGTTGTGAATATTGAATATGTGTGTGAGTAAACGGATCTAGTAGTTGCTGAAAGTGGAATTAGGAGTTGTGAAGGGATTTGGTAGTTGTTTGGGCTCGAATTGGGATTCGGGAATTCGGACGAGTTGGAGTTGGGTTGCTTATTCGATCGGTTGGGGTGGGGATCAACACTTTGTGGTTTGGGTATAACTTATGAATTGATAATTCAGATTAAGCCTTACAGATTTATTGAATTTACGACATTAAGAGATGATTGTTAATATTGGGAAATAAAGGGTGAAGTATAAAAAGGAGTAGGAATTCGTGTTGATGGATGTACAATCGAGACATGGGAGTGACAAATAGGTGATTGTCGGGTTAATTAAGTTTGAAGTATATTGAAATCCTCGAGGTTGAACTGAACGGGAAGGTAACCGAAACTAACGGAAATTGAATAATGAAAAGCAATTGAAAGTTATATGATTAAGGGTAGATGAATAGGAGTCGATTAATAAGATAGCGATATACAATGGGAGTTTGAGGCAGGGAAACAACGAGCGGGGAATTGTAAGGTTAAGTTGAGTTTAGAATGTATCTAAGCCTTTAAGATGAAATTAAGTTGGAAGATGAACCTAATAAGAGGAATTTAAGTGATAAAGTGAGAATAGGAGTCATATGGCCGAGTATGAGCAAAGGGAGTTGATTTATAAAGTGGAGACCTCGAATAAAGAATTGAAGCAAAGACAGGGAGTTGTGAGAAGTTGAGACATAAGCAAACGAAGTGAATTGACTGAGCAGAGACATAGAATAAGGAATTGAAATAAAGACAGAGAATTGTGAGAAGTTGGGGCGCTGAATTAGGTGATATCCGCTTGTGATTATTGTGGCTCGAAAGTGGAAACTAATCGTACTAGAGTGATGGATTGAGAAATGTATAGTTGGAAAGAGTTGAGAATGATTGCTTGCATTGAATGGTGGTTATTCGTGCTATGTGATTTCTTTACGTGATGCTCGAAGTAGTTTTGAAAGGTGTTTGTATTTTACGTGAAATGATCCTCGAATACAACTTCTTGTGAACTGCCTTTCAAACGTGAATGTGTTTTAAAGAAGTGAATCTTGTTTGAGAAAGTGAATCGGATTTGAGAAAGTGAATTTAGAAGGGCGGCAGGTGTGTCATGCCTTCTACGATGATAAATTGATTGAGATCTTGGTTAGTAACCAAGTTTGATAAGTGATTGTGATCACTTCGATTTAAATGAATTATGGGCTAAGATTGTTTAAACCAGAGGAAGGAGGTGGTCGTGCGTATCAGGTCACGGGGTCCTTGCGTATCGGGATGCCCATCAACCGGAGAGGTTGATTCTTTCTTGACGAGGAAAGCGGAGCCTTCCAGGTATTTGACTAGAGATAGGTCCCGGGAACTCGAGTCGGGGTAGCGCCCGAGAACCGCCTGGTGCTAGTTCAATCACCGAAAGCCCCGAAAGAATTTTCATAAAGTATTTGAAAGAAAGTGCGAGATGATTCCACCTTGTGTAATGTGATTTCATTCCTAAAATGATTGCAAATCGTGCTTCCAAATGATTAAAGTGTTATGAGTTTTATGTTTCAAATGATTTCAAGAGATTTCACCGAAAAGTATATAGATTTGTATTATATTATTATGCTTTCGCTAATTTCATTATTATGAGTATTATGTGTAAAGAATTTCCATTTTAGGGGTATAGGACTCCGGTGAGCCCGTGGTTTATTGCTCACCCCCACAAATTCCCCCTCCCAGTGTTGTAGGTGCATTCTCGGTGTGTGTGGTGCTTAGCTTATTCCGAACCCCGTTGATTGTCGTTTGCTAGTTGCTGCGCTATCCGAATCATGGATGTGCATTCCTTATGTTTCTAAGTATTGTACTTGTAATTTAGTTCATGTAGGTTGTACCATATGTATAGTAAACCCTTTTAGATTGTTGTAAGTTTTATCGCATGATTGGTTGGACTCCGCGTGTGGCCGTTGAGTTGTATACTCCGAGCGGGTGGCTCATTGAGTTTTATTATGCTTTTTTATGCAGGGTCCTAGGGCTTTGAGCCTAAGGGTTAGTCCGATTTACAAACGGAACTCTGCCGAAATTTTTAGGAATCTCGGATTCTTTTGGAAAGCACCCTTATTATCTAGGAATCTCATATTCGTTTGGAAAGCACCCTTATTATCTTTAAGTTGAGTTTAGACAGTCAAACCGACACCGTGAAAGAGCCTTAGGAGTTCCTTTAAGGAACTCGGCGATGTAATACTCCTAGGGGTGTTTTGGGGTGTTACAGTTCGAGCACTGTGCACCATGGCAACATTCCGGGATCCGGTCCAAGCTTGATTTGGTTCAGCTTTTTATGATACTCGCTGCTCGATTTTCTGCACATTTCGGTTGTACTGCTTCAGCTGAAACCCTAGGTCATTTGTGACCTAATCCTCTCCTGTAAATAGAGAGCTTAGGCTCTCATTTTAGATATAGATTTTTCCTAGGTGTTACACTCGTTGAATGTTAAAGTGATACAACTCATTCCTATGCGTTATGCTCGCTGAAGCTAGATTAAGAGCTACTAAATGCACTCTCTTGTAGTATGATATCTTGGTTTCTTTTCAGCCTAGTCTCATTATACACCCCTTTCAATTCACCGTTGTCCCACTTTCGGATCCAGTTCGAAATCCAGATCAGCGAGGTGCGACGACTCGAGGGCGCCAAATCAACCTTCAAATTACGGTTTATTTAATTTTGTTATTTATCATTTTCAGTATTGTGGAGAAAGATGTAATCGCATTTAATTCCTCCCCGCCCGATGTAACCTTTTTATTTTCATTTTCACATTCTTTCGCTTTTCTTTTCGTTTCTTTATCGCTTTCATTTTTGCTTTTATCACTTCGTTAGCATGCCTTGATTGTTTTAAATTTCGCATCTTAATATATATGTTGTATGCCTGTCTTTAACGCATTATCTAAAATAACCTCTTAAATTAATAAAGGTCGTCTTTTGACTAGCGTAACGAAAGAGATTATCCCTACGTTTCGTACCTTTGCCTTCGAATTTGGATTCTCAATTCTAGACCAATGGAATCAATTTTAAACCTCTTTCAAGCTTAGTTTTCCCATACTAAGATTGTAAGAGTATTTCTTTATTTTATTTTTGTTAGTTTTTTCCCAAAACTAACCGGCGACTCGGTTTTCCTATTTATTTCTCCTAATTTTCTCCCGGCATTTTTAACCGAAAAGAAACCAAAAAGGGTTTTTATTTCTAACAATCGGAGCCATGGACCGAGACCGAGCACCTCAACCAAGGTTGATGGCCGGTGCCATGAACCGTATGACGCCGCTCTCGCCGGATGGTTAACGAGTGAGTAAGGCTTTGGTCTAAACTAGTGTTTTCACACTAGCTTCGCCTACGGAAGAACTAAATTAATTTTGATTTGTTTTATTTTAGTTTTGAAATAATATCCCGGGGTTTCTAAAAATAATTCCTAAAATAAAATGATTAATAAAATCGCCATTCACCTTTGCGTAAATTATTCCAAATCAGATTATAAAAATAGGGAATCTTAATAAGGGATACATCCCTACTTTAAAAAACTATCACATTTACATCTTCAATAAAAGAGAGAAAATCCTGTCAATTCGTGGAGAAGCTCGAGCCCTTCCTGTTCGGTTCTATCAAACAGGGTCCGTGGTTCCTATAAGTTTAAAACTGAAATCATATTTCAATATTTTCACAAACATGATTCTGTACTCATCAACACATCGCTCGAAACATCGAGAATCTTTCCGGGGCTTTCGGACTTGAACTAACACCGGATAGTTTCAGGGAGATATGCGACCCCATGACTCAAGCTCCCGGGACCTAGTTCTTGTGAAACTCTTGGAAGGTTCTACTTTCCTCGTTAGGAAAGAATCAACAACCTGAATAAGTATAGTCGGTTAGGCATCCTGGTACACCAGGTCCCTTATGCGTCAACCTATCATCCAACGGAAGGTTGGTAGGCATCCTTTTGCACAAGGACCCCATGTTATGATACGCAAGACCAAGCCCTTCCACAAGTCTAAACAATCCCTAGCCCAAAAATTCATTCAAACCACTTTCACACATTTAGTCATCAATTTTCGTTTCAAATAGCATTCTCAAACCAGCTTTACCACAATAGAATGCATAGCATAATCTGTCACCCTTCTAAATTTAGTTTCTCAAATTAGTTTCTCTTATTTGGAATATGTTTTCATGTTTGAAAAGCATATATCAAGAAATCACGCGCGAGGATCATTTTGCGTAAACAACTAATACTCTTTTCAAACTAACCACGAAATTTCTTGCTTTCAAATTGAGTTTAATTAGAAGTCATTCAGAATCACCATCAAGCTTACACATCCACGCTAGCACATTCTTTCACGTATTCACATCAAAACAATTGAATTAGAAACTATATCCCACTAATTACTAGCATAACCTCGAATCTTCAACTTCCCCTCCAACTTGCCTATTAATGTGCTCGTTTGAATCCCCACGTCAACACTCCTTATTCCAATTCAATGCATATAGACTCATATCCACAAATTTACGTAATTCACACTTGTTACTTATCTTCCTAGATTGTTCCGCAATCCACCACATATAATAGCTTTTATATCAATAACTAATTCTCACAAACACAGTCCGCCATCTAATTCACAGACTTCATTCAAGAGCTCAATTTCCATCATTTTGTGTTATGTTTAGGTTTAGTCACTTTAGGAATCTCACATTCGATTAGTTTCTTATCTTCCCCATGTAAGATGTTCATTCCATCAATTTACAACATTTTGTGACTCCCATACCAATATCCGATTCTCAAAATCACATTTTGCCATACAATTGCCAATTATATTCCCAAACTCGGTTTCTTTCCATTCATTTGTATTCATGCCTAATGAAGTTTCGGAGATTCAGCTACGATTCGTTTTATTTTCAATTTCTAGCAACAAATACTTAGTTCCAACAAAATCCACCAATTTTTTATCCCAATTTATCAATCACCATAACAAGGAAATCCATATATCGTATATCACAATTTGTAACTCCAACTTAGTTCATACAAACTCGAATATGTAACCTCATAAAATTTTATCAATCAACAAGCAACCACAATAGCTAATCAAGGTCACAAGTTCCTAATCTAACTCGTTTCTTCTCAAATTGATTCACAAGCTAAACAACTCAATATCTTTCCACTTAAACCTATTCAAAAACTTCAACAACTAATTCATTTGAGGCCCTAAAATTTCCATTAATTCAATAGTTTGAATTACCTACCTTGAATTCTAGGGTTTGGAATCGATTTGGGTTGGTTTCCTTCTTCCTCTGTTTTGCTTCTTGCTCTATAGTTCGGGTTCCTGGTTCTTAGTCTCGTGTTCTCTCTTTCTGCTCTATTTTTGGTCCGATTCTCATCCTCGCTTCCTCTGTTTCTTCTCTCGCTCGTTCGCAGTTCTTTTTCCCTAGTCGTCATTCCTCTTCCCGCGACCCCTTTGACTTTCGATCTCTCAATCTCTCGCCCTCTCTTCCACTCTGGTTCCCTTGCTCTCGCTCGCTCTTTTCTTCTCTCTATCTAGTTTGCTCGCTTTTCTCGCTGCTTCCTTCTCGTTCCCTCAATTTCTCTTTGATTGCCCCTCTTCCCTACTTCTTCTTCTTCCTTTTTACTCTGTCTCCTGGAGCCTCCTCTCTCTCTAGTTCTCCTCTCACTCCTCTCTCTCTCTCTCTCTCTCTCTCTCTCTCTCTCTCTCTCTCTCTCTCTCACCATTGTGCCTTGCTCGTTAGTTACCTAATATTGATACCTAGCCCCAAGCTTATTATTATTATTATTATTATTATTATTATTATTATTATTATTATTATTATTATTATTATTATTATTATTATTATTATTATTATTATTATTTAGGCATAGTATTAGGTCAAAGTAAAAATAAGTGGTGTAATTTTAATCTCCGTCTATCTCGCGTCTTTTACTTATTTGCGTCCGAGCGGAAATTCAAAAGAGATGAAGCAATATATTTACCTATTTAAGGTAAGCAAACACATAATAATTTCTCGAAATAAAATTATGAATATAATCTTCCGTATATTTTAGTTAATCAGCCTAATATATTTAATTAACACTAGTTAATTAATTTAACTTATATAATGAACTCAATTAAAATCACGGTTCTTACACTCTCTATCTCTCTCTAACTCCGACGCTCGCTCTCTCTACCACCGACCAGTCCAGCTTCCAGCCCCATTCTAGCGAGAACTCCACCTCCCGACCACTTCCTCTCTCACTCAAATATCATAATGGACTTCCCTCTCTATCTAAACTCGACCCACCATCCGGAATTCTCCCTCCCACTCTACCGTGGAGTCATCACTGGACAATCCCTTAGAGAAAGAGTTTTTTTTTCCGGTTTGAATTAGGTTTCACTAGACACTCCCGTGGAGCTGGCCTCTCTACTCACCAAAACACATGCATCTAAAGTTTGAATCAGAGTTAAGACTATCTTGCTTTCCCAAATCAGATTTGGGGTTGTAATTGCATTTTTTTTTTTCAATTGAATGGTAGTTAATTCCCATATTTCACAAGCTTCGGTTTGATTTTTTTTTTTGAATTTGGGTCATTTGGTTAGAGATGTAAGATCTTCATTTAAGTTTTTGACAATCTAATTTTTTTATGAAACAAGGTTCTAACGCTTCGAAATCTCCCTGCGATGCTCTTGGATTATTTGAATTTAAGTTCTAGCTCTTAGATTTTACGAATTCACGGTTGTAATTTTTTTTTCAATTTGCAAAATCATTTTCTCCTGCCCCCCCACATTCAAATCTCCCTTATTCATGCTATTTGATTTTCCTGGGTTAGTTTACTAATTTGATTATGCTTAAGTTTATGTGTTTGTTTCTTGTATATTAATGTATTTACTGTTGATTTTCTTGTAGTTTTGTACTTTTATTGTCTGCTTGTTAGAGTGGTTGTGGCATGAATAAATTTTTGGTCCATACTGAATTGTGGGAAGTTTTGTGGCTTGTAACTACCTTGAGGATGAAGCTAGTCAAATACAATATTGGGAATGATGTATGCACTAAATAGGCATTCTTAAACAACCTTGAGTATAGGCTTCAACCTACAACTAGCTGGGGGATGGATATCGATAGGTTAACAGACGCATCTAATTGACTCACATAATAATAAGGTGTGTGTTTTCTTCCTTTTGAAACATATTTGCTTTACTTCTTAAGTTGTATGAAGACAAATTTGTGTGAGGGGGTTAATTGAAAATCTGCAAAGAGATATGTGATAACTTCATGCCTATTGTACTTTATAAGAAGTCTTGGTTTTTCCATCTATGAAACCTCGGGAGGAGCCATTAGCTAAAAGTAATGAACAATGAGAGGCGCCGAAATTAAAATCAATACATCGTTTGTCCACAATACCGAAAGCAATAAAGAGAACATAAATAAAATAAACTATTGTGGGGATTGAATTCGTGCCCTCGGGTTATCCCACTCGTTGATCCGGATCTCGGATCTGGATCCGGTGATTCGACGGTGGCGAACGATAAGGGCTTTTTGTGAGTTTTCGAGGACATAGGTAGAATGATCTAGGGTTAGCTCGACCAACCGTTTAAATTTAACCGCAAATTTGGGTTAGGATAAAGTGGAGACTAAACTAGAGTACAAGGAAAAATCAGATAAAAACATGTAAGGGGCGCCGGCCATAAAGGGATTTTTAGGGTTTCGTGCTATAGCGTGCTATCTTGGGAGTCTTCAAGCTAGAATGCAACGTTTTGAGGTGAAACAAAGGGTAGGGGGCGTTGGCCATGGGTGGTCTTCTAGGGTTTTATGCCCTTGTGCTACCCAGGAGTCTTGACCAAAACACAGCATTTTGAGTGAAATTACCAGAAGAGGCGCCGGCCATGTTTGGCTTTTTAAGGGGATTGTGTGCTCCTAGTCTCGGATGGACGGTCTTGGAGCCAAAACATCGCAATTTGATGCTCGTGATCATGAAATGCAACGTTTTACGTCGTCTTGATGTCTTCAGCTCCTTGTCTTATTGGACTTTCGTACGCAACACTCGGACTTCGGTTGACTATAAAGGTTTGTCCCGAGCTTGGACCATCTAAAAGAAAAGGGGATTTTTTTTATCGATCAAAGGCACAAGGCTATTTATGTGGTGCTAGGGGTTTTTGTGGTTTATTGGCTTTCGCCACACTAATCAAACACAATCTGTGATCCAAATCCTCAAACAGGACTCAGTATTTCATCATGGGGCTAACAAATAAAATAATAGAGAAATGATTACACTTTTTAGGTGTCTACACCCACTTTGACTTAGTTTGAAAGACGAAGGTCAAAGTAGACACTAAGAGGTACTAACCTGGTATCTGGCGTTGTTTAGGAATATGATTGAATTGAGGTGTTTGAAATTTTTGACTTGAACTCTAATAGAGGGGCCTGGACTTGACTAGCGAAGTCCGAAGTCCGGGTTGCTGATTCCTGAACTTGGCTTATTCAAAAACTAAAGCTCGGATTAGCATGCCTAAGGTTGACCATGTAGTTAGTTTGAAGCTTAAGGAGGTGCTTGAACTTGACTCGGGTAGCAAAGTCTAAGGTCTAACTGGGGCCAGAACTTGACTCGCTTCTTGGATCTAAAGTTCGGCTAGGTATCCCGAGCTTGGCTCGTTCGATGTCCCACACTTTGGATGAGGGGCCTAAACTTGACCGGTCTTGGTCCGAAGCTTGGCTGAAATTTTCTACACTAACAGCTTTATTAGCTAATTATCTAATGTGAATAGTTACAAGTGTTAGCTAGAAATTGTTTGTAGCCAATTCTTATTTTAAATTGTTACCTTGACTTGACCATGGGGAGGTCTTGAAGTTCGGCGTTGTGTACTTAAACTTTGACCGCTGTTAGGTCCGAAGTTCGATGGGAGGATGTCTAGACCTTGACCACCTCCGGGCCTGAAGCTCGACTAATTTGTGTCCGAACCTTCACCGTTGTTGGACCCGAAGCTCAATAGAGGTGTATTTGAACCTTGACGACTGTTGGGCCTAAAGCTCGATTAAGGTGTGTTTGAACCTTGACTGCAACCGGGCCAAAAGCTCTACCGAGTTGTATCTCGAACCTTGATCGTTGCTACGACTTAAGCTCGACCGAGTTGTGTCCGAACCTTTACCGTTGTTGGGTCTAAAGCTCGACGGAGGTATGTTTGACCCTCGACTCTCGCTGGGCTCGAAGCTCAACTAAGTTGTGTCCGAACCTTTACCATTGTTAGGCCTAAAACTCGACTTCTATCGACTTTTGTCTGAATAAGGATGAATGCTTATCTTTATATAGAAATTCTTGCCTAGACTTGGTCGTTGGATGACCTAAAATCTAGGGAATGCTTGCTTGAAATATGATGTTCCATGAGGTTATTTGCCTCATTCTATATTTGAGCTTTTTGTTTACATTCTAATAGCTCCTTTGTTTGTATAGTAGACGACTTGTGTCTTCCCCGAGTAGTTGTATGACCGTTTCGATCTTGAGCCCCCATGTTCTTCTTAGGTGCTTCTGTCTAGCTCTTCTCGAATCTTGGAGAGTTGGTGAACTTTGATAGAACCTCTTCGAAAAGGGCAGTGCAGTGACCATCTTAATGCTAACTTAATGCTTCATGCGGCTTGATTAAATAATTCCTTGCGAGGTGCTTTGTTATTTATGTTTTGTATTTGAAGGAGTTTGACTCGGACAAAGGAGATGTATGCAGGACTCTATTCTAAAAACAAATGTATTCTTTTATTAAGATAATGCAAAAAGTTAAAAATGACAAATACAAAAATTGCACTTTACCCACACTCCGTAAAGTAAAGCCTAAGGAAAAGTAGGCCGCTTGAACTGTGATGTACTGCTTGTTGGCGATGAACCGTAATCCTGACGGTTTAGATGAAAAAAAAGAAATAAACATTACACTCGGATAAGAAAAATCAAAGGAAAAAGTAAGCTTTATTGGCATCCTTGATGAGTGACGGGCTCATTGGATGATCTTCTAGTCGATTGAAGCTTATTCTTCTTCTACGAGCATGCCAAAGCATCTCTTACTATTTTGAAGTTCATGATAGGCAAGAACCTCAGGTGCTTATCATAGGTAGGTTGGAGATTCTTGATGATGACTCTAACTCGATCCTTTTTAGATGGCCGATCGATCATGTGGGCAGCCTTCGCCCTTCAGCGAGATAAGGAAGTTATTAAAGCTTTCATTGTCTCCTTGCTTGATCAATTCTAGATCGTGAAGAGTAAGCTGGTAGATCGGTATTGAAGGAGTATTGATGAAAGAACTCCCTGCAAAGATCCTTCTAGTTTGTGACCTTGTGTGGGTCGACAACGTTGTACCACTTTATGACATATGTGTCAAATGTCCATGGGAAGATGACATGGTATGTGTCCTTCAATACATTCTTTAGAGTCATTACCCCTACAAAGTTCCTCACGTGGTGGTGAGGGTTCTAAGTTCCTTGGAACTTAATGCCAAGCATAATGAACTTTGGGTGCAACTTGCGTTTTGGGAATGAAGTGAATCCCCGGGCTTGGTAGTAGTGATTGAACATTGATGATTCCCGCAGCAGCTTCTCTATCCGATCTATTTGTGGATCCGATTGTGGTTGGGGTTCGGGCGGGATTTTCCTTCTTTTGATTCCTCTTTAGACTTTGATTTCTTCTTTAGTTCTTTGCGTATGAGATTGAGGGTTTCTACAATTGATTCAATCTTCTTATCCCGAGCCTCAATTTTGGCTTTTACTTTAGCAACGAGACTCTTTAATCAAGGTCATGATGGGGGTTTCCTCTAGCTTCTTGGTCGTTTTTAGAGGAGGATTGAGTTTAGTCCTTTGGCGGCGCACTGGTGTTACTAGTAAGGGTGTGGGACGTATCGGTGTTGTAACGCCCTAACCCGTAATCACCGGCTTTAGATCGAACAAGCCGCTAACCGATGATTAGCGCAGCGAAAGGAAGGTTGGGAGTCGTCACCGCCGCCCGTGTCCGTGGACGAGGCAAGGCTTGGTCCGATGGTGTTAGTAATGTATGTATAACTCAATGATGGATAAGACAAATTAATAAAAGATACAACTAAACTTATGAATATTTACAACGGTAACACGACCCTTGATCGACGGACGACTTTCCTAACTACTAACCAACCAACGAGTCTCCTCGCGAGCCGCTATGCCCGAGTATTTACCTCCCGGGACTTCGAAAATTACCTAAAACAAAACAAGAAATATTTTCGCATATTGAGTTTGGTATCTTTTATTAATTGTCCATCGCTAAGTTATTTATGTACATTATTAACACCACCGGACCCAAGCCTTGCCCTATCTCGCGGACATAGGTGGCGGTGACGACTCCCGACCTTCCTTTTCGCTGCGCTAATCATCGGCTAGCGGCTTGTTTAGTCTAAAACCGGTGATTACGGGTTGGGGGCGTTACAGGTGTGGTGCGTGCTTGTGTTGTAGTAGACTTCCTATTTCTTAACCCCTTCGAGCCAAGGTTCTTAATTTGAGTTGGATTACCTATCCCGTATCCGAAAAGAGTATGCTTAGAATTGGCTCCTGGAAAAACTTCTAGAGGAGATAGGGCTTAAGTGCTCGACCCGAGGAACGACTTATCCTAGTATAAATGAAAATGATATGCTATTCTAATTGGATGCACGTAAAGAATGCATAACAAATGGAATGGAATGTATGCAATGATATGCATGACTTAATCTGGGATTATTCTATGATTTGGCTAGTGTAGAACTTAAATGCCTAGATAGTTGTTTCTAATGGAAGATGAATTTGTTTTACCTAAATGAGAAATTAAAATGCAAAACTGACTCATCTAATTTGATATGAATTTTAATTTGGCTAATGAAAAATGAATTGAATAGACTCACCTTAATTCGGATGATTTTATTTTTGGCTTATACAAAAGGGAAATGGAAATATGGACACACCTATTTAGAGATGAAATTTATTTTTGGCTAATACAAAAATAAAATGAATGAACACCTTAATTGGGATGAATTTATTTTTGGTTAATTAAAGAAATTGAATGCAAGATTGGACTCACCTAATTTGAGATTAAATCTGAATTTGGCTAAATGAAAAAATGCTATTATTAGACGAACCTAAGAATGGAAAGATAAATTTAGACTTTTGGCCAAAAATGCAAAAATTTTCCTTGGGTCCACAACAATAATAAACAATGTTCGAAGGTTGCTAAATGCAAGATGCCTAATGCAAATACGAGATTATTATTCACTACTCAAATTTTTAAGCTTTGCCCTCTTAATAAAAAATTTATTCCCAGCTGAGTAGCCACTGTATAAACCACGGCCTGTGGCCCCACCGAGATCGGACCGAGCTTCCCACGAATTGCTTGACGTTTTAGAAAGCTCTAAAGAATGATTAGGGTTTTGAAGATGGATTTTAGAAAGTGGGGATGAACCATTTATTAAGATTCTTGAATGTTACAAAATCTGATTTTAAAATGAATTAAGCAAAATTGAATGGCGGTTTTATTAACCATTTTATTTTAGTAATTATTTTTAGAAGTTCCAGGATATTATTTCTTAACCGAAAAATAAAGATTACGGTTTCTATTGCTAGCGCGAGGCTCTAGGGCCAAACCGGTGTGAAAACACCTGTTTGGACCCGAGCCTACCTACGACCACACGATGCGGCGGTAGCTCGCACCTAATGGTGGTTGGCGCCAGCCGAAGTCCAGCTGGCCTTAACCTCCGGCTTGGATAGGCAGATCCGGAATCCTTTTTTTCTAATGTTCAATCAAAAATAGCAGGAAGTAGTGCAATAGAAATAAATCGAAATGAGGGAGTCACTAGATAGTTTTTTAGAGAGAAAAACTAACAAAAACAAAAAGTAAAAATTTTCTCTCTCGATCTTAGTATGGGAAAAACTAAGAACGAAAAAGGCTAAAAATGACTCCATCGGTCTAGAATCGAGAATTGAATTCGGGGACGTGGGTACAAAACGTAGGGATAAGCCCTTCCATTTCTCCCATCCAAAGACGACCATTACTAGTTCGA
The DNA here is from genome assembly GCA_021018815.1 of Talinum fruticosum. Taxonomy (NCBI): domain Eukaryota; kingdom Viridiplantae; phylum Streptophyta; class Magnoliopsida; order Caryophyllales; family Talinaceae; genus Talinum; species Talinum fruticosum. The sequence goes on from JAITYX010000012.1 coordinate 6,873,230, forward strand.
GTAGTGAATTTAAATTACGTACATACAAGCGAACAACATGCTAATTGAAATTAAAAGTAATCATACATAATTATGAAAGTGATAAAAGCGAGAAATAAAGAAAGCAGAAGAAAAGGGAAAAAGAAAAGAAAGCGACAAATATAAAAGATTACATCCGGCGGTGAGGAATTAAAAGCGATACGTAATTTGTCCACAATATGGAAAGCAATAAAGAGACATAAATAAAATAAACCATTGTGGGGATTGAATTCGTGCCCTCGGGTTGTCCCACCCGATCTTTTGATGTGATAGTGACGAATGAGAGGGCTTTTATGAGTTTTCATGGAGATAGGTAGGAAGATGTGTGGCTGATGGAGTTGAGGGATTAGATGTAGGGAGTATGATGGAAGTAGAGAAGGAATAGGCTAAAAAGGGACCGAGATATTAAAGTATAGATAAAAGTATTCAGTAGCTCTTAGGCGAGTTTCAACAGCGTGGTGCTAAGGTAGGAAGCGATGCGGAAATGAGAGTCAAGGCTCTCTATTTATAAGGACAGAGTTAGGTCAACGAAATGACCTAGGGTTAACTCGGTGAGCCCTCCAAATTTAACTGCAAAATCAAGCCAAGATAAAGTTGAGATTCAACCGGATAGAATCAGGAAAAATCGGATAAAAACATGTAAAGGGCACCGACCACAAAGGGATTTCTAGGGTTTCGTGCCCTAACGTGCTGCCCGGGAATCTTCAAGTTGGAACGCAACGTTTTGAGGCGAAACGAAGCGTTGGGGGTATTGGCCATGGGTGATCTTGTAAGCTTTTGTGCCCTTTCTGTGCTGCCCGAGCGGTCTTGACTAAAACACAATGTTTTGAGCGAAATTACCAGTAAGAGGTGTCGGTCATGTTGGGCTTTTTAAAGGGATTGTGCGCTCCTAGTCCCGGATGGACTGTCTTGGAGCCAAGACGTAGCACTTTGATGATGGTGATCATGAAAAGCAACGTTTCACACCGCCTTGAGGCCTTCATCTCCTTATCTAATTAGACAAAGTGAAAAGCGAGTATTTTAAACTTAGAAATTCCGGTACACAACACTCGTCTCTCGTTGACTCGGGAGGTTTGGCCCGGGCTTGGACCGTCCAAAAGAAAAAGCGATTTTTGGATTGATCCAAGGCAAAAGGTTATTTATGAGGTGTTGGGGGTTTTTGTGGTTTATTGGCTTCCCTTACACCAATCAAACACAATTCGTGATCCAAATACTCAAACAAGACTCGGGATTTCATCATTGGGCCGTCAAATAAAATAATAGAGAAAGGATGACACTTTTTAGGTATCTACACCCACTTTGACCAAGTCTGAAACACAAAGGCAAAGTAAACACTAAATGGTACTAACTCGGTACTCGGCGTTGTTTAGGAATATGATGAAATTGAGGTGTCTAAAATTTTTGACTTGAACTCTAACGAGTGGCCTGGACTTGACTGGCGGAGTTTGAAGTCTAGGTTAGTCCGAAGCTTGGCAAGGTGCTTGAACTTGACTCGGTAATAAAGTCTTAAGTCCAACTGGGGGCCTAAACTTGACCGCTTCTTTGATCCGAAGTTCGGCTGGGTATCCGAAGCTCGGCTTGTTCGGTGTCCTGAAGCTCGAATGAGGGGCCTAAACTTGACCATTCTTGGTCCGAAGCTTGGCTGAAATTTTCCGCACGAACGGTTCCGTTAGCTAATAATCGAATATGAATAGTTGCAAGTGCTACCTCGGACTTGTCCGTAGCCAATTCATACTTTAAATTGTTACCTTTACTTGATCATACGGAGGTCCCGAGGTCCTTGCGTTTTCTATTTGAACTTTAACCGTTGTTGGGTCCGAAGTTCGATAGGACGATGTCCGAAGCTTGACCACGGTTGAGCCCGAAGCTCGACTAAATTGTGTCAAAACCTTAACCACTCTTGGGCCTAAGACTCCACTCGACATGTCTAAACCTTAACCGTTATAGGGTCCGAAGCCCGACTAAATTGTGCCTAAACCTTAACCACTACCAGCCTTGAAGCTCGAGTAAGTTGTGTTTGAACCTTCACCGCTGTTGGACCTGAAGCTCGACGGATGTATATCCGAACGTTGACCACTGCTTGGCCTTAAGCTTGACTAAGGGGTATTTGAACCTTGATTGCTGCTTGGGCCCGAAGCTCGACTAAGTTGAGTCTAAAGCTTGACCGCTGCTCGGATTGAAGCTCGACTAAGTTGTGTTTGAACCTTTACCGTTGTTGGGCCCGAAGCTCGACAGAGGTATGTCCGAACCTTGACCGCTGCTGGGCCTGAAGCTCGACCGAGTTGTGTCCGAACCTTTATCGCTGTTTGGCGTGAAGCTCGACTTCTATCTACTTTTGTCGAAATAGGGACGGATGCTTATCTTTATGTAGAATTTCTAGCCTAGACTTGGTCGTTAAATGACCTGAAATCTAGGGAATGCTTGCTTGAAATATGATATTCCATGAGGTTATGTGCCTCATTCTATATTTAAGCTTTTCGTTTGTGTGTTAATAGTTCCTTTGCTTGTATGGTAGATGACTTGTGTCTTCCCTTGAGTTGTTGTATGAGCCTTTCGATCTTGAGCCCCCACGTTCTTCTTCGGTGCTTGGGTCTAGCTCTTCTCGAATGTTGGAGAGTTTGTGAACTTTGATGGAATCTCTTTGAAAATGGCACTGCGAGTGACCTTCTAAATGCTGAATTGATGCTTGATACTGCTTGATTGAATAATTCCTTGGAGGGTGCTTTGTTATTTAAGTTTTGTATTTTCGGGATTTTGACTCATGCGAAGGAGATGTATACAAGACTCTATTCTAAAAACAAATGCATTCTTTCTATTGAAAGGATGCAAAAAGTTCAAAAAGACAAATACAAAAATTACTCTTTAGCCCTCACCCCTAAAGTAAACCATAAGGAAAGTAGGCCACTTAAGCCGTGATGTCTCGTTGTCTGGCGATGAATCGTGATCCTAATGGTTTAGGTGAAAAAAATAGCATGCTTCCCGATCGACATCTGCTCCCTTTGGTATGGAAAAGTGGCTTGAATTTGGAAAATTGGAGATAGAAATTGGGATCAAGATTAGGATTGGGGCCGGACCTCATAGGCATCCTACGTATCCACTATAACGGAAATCAAGCCTTCGTAATTCAAAAGGGAAGTATTGATTGAGGTTTTTTTGTTTTTTTTTTGGAAGACAAGAAATGGAAATAAATAATACACTCGGATAAGGAAAAAGCAAACATTATTAGCATCCTTGATGAGTGATGGGCTCATTGGATGATCTTCTATTCGGTTGAAGCTTGTTCTTCTTCTACGAGCATACCAGAGCATCTCCGAGTGTTTTGAAGTTCGTGATAGGTAAGAACTTCGAGTGCTAATCATAGGCAGGTTGGAGGTTCATGATGATGATTCTGACCTAATCCTTTTCAAAAGACCGATCGAGTCATGTGGGCAGCCTTCACCCTTCAGCGGGTAAGGAAGTCATTAAAGCTTTCATGTCTCCTTGCTTGATCAATTCTAAATCCCAAAGAGTAACCGGTAGACCGGTATTGTATGAGTATTTATGTAAGAACTCCCTTCAAAGATCCATCTAGTTTGTGACCTTATGTGGGTCGACAAGCATTGTACCACTTCATGACATTTGTATCAAATTTCCATGGGAAGATGACATGGTATGTATCCTCCGGTACATTCTTTAGAGTCATTGCCCTACAAAGTTCCTCACGTGAGGGTTCTTAGTTCTGTGGAACATAATGTAAAGCATAATGAACTTTGGGTGCAACTTGCCTTGAGGGATTGAAGTTAATCCTGCGCCTGGTAGTAGTGATTGAACATTGATGATTCCCACAGCAGCTTCTCTATCCGATCTATTCGTGGATTCGATTGAGGTTGGGGTTGTAGCCGAGATTTTCCTTCTTTTGATTTCTTTTCCAATTCTTTACGTATGAGATTAAGGGTTTCCGCTCTTAACTCAATCTTCTTATCCGAAGCCGCTATATTGGCTTCTACTTTAGCAACAAACTCTTTAATCAAGGTCATGATGGGGTTTCCTCCGGCTTCTTGGCCATTTTGGAGGAGGATTGAGTTTAGACCTTAGGCGGCGCACTAGTGTTACTAGTAAGGGTGTGGGACGTACTTGGTGTGGTGCGCGTTGGTGTTGTAGTAGACTTCTTATTCCCTAACTCCTTCGAGAAATTGTTCTGGATTTGAGTTAGATTACCTATCCTGTATCCCAAAAGAGTATGCTCAAGACTGGCTCATGGAAAAACTTTTAGGGAGATGGGGCTCAAGTGCTCGACCCGAGGAATGACTCATCCTAGGATAAAAGAAAATGATATGCTCTTTTAATTGGATGCATGTAAAGAATGCAAAACCAATGGAATGGAATATATGCAGCGATACACATGCCTTAATCTAGGTTGACTCTATGATTTGGCTAGTGCAGAACTTAAATGCATAGATAGTTGTTTCTAACGGTAGATGAATTTGTTTTAGCTAAATGAGAAATGAAAATGCAAAATCGACTCATCTAATTTGATATGAATTTTAATTTGGCTACTTGAAACATGAAATGAACGGACTCACCTCAATTGAGATGATTTTATTTTTGGCTAAGGCAAAAGGGAAATGCAAATATAGACTCACCTATTTTGAGATAAAATTTACTTTTGGCTAATGCAAAAATAAAATGAATGAACGCCTTAATTGGGATAAATTTATTTTTCACTAATGCAAAAATAAAATGCATGAACACCTTAATTGGGATGAATTTATTTATGGTTAATGAAAAAAATAGAATGCAAGATTGGACTCACCTTATTTAAGATAAAATCTGAATTTGGCTAAATGAAGAAATGCTATTGTTAGACCAACCTAAGAATGGAAAGGTAATTTTAGACTTTTGGCTAAAATGTACAAATGGACCGACTCAAAACGATTTATTATTTTATTTTTATTTTTCACACATGCAAGGATTATTGAGCTCTCATCACCTATCCCTATAAGCTCACAAACAGAAGATTAAATCTAAAAAAACAATCACATTCATTCAAGCATGCAAATGAAGATAAGGTGCAAACTAATAGTCAAAAGATTTATGGTCAAAAGAGGTTTAGATTAGGTAGGATACATGGTGACTCATAGTCCGAGGATTTGGTCTTCCGTGTGGGGCACGACAAGAGAAAATGCCAGAATCCTCGGTGCCTCTCGGTGAACCAAGGTGGTGCAAGAGCGCGTGCTACGAGGGAAGAGATACTCGTTTCCGTTTGCAATCAACCTAATTGGGCCTCGCCTAGGATTTAGTAGGAGCCTCTTAATAAAAGGGTTAAACACGGGGTAAAATAAATTTTTCCTAGGGTTCATAACAGATAATAAACTATGTTCAAAGGTTGCTAAATGCGAGATGCTTAATGCAAATACATTATTATTATTCACTACTCAAATTTTTAAGTTTCGCCCTCTTAATAAAAATTTATCGCCATTTGAGTAGCCACTGTATGAACCACGGCCTCGACCCCAACGGGACTGGACTCGAGCTTCCCCATGAATTGCTTGGCATTTTAGCAAGCTTTAAAGAATGATTTAGGGTTTTGAAGATGGATTTTAGAAAGTGGGGATGAATCGTTTGTTAAGATTCCTGAATTTTATAAAATCTTATTTTAAAATGAATTAAGCAAAGTTGAATCGAGGTTTTCTTAACCATTTTATTTTAGTAATTATTTTTAGAAGTCCCGGAATATTATTTCTTAAACGAAAAATAAAGATTAGGGTTTCTATTTCGGCATGAGGCACTAGGGCCAAACCGGTGTGAAAACACTAGATTGGACCCCAGCTCGCCTACCGACCACACGATGCAAGCGGCAGCTGCACCTAGTGGTGGCTGGCGCCAGCCGGACGTCATGGTGGCTAGGCGAGATCCGGAATCCTTTTTTTTTCTACTGTTCAATCGAAATAGCCGCGAAGCACCGCAATAGAAATAAATCGGAAGGACGGAATCGCCGATCGCTTTTAAGAGAGAAAAGCCAACAAAAACATAAAGTAAAAATTTGCTCTCTCGATCTTAGTATAGGATAAATAAGACCAAAAAGGCCAAAAAAGACTCCATCGGTCTAGAATCGAGAATCAAATTGGGGCGAGGGTACGAAACGTAGGGATAAGCCCTTCTGTTTCGTCCATCCAAAGACGGTCATTACTAGTTCGAGTAGCGAATTTAAATGACGTACTAAACACAAGAACACAACATGCTAATTGAAATTTAAATCCACCGAACATAATTATGAAAGCGATAAAGGCAAAAATAAAGAAAGTAGAAGAAAAATGAAAAATAAAAAGAAAGCGAGAAATATAAAAGATTACATCGGGCGCGGACGAACTACATACAATACATCGTTTGTCCACAATATGAAAAGCAATAAAGAGAATATAAATAAAATAAACCATTGTGGGGATTGAATTCGTGCCCTCGAGGTTATCCCACCTGATCTGCTGATGTGATAATGGCGAATAAGAGGGGCTTTTATGAGTTTTCATGGAGATAGGTAGGCGAGATGTGTGACTCGATAGAGTTGAGGGATTAGATGTAGGGAGTATGACGGAAGTAGAGAAGGAATAGGCTAAAAAGGGACCAAGAGATTAAAATATAGATGAACATATTCAGTAGCTCTTACGCGAGTTTCGGTAGGGTGGTGCTAAGGCGAGAACTCGTGCAGAAATGAGAGCCAAGGCTCTCCATTTATAAGGAGAGGTTAGGTCAAGGAAATGACCTAGGGATAGCTTGGCCAGCCGTCTAAATTTAACTACAAAACCGGGCCAAGATAAAGTGGAGATTGAACCGGATAGAACAAGGAAAAATCGGATAAAAACATGTAAGTGGCACCGACCACAAAGGGATTTCTAGGGTTTCGTGCCCAAGCGTGCTACCCCGGAGTCTTTAAGCTGGAACGCAACGTTTTAAGGAGAAACGAAGTGTTAGGGGCGTTGGCCATGGGTGGTCTTCTAAGGTTTTGTGCCCTTTCCGTGCTTGCCTGGGCAGTCTTGATAAAAACAAAACGTTTTGAGTGAAATTACCAGTAAGAGGCACCGGCCACGTTGGGCTTTTTAAGGGGATTGTGTGCTCCTAGTCTCGGATGGACTGTCTTGGATCCAAAACATAGCACTTTGATGCTCGTGATCATAAAAAGCAACGTTTTACGCCGTCATAAGACCTTTAGCTCCTTGTCTAAGTGAACAAAGTGAAAATTAGTATTTTGCACTTAGAAATTCCCGTACGCAACACTCATCTCCCGTTAACTCCGGAGGTTTGGCCCGGGCTTGGACAGTCCAAAAGAAAACTCAATGTTTGGATCAATCCAAGGCAAAAGGCTATTTATGAGGTGCTAGGGGTTTTTGTGGTTTATTGGCTTCCATCACTCCAATCAAACACAATCCTTGATCCAAATTCTCAAACAGGACTCAGGATTTCATCATTGGGCCAACAAATAAACTAACAGAGAAAGGATGACACTTTTTAGGTGTCTACACCCACTTTGACCGAGTCCGAAAGACGAAGGTCAAAGTAGACACTAAAAGTTACTTACCTAGTATTAGCGTTGTTTAGGAATATGATTGAATTGAGGTGTCTAAAATTTTTGACTTGAACTCTAACAGAGGGGCTTGGACTTGACTGGCGGAGTCCGAAGTCGGGGTTGTTGATTCCTAAACATGGCTTATTTAGAAACGAAAGCTTGGATTAGTGTGCCTAAGCTTGACCATTTAGTTAGTCCGAAGCTTGGTAAGGTGCTTGAACTTCACTCGGGTTATAAAGTCTTAAGTCCAACCGAGGGCTTGAACTTGATTGCTTCTTTGATCCGAAGTTCGGCTGGGTATCCCGAGCCCGGCTCGTTCGGTGTCCTAAAGCTCGGATGAGAGGCCTAAACTTGATAATTCTTGGTCCGAAGCTTGGCTTAAATTTTCTGCACTAACAGTTTTGTTAGCTAATAATCGAATATGAATAGTTGTAAGTGTTACCTGGAACTTGTCTCGTAGCCATTTGATGTTTTAAATTGTTGCCTTAACTTGACCGTGGGGAGGTCCTTAGGTCCTTGTGTTGTGTGTTTGAACCGTGACCACTCGTTGGGTCCGAAGTTCAATGGGAGGATGTCTTAACCTTGACCACGATTGGGCTCGAAGCTCAACTAAATTGTGTCGGAACCTTGACCACTCATAGGCCCGAGACTCGACCGAGGTGTCTAAACCTTGATCGCTATAGGGCTTGAAGTTCGACTAAGTTGTGCTCGAACCTTGACCACTACCGGCTCGAAGCTCGACTAAATTGTGTCCGAACCTTCACCATTGTTGGGCCCGAAGCTCGACGAATGTGTGTCCGAACCTTGACCGTTGCTTGGGCCCGAAGATCGATTAAGATGTATTTGAACCTTGATCGCTGCTGGGCCTGAAACTCGACCGAGTCAAGTCTAAACCTTGACCGCTACTGGGATTGAAGCTTGATTGAGTTGTGTCTAAACCTTTACCGTTGTTGGCTCGAAGCTCGATTGAGTTGTGTCTTAACCTTTACCGCTTTTGGGCCCGAAGCTCGACGGAGGTATGTCCGAACCTTGACCGCTGCTGGGCCGAAACTTGACTAAGTTAAGTCCGAACCTTGACCGTCGCTGGGCTTGAAGCTCGACCGAGTTGTGTCCGAACCTTTACCGTTGTTGGGCCCGAAACTCAACTTCTATCTACTTTTGTCAAAATAAGGACGGATGCTTATCTTTATGTAGAATTTCAAGCCTAGACTTGGTCGTTGGATGACCTGAAATCTAAGGAATGCTTGCTTGAAATATGATGTCCCACGAGGTTATGTGCCTCATTCTATCATTGAGCTTTTCGTTTGTGTGCTAATAGTTCCTTTGTTTGTATGGTAGATGACTTGTTTCTTCCCCGATTAGATGTATGAGCCTTTCGATCTTAAGCACCCACGTTTTTCTTGGGTGCTTGTGTCTAGCTCTTATCGAATGTTGGAGAGTTGGTGAACTTTGATGGAATCCCTTTGAAAATGGCGGTGCCAGTGACCTTCTTGATGCTCGACTTGAAGCTTGATGCTCGCTTGATTGAATAATTCCTTGTAGGGTGCTTTGTTATTTAAGTTTTGTATTTTCAGGATTTTGACTCATGCAAAGGAGATGTATGCAAGACTCTATTCTAAAAACAAATGCATTCTTTTATTTAGAAGATACAAAAGGTTCAAAAAGACAAATACAAAAATTACACTATAGCCCTCACTCCCTAAAGTAAACCATAAGGAAAAGTAGGCTGCTTGAACTCGTGATGTACTCGTCTGCGGGCAATGAACCGTGATCCTAATGGTTTAGATGAAAAAATATCATGCTTTCGATCGACTTCTACTCCCTTTTGGTATGGACAAGTGGCTTTGAATTTGGAAAATTTGAGATGGAAATTGGGATCAAGAATAGGATTGGGGCCGGACCTCATAGGCATCCTACGTATCCACTATAGCGAAAATCGGGCCTTCGTAATTCAAATGCGAAGTATTGATTGAGGTTTTTTTTGTTTTTATATCTTTGGAAGACATGAAAAGGAAATAAATATTACACTTGGATAAGGAAAAAGCAAACATTATTAGTATCCCCGATGAGTTATGGGCTCATTGGATGATCTTCTAGTCGGTTGAAGTTTTTTTTCTTCCACGAGCATGCCAGGATCTCCGAGTATTTTGAAGTTCCCGATATGCAAGAACTTCAAGTGCTCGATCATAGGCAGGTTGGAGGTTCTTGATGATGATTCTATCCTAATCCTTTCGGATGGCCGATCGGTCATGTGGGTAGCCTTCGCCCTCCTGCGGGTAAGGAAGTTATTGAAGCTTTCATATCTCCTTGCTTGATCAATTCTAAATCGCGAAGAATAACTTGTAGATCGGTATTGTATGAGTATTTATGTAAGAACTCCCTTCAAAGATCCATCCAGTTTGTGACCTTGTATGGTCCGACAGACATTTTACCACTTCATGACATCTCGTGTCAAATGTCCATGGGAAGATGACATGGTATGTATCCTCCGGTGCATTCTTTAGAGTCATTGCCCCTACAAAGTTCCTCACGTGAGGGCTCTGAGTTCCGTGGAACATATTGTCAAGCATGGTGAACTTTGGGTGCAACTTGCCTTTAGGGATTGAAGTTAATCCCCGGGCCTGGTAGTAGTGATTGAACATTGATGATTCCCATAGTAGATTCTCTATCCGATCTATTCGTGGATCCGATTGAGGTTGGAGTTCGGGGCGGGATTTTCCTTCTTTGATTTCTCTTTGGACTTTGATTTCTTCTCCAATTCTTTGCGTATGAGAGTAAGGGTTTCTGCTCTTGACTCAACCTTCTTATCCTGAGCTTCAATCTTGGCTTCTACTTTAGCAACAGACTCTTTGATCAAGGTTATGATGGGGTTTCCTCCGGCTTGGTTGCCATTTTTGGAGGATTGAGTTTAGACCTTGGGTGGCGCAGTGGTGTTACTAGTCGGGGTGTGGAACGTATCGGTGTGGTACGTGCTTGTGTTGTAGTAGACTTCCTATTTCTCAACCTCTTCGAGCCAAGGTTCTAGATTTGAGTTGGATTACCTATCCTGTGTCCCAAACGAGTATGCTCAAGATTGGCTCGTGGAAAAACTTCTAGGGAGATAGGGCTTAAGTGCTCGACCCGAGGAACGACTCATCCTAAGATAAAAGAAAATAATATGTTATTTTAATTGGATGCACATAAAGAATGAAAAACCAATGGAATGGAATGTATGCAACGATATGCATTACTTAATCTTGGATAATTCTATGATTTGGCTTGTGCGGAACTTAAATGCATATATAGTTGTTCCTAATCGAACATGAATTTGTTTTAGCTAAATGAGAAATGCAAAGGCAAAACCAACTCATCTAATTTGATATGAATTTTAATTTGGCTAATGAAAAATAAAATGAATGGACTCAACTCAAATGAGATTATTTTGTTTTTGGCTAATTCAAAAGGGAAATGCAAATATGGACTCACCTATTTTGAGATAAAATTTACTTTTGGCTAATGCAAAAATAAAATGAATGAACACCTTAATCGGGATGAATTTATTTTTGGCTAATGCAAAAATAAAATACATGAACACCTTAATTGGGATGAATTTATTTATGGTTAATGAAAAAAACAGAATGCAAGATTGGACTCAACTTATTTGAGATGAAATCTGAATTTGGCTAAATGAAAAAATGCTATTATTAGACAAACCTAAGAATGGAAAGGTAATTTTAGACTTTTGGCTAAAATGCACAAATGGACCGAGTCAAAAGGGATTATTATTTTATTTTTACTTTCTCACACATGCAAGGATTATTCAGCGCTCCTCACCTATCCCTAAAGACTCACAAGCAGAAGATTAAATTTAAAACAACAATCACATTCATTTAAGCATGCAAATGAAGATAAGGTGCAAACTAATAGTCAAAAGATTTATGGCCAAAATAGGTTTAGACTAGGTACGATTTGGTCTTCCATGTAGGGCCCAACAAGAGAAAATGCCAAAATCCTTGGTGCCTCTCGGTGAACCAAGAGGTTTGACACAAGAGCGCGTGCTACGAGGAAAGAGGTACTGTTTCCATTTGCAATCAAGCCTAATTCGGCCCGCCTAGGATTCGAGTAGGAGCCTCTTACTAGAAGGGTTACACATGGGGTAAAATAAATTTTTCCTAGGGTCTATAACATTAATAAACTATGTTCAAAGGTTGCTAAATGAGGGATGCCTAATGCAAATACATTATTAAAATTCACTACTCAAATTTTCAATTTTTCGCCCTCTTAATAAAAAAAATATCGTTAGTTGAGTCGCCATTGTAGGAACCATGGCCTCCGGCCCTTTCGGGACCGGACTGAGCTTCCCATGAATTGCTTGGCCTTTTAGAAAGCTTTAAAGAATGATTTAGGGTTTTGAAGATGGATATTAGAAAGTGGGGATGAACCATTTATTAAGATTCCCGAATTTTATAAAATTGATTTAAAGATGAATTAAGCAAAGTTGAATGACGGTTTCATTAACCATTTTATTTTAGTAATTATTTTTAGAAGTCTCGGGATATTATTTCTTCACGGAAAAATAAAGATTAGGGTTTCGTTTCTAGCGTGAGGCTCAAGGGCCAAACCGGTGTGAAAACACCGGTTTGGACCCGAGCCCACCTACGACCACAAGGTGCAAGCGGTAGCCTGCACCCGGTGGTGGCCAGCACCGACCGGAGGTCAAGGCCGGCCTTGTCCTCTAGCCTCGGCTAGGTAGATCCGAGTCCTTTTTCTCTATTGTTCAATCGAAATAGTCGGGAAGCAATGCAATAGAAATAAACCGAAAGGAGGGAGTCGCCCGTATGTTTTTAAGAGAGAAAACTAACAAAAACATAAAGTAAAAATTTGCTATCTCGATCTTAGTATGGGAAAAATTGAGAACGAAAAAGGCTAAAATGACTCCATCTGTCTAGAACCGAGAATCGGATTTGAGGGCGAGGGTACAAAACATAAGGATAAGCCCTTCTACTCCGCCCGTCCGAAGACGGCCATTACTAGTTCGAGTAGTGAATTTAAATGACGTACAAAACACAAGCACACAACATGCTAAGAGAAATTAAAACCAACCATACATAATTATGAAAGTGACAAAGGCGAGAAATAAAGAAAGCGAAGAAAAGCGAAAAAGGAAAAGAAGTCGAGAAATCTAAAAGATTACATCGGGCAAGGAGCAATTAAAAGCAATACATCGTTTTTCCACAATACGAAAAGCAATAAAGAAAACATAAATAAAATAAATCGTTGTAGGGATTGAATTTGTGCCCTCAGGTTGTCTCACTCGCTGATCTAGATCTCGAATCTGGTTCCGGTGATGCGACAGTGGCGAATGAGAGGGGCTTTTTGTGAGTTTTAATAGAGATAGGTAGGCGAGATGTGTGACTGATGCGGTTTATGGATCGGATGTCGGGAGTATGATAGAAGTAGAGAAGGAATAGGCTAAAAGGGACCAAGAGGTTAGAATACGGATGACGAGTACTCAGCAGCTCTTAGGCGAGTTTCAGCAATGTGGTGCTAAGGTAGGAAGCCATGTAGAAATGAGAACCAATGCGATCTATTCATAGGGAGAGGTTAGGTCAAGGAAATGACCTAGGGTTAGCTCGATCAGCCATCCAAATTTAACCGCAAAACCGGGCCAGGATAAAGTGGAGATTGAACTCGATAGAACCAGGAAAAGCTGGATAAAAACATGTAAGGAGCACCGACCACAAAGGGATTTCTAGGGTTTCGTGCCCTAGCATGCTACCCCGGAGTCTTCAGGCTGGAATGCAGCATTTTGAAGCAACACGAAGGGTAGGGGCGCTAGCCATGGGTGGTCTTTTAGGGTTTTTGCCCTTTTCGTGCTTGCCTAGGGAGTCTTGACTAAAACACAGACATTTTAAGTGAAATTACTAGTAAGGGAGCTTGCCATATTGCGCTTTTCAAGCAAATTGTGTTCTCCTAGTCTTGGATGGACTACCTTGTAGCCAAAACGTAGCACTTTGATGCTTATGTTCATGAAAAGCAATGTTTTACGCCGTCTTGAGACCTTCAGCTCCTTATCCGATTGGGGAAAGTGAAAAGTGATATTCTGAACTTATAAATTGTCATACGCAACACAAGACTTCCATTGACTCCGAAGGTTTGGCCTGGTCTTGGACCGTCCGAAAGAAAAGGGGATTTTTGATCGATCCAAGGCAAAAGGCTATTTATGAGGTGTCTGGGGGTTTTTGTGGTTTATTTGCTTCCGTCGCATCAATCAAACACGGTCGGTGATCTAAATCCTCAAACAACACTCGGGATTTGATCATTGGGCCAACAAATAAAATAACAAAGAAAGGATGGCACTTTTTAGGTGTCTACACCCACTTTGACGAGTCCGAAAGACGATGGTCAAAGTAGACACTAAAAGGTACTTACCTGAGTACTGGCATTGTTTAGGAATATGATTGAATTGAGGTGTCTAAAATTTTTGACGAGAATTCTAATAGAGGGGCCTGGACTTCACTAGAGGAGTCCGAAGTCCTGGTTATTGATTGCTTGAACTTGGCTTATTCAAAAACTAATGCTCAAATTGGTGTGCCTAAACTTGACCATGTAGTTAGTCCGAAGCTTGGCGAGGTACTTGAATGTGACTTGGGTTGTAAAGTTTGAAGTCATCTCTGAGGGCCTGAACCGACGCTTCTTTGATCTAAAGTTCAGCTGGGTATCCTTAGCTTGGCTCGTTCAATGTCCTGAAGCTCGAATGAGAGGTCTAAACTTGATCATTCTTGGTCCGAAGCTTGGTTGAAATTTTACGCACCAATAGTTTTGCTAGCTAATAATCGCATGTGAATAGTTGCAAGTGTTACCTGGATATTGTCCGTAGCCAATTCATGTTTTAAATTATTGCCTTCACTTAACCGCGGGAAGTCCCGAAGTCCTGGCGTTATGTGTTTGAACTTTGAAAGTTGTTGGGCCGAAGTTCGATGGGAGGATGTCCGAACCTTGACCACGGTTGGGCCTCGAAGTTCGACAGAGGTATGTCCGAACCTTGACCGAGTGTTGGGTCGAAGCTCGACCGAGTTGTCTACGAACCTTGACCGCTGCTCGGGCCTTAAGCTCGGCCGAGTTATGTCTAAACCTTTACCGTTGTTGGGCCCGAAGCTCAACTTCTATCCACTTTTGTCGGAATAGGGATGGATTCTTATCTTTATGTAGAAATTCTTGCCTAGACTTGGTTGTTGGATGACCTAAAATTTAGAGAATGCTTGATTGAAATACGATGTTCCATGAGGTTTGTGCCTAATTCTATATTTGAGCTTTTCGTTTGTGTGCTAATAAGCATATGTGTGACTGAGTAGTTGTATGAACCTTTCAATCTTGAGCCCCCACGTTCTTCTTGGGTGCTTGTGTCTAGCTCTTCTTGAATCTTGGAGAGTTGGTGATCTTTGATGGAATCTCTTTTAAGATGGCAGTGCCGATGACCTTCTTGATGTTGACTTGATGCTTGATGCTCGCTTGTCCCACCCGATCTGCTGATGTGATAGTGTCGATTGAATACAAGTAAAATAAACCATTTTGGGGATTGAATTCGTGCTCTCGGGTTGTTCCACCCGATCTACCGATGTAATAGTGGCGAATAAGAAGGGCTTTTACTAGTTGTCATGGAGATAGGTAGGCGGATGTGTGATTGATGGAGTTGAGGGATTAGATGTATGGAGTATGATGGAAGTAGAGAAGGAATAGGCTGAAAAGGGTCCAAGAGATTAAATATAGATGAAAGTATTCGAGTAGCTCTTAAGCGAGTTTCAGCGAAGCATAGTGCTAAGGCGAGAACTCGTGCAGAAATGAGAGCCAAGGCTCGCTATTTATAGGGAGAGGTTAGGTCAAGGAAATGACCTAGGGTTAGCTCGGCCGATCGTCCAAATTTAACTACAAAACCATGCCAAGATAAAGTGGAGATTAAATCGGATAGAACTAAGAAAAAGCGGATAAACACATGTAAGGGGCACCGACCACAAAGGGATTTCTAGGGTTTCATGCCATAGCGTGCTGCCCGGGAGCCTTCAAGCTGGAACGCAATGTTTTAACGCGAAACGAAGGGTTAGGGTCGTTGGCCATGGGTGGTCTTCTAGGGTTTTGTGCCCTTTCCGTGCTTGCCCGGGAGTCTTGACCAAAACACAACGTTTTGTGTGAAATTACCAGACAAGAGGCACTGGCCATGTTGGGCTTTTTAAGGGGATTGTGTGCTCCTAGTCTCGAATGGACTGTCTTGGAGCCAAACCGTAGCACTTTGATGCTCGTAATCATAAAAAGCAACGTTTTACGCCGTCTTGAGACCTTCAGCTCCTTGTCCGATTGAACAAATTGAAAAGCAGTATTTTGAACTTAGAAATTCCCGTACGCAACACTCATCTCCCGTTAACTCTGGAGGTTTGGCCCGGGCTTGGACCGTCCGAAAGAAAAGTTGATTTTTGGATCGATCCAAGGCAAAAGGCTATTTATGAGGTGCTAGGGGTTTTTATGGTTTATTGGCTTCCATCACTCCAATCAAACACAATCCGTGATCCAAATCCTCAAACAGATCGAGGATTTCATCATCGATCCAACAAATAAACTAACAGAGAAAGGATGACACTTTTTAGGTATCTACACCCACTTTAACCGAGTCCGAAAGACGAAAGTCAAAGTAGACACTAAAAGTTACTTACCTAGTATTGGCGTTGTTCAGGAATATGATTGAATTGAGGTGTGTGAAATTTTTGACTTGAACTCTAATAGAGGGGCTTGGACTTGACTGGCGGAGTGTGAAGTCCGGGTTGTTGATTCCCAAACATCGCTTATTTAAAAACTAAAGCTTGGATTAGTGTACCTAAGCTTGTTCATGTAGTTAGTCCGAAGCTTGGTAAGGCGCTTGAACTTCACTCGGGTTATAAAGTCTTAAGTCCAACTGGGGCTTGAACTTGAACGCTTCTTGGATCCGAAGTTTGGCTGGGTATCCCGAGCCTGGCTCGTTCGGTGTCCTAAAGCTCGAATGAGGGGCCTAAACTTGACAATTCTTCATCCGAAGCTTGGCTGAAATTTTCTGCACTAACGGTTTTCTTAGCTAATAATCGAATATGAATAGTTGTAAGTGTCACCTAGAACTTGTCTCGTAGCCATTTGATGTTTTAAATTGTTGCCTTGACTTGACCGTGGAGAGGTCCTTCGATCCTTGCGTTGTGTGTTTGAACCATGACCGCTGTTGAGTCCGAAGTTCGATGGGAGGATGTCCGAACCTTGACCACGGTTGGTCCTGAAGCTCGACTAAATTGTGTCGAACCTTGACCACTCTTGGGCCCGAGACTCGACCGAGGTGTCCGAACCTTGACCGCTATAGGGTCCGAAGCTCAACTAAGTTGTGTCCGAACGTTGACCACCGCCTGCCTGAAGCTCGTCTAAATTGTGTCCGAACCTTCACCGTTGTTGGGCTCGAAGCTCGACGGAGGTGTGTCCGAACCTTGACCGTTCTTGGGCTCGAAGCTCGACCGAGGTTTATTTGAACCTTGACCGCTACCGGGCTCGAAGCTCGACCGAGTTAAGTCTTAACCTTGACCGCTGCTAGGATTGAAGCTCTACTAAGTTATGTCTAAACCTTTACCGCTGTTGGGCCTAAAGCTTGACGGAGGTATGTCCGAACCTTGACCACTCGCTGGGCCGAAGCTTGAATAAGTTATGTCTAAAGCTTGACCGCTGTTGGGCCCGAAGGTCGACCGAGTTGTGTCCGAATCTTTATCGCTATTGGGCCTAAAGCTCGACTTCTATCTACTTTTATCGAAATAGGGATGGATGCTTATCTTTAGGTAGAATTTCTAGCCAAGACTTGGTCGTTAGATGACCTAAAATATAGGGAATGCTTGCTTGAAATATGATGTTCCATGAGGTTATGTGCCTCATTCTATCTTTGAGCTTGTCGTTTGTGTGCTAATAGTTCCTTTGTTTGTATGGTAGATGACTTGTGTCTTCCCCGATTAGATGTATGAGCCTTTCGATCTTGAGCCCCCATGTTTTTCTTGGGTGCTTGTGTCTAGCTCTTCTTAAACGTTAGAGAGTTGGTGAACTTTGATGGATTCCCTTTGAAAATGGAGGTGCCAGTGACCTTCTTAATGCTGACTTGATGCTTGATGCTTGATGCTCGCTTGATTGAATAATTCCTTGTAGGGTGCTTTGTTATTTAAGTTTTGTATTTTCAGGAGTTTAACTCATGCAAAGGAGATGTATGCAAGACTCTATTCTAAAAACAAATGCATTCTTTTATTAAGAGGATGTAAAAAGTTCAAAAAGACAAATACAAAAATTGCACTTTAGCCCCACTCCTAATGTAAACCTTACGGAAAAGTAGGCTGCTTGAACTCGTGATGTATTGCTACTGGCGATGAACTGTAAACCTGACAGTTTAGATGAAAGAAAAAGCATGCTTCCCGATCAAATTCTACTCCCTTTTGGCATGGCAAAGTGGCTTTGAATTTGGAAAATTGGAGGTGGAAATTCGGATCAAGATTAGGATGGGGTCGGACATCATAAGCTTCTACGTATCCGCTATAGCGGAAATCGAGCCTTCGTAATTCAAAAATGAAGTATTGATTGAGGTTTTTTTTATTTATTTTTTTGAAGACAAGAAAAGGAAATAAACATTACACTCGGATAAGAAAAATCAAAGGAAAGAACAAACTTTATTAGCATACTTTATGAGTGATGGGCTTATTGGATGACCTCCTAATCAGCTTAAAGCTTGTTCTTCTTCTACGAGCATGCCAAGCATCTCATAGTGTTTCGAAGTTCATGATAGGCAAGAACTTCAAGTGCTAATCATAGGTAGGTTGGAGGTTCTTGATGATGATTCCGACCTGATCCTTTTCGGATGGTCGATCAATCATGTGGGCAACCTTCGCCCTCGAGCCGGTAAGGAAGTCATTGAAGCTTTCATAGTCTCCTTGCTTGATCAATTCTAGATCCCGAAGACTAATTGGTAAATCGAGTATTATAGAGTACTGATGTAAGAACTCCCTACAAAGATCCATGCAGTTTGTTACCTTGTGTGGGTTGACAACATTGTACTAGTTTATGATATCTATGTCAAATATCCATAGGAAGATGACATGGTATGTGTTCTCCGGTACATTCTTTAGATTCATTTCCCTACAAAGTTCCTCACGAGGTGGTGAGGGTTCTCAATTCCGTGGAACTTAATGTCAAGCATAGTAAACTTTGGGGGCAACTTACCTTTAGGGATTGAAGTGAATCGTTAGGCCCGATAGTAGTGATTGAACATTGATGATTCCCACAGCAGCTTTTCTATCCGATCTATTCGTGGATCCGATTGAGGTTGGGGTTCGGGTGGGATTTTCCTTCGTTTGATTTCTCTTTGGACTTTGATTTCTTCTCCAGTTCTTTGCGTATGAGATTGAGGGTTTCTGCTATTGACTCAATCTTCTTATCCCGAGCCTTAATCTTGGCTTATATTTTAGCAATGGACTCTTTGATCAAGGACATGATGGGGTTTCCTCCGGCTTGTTGGCCATTTTTGGAGGAGGATTGAGTTTAGACCTTGGGCGGCGCATTGTTGTTACTAGTAAGGGTGTGGGACGTACTGGCGTGGTGCGTGCTAGTGTTGTAGTAAACTTCCTATTTCTTAACCCCTTCGAGCCAAGGTTCTTGATTTGAGTTAAATTACCTATCATGTATCCCAAAAGAGTATGATCGGGATTGGCTCGTGGTAAAATTTCTAGGGGAGATGGGGCTTAACCCGAGGAACGATTGATCATAGGATAAAAGAAATGATATGCTCTTTTAATTGGATGCACGTAAAAAAAACGCAAAACAAATCAAATGGAATGTATGTAACGATGCGCATGACTTAATTTGGGATAATTTTATGATTTGGCTAGTGTAGAACTAAAATGCATAGATAGTTGTTCCTAATGGAAAATGAATTTGTTTTACCTAAATGAGAAATGAAAAGTGAAACCGACTTATCTAATTGATACGAACTTTAATTTGGTTGATGGAAAAGGGAAATGCAAAAATGGACCCACCTATTTTGAGATGAAATTTATTTTTAGCTAATGTAAAAATAAAATGAATGAACACCTTAATTGGGATGATTTTTTTTTTGGCTAATGAAAAATTAAATGCTAATGGACTCACCTAATTTGAGATGAATTTGAAATTTACTAATGTAATATGGAGTCACCTAATTGAGATGAAATTTAAATTTGGCTAATGCAAAGATAAAATGAATAAACACCTTAATTGGGATGAATTTATTGTTGGCTAATGAAAAAAATGGAATGCAAGATTGGACTCACCAAATTTGAGATGAAATTTGACTTTGGCTGAATGAAAAATGCTATTATTGGACCAATTGAAGAATGGAAAGGTAATTTTGGACTTTTGGTTAAAATGCATAAATGGACCAACTCAAAAGGGTTTATTATTTTATTTTTATTTTTGCACCCATGTAAGGAATATTCAGCACTCCTCACTTATCCCTAAAAGCTCACAAGTAGAAGATTAAATCTAAAAAAACAATCACACCCATTCAAGCATGCAAATGAAGATAAGGTGCCACATAGTAGTCAAACGATCTATGGTCAAAAGAGGTTTAAACTAGGTAGGATACATGGTGAATCATAATCCGAGGATTTGGTCTTCCGTGTGGGGCATGGCAAGAGAAAATGCCGAAGCCTCGGTGCCTCTCGGTGAACCAAGCGGTTTGACCCAAAATCGCATGATACGAGGAAAGAGGTACCGTTTTTGTTGGCAATCAAGCCTAGTTGGGCCCGTCTAGGATTCAATAGGAGCCTCTTACCGTAAAGGTTAAACACGGGGTAAAATAAATTTTTCCTACGGTCCATAACAATAATAAACTATGTTCAAAGGTTGCTAAATGCGGGATGCTTAATGCAAATACATTATTAAAATTCAGTACTCAAATTTTCAAATTTCATCCTCTTAATAAAAAATTTATCCCCAGTGGAGTCGCCACTATAGGAACCACGGCCTGCGGCCCCACCGAGACTGGACCAAGCTTCCCCACAAATTGCTTGGCGTTTTAGAAAGCTTTAAAGAATGATTTAGGGTTTTAAAGATGGATTTTAGAAGGTGGGGATGAGTCATTTATTAAGACTCCGAATTTTATTAAATCGATTTAAAGATGAATCAAGTAAAGTTGAATAGCGGTTTTATTAACCATTTTATTTTAGTAATTATTTTTAGGAGTCATGGGATATTATTTCTTAACCGAAAAATCAAGATTAGGGTTTCTATTTCTACCGTGAGGCTCGAGGACCAAACTAGTGTGAAAACAGCTGGTTTGGACCCGAGCCCGCCTATTGACCACATGATACAGGAGGTAGATCGCACCCGGTGGTGGCTGTTGCTGGCCGGAGTTCAAGGCCGAGACAGTCAGCCTCGACCTCCGGCCTCGGCTAGGCACATCAGGAATCCTTTTTTCTACTATTCAATCGGAAATAGCCGGCAAGTAGTGCAATAGAAATAAATCGAAAAAGGGAGTCGCCAGTCGGTTTTTAAGAGAAAAAACTAACAAAAACATAAAGTAAAAATTTGCTCTCAATCTTAGTACGGGAAAAACTAAGATCGAAAAAGGCTAAAAATGACTCCATCGGTCTAGAATCAAGAATTGGATTTAGAGGTGAGGGTATGAAACATAGTGTAAGCCCTTCCGTTCCACCCATCCGAATATGGCCATTACTAGTTCAAGTAGTGAATTTAAATGACGTACTACATACAAGCACATAACATGCTAAGCGAAATTAAAAGGAACGAAACATAATTATGAAAGCGATAAAGGCGTAAATAAAGAAAGCAAAAGAAAAGCGAAAAAGAAAAAGAAAGTGAGAAATCTAAAAGATTACATCGGGCGGGAAGGAATTAAAAGCGATACATCATTTGTCCACAATACGTAAAGCAATAAAGAGAACGTAAATAAAATAAATCGTTGTGGGGATTGAATTCGTGCCCTCAGGTTGTCCCACCTGCTGATTTGGATCTCAATCTGGATCCGATGATTCAACGGTGGCAAACGACGAGGGCTTTTTGTGCGTTTTCGTGGAGATATGACCGATGGAGTTTAGGGATCGGATGTAGAGAGTACGATGGAAGTAGAAAAGGAATAGGTTGAAAAGGGACCAAGAAATACTTGCAAGCATACTAC
Source organism: Talinum fruticosum (assembly GCA_021018815.1). Classification (NCBI taxonomy): domain Eukaryota; kingdom Viridiplantae; phylum Streptophyta; class Magnoliopsida; order Caryophyllales; family Talinaceae; genus Talinum; species Talinum fruticosum. Next base: position 6,894,976 of record JAITYX010000012.1, read on the forward strand.
TTATAATAAATAAACATTGTTCTAAAGAGGCAAAACTAATCCTCCTTCTTTTATTCAAAACTCCTAAGAGTCCAAGTCCTAATCTATTTTCACTTTCTTTCCCTTAGGATCGCTTGACTTAGCTTCTTCATCTTGGGTGCGTTTCTTTAGTTCTTGGATTCAGCGGGCCTTCCTTTCTTCGGTTTCTTTAGCTTCGGTTTCTCTTCAACGAGCGCGTGCAGCCATCCGAGGTTTACTTCACGAATTTACATAGGGCGGCAGCAAGGACGGTTTCTTCAGATTCATCTCTCCGAGTCTCGGTGTCTTTCGTCATTTGGGATCCACTTTTATTATCCACTCTAGATAATAGGGAGAAACAGTGGTGTTCGCAACTCCTTCAGGTGTCGGCAAGTGTGCAGGAGTTAGCGGCTTCGCGGACCTCTCCAATATTCGAGCCACAACCAATCAAATATGTTTGAATTCAAATGGCTTAATCTATTAAAAATATTAAAGTGCACTAGTTATACGAGTTGTATTTTTGGTCAAGTGAATATAACTAGTCATATCTTAAATAACATACTTTTGTCGGTAAAAATAATATCACTATAACGTAAAATTTTAATGTTATAATTAAAAATAATAATTTTAGTTTACTATAAATGTAACACCCCAAAACACCCCCGGGAGTATTACATCGCCGAGTTCCTTAAAGGAACTCCCAAGGCTCTTCTACGGTGTTGGTTTGGTTGTCTAAACTCAACTTAAAGATAATATCGGTGGTTTTCCCAAAAGAATCCGAGATTCTCTCGAAAATTTCGGCGAGTTTCGTTTGTAACATGGACTAACCCATAGGCTTAAAGCCTTAAAACTCTGCATGAAGAGCATAAAATAACTCAACGAACCACACGCTCGGAGTATACAACTCAACAGACCACACGCCGAAGTCCAACCAATCATGCTATAAAACTCAAAACAATGTAAAGGTTACAATATACATTTGGTACACCTATATGCACTAAATTACAAGTACAATACCGAGAAGTATAAGAAATGCATATTCTTGACTTGAATCGCTCAGCACGCATCAAACAAGCAATCGGCTGAGTCCGAAATATGCTAAGGGTAAATCATACTCCTGAAGTGTACCCGCAACACCGGGAGGGAACGGGGCAATTTGTGGGGGTGAGCAATAAACCACGGGCTCACCGGAGTCTTATACCCTTAAATTGGAAATTCTTTACACATAATATTCATAATAGTGAAATCTGCGAAAACATAATAGTGTAATACAAATCTATATACTTTTCACTCGAAATCTCTTGCAATGAAAAGATCATGACTCGTTAATCACTTAAAAGCACAGCTTCACATTCACGACCAATTCTTTTGGGGTTGAATCAACATTCTAGGCCTTCGAGGACTCGAACTAGCACTTCTTTAATTCAGGGGCGACCCCGACAAAAGGCTCTCGGGACCATTCTTCTAGGAAGTCTTAGAGCGGGCATCCTGCCTCTACAAGACCCCTATTAGAACCCTTCCCTCGAAGTCTCTCGCTGGGCGTTCCCAGTTCGAACCCTTCGGTATGCTAAACAATCCGTAGCCGATCGATTCAAAACAATTTGCACATTCTCATTCATCACATTCACTTTACGAGCTTTCTCAATCAATTTAGTATCAAGGAAGGCATGACACCACGTGTCACCCTTATAAATTCACTTTCTCAAATAAGTTTTGCTTCTTTAAAACACATTCACGTTCGGAAGGCGGTTCACAAGAAGTTGCATTCAAGAATCATTTCACGTAAAATACAAAACTCCTTTCGAAACTTCTTTTGAGCATCACGTAAAGCAATCACATAGTACAAATAATCACCATTCAATGCAAGCAATCATTCTCCACTCTTTTTCAACTATATCTTTCTCAGTCCCTCACTTTAGTAGTATTGATTTCTTTTCCGAGCCACAATAACTGTTAAGCTTGTCGTACAGACAACAAATTAAACCACTACTTAAACTTATAATAAACAATATAGCAAGGGCAAGTAGGGATCGAATCCACGAGGAAAGATATGATAACATGCAAGTTTTAATCTAATTAAATTTACTACTCTTAAAAACAAAATAGAAAATATAAATTAAAATCAATAAATAAAATTCATAGAAAATTATCTAATAACTAAATAAATAATTTATACATAATAATAAAACTACAATATCCCAGAAATATTTTTGTATATTTTTAGAACAATTAAAACAGAAAACTAAAGCAGAAAATAAACAAATTCTAAAACAGAAAATTAAATAAGTAAAATTCTGCACTAAAATAATTACGAAAATAAATACTAAAATTACCCAGAATAATAATACTAATTTTCTAAACCTAACCAGACCCTAAAAATATAAAAACAAAATTTAAAATCTAATTTACGAATTTATTTTATTAAAAACCTGCAGTAATTAAATTCAAGAATTAAATCTGAAAAAATATCAAATTAATTCCAAAAATTATAAAATTTAATCACAGCAAACTAGGACTCTATCTAAACCCTAAAAGAAAATAAAACAAGAAAAATAACAAAAGAAACTATTTTTAAACTAATTTCTAACAAACTGACTCAAAAATAATAAACACTAACAGAAAATTAATTCTGAAAATTAAAATATATAAAGACTCAAAATTAAATTAAAATAAAATTACTAAAACTAACCTAAAATACTGATCTTTAGGGGGTAACGAAATTAATAATAAAAGACTATATATTTATAAATAAAAATTGACAAACTAAAGAAAATAACTAAAAAGCAAACAAATAATTATCAAAGATAGCAAATTTATAAAAACACTTAGTATAATCTACATCCACCATGCAAATTATTATTTATCATTAACACACAAATTGATCTACCCATGAGCTAAACTGTAGAAGACAACCACTAGCGGATCTTCCCCGTTTTTCCTTAGTTATTAGTTTACTTAGGCCTAGCCCTAATATAAACCCTACTAATATTGATAACCCTAGCACTAGCACTAGAATTTAATCAAATTAGAGCATTAAGTATTAGAAAAACATCATCTAGCACCTAATAACCAATCTACTAGCAAATTGATTTAAGAAGGATCTATGATAATTTCCTAATTAAAAGAGATGGGTATGAGCCATCCATGATTAACTAGGGTGATACTTATGTCTAAAAGATCAAGCAATTACGTACTTAAACCCTCTAAACTATCACATGAATTTATATAAAACTAAATAGCGTGCACTCTAATTAATTAGACATAAATTCATAAACATTAAACACAAATTATCATAGAATCATGGATCAAATCAATAAGACAATAAAAATCAAAACTTTGTTTCAAAATAAATAATTTAACATGGCTTCAATGAGATTATACTAAGTATAAGAAAAACTACTCACACATAATGTAATTTAAAACATGTAAACTAAATAAAACTAGCATCTTTAGTATTAATCTATCAATAAAAACTCAATCTTTTCTAATAAAAATTACAAAACTAAATTATACTACCGATATTAGTTTCTTTGACCCGGGAAGATGAAGAAGATGATGATGGAATGTGGCTGGCTGGGCAGCGGACAGCAGCAGCAGCAAGGGGCAGCAGCGGCAGCAGCCAGGTTCAGGCGGCAGGTGCAGCGGCTGGCTGGTGGTGCAGCGGCGGCAGCAGTGGTGGCTGGGCAGCAGGTGCAGGCGGCAGCAAGCAGTGGTGGCTGCAGTGGACAGCAAAGGCAAGAGGTGGTGATTGTGTGTGGGTGCCTTCCCCAGTCTCTCTCCATGATGATAATAAGTAGTATATATAGGGTGAAAGAGTTAGGGTTTATTTCTCTTTCTTCTCTTCTAAGTTTCCCTTTTCTATTCCACTTAGGATTTCCTAAAATATAATATCCTAAAATAAATATTTTATTACATATTATATTTATGGACCGACTTCATATATTTTCTTGGATGCTTGTCGGTAGCTAAAAATCCACTTTTAACGACTTTTCTTCTCTTCCCCACTTTATTCGATAATTACCTATAAATAGACAAAATAGAATAAATTAGATAAAATAAACTATATAATATAAACTCAATAACTACTAAAAATACGTATAAAATACGACTTAACAATAACCACAAGTACATATCACCTAAATCAATGTTTCTACTTTTCACAATTCATTCTCTTCACCTCCATTCCTCACTTTATGTCTCTACTTTGTGAATCCAATTTGTTTGCTCACGTCTCAACTTTCCTCAACTCCCTGTCTTTACTCCAATTCCTCAACTTAACCTTACCATTCCCTGCCTCAAATTCCCGTTGTATGTCTCTAACTCATTACTTAACTCTTACTCGTCCGTCCTTAGTTATGTAACTCTTAATCACTTTTCCATTATTCAGTTTCCGTTACCTTCGCTTATCTTCACGCTCGGTTCAACCTCGAGGATTTAAATATACTTCAAACATAATTAATCTCACGATCACCCATTTCTCACTTACATATCCCAATTGCGCATCACTCAATACGAATTCATAATTCTCTTTATACTTCGATCCACCATTCCCCAATGTTCGTATTAGCTCTTTAATACCCGGGTTTAAGAATCTCTAAGACTTATATAACTCATAATTCATATCAATGTCCCAACTCTTCATCCTTAATAGCTAACCAAAACTTCAATATTACTCTTTTGACCTATGCAATCTAACCTCTTCGAATCATCATGTTCCAATTCAACCTTAAGTAACTATTAAATCTCTTTGAAGTTCCCAATTTAATTCTACTATTTAACCCAAGTAACTCCTTTCATTTCATGATTCAGCCATCTCAATTCTCTAGATCCATTCTAAGATCTTATTTCACTCTTACACAACGACTAGGTCCGTTCCGCAATACGGATACTCGAAATTCACAACAAATTCAATAATCACAAGTACACATTCAACATTCATAATAAATCCATTTGGGTTCGAAATTACTAATAGTTTAGAGTATAAGACTACCCACCTCGGATTCTCGGTTTTGGAATTGATCGAATTGCTTGTTGTCCCCGCTCTCGTGTTCGGTTGTGTTTGGTTTCGGGGACTCTCACTTCCTCTTGCTTCGGTTCGCCGGTTCCGGTTTCTGCCGCCCCTCGATCCAGCCCTCACGCGTTCGCCGCCGATCTTTCCCCCTTGCCACTCGTTGCTTTTCCCGGTCCCGGCCCCTTGGACTTTCTCGCGCTCTCGCTCTCTGTCCCTACTCCGCCCCGCCCCTTGCTCTGCAGCGAGTCTCTCACTTTCTTCCTCGCTCGCCGCCTATTAGCATCGCCGGTCATCACTTTCTTGGTCCGCGGTGGTCGTCGACCACCCCTCGGTCTCCTCGACCCCGGCACCACACGCCTTATCTTTCTCTCTCTGCGCTCGGTCCTCCCTCTTCCCTTCTTCCTTCGCTCTGTTTCTCTTCTCTTTTGCCTTCCCGACCCTTCGCTTTCCCTTCGCCCACCGGTCGCCGAGCGAGCCACGAGCCACCGGCCTCCTCTCGGTCTCTCCCGCTCTCTCCCTCCCTTCCTCTCTCGTTTCCTGGTCGCTCTTCGCTGCTCGGGCTCCACTGAGCCTTCTTTGCTTCCCTCTCTTCCACCACCTAATTTGGTTGGTTAATGATCCTTATTGGACCCCAATTTTGATTTCTATCTCATTTCTCCACTTAAACCAAAACCCACCTCTTCATTTCCTTTTTATTCATCTTTTTCCTTTTTCTCTTGCTAAACGTAATAATAACTAAACCCACAATTTATCTTTCTCATCTCTTCATAGTTCAACCAAAGTAATCACCGGCCCATATACGACAAGTCCATATCTCCTCCCTTCCGTCCTCTTTTAATACGCCGACCACGGCAATTCCTAATCACCAAACGGTTTAACCTAGATAGAAAAGGAGGCAATTCCCTTAATTTAATTTATTCAACAGCAGCCTCCAAAGGGATACTAAAGTAATATGTCCGGCCGTAAATAAAATCAGTCACTTAACCCCTCTAGTCTGCGGGGATAATACTCAATAATTCTATGCTTTCCAGCTACTTTTCCTTAAAATTTTGGGTATTATAATAAATTTTTAATTCTCTTTTATTTGAAATTGTTTTAGTTGTACTTAAATCGTAGTACCTAGGATGGACAATGAGTCTCGTTTAAAATGGAGTTAAAATTTTTTCTACAGAATAAAATAGGTCGGTTGAGTGTACCAAGGTCAACCCTTTCTCGATCTGTTTTGAAATGGACTAAATATGCACAAAAACCTTCTCGGTATAACAAAAGAGGTGAAATAAATATATAAACCTTAAACAAATCATAACAGAATAACTCATTATTGTTCGACCCATTATTGACCTAACATTTCATTGGTCTTATTTAAACGGGTTAAGCGGTCAAGCCATTGGACTTAATAGGGTCTTCATCCAAGCATCATAATGAAAGTTTTGAATATTTTGAATATTCTTTTTAGAAAATACAAATACGATACTTTTTTGTAAAACTATGGACAATTTTAAGAAAGAAAAATGTGTTGGGTTTTTATAATTAATAAAAGAAAAATAACTTATCAAAAAGGCGCTCTCAACTCGTTGGGTTAATCCGAAACTCGTATAACTCGATATAGGACCGTCCGTATTTTACACAAACTCGAAATACACCCGACTCGTATTTTATCCGAACTCAAATACACTCGAACCCTATTTTACTCATTTTACTCACCCGCTCGAATTGATAGATTGTTGATCCATTAGGTTTCTCTAATATAGAGGGTCCAATAGATGTCCAAGCTTACCATATAAAAAAAATTAATCTTATTAATTTTCCAATTTGTTCTTTATTAGCCATATTATTTGTTGTATCAGTATATGGTTGAATTGTGATGTGCAAACTTGACGGTGCCCTTTTATCAACTTCATCCGATATTAAATTTAACAATACACAATATGAGATATTAAAATCGTACAACAGCCTAACTTTTCAAAGCCAAATATTCTGAAAGCGATAGTTTGCAGTCATTTTCACCTATTTTACCTTTTGAACTAAGTTTACTTTATCGTCTTTCAGATGTAATTGGCGGAGTTTTAATGCTTTAGTTGCTTGCAAAAGGCTAGCACAAGGTTTTTCTTATATATATGGCTCTCGGGTCAGTTGCGACCTCATGTTTGATGAAGTAAAAAGCAAGTTCAATTTACTGTCCTTAATGTAGCGTTTGGTTGGATATAATGCAATAAGGTTGTAATGTAATCAATTATGTAATATAATTAATATACAATATAATGGGACAACAATTACATTATTATGTTCGGTTATATAAAAAGTGAAATTTAATTACAAAGGTAATGGATTATTTCAATGGCAAAAATATTAATTAAATTATTATAGTAGAGATAAGTGTTATCTACATAAAAATTGAAGCTACATATATTTAGGTTTAAACTTTTTAAAAATATTTTCTATCAAATAATTAAGTTTTGTTTCTTTTGTGGCAAATATCAACTATATTATTCTAATGACAATAAATATCGTAATAGAGATAAATTTTATTGACATGAAAATATTTTAAATTTGAAATCATATTTGAGGTTTTTAAAATCTTTTCTATCATATTTTCTAATTTTAAATTTTTTGGTGGCAAGAAAGACCAACTGAATTATTCTAGTGGCGATAAATGTTTATCATAGTGAAGATAACTCGTTATCCAAATAATAAAATTTTAAACTCTACATTTATCTTTGAGCTTTTTTTAATCTCTTCTATCATCATATAATTAAAATTTTGAGATTTTTTCATTGATAAAAAATACCAACTGAAATTATTTTATTGATGATAAACATTTATTGAATTAAAGATAAATGTTGACAAGTCAAAAAAATTTTGATCTAAAAAATTTAATTTGAGCTTATTTTATCTTTTTAATTAAATAGTTAAATTTTGAATCCAAAATATTAAAGTTGATTTTTTTTCTTAATGATCAACCGATCATTTCATATATTAAGATAATAGAAGAAAAAAATCAAGCTCATTCTTAAATGGATAAATTTTTTGCTTGCCAAGGAAGAGAGAGAAAAAGGATATGGAATAGAGAGAGGGGGAGAGAAAGAATTATTACAAATGTATTAAAATTTGATCACAAATATGGATGTAATGATGATTGTTTAGTAAATATCTAAGTAATTGTAATTGCATAAGTAGAGGTTAATGTAATTACAATGTAATTTTGATTGCATTATAAAGTTGTAACCAAATATGGTAATGTAATCACCATTACCAATTTGATTATATTACCACTTTGATTATATCCAACCAAACATGCCCTAAATGTCCTAATTGTTGTGACTTGAGTTAGGCTAACCTACGTGGTCTTCTATTAGGTCTCTTTAGCTCTCTAACACGGTGCTTTCTGTTATTCATAAATAACTAAAAAGATAGCCCAAGTTAGCTTAATTATGGGGCTAAGGTTGTATCACATACGCAAGCTTGATTATCTCCTTTTGCTACATTTGCGTTTTGTGTAACTCTTGAGTAGGTTTTTGCCACTTCTGCACCTCTTTGTAAAGTCCTAAGGCTTGATACGTCACAAATCACAATCCAACCGAGTGTCCCCACCCTTTTTTTTCCCGCTTTTTCTAGTGACACCATAATTATGCAGCACATAGCAACACACAACAGAAATAATGTCCAACGAGTTGAGATCAGCATGTTTCAATAAAGTCTTGTGTGAGAGCGTCTCACGTTAGCTTATTGTGAGACGGGGATGGCACGTTATCTATTCCCCCTTCTTTCTCCTCACGTTCATCATTCATATTTCATTCATCTTCCGTTGATCATTAACAAGAAATTCGTTTATCTTTCGTTCATCGTTTATTGCTCATTTTTGCATCATCTTTCTACTTTCTACTTCTATAGTCTCATCATCTTCCAACTTTCTACTTCTATCACTGCATTATTGTCGGATGTTCACGAGTCTTGTGTTTGAATTTTTCGCTATAATCGTTATCGTTTTGCTTGAAGATATTTGTCCATCGCAGATAATATATTGATTTATTGTGATATTCGTTCATCGTTGATCCGTTGCGATGGAAATGATGATCGTGGAAAAAGCACCGAGCATACTCATGGAGGAATCTATGGCGGAAAGAAGTAAAGATATTGCGATTTTTGTTTTATAAACCCTAATAATTTAGGAGGACTAACTTTTCTAAACATTCGAAGTATGTTAATACTACTATTAATAGCTTGTGTGTACGACTATTTATGATTAGTGCATGTAATAAACTAACCGTGGCTGCCATAACAGTATTTATAGGACTAATAATATTATGTATGTGTGATTAATTATATTTGGAACTATTTACGTTATGTAATATACTACTATACAACTAATTATATATTGCATATAAGACTATTCAAAAAGTATTCGTCTATTTAGCACGTGTGGCCATTTGAAAGTAGATTAAATATGACTAATAATATTATAGTTGGATGACTAATAATAGTCAAAGTTGTTAAGCTATTTTATATAATATGTTATTACGAAATAATAATATCTACTATAACAATTTAAAGTATATTCATGTGTTAAAACAAATGTAACAACGGAAATGCATATATATGACTAATAATATTAGTATTACCAATGGATGACTAATAATATATGACCCTTCTCTATTTCATGTAACATGTTACTATACGAATAATAATGTTTTTGGATGTATGACTATTTATGTTACTATTATTTGACAAGTTGTTACTCGTTTAGTATATCATTATATGACTAATTGTGTTGCATATATGCTCGTTGTTGTTGAAGTTGAAAACCAAGAACCTTACGAGCATGATTGAATCACACGAGCCTTACGAGTATGATGATGGACGTGCGTTTGAAGGAAGCCTTGAACGAGTTGGACTGTGATTATGATTGAGGTGAAGAATTTTGGAAAAGAAGAGAACTTTCCTATTTTTAGTTTTTAAATTTTGGAGAGAGAGCGTATGTTTCACTCTTTATTTCAACTGCGTAAATGTTTTTTTAAAAATTGCCATGTAAACCATCTTACGATTAGTTATCATGAGACGGTCTCATATAAGAATTTGTAAGCATGTTTTGTACACCCTTGAGCAGCAGTTAGGTTAACATTTACCGAAGTCTCATCCGAGATCTTTTTCTCAATAAAAACGGCAATTGACTCGTGGTTTCACTGGTTGAACCAAGTCAAACTCCTAATGTCACCAGTCCAGCTGGCTCTTGATAGTTATGTCGTGAACTTGATCTCGAGCAAGTCCTTGATTAAACCGGCTCGATCCAAACCCATTCTTGTAATACAGTAAACCAAGCATTTCAGTAACAACAAATCCTTTAAATCAAGCATCTTTCAAAACATGATCACTATTCACTTAGTCGGTTACATTGGTTGCAGGGAAATGGATTAGTTGCTAGCAAAATCAAAAACATAATTACATGGATTTGAATTAGCTTGGAAGGAAAAATGGATGTGGCGAGTATTGTGCCTAAATTCTGAACAATAAAAGCCAGAGCAGCTAAATGCATATGATAACATGGCAAAATTTTCAATTTTTGTACATCCCCATGTTGACTGAATAAGCTCTGAAAGGCAAAATTTCCCAGGACAATCAAAATTGTGCTTACCAAGCCAGTGCAAGCAAGCATCAAGCCCAAGATCAATCTCAAGGATGTTTGCTCGCCACTATCAAATCTATCAGTGAACAAAGGCACAATGCATCATATTTACAATGGAAAAGAAGTTCTTTGTCGGGATCTTCTGCAATCAATACATTATTACTTAAGATGTATCTGAATGCCGGTTGATCATAAAACAAAGGATCCACTTCCTCAGAAAAATCCTTTCCTTGATGACAAGTACATTCTGTGAGCTTAGTGAAAGAACTTTCTGAACTTCCGCATTTGCAGGCACTTGTTTCCCGAGATTCAAAGAGCTTTCCACAAGTTTCAGATCTCGGTTCTCTACTAAGGAGACTGCTGGGTCCTCCATTGACATACAAATTTCTGATAGTTGAACACAGAGAGGAAGATAGAGAGGAAACAAGATCATGGGCACCTTCGACAGTACGGGAGGACCCAGAAAGTTCCCATGCCTGGGTGACTAATCTCTTCACCAACTGATTAAGAGTGTGAATGCATCCGATGCAACAAGAGTATGCACATACAACTTCAGACTCCAAAGAAGCATCAGCAGCCGTAGAAGGGGCATTCAAATCTGGGACATGGGCATCACCTGTATGCTTTTCTGCTTCAACAGAAATTTCATTTTCTACAATTTCTCCCTCATTAGATCGATTGTAGATATCACTCAAATGCTTTCTTTCTTCAACAGAAACTTTGACTTCTATAATTTCTTCTTCATTAGATCGCTTGCAGATATCACCAGACCCATGGATCTCAATGTTGCATAATTGACCTGAACTGCAAGCATCAACCCTCAATTGATCTGGAGATTCTGTACAAGCAAGTTGTTTAGACTGTTGCATGGACTCCATAGGTTCAGTAACTACGGCGAGATCTTCAGTGGGTCTGGAAATTAATGATTCCCATTCTGTATCATTGCTCTCACTGGAAATCCCAACACATAACTGATTGATCACAGCACAAGCACCAAGGTCAGCGACCTGAATGGGATTATTATTTACCAAGACCACTTTCTCCAGAGAATAATTTTCATTATTTGCAACCTCTCCTGAAATAAAATTCTGAGGGTGAATATGATCTAAGGATTTCGCTTCACTTGGTAATGTTCCGCCCTGGGTATTTGGCTCAGTCACATCATTGTCACTAAAATTAGCAGCACCTGAGCATTGAGTGGTAGATCCCTGCAACCCTCCTTCCATGAGTCCTGGATCTTTAAAGCTATTACCTTGGATGTTTGATTTCCCATCAAGCTGCACAGGATCATCAACTGGAGTCTGAAGACTTTCTGACAATTGTGCACTGGTAAGCTTAGGGTCTACCAGTGTTTGGGCATCTGGCTCCATACTGGAATTCAGAATAAATTTGTCAGGGAAATCATTTCTTAAGAAAGAATTACAAGGCATGAATGATAATTTACCTTCTCAGTGAGTATGCCCAGTTGTTAACCATGTCTTCCAGGTAAGCAACTTGCGACAAAAGACGGATAAAATGATATCTGTCTTTCCCAGATTGAATCCTCGCTCCAATCTGTGCAATGAGGAGCTCCAGCACTTTTCTCACATCAAGGGAAACTTCAGTTGAAGTTGAATACTTTCCTCTATATGCAGACAAGCCAACAGCCATTAGGCCTCTGACTAAAGCAAACTTGTTTTTCCCTTCAACGTTGTTGGAACTACCAATAACAGCTTCCTTCTGCATCCACTTGGAAGGGCGTACAATGCAAGAACTAAATGGCCATCCCTTCCAAGGCCCGTGTATGTCAGCACTTGGACCTTCCTTCAACTTTGAAGTGACCCAACAGAGTTCAGCAAAATGGGGGTAAGTGAGAATCTGATAACCGAAAATACTTAAAGTGAATGCCAAGGTAGATTTTCCTTTCCCAGTTCTGGAACCAAAAGGTGCTGGTGCTTTTGGAACAGAGCTTTCAGGTATCTGGTTTTTGGTCCCTGATTCCTCAACCGCTTTGCAATTTAGTTCATGTCTTTCAACATCATAATGAGATTCAGAAGCTACGGTTGTATCCAACCGAGTATGATTCTTATGGTGAACAAACTGTATAAATTGTTGAATTAAATCCCTTGATAAGTCCAATGCTGCTGAATGGATCACCCTGCTCTGGTCAAACTCCCCATTCACTTCCAAAGTGAATCGAGCAGTTGCATGTTCTGAAATAATTGACAGTCCTGAAACCAATGTATCACTGCCAAAAAACTGACGCACTTCATGAGGAAGCGCTGCAAATGCCAGTTCTGAAGTAGCCTGGTCATACAAATTGCACAAATTCACAATAAATTCCTTATCATACTGCTCAAATGTAACAAAGGATGGAGAATTTTACTTGCCATTGTAACATATCATTTAGGAGCATTATATGGAAATAGATGCACCCGTACGGAGATGTGAGAAGATTGTACTTCTTGATTGTATAAGAGATAGAGGAAGACGAAAGAAAAATTGGAACAAAGCAATTAGACAGGATATGAAACACTTAAGACTTACAGAGCGGTAGATACTAAGTAGTTAGGAATCTAGGCTTTGGCAGTCAGGCACTTATGGACCGTTGTTTGGCATGTATCATAGGTTTTATTGTGCTGTTACTGGCATGCAAGTGCTATTGAATTTTAGGTTTGGCATCATAACCATTTATTTTTTCAAATTGACTATACTATTTAACACTTACACTTTTGTATGTGTCTTAATGGTTATATTTTCAAGTGTGTTTCAAAAGTTTTTCAACCAAGCAAAATGTTCTCTAAAACCTTTTAATGTGGGTCTTTGGAAACAGCCTCTCTCTCAGTAGAAATGTTTGCGGGGATAAGGCTACCTACATATAGATCTCCCTAGAACCCGTGAAAGCAAGATCAAACTAGGAGTTGTTGTCATATGGAAATAAATTACCATATCAAAGTGAGACAAAAACTCTAGTCAAGACCATAAGGCCTGTTAAAGATGTCCCCAGCAACTGTTAGCCGAAAAATAATTCAAAACTCTGCACCAAAATCCTTCAAATTTTTAAAGGTTGACACCCATAAAGCTACTTGGTATTATTCAATTTTGCAGAACTCAAAATTAGAATACCTTTGTACAAAATTTCTAGATCCACCCCTCACTGTTTTCGATATCCCTTCCCCACACCCCCCGGCCCAACAGAGAGAGAGAGAGAGAGAGAGAGAGAGAGGAATCCAAACCCCAAAATTATCAAAAAGAAAAAGAAATACGCTTGGGTAATACTAGAGAAAAAGGCAAAATGACAATGAGGACAGCTTCCATATAAGGAAGCCTTATTCTCGGCAGTGGGGGTAGGACTAGGCCTGGTCTACTCAAATAAGCTTTTTAAGCAAATGGAGATGCACAGAAAGAAGGAAAAAAGGAAAAGAAACAATATGGAAAATGATAATGCCTGCAAGCAAGTATTAGCACTCAAAGCACAGCCTCCTGAAAAATTCTTGTAAAAAAGATGAAATTGATTCCACAAGATCAAAAAGCACAACAGAAACAAAAAAGCAGACATACCAATATGATCAAGGATGAGGATACACAAACACATTCCAGCTGCCCTACAAAGGATTTCCAAATTTGGGAAGCATCCCTAAGATCATGTTGGGATGATGCTGCTGTTTTCGCCAACTCAGATTTACTAGGCATGGAATTGCACTCTTCATCACCACTACAGGATGATGTCAGAGAGGATTCCATGGCCGACCCAATTCTTGGTGATGCCTCAATGTCTTCTTGTATACTCTGAATCGCCCACAGATCAATTCTAGGCATGAAAACTGCACAGAACTTCACATTTGCACATTTCACTGCCACAGAAAACAACAGTGAGAAGTGTCTCTTGGTCAAATTATCCATACACATGATCATACAAATTTTGGAAAGTTAGGCTTGCACTCCAGCCAAAAGGAGAACTTTATTCATTTTGTCCAGGGAAGGAAGGAGGGGCAGAGAGCATCTTAAAGTTCTGTGCCAATAGTTCGAAATTCACAACTTTTCAGCATCCCTTCATGCATAGTATGCAAAGTTCCTAATGAGTGGGTATGAAACAACTTCAGTTATTTACTTCTGCATTGGAGCCTCAATGTTCCATTATCACCACCCAAGGATAGGAACAAACCCCTTCCCTCCACCCAAGCCCAAAAAACAAGGAAAGGAAAGTTCTAATATCAAAGCATATCGTCCTTGTCGAAGATAAGCATATCACCTTTTCCATTTCCCTTGCCTTCCTAATTCACTCATTGTAAACAAAAGTCGACACTAAAAAAGACAGCAACTGTATAAAAGATTGGCATTCAGAGAAAACTATCAGAAAAGCTCAAGCATTCAATTTTTACCCTTCAGAATATAATGACTTGGAAAGACTGAAGCTTAACATACTTAAAATGCGTGAAATGCCTTGCTCCATGTCACCATGCCCCTCTTGCGAAATTGTAGCCAAATCAACCTTTTGCATTTCAAGGCTGCCCATGAAACAATGAAGAAGACAAGAAGCAAGATGCTTTTGGCCCGCTCTGGGATCTCCAGCAATCAATACTCTATAGCCTGATTTCTTTGATGATGCACGGCACAAGTCTCCGAACAAACCAGGAGGGTTGAAATCAACACTACATGGAAGAGATCTGATACTGTCACCAGAACCATCATTTGACAAATTACATCCAGTGAGGGAACCATCCCCATCTAGAACCCCGGCCATAGAAAGATATTTTACTATCTCTCTTGCTGTGCCAGACTCTTGAACCATATTTGGAGCATAGAACCACCATTTATCACTCGGCAGACTTCTTTTCTCTATTGCAGAAA
Organism: Talinum fruticosum; assembly: GCA_021018815.1. Taxonomy (NCBI): domain Eukaryota; kingdom Viridiplantae; phylum Streptophyta; class Magnoliopsida; order Caryophyllales; family Talinaceae; genus Talinum; species Talinum fruticosum. The sequence goes on from JAITYX010000012.1 coordinate 6,910,434, forward strand.
TAAAAGCCCCTTTAATGGCTGCTCCAGCATTTAAAAGACATGGAGGTAACCACAGACGATCATCAACATAAAGGGATATTATCAGGTTCAAAAGTGGTTGAAGCAGGCAAGGGACGAGATGCATGTGAAGTGGTGAACCCAAAACTTCATTTGCAGCCATCCCTGCTTCTCTACGTGAACATGGGGGAGGAGCAAGGGAAAGAGCCTCCAACCAATCTCTCTCTTCCACAGTAAAAGCAGGAAGTAGTGGCCTCTTTCCCTCCGCATAGTTGTTCTCGGAAGACGAAAGAATTTGCTGCCAGGAGCAATTCCTTTTAAAGCAATAACCACTGCTTGAGCACAAAGAGCCTGAAGGTCAGCACCGGCAAAGCCCACTGTTTTTGCTGCAACCCACTCCAGCAGGGGACCAGCAACTGGTTTAGGCCATTTTTTTGTGTGAAGAGCCAAAATAGCAGCTCTGTCCTTGACCGACGGCAAAGGAAAATAGATTTCCCTATCAAACCTCCCTGGCCTTCTGAGAGCTGGATCAACAGCATCAGGACGATTTGTTGCACCTATAACTATAACAGAGCCTCGAGACTTTAAACCATCCATTAAGGCAAGCAAGGTGGAAACAACTGAGCTATGAGTCTGATCTTGCTGCCTTGTACGGACAGGAGCCAATCCATCAATCTCGTCAAAGAAAATTATTGAAGGCTGAGATCTTTCGGCAACTTGAAACAAAAGCCTTAGCTGGCGCTCAGCATCACCAACATATTTACCCAAACAATCAGCACCTTTACGAGCAAAATAAGCTATCCGTTTTTCACCACGAGCACAAGAGCCTATCAGTGCCCTTACAACTAGAGTCTTTCCAGTTCCAGGGTAACCATGCAACAGAACACCTCTGGGTGGTGTAATACCCATATTCTCAAAAAACTCTGGGTATAAAAGAGGCAGAATTACAATCTCTTTCATACATTTGATGACATCTTGAAGTCCTGCCACAGATTCCCAACCTTCAAACAGATTGTCGCCTTCAGAGTGACAACCACCAATATAGACAGGAGCGATTCTTGACAAATCACGCTGAAGCCTTTTTGTTTCACGTCTTAGAAACTCCTCATCCTCGCCACACCTTTCCATCCACTTCTCTTCTGCCTCAATATCTTTCCGTGAAGCATCATTTGACACCCTCCTCAATTCCAACTTCATCTTCTTAGCTTTTAGTTTCTTAATATGTTGGACATATTGAAGTCCATGCGGTTGGAAGAGGTAGCGGTGGTCTGCGCAGGCTATAAGAAACTTTCGGTGATCAAATATGCATCCACTGGCACGTGCACAAGGCTGTGAAAAGCAAAAGGGTGAACAACAGAAACCACAGACTGAGAAAGGGCAAAAGCTTTAGAGTGCAAAAGCAAATGTTCTGTGACTAAGACAAAAGAATGAGCATGCATGCTGGAAATGCGTATGAAGACATACAGATGCGAAAGATATTTAGGAAAGGGAAGAATTCAACAATAACAGAATTAGATGAGAAAACATGCAGAGTTTATTGCATTTAAAAAAATGTTTTTATAAAGTCACGAACACATGTTGGTCATCCAAGAGTTACACAGCAAGAGATTAATTTGGATGCTAACCAAATGATAAGTTCTTGGACATCGATCCACACGACATCCGAGAGTTGCCCCAGGTCTTCCACAACGAGTACATTTTAATGCCCTTCCTCTGCAAAGTGCAGCTCTTACATTTTTAAGCACCCTAGGCCAGCAAAATAAACCTGCATATATGAATTAAGAATGAAAAATTGCTTAAACTTATAGTCAGATGAAGATATAACAACAGCTGCTATGGGAATGTAAAGATCCATTATTATGCATCAAATGCCATTAAAAGTAGAAGCACCAAGCCCAAACTAAGTAAAACCAAAAGGAGAGTAGCAACTCTTACTTTTTAAGTTGTATATGTATTATGTCATTCATCCTCCCCCTCCCCCAAAAAACAATAAAAAATAAAAAAGGAGTCGTCATAAAGGAAAGCTATAACATCAATGCATGTCCTCCAACCCATGACAGTCTCCGGTAGATACAATGCATGAAATCTTTTATTCATTTTGGAAGGGGGGCCTTATAAAGAGATGAGAAGAGACATGCACATATAGAACTTAAAAACGCTATTCACAAACAGACTGCCTAAAATTTAGAAGAGGATCAAAAACCAACTTTTCCCAGGGTACAAAGTCTTGACTAAGTGAAGATGTTTGAACACAGTTAAAGGCTCTTCTATTTCTCTCTATTCAACTTGTTGAAAAAAATAAAATTGGAAGACACCTAACACAAGTTCCCCAAACCAAAAACTGGGAACAAGGGAGCCTTATAATGATGCATCGCAGTTTCATGTTATTGAAACATGAATTTTAAGCGAATCTGAAAGGAATGATATAATGATATATCACAGCGTTTCTTTACCTTTTTTAATCTTAATTTTTTTGTCAAAACAAGGAACAGTACAATAATTGGTATTCCATATCTTTCATTTTTTGGGAGGGTGGCAAGCAACGGATTTTTCTGGTTCCATTTTTCTTGTTCCATCCAGTAAAGGCAGAGAAAAATATGGGAACAGGATCCCACTGGCAGGTGTTTTCTAGGCAGCGTGAAGAATCTAGGTAACAACCAGGCAAACAAAAGCACACTGAAAGACTAAGAGTACTAAACAAACAACCTACTTCAACAGATTCCAAAGCTTAAAGGCAAGGGTTCAAAAAAACCAGAGTGAACAAGCAGCATTTGAACTAGTTGGACTTCACAAAATCCCAATAGATCTTATGGGATACAGAAAATGTACTCAGTATAAATCTCCAGTACTTTTAAAGTCCTTCTGGAAGGTTACGCTGTAAATGATATCATTTGTGAGAATTTCATGCTATCTTCATCCTAAATCCTCGATAGAAATCTTTTGGAGCAAAGCAACCCTCCAAAATACAGCTATGGACACCCATACTTTCTTTGCTATTAGAGTAAAGGGGAGAACAAAGCCTATGCTTTTGGGAGCACATACTCCTAGGAACCACATAAGCAAACATACATTAAAGACAAATATACACGTAGCATGAGGGAGCGTATACTCCTAGGAGCATATAATAATTTAAAAGGGGTTGAAGTATGAATAAATAGATTATAATACTGCTTAACGAAATTAGGCCTTGTACAAGAATATAAGATCAATCATAACAATCCTCCATCAAGACATAATGCATGCATAGAAATGTTCTATTCTTATATATCTGAAAAAGCCATCTCCAAACAGAGGAAGAATAAAAAGCATCCTCAAACAACTACCTTCAGCTATCTCATAATTATAGAAAACTACTATCTAGCTATCCTCTTTCCAGAGTGAATCATAACCATTCATGAATTTGTCCTCACTAATTGCTTTTCTTCTCTCCTTTTTTCATTGACTTTTCTTATTTTCAATGAAACCTTGGAACAACTTGGTCTTTGAACATAAATTTTTTCATGAATTTAGTGTTTTCTTGGTACTCCGTCGAAGCCCAAAAACAACAAGTATTGTGAAACAGAGGGAGTATATACCAACGTTAGAGACACTAACAATGCCAAATCTAATAGATAATTTGCGAAAGTGAGCATGCATTCGTCCAACCTTCTATGAAAGTTATTTCTAGCAGAAGCTATTTCCAACCATATCTAGTATTCATCCGGTCTCAAAGTTACAAACACGATAACTTTCTCTAAGTCATAAGACCATTCCATCGTCATGATAACTTCTATGAAAGGTAAGACCATCCCATAAAATTCTTAAATAAAGTTGTCGTATTTGGTGTTAAGCTTGCTCACTGTCAAGTAGTTAATAAGTCCTAGAAGATGCAAGCCATTACATGACCCAAGTAGCACAAGGTAAACAGATTACACATAAACATCTAACCGTTGAAAGACCTAGTATACTTGCGAACTAAAAGCTACATGGGCGCATCTATCGATGTCCAACACTGTTGATTTTTGGTGGCAAAAAGAATGGCCAAGTTTCCAAATATGTCCAAGTGTCAAGCATCCAACATGGACACTAGGTGAAACAAAGAAAACAAACAATATAGCTAAAAGTTTAAACATTTAATCTTTCTTTGTTATTCACTTGCAGAAATAAGAAAGGGAAGACATATCATCAGTAGCATCAAAGAGAAGTACAAGACCAAGGCACGTTTTAGGCATGCTTGCAACCTCACAGCCATACATTGAAATTTCAAAAATGGTTTTCCTTCCGAGCGAAATGGAAAACATCAGACTGTTTGCTACAGCATAAAAGAGTTTAACACCCTTTTTCCCCTTTTCTTCAAGTATTTCCTTTTTCCTGTCTTTTTTGTTTAGGAGAGGGAGTTTGGGGAGGTGATTTCATGGAGAAAAGATTCAACTCAAACGAATTAGAATGCAATGCTCTACAAAATCATCTACTTGACAAACTTATGTTTGCTTGTGTGCTTGTGTGCTTATTGGAACTTATATGAATTTCACTACCATATAGAACTACAGGGTTTGAATAGCAAACCAGTAAACTCATGCATTACTGAAGCTCACCTCTGGACTCCATACAGCACACTGCTGATGAACCCAAGTTCCAGCAATGCCGTACCGGTCATTGATAGGACCCAAGAGACGTCCAAGCCAGCCAGCTTCGTCACCAAACCCATCCCATGCATCATAACTAAACTCCTCTGAAGCAGATGAACCACTATATGCCTCATGGTCACTGCCAGCAGAATCATTCGCCAATCTGTTTGGAGGCTTTCCATCAATTCCTCCCCCACATAAACCACAACGCCTGCCCTCCTTTATCCGTGGTTTAGAAAATCCATCTACGACGACATTGTGGTTCTCCACTTTGGCATGATTCCTATACTCAACACCCTTTGCCTCAGTTCGAGCCACATTCACCTCATCAGTACATCCCTGATCTGGATCAGTACGAAGTGAAGCAATCTCAACATCAAGTTTGTCATCTTCAGGGTCCTGAACAGACTTGGATGAATTTGATGACTCATTATTCTGTCCATTATCCTTAACATTGCCATTCATAATGTGCTGCTCCTGTATCAGCACATCTGTAGGAACTTCATTATCATTTTCCACGAGTTCAACATGAGCATCATCCATGATGTCCTCATTTCCATCATTCATTTCCCTAGTTGACAGATTACAATCACCATCATCCTCGTTTCCTGACGCTTCAAAGCCATTTATCAAGCTCCCCTCTCCCGAATGACCACCGTACAACTTCTCCTCATGACCAATCTTTGTAACCTTCAAATATTCACCGTCCTCATCACCCACAAAATTATCCTTCACAAACATTATTTCCTTGTCATCACCATCCTCATCACCCGCAAAATCATCCTTCACATACATTCTTTCCTTGTCATCATCTTCAACATCCAGAAAGAGCTTTCTTTTCCACGAGGCTGATACTCACTTCCTTCCAAACCGCACTCTAGTTTCTTACTCCTAGTTCTTAGCCTCGATCTCCAAGTACCTACTCCCTCGTCATCCAAGTTCTCAGAACTCGAAGCAGAAGCCTCACTCCCCCTTACCCTTCCCCATCGACTTCTTCCCAGAAACCCCACGAGTTTTCTTCCCTAATTCGTTGTTTTTCTGCCTCTTCTTAGGAGGAGGAGGGGAGGAATCAAGAACAACGGGTGCCCGCCTCATCCTTGAGCTTCGGCGAAGCTCAGAATCATTCCCCAAAAATCCACCTTACTAGTACCTTCATTAGACTCCATCTTATCCCTACGATTCTGATTAAATACATCTTCACTAATTGCATCAAGTCTTTTGTGCTTCTTACGAGTCCTTGTACCCAACCGGAGACTGTTCCCTCCTTTTGGAGAGGAAACAGGAGCGGATGGAGACAATCGCATGACAAAACCCAAAAAACAGAGGACACCCACCTACCTTCAAACAGTAAATATACACAAAATGTGCACCAGTCAAACTCCCCTTTCCATCAAATTGAAAATTTTCAGCTATAATATGAAAGATACGCAATAGATGCTCACCTCTATCCTCTTGATCGATCAAAAAAAGGCAAAAATTGCGGAAAGAAAGCCTAAACCCTAGCAACCCTGGGAGCAACTTTTTGGGCTAATTCACAATGCAGTTCAAGTTGATTGAAGCAAGGATGAATGGAAGATTGATGTTTCGAAGGTTTTTTCGTATCTAACGGCTCTCACAATCTCTCGCCCACCCTTTCTCTCCCTCACTGTCATTGGTAAGTGTCTTCGTAATATGAACGGCCTAGGGCAGGGGAAGGCAGGAAGGCAGTGTTCATATTATTCAGTTCATACATAACCACGCGAACGAAGTCCGTTGTTCTTGACGCGCTACAAAGGAACTGTTCTTTTCAATTGGAATTCTATTATCAATTCTCCTTCGAATTTTCCGATTAAAACCTCACTCAATTATGTCACAATATTAAAAATATTATTAATTAAATTGATGATAAATAATTATTACTTAACAATAATTAACAGATAAAAATATCAGTGTAACTCACTTTAACGTGATACAACAGGTGAAAAACCTATAAAACCACTAAAATTTATTTTTGAATAATTTCTCTGTAAATTTCGCAAACCCATTTGAACTCTTCGATTGTCTGTATTCCCTTCCAATTTCTTTAATGCCCGTATTAATTTTTTCATCTGGGTTCTTTGCTGTCGATTTCCTAAAAAAGAAATACTCATTATTTTAGTTCTAATTTGGGTTTGGCACATGCCCTTTTCAATTCAAATTATTGGGTTAATTTTTCTGTTGTATTCAAATGAGATCATTGTTCTTTCTTCTTCTGAGCGTTCATATTCACCTTCTTTGGTTAATCTTTCAGTCTTTTATTCCCAGCTTTAATTCTTGATGCAGGCATTGTGGAGGGAGTGAAAACCAAGAATTGCTTAGGGATCTTTTATGGGTTGTTGTGGATTCTTGGCTATAGTTTCCAAATCTGCTTGATTATTTGTTCTTTGTATTGGGGTTTGACAATTGAAAAGCTGAAATCATGAATGTGGTGGGCAAAGTTGGTAGCCTGATTACCCAAGGCGTACACTCTGACCCTGTCATCTTAAGAGATGATTTTTATTCTTTTAGGCCTAGTAGGCTGGAGAGAAATGAGTCTAATGCATGCAGGCTTGTTGATTTTGAAGATATCAGTCATTTGATAGTCCAGTTGAGTTGTTATCAGAATATGGATCTGGTCGGTACGGAGATTTAGATGCAGTGGAGAATTTTGTGGAAGCCCAGAAAATCGAAAAGTTCAAATGGGTTTGTGAACCCCAAATTTCTAGGCAAATTTTGTCAATTTCACTTGTTTTGATTTTAGGAGTTTTCATCAAACCCTAACTTTTCAATTTTGAAAATGAAAGGTATAGATGAAGGAAGATTTGGAGAGAACTTGTAGGGAAAAGTAGAGGAAATTATTTAACCTCTTAACGAGTATAAAAAACAGAAAAAATAGATTTTTTTATCGGTTTTATGGATTTTCACATGCCGTAGCAAGTTAAGGTGAGTTACGAGTGGCATTTGAACCGTTAATTATTAGTTCAATTACAATCATTTATTATCAATTTAATTAGTTATATTTTTGACATTCCGATATACTTCGGTGGCATTTTAATCCGAGAACTCGTTCTCCTTCTAACTATTTTCAAGTTTTTCCAACTCTTTCGAGTTTGTTCTATTTTTTACAACTCCTTACAATTCTTTCTAACGTCTTCTAACTCATACAAATTATAAAAATTGTGATATGAAAATTATTTACTTTTATAATTAATATTTTAACATTAGTTTATTATTCATATACTAACTAAGACCCGCGTGTTATCTCAAAAAAATTGTTTATTAGTTATATTATATTGTATATTGAAAGTATCATTAAATAAGTATAAAATACGTAGATAAATTTAAAACAAAATAAAATAACATTGCATTTAAATAAAATGATTCAAAGAAGAAAGGTCAATCAATATAACTAAAATCCATAATAATTATATTTAAAAAAATCATCCTAAAATAAACAAAGTGGTCAAGATCATTGTTTGTACTTGTCAACATATAGTTGAGAACACATAATTAGGGGTAAACGACTATAAGATAGGAATTAATTATGGCAAATGGCAAGCAAGTTGAGCTAGTAGGATGGTATGATGATGTAGGAACCAACGAGCCCGTTCCCTGCAGGGCAGTCGACCAAGTTTCCCCACGAAGCGTTTACCCTCTTGATTTTATTTTTGTTAAGATTCTTTTGAAAGTTTATTTAGAGAGTGGGGTGCACCTCTTATTAAGATTATCTATTTTTAGAATATGATTTTAAAACAATTTAGGTGAAAGTATAATTGGTGATTTTGTTAATCATTTTATTTTAAAAATTAATTTTAGAAAGGTATCGGGATGTTAATCCGAGGGTAAAGAAAACAGAAAATATAAAGTTGCATTTTGCTGCAAAGTTCTTGGACCAAACAGAGAAATATGGTTGGACCTAGAGTTGAGCCCGACTACTAGTTGGCGCTAGCCACAACCCTTCGTTGACTACTAAACGGCACCGGCTATAGGGTCGTGACTCAGGAGTCGATCTCGGCCCTATAGATTCATTTGTTAAAATGAAACTCAATTTTCCCCTTTTTTTATCTTAAAATGTTGAGAAGCAAATAAGAAGATATAAAAGCAAAAATAAGGACTCATCTGGTTAGTTTTAGGGAATAAAAACTAATGAAAATATAAAAAATACTCTTCTAGTCTTAGTATAGAAAAACTAAGCTTAAAAGAGGTTTTGAAATAGACTCTATCGGTCACAAATCGAGAATCCGATGTTCGGGGTGAAGGTATGAAATGAAGAGGGATATTCTCCATTCCACCCGTCAACAAACAACCTTGACTAATTTAAATTGTGGGTTCAAACATTATGTTTAAACAGTCAAGCAAACAAGCATGCAATAGACGAAATTAAAGAAAACAAAACTTTCTAGAAAAGCAATAAACAAGCAAATAGTAAAGCGAAAAGAAAGCGAGTAAAGAAGTGAAGATAAAATTAAACGTTACATCGGGCGAGGAGGAATTAAAAGTGATTACGTCTTCAAAACCACCATGCGGAAAGTTATAAAAACATAAATAAACAAAACCGTAAGAAGTATGCTTGAAAATGGATTTGGTGCCCTTAGGTTGTCCCACCTACTGAACTTGGATCACAAACAAAAAACGACGAGTGTAAAGTTAGGGCAAGAAGCTCAAACGGCAAGCAAAGAAGGCCTTTTGTGGAGTTTGAGTGAAGGTTTGCTCTTGAGAGTCTAAGTCACCCGGAAGGAGGTGAATAAGATGAGAAGGAAATGTTACGGAATAAAATATTTTTGTAAAGTTTGAGCTCGGAAAAGCAATTCTTAGTCTAGAATGAACTCGGAAAGACAGAACACGAGAGAATTACATGGAAACCCTCCTACGATAGAAAACCACGGTCGGTGTCAATTTAGACACCAAGTCAAATCCACTATTTTGAATCCACAAAATACAAGGATAGACTTTTATAGAATTTTTCCCTTAGACAATTCAATACAGATTTTCCTAGGCACGAAGTTTCCTATGTGCCCTACTACTTCCTAACCGAGGTACCCTTTACAATTAGGGACAATTGAGTTGAGTTAACCCTTACACCTCGGTCAAGGGATATTACGGAGAAATGAAGTAAGTAATAGTAAGACTAATTACACGACTTCTTCTATTCAACTCGGAAGTTGAGAAAAGCTTAAGTATAGAGTTATGACTGATTCCGGACTGGAAAGTTTCACTAGCCATTATAACGGATAGGGGTGAGCGGGACCGGGTACCCGGTCATTTTAGCTGAACCGGTTCGACCGGGTCCAAAATCTGGACCCGGTCTCGGTCCCGGTTGGAACCGGGTCCGGGACCAGGTACCCGATTGCTGTCCTTTTTTTTTTTTTTTAGTTTTTCAATTATCATTTTTGTTTTTATACTTTTTACATTTTTTGGTAAAGTTTTAGCCAATAATTATCCTATATTTTAACTATTTGCTTTGCTTTAGAACCCTGTAATTATAACTAATAATCCAACATTAACAATAAAAATCCACATGCAAAACAAATTACAAGTTTAAATCTTAAAAACATCATTGAAAAAAACATAAAAGAGTTTCAAATAATCCAACATCAACAACGAAAAGAGAAAATCTCGATCCACAACTTGCTGCCCGACTTGGTGCCCAACGAAAAAGAGCCTCTACTCAACTCTAGATTCTGTCAAAGTAAAACAAAAAATAAGAAAGAATGTTTGAGTAAAAATACAAACTAACCGAAACGAGAGAAATATAATATGATTATGATGATACCTTAGCTAAGCAAAGGAAAATGAATTATTAGAGGAAGTCTTCATCAATCGCTCATAATGTTATCAATTTCGGTGATATCTCCATCGCCCAAATCTCAATATCAAATAAAAAAATAAGGTTAGAAATCATGATTTAACATATTATTATAAATATCAAAATCAGAATACATATAGTAACATATGTTATATAATTACCCGCTTCATATTTCTCTACATCATCCATAAGTTGTTCAACATCAATGCAAACTTTGGATGCCCTCAACCAATCTTGAGCACAAATTAAAGTCTCCACAGTTTTGGGACCCAAACTACAACGAAACCGATCGAGCACCCGACCGGATTTACTAAATGCGGACTCACTTGACACGGTAGAAACAGGCACAGCTAGAATATCCCTAGCCATCACAGCTAGCACCTTATAAGTGTCGGCATGTTTCTTCCACCACTTTAAGATATCAAAAGTGACATCTACATTTTCTCGAGGGGCATCTAGATACACATCCAACTCGGTTCTTTCAACTACCTCAACATCATCTTCCCCACCATCTTTCCATTGAGAATACAACTCCTTAAGAGTATCATTGTTCAAAGACATCTTTGAATGATCAACATGAATAGGGAAGGAGAACCATCAACATCATCATTTTCAATATTCATTGAAGAAGAATACAAAACATACAAGCTTTTAAGCATATTATGCAAATGATCATACACCTTATCCGCTTTTCCAAAGTCATTAGGAAAAAGTTTCCTAAAAGAGAACCTAACAAACTTCAATTTGTAGCGGGGATCAAACACAACAGCAATTAAGACCATAAGATTAGTCTTTGTCCAATCTCCATAATAATCATCAAATTTCTTACGCATTACCAAGGCCATCTCACGAAGATTAGGGCAAGAATCCTTCTCCCATTCTAACAAATTAGTAAGTATGCCCAACAAGTCATGAAAATGCAAATTTGCAGTGACATACAAAGTACCAGACATCCTCTTAGTAGCTTCATAAAATTGTTGCAAAAACTTTGCCAAAACTCGAGCATTCTCCCAATCCTTTTTCGTAGGAACATTTTCAACAAGTTCATTCTCAAATTGGAATCATCATTTTTAAACCTTTCAAAAGCCTTTTCAAATTTCAAAGCTATGCTCAACATAAGGAAAGTAGAGTTCCACCTTGTGCACACATCCAAACACAAAGACCCTTTACAAGGGACTTTCACAACTTTCGCACAAGAATCAAACAATGCAGATCTCCCTAGTGAACTCCTTATGTATCTAATTGCAGTTCGAATGTTATGAATAGAACCCTTTACCCTTGCCAAACCATCCCTCACAACCAAATTTAAGACATGAGCTGCACATCTCATACGAAAAAATCACCATTTAAAACAAGTTTCTCACCAAGATTATCCTTCAAATAACCAACTGCCACATTATTGGAACTAGCATTATCAACGGTCAAACAAGAAAGTTTGTCTTCAATACCCCGATCAATAACACAACTCTCCACAACCTTTCCAATCTCTTTGCCTTTATGACTATCCATCAACTTAAAACTTAAAATCCTCTTGTGCAAATTCCACTCATCATCTATAAAATGTGCAGTCAAGCAAAGATAATTCAAGTTTTGGATTGAAGTCCAACAATCGGTTGTGAGGGCGATTCTTGATCTCAAACCTCCTAAAATACTTTTCAAGGCATCTCTCTCACAAATATAAAGCTTTTTACAATCTCTAGCAACGGTGAAGCGAGATGGAACATTGTTTGCAAATTGTGGGACAACAACACTAATAAACAACCTAAATCCTTCACGTTCAACCGATGCAAAAGACATTTCATCAATAATAACCATTTTTGCAACAGACAAGTCTAGTAGCCTCTAGGTCAAATGTCCAATTTGAGAGAGTAACACTCTTGGTTTGTGGATCTCTACATAAAGAAAGCTTTTTTGCTTTTTTATCCACATTGAAAGGATACTTAGGACATGATTGTAAATGTTTTCTTAGAGTAGAGGTCCCATTATTAGGGTTGGCAGATAATACCTTGCCACAATACTTGCATTTAGCTTTCTCGATCTTTTTGGTTATTGGACTGATTATGTCTTCAAAATGATCCCAATATGGGGATTTCCTCTTGCCACTAACTTTCACACCCCGTTTCTTAGATTCGACTGCACCAAAAGTTGCATCACTTTGGTCTTCCAAATTTATATGTTCTTCGAGTGTCGTCCATTTCGACATTCCGCCATTAATTCATCAAACATTAATAATAGTGAATTATTCAAACAATATTTTAAATTATAAAACATGTACATCATAAAATGGTAAGATGGTTCCAATTTGACCGAGTAAAATCAGGTGGGAAATACCTAGCCTAAATGCTTTTTGATGACTATAACTCCGACCATTCCATATTTGTTTTAATTCCTCCTATTCATGCTTGGTTTTAGGCCTTTTAATTTCATCAAATTTCACACACACAAGTGGTATACATAGAAGATAAAAATTCGTACATAGTTTTGAATGGTTTAGCCTCTTGAGTCATGCAATGAATAGATAAACAAATCTAACATTTTGTACATAGAACTTAGAAGATTTTCATTTTGTCAAGTTTTCGTATACTCAAACTCAATGTCAATGAATACATTAACAAATCTAAAATCAACAAAAACTAAATACCCACAACTAGATGTAAGCCTTATATACACTCACCATGGTGGAGATGTAGCATAATTAAGGGGAAGAAACTACCACCAACAAGAACAACCGGGGGCACACACGGACTACCTACAATCGCACGAAAAATTGAGCCAAACAAGAACTTGTTCGTTTTTTAACATATAAAATCAACAAAAACTAAATACTCACAGCTTGGGTGCCTGGAAAATAGCCGGAGGAAAACAGCGAGGCAGGGCAAGAAGCGCAAGCGAGTCGGTGAGAGAGCGAGAGCGATTGCAATAAATGAGTGAGTGAGAGAGAGCAGCACGCCGGCAACGGCGAACTCTGGGGCAAACGCCGGCGACGGCGACAGATCGAGAAGAGAGAGAGAGAGTGCAACGGCGGGTAGACACGGGAGCGAAGAGAGCGAAAGGAGAGCGAGACTAGGGCAAGCAGGGGCGGACACGCACGGGAAAGAAGGCAAAGACTCAAGGCATTAGGGTTTGATTTTCATTAATTTTTTTAATATAACCAAGTAATCTGGGTCCGAGTCCAAGATTTTACTATCCGGTCTTGGACCCGGTTATAACTCGGGTCCTACAATTTGGACCCGGTCCCGGTTCAACCGGGTCCAGTTCTGGACCCGCCAGGTCCAGACCGGTTCCGAGTTCGGAACCGGGTACTGGAATTTTTGCTCACCCCTAATAACGGATAGTCCGAGTCCCTCGGAAAAGAACCGCTGTAGATATGAACATTGTGCTTTGGTCCTTGGCTCAAAAGGTGGTCCAACCCACTAGTTGTGACTAAAATCGGGGTGGAAATAGTCTGTTAGACTCAAAGTTAAAGTTTATCGAAAATGGAAACAAACAACCTTGACACGGTGTCCGAACTCGTCTCGAAACAGTGACTTTTGTGTCCGCTAGTGTTTAACGGTTAGAAGTCGGTTGCCTTTTCTTTTCAAAATGAGATTAAATCACTTTAATCAACATGCAAAAACAAATCAAAATGGTACTCAAAGTATAAAAATACATTGGTCCAAGATTAGGCAAGGATAAAAAAATTAATTCAAATAATTAAGCAATTAATTATCCTTAACCCGAATAAATGGAATTTCTAAGTCCAATATTCAATAAGTTCTAAGTCCATTTTGTGCCTATCTTTTAGATAAATGAAGAATTAAAATTACATAGACACAATGCATCAAGTTTGCTAAATAAATAATTGCAGTTAATAAATCGACTTAAACAAAAAATGAATTAACGTAGTAATTCGTTTTCACTATTCGCAATAAGTCGAGCTCGGAATAAGTTATGCATGTGAAATTATTTGGGCAACACAACTATCCGAGTTGCATCCGAGTGGGTCAAAAACTTAGAGATAAACGCTTTACTCAAGAGAGGTTTTCTAAGTAGATCAAATAGATATGAAAACTTAAATATGAGCTTCTTAAGATGTGAGAATGATTTCAATTTAAAACTACAGAGAGAGAGAGAGAGAGAGAGAGAGAGAGAGAGAGAGAGAGAGTTATACATGAGTCTTCAATCTCCCTCTTTTTGATGAAATGCATTCAACACTTATAAATCGAGTTAGAAGTTCGGATAGTTAATTTTTCATTGCTCAAATACGAATAACACTGTTAGAATGGTCTAAGTTAGACACAATAGTATAGAGTTGTAATTCATTATCGGAGCTGATTGATGCGAGAATTAATTATCGGAGCAAATAAGCAACTTATGAGAGAAATATAAACAAATATAAACATGGTTGTAAGCTATTTATCAATGTAGAAAAAATAGAGATAAACAATAATGCTCGAGAAAATGCTTAACTTTCATTGCTTTTATCATTTGCTCAGAAACAAACATACAACACAATAAAAAATAACTTAGACTCTCCCTAGACCAAATAACTATCTCCCGCAATTATCTCTCCCCTATGTATTTCATCAAAAATCGAAGGAGGGAAGAGAGGAGAAATAGAAATGTTGGAAAAAAATAAAAAAATAGAGAAAACTAGGGGGAGGGGGTGGACTAGTGTGATTGGAGGAGGAGGAACAAGGTCCCTCGCGTCTGCGCTCGTAGCGTTGAGATGAAGTTGCGGGTTAAACAATAGGCGGTAGTAGGAGAGGAGGTAATTGTTCTTGTTGAGCGAGTCTATCGAACTAAAGGTGTTGCTTCCTCCACTTCTTCTTCGATCCCTCAACTTCCTCACCTTGAGTGGGTTGTGCAAATGGTTGATCTTGGGACTCGACCAACGTCCCCAACTTCCTCAAAAGCCGACTCGTGCTTCGAGGCAATAACCTCTGGTTCCTTTTCTCCTTGGCCTTCAGCTTAGCCTACTACAACTTGTTCTTCTTCTTTTGACTGGGTTAGAAGAGGTGGAAGACTCGAGGACGAGTCCGGGTCCGAAGCTGGTTATGAGTCCTCGGCAGCCTCGGATCTCGCACTCTTGGAGATGGTTGATTTGATCATGCTGCTTCTTGATGATGTCATTGAGCTCGGTGACTAGAGCTTCACTCGATAAATCTGCCTCTAAGTCATGCTCTCAAGCTGAGTCAAAATAGGCATGAAAGACTAGAAAGCACCAAGAGTTGATTGCAACTCTTTGGCGAGAGCAACAAATTGTGATGCCACCTTCGAAGTAAATTAGTAGAAGGTGCAGGCTGAGAAGATGAAGGACCAGCGAGTCGGAAGAAGAGTTTCGAGTACTCTTCGAGTCTAAGAAGGAGGAAGAGGGAGCTCGAAGCTGTGGATCCGGACACCATGCTTAGTTTCTTAGTATTCTAGATTGACTAGCTCAGCCATGCCAATGCGAGATAGGCGGCTTAAGAAATTTATGTGGATTATTTGGAAGCTCCACTTCAAAATGTGAAAAATAGTGGAGAAGAGAGCTCCAAAAGGTAGAGGAGGTTTCTTCCGATCAAAAGGAACGAAGCTATTTGGTCAAGAATGTTAGGGAAGAGGTCAACCTTATATCCCTTGAGAATATCATAAAGGACCTTGAAAACCTTACTATTAGGGTTCTTCTTGGATGGATAGAATGAGAACACAGTTCTCATCAAGAAAAAGCAAAGAAGTTTGGCCTCAAACTTCATCTAAGTCACGAGATAAATTCTTTTTGATTTTAGGATGACTCGGCATATTTATCAAAGAATTCATCCGCAATTTTAGTGAAGGGAATATGATTTGAGTTCGTAAAGAGAGTTTGAACCTTAAAGAGTTTGTGAAGAAGAGGAAAATTGATAATGATGTTCTTCCCTTGAACAAGTGAGTAGACAACATTATCCCTTGCGGACATGTTCGAATAGAATTCTAAGACTAGCTTAGGAAAGATGTAGTCACAAAAGCACATGTATTTGAAGGCTCTTGTTTTGATCGAGTGGTTTGATCAATGAGATTTTGGTGGAAAGGAAGAATTTTTCTTCCAGGAAATAGTGTTGGGCAACAATAGAATGTTTTGGCTCATCGAAGGTAAGAGCCTTGCCTTTTGAGGGGTCCTTTTATGGATCCTTAGGTTGGGAAAATAGGGTTCTAGCCTTTTAGTGGCTGACCCGCCTTCAAGCAACAGTTCCTCACTTCGGCATATCGAGAGTAGTAGAGAATTTAACTTGAGAGAGAAAGATTGAACAAGTGAGAATGAAGAGTAAGAGAGCGAAAATAGCAAAGTGAAAGAATAAGGATAAACAAACGCTATTTATAAATAAAGGGCTCTCAAGGAACAAAAGCCTTAACCGACTCGGTTTGTAGAGTAATGGCTAGCCGATGTTTGGCGTTCCCGTGTCTAATGGTTACTTCTTGAAACTGCTACCTTTCAACATCTAGTTTCTTGACCGTTCGCTTGAGAGAGAGAAAAATAAATTTTCCATAATATTTCCAAGATTCTCTATTGAATTAGAGATGATCTCGGAAGTTTAATGTCCATTTTTCTCATAACCGAGTTTGACTTAGTAGATTATCCGAGGTGCTCGTAACATACTTAGAAAATTAATAAGCTGCAGCTCGGTTTCATGATATTTTAATTGAACCACTAGCTACTCACTCGGAATAAGTAATAATCAATAAAACACATAAACTTTCATGCAATCACTTGATCAATCAAGCATTCAACATACCAAGTTCATTCCTAATAAAGCGGAATTAATCTTCACTTAGAAGTTTTATGAAGATATCAGCTAATTGAAATTTAGTAGGAATAAATTCAAGTTCAATATCACCTTTTTCAGAGTGATCTCTTAGAAAATGATATTTGACCTCAATGTGCTTCGTTTTTGAGTGCTCGAACTAGATTCTTTGTAATGCTGATGGCACTTTGATTATCACACTTGATCGGGATGGATGTGAATGACAATCCTATATCCTTCGTATGCCCAATTTCCCTTCATTGCACAAGGTAGACTTTTGGCCATGCAACTATCGTTAGAAACGCTGGATTGTTGATTAAGCCGGTGAAAATTGAGGAAAATATTCGTACATGGACGACTTTAAATTTACCACACAAAGTAAATTTTTATATTTATACAAGTTAAAAATAAAAGTCGAAGAGGAATAAAGCAAACTTCAATAATCCTCCACAAACCATTAGAGGCATATAACCGACTAAATCATTCTCGGGAGTAGTACATTGGGCACCCGCACATAAATTCCTTATTAACCAAGTGATTGCCAACGGAAGCGGTACCTCTTCCATCATAGCATGCGCTCTTGGTTCACCGAGAGGCACCAAGGATTCTGGCATTTTTCTTGTCGTGCCCCACACGAAAGACCAAACCATCGAACTATGAGTCATCATGTATCCTACCTAGTCTAAATCTCTTTTTACCATAGATATTTTGACTATTAGGTGTCCCTTTGCCTTCATTTGCATGCTTGAAAAATTGTGTTGGCTTTAGATTTATACCTCTGCTTGTGAGCCTTTATGAATAGGTGAGGACTGGCTGATTAGCGGTTGCATGGGTGAAAATAAAATATCTTAAAATTTCCTAGAGTAGGTCCAATATGTGCATTTAGCCAAAAGTCAAATGACCTTTTTCTTTTACTTTCATTTCCGAGTCATACTAAAACTTTTTTAGGCGGTCTAGGTAGTCACCACCAATCGGTCCAAGAGGGTCCTACTAAGGTCTCCTCTATCTTTTGGTAAGTCAATTAGTCTTTTTTACCTTCTTTTTACATTCTCATTATACATTTCAACTTCGCATTTTCATTTAGCTAAAACAAATTCATCTCAAATTAAGGCGAGTCCATATTTTCATTCTTTTTTGCATTTAGCCAAAATAAATTCATCTTAAAATAGGTGCATCCATTTTGCATTTGTTTTAGCCAAAATAAATTCATCTCAAATAAGGTGAGTCCATTTACATTGAGCCAAAATAAATTCATCTCAAATTAGGTGAGTCCATTTTGCATTTTCATTTAGCCAAAATAAATTCATCTCAAGTTAGGTGAGTTCATTTTGCATTTTCATTTACCCAAAGAAATTCATCTGAAATTAGGTGACTTCATTTTGCATTTTCATATTGCATTTTAACCAAAACAAATTCATTCGAAATATAGGGAAATGCATCATCATATTTTCATCTAGCCAAAATTAAACCATCTTTCATTGAGGGTCAATCATTCATGTATTACGCATTAGCTAAATCATAAAATCATCCCTAACTAAGTCACAAGGCATCATATGCACTTCATTTTCGATTGCATTCTTTATGTGCATCCAAATAAAAGCATGTTATGTCTACTTGGGTCTTGTGATTAAGTCTCGTCCTCCCAAAGTGGTATTCTTTCACATGGTCCTAAGCCTCATCCTTTGGGCTGCAGAATAGGGAAGTCTACCGCAATTGAGTATCGTCGGAATCCAAGCTTCGAAAGGTTAGAACGCCTCAACAAGGAGTCCGACACATCTTCTTCCCGCTCCGCATTATGTTCTACTTCGTGGTCTACACCGAGTGTGACATATTTTGGTGCACACTACACTGATTCAATCTACTCTTCGTCATAAGACAAGTACCAAGAAAGAATTCCCTTCCAATGGATGGATCCCTAGAATAATCTCCTATTCTCGCTTTACTTAATGAGAACTTAGCTGGGGTGAAAGCTAGGATAAATGCTTAAGATGAGAAGATAGCGTCTATAACAAATGATCTTAAGGATATCTTGAAACCTATTCAGGACGAGTAAGAGAGATGAGCAAGCGGAATGATTAAGGAAAGGAGAGAAAGTAGGTCCTCCACCTTCACCTAGTTTATCTCCTCCAAATAGTCCCAAACAGGAATCCCCTAAGCATGAATCTAAACCTCAACTTGATCCACATGTAGATCAGATAGAACAAATGTTAAGGGAGTGATCCATGTTCAGTAATCACTATTTTGATCATAAGGGATTCACTTTAATCCCTAAAGGGAAACTACTCCCTAAATTTACCATGCCTAATATCAAGTTTAGAGGTTCCGAGAATCCCCATCATCATATTCACAACTTTTTGGGAGAAATTACTCTTAAGAACATTCTGGAAGTCACTTATCACATCATCTTCCCATGGACGTTCGATATTGATATAATGAAGTGGTATAATGTGGTCGACCGCAAGGTCACCAACTAAACTAATCTGTGTATGGAGTTCCTACATTAATACTCCTATAACACCGATTTACCGCTTACTCTTAGAGACTTGGAATTAATTAAACAAGATGAGAAAGAAAACTTTACAGACTTCCTCACCAAATGGAGAGCAAAGGCTGCCCACATGGTAGATCGACCCTCCGAGAAGGACCAAGTCGGGATCATCGTGAAGAACCTTAATCTTGTCCACAACCAACACCTCAAATTCTCACCTATGATGAACTTCTCAACCCTTAGAGATGTTGGCATGCTGATAGAGGAAGAGTTGTCCACCATGACCACAAAAGTTGTGATGGGGTATAGAGGTAATTATCAAACCAAAGATAAGAAAAACCTCCAATACAAGTAATACTAACAGGGTGCAGATGTCAATGCCCTCAACAAGTATACAAACTACACTCCTATTGATACTACATATACTCAAGCCCTTGACCGCCTTTTGGCTAAGGGAAAGATAGAATTACCACCCATTAGAGCAGAGTCAAAAATAGCGAAACAATATAAAGACTGGGACGCGGGAAAATTTTACAAATACCATCGTGCACGAGGACATGACACCGAGCAATGCTAAACGTTTAAGAACAAACTGCAAAGCATGTTCCATAATGGTCAACATCTTTTACCTAAGGCTGCCCAAAACCAATTAACAATAATCATCCTTTTAGCGGCACCTTAGCTATCTTCACTCGAACCCACTCCAGGTCGGTGGGACCCATCTATCTTCATCGAAGAGATCGGTGAGTCCAAACCACTTCGTAACTTGCCTCCTTCGGATCCGTAAGTCTATGGATTGTGGGTAAGTGATGAAGAAGATGTTTATGAAACAAGAAATAACAGTGACGACAATAACAACGACTTTTGGGGCATATCACCCTTAGAAGAAGAAGACTTTTAGGGATAATCTAAGGGTTCGAAATCCAATTTCTTACTAGATCCGGACGACATAATGTACCAGTGGGTCCACAACAGCACTCAGGAAGCCCCAAAAAGCCTCGAAGTCGTAAAGAAGAAGACCCAATCCTAAAACAACTTCAAAAGATAAAAGTTGACATCTTAATTTGGCAACTTATATGTGCTTCCCAAAAACATAGGCAGGCTTTGATTGACGTCCTTAGCAAGATCGAGGTCTCTCATGAAATCACGCCTGAGGAAGTAGTAGGATTGGTTAATAGTGGGGATGGAACCATTACTTTTGATCAAAAGAATCTCCTCGAAGAAGGTGTTGCACACAACAATGCCCTTTCTTTAACTATAACTTGAGTCAACAAGTTTGTTCCCTTAATGTTCATAGACAACGGATCAGCTGTGAATGTTTGTCCCTGGAGGACAGACTAAAGGTTAGCAATTAGAGAGCAAGAACTCTCTAAACAGACTATCCATCTCCGAGCTTACGATAATTCTAAGAGAGCGAGTCTCAAGAACGTTACCTTACCAATCAATATATGGCCAGTAGAAAAGAACATCAAATTCTAAGTCCTGGACATCCCAACTTCATTCAACTCCGCTCCTAGGATAACCTTGGTTACATGATCATCAAGCACCGCCCTCTACACTACATCGGAAAGTTAATATGTTCATCAAAGGTTAAGTTGTAACTATCATAGGGGATAATCTTTATGCTACTATCACCTCCAAAGAATCTCGTGGTTAAAATCGAGCTTGATACTAACAACGAAGAACTATATGGATTTGAGACTGCCACTGCCTTAGACAAGGATGAAGCACCTCTTAACTTCAATCCATATGGCAATCCTAGTGTCCACTCAATGCTTAGGAAGAAGGGGTACTTTCTAGGTCTAACTGTAAGAAGAAGGGCATACCACCAAATCTTTCCACCCCTTGAATCCACTAATACTTACAAATTTGGGCTAGGCTATCAACCTACTACTAAGGACTTAGCCCAAGCCAAGTGGGAGATTCAGACTAAGAGGACTGCACATCACACAGTCTACTCTATTAAGCCTTTTCCCTATACTCTAAACGGGCAATTCCTAAGAGAAGGGGACGATTTTCCTTACTATGGTTTTCCTGAACCCTACTACCTTAAAGAGAAAGGTGTTTTGATACCTAGCTTGGAGATTTTCAAGTGATTGTTGTATAATAGAAAAGGAGGCACCCTACCTCCTCGAAGAGGGACAATCCACACAAGACTGGACCAACCTACCAGGGAATAATCTTTTCGGTCTTCTGTTCGGGCAAGAGAAGAACCTAAAAGGGAATTCCATATCGGTATCTGTCACGATCCATGTCGTACCCATAGTTCGATCTATCTAGGTTCATCACCGACGTTGATAATGAAGGGTCCAAGCATGTTAGTTGGATTGACAACGAGGAGGGCCAAGAATTCACTATTAGCTTAGGAGCACATCCCTTTCTAAGTCTAGTACTAGGAATTCTAATTCTTCTTATCTTGTTCCTAGTCCTTTTCCTAATTTTGTTTCTAATTCTGCGTCTTCGCTTCTAAGTCTCGATGTCCTCCTTTCTTCATTCAATGAAGTGAACCTTTCAGCTTACTCTTTGCCTCCTCTTGTTTTCAATTGTTTTGCCTCTAATGATGAATAAGAAATACCTAAAGAATTAATAAAAGCTATGGAAGATCATGAAAATCGCTCACCAATAATAGAGGAAACAATAACAATTAATATAGGATCAGCTGATCAACCTTAAGAAGTTAAGATTAGGAAAATGTTGGATCCAAAAGAGCAGAAGCAATTTACTTCGCTCCTTACAAAGTTCATAGATGTCATTACATGGTCCTACAAAGGCATGCCAGGTATAGATCCAAGTACGGTAAAACATAAAATTCCACTCTACGAAGATGCTAAGCCAATTAAGTAGAAGCTAAGAAGGATGAAACCTGAATAGGCACCGAAGATTAAGGAAGAGGCCTAGAAGATTTTAGAGGCTGGGTTCATTAGAGTATTTCATTATCCTCGGTGGGTAGAAAATATAGAACCGATTCCAAAGAAGGACGACAGAGTACAAATGTGTGTTGACTTCGAGAGATTTGCACAAGGCAAGCCCCAAAGGTGATTTCCAGCTGCCTCATATCGACATCCTTGTAGATAATACAACGAGTCATGCTTTGCTTTCGTTCATGGATAGCTATGTTAGGTATAATCGGATCCAGATCATCGAAGAGGACATGGAGAAGACCTTCATCGCTTAATGGGGGATGTATTGTTACGTGGTAATGCCATTTGGGCTCAAGAAAGCCGATGCAATATACGAGAGGATGACTACAACATTATTGCATGACATGATCCATAAAGAAGCTGAGGTCTATGTGGATGACATGATCATAAAGTCCAAAGATAGGGCGAGGGCACCTACCGAGCTCGAGGAAATTTTTCCAAAGACTCATAAAGTACAACATGCGCCTTAACACTCAAAAGAGTTCCTTTAGGGTAACCTTAGGCAAACTATTAGGTTATGTTATCAGTCTTAGAAGAATTGAAGTTGACCCATCAAAGGTCAAAGCCATTTGGGAGATCCCAGCACGAAGACAGTAAAAAGAGATAAAGGGTTTCCTAGGATGTTTACAGTACATCGGTCGTTTCATATCAAAACCGACTATGGTCTCGTGAACCTATTTTCAAGAAGTTGAAGAAATAATCTGAGCCCACTTGGGATACCGAGTGCCAACAAGAATTCGAGAAGGTTAAGGAATACCTAGCTAACCCTCCAATGGTAGTTCCGCCCAACCAGGGAAACCTTTACTTTTGTACCTTACCATGATAGAGACAGTTGTGGGAGCTATGCTAGCTCAGCGAGATGGGGAAGAAAGAGCATGAAATTTATTACCTAAGCAAGAAGTTCTCACATTATGAGGCTAGATATACGCCACCGGAGAAGACATCATTAGCATTAGTCCGGGCTACCAGGAAGCTTAGACACTACATGTTAGCCCACATGGTACATGTGGTAGCACCTATGGATCTTATTAAGTTTGTACTTTAGCAACCAACCATCGGGAGCAAGATGGCAAGATGGACTGTTATGCTCGTCGAATTCAAACTCATGTATGTCCTTCAAAAGCGATCAAAGGAAAGGTGGTGTTAGAATTCTTAGTTGATTTACCTATCACCGAACCGCAACCCGAGCACTGGACTTTCCCGACGAAAACATCTTTCATTCATTAAATGCCCATTCACATAGAGCGACTGAGTCAGCCGAGTGTACATCTATACATTAGAAGTGTCTAATACCGACCAAACCACTTGGTATCATGACACTTATCAGTATCTGGATAAGCAAGAGTACTCATTGGACTCCACACATAGAGCCTAATGAGCCATCAACATGTTGGCTACATAATTCTTCATTAATCAAGAGTAACCGTACAAAAAAATAACATAGGGATTAGCCTACTCCATGTCAACCAACACAAAGCAAAGCACATCATGGATGAGATTCATGATGGGGAATGTAGACCCTATATGAATAGTAAGATGTTGGTCCGTAAAGCTTAGAGACTTGGATATTACTAGTCGACCATTGCAGCAGACTTTCATGAGTTTGTTAGAAAATGCGATAAATGTCAGGTGTATGTAAATTTATAGCACCAACCACCATCATTTCGCACAACGCTAGCATCACCCCGGCCATTCTCGGTTTGGGGAATAAACATTATCGGCGAAGTGACCCCTAAAGGAACGGGTGGTTATGAATTTTTGTTAGTAGCAATTGATTATTTCAGCAAGTGGGTAGAAGCAGCCTCTTATGCAACTTTGACATCAAAGCGGTGGCTAAGTTCATCACTCGGAACATCATTTGCCGTTATGGGGTGCCTCACGAGTTAATTAGTGATAATGGTAGTCATTTCAAGATGGAAGTAGCAGACTTGTTGGATAAATACAAGATTAAACATCATAAGTCTTCTCCCTATTGTCCTCCGACCAGCGGAGTAGTCAAGGCCACCAACAAGAACATTCATAAAATAGTGGAGAAGATGGCTATCGCCTAAGTATTGGCCTCGATAATTTACCTTTCGTTTTATGGGACTATCGAACCTCCATTAGAACCTTTATGGGAGGAACTTGTTACTCCTTAGCACATGGCATGAAAGCAGTCCTTCCAATAGAGATAGTTATTCCATCATTAAGGTTCATCGCTCGAGTCGGATTCCGTAAGCAAAGTGGGCTAAAGCACGGTACGAAGAGTTAGTGTTGCTGGATGAAAGGCGCCTCAACGCCGTGCATAATGTCCAAATATAGCAAGAACGTATATCAAGAGCATTCAACAAGAGTGAAGCCTCGAAACCCGCAAATTTGAGATTTGCTCCTTAAAGAGATTAGAGCACCAATTCAGGATCCATGAGGGAAGTTTAGGCCTTACCGGCAAGGCCAATTTCTGCTTAGTTAGATATTACTAGGCAGAGTAGTGAAACTAACTAATTTAGATGGAGAAGAGATCTTTCAATACACAAACTTGGATCAATTGAAAAAATACTATGTCTAGCATGACTTTGGACGGTGGGCTAAGCCTGGCCTAACTAGGCCACACCGTGGCAGTGCGCCGGCCACCACCCGCATAACGGTAGGTTGGCCGAGGCGAGTTAATTCCCTTTAAATTTAAATTTCGTAATTATTTATTTCAATCGTCCACCTAGATGGTCTTTTTATTTATTTTGGACAGCCCAACTAAGAGGTCTCGCTGGTGTAATTATGTCATTATTATTTTAATTATTTTTAAGGACGGTCCAAATAGGCGGTTCAATTTTGCCTATACCTCTAGGTGAGCGATAAAATGCATAAAAAAATAAAGTATTACATAATACTTACTTTTATTTAATAAAAAGTTAGCCTACCACTTATCCGAGTACATAGCTAATAAAGGGAAATAAAACAAGCACACTACTTTTAAAAAATAAATTGTTCTAAAGAGGCAAAACTAATCCTCGTATTCTTTTATTCCTTTCTAAAACCATAATTCTAAAAAAATCTCTGTAAGCCCTAGTCTATCTTCACTTTCTTTCCTTTGGGGTTACTAGACTTGACCCCATCATTTTAGGCATGCTTCTTCAGCTTCTCAATTCTGCGGGCCCTTCTCTCTTCAGCTTCTCAATTCTGCGGGCCCTTCTCTCTTCAGCTTCCTTGGCTTCATATTCTCTTTAGCGAACACGTTCAGCCTACCCGAGGGTTTGCTTCCCGAATTTGGAGTGGTTTAGCAGACAGGGACAGCTTCTATGGGATATATTTCTTTAACTGTCGCGTGCCTTACGTTGTTGGGGATCCACTTCTATTATCCCCTATAGATAATAGGCAGATACTGAGCAGTGTTAAGCTTGCTCGTAAGTTTCAAGCAACCTTGGCAAATTCATTACGTATTTGAGTTACGACTTCGTTTGTCCAGAGTTCCCAAATCCTTCAAATAGCTCAAAGGTAGCGAGGCCGGATGCGATCCAACAGAGGAATCACATGCTCTCTTCCCATTTATCGCAATATGCGGTCGGGAAATAATAAGTGCTAGTTTGTAGGCCCAACAGGCACACGAAAGGATGTTACTTGGTATGTGTCCTAAATTGGGACACTTTCCAATGCACAATATACACGTTATGTCATTACTATGATTTGTAAGGTACTCCTTCAAGTAGGAAGAAAGGTGATCGGTTACCACTTTATCCCATTTTTTCTAACGTAAGTTTACAGACAGGTATGTATTAAGATATGTGGGAGCTCGAATCAACCTTAGATGCTCCAATAACTAGATTTGCACATCACGGATAATAAAAAATAAATGTCCTCCATGGTCAAAATTCAACCTTTTCGAGCCCAACAGGAACAAAATAAGAAAAAGAAAAAAGAGCGAAAAATCGAGACTTTCGGTATGAACCGGAGGCATTTCATCCTCGGTGGGGACCAATAGTCACCCCGTGGCCGACGCCACCGACCGGTCCACACCATTTGGTCTTGTCAGCCGTTATCCGCTTACCTACAACAACATGGGGCTCCCAACGAAGTCTTCCTTGGAATTGGCCTCCACTCGATCTAAACCTATAATCGTTTCAACAACAATTAGTGGCATCGGGGAACAATAATTCTCTACTACTCTACTAAACTCAACAACGCCACTTATGCCATAACCCCGCGACCTCCAACCAGCAGGAATCCACCTATCGTGCAGGTGCTCGTCGCCTTGTGATTGTGCTCACCTCGGAGAACGCGTACATCCGACGATCATGCTTTATTAGGTTCATCACATTCACCTGAATCCCAATAAGAATCCACCCTGCATTCCTATTACTCAATTTCGTAAGATGCTTGTAGGTCTCGCACAGGTTTTCGAAAGATTAGGGCATCACAGGTGTCGCGAGCCATTGGAAGCCTAGTGTTGCATCAAATTTTTTAGGCAAGGGGCACGGTTCCTTATGCACAAACCTAAAGACGTGATGGTGTGGATCCCAAAAGGCCACAACCGCCTAAAGAAAGTCCAATAGACTTACCCATGGCGAATATTAAATAACCTATTCAGCCCATATTACGACAAACCTACTCTCTCGGTATTTGTCATCTTCTGCATCCAACGAGATAGGTCGCTCATGAAGTTTCATTTTTTTAGAAGGGAGTATAAGGCACTCGGGAAATCCTCTTTGATTTGCGTAAGGTTTTGGCAAAGCACAATTTTTTTAGCCCTTGATGTGGGTCTAATTTATATCGGTTTTCCAAAGCTCAATAATCCTACTCGCACCGCAACCACTTGAATTCACCAAGCACCCAGGTTTTCACGGGTGGCCGACACCGACCACCACCTTGATTTGACCGATTTGCATTATTTTAAGCTCGAGCACTTCTTCGGCCATTATCTTTTTTTGCCCCGGCTCATTTTTTGTGCACGCCATATTACTTCTTAGGCCATGCACTTAAGAGTTGCCTTTCTTATTTTTATTATTTTCTTTTGGGGGAACGGGGATAGCACCCTACAAAGAATTTACTAATCATCACCATCGAAGCATCATCGAAGATGTAGTTCCCAAAGTCGTCCAAGATGGATGTGGAAAATCGGCCATCTCTACCACCTTGATTAGAGCTAGCTCCGTGGTCCAATGATTGAGATGCTCCCCGGGATGGTCCATTGTAAGAACCCCGTGGGAAGTGGAGTGGGTTTCGTGATGATCGAAGGCTTGGAGGGGCGGGATATTCAAACTCTCTTCACCAATTTTAGGCCCCGCACTCGAAGAACTAAGGTCGAAGGTGATAGGACCCGCTTCGGAAATACTCGACAATTTGCATGCTCGTGATGAACATCGTGAAGTACCTGTTCTAAATGGACCACAAGAAGGTGCTTGTTGGCTACATTGATGAGCTTGTGCTCCCGATCCACCTAGAAGGCCTCCCGTTGAAGACGCTCTTGATCGACGCCTCTACAAACATGGAGCTATTAGCACGCCTAATAAAAGCTCAATAAAGTTAGCATTTCACTAACTAAGGATTCACCCGGAAGGTTGGGGAAGTCCTTCCAGGTGAGGAAGTCTCGGATTCCCCTTAGAGCAGCTTGTGGATTAATGGACATGGTCCGAGATTGCTCCTCGTCGTAGTACAAAATTTATTTAATGGTATTAGCAAAAAACTTTTAGCATGCAACTAAAAGTAAAAAGCATGAAACTCTTACCTTTCACCAATTTCTAGGGAAAGGATGCCCAACACATTCTTCCTCTAGGATTTTAGGAATCTTCACATAACAAGGAGATTCCCTAAGTTGAGTAACGTCCATATCAAGGCTACCAAAACCGGAAGTTAATTTCCATACAAGAAGCTCAACTACACAACAGAGACAAAGAAGTATGAACTCACCAATTTAGTCATGATCCATAAGCTATGGATAGATTTAAGAATTGGGTATATGGATACCGGTGGTAGCGTCAACTTGCTCCCGTTATGGAATAGAGTGAAGGTAGAAGATGGTGGGTGGTGGATCAAGAGGTACAAATGGAGGCCATGTGTTAACACGAATTTGTGGGGTGACTCTTTCATTGAGGTACCAACAGTAACCCAAAATGTCCCTCAAACGAGATCCTTCTTTCACTTAACTCCCCGCTATGGTTACACTTGGAGGGAGTTGGAGTTGGGCCCAAGGATGGAAGTTGACCTCGTATATATAGGATTCATAAGGACAATCAAACAAAAAGTGGAAAACAATTAGAAAACGAGCATAAACCATGCATAGCCAAGGCTGGCGCCGGCCATAGCTAGGCCTACAAGGTCCACCACAATCAATGGGCAGGGCGAGTTAGCAAGATAGTGGAGTAAAAATTTTCTAGGCATATTTTGAGTTTAATTTTAAGCCTAAAGTCAACATACTGAAGTCACGTGGTTGAGGGCTAATCTCAGGAAGCCTATATCATGGATTTCGGGCCGTTCAAGATAGATTCTAGCCCATGATATAGAGGCCGGAAACATTGGATGATTCGTTGAGTTAGAAGAAAGGTGTAGGAAGTATTCATACAACCATGACTACATTTTGCAAACCAAGTAAGATTTTTATCCACACAAGATGAAAATATATTGCAAATACATGAAGAATTAGAGCATACCTCAATGATCTTTCACAAGCCGCACAAGGGAAGATAGTTGGAGAGGTCTTTTTCTAGTTTTGTGTGTCACATAGCGGCAGGGAGGCCCCTTATAAGGCAAGTGTCCACAGGAGCACCCCGATCAAGCTCCTTTATTTTGTCAAGGTCCACTAAGTTCATAAAATAGTGAACGTGAACCTTAGAGCCTTAGCCGGAAAAGAGCACCGGCTCAACAAGAGAGCAAGCACAAACCGGACCTGGTTTTGTGGAGAATGTGGAGGCTAAAACCTAACATCCTCAAAAGCCTCGAAAAGAATGGTATACTTAAAGAAGTTTTCCGAGGAAACCTACTAGCCAAGGGACCAAAGAGATGATGAAGATAACCATGATCTTTGTACAAATTTTAATCATAAGCTAGAGGTTCCCGCTAGAAGCCCAAACTTGATAAACCAGCAAAATAAAAAGGAGTTATGGTCATTTCCCGAAGGAAGCTAGAAAGTGTTGGTGGTATCCCAAAAGCGCTCACTAATGGCCCTAATAGGATCCTGCTCTCTCTTATCACAAAGATGGTTTAAAGCATGGACGAAAGAGCCAAACTAAACATTATGCATGACATGTTGAAGAGGATAATTCATCTTTTTACATGTCTCCATAAATTTGGGTATGGCTCAACTACTCCAAATCGAGCCCTTTTGCAAGACAAAAATCCAACAATATTTTTAGTAAAAGAACTATTCTAAATGAGCAAAAGTAGAAGTTTAAGCCAACTAGCTTACGGAAGGAGTAATGGTAAGTGAAGAAACATGGTTCTCAGCCTCTACCAAGAGGTCATTCAGATCGTATTCATTATGAGGGCACCATTCCCGCTCGAGAAAGTTTTTTTGGACAAGCTTCTCCACTCTTATCCTCCCGGTAGGATAAGCTTTTGTCCTAGACGTTTTTGAAGAGAAGAGTTTAGAAACCAACTAGTTTTTAAGAAGAACAAAGCAAGAATGCACAAGAGCAAGCAAGAATGCAAGAGAGGAGTAAGTGTGCAAAATAAACACACCAAGCACCCCTTTTATAGACCCATTTGGTGAAGCCAAGCCAAGTATACAAGACAGGAGTCAAAAAGGTAAACGAGACCAAGGAAATCTGGCAGAGCACGCCGGGCTAGGCCTACCAAAGCTCGGCCGATGCTCGACCATAAGTCACGGTGGTGTCTCTTCAACGGCAGCTTTGTAGCCCTAACTGGTGGCCTAGCTTGTGGTGTCCCATCAGCAGTGGCATGTGAATTCTTGGCGTCATGTGCATGCAAGTGGGAGCTCTTGGACCCACCAAATAAGCTTTTTCATATCGAATTTCAGTCTGTTTTCGACCGAGTTATTTAGGTAAAATACCGAACTTTCGTTAATTTGATTATCCATGAGAAAACATGTTAGTACAACAGATTATCAAGCCAAACTTCGGATAAAAACGAACGAAGTTTTAGCATCGAAATTTACCAAGCTTTAGACTATGATCAAGCCACGCTTAGGATTCTCTTACCGGACTTCGTAACACATGCATCGCGATCAAGTCTAGGCCACATCTTGGACTTTCGGTTTGACATCGACCAATTCCGGATATTACATAACAATCAATATTCAAATCATGACATAGGATCAACGTAAGTATCATTTAATATCTACTTTGACCCTTCGTCTCGTCAAACTCGGTCAAAGTGGTAGCTAACTCGTAGACACCTAAAAGCGTTGTCCCTTATCTCTTTTAATTATGTAATTTATTGTTGGCCGGATGATGAAATCCCGTGTCCTGTTTTAGGACTTGGATCACGGACTAAATTTGATTGGTGTGACGGAAGCCAATGAACCATAAAGAACCCCCTAGCCCCACATAAATAGCTTTTTGCCTTGGATCAATCCAAAAATCCCTTTTTCTTTCGTACAGTCCAAGTCAAGCTAAGCCTCCAGAGACAACGGGATCTAGTGTCGTGTACCGGGAAATTCTAGGCTAAGAATTCTCGCATTTCACTTTTGTCCAATCGGACATGAAGCCGAAGACCCGAAGACAAGTGTTAAATGTAGCATTTCACGATCACTAGTATCTAAGTGCCGTGTTTAAGCTCCAAGACAGTCCGCCCGAGACTAGGAGCTTCTCCCTCAAGACGACGTCATGTGGCTTGTGCCCCTTACTTGAGTTCTTTAAGTGGAATGCTACTTTTTGGCCAGGAGACTCCCGTTTAGAACGCTAGGGCATGAAACCTTAGGCATCCCCGGGTGGCCTGGCGCTCCCGACCAAAATTCTATCCGGTTTTATCCTATTCTATTCGGTCTTATCACTTCGATTTTGGCCCAATTTTTTTCTCGCTTAGCGTTGGACGGCTGGCCGAGAGCAACCCTAGGTCATTTGTGACCTAGAACTCTCCCTCTAAATAGAGAGCCTTGACTCTTATTTCAAGCACAACTTTCTCCTATGTGTTATGTTGTGGGAAGCTAACCAAATGGCTTATTCTTTATGTTACGCTGTTGAAATTCGACTAAGAGCTACTAAATACTCCTCTTTGTATTCTGATCTCTTAGCCCCTTTTCAACTTATTACTACTCTACTCTCCATTCTAACCCATATTTGAAACAGAATACTCCATCATCGATCTTCTTACCTACACTCAAAACTCACAAGAAAGCCCCTTTCCTTGCTTCACCATCGTCGCATCAAGAGGTCCAAGTGCGGAGATCGAGATCAGGAGGTGGGACAACCTAAAGGCGTCGGTTTGGCCTTTGAACGTTTCTTTATTTTTGTGTTTTTATTTATCACTTTCCGTATTGTGGATCGGAGTTGTATAACTTTTATTTTCTCATAGCCCGATGTAACCTTTAAAGTTTCTCGCTTTCCTTTTCTTTCGCTTTTATTTTCCTTTACCGGTTTCCTTTTATTTGATTTTATTGCTTTCGTTCATGTTTTGGTTGCTTCAATTTCATTTAGCATGTTGTGTCCTTGTGTTCAATACGTCATTTAAATTCACTACTCAAACTAGTAATGGCCGTCTTAAGACGGGCGGAATGGATGAGTTTTCCCTACATTTCATACCCTCTTCAATTCTCGGTTCTTCGACCGATGGAGTCATTTTTATCCTTTTTTGGTTTTACTTTTCCCATACTAAGATCGAAAGAGCAAATTTTTACTTTTTGTTAGTTTTTCTTTCCTAAAAACCTTACTCACGACTCCTTCATTTGCTTTATTTCTATTCGAATTGCATCTCGATTTTTTCCGAGTGTAGGTACAAAGTTTAGGGCTTCTAAATCTACCTACTAGGCGAAAGGCTGCAGTTGATTCCTTCGGTCGTGACTCGTGGTTGACACCCCCGCCCGTTTATGGATCCTTAGGTCGGGAAGTTTGGGTTCTAGCCTTCTTGGTGGTTGACCCTCCTTTAGCTGTGCTTCCTCTCTTCGGCATGTCGAGAGAAAGAGAGAATTTGACTTTAGAAAGAGAAAGACTTAACGAGTGAATAATTGAGAAAGAAGAGTAAGGGGGTAGAGAGTTAAGAGTAGAGAATTTGAGTCCGAAAGAGTGTTTGAGTTGGGATTCCGAGTTTGAGAGATGAAAATGAGAGAGCGAAAGATAACAAAGTAAATGAATTAGAATAAACATATACTATTTATAAATCAAGAGCTCTCAAGCAACAAAGGCCTTACCGACTCGGTTCGCAGAGCAGAGGCTAGCACCGTTTGGCTTTCCGGTGTTTTAATGGTTATTTCTTGAAACCTGCTTCCTTTCAAGGGCTTGTTTCTTTACCGTTCTCTTGACAGAGAGGGAAAAAGAGATTTTCAAAAAGATTTCCAAGATTCTCTATTGAATTAGAGATGATCTCAAAATTTTAATGTCCATTTTTCTTATAACCGAGTTTGACTCAATAAAGTGTCCGAGGTGTTTAGAATACACTCAAAACTCAATAATTGTAGCCCCGTTTCATGATATTACAATTGAACCACAAGCTATTCTCTTAGATCATTTAATAAAAATTTAAACACATAAATTCTCATGCAATCACTCAATTAATCATGCATTCATCATACAAAGTAAAATCCTAATAAAGCGTAATTAATCTTCGACCACGTGTTTTATGAATATATCAGCTAATTAAAATTTAGTAAGAATAAATTCAAGTTCAATAACACATTTTTCAGAGTGGTCTCTTAGAAAATGATATCTTACCTCAATATGCTTTGTCTTTGAATGCTGAACTCGGATAATCACACTTGATGGGGATGGATGTGAATGATGGCTCTATATCCTTCAAGTGTTGCTTGATCCATCAAATTTGAGCATAGTACGCTCCTACTCGCTATATATTAACCTTGTATACAGTATACTTAGCATTTAAGAATGCACTAAGAGTCAAACTTGAGCCTCTTGAGTACCATAGACCATGTGTCTAAGTTCATATAAGATATCTAAAAATTCGCTTCACTCGCAGCGAGATGTGATTCTTTTGGATTAGCTTTAAATCTTGCACATAAACAAACAATAAACATAATATCTGGCCTACTAGATGTGAGATAAAGTAGAGATCCAACCATACCTCTATAAAGTTTATGATCTACAGCATTACCTTTCTCATTTGGGTCCAGTTTGGTACTCGTTACTCATTGGTGTTACCGCATAATTGAAATCTTATAGCTTGTACTTCTTGAGAAACTCCTTTGTATATTTGGACTTACGAACATAGATGCTATTTTTTTCTTGCTTGATTTGTAGTCTAAGAAAGAAATTGAGTTCTCCCATCATACTCATTTAGGACTCCTGTCTCTTCAACTGAGAAAACTCTTGACATAAAGTTTCATTAGTGGCTCCAAATATAATGTCATCAACATAAATTTAAATAATTAGAAAGTCATTCTGCTTGGTTTTTGTGAAAAGTGTTTTTGTCAATAAGACCTCTTTTGAAATTATTTTCAACCAAGAAATTGCTTAATCTTTCATACCATGCTCTTGGGGATTGTTTCAAATCATACAAAGCCTTTTGCAATTTCAAAGCATGATTCGGAAATTGAGAGTTTTCAAATCTAGGGGTTGGTCAACATAAACTTCTTCTTGAATATAACCATTAAGAAATGCACACTTAACATCCATTTGATATAATTGGATGTTCATACTGGATGCAAAAGCTAAGAGAATCGTGGTTGCCTTAATCGTAGCAATAGGTGCAAAGGATTTCCCACAATCGATTCCCTCTTCTTGATTATATCCTTGAGCAACTAGTCTAGCTTTGTTTCGACTACTAAGCCATCCTCATCCAGATTTTTTTGAATACCCGTTTGGTTCTTATAACTGGGTGGTTAGAAGGTCGTTTGGTCGGAGTCCAAATTTGGTTTTTTTCAAATTGTGACAGTTCTTCTTGCTTGGCATCTACACATTTAGGTTCAAGTAAGGCTTCTAGTACATTTTTATGTTCGGTTAATGTCATGGATGCTGAAAATGCACATAAATGTTGCAATGAAGAATGAGTTCTTACCCCAATATTGATGTCTAAGATGATATTCTCAAGTGGATGACTAAATGAATATTTAAAAGCTTTACCTGTCCTCTTGTTTACCAGATTTGATGATTGAACATTTTGTTCTTGAGCTGGTTCAGCTTGTTGATTCCCTTCTTCAACTTGTACTTCAGTGGTCTATGCTTCTTCTTGACTTGGCTCGGTTCTCTTGTTATTATTCGTTCTAAGTGTCAACATCCACTAAGTCATCTTTATCTCGATCGAGCTTAGGGTTTAAGAAAGTGGATTCATTTATCCTACCAATATCAACCTCATCAAAGATAACATGGATGCGTTCTTCCACTTTGTTAGTTCTCTTGTTAAAAATTCGACAAGCCATGCTATGAGAAGAATAACCAAGAAAAATACCTTCATCCGATCTAGCATCAAATTTGGTAAGATGTTCCTTACCATTGTGATGCACAAAGCATTTACATCCGAATGGTTTGAAGTATGAAATGTTGGGCTTCTTCCCTTTGTATAACTCGTAGGGTGTTTTCTTCAAAATGGGTCGAATGAGGCATCTCGTTGAAAGTGTAGATTGCTCGTATTGACTACCTTAGCCTAGAAATAGTAATGTAGATCATTTTCAGTCGTCATTGTCCTTCCTATTTTTTAAGAGTTATGTTCTTTCTCTTTACTACCAAATTTTAGGAGTTATGGGTTCCGACAAGTTATAGGAGATGGCATTCTTGTCTCAAAAGTCTTCAAATTTTGAGTAGTCTAACACCCTTCCATGGTTAGTGAACTCTTTTAACTCTTTGAAGGCTTCATTTTTGTATTTTCAACCATCATTATCTCGGATTCCACTTGTATTTTCCTACGGATCTTAGTGAACTCTTTATAGGCTTCATTTTTCTTCTTTAGAAAACAAACCCATGTAAATCCTAAGTAATCATCAACTACAACTAGCACATAGGATTTACCTCCGAAGCTTTTAACAGGAATTTCACCACACAAATCCATATGTATCAATTCAAGCTCTTTGGATGTAGATACTACTTGAGTGGCATAAAACTTATTTTCCTTTTGTGCATGCATCACCGATTTTATCTTTCTTAAATAAACAAGTAGATAGTCCTCTGTCTAAACCATGAGACGCAAGTTTCTTGATTGTATGCATACTGATATGACAAAATCTACGATTCCTTGTCAATGAATCATCATTCAATGAAGCTTTTAAATATGGCAAAATCTTGATTAGAATCGAAAAAGGAATAATATAGGTGTTACCCGACCTAAGACCCGAGAGCTTTGTCTCCTTTATAGCTACATTAGAAATAAAGTACTCGGTATGAGTGAACCTTACCTCTTGACCTTTGTTACACAATTGAGAGATACTGAGAAGATTATATTTCAGCCCTTTGGCAAGATACACCGTACTAACTAAATTGTCTCGTTGACTAATTCTATCGATGCCAGCTATCCGGCCTTTGTTGTTATCCCCAAATGTGACTTTTCCTCCCTCAAGTTTTGAGAAGAGTCTTGAATCTCCACACATGTGGCGTGAACATCCACTATCTAAGTACCAGTGACCTTTTTGTTTATGCGTAACCTGCAAAACACAAACAAACTAACCCTTCTCACTTCCTCTTACAAACCCATTTAACTATCTTTACTCTTGTCCTTTTATGAGGAAGAACACTTTTGGGAACCCAGATTTGAATAATTTTAGGTTTGGTCTAATTCTATGTCTTCTTTCTTGAGAACTGGCTCTATTGCTCTTTCTTTTGAAATCCTCTCTTTTATAAGCTAGTTGAGAGACTTTTTCATAAAAGCTTATCCGATCTTAGTCCCTTTCCTTTTTGAATGAATGGGACCACGCTCAACCTTTCGAACTTAATTGTTCTAGAATCAGCTTTGAAAAGACTTTTGTAGGAATTATCTTCCTCTTCAACGATTGTAATGAAGTTCTTTTATTTGGAAAGAGACACACTGGGAACCAAGTAATAAATTAAGGTTTTTCTAACCTTCAGTAAGCTTTAAAACCAACCCTTGAGACTTAGTAAGCTCTTGATTGAATTGCTCATTCTTTGTTCTGAGGCACTCAGATTGAGTCTCATTATCTTGAGTACTGGTCTCAAGCACCTTTAGGTTCTCGTCTCAATTTTTCTAAATCATTTTTCAAAGAATTGTTCTCAGCACATAGAGACTTTAATTTCTCTTTAAATTCATAAGAGATTCTGAATTGGACATTTCCTCTAAAGTAAAAATGTATCTAGCTAGATCTTGCATGGAGAATTTGAGAAACTAGTTCATTACCTCCCGAGGATTTGTTTTCTCACTATCTCGATACTTCACTTTCGACTCGGATCTAGCTTTTGAGTCCGATATATTCATGAGACTCTTTTATTCATTATCAATGTCATCATCTTCTTCTTATTCATCATCACTCTAGGTGGCGACCATAGGTTTTTCTTGTTTCTATCCTTCTTCCTCTTTGGACAGTCTTTGACTATGTGCTCTTTGCTACCGGATCGAAAACAACCAGAGTTCTTAGGTCAAGACAAATTTGAATAGGATGATAATTTACCTTTTCTGTCCTTCTTGTAGAACTCTTGCTTAGGCTTCTTCTGCCACTTTTTGTATTTCATCATTTTCTTGAATCCTCGGGCTAAAAGTGTCATGCGGTCTTTTCGTAATCGAAGAGCTTAGACATGGACCTGGTTCTTCTAAGGCTTTGAGAGCTATATTTGTTTTGTCTCCGACCTTAGATTCTTCTTTCTCTAGATGTAACTCATGGGTTAGTAATTTCCCGGGGAGCTCATATGGGTTCGATTGAGAGAGTTCCTAAGCTTCCTTAATAGCTGTCACCTTGGGACCTCATCTTCTCATTGGTAGACTCCTCATAATCTTTCTGAAAATTTCTTTATGAGACATTTTTCTTCCAAGGGACTTAAGAGTATTGACAATCTCGGTGAAGGGAATATACATATCGCTTATGTACTCATCGGCCTCCATCTTGAACATCTCATACTTGTGGGGATATTGACTTATCTTGGCTTGTTTCACTTAACCGATACCTTTATAAGTAGTAACCACTATGTCCTAGACTTCTTTGGTAGTATCATAAGCGAGATACTTAGAGATACTTGGTTGTATTCCGCTCAGTCAATAGATCACATCGGTGTGTTCATCGCCTTGAAGTTCTTTCTATATTTCTCGATCTACTAAGCGGTGAACTCACATTTCACCTTGAATATTGTACAAGTACCTTATGTCTTGGTAGGAATGTAGTTGCCATTACGGATGATGTTCCGGACATCTTCATCATAATTCGGGATGAAGCACTCTGCGATCTTCTTCCAATGAGCGAAGTTTGATCCCTTTAACTTGGGTGGTCCGGGGAAAGATCTTCCTTCATTAAACTATCCATAGTTAAGAACCATAAGATCTTTAAGCCTTAGATTGTTAGATCCTTTGAGAAGGTTAGGCTCTTATACCAATTGATGGTTTGCTCTTGAGAGTTTGAATCACCCTAGAGCGGGGTGAATATGGTGATTAGAAAAGTTTACTGAATAAAATTTTTTTTTGCAAAGTATAAGCTCAAATAAAACAGTTATGAGTAGAGAATAATTTTAGGAAGATAAAACACTGAAAAATACCCGAAAACCCTTCTAAGGTAGAAAACCACGATAAGTGTCAATCCGGACACCAAGTCAAATCCACTATTTTGAATCCCCAAAATACAAGGAGTGACTCTTACGAATTGCTCCCTTAGACAATTTAATATAGATTTTCCTAGGCATAGAAGTTCCCTTATCTATCCTAGTACTTCCTAACTAAGACACCCTTTACAGACTATAGATAACTAAGCTGAGTTAACTATTACGACTCAGTCAAGGGATTTTAAAAAGAATTGAAGTAAGAGTGATTACAAGACTTCTTTTCAACATTGAAGTAGAGAAAAACTTAAGTACAGAGTTGAATGCTAGAAAAGATTGAGCGAGTAATATTTGAATAATATTCAGCAGTTCAGTCAATCTTCAAGTCTTGTAGGATAGCTTCTATTTATACTTAGCCGAGCGGATTAACCACTCGTGACTAATTCTAAATTGGCAAGCTTCACTAGTCTGTTGTAACGGATAGTCCGAGTCCCTTAGAAAAGGAGTCATTATGGACATGAACGTTGTGCTTTGGTCCTTGTCTCAAAAGGGGTCTAACCCACAAGTTGTGACTAAAATCGGGGTGGAAATAGCCGTTAGACTCAAAGTTAAAGTTTACTAAATTTGGAAATAAACAACGCCGACGTGGTGTCCGAGCCTATCCAGAACTAGTGACTTTTCTATCTCGCTGGTGTTTAACGGTAAGAAGCCGGTTGCTTTTGCTTTTCATATTGAGATTAAAATATGGTGAGTGAGATCACACAAGTGGCTCGAGTAGTTATGTGTAGACAAAACCCGTCATTGGTTAAGGTTTTCTCCAATGGGTAATTTCGTTCTTTGAATGTATCAAAGAATTTCATGATGACATCACTAGTATTAATGGTGTCCCCCAACAAAGAATAAGGAGATAAAGTGTCTTAATCAAATGTCACACTAGCATGAAACTGAAGAAATCTAAATAAAGATAATTAACGTTGTGGAGACCGCCAATAGAGAAACATGGTTTTCGACCTCTAATAAGAGATCACTCGGATTCCATTCATGTTGATGAATCAATTCCTCTTCCACGAATAAATCTTGGGTTAAGCTCTCGACACTTGTTCTTCTCTCGGGATGAGGACATCATCGAGATATGTTTTTAAAGTTGTTAAGAAAACCACACTAGTTATGTTAAGAAATTAAATAGCAAGCTCAAAAGGAAGAAGCAACAATTAGAGGAGTTGTGATATGTGCAAAATGAGCTTCCAAACCTCTCCTTTAATAGGCACAATCGGCTACATGACAAAACTAAAGTAAAAACCAAAGCCATTTCTTGATTGATCGGAGGCACGCTCCACGACCGGGCATTCACCAATCCCTAAGGACTAGCATAGTCCGATTGCCTACGAGGAAGTGTCAGGTGGCATAGCTTGCAACCGGCTCCGATCCCCATAAGCATGGCCGAAAGCTTGAGTAGCCCAACAAGCAAGTGGTTTTGTGGGGCCCACTACTTTAGCCTTTTTTAATTTATTTTTTAGTCTTCTTTTGACTTGCTTATTTTGATAAAATACTGGACGTTCGTGCATCTAATTATCTTCGACAAAATGTTACTACAGTAGAGTTATTTGTAGCAAGTGTTTGTACGACATTTGATTATAAAGTACATGATCAATTTCCTCGGATTTCAGGTCATGAAATGGCTAATTCCAGCACCTCTTAGTTCAATCGGATAGTTACCCTTTAGTGTCCATTGTGACCCTTCGTCCTTACAGTTGGTCAAAGTAGGGCTAATTATAGTCACTGAAAATGTGTTATCTTTATAATTTTGTTTGTTATTTATTTTTATTAGCCCAGTCAAACCAATGATAACATGTGTCCCTTACTCTCTCCCACATTCTCATTCCTCCATTTCACACTCACGTCACTCCAAATCCCATTTCTAAACCCACACCAAAAGCCTTCTTTTCACTACTTATGTGTTGTTGCCCTTACTGTTACGTTGTCCAAGTCCGTTCGTGGCTTAAGTCCGGTCGGCTAGTCAACCTAAGGGTGCAGTGCACTATTTCTTTGAGTTTGTGTTTACAGCTTTATTTAATTATAGTATTTTATCGCTTTCGTATTGTTGAATAAAGTTCTAGCGCATTTATTTTCTCCATGCTATAGACAACAAAAACATGTCGCCTTTAACTCATTTATTTCCGTTATTTATTTTGTTTGGCCCAAGAATGAAATCCTAGTCCTCTTTACGAACCTAGATCATTCTCAATGTTAGATTGTTGTGAAGGAAGCTAGTCAACCACAAAAACCCATTAGCACCACAAAAATTACTCTTTTTGCTTGGGCTGGCCCACAAACACATTTTCGTTTGGTCGAACCAAGCCCGGTTGGGGGTACCAATTTGGAAACCACAACGGGATAGTGTGTCGATTAAACCGTCTTATCAAATGCAGGGTTTCACTCGAACGTTCCAACATAACATGGAACTTAAGCGTTCATGCGACGTCATTAAGACCAGGTGCCGCGTTTTGAGGCTTGATCCGCCAAAATGCTACGTTTTGTTCCCCAGTGACCAACCA
Organism: Talinum fruticosum; assembly: GCA_021018815.1. Classification (NCBI taxonomy): domain Eukaryota; kingdom Viridiplantae; phylum Streptophyta; class Magnoliopsida; order Caryophyllales; family Talinaceae; genus Talinum; species Talinum fruticosum. The sequence continues at coordinate 6,951,261 of JAITYX010000012.1, forward strand.
AGACATGGAATGCAAGACGTTTGTGAGATACCATTTTTGACTAGCACCGCATTTTAGTCTCAAACTACGAAAACGCAACATTTGGTCCCCAATGCCAAACCGAGGCAAAGAGCTCAACATGTCTCGTACGACCTCATTTGAGACCCGAACCGCGTATCTTGCCTTCCATCATGGGGTTTCCAGTCCAACAAGATTTTATCCTGTTTATTCCCATGATTCTTGTCGACGAAACCATGCCTCGCTTTAGCTATCCTGGATGACCGATTGTGTTTTTAGGTCATTTTTGTGACCAAATCTTCTTCTATAAATAGAGAGCTTTATCCCTCATTTTTGCTGCTAATTTTCAGCTAAGGGGTTGCCACATTTTCCGCTATTGAACTTCCTTAAGTTTAAACTACTCTCATTTCTCTCCATTTTCGCCATACCATTGTACACTACCTCACATCTCAAAGGCACAAAATAAGCATCTTCGTCCTCTATTTTGAGCTCACTACCTTATCGTTACGCTGCCGGATTTAGTTCATGATCCAAGCTTAGCATATGGGACAAAAAATTGAACGCATCATATCAGCTTTTAGTTTACCTTATAGTTTTTACTTATTTATGCTTTATAATGCTTTCTTTATTGTTGATCACAGATGTAATCGCTCTTAAATTCCTCCCGCACATTGTAACTTTTATTTCTTTTTGCTTTCCTTTAATGCTTTCTTGATTGTTTATATACAACTTTCCTAGAATGCTTTGGTTGATTCAATTTCCGCATTTCACGTGTTGTGTGGTTGACTCGATAAAGAAGTTTTCTAACTTACAATGTGAACTAGTACAGGTCATTTATCGACTGGGCGGAATGGAGAGCTTATCTTTTCATTTTGTACCTTCACCCCCAAACACTAGATTCTTAGGTTTAGACTGATGGAGTCACTCTTTTTAAACCTCTTTCAACCTTAGTTTTTCCATACTAAGATTAGAAGAGTATTTTCTTATATTTTTGTTAGTTTTTAGTTTCTAAAACCGATTAGCGACTCCCTCTTTTTCAATTATATTTCTCCTAATTGGTTATAGGTATTTCTAATTTAAAAAATGGGAAAATTAAAGTAAATTGTTGACAACCGAGGCTATGGGACCAAGACTAATTCCTTAATCTCAGCCTATAGCGAGCGCCGATCACGGTCGGTGTTGGCTCTCACCCATGTTGGCTGGTAACTGGACTTGGCTCTTGGTCCAAACCAGTTTTATTGCACGTTTTTATCGAGAAGCCTTGTGGCAGTTCTATTATTTTAAATTATGAAATAATATCGCAACTCTTCTTAAAATAAATTTCTAAAATAAATGTTGATAAAATCACCGATCAAGCATTTCACTTAAATTGTTTTAAAAGTCAGATTGAGAAAATCAACAATCTTTATAAGAGGGGAATTTAATTTTGGTAACCTCGAGCAAACTATTAGGCTATGTTGTTAGTCTTAAAGGAGTCAAAGTTGATTCATTCAATATCAAAGCCCTTCGGGAGATGCCATCATCAAAGACGGAGAAGGAAATTTGACGTTTGTAGTACATTAGTCGTTTCATATAAAAACATACTATGGTCTACGAATCGATCTTCAAGAAACTCAAAAGGGAGCTAAGCCTATTTGGTGAGAAGAGTGCCAAGCAACATTTGAAAACGTTAAGATTTAATTAGCCAATCCACTCGTTTTAATTCCACCACAACCGGGAAAACCATTTCTTCTATATCTCACCACCACAAAGACTGTAATGGGAGTCATGCTAACTGATCAGGATAGGAAATAAGAGCATGTAGTGTACTATCCGAGCAGGAAATTCTTAGATTACAAAACCCGATATACACCCCTATAGAATATATCTTTGGCTCTAGTCCGCACCACCATGAAGCTCGGACACTATATGCTAGCCCAATTGGTACAAGTAGTAGCCGTAATGGACCCTATTAAGTACATTCTTAAACAACTAATTGTAAGCAGTAAGATAGCTAGATGCACGAGTCATGTTATCGAATTTCAGCTCAAATACGTCTCACAAGAGGCAATTAAGGGGAGGGTAGTGTTAGAATTCGTAGCTGATCTACCAACAACTAAAGCACAACCGGAGCACTTTGACTTTCTAGACGAGGACATCCTGCATGTAGAAATCGACATGTGGACGATGTATTTCAACTACGCTTCCAATCGGAACGACTTCGGGTTGAAATCCTTTTAGTCTCACCGTAAGGAGCACACACTCCCATATAAGTTAAGTTGGATTTCGACGTCACCAACAATGCTGAACAAGTATAAAGAACGCATGACCGGATTGCAACTAGCAATCAAGATAGAAGCCAAGAACATCGAGTCTATGGCTACTTGAGTGTGATCATCAATAAGATCTCAAAACGAAAGGTAAGTAGTGATGCCCGGGTACCTCGCTAACCGCACCTAACGGAGTTAGCAAAGCATTTTGACTAACATCTCATGCACCTACCTTCCTAGGGATGATAATCAATTAGTGGATGCCTGGACAAAATTAGCTTCCATGATTAACATCCCCAAGTGGCATTCACTCAATGCCCATCAATATAGAATAGAGGAGTCTACTCGCGCATGTATACGCGATAGAGGTGTTTAGTACCGACCAAACTAGTTGGTACCATGAGATTTACCGATATTTGAATAGCCAAGAATACCAACCAGAATCCACACTTAGACCCCAGCAAGCTCTTTGCATGTTAACTGGAAAATTTTTCACAAATCAAGGATGTTGGTTCGGAAAATCGACATGTGCATTAGCTTTGTGTCAATAACATGAAGCAAAGCACATATTGACCGATGTTCATGGCAGAGAATATGGACCTCACATGAACAGAAGAATGTTGGTTCGGAAAATTCAACAATGAGGGTATTACTTGTTAACCATGGCAGCAGATTATCATAAGTCCGTTAAACGGTTTCACAAGTGTCAAATTTGTGCAAACTTGCAGCACCAACTGCCTTCTTTTCTAATGACACTTGCATCGCCCTGGCCATTCTCGGTTTTGGGCGTAGACATCATCGATAAAGTGACCCGTAAAGGAATCGGAGGTCACGAAATCGTCCTAGTAGCAATCGACTACTTTACTATATGGGTAGAAGCTACATCATATCTATACTATATATAATAGCAATCTTTTCAAAAAGATAAAATGGTGGCTCGAGAGTGAATTTAGGAGTTTCCACTACCAAAAATCATCAAATTTCCCATTGTAATTTTCCACTGAAAAATCATAGTAGAAAAGTTTTCACTGTATTTCCACTACTTGATTTTTTCACTGATTTCCCACCATTATATTTTCAATGAAAAATATCCCACTAAATTCCCTCGATTTTCCACCACCAAAAATTTTCACAATTTTAATTTTTATTTAAACTTTATTTCGTACTAATTTCCCACTAACATTTATTTATTTTAATTTCCCCATTTTTTTATTTTGATAGCAGCTCTTTCTCCCAAAAATATTTCACTAGTAAATTCAATTTTTCAATTCCCACTAAATAAAAATTTTGGTGAAATTGTCTCTTAAAAAAATTTTTTAAAAAATGTAACCAAAGTGAGAATACCATAGCAGGCGTGTACTAGGTGGCAAATAATTAACCTAAACAAAATTATACCCTTGTGTACTCTCTCTCCTCTCACGGCTCTCTCACGCTGTTCTTTGTCCTGCGCACCCCCAAACCCTAGCTCACGCTAGGATCCAAGCCTCTTACCTCTCTGCAACCCCGCCACCGTCTCTCGGGAACTCATCGCCGTCGTAACTCCGGTGGCCGACGATCGACGACTCTCCGGGTCTCTCCGACGAAGACTCGGAGACTTACGCTCACCTGCTTTTACAAGTTCGGGTGTTTCGATTCTAGGTTTTGGGTTCCATCGTCTCTGGGAACTCATCGCCGCCGTCACTCCGGTGGCCGACGATCTACGGTTCTCTCGGGTCTCTCCGAGGAAGACTTGTAGACTTATGCTCGCCGCTTTACAAGTTCGGGTGTTTTGATTCGGGGTTTTGGGTTCCATCGCCTCCGTAGCCCCGCCACCGTCTCCAGGAACCTTGATTCTTCTAAAAGGAAAGCGTTGTTGATTCCGGGTGTTTCGATTTTTCCTTTTCGACATGGAGGAATGAAGCTTTTAAAGCTTTTGCTTCGGTAAGTTTTGGTATTTCAACCGCTTTTTTCATTTTTTTTCTTAAATTTGTTTGCTAATTGGTGGGTTTGATCCTGTGTCTCTGTAAAAGCCTCTTTTGGCAAAATCCTCGGTAGATTGCATTGTTTGTTCAACTAGCTGAACTTCATCTTCTTTAGTTTCGGAGGCTAAATAGATAGGACGAGTTTGTTGGGTTTAAGACTCGTATACATCTTGACCTGCTTAAACTTGATGAAATCTGTGATGGATGGTCCGGTAGACATAATGGTTTTGATGTCCGAAAGTGTAGTTCTTTCCTCTCGTGGATCCTCCGATGCTCGATTGGAAGAGTGAAAACTAAGTGTTTTGCTGAATTCATGTGAAACCTTGTTTGTATATGGTCAATGTTTTGCACCCTGTTCCCAAGTTTCATCATTTGTACAGCTGGGGTTGAAAAATATGGGTAATGCGATAAGTCGTAGAACTCTTGGAGGTCGTTGCAAGAGCATTATATACATGGATTTGTGATTGGACATGAGGGCTTCACTGGAACTCCCTGTAATTCGAAATTGAGTAACCTCTTTCTTCTTGTCGTTGGTAAGTTCGTTTTGTAGCTGATTTATCTCGCTCCGATGTTGTGCAACCATAACTTCACGAATCACATGGCTTTTCCACGAATGATCCCCTACTTTATGCAAAGAAGTTCACGGAATTTGGATTTATTTTTTGGGGGGTGGGGTTTGTAAGTGATCGCATTGCGTTCATTTAATTCATCTAGGTGTCTTCAACCTTTCATAACCTCAAAGCTTTTATGTATACTTCTTTTCATTATCTTGACATCTATACGAGCTTCTATCTAGCCTTAGAAATCTACTGGGTTTGATCATTACTTTTGCCATTCCAAAATTGTCCATACTATTAAATAGAATCCAACATAAAATAATCTTCAATATTCAAAGTCACACTTCTTAACGAAATGAACTTGCATAATACCAGAAATTTCAGTAGGATTTGAGTTTCTTAACCCTTCCATGGCTCCCTCTTCCCCTCCCCCACCTTCTTTATGCCAAGAACCATTTAGATTGTTTTAAATTGTAATGCATGATTGATTGGACTCCGGCGTGTGGCCGTTGAGTTGCAAACTCCAAGCGTGTGGCTCGTCGAGTTATATTATGATTTTTATGCAGGATTTTAAGGTTTTAAGCTTATGGAATAGTCTATATTACAAACGGAACTTTGCCGAAATTTTTAGAAAATTTTCAAACTCCTTTGAGAAACTACCTTTATCACCTTAAGTTAGAATTTGAAAGCCAAACCAGCACCTGAAAGAGCCTTGGGATAAAAGGGTCAATATTGGGCTGTGTATGCTTTTACAGCTTTATATTTTCATCTTATATTAAAAGGGTCAATACTTGAACAATCTTACACATGTTTTGGACTAGATAACCAAAAGATGGTTTTGGATGATTTGGAAGCAAACTTGAAAGTAGAACAAGCTAGAAGGAAGAAATAATCCAAGAAAGTTCACAAATGTGTGAAGGCTACTGAAAATATGCAAGCCCAAATGTTGGAATGGTACTCGCTTATGAAGACCCTCCATCCTAGCATTCTGGAATCTAGAGTGGTGCTCGAGTCACCAAATGATAGTGAAAATCATGGTGAAGGTAATTATTTAAATGACGATGATGTTAGTTAGGGTGTCACTACCTAACTTTTGGTTGTATTTCACAACTTTTGGTTCTAACATTAGTGATGTATATGCATGGTTGTATATTCTGGTAAAAGTGTTTGTGGTTAAACCTATGGATGTATATGCATGGATGTTAAACATTATTTGTTGTTTGAGAATATAGTTTGTTAGTTTTGGATTATTTTTGGTGCATATGGAGATATGTACTACTATTATGGAGCAATCCATGGAATTGTTTAATGTTGGACAGAGTTGTATAAAAATTTTTGGTGCTATTACCAAGCAGGTTGTGTGATTAAATTATGAAAAATTTTTCACTATTTTAACACTAAATCTACGGTGGAAATTTTCTCATCTGTATGTAGTACGGTGGAAAATTTTTCACCGAAAATCTTCAAGTGGAAACTTTCACACTCGTATTCAAAGCAAGTATGAACTTTTCCATTGCAATAAGTTCAGTGGAAAATTGTCCACCATATTATATCCGGTGGAAAAATTACGTGGAAAGTGAAATAATGGATAAATAGTGGAAAAATTTCCCACTCGAGAATGAACAGTGGGAAATTGTAATTACCCTCCTTACTTTTACCCACTTGTCATTCTCGGTGGCAAAAACAATGCGAAATTTCATTTTCCCAGTGAATATTTCCTTTTTCCTACTGGATTTACAGTAGAAAATTTGATGATTTTTGGTAGTGTTCAGTCCAATAAAAAATAAACGATTTATTATTGAAAAAAATAGGTTTCCATTCATCTCGTGGACTCTAATAATAATAATAATAATAATAATAATAATAATAATAATAATAATAATAATAATAATAATAATAATAATAACAATAATAATAATAATAATAATAATAATAATAATAATAATAATAATAATAATAATGATAATAATAATAATAATAATAATAATAACAATAATAATAATAATAATAATAATAATAATAATAATAATAATTAATAATTAATAATTAAATTAACTAGAATATTAAAACTATTTTTGGACCGAAATATATTCTAAAAACCTAAAATCAAAATACAAAAATTAAATTTATAAATTTATTAAATTAAAAACTTTCTTTAACCAAAATTAGAAAATAAATCTCAAAAATAATTAAATTGATTATAAAAACTAAGAAAATTAATACTAAGAGATTAATACTCTAACTAAATCCTACCATAATATAAAAAATAAAATTAACCAAAGGAAACTAATTTAATCCAACTTCTAACAATTTGACTAAAAATAACAAAATAAATAGAAAAATAATCTGAAAATTAAAATATATTATGACTCAAAATAAAATTAATATAAAATTATTGAGATATCTATCCTATTATCAATTAATTTAATTCATTCTCACGTCAATTATTAGTAAAAATCTATGTATGATTATATACAAATTTAAAAAAAATATAGTTATGATGTAGAGATTAACGTGAAAAATTCAAAAAATATATATTGATGACAAAAAGTATATTGAATGATTTTAAAGAAGGGATGTAATTAAGAGTAATTTTATTTACGATAAATTATAGAATAATATTTTAGAAAATAATTAAAGGATATTCTATTGTTTTTAATAGTGTTATGGTTAATTCACTAATATGTTTAACCTAAAAAGTATAATCTATATTATTTCAAGTTTTGGTTTGGTTTGATTTTAGATTTGAGAATCACAAGTTATGTTTTTTTTCCTGTGTGACTTTAAATTGTGACTCGACTGAAATCTAATGAGATAACTATCAAGGTAAAAAATATATATTTAATGATATATTTTTGGGTGGATGAATAAGATATTTCATTAGATGAGAAAATTTGTTCTTCCTTTCTACTAAAAAATAAAATATGTATTGTAAAGATGTAGTAACAACTTCTATCATTGTTTGGCTTATTAGTTTGATAGGAAGATGTGGTTGAGGTGACTAAAGAATATGGTATCGGTTTCAAACTAATTTTTAATTAGTGGCTTTAAGTTTTGAAAGTGATTGAATCATCGGAGTCCGTCAATTGGAGGAGGTTTGCTATGATTAAGGTATGAGTTTAACTACTTATTTTATGTTTTTAATTTTTAATATGCAATTTTTTGTCTAATTTGGTTTGTTTGGATCATGAGTTTATCTCGTCTTTCCACTTACTTTATAATTTTGTGTCTATTCTATCATTTTCAAAATACGACATATATCCACGGGTAAATTGCATCCTGCCATGAGTATTAGTGTGATGAGGTTTTACCATACTTATGTTAAGTGTGGAAGGGTATAAGTGGACAAATATTCCACACACTCAATAAGTCGGGTAAGAGCCGTGTTTAACCTCACACTTATATCCAACGAAAACAACATCACTCGCCATACTTATATCTATGGACATATTAGTCTTTGAACGAGCCCTTTTTTTTTCTATTACCATTTTGCTCTTTAAGCAACTTCTACCACTGATATAGACACTTAGGTTGTCACCAGTTAAGCTATAAAATTCTTTTTGAAATTAACTAGGGTTAATTAAAATATATTATTTTTTTTTACTCTTTACACCATGTTTTTTCTCTTGAAAGGACCTGAGATTGGGTGACCGCGGTTGCCCCAATATATATCTACGTCTAGATTAAAAATACTTAATTCTTCAAAATAGGGTTCTATTTATTAAGGTGAATTTTTTCAGTTTTATTTTATTTTACTTTTTCTTTAAACAACATTAAGAAAAAAAAGGTATAAAGTGGGCATATATGAAATTTACTGATTAAGCGAGAAAATAAGAGAGAAACTGAGATTAGAGTTTGAGATTTGAGGTTTATTTCTTATTTTGATTTTTTCAATATACTTGGGCATTATGCTATAAAAGAGCGAGAAATCAAAAATTCGCATAAAAATATTTCCTTTATGTGTTTAATTTTTATAAAAAAATTTTTTAATTATTTTTTAAAAAATTTCTTTTTGATTGTATATTTAGTATTTGACTTATATGATTATCATAAATTGTCCAATCCGAAAAAAAAATTCTTTTTATGTATTTCAATTATCTCAAAATAAATACCACGTTCATTATCCGCCACGCTTATTATCCATGCTAAATAATCATTTTTCAAGAGATGTAAATCACCACTCTTAATATACATGGATATACCTTAATAGGTTACTACCACTCTTATATGAGTGGTTATATTTTTCCACATTATTATGTGTGAAAATGATTTCAGGAAACTCATTTTTGCTTATTTTTCTGCCACACTCAGTCATGTGTAATTAGACAATGGCGCAAGCATACCTTAATTTTTTTATAGTGATTCTAGCATTTTCGATTATTAATCTCATTTATAAATGTAGTTATTAAATATTTACTTTTTAGTTCATAACTTATTAAGGAGTACTACATTACTCCGTGTATAGCACGGATCCAAACTAGTGCAAAAATAAAATCAAACCATGTAACCATATTTACAACCCACCACAACATCGTTTATCTATATGGGTTACCACGTGAGTTGATTAGTGACCATGGAAGTCACTTAAAGGAAGCGATAGGAGATGTACTAGATAAATATAGGGTTAAACATCACAAATCATCTCCCTATCGTCCTCTACCTAATGGAGCGATCGAGGAAGCTAACAAGAACACCCAAAGATAGTTGACAAAATAGCGATCAGCTATAAGGACTTCCCGACAAGTTACCTTTTGCCTTTTTGGGCTATCCAACCTCAATTACAACCTTGACGGGGCAACACCTTATTCCTTGATGTTTGCATGCTCTTAATATAAACAAAATTCCAAAATAGTGATGGGAATTCCGACGGACATGTTGGAATATTGCTCGTCGGCAAGGACATTTCAACGAGCTCCTTGGACATGTCCGACGGTGTAGGAACCACGCCCTCGGGCCCCACCGGAACCGGACCGAGTTTCCCTACGATTGGCCTTTTTGGGCGTATGGGTTTTAGAAGTTGGAAAATGATTTTATTGTTTTGAAGATGCATTTTTGAAAGTGGGGACGAATCTTTTACTAAGATTTCTGAATTTTATTAAATTTGATTTAAAGCCAATTTGCAATCTATGAATGGAAGTTTTATTAATCTTCTTAATTTCGGAATTTATTTTCGGAATTCTCGGGACATTATTTACTAATTAAAGAATAAATCAAAATTAGGGTTTTGGTTCCGCCACGAGGCTTTAGGGCCGAACACCAATCTGGACCGAAGCCTCGCCTTCGAACCACCCGGTGCAGGTGGCGACTGTAGCGGGCGGTGGCGGGCGTCGGCGAAGGCCAAGGCCGAGGAAATCAGCCTTGGCCTTTACCCCGGTTAGCGAGATCTAGAACCAATTTTTTTATTCCAAGAATCGAAATTACCGGAATGCAAATTCAATAAGAATAAAACATAAAATAAGGCGATCGCCGATCGGTTTTGTAACACCCCATCCCTAATTCATGATTAGCATGAGCGCGTGCATTTCAAATTTTCAAATATTTTCATATCATACATGAGTATATATATATTTTTATATATATATATGTATATGTCAATGTTGATTGAAATGCAGGAACCGGATGATGATAACGACGACGCATGAATATATTTTATAAATTTTCATGACTCATAAGATAATTAACATTAATACATAGCAAATTTATTTTGAGTTCTAAAAATTCTTAAACGAATGAAATTAATATAATTCTTATAAACTTAATATTACTAAATATAAAATTTCTCATATTAAGATAAGCTTAATGAGTAAGATAATAATAAGCTTGGAGGATTAAGAAATAGACAGGGATAAGGCATTGGATTAGGATGAGTGCTAATAAAAATTGGGCCGGAGGAATTAGGTCGATCGGCCCAATTAAAGAGAGGAGAAGGGGGTATTTAAGCTAAGCTTTATGGTTCAGCTTCATTTTTTAACCTAAATCCATTTCAGCTCTCTCCCTCTCCCTTTCTCTCCACCGAAACCCTTTCCCCTCTCGCCTTGCGTCCGCCCTATTTTCACCACCCACCGACGGCATCGGCGGCCCTCTCGGCCACGCCGACGGTCGCCGCCAACTAGCCACCAATGCCATTGCCATCATCTTCACCGGTCTCCTCCTCAAACACCCAAAACGCGCCTCCTCCTTCATTAATGGCCACCGCCACCACCTACCGGCCACCGCCGCAGCTTCGTTCCGGCTACCCCTGGTTCGACGCCACCATCAACACCACCGATCTTCATCGAAACCCTAACCACCAGCCAACGCCAAGAAATCGCCTCCGCCACTCTCCTCGGCATCCTGTTCGGTCGCCGCCCAGCGCTAACGACCACCACCGCCACCGCCGGTTTCCGCCTTGACCGCCACCCCACAGTCACCACTTCAGCCACCAACCACCAAGCACACCAACGTTCTCACACCATCTTTCCCGGAATTTGGTCTTGTTTCGCCCTGGTTCGCCTGGGTTAGTCACGGCTACCCTTGCCCTCAGGCCGTCCGGCCTCCGCCGCCTTCGCCGGTCACCGGCGCCGCTCACTACCAACGACGATCGCTCCGCCCGCAGCCGCCTGCTCCGTTCGAGCCAACCCTCCGATCCTCAAACCACCACCCTCAACCACCTCAAAAACTCCTCTTAAATTAACCTCCTCCGTCATCTAACCGCTTAGGGTAAAATTTTCAAATTCGGTTCATCAATTTAATTTTTAGGTTAATTTTCAGATTCGGTTCTTTAGTACTTTTAATTTAACTATTTGAGTTGTAATTGGTATTCTTTTCTGTTTGGTGATTTAAGTTGGATTATGATTTGTGTATGACTCGATTCATGAAATTTGGGAAGATCCGGTGATAGTTGATATATGTTGGATATACTGAAAATTGAACAAAAACCATGAACAATCTCTGTGTGAAGGATATTTATGGACAAATCCCTATATAAGGGATATTTATGGACAAATACCGTGTAAAGGACAGTCACAAGTAATTCGAATCAGAATATTTTGGTTAGTTTAAATATTTAACCTAATAAGGAGATTAAGGAAGGATTGAGGATAATATCTAATTTTTGGGCAGTTGTAAATCGAAATGTGAGAAATTGGCCTCTTTGGGGAATTAGTTATGCCCTCATAAAATAAAATAAGGTTAGAAAAATTTGAAAACAAGTATATAAAAGAATGAAAGTATTTAAGTAATAAAATGACTAATAGTAGTTATTAAAAGCATAATCTTTCTTTGATTTTAAAGTAAGTATTTGGTGTAGTGCTTGTATATGTTTATATACACTTTTAGAAGGAGCTGAGCATATGTTAAAATTGCTATATATATATACTTTTATATATATATATATAAGTTATGCTTGCATTATATAAAATAAGATAAGATAATCAGTCATATGAATTAAAGATAACATTAATATTCTTTAGTAGAAGCTAACTTTATTAATTTTTATTTCAAGTATGTTTGAAATGATTTAATAAATAAATAAGCCATAAAAATTCAGTTTATTAATAAAACTCTTATATTCCTAATTAAGGTCGTCAAGCACCTGCGTCGTGCGTTCATCCGGATTCCGCCCATAAAGAAAAAGAAGAAGGGATATCAACTCAAGGTGCATTCATTGATCGTGCCCTTCAATGTTTTATTTATAAATCAAGGCCGGATAAGGCCGACATTAACAACAATAAAGAATTGTTTGCAAATAATATTTGCCATCATTAATACTGGACCCGTCCATCAAGTGCCATTATTTGGTATGCCCAATATCCAGGTTGGTAACCCCGTAACGGTTAACCTCCTTCAACCGGACTATCCGATCGGTTCGGGTGTGTGCACATGCGTTTAGGGAAACCCGATGATCGTAAAGGGATCCATTCGGATAATTAATTAGCAACAGTTTTACATGATGATTCACTCTCCCTCATTTACAAATGAATTGAAATGCATGCGCTCAACTCAATTACTTCATAACTATTATTTACTCGCATGATAGTGAACGTATTGAGCTTCGGCTCACATTTCGAAAATGTTTTCTTGTTTTGTTTTAGGTAAAGGTGTGGAAGATTTGAAGCAAAGGTCTGTTAAGGACTTAGAGGCTCGCGAGTGACAACCTAGTTGGAGTATCAAGGGTTAAGTGCCGTTGTCGTAGTTTACCGGATCGTAGTCTATACTTATGCTTAATCTTCGTACAAGTTAAAGTTTATGCTTTATCATGAGACACTTGCTGTTAGTGGCAAAAGCAAGTAAGCGGGGTTAGAAACGTATCTATTATTATAGCCTTACCCTTTCCTTTGGTAAGGGCGGCGGTAATGCCCCCGACCTACTTTCCATTGCGCTAATCATCGACTAGCGGCTTGCTTAGTCTAAAACCGGTGATTATGGGTTTGGGGCGTTACGGCTTTTAGGATGAAAACAAAAAAACAAAAAAAACTTGCTCTTCCAATCTTAGTATGGGAAAGCTAGACTAAAAGAGGCTAAAATTCTTTAATTCCGCAAAATTTCCTTCACACCCTTTCATCCCTCCATCTAGAGTAGTTCGGACTCTCAAAAAGCAAACCTCCAAGCAGTACAATCTTCATAATGCTAAGCCAACAACAGGTCCTCCGGGATATAGCATAGAATTTTACTCGGACGAGAAGGATAAGTCAGTAGATCATAAAATCTACAGAGTTATGATTAGATCTCTACTATATTTAACTTCTAGTAGGCTAGATATTATGTTTAGTGTCTACCTTCGTGCAACATTTCAATTTAATCGAAAAAGTCTCATCTCACTACGGTGAAGAGAATTTTTAGATATCTTGCAGGCACTCATACGCTAGGTCTTTTGCACTTGAAAGACTTTGGTCCGACTCTCGGTGGTTACTTTAACACCAACTATGTTGGGTACAAGGTTGATAGGAAGAGTACATCGGGAGAATTTCAATTACTTAGAATATCATTAATCTCCTAGCACACAAAGAAGCGTAAATCGGTTGATGGATTTAGGACTAACCTTCTTAGCTATACCTATCAAGTGTGACACTTAAAGTGAAATCAACATCTCTAAGAATCCAATTCAGCACTCTAACAATAAGAACATTGAGGTCGGTATCGGTTTCCGAGAGACCGTTCGAAAAGGTGACATTGAGTTAGAGTTCATTCCTACTAAGCTTTGCTTGGCTGATATTTTCACTAAATCACTAAGTGAAGATCAATTTTTTATAAGAAATAAACTTGTTATGTTAAACACTTCATTCCATGATTAAGTGCATGATTTATTCCCTGTTTATTTTGATTAAACATGTTTTCTTTCGGAGAAATTTGATTGACTAAAGGTTCAGTTGAAATTCATAAAGCCGAGACCTACTAGTTGGTTATTTGATTTGTTTCTTAGCACTCAGACGGCTAATTAAGTAAGAATTAGTAGAAATCAAATGGACATTTGAATATCCGAGTTCATGTCTAATTAATAGAGAATCTTATATAAATTTTTTATAAACTCTGTCTTTCTTTCCCACGTGTTTTGATTGGAAATATAGCCATTGTGAAACGCCGACTCAACAACTTGATGGAAACTAGCCATTAGAAATAAGTTCTTATTCTATGTCCGGAACTCGGTTTTGATTTCTTATCGCTTGAGAGCAATTCGGCTATAAATAGCACACATACTACTATAGGAACCACTTTTAACTATGGTTAAAAACCACATTTAACTACGGTTATCCGGCGTCGTCTATGTGGCCGTCGTTGTATCCGACATCTTTAACGACGGTTCAAAACCATAGTAAAATAAGACATATGACGAGGATTTTGTAGAAGAACCATTGTCATACGTCAATCTAGGATGATGGTTCATATGAAGAATCGTCGTCATAAATCTACCTATAACGATGGTTCTTCATCCGAACCGTCGTCATAGCTATAATTATTTTTTAAAAATATTGCTCCTTCAGATATGAAATTTTCAGATCTAAAGGAGCCCAAAAATTTTGAGATCTAAAAATTAAAAATTAAGGATGAGAGCGAAGAAAAATGAAGTTAGCTCTAAAGTAGCGAAGGAATACCAAACAATGAAACATCTATAACACGGATCTAAAAACGAAATTCAAACCAATTGTTTCCTCCTCTTATTTCCATAATACATAAATACGGATCTAGAAACATCCATAATCCATAATACAAAAACATCCTCATCTTCTTTCCTTTTCTTTATCCTTTTGTCAAACCAAGGAAATCAAATTCAATTTAATTGGTACACCATTTTTGTGCTAGTCTCCGAAAAAACTCACGTAAGAAGGAAATCAAATAATTATCTTTACTTGTCTCGGGATTTTGACTACAATTCAACCACCCGAACAACTACTCCAATTGTTTTCTCTCCTCAATTCACTTCTCTTGCTCCCCAGCGCTTTAACAATTTTTAAAATTGTGATTTGGGACTTGCAAAATTGAAACCCTAACCTTCTCCTTCACCGGGACCTTTAGATTCAACCGAAAACTTCATAGATCGATTTCTCTTTCACTCTCTATTTCCCTCACCTTCATATTCAACCAAAACCCTAGCCTTCGCCTTCGTCGGGATCTACAAAATTGTGTTGAAAAGGAGAAATTAAATGAAATTGCAACCAAGTGGATATCGATGGAAACTCTAGATTCAATCGAAAGAGTAGCAATCCAACTCTAAATTCCCGATGATTGAACTCATAGTTTCCTTTCCAAAAGCGGAGCGCATAAACCCTAGCCTTTATAGGGACAAATCTGAGAAAAATTGTAGAGAAAGAGAGGTAGAAAGGAGAGAGATGAAGAGAGTTAGAGAGATGTAAGAGAGCGAGAAATGTGTATTGGTTGGCGAGGCTCCGATGATCTAGTGGACAACAACAGGGCGAGAGAGCGGAAAGGCGATAAAGGCGAAGCGTGAATGAAGGAGAAAGGGAGCTGAAGTGGGGAGGTTCCTTTGAGGAGCCTTTTGGGGGAGAGTCGGACCGGGGTTATTTTTAACTACGGTTCTTTCATTGAATCGTAGTTAAAAGTTAGACTTTTAACTACGGTTCTGTCGATGAACCATAGTAATATGTTCACAGCTCTAACATATGACGACGGTTCATTGAAACAACCATCGTCATAAGTGGTAAACAATGCCGCTTATTTAGAAAAATTCCATTGGTCTAATTTTCATGACGGTTTGTCCTTTAAACCGTCGTGAAAGACCTATCGTTAATAGTGGTTTCTATAGTAGTGACATTCTCATTTAATCCATACTTTGCTCTTTCGCTACACATACTTAAAATTTAATTAAAGCTCACTCGTAACTCATCTCTCTCACTCGGATCTATACTCTTTGCATTCTAAGACTCATGTTCCCACTCTCTCACTCTTTCTCAATCTTTATTTCATTTTCTTAAACTTCTACTTCTACTTCATTCTTTTCTTCATCTCATTCTCTACGTAAAAAATGACTAAGAGAATTTATGAGGTTGCGGCTACTTCAACAACTAACAAAAGGCCAAGAACCTGTTCCAAACTCCTTCCCTCTAATTCTAAGCCAAGGCTCCTTAGAAAGAGGCCTTAGAAACCAAAGCTGGTTCTTCCCTCAAATTGAAAGAATCAAAGACTCCCTCTGTCACCTTGCACTACTGCCTAGATGATAAGTTTTTATTAACTAGAAAAATTTTTTGGGTTCACAAATTCAAGAAAACAAAATTTCTTGATCTTCTCTATTTTTGTGACTACTTCTACCAAGACATGGTCATAGAATTTTATAAGAACATTAACTCGTCAAACAACATTCTCATCTCCTCTACTCGGGGTAAGAAGATTGTCATCAACCTCACTCTTCTTATAGGCTTTTCAACATTGAAGTCTGTTTCTTGATTGCAACACTTAGAAATTCTCTGATATAGCTGATGATTTCTATTCTAGGTATGCTAGAGTCAAACCCAAAGTTTACGAGAATGTTCCATCACACAACTTCGAATGACCTTTTACTACGATTATCGGGTGTCGTTATGCCGACATAATAGTAGATGGGCATCTTTTACTATGGTTCAAAACCGACGGCACCAAGCCCAAGCTCAAAATCCAAACAGGGGTCCGAGTTAGGTTTCAGTGGCATATGGGGCTGGGAAGCTTGGATGTGGTGGTTAGTGGGTAAGATGGATGAGTTGGAATGGAAGAATAGAAGGGAAAAGGAAAGGATAAGTTGGTAGTTTGGAAGGAAGGATTTTACTCTCTCCTCTATAAACTAGCTACCTATAACAAGGTAACAAGATAGAACCAAACCGACTAAGAAAACTAATTCACTCTACGTTCTCTATGACAAGTATGGGGCAGCTTAGACAATGGATTCACTATGCGCTTTCTAAGACCTAGAAGAACACCACTTGGTTGCCAACCAAGATACGAGTACCTAGGGATTTGGTAGAAAGCCGATTCACTCTACGCTTTCGAGTTTGAAACACACTCACAAGTGTATCACAAAGGGGGTTTTTCATTCATCAAAAGTTATTCAAGTACATGATGGGAAAGGCCTTTTATAGGGACCCATTTCCTGCCAAGTAGCTTTCTTAATTACAAAAAGATTAAGACTAATCCTAATTAATGAACATTAATTACATGATTAATCTTAGCTAGAATAGAATGCTGAAAGTTTACAAGTGGTTGTGGCTCAAACTCTTACCGGGTAGTCTTCTGGACCAATAATGATTCTCGTTCTACCGTTGGCAAGTTGCCATTGGCTGAAAGATTGGAAAAGACATGAGCCTAAGATCCTTCTATAGGGATAGATGATCCTAAAGCCATTCAAGTATAACATGATCATAGATTATCTAGCAAAATCTTTTCATACATTTGACAAAATTATGGCAGCATTTCCCTTAGTCCTTCAAGTACAACATATGAAGAGGAAATGGCTAATGCGTATATCCTTACTTGTTTATATGGTAACATAAGCAAGGGCATACACATCAAACCCATCATTATCATAATTGCACCCCAACAACGAGAGAGGAAATCAAGCACCGTGATATCTTATCAAATGTATGATAAGATTTATAATAGCCAAATGTAGGAACTATTGGCTCGTCCGTCCCCTCCTTAGAGGGAGCCGGATCTGGAGGGACCGCACTTCCCCATGAAAGTCGGGTCTCTTTTTTGAAGACTATTTTGAATGTTTTAGAAATGTGACACCTCTTGTTGAGATTTCCGTTTTTCTTTTTTGTAATTTAATTTGAAATAGATTAATCGAATAATGATTGGTGGTTTTGTTAATCTCATTTTAGAAATTATTTTTAGAAGCCTCGGGATATTATTTCATGATTTAGGAAAATAGCAAAAATTAAACTTATTTCTATGACTTATGGGCCAAAACAAGTGTGAAAACATTGGCTTGGACCAAGTCTTCCCGGTCATTGTTTGACAATGGCAAGAGCCAGCACGGTACGGTTGTCGGTGTCGGTCATGGGTCGTAGCTAAGAGGCTCGGTCTCGGTCCATGGCTCAGGCTGAAGAAATAAAACCTATTTTTGCTAATTCAAATAAGAAATTCCGAGGAGCACTTTAAAGAGAAATAAAATGAAAAAGGAGAGTCACTAGTCAATTTGAGAAATAAAAACTAACAAAAATAAAAAGAAGACTGTTAGTATGGGAAAACTACGCTTGAAGGAGGTTTAAAAGTTGACTCCATTGGTCTAGAATCGAGAATCTAGATTTGGGGGCGAAGTTATGAAATGTAGGGATAAGCCCTTCCATTCCGACCGTTAACGGACGACCTTTACTAATTTGAGATGTGAGTTTATGAAATGTGTGTCAAGCAAGCAGTTAATAGGAAAATACAACAATTTAAATCAACCAAGGCATGTGAATAAAGCTATAAAAACAAATAAGGAAGCAATAAAGGAATGCAATAAAGAAAGCGATAAAGGAATGTGATAAAAATAAATTAGAACGGGCTCCGAGGAACTGGAAGTGATTAAATCTTTGTACCCACAATACGTAAAGCAATTAAATGCAATAATTAAATAAACTGCTAAAACTACGAAGGAAATAAATACCATCAGGTTGTGCCACCTGCTGATCATTATCTAGAACCGGATCCGGAAGCGTGATAGTGGTGAACGAGTTTTGAAAGCGGCTTTTATAAAGTTTTGTGGAGGTAGAGTGATGTATTAAGTATGATGAAGGTTAGGGGATTGAATGAGATAACGGTATTATAGTAAGGATTAGCTGAAAGGAAGCCAAGAGATTAGAATACCGTGAAGCATTCACTAGCTCTTAGCAAAATTTCAACAGACGTTTTGTTAGGCTATTGATCTCTCTCGTTAATATCAGTAGCATGTGGCATAGGAAATGGCCATGCCAAAATGAGAGGCTAAGCTCTTTATTTATAGTAAAAGTGTAGGTCATAGAATGACCTATAGATTAGCTAAACAATCGTCCAAATTGCTAAAATAAACAAGCCGGAAAATAAGAAAAACCGGACCAAATCACCTTGAACCAGCAATCCCATGAGCAGGGCCCGGAATCGTGACGTTGGTAAAAAAGTGTCGTTTGGCTAAACAAACCTTCCACTTTTGCAGCTGGTCTTTGGGGCAACAAGCAACACTTTGGTGAAAACTACCCGAAAGCGTTGCATCGGCCATGTATGGTATCGTTTTGTGTAGTGTGCTTCCCTTTCTTGGTTGAATGCTTGGAGCAAAGTGCAGTGCTTTGGCAAAAATTCCTTTGAAGCATGACACCGACCAATGCGATGCCTCGCGGAAAAATTGAGCTCCATGTCTCGGTTGGACGCCGAAGGCAAAACGCAACGTTTAGTAGGCGTATCGTATGATGTGCGGCGCCGGCGAAGTGTTGACCTTGAGTGTTGACCTGGTCTTGGACTAGCTGAAAGAAAATAGGTCTCAGTGCGCAACTCAAAGCAAAAAAGGTTGATTTTTTGTGCTAGAGGGTTTTTGGTGGTTTACCGGCTTCCATCACGCCAATCGGACTTGGACCATGATCCGAATCCGTAAACAAGACTAGAATTTCATCATCGAGCTGACAAAAAAAAATACAAAAATAAAAGAGATAAGAGTGACACGTTTTCGGTGTCTATAGTTAGCCCATAGTTTAACCGAAGTCCGAAAGACGATGGGTCAAAGTAGAGGCTAAAGGATACTTATCTCGTTTTTGGGCATTGTTTCGAATGCTCGATTGATTCGTAGTGCCCGGAATTGGTTATTGTCCAACCCGAAGTCCGAGACGGGGCCTGAACATGATCACAATGTTTGTGTTATAAAGTCCGATAAAAGGGCTCGAGCTTGGCTTGATCAAAGTCCGAAGCTCGGTGATTTCTTGTTGAAGATTTGATCGTCTCTTGATCTGAAGTTTAGCTTAATAATTTTGTTATTCAAGCATACTCAATAGTGGATAATTATATTCATGAAAGTTCAATATTTTACCTGTGTAATAGTCAAAATAGACTGAAAATTTGATCCGATCAAGTAGAAATTGTGGGTCCAAAAACCCATTCTCATGCATAAAGCTCCAAGAGACCACTTGCCACGCTTCATGTGACTTCAAGCTCCGAGCTGCACTGGAAAGCTACCGCCGAGATGATGCCAGTCAAGCCTCATGGCCGGCAGTGGCTATCCTTAAGGCGAGCCTTGTCTCGGCGCATGATTTTGGATTCCGTGCTTGTCTCCTCTTACTTTTTGCATTTTATCTTATATTCTTGTTAAGCTTGGCCGAATTTTCTTATAAAGGGGACTTGGTGTGTTCATTATACACACCTTATTTGCTCCTTTCCTTTACTTCATCTTGCTTACTCTAACTTTTCTCTATTTTTCTCATACTTATCTTGAGAAAACTAACTTGGTTTTCTTACACAACTTCTTCAAAAAATGTCCACAAGGCATGCCTATCCCCTTAGGAGAATAAGAGTTGGTAGTCTAGTCCATGATAACTTCTTAGAACAGGAATAGTGTCCTCACACCGAGTGGAGCCTCAATGACCACTTGGTGGAGGCCGAAAACCATGTCTCTTCTGTCACAATATCTACCTCAGTAAGCTTGTTGGCTTGAGTTTCTTCCTTTATATATTTGAAATTGTATCTTCTACTAACTAAAATCTTATTGGATGTCCATTTTGTCGAAGGGCATTATTCGGAGTATTAGTGCTATCGGGAAATTCATCAAGACATTCAAGGAGCGGAATTACCCCTTGGAACACCTCATAAACAGATACTGGGTTTGGCCCTTTCTTTATTACTTTGAACCATTTATGTGACCGAAAACAGCGTGACCCTACTCGAGCCATTACCGAGTGGTTTTGGGACACCACCAACACTTTTCATCTCCCATTTAGGGCAATGATTATCGCGCCTCTTTATTTTATCGTTCTTTCGGGGTGGGACTTCTTGAGGGAACCTTGAGTTGACGACCAGAATTTGTACATAAAAATCATAATTATTTGCTTCACCTCTTCGGTCCCATTGCTAGCCGGTTTCCTACGGCCCAACTTCTTTAAATATACGCCTGTTTTTGAGGCCTTTAAAAATGTTTAGTTATGGGCTCAACACACTCCAAACCTAGAAGTCCGAATGGTGCTTGCCTTTATGCTAAGCATGTCCATCTTTTCGAACCAAGCTTTCGAAGTATAAATCCACTATTTAGTGAACTTAGTGGAGTTGGACAACATTAAGGACCTTAATTGGGTTGTTCCTAGCTATATCTATCTTATCCGGGGTTTATGTTCTAGGGTTACACACACAACGACACAAAAAGATTGGTTGAATTACATGCCCTTATATGCCTTGTGGAAGGTTATTGAGGTCCGCTCGACCCCTTCTTGTAATTTCCAAAATATCTTATCTTGCATGGATAATGATCTTACTTGCTTTGTAAACTTGTAGTCGTGCTTATATGAGCACTTTCCCCATCTCTCACGCAGCTCAAGAAACCATCCTTCTTTCTCGGCTTTAGTAGCGTGGGCCAAAGTCCACCTCTAGCGAAAAGCGCATGATATTGCCTCTTTGAGGTCTACCCTCAACCATGTGGCTATGGTATGTCACTTTTAAGCTTTAAATTTGCTACCTCGGTTCACGGCCTTTGGTGGGCCTATGGGCCGGCCATGGTGGCCAATGCCAACCAAATGGCCGGGCTTTTGCTGCCCACTTTTGCCGGTTTCTTGTTTGTGTTCTCATAGGTCTTGTGTGTCCAGGCTGATTTCCATCCTTGGACCCAAACTCAGCTTCTTGCAAGCCAAGTGTAGCAGGAGAGTTCAGCGAAGCGGATTTTTCTTGAGGGTCCGTTCAATTTTTGTTGGTTCGTTGGTGGGCGGGTTATGCCACAAATTTGGTATAATACGTGGCGCCCATTTGTTACCCAAGATCCTCCATGGACAATGTTTTATTTCCGCTCCATATCTTAAGACAAGTAGGAAGAAATAACTAGTGGGTATCTTTACACCCTGTTCTTGGATATGAATTCATCTTATGTTCAATATTTGGGACGAATTATGACACGATTGATGAGTCTTCATCTATCCTTTTGTGTTATTAAATTTCTTGCGTGGAAATTTAACTTGGTCTCTACAGCTTGTTCCGGGCGACATCTACATTTTGAGCCTCACTCGTCAATGTATCTCAACCCGAGGAGTCCCCATTTTATGGTAGGATCCTAGAAATTCGGGAGCATGAATGTGTGGGAAATCTGCTCCAAAAACACTTAAAAGGGGTAAGAGCATTATGTTCTTTGACTTTTAATTGAACGCTAAAAGTGTCTTGCTAACATAATGAATATGCAAGTATGATCGGGAACAATCTCAAACAAGTATCCATAAAGCTCCAGTTCGCCCTTAAAACTTTCAAGGACTTATTTACCAGTCGAACATTCCGAACATTTCTGGGTGAGCTTAGTATTAACGAGATAAGAGAGGACACTTTTTAGGTGTATACAGTAAGCCCCACTTTAACCGAGTCTAAAAGACGAATGGTCAAAGTAGACACTAAAGGGTACTTACCTTGATTTTTGATATTAGTTTCGTGTGATACTTAGAATTGATTGTACTTGAACTCGAACTCTAAAATGAGGCCTAAACTTGATCACAATGCATGCATTCTAAAGTTCGATGAGAGAGACCTAAGTTTGGCTTGGTCGAGACTGAACCTTGGTATATTTTAATGTTGAAACTTCGATCGTTCTTTTATTTGAAGCTCAGCTAAATGATCTATTTTACCTCAATAATTCGGTCAAAAATAGATCGATAAATCTGATCTAGAAAAGCTGTTTGGTGGGTTTGAAAAATCCCACTTGCATACAAAAGATGCCAAATAGTCACATGCCACAGCTTGATGAGACTCTACAAGTTAGGTGGACAGGTTAGGGCTGCAAAGTTGTCGCCGATGGGACATCATAGCAACTCATGGCTGGCACCCGCTAACCTTTAGCAAGCCTAGCCCCGGTGTGCTTCTGCCGGATTCCCTTGGTCTCCCACTAGTTGCTTGATTCTTTTCTTGTATGGTTGGCTGGCTTGACCGAGTTTACCTATAAAAGGGAGTGTTTGGTGTGGTCATTTTGCACACTTCTCCTCTTGCTCTTGCATTCTTCTTGTGCTCTCTTACTTTGCTTCTTCTTGAAAACTAGTTGGTTTTCAAACTTCTTTCAAAATGTCTAGGAGAAGGGCTCATCATGTAGGGAGGTCTAGAGCTGATAAACATTTTTAGGACAACTTCCTTGAACGAGAATGGCATCTATAGAACGAGTGGAACCCAAGTGACCTCTTGGTGGAGGTTGAGATTTACGTTTCTTCACTTGTTATTACTACTTCGGTAAGCTAATTGGCTTAAATTTCTTCATTTGCTGATTCGAGTAACTCTTCAACTAAAAATCTTGTTGGACTTTTGTCTTGCACAAAGGTTCAATTCGGAGTAGTGGAGCTATCCCCAAATTCATGGAGACATGCAGGAGGATGAACTTTCCTCTTGAGGATGTCATGCATAGTGTTGGGTTTGGTCCTCTTTACCTTACTTTGAACCATCTTACTCACAAAAGGGAGAGGGATCCGATTATGGCCATTAGTGAGCGTTTTGGGACACTACCAAGCACTTTTCACCTTCCCTTTGAGGAAATGACCATAACTCCATTTGATTTTGCCTTTTATCCTGGTTTAGGCTTCTCGGGAGGACCTCTAGCCTATGACAGGAACTTATATAAAAATCGTGACTATCTTCGTCACCTCTTTGGTCCCCTGGCCGATAGGTTTCCTCAGGATAATTTCTTTAATTATACTTGTCCTTTTGAGCCCTTTGAGGATGTTGGGTTTTGGCCTTAACACTCTTCTCAACAACGAGTCCGAATCGTGCTCGCTCTCCTCTTAAGTATCCAATCAAGCAGCTAAGGTTCATGTTCATTATTTGGTGAACTTAGCGGACCTTAATAAGATAAAGGAGCTCAACTGGGGTGCTCCCGCATACACCTGCCTCATTAAGGGCCTCCATGGCGGTGTGCTGCACACAAGACTAGAGCTGGATTCAACCAACTATTTACCGTTGAAAGGTTTGTGGAAGATTATTGAGGTATGCTCAAATTATCCTTTTCTCCAAAGTATTTTTCATCTTATGTGGATAAAAACTTACTCAATTATGATCATGCAGGCGTGGTTGTATGAATACTTCCTGCATCTTTGACCCGATTCAACGAATCATCCTGTGTTTCGGCCTCCGTATCATGGGCTAAGGTCTATCTTTAATGGCAATATATTAATGGGATAGACTTCTTAAGATCATCCCTCAATTGTGTGACTTTGGTATGCCTCTTTAATCTTAAAATTCACCTCGAAATATGCTTTAGAGAATTTTTATCACATTGTTTAGCTTTCTGCCCTTGCCCACAGCCCGTGGGACTGCCTGTGGTGAAATCTAGCTTTTATTATGCACTATTTTTCATCCATTTTTTCCTATCTTTCGTTCTTACTAGCATGTTACTTGACAAACCTTGAATGTAGGCTAACTTTTATCTTTGGGTCCAACTCCAACTCCCTCCAAGTGTCATTATTCCAAGGGAATTAAGTGAAAGGAGGATCTTGTTTGAATGTCTCTTTGGGTTTTGTTGGTATCTAGGAGAGAGGGTCACATCTCAAATCCGGGGTTTAACATGTGGCCTCCGTTTGTTCATGTCGATCCACCCTCGGTCATGTTCTACTTTCGCTGTCTTCCTCCAAACAAGCAAGCGGCTGCTACAGTGGGTTATCCTTTTACCTCATTCTCAAAACTTAAACACATCCTATGCCCACCACGCAACATGGATTATGACCCAATTGGTGAGTTTTTAACTTTTCTTAACACAATTAAATTTCTTGCGTGAAAATTAACCTCATCTTTTGGGAGCCGACATCGGCGAACATCTATATTCCAAGCCTTGAAGTGGATGTTGCTCAACCTGGGGAATCTCCTTGTTATGTAAGAATTCTCGAAATCCCCGAGGAAAAATGTGTTGGGCATCCTTTCCCTAAGAATTGGCTAGGGGTAAGAGTTTTATGCTCTTTACATTTAGTTGTGTGCAAATTTTTTTTTGCTAATACCGTAGTATTGATTTTTATAGTATAACCGAGAACAATCCCGGACTATGTCCATCAATCTTCAATTTGCTCTCCGGGAATCCAAAACTTCCTTGGTAGGTGATCCTTCCCTACTTTCCGGGTAAGTTCCTAATTAGTGAAGTGTTAATTTTATCGAGCTTTTAGTGAGTGCTAATTGCCTCCGGTAGTCTTCTTGGCGGACCCGAGGCACAAACACATCTATCCGGCCAACAAGCACCTTCTAGTAGTAATGCTAGACAAGGTTGTTCTTGATGTTCTTCACAGTGCGCACATTATAGGAGTGCTTCAGAGGTAGGACCCAGTACTTCCGGACCTGGTGCTTCAGTGTGGGACCTGGCTTTTCAAAGGAGAGCCCAAACATCTTGCCCCCGTAGGCTTTCGATCGTCAAGAAAATCCTCTTTATAGCCCTCGATCTTCGTACAGCGGGCTAACCCATGAAACTTCGCAATCTTGGGGCCACGGGGTAGCTTCTATCAAGGTGAGGAAGGTGGTCGGTTCTCCACATCCATCTTGGAGGCCTTCGACTATTATATCTTTGATGACAATTCCGATGGCAATGTTTAGAAGATTCCTTGCTCGCTTCCACTGTTGATGACTAGGGAGTCCCTTGTAGGGTGTTTATTTATTTAGGATTTGTTTTGTAATGATGACTCTTATGCAATGGGATAAAAATGCAAGACGACTCAATTCTAAGAAATGCGTTCTTTTATTTAGTATGATGCACAAAACTTAGGGAAAATAATAAAGACAAATAAAAAAAATTGCACTAGCCCCCATTCCCCCAAAAGAAAATAATAATAAGAAAAATGGAAAATCTCATGTGCATGGTCTAAAATAACAAAATGACCCGTATGTAACCGATTGGGGCAAAAAATAATATGGCCTAAGGAGTGCTCTAGCTGAAGAAAATTGGAGAGTCAAAGCCTAGCCTTTCAAGAAGGGTCTAACAATCCAAAGGTCTAAAGATCAGATGGCTCGGAACATTGGAGAGTTCGATGAAGGAAGATCATCCACGAGACCATCAAAGTTCGAAGGATCAAACTTTGTGCACCTGGAAGAAGCTAATGGAATGCTTTCTACTGGAAAATGGTGAAGATGTTTAGAACATCATCCAAGAAGGATACTACATTCCAATGAATAGAAGGTACAAGGTCTGTGCCTAAGGAAAAGTTTGAGTACATGAATGAAGAGTCGAGAAGTTCGAAAGAACTTCAAAGCAATGAACATTCTGATGTGTGCTATCAACTCGGAAGAGTACAACAGTGTGTCAGCCGTGACACAGCCAAAGATGTGTGGGACACTCTTATTAACATATACGAAGGTACAAACCAAGTGAAATAGGGAAAGATAAGCCAGTATCTTCACAAATATGAGTTGTTGAAGATGGAGCAAGAACAAAACATTACTCGGATGTTTATACGCTTCACCGAGATTATAAACAATCTCAAATCTCTAGGTAGAAATATTTCTCACGAAGAAATGTGTAGATAAATTCTAAGAAGTCTACCAAAGATAAGATGGGGTCCTAAGGTGACAACCATCGAGGAAGCTCAGAACCTCTCTCAACTAAAGCCGGACGAACCGATTGGGAAGCCGCTTACCCATGAAATTCACCTGGAAGAAGAGTATGCCGAGGTCAGCACCAAAAAGAACATTGCGCTCGAAGGCCTCGTAAAGCGTAAGGGAAAGTCCGAGTTCTTCCGACTCGGAAGAAGATCAAATGGCACTCATTGCCCGAGGCTTCAAAAGAATGATGAAGTACAAGAAATGGGAAAAGAGACCAAAGGAAGAGTTCTAGAAGAAGTACAAAAAGGTAAATATTCTTCCCCTCAAAGTTATCCTTAACTAAGAACTCGGCTATTTTGAATATGGCAGCAAAGATCACATAGTCAAGGACTATCCACAGAGAAAGAAGGACAGAAAGAAGAAGAAGGCTATGATGGCCACATGGAGCGATGAAGACTCATCTCGAAGAAGATGGTTATTCTAATGACTCAAAGTGTCTAATGGCACTAACGAACTCGAAGCTCAATCCGAGTCGGACTTTGACAACTCGGACACCGAGGAGACAAGTCCTCGGGAGGTAATTGAATACTTTCTCAAGTTCTCCAAAGTTGATTTGGCTAAATATATTTATACTTTGGAAGAAAAGTCTAATTTCGATTCTTCTCGGTTCAAAGAACAACTTGAGTCTCTTACTTCGAGAGTAACAGTTTGAAAAATGAATTAGAAAAACCGAGGCTAACTCTAAAAGAACTCAAGACTAGTACTCAAACTAATGAGACTCGACTCGAGTCACCGAAAAGAGAAAATGAGAATCGAAAAGAAAGCTCAATGAGTTTTAAGAGCTTGTTTTGAAATTCACTCAAGGTCAAAAAACCTTGACATGCTTTTAGGCTCTCAGTGTGTCTCCTTAAGAAAAGAAGGACTTGGTTTTAATGAAGAGGAGGAATCTAATTTCTACTCTTTTTAAAAAGGATTCCAAAACTGTGAAGTTCGGGAAGGCTGAGTATGGTCCTATTCATAAGAATGAAAGAAGGACTCGAGCCTGCACTCAGTTTACAAGAGAAAACCTTCTCCACCTATTTATAAAAGAAAAGATTTTCAAAAGAAAGAGACATAGACTCGGTTTTCTAAAAGAAGAATCGGAATCGGACCAAACCCAAAGTCATTCAAATCTGGGTTTAGAAAAGGACCACTGTAAAGGGAGTTACTCGGGTTCGTTAGAGGAAGTGAGAAGGGTTAGTGTGTTTGACTTGCAGGTAACTCGTAAAAGGACAAAAGGTCATTGGTACTTAGATAGTGGATGCTCAAGCCACATGTCAGGAGATTCAAGACTCTTTTCCGAGTTGGAGGATTTCAAAGCGTGTAAAGGCAATTTTGGAGATGAGAGTAAGGGCAAGATAGTTAGTAGTGGCAAGATTAGGAAAGGAGACAACCTGGTCAGCCTAGTCTATCAAGGGACTAAGTACAACCCGCTCAGCATCTCTCGGTTGTGTGACAAAGCTCAAGAGGTAAGATTCACTCAAAGCAACTCGCTAGATTTTCCGATACAACTACCAAAGAAAGTAAGCTCTCGGGTAAGAGATTAGGTAATACCTATACTATTCCTCTTTCGATCCGTGTCAAAATTTATCTTGTTTAAAAGCATCATTGCATGATGATTCTTGGAAATGACATCGTAGACTAGGTCATGTTAGCATGCACACTATCAAAAAGCTTGCATCTCATGGTTTAGTTAGGGGTTTACCTAACTATGCATTTAGGAAAGATAAATCTTGTGAAGCATGCGTAAAAGGGAAACGAGTCGGATCATTTTTCAAACCTCTCAAAACTCTTTTCATAAAAACAAAGGGGAGATGTTTCCTTATTGCTCAGATTTATATTGATGATATTATTTTTGGAGCTGCTAATGAGAATCTCTACCGAGAATTTTCTAAGTTGATAAGACGGAAATTCCAAATGAGCATGATGGGAGAGCTTAATTTCTTTCTTGGTCTACAAATCGGACAAGATAAAGATGGCATCTATGTCCATCAATCTAACTATACCAAGGAGTGGCTGAAGAAGTACAAGCTTCAAGATGTGAAACATTCAAGCAACACCCAAGAGCAAGTAGCATGAAACCGAACTTAGACGAAAAGGATAAAACAGTAGATGAGAAACTCTATAGAGGTATGATTGGTTCTCTGCTATATCTCACATCCAAGTAGGCCGGACATTATGTTTAGTGTATGTCTCGTGTGCAAGATTTCAAGCTAATCCAAAAGAATCACATCTCACTGCGGTGAAGAAAATTTTTAAATATCTTACAGGGACTCGTAATCTTGGTCTATGGTTTTCAAGAGACTCATAACTCGACCCTCATTGGTTACTCGGATGCTGACTATGCTGGTTACTAGGTTGATAGAAAGAGCACATCAAGAGCACGCTAGTTTCTAGGTCAATCCCTTATATCTTGGCACTTAAAGAAGCGTAACTCGGTTGCTCTATCAACTGCTGAAGCCGAGTATATTGCAGCTGGAGCTTGCTGTGCTCGGATTCTATGGATTAAGCAACACTTGAAGGATCTTGGACTTTCATTCGAATATATCCCAATCAAGTGTGATAATCGAGTACTATCAGCATCATTAAGAATCGAGTTCAACACTCAAAGAGAAAGCATATTGAGGTCGGTATCATTTTCCGAAAGACCATTCTGAGAAAGGTGATATTGAACTTGAATTCATTCCTACAAAATTTCATTAGCGAATATTTTCACTAAGCCACTTGTTGAGGATCGATTTTGCTTTATTAGGAATAAGCTTGGAATGATTAATGCATGATTATGTGATTTTTTATGTGAGCTTGTCTTGCATGATTATGTGTTATATGTTTTTCTTTGCCTTAATAACAATTGGTTCGGTTAACTAAGTGAAACCGAGCTACGAGTTATTCCGTGTTTGAGTTTTCGAGTCACTCAAAACCATATTGAGTAAGACTCAGCTTTTGAGCAAAATGGACATCAATCTTCCGAAATCATCTCTAGACAAGTGGAGAATTTCAGAAAATTCTTTAAAATTTCTCTTTCTCTCTCTCTCTACCACGCGCATTGATCAAAGAACTAGCTATTGGGAGAAAGTCACTGGAATTCTAACCGTTAGAAAGCGTAAACGTCACACCTGTCTAAGGCGACCGTTAGAGGTTTAGGTCGACTCGAATATTGAAGGACATTCCTTTTCGCTATAAATAACATCTCTTTACCTTCATTTCGCTACTTTACTCTCTGCTTACTTACTCTCTAAGCTTACTCGCTCTCGCTCTCAAAACTCTTAGTGCTCACTCTCTTATTTTCTCTCTCTCTCTTTTTCGAGTTCACTCTCTCTCTCTCTCTCAAATCTTCAGCCATGCCTAAAAGAGGTTCAACCCAAGATTTTCTAGGGTTTGTGACCAAGAAACCTCGCACTAAACAAACTCAAGAGGGTACCTCTAACCCCTCCAAAGTGTTCGTCACCTAACGCCTCAAGTTGGATGACAAATTTTCCTAACCACATCGTTTTCATGGTTGCCTCACATCAAAACCACTTGGAGTCTACAATTTTACGTGCTTCGGTGAGTTCATCTACCCGAACTCGTTGTTGAGTTCTACTCTTACATGTCTTACTCGAGGGAGTTATTACCTCATGAGTTTAGGACACAGATTGTTCATATCAACCTTTCCTTCCTTCATCGACTTTTCAAAGTCTCCTCTCTCTTCTGAACTGCAATCCCATCCCTTTCAATGAGATTACGGATGAGTTCTTCGAGAAATGTGCGAAGGAGGTCCCCGAGTCATGCAAAAACTTCTCTGTGACTCGGATGAGGACTGAGGCCGGATCGCTTTGCTTTCTTCGATGAGAACCTTCTTCTCTTATCACTCGAGTCAAGAGAATCCCAATTCTAAGATTCTCAAAGCTCTTTTTTTGATATTCTCGATGGCTACGATGTAGACCTCTTCCCCGTCATCCTTTAGAAAATGGCTTCTATGCCAGCTCAATCTAAAAAGTCCTCTCCTTTTCCCTTCGGAGCCCTTCTAATTGTGGTCTTTAAACAGCTTTAAGGTTCCCCTCCTCTCGGACCCAAATGCGAGTGTCTAAGGCTGCCATAGTGGTGGGCGGGAAGGAACTTCGGGGCTATGGATACAAGGAAATCAAGCTTGGTGTCCGAGTTAAAGCCTCCTTCACCTCCTCCCACTTAGACTCCCCTATCTCTCCCTCCTCCACCAGGTGGTGCATCCACCTCGGAACGACCTTTGCAGCAATTGCTCGCTCTGTCTACGATTTTGGTAGACAAACTCTCCTCATTGACCAAAGAACTTCGGGGCATTCTCTGTTCTCTCAAAAACGTCCTTTAGAGTCCGGTCATCAACCAAAAGACGGCTCGAGTGTCGGATCCGGGAGCACTAGGATCTGCTCATCGAGATGAAGGGACTTATTAAGGAGCAGCACGAACAACTTCAGCTCCTCCAAGAAAGGATATCTAAGGTTTCTTAGGACCCAAAAGCTCGGACACTTCTCGGGAGTCCTCGAGCCCGACCAAGTCCCCCTCCTAGAGGCAAAAGAAGAAGAAGTTGCGATCGAAGTAGCTCAGGCTGAAGAGAAAGAGGAAGAGAAGGAGGAAGAGAAAGAAGAGGAGAAAGAGGAAGAGGAAAAGGAGAAGGAGGAAGCGGCTCAACCGAGAGGGACAAGATGCTATAGTCCTTGAACCGGAGCCGATCGGCTCGGACGACAATCCGAGTGGGTTAGAAAACGCTTCGGATGTTGGTTAGTCCACGAGTGGTCAAGTCGAAGCACCTCTCTCTGCTATTTTCCAGGAGGATGAGCCGAGAAGATGACTTGGTTCGGGTCGATCAACCAGAACAGAACCACTACTTGACATCCCTGTCGTTGCCGCCGCCACGGTCTTCAACGTCATCCCCAGCTTACCAGCACCGGCGCACCTGCTCGCTCCTCCACCTTAGCACCACCAGCACCCCGTCTTAATTTCTTTTCGTAGTTTTTTTTCTCTTTTGTCCGACATCAAGTGTATCTTTTTGATGTTTTCTTCCCTATTTTTTGATGAAATGCAAGGGGAGAAAAATAGAAAAATTGATGTTGTTATGTTTAGGGGACCTCACCCTCTCTTTTTTTTTTTATTTTCTTTATATATATATATATATTTTGATGAAATGTAAGGGGGATAAAAATAGAAAAATTGATGTTATGTTTAGGGGGACCTCACCCTCTCTCTTTTTTTTTGTATTTTCTTTATATATATATGAATGAATTTTCTTTCCTTGAGCAGTAATCATTTCCGAGTTAACTCTTTCGAGTTCGATTTCTCATTTTAATTCTTTTACGCTCTCGATATATGTGTTCATATTTTTTTGCTAATGTGTTATCTCGCATAACTTTTATAAGTAGTAATAGTATCTCGCAATGCATTTTACGAGTATGAAATATTTCACTCACTACTTCTTATTCTCATATGTTACGAGTGAGAATGAAAACTCATGTTTTACACTTAACAAGTTTCTATTTGAGTTTGGAATGCCTTTCATCAAAAAGGGGAGATTGACGACTCATACTCTAGATCTAAACCATTCCGAGTACTATATGAAGACTTAGGTACAAACCTCATCCCTCCTAAGTTTTGATTACAAGTCATTTTGAGTGATATAGAAACTCCTATATAAGTTTTTATTTGTTTCGACTAACTTAGAAAACACATTCTTGTATATCTTCCGCATTGGTGTTTCTAACTCACTCGAGACAACACTAAGATCTATCGCATGTTCAAATAATTTCTCGAACACTTTTATTCTTTGTTCTAACTTCATATTTCAACATAAAGTGAATTATAGTGTTAATTCCTCTTTCTAAGTTAGTTTGTTTGTCTAAGAATTATTTGTCCAGGTCAAGTCTTTATACTATGATGATTTTAGTCTTTTTAACTTGATCTTTCTTAGGATCGACTCTAATGGAATTTGTGTACATTGAATATTAGACTCGGAAAATTGCGAGTCTTCTAGGCCTAAGATAATTATGCACTTAATTGTCTTAATTAAATTATTATCTCGTGCCTAATCTTGGACCAAAGTATTTTATACTTTGAGAACCAAAGTGATTTAGTTTCGTAGGTTATCCAAACGAGGTTATCTCACTTTCAAATTACAAAAGTGACCGGCTTCAAGCTGTCAACCACCGATAGACAAGGTTTTTCTACTTCGAATAGGGCTCGAACACCGTGTCGTGGCTGTCTCGTTTCCAAACTGGAAAACTTCAACGCTAAGCTCAACGGTGGTTTCCACCTTGCTTTTCGAGCATCACCGGTTGACTGGAGCACCTTTAGGAGCCAAGAGCTGTTGCACACCGTTCACATCCCAATGGATCTTTTCGAGTGACTCGGAAAATCCGTTACAACGCCCGATAACGACTTTTGTTTAGAACCAAGACACAACTGTCGGTTTACCCGGTCATCTATAAATAGAAGCCACTTCACAAGACTTGAAGATTGTCTGGAATTATTGTTGAAACACATTACTTAAGTAAAAGTCATTGTTTACATATTCAATCTTCTCCTTACAACTCCAAGTCTGTACTTAATATATTTCGAGTTGTAAAGTCTTGTAATAAGTTACATAATTCTCTTACTTTTTGAATAAGGTCCCTTGACTGAGTTATAAGGGTTAACTTAGCTCAATTGTCCCTAGCTGTAAAGGTTATCTCGGTTAGGAAGTACTAGATTAGATAAGGGAATTTCGAGTCTAGGAAACATTGTATAGAATTGTCTAAAGGAGCAATTTTAGTTGAATCGATCCGTTGTATTTTGACGATTCAAAATAGTGGATTTGACTTGGTGCTTGGATTAGCATTGTCCATGGTTTTCTGGCCCGGGAGGGTTTCCATGTATTCGAATGTATACTTTTCCGAGTGAAATCTAGACTCAAATTCGGTTCTTTATCCTTTCCAAGCTTAAAGTTTCTAAGTTTGTTAAAATTTCCTCATCAGCCTATTCACCCCCTCTAGGGTGATTTAGACTCTCCAAGAGCAAGCCTTCGGGGCCTAAAATGATTGGACTTTGACCGTGCATGACACTTATTTTTATTTTGCATCTCGATGTGCGGATCCAGTTAATGGAGCTTCTAAAGCTAATTCAGGCTCCTCCAAAACCGATGCGTACTTAGTGGTACACTTCTGCGAGCGAAAATGAGAGGAAGTGGTACCGGATCACCCAGCTTCTTGGTGGGAGGATTACCTCAAGAATCACAATAATGATATAGCATCCTACATTGTGCACTCTGGAAAGTGTCCCGATTCAGGACGCATACCATGCAATATCCCTTTGTACGCTTACTAGGCCTAGAAACCGAGTACCCACTACTTTCTTGATCGTGTGTTGCGGCAGATGGGAAGAGAGAAAATGATTCCCTTGATGGACTACATCCGGCCTGCTACCTTTTAATTATTTAAAGGGTTTGGTACCTCTAACTGGATAAAATTGTGGCCCGAATACTTAACGAACCTGCCAAAGCTATTGACACCTCCGGGAAAACCCAACACTACTTGTTTCAACCTATTGTTAGAAGTAGATAATAGATATGGACCCCCAACGGCGTAAGGCACTCGTGAGCTAAAGAAATTGATCGTGAAAAAGCTGTCCCTACTGCTGCCCTTTTCCAAATTCATGAAATAAACCCTCGGTTGGCTGAACGCATTCGTTGAAGAGAAACCGAAGTTAAAGAAGTTGAAAAGAGGAGGGCCCACCTAAGTAAGGAACTGAAGGAACCCACCCAGGATGATGAAGCTGAGTCTAATGACCCTAAAGGAAAGAAAGTAATGATATACTAAGGCTTAGATCTTTTAGATAGAACTTAGGATAGAATAAAAGAAAAGGAGGTTTAGTTTTGCCTCTGTAGAACAAATTTACTACTTGTTTTACAAGTAGTGTGTTTGCAATGATTTCCCTTTATTAGCTATGTATTTAGGTAAGTTACTTACCTGCTATTAAATAAAACTAAGTATTACGCTATACTTTTATATTTTATCGCTCATCTAGAGGTAAAAAGAAAAAAAACAAATGCGATATTCTGAACTTGGATCGTCCCGACACATAGTACTAGACTTCATTGTCTCTCGAAGGCTTGGTCCGGTTCTTGGATCGTCCGAAAGAAAAGGGAATTTTTGGATTGACCTAAGGAAAAAGGCTATTTATTTGGTGTTGGGGTTCTTTGTGGTTTACTGCCTTATGTCGTAACAATCGAACACAATTCGAGATCCAAATCCTCAAATAGGACACGTGATTTCATCATCGGGCCAACGAGAATAAAAATACGGAATTAATAAGATAAGAGACGACACTTCTTAGGTGTCTACAAAACCCTAGGTCATTAGTGACCTAATCCTCTCCTATAAATAGAGAGCTTAGGCTCTCATTTTGCGTACTGGCTGCTTGCTATGCGTTATGATGATGAAACCTA
Source organism: Talinum fruticosum (assembly GCA_021018815.1). Lineage (NCBI taxonomy): Eukaryota > Viridiplantae > Streptophyta > Magnoliopsida > Caryophyllales > Talinaceae > Talinum > Talinum fruticosum. The sequence goes on from JAITYX010000012.1 coordinate 6,986,578, forward strand.
AAAAAAGCTACTGAATGCACCTTCTTGTATTCTAATCTCTTGGTTTCTTTTCAGCCTATATTCATTATACTTCCCCACGATCGATCCCTAGGCCATCATTGTTCATTAATATCATCCTACTCTCACAAAAGTTCACAAAAATCCTTCTCCAGTTGCCATTGTCACGCTTCCAAATGCGTTTCGAGATCCATATCAGCAGGTGAGACAACCTGAGGGTGCTAAATCTGCCTTCAACTACGGTTTATTTAATTTTGTTATCTATTGCTTTCAATATTGTGGAGAAGTATGTAATCAATTTTCAATTCCTCCCCGCTCAATGTAATCTTTTAGTTTCTTTTCGCTTTCTTTTGCCTTTTTTTTTTTTTTCGTTTTCTTCATCGCTTTTATCTATTGTTTTCATATCTCGCCTTTATCGCTTTCTTTGGCACGCCTTGGTTGTCTTAAATTTTGCACTTAATGTCGTATGCCCATTTTTAATGCATTACCTAAACTCACCTCTCAAATCGGTAAAGGTCGTCCGTTGACGGGCGGAATAGAAGGGCTTATCCCTACATATCGTACCTTCGCTCCCAAATCTGGATTCTCGATTCTAGATCGATGAAGTCAATTTTAAAACCTCTTTCAAGATTAATTTTTTCATACTAAGATTGGAAGAGTATTTAATTATTTTTTAGGTAGTTTTTATTTCTAAAGCCGACTGGCGGCTCTATTTTCCCGTTTTATTTCTCCTAATTGGCTCCTTGGCATTTCGACTAAAAAACAACACACAAGGGTTTTTTTTTTTTTCCCTCACGGTTAGGCCATAGACCGAAATTGACGAACTCGGTCATGGCCCATGGCCGGCGCCGTAAACCGTACGAGGCCGGCACCGGACGGTCGCCGGGTAAGACTTTAGTACAAGCCGGTGTTTTTACAATGCGTTGGCCCAAAAGCCCTATGGCATAATTGAATTAATTCTGAATTGTTTTATTTTTAGTTGTGAAACAATATATCGAGGTTTCTAAAAATAATTCCTCAAATAAAATGATTAATAAAATCGCCAATCACTTTTGCGTAATTTATTTTAAATCGGATTATAAAAATCATAAATTCTAATAAGAGATGCATCCACCATTTCAAAAATTATCAACTTTAAAAATCATCATTATTTTCAAAAAGTGAAATCTCGCCAATTAGTGGGGAAGCTCGAGTCCCCAAGGAAGTCCAGGTTCCGAGGGGGACACGGACAGATCGTGGTTCCTATAGTGGCGACCCCACTAGGGACAGTTTGACTTATTAAGAGGGTGAGACTTGAAAGTTTCAGTTGTGGGTTTTCATAATTTGTTTGCATTAGGCTTCTTGCATTTAAGCAACCTCGAACATAGTTGCTTTTAATTTCGACCTTTAGGCTTTAACATTTAAGAATAATTTTGGAAGAGGTTCGAACTACTAACTTAGACAGGCCCAACTAGTCTTGATTGTGAGGGAGGCTGCACCTCTCATAGCACGCTCTGTTTGGAGGCACCAGGGATTCATGCTTTTTCCTTTCGTGCATCCCACGGAGGACTAAATGCTCGGACTATGAGACATTATGTATCCTACCTAGATTGATCCCTCATTTGATCATAAACCCTTGGTTGTTTAGGTGTTCTATTTCTCTTCATCTACATGCTTGGATGAATGTGGTTGATTTTAGTATTTAACCTTCTACTTGTGAGCCTTTAGGTTGGGATAGAGTGATGATTAGCCCTTGCATTGGTGCAAATAAAATACCATAATTAATTTTTTCGAGTCGGTCCATTATGTGCATTTTTAACCAAAAGTCCAAAAATTGCCTTTCCCTTTTTAGGTCGGTCCCTTAATTGCATTTCTAACTCATCTCAAAAATTCATCTTAGTTTAGACAGTCTAGGTTTCAAGTAGCCGCCGGTCATAGGGCTTAGCCGGCACAAGCCATCGCCGCTTAGTCTCTTGCCGGGGACCCTCTATCTCTTCAATTAGTCTGTCTGTTTTAGGGTTTTGGCTTTTTTAAAAATTTTTTTGCATTCCATTTGTCATTTGTGATTTTTTATTTAGCCAAAATAAATTCATCTCAAATTAGGTGAGTCCACTTTACACTTTTAATTTTTCATTTAGCCAAAATAAATTCATCTTATAGTAAGTGAGTCCAATTTTGCAATCTCATTTTTCATTTAGCCCAAATAAGATCATCCCAAATTAGGTAAGTCAATTTTGCATTCTCATTTTCATTTAACCATAATAAATTCATCTCAAATTAGGTGGGTTTGATTTTTCATTTGGCATTTTCATTTAGCCAAAACAAATTCATCTTTAATTAGGAATAATCATTTATGCTTTCCAATTATACATTAGCCAAATAAAAAACATCGTAAATTAAATCATGAGCATCATTACATTTCACTTCATTTGTTTTGCATTCCTTATGTGAATCCAAATGAAAAAGGCATTCCTAGTTTCTTCGGGTTTCACGCTTAAGCCCCTTCCTTGCAAAAGTTGGTGCTCCTTCACATGGTCCTATATATTACCCTTTGGGTTGCAGAATAATGAAGTTTACTAGCATTGGGTATCGTCGGAATTCGAGCTCCAAAAGGTTAGAATGCCTCAGCAAGGAGTCTAGTACCTCTTCCCCTCGCTCTACACCTTAGTCTATGCCAATGCAATCTGCCTTGATGCATCCAACACTAGTTTAATCTATTTTCCGTCTTAGGATAGTACCTAAAAAGAATTCCCCTCTAATGGATAGAACACCATAACAAACTCCTATCATCACCTTACTCAATGAATCCTCTGCCAAGATGGAAGCCCGAATTGAGGCATAGGATGAGAAGAAAGAATCTATGTCTAAAACTCTTGCAAGTCATCCTAAAGACTCTTCGGAATAGTAAGAAAGATGGTGAAGAAGAAGGAGGAGGAAGAGGTCCTCCACCTTAACCTTCTCCACTAGGCAGTCCCGAACATAAGCCTAAGTTTGAGACACGCATAGATCGGATAGAACAAATGTTAACGGAGTCATCCATGTTAAGAAGTCACTAGTTAAGGACTGTTAAGTTTCATACAGGATTCACTTCAATCCTCAAAGGGGCCTTAAGTTCACCATGCCGGACATTAAGTTTCAAGGTTCCGAGAATCCCCATCATCATGTTTGCAACTTCTTAGGAGTAATGACTCTTAACAACATACATGAAGACACTTACCATATTATCTTCCCATGGACCTTCGACAGTGAAGTCATGAAGTGGTATAACTCTGTTGACCCACGTAAGGTCACCAATTGGAATAATCAATGTAAGGAGTTCTTGCAAGCAATACTCTTATAACACCGATCTACCTGTCACACATATAGACTTAGAGTTGATCAAAGAAGGCAAGAAATAAAGCTTTACAAACCTTCTCACTAGATGGAGGGCAAAGGTTGCCTACATCGTAGATAAAATAACCTTTCGAAAATGACCAAGTGAGAATCATTGTGAAGAACCTTCAGCCTTCCTATAATCAACATCTCAAATTCCTACCATTCATGAGTTTCTCAACCCTTAGGGATGTCAACATGCTGATAGAAGAAGAATTGTCTACCATGACTAGAAAAGTCGTGACTCGAATATAGAGGTAACTATCAATCTAAGGACAAGAAAACCTCTAATCAAGGCAATACCAAAAGGGGTGCGAGATGTCAATGCCCTTAACAGGTATAATGACTACACTCCAATTGATACTCGTATATGTTGTCTAAAGGGAAGATAAAAGTGCCACCTATAAGAGCAGAATTAGAAACCACGAAATAGTCAAAAATTGGGATGCGGGAAAATTCTATAAATACCTTTGTGCATAAGGACACGACATCGGGCAATGCTGGACGTTCAAAAACAAGTTGGAGAGCATGTTACGCAATGGTCAACTTCCTCTCCCTAAAGCCGCTCGAAGCCTAGCAACAATAAGAATCCATTTAACGGTACCTTAGCCATATTTGTGAACCCATTCTAGGTCAATGGGACCCATCTGTCTTCATTCAAGACATCAATGAGTCCAAACCACTTGTTAGCTTACCATCTCTAGATCCGGAAGTCTATAGGTTGTGGGTAAGTGATGAAGAAACGTATATGAAACCAAAGATGATAGTGATGAAAATTTCGGGGCACGCCACCCTTAGAAGAAGACGACTTTTGGGGAGAACCGAAGAGTCTAGAAATCTAATTCCTTACTAGGTTGGATAACATAATTCACCCATAGGTCTACAATAGACTTAGGAAGCCTCGAAAGAGCCCAATGCAGCTAAAGAAGAAGATCCAATCCTAAAACAACTTTAAAAACTTAAGGCGAGATATCTCTATCCGGCACCTTATATCTGCTTCCTAAAAGCATAGGCTGGCCTTGATTAATGTATTTAGCAAAATTGAGGTCTCTCTTAAAACTACACCTGAGGAAGTAGTTGGATTTGTTAATAACGAGGATGGAACCATCACCTTTGGCAAGAAAGATCTCCCTAAAGAAGGAATTTCACGGAACAATGCTCTTTATTTGATTGTAACTTGCATTAACAAGTTAATCCCTCTAACCTTAGTAGACAACGGATCTGCTGTAAATGTTTGTCCTTGGAGGACCGTTAAAAGGTTGGGCATTACAAAGCGATAACTCTCTAAGAAAACTATTCATCTTCTAGCTCATGATAATTCTAAAAGGATAGTTTTGGGAACGGTGACTCGCCAATTAATTTGGAACGGTAGTGAAAAAATTGACTTCCGGGTCCTAGATATCGCAGCTACCTTTAAGCTTCTTCTAGGACGCTCTTGGCTACACGACCATCAAGTAGTACCCTCTACGCTGCATCGAAAGTAAAGATGATCATCAACAGTCAAGTTTTAATCATCAACAGTCAAGTTTTAACCATCAATGAGGAGCTTTATAGCTTTTAGATTGTCGCTGCAATAAACAAGGATAAAGCACCTCTCGGCTTTAATCCTTATGGCAACCCCGGTGTCCACTCGATGATGAGGAAGAAGGGGTATTTCCCTAACCTAGTTGCAAGTAGAAGGGCATAACACCTAATGTTTTAATCCCTTGAACCCACCAATAATTATAAGTTCGGGCTAGGCGAACAACCTACTACTAAGGAAATACCCTAAGCCAAGTGGGAGATCTAAACTAGGAGGACTGCACCATTCGAGTCCTGTTCTACCAAACCATTTCCTCCCACCCTAAATGGGCAATTCTTGAAAGAAGGAGATAACTTTCCCTACTACGATTTTCCTAAGCCTTACCACCTTAAACGTAAGGGCATTCTGGTACCTTATTTGTAGGTCTTTAGTGAATGCTATATACTAGAAAAGGAGATATTGTCCTGAGCCATGTCGCTCCCGTAGTTTGATCCGACCAGATTCATCATTGACTTCGACTTCGAAGGGTCTAAGCATATTACTTGAGTCGATGCTAAGGAGGGCCAATAATTTGCTATTATCCTAAGAGAACATCCCATTCCCGAGTCTAACAATAGGGTGTTATTTCTATATTTTAATTTTGTTAGTTCGTATTCTAGTTCCGTAATTTCTCAACAATTTTTGTTTCGAGTCCGATGTACTCATTTCCTCACTCAATAAGATGCATGTTTTTGCTTACTCTTTGCCTTTTGTCCTATTTTTAATTATTTTGCATCTAATGATGAACAAGAAATCCATAAAGAATTAATAAAAGCTATAGAAGACCATGAAAATCGCTCACTAATAATAGAGGAACACAATAACTATTAATCTAGGATCAGTTGATCAACGCTTAGAGGCCAAAATTGGGAAAACACTAAATCCAAAAGAGGACAAGCAATTCACTTCGCTTCTTATTGAATACATAGATGTCTTTGCATGGTCCTACAAAGACATGCTGAGGATAAATCCAAGTATAGCGGAACATAAAATACCACTCTACATAGACTCCAAGCAAGTTAAGCGAAGCATAGAAGGATGAAACTTGAATCAGCATTGAAAATTAAGGAAGAAGTCCAAAAACAATTAGAAGTCGAGTTTATCAAAGTAGTCCACTCGCCCTCGGTAGGTAGTAAACATGGTGGCACTTTCAAAGAAAGATTGCAGGGTTCAAATGTGTCTCGACTTTAGGGATTTAAACAACGCAAGCCTTAAAGATGATTTCCCACTACCTCATATCGACATCCTCGTAGCTAATATAGCAGGACATGCTTTGCTCTCATTCATGGACGACTATCGCTGGGTATAATCAGTGAAGATGGCTGAAGGAGATATGGAAAAGACAACTTTTATCACTCAATAGGGGACGTATCTGCTATGTGGTGATGCCATTTGGGCTTAAAAATGTTTGAGCTACATAACAAAGGACAGCCACAACATTGCTACACGATATGATATACAAGGAGGTCGAAGTCTATGTGGATGACATGATCATCAAGTCCAAAGATACGGCAGGGCACTTATATAGCCTTAGAAAATTCTTTGAAAGACAAAGAAAGTACAACATGCGCTTTAACCCACAAAAGTGTGTCTTTAAGGTAACCTCGGGTAAACTACTATATGATTAGTCTTAAGGGAATCGAGTTTGATGCATCCAAGATCAAAGCCATTCAACGGATCCCACCGTCGAAGACGTAAAAGGAGATATAAGGTTTCTCGGGACGTTTACGAGTCATTAGTCGTTTCATATCAAAATTAACTATGGTTTGTGAACCCATCTTCAAGAAGTTGAAGAAAGGATCTCGAGCTAATTTTGCATGACGAGTTCCAAAAAGCATTCAAAAAGGTTAAGGAGTATCTAGCTAATCCACATGTGTCGGTTTCGTCCCCACCAGGGAACCTTTTACTCTTATACCTCGCTACAACAAAAGCTGCGATGGGAGCCATGTTAGCTCAACGGGATGGAAAGGAAGAGTACGCAATATACTATCTAAGTAAGAAATTATTAGATTACGAGACTAGGTGCACGCCATTAGAGAAGACATCGTTGGCTTTAGTCTCGGGCCAAAAAGAAGCTCAAGCATTTCATGTTGGCCAACACGGGACACATGGTAGCACCAATGGATCCCGTTAAATACATCCTTGAGCAACCAATTATTAGTATCAAGATAGCTAGATGGACAGTTATGCCATCGAATTTTAACTCAAGTACATCCCTCAAAAGGTAATCAAAGGAAGAGTAGTATCGGAATTCCTAGCCGATCTACCCGTAATCGAATCACAACCCGAACACCTCGACTTCCCATACGAAAATATTCTACAAGTAAAGGTCGATATGTGGACAATGTATTTTAATAGTGCTTCCAATTAGAAGGGATTTGAAGTAGGGATCCTTCTAGTCTCCCTGCACGGAGCATACTCCCATTTCAATCAAGTTCGATTTTGAGGTCACCAACAATGATGTAGAGCATAAAGTATGCATCATAGGACTTCAACCTGCCATAGAAATCGAAGCTCATAATTTCGGGGTTTTCGATGACTCTAATTTGATCATTAATTAGATTTCAAAAAGTGGAAGGTACGTAGTGAAGCCGTGGCATCCTACGAGGCACATCCAATTGAATTAGCGAAACATTTTGATAGCATATCATACACATACCTTCCTAGGGATGACAACCAGCTTGCAGATGTCTTAGCTAAATTAGAATCAATGGTTAACATCCCTAACGGTATTCATTCAATGCCCATTCATATAGAACGATGGAGTCAACTCTGTGCACATATAAGCACTAAAAGGGTCTAGTATCGACAAAACCAGTTGGTACTATGACATATATCGATATCCGGAAAACCAAGAATACCCGTCGGACTCCACACCTAGAGCCCAATGAGCCATCCATATGCTGGCATCTCAATTCTTCATCAACCACGGACAACCGTATAAACGAGCACGAGAATTTGCTTACTTTGTTTTAATCAACATGAAGCGGAGCGCATCATGATCGATATTCATGGTGGGGAATATGGACCCTGTATGAATGCAAGAATGTTGGTTCAAAAATTCAAAGGTTAGGATATTACTTGCTTGACCATGGTAGCGGATCGCCACGAATTTGTTAAGAAATGTCATAAGTGTCAAGTGCATGCAAACTTGCAGCATTAGCCAACATCCTTCTTAACGACACATGCATCATCCTGGCCGTTCTCGATTTGGGGCATTGACATGAATGACAAAGTGAGCCCTAAAGGAACAGTGGTCATGAATTTATGTTACTAGCAATTAACTACTTTACTAAGTAGGATGAAGCATCTTCCTACGAAACCTCAATGTTAGAAGCACTTGGCAAACTTCATCACTTGAAACATTAAATGTTGATATGGGGTACCCTATTATAGACACTTAAAACGTGTCATCCCTTTATTTCTTATTTATTTTGTTGGCCCAATGATGAAATCCTAAGTCTTGTTTGAGGATTTGGATCTCGAGACAGTATTTGATCTCTGCCAGAGCAACCTATAAAAACCCTTTAGCACCAAATAAATCACCTTTTGCCTTGGGTTGGTTGAAAATTTCTTTTCATTCGGATGGTCCAAGGCCGGTTCAAACCTCCTGAGTCAAGGAAGTCCAACGCCACGTACAAGGACATTTAGGCTCAAAACACCGTGTTTTACCATTAGCGTTCAACCTAGACACGGAGCTGAAGACATCAAAATAATGTCGTGGCCGACACCGTATTTCATGGTCGAAGCACCAAAATGCTGCGTTTTGCTCCAAATAGTCCACCCGAGACATGAAGCTTACTTCCTCAAAACGATGCATTGATGTCCGGCGACGCGCACCGAGTTCCATTTCACCTAAAACGCTACGGTTTGCTCTGAGTCTTGCTGCAACATGGAAAAGCTAAATGACCAAAATAGCATGGTTTTGTTCGACGTTGCGCATCCTAGGATTAGGTTCTATCCTTTATTTTTGGTCTGATTTTTGTGATTTTCCAGCCGGTTAATGCCTTGTTTTGGACTGGCCGCTTAATCAAAAACCCTAGGTCATTTTGTGACCTTACCTTTCCTTATAAATAGAGAGCTTAGGCTCCCATTTTGAGAATGGTTCATTCCTAGGTGTTATGCTTGCTAGATTTTAACCTCAAAAACTTTTTCGTAAGTGCCACGCTCCCGAACAAACTAGAATATGGCTTTTCCCTATGTGCCATGTCTGTTTAAATTTGATTAAGAGCTACCGGATTTTAACATATTTTGATCTCTTGGTCTTATTCTAGGTAATCTCTCCCCTACTTCCTACATTTGAAACCTAATCATCCATTAATTGTGTACAACTTTCTCCCTACCTACACTCAAAAGTCACAAAAAGCGCTTTCGATTCACCACTGTCGCACTTGTTAGATCCAGATCCGACATCAAGATTAGTAGGTGGGACAACCTGAGGGCACCAATCTGGCCTTCGTGACGACTTATTTATTTTATGTATTACTACTTTCCGTATTGTGGATAAAATTTTATATTGCATTTAAATCCTCCCCGCCTGATGTAATTTTTTTTTTTCTCACTTTCGTTTCTTTTCACATTTCTTTTCTCTCTTTATTGCTTTCAATTAATACTTTTCGTATTTGCTTTTATTGCTTTCGTTTAAATGCTTTGGTTTCCTTTATTTTCACATCTAATTATGTTGTGTGCGTGTGTTTAATATGTTATTTAAATTCACTACTCAAACTGGTAAAGGTCGTTGTTTGACGGGAGGAACAGAAGGGCTTATCCTTACGTTTCGTACCCTCGCCCCGAATCCGATTCTGGATTTTAAGCCGATGGAGTCATTTTTAACTTCCTCCAAGCTTAATTTTCCCATACGAAGATTGGGCATGTATGTTTTAATTTTATTTTTGTTAGTTTTTATTCCTAAACCGACTAACCTCTCGGTTATTTCGGCTAAAATAAAAAAGCGATTTTCTAGACACTGCCAGCTAGGCTAGAGGCTGAGGCTGACCACCTTAGCCATGGGCCCCGGCCGGTGCCGCCGACCGCAAGGTGCTGGCTTTCGCCAACGCCGAGTAGTCGGTGGGTGAGGCTTTAGTCCAAACTGGTGTTTTCACATCGGTTTGGCCCTAAAGCGTCACAACGAACCAATTAAACCCTAATTTATTTTTAGTTTTTGTTGTGAAATAGTATCCTGGGATTTCTAAAAATAATTTCGAAATAAAGCAATTGATAAAACTGCTATGCAACCCTATTTAATTTATTTTAACTTAGCTTGTAAAAAATCAAATTTGAGGTTCCTCCCCACTTAAAAAAAATCAATCTTCAAAACCCTAAATCATTTCCATCTTCATAATGAAAATTTAAAACTCGCCAATTCGTGGGTAAGCTCGGTTGGGGGCAGGCCACAATTCCTACGAGTGGCGACTCCACCGGGGAATAGTCACTTATTAAGAGGGAGAAACTTGAAATTTTGAGTAATGAGTTTTAATAATGTAGTTGAACCATTAGGCTTTATCTTTTAAGAACAAATTTTGGAGGAGCTTCGAGCTAGTATCCCAAACAGGAACAACTAGGCTTGATTGTTAACGGAGGCGGTACCTCTTCCCTCATAGCATGCTCTCTTGGCTTACCGAGAGGCCCGAGGATTCATGCTATTTCCTGTCGTGCACCCCATGGAGGACAAAATTATCGGACTATGAGACACCATGTATCCTACCTAGATTTAAGCCTCTTTTTACCATAGACCCTTGGTTGTTAGGTGACACCTTGTCTCTTCATCTGCATGCTTGGATGAGTATGGTTGCTTTTAGATTTAACTTTCTACTTGTAAGCCTTTAGGGTTATGTGAGGAGTGCTAATTGGCCCTTGCATGGGTTCAAATAAAATATCATAATAAATTTCTTAGAGTCGGCCCATTATTTACATTTTAGCCAAAAGTCAAAAATTACCTTACCCTTTTATGTCGGTCCATTAATTGCATTTTCGAGTCATCCTAAAAACCTTCTTTCTTTAGGTGGTCTAGGTTTCAGTCAGTCACCGCCAGTCAATACAAAAGGGTCCTACCAAGAACCCCTCTATCTCTTCGAGTATGTCGAGTCTTTAGATTTTAACCTTTTTATTTTCAGTATTTACATTTTACATTATGCATTTTCATCTAGCTAAAATAAATTCATCTCAAATTAGGTGAGTCCATTTTGCATTTTCATCTAGCCAAAATAAATTCATCTCAAATTAGGTGAGTCCATTTTACATTTTTATCTAGCCAAAATAAATTCATCTCAAACCAGGTGAGTTCATTTTGCATTTTCATTTAGCCAAAACAAATCCATCTCCAAATTAGGAACAATCAGTTATGCATTCTAATTATGCATTAGCCAAATTATAAAATCATCCCAAGTCAAGTCATAAGCATCATTGCATACATTTCATTTGTTTTGCATTATTTATGTGCATCTAAATAAAAAGTATTCTTAGTTCCTTTGGGTCTCGTGCTTAAGCCCCTTCCTTCAAAAATGGTATTTTTTCACATGGTTCTAAGTGTCATCCTTTGGGCTGCAGAATAGGAAATCTACTACAATTGCGTATCATTGGAATTCGAGCTCTAAAAGGTTAGAACGCCTCAACAAGGAGTCCGACACATCTTCTCCCCGCTCCGCACCACGTTACGCCCTTAAGTCTACACCGGTGCGACACACTTCAATGCAAAACACACCAGGTGCAGTTTATTTGTCATCGTATGACGAGTACATAAGAAGAATTCCCCTCCAATGGACGGAACACAAGAAAAATCTCCTATCCTTGCCTTGCTCAATAACACCTCAGCCCGGATGGAAGCCTGAATTGAGGCTCGGGATAAGAAAATAGAGTCCATATCGGACACTCTCAAAGCTATCCTAAAAGCTATTGAGGATAGCAAGAAAGATGGAGAAGAAGAACGACTAAGAGGAGGAGGTCCTCCACCTCCACTTAGTCCATCTCCTCAAGGCAATCCCAAGCATGAATCCAAGCATGATCCACGTATAGATCAGATACAAAAAATGTTAAGGAAGTCATCCATGTTCAGTAATCACTACTTTGACCATAAGGGATTCGGTTTAATCCCCAAAGGGAAACTACCACCTAAGTTCACCATGCCCGACATCAAGTTTCGAGGTTCCGAGAATCCCGATCATCATGTTGGCAACTTCTTGGGAGCAATCACTCTTAAGAACATACTAGAAGATAGTACCACATCACCATAAGGAGTTCTCAAGTTAGAATAATTTTGAAGAGCCTTCAACATGCCTACAATCAGCACTCAAATTTCTACCGTTCATGAGTTTCTCAGCCCTTAGAGATGATCGCATGCTAATAGAAGAAGAACCGTCTACCATGACCACAAAAGTCATGACTGGATCTAGATGTAACTATGAGTCTAAGGATAAGAAAACCTCCAACCAAGGAAATACTAACAGGGTACAGACTGTCAATGCGCTCAACAGGTATAATGACTACACTCAGATTGATACCACATATGTCGGGCCTTTGACCACTTGATGGCTAAAGGGAAAACAGAATTGCCATCTATAAGAGCGGATTCGAAACTGTGAAACAATCTAAAAACTAGGACATAGGAAAATTCTACAAAGACCATCGTGCACAAGAACACGACACCAAGCAATGTTGGACATTCATAAATAAATTAGAGAGCTCGTTCCACAATGGTCGCCTCCCTAGCCGCCCGAAACCAAACAACAACAAAAATCTTTTCAACGGTACCTTAGCCATATTCTCCGAACCTATTCTAGGTCAGTGGGACCCATCTATCTTCATTCAAGACATTAATGAATCCATACTACTTCTCTTCTTGCCTACTTTAGACCCGAAGTCCATGGATTGTGGGTAAGTGATGAAGATGATGTGTGCAAAACCAAAGACGATAGTGACAACAACGACGACTTCTAGGGCACATCACCTCTAGAAGAAGAAGAATTTTGGGGTGAACCAAAGAGTCAAGAAATCTAATTCCATACTAGATCTGGATGACATAATGCACCAGTGGGTCCACAACATACTCATGAAGCCCCAAAAGAACCGGAAGCTACTAAAGAAGAAGACGTATTCTCGAAACAACTTCAAAAGCTTAAAGGTGATTTTTCTATCCGACAACTCATATCTGCTTCCCAAAAACATAGTCATGCCTTAATTGACGCACTTAGCAACATCGAGGTCTCTCCTCAAAACAACGCCTCGAGGAAGTAGTAGGACTCGGTTAACAGTGGGGATGGAACCATTATCTTAGACAAGAAAGATCTCGCCGAGGAAGGAATTTCACACAACAATGCCCTTTACTCAACTGTAACTTGCCTTAACAAGTTCATTCCCTTAACCTTGGTAGACAACGGATCTGCTTGTGAACGTTTGTCCTTAGAGGACTGCCAAAAGGTTAGGTATCGGAGAGCAATAACTCTCTACACAAACTGCTCATCTCCGAGCCTATAGTAATTCTAAAAGGACAGTCTTGGGAATAGTGACCTTACTAATTCGGTCTCGATACTTGTCTCGAGCCATGTTGCACCCGCAATTTGATCCATCAAGATTCATCACCGACGTTGATGCTCGAAGGGTCCAAGCATATTACATGGATCGATATCGAAGAGGGCCAAGTGTTAGCTTAAGAGAGCATCCCATTTCGGAGTGTAGCACTAGGGCTTTTATTTCTATTTTTGTTTCTTCAAGTTCATCCTCTAGTACTATTAGTTCTAATTCGTAATTTACGTTTCGAGTGTGATGTACTCATTTCCTTATTGAATAAGATGAACCTTTCTACTTACTCCTTGCCTTCTCCTCTTTTCAATTGTTTTGCTATAATTATAAACAAGAAATCCTAAAGAATTTGTAAAAGCTATGGAAGATCAAGAAAATCGCTGACCGGTAATAGAGGAAACAATAACAGTTAATCTAGGATCGGTCGATCAACCCTAAGAGGTCAAAATTAGGAAAACCTTGAAACCGGAAGAGCAGAAGCAATTCACTTTGCTCCTTACAGAGTTCATAGATGTCTTTGCATGGTCCTACAAAGACATGCTGGGGATAGATCAAAGTATAGTGAAACATAGAATTTGGCTTTACGAAGCCGATTAAATAGAAGCTCGGGAGGATGAAACCTGAATGGGCATTGAAGATTAAGGAAGAGGTTCGGAAGCGGTTAGAGGCTGGGTTCATCAAAATAGTCCACTACCCTCGGTGGGTAGCAAACATAGTCCTAGTTCCGAAAAAGACGGCGGGGTTTGGATGTACGTCGACTTTACTGGATCTAAACAAGGTGAGTCCCATATCGACATTTTTGTAGATAACACGAGTGGGACATGCCTTGCTCTCATTTATGGATGGCTATGTTGGGTACAATCACATGAAAATGGTTGAGCAAGACATGGAGAAGACGGCGTTCATCACTCAATGGGGACGCACTATTATGTGGTGATGCCATTTGGGCTAAAAAATGCGGGAGCTACATACTAGAGGACGATCGCAACATATGGCATGACATGATCCCCAAAGAAGTTGAGCTCTACGTGGACGACATGATGCTTAAGTCAAAAGATAGGGCAGGGCACTTACCCAGCCTCATAATGTTTTTCCAGAGGCTGAGAAAACACAACATGCACCTTAACCCTCAAAAGCGTGCCTTTGGGGTAACCTCGATGAAGTCTGTTAGGCTATGTTGTCAATCTCATAGGAATCAAAGTTGATCCATCCAAGATCAAAACTATCCGAGAGATTCGTCGCCAAAGACAGAGAAGGAGATACGAGGTTTCTTAGGACATTTACGAGTACATTAGTCATTTCACATCAAAATTGAATTTGGAGTGTGAAACCATTTTTAAGAAGTTGGAGAAAGGGTCCGAGCTACCCAAAAGCATTCAAAAAGGTTAAGGAATGTCCGGCAAACCCTCTAGTGTTAGTGCCACCCTAACCACGAAAACCTTTACTTTTGTACCTCGCCACAATATAAACTGCGATGGGAGCCATGCTAGCTCAACGGGATGGAAAGGAAGAGTACGTGATATATTATCTAAGCAAGAAATTCTTAGACTATGAGACTAGATACACGCCATTAGAGATGACATCGTTGGCATTACTCTTGGCTACCAAGAAGCTCGAGCATTACATGTTGGCCTACACGATACATGTGGTAGCACCGATGGATCCCATTAACTACATCCTTGAGTAACCGACCATCGGTAGCAAAATAGCTAAATGGACTGTCATACTATCGAATTTGAACTTAAGTATGTTCCTTAGAAATAGATCAAAGGAAGGGTAGTGTCCGAATTCCTAGCCGATCTACACTGTAATCGAATCGCAACCGTAACACCTCGACTTTCCGGACGAAAATATCTTACAAGGAGAGGTGAATATATGGACAATGTACTTTGACGACGTTTCTAATTAGAAGGGCTCATACATCGTGTTAGGATTGTTTGTTTCCAAATCGGTAAACTTCAACTCTGGGTCTAACGATTGTTTCCACCCAAGATTTCAATTATAACCGAGAGGGTTGGACAACTTTTTGAGCATAAGACCACCACACAATGTTCACATCTCAACGGATCCTTTTCGAGTGACTCGGACTAGCCGTTACAATGGTTATTGAAGCTCACCTGTCCAAAACAAGTCTCAATGGTTATTCCGCCTTGGTACTTATAAATAGAAGCCACTCCACGAGACTTGAAGATTGCTGAACACATTGATTAACACTTACTTAGTGCATTCTTATTCTTACTTAGTGCATTCTTATTCAGAATCTCTCTTAAGTGAGGCTAGATGAGCTCATTGGGAAGCTACTTACTCATGAGCTACACCTAGAAGAGGAGGATGTCGAGGTCAGCACCATAAAGGACATTACACTAAAGGCCTCGAAATCATATGACAAAGTTTGAGCTGCTCGGACTTAGAAGAGGATCATGGAACTCATTGCTCGAGGCTTCAAAATGACAATGAAGTACAAAAAGTGGAAAAATAGGCAAAAGGAGGAGTTCTACAAGAAAGACAAGAATGACAAGAAAGGTAAATACTCATCCCCTTCTAAGTTGTCTTTAACTAAGAACTCCGACTACTTTGAGCGTGGTAATAAGGAGCACATAGTCAAGGACTATCCAAAGAGAAAGAAGGAAAAAATAATAAAAAGGCTATGGTGGCTACCTAGAGCGCCGATGATTCCTCAAAAGATGATGATTCCGATGACTCAAATTGTGTGATGGCATTGATAGACTCGAAGCTGCATCCGAATCGGACACCGACAACTCAAATACTAAGGAAACAAGTCCTCAAGAGGGCATTGAATACTTCCTTAAGTTTTCCAAACTTGATTTTGCTAGATATCTCTTTACTTTAGCAAAAAGTCTAATTCTTACTCTTTTGATTTTAAGAAACAACTTGTGTATGTTACTATTGAGAGTACTATTTTAAAAAATGAGTTAGAAAACTTAAGAAAAATATGAAATTACTTGATACCAGTGCTCAAGATAATGAGACTGAGTCCGAGTGCATCAGAATAGAGAATGAGCAACCGAAACGAAGCTCAATGCGTCTCAAGAGCTGGTTTTAAAACTCACTCAAGGTCAGAAAAACCTTGATCTTTTACTTAGCTCTCGGTATGCCTCATTTAGAAAAGAAGGTCTTGGTTACAATGCTGAAGAGGAATCTAATTCCTATTCAAGTCTTTTCAAAACTAATTACGTAAGCTGTAAAGTTCGGGAAGGTTGAGCATGGTCCCATTCACCACAGGAAAAGGACTTAGCACAAACCAGGTTTACAGGAAAAACTTCTCAACATGTTTACAAAAAGAAAGGTTTTCAAAGAAAGCGGACACGGACTCAATTTTCTAAAAGGAAGACTTAAAATTAGACCAAACCTAAAATTATTCAAATGTTCGTTCACGAAAGTGCTCTTTATAAGAGAAAGACCACGAGTAAAGACAATTACTGGGTTTGTGAGAGGAAGTAAAAAGGGTTAGTCCGTTTCTGTTTTGCAGGTGACTCGGAAACGAAAGGGTCACTAGTACTTAGACAGTGGCGGCTCACGCCATATGTCGAGTGATTCAAGACTCTTCTCTAAGCTTGAAGATTTGAAAGGAGGAAAAGTCACATTTGGAGATAACAGCAAAGGCAAGATAGTTGGGATTGGCAAGATTAGTCAAGGAAACAACTCGGTCAGTCCAGTCTACCTTGTCAAAGGGATCAAGTATAATCTCCTGAGCATATCTCATCTGTGTAACAAAGGTGTAGAGGTAAGATTCACTCAAACCAACTGCTACATTTATGATGCACACACCATAGAGATAAAGCTCTCAGTGTCGAGGTCAGGTTGCACTTATCTTGTTTGGAAGAATCTTTGAATGATTATTCATGGACATGGCATCATAGACTACGTCCTATTAGCATGCATACCATCAAGAAACCTGCATCTCATGGATTAGTTAGGGGTTTACCTAACTGTGCATTTAAGAAAGATAAAGTATGTGAAGCATGCACAAAAGCAAAGCGAAGCAAGTCATATCATCTTTCAAACAACTCAAAACTTTATCTACATCCAAAGTACTTGAACTGGTTCATATGGATTTGTGTGGTGAAATTCTCGTGAAAAGCTTAGGAGGTAAATCATATGTATTGGTTATTGTTGATGATTATTCGCGATTTACCTTGGTGTGTTTTCGAAGAACAAGAATAAAGCTTTCAAAGAATTCACTAAGATCTCGAAGGAAATTCAAGTGGAGTCTCAGCCTTAGATCGAAGAATTCGAGCTCACCATGCAAGGGAGTTCGATTACTCGGAATTTGCAGACATTTGTGATAAGAATGACATCTCTCACAACTTCTTTACAAGCAAGAACTCGAATGGAGTAGTGGTGAGAAAGAACAAAACTCTTGAAGAAATAAGAAGGACCATGATGATTGAAAATGATCTACCTTAGTATTTCTAGGCTGAGGCGGTCAACAGAGCAAACTATTCACTCAACAAATGCCTCATTAGACCCATCCTGAAGAAGACACCCTATGATCTATGCAAGGGAAAGAAGCCCAATATTTCCTACTTCGGACCATTCGGATGTAAATGCTTTATGCATAACAATGGTAAGGAATGTCCGACTAAGTTTGATGCTAGGTCGGATAAAGGTATATTTATGGGTTACTCATCTCATAGTAAAGATTATCGAGTTTTTAACAAAAGAACTAACAAAGTGGAAGAAAGCGTCCATGTTGTCTTTAATGAGATTGACCTTGGCAAGATAAGTGAATCCACATTCTTATATCTCAAGCTTAACAGAGATGAAGATGACATTGCTGAAGTTGAGCTTTAAATGAGTCAAAATAGAAGAATTGAGGCAACCGAGAATGAGCCAACTCGGAATGTTGTGACTGATAATGAACAAATTCAAGAGGCTGTTCATAATATTGAAGAACAAGCCAATGCGAAGCTCAGCAAGAGCAACCAACCGAACATCAGCCTATTCGAGTCAACAAACTTAGTAAACCATATAACAGGTAGAGCTTTCAAATATGCATCCACTTACCCACCCGAGAACATACTTTCGATATCAACAAGTGGGGTAAGAACTCGTTTTTCTTTACAAAATCTATGTGCATTTTTAGCATTCATATCATTAATCGAACCTAAAAATATACTAGAAGCCTTAACTAAACCTAAATGGGTAGAGGCCATGTAAGAAGAGCTGAATCAATTTGAAAGAAACCAAGTCCGGACTCCGACCAAACGACCTTTTGACCACCCAAGTAATAGGAACCAAATTGGTTTTCAAGAACAAACTAGATAAGGAAGGGTTGGCAGTCGGAAATAAGGCCATATTAGTTGCTCACAGGTATAACCATGAAGAGGGAATTGATTGTGGGGAAACCTTTGCACCTTTTGCTAGGATTAAGGCAATCGGAATTCTCTTAGCCTTTGAATCTAGCATGAACATCAAGCTATATCAAATGGATATTAAGTGTGCATTTCTCAATAATTATATTGAAGAAGAAGTTTATGTTGAGCAACCCCGTAGATTTGAAAACTCATAATTTGCAAATCATGTTTTCAGGTTACAAAAGGCTTTATATAGTCTTAAATAGGCTCCGAGAGTCCGGTATGAAAGACTAAGTAGTTTCTTGGTTGAAAATGATTTCAAAAGAGGTTAGATTGACAAAACTCTTTTCACAAAAAACCAAGAGGAATGATTTTCTTATCATTCATATCTATGTTGATGATATTATATTTGGAGCTACTAATGAAACTCTATGCCATGAGTTTTCCGAGTTGATGAGACAGGAGTTCCAATTGAGCATTATGAGTTGAATCTATGTCCATCAATCTAAATACACCAAGGAGTTATTGAAGAAATACAAGCTATAAGATGTGAAGCATGCAGCAACACCTATGAGTAGTAGTTTAAAATTGGACTCGGACGAGAAAGATAATCCTGTAGATTAGAAACTCTACAGAGGTATGATTGGATCTCTACTTTATCTTACATCTAGTAGGCCAAATACCATGTTTAGTGTTTGCCTTTGTGCGGAATTTCAAGCTAATATTAAAGAATCATATCCCATTACAGTGAAGAGAATCTTTACATATCTTGAAGGGACTTAGAATCATAGTTCATGGTTTTCAAAGGGCTCAAACCGACTTTCACTAGATACTCAAATGCTGACAATGCTGGATATAAGGTTGATAGAAAGAGCACATCAGGAGCATGCCAATTTTTGGGTCAATCTCTCATCTCCTAGCATTCAAAGAAGCAGAACTCAATTGCTCTATCAACTCGCTGAGGTTGAGCACATTGCGACTGGAACTTACTATGCTCAAATTCTCTAGATCAAGCAACACTTGAAGGATCTTGGACTATAATTCACATCTATGCCAATCAAATGTGACAACCAAAGTGCAATAAGCATCACTAAGAATCATGTTCAACACTCAAAGACAAAGCACATTGAGGTCGGGTATCATTTTCTACGAGACCATTATGGGAAAGCCGATATTGAACTTGAGTTTATTCCTACAAAAGTTAAATTAGCTTATATTTTCACTAAGCCTCTGAGTGAAGATTAGTTTTGTTTTATTAGGAATGAGCTTGACCTGTTAAATGCATGATTATTTGAGTAATTGCATGATTTATTCTACTATGATTGATTGGTATATGCTTTGAGTAGAGAACAAATAGATCAGTTGACACACAATGAGACCGAGCTATGAGTTATGAAGGTTTGTTCTTGGAGAGTCTTAGTCATCCTAGAGGGGGTGAATAGGGTGATGAGGAAATTTTAACAAACTTGGAAGATTTAAGCTTGAAAAGAATAATGAAGACAGTCCGAGTCTAGATTGGACTCGGAAAAGTATTAACTCGCATTTACGTGGAAACCCTCCCGGGGCGGAAAACCACGACCAGTGCTAGTCCAAGCACCAAGTCAAATCCACTATTTTGAATCCACAAAATACAGCAAACCGACTCAATTAGAATTGCTCCCTTAAACAATTCCTTACAGAGATTTCCTAAACGTAGAAATTCCCTTATTTGATCTAGCACTTCCTAACCGAGGTAACCTTTACAGACTAGGGACAACCGAGCTGAGTTAACCCTCATAGGTTAGTCAAGGGACCTTACTTTGAGAGTAAGAAAGAGTGTGTAACTGATTACAAGACTTTACCACTCGGAAACTATGAACAACACGTCGAGAGTTGTAAGTAGAAGATTGAGTATGAATACAATGACTTTGCTTAAGTAATGTGTATCGACAATAATTCCAAGCAATCTTCAAGTCTTGAGAGTTTGCTTTTATTTATAGATGACCAAGCAGATTAGCCATTATGACTAGTTTCTGAATAGAAGTCCTTTGTGGTCGTTGTAACGGTTCTTCCGAGTGACTCGTAAAAGATCCGTTGAGATGTGAACGTTGTGCAACGGCTCTTGACTCCTAAGGGTGTTCCAATGAACTGGTGTTGTCTCGAAAAGTAGGGTGGAAACCACCATTGAGCTTAGTGTCGAAGTTTTTGCGTTTTGGAAACAGACAACCCCGACACAGCGTCCGGGCCTTGTTCAAAAGTAAAAAGCATTGTCTGCTGGTGATTGACAACTTGAATCCGGTTACTTTTGTATTTTAAAAAATGAGATAACCTCGTTTAGATAATCTACAAAAGTAAACAATTTTGGTTCTCAAAGTATAAAATAATATGGTACATAATTAGGCATAGATAATAATTTAATTAAGATAATTAAATGCATAATTATATGAGACCTAGAAAATGGAATTTTCCGAGTCTAATATTCATTATACTCAAATTCTATCGTAGTCGAGTCTTAAGAAAGATCAAGTTATAAGAGTTACAGAATATTAGACTATAAGTACTTGATCTAAACAAATAACTCTCAAACAAACATGCGGACTTAAAAATAGGAATTACCCCTGTAATTCACTTTTCTTTGAAATATGTAGTCGAACTCGGATATGAAGTGTTCGAGAGATTATTTGAACATGCGATAAATCTAAGTGGTGTCCGAGTGACTCGAAACATCAATGTAAGTTTATAAAGAAGAATGTGTTTTCCGAGTCGGTTAGAATCAAATGAAAACATGTACAATAGTTTTTATAGTACTCGAATGACTTGTAATCAAAACCTAGGAATGATGAGGTTTGTACCTGTCTTTGGTAGTACTCAAAATGGTCTAGTTTTAGAGTCCGAGTCTTCAATCTCCCCTTTTTGATGAAAGACATTCCATACTTAGACAGAAAATTTGTTTGTGAAATAATTATGAGTTTTCATTATGACTGAGTAGAGTATCTTAGAGAATAGAGTAATGAGTGAAATGTTTTGTACTTTGAGAATTTCTTCGGATATCTAGTTTAGCTAGGAATATGAATACCGACCTCGGAGCGAGAGAAAGAAAATGGGAACATATATATATATATAAGAGCAAAATAAATAAATAAATAATAAGAGAAACAAGCTCATATATCGGAGCGTAAACTAGATCGGACATATAAACTCGTAAAGAGTTATAATCGAAATCAATATGCTCGAAAATAGAAACTTCATTCATATATATACGAAATACAAAAACACAGAAAGTACATAGAAGAGAGGGTGAGAAAACTCCCCTAAACAAGACAACAAAAGATAACAATGACAACAAATTTTCTAGAATTATTCTCCCCTTGCCTTTCAAAGAAACGAAAGCACAAAAAATGGGGAAGAATGTATCAAGTTGATACAAATTTGATGTCCGGAAAACAAAAAAACAAAAAACAACAAGAGAAAAGTTAAGACGGTAGAGTGGATGCGGTTTGAGTGGAAGCAAATGAAAATGCAGCGCACCTTCGCCGATATGCTTGTGAAGACATTAAAGATCCGGGCGGTGACAAGACCCGGTATCGCCGGCAAGGGCTCAGCTCCGAGTGGCTGACCCAGAATGAGATCATCCAGAGGTTTATCCTCTTGAAATGTCATGGAAGGTGGTGCTTCCTCTGGTTTGACTCGCTGCGGACTGTCCAAAGCATCCACAGGGTCTTATGACTCACTTAGAGTGCTATTTGAGCTTATCGGCTTAGGTTGAGGAGCGGGAGCACCTTGTCCCTCGGCTTTTTCCTTTTATTCTCCTTCTTCATCTTTCTCTCCTTCTTCCTTCTCTCCTTCCTCCTTCTCCTTAGAAGGAGTTGCTTCAGCCGCAGCCTCCTCTTCTTCTTCGATTGCCTCTCCAAATAGAGACGGGGCGGGGCTCGACTCTTCGGATGTTTCCGAGCTGTCCGGGTCCTGAGCTGCTTTGGAGCGCCTTTCTCTAAGGAGCTCGATCATCTCCTACTACTCCTCAACCAAATCCTTCATTTCGAGGAGCACATCTTGCTCGCTTTCGAATTTGAGATTGGGCTGTTTTTGGTTGATGGTCATGGACGGAAGTATAGTCTTAAAAGAGCAAAGAGTGTCTTGGATTTCCCCGGACACGAGAGGAGAGCTTGTCTATTAGTGTTGTAGACAACGCGGCAGAGATAACACGAGAAGCACCTGAGGTGGAGGCACCGCCAGGTGGAGGAGGAAGTGAGAGAGGAGTCCGAGTTTGAGGCGGAAGAGAGGGTTGCTCGGCTTTGAGTCGTGGACCCGGACACCCGGTTGGGTTTCCTGGTATCCATAGCCGATAAGCTCTTTTCGCTAACAACTATGGCAGCCTCGGACAGTTCATTTAGGTATGAGGGGAGCGGAACCTTGAATTGCTTAGAGACAAGGGTGAGTAAGGCTCCGAAAGGAAGAGGGGTGGATTTCTTAGTTTGAGCTGACACAGAGGCCATTTGCTCAATTATGGCGGGGAAGAGGTCTACGTCGTAGCCCTCGAGAATGTCAAACGAGCTTTGAGAATCTTTAAATTTGGATTCTTTTTGTCTGGAATGATGAGAAAAAAGGTTCTCATTAGCAAGAAGCAGAGGAGTCGAGCCTCGGTCTTGATCTAAGTCACCGAAAAGTTTTTGCGTGACTCAAGGACTTCCTTGGCATACTTTTCAAAGAACTCATCAGCAACTTCATTGAAGGGGATGGGATTGTCTGTTGAGGACAATAGAAGAAACCTTAAAAAGTCGATGGAGGAGAGAGAGATTGATGCGAACGATGGTGTTGCGAACTCGTGAGGTAATAATCCCCTCGAGCTAGAAAGGTTCCAATAGAACTCGATGAACGAGTTCTGGGTATATGAATTCGCTGAAATAGAGGAAATTGTATACCCATGTGGTTTTGATGTGTTTCAACCACGAAAAGTTTGTAATTGGGAAGAATTTGTCATCCAATGTAAGATGTTGGGTGATGAGGACTTTAGAGGGATTAGAAGGGCCCTCTTGGCTTTTGGTTCTAGGTTTCTTAGTGGCTGAACCTAGAAAATTTTGAGCGGAACCTCTTTTAGGCATGTTTGAAAGGTTTTGAGATGAAAGAGAGCCGACTCGAAGAGATGAGAGAGAGAGAGAGAGTACTAAGAGTTCTTGAGAGCGAGAGAGTGCTTGAGAGCTTGAGAGTGCTTTAGATTGCAAGAGTGTAGGTTATCAGAGAGTAAAGTAGCGAAATGAAGGAAAATAGATGTTATTTATAGTGAAAGGAATGTCCTTCAGTATCCGTTCGACCCAATTCTCCAACGGTCGCTTCGCACCGGTGTGTCCGTTTTGCTCTCCAAAGGTTAGAATTCCATTGTCCATCTCCCAATGGCTAGTTCACTCGATCGTTGCGTGCGATAGAGAGAGAGAGAGAGAGAGAGAGAGAGAGAGAGAGAGTTTAAAAGAAATTTCTACAATGCTCCACTAATCTAGACATAATTTCGGATGTTTGAAGTCCAATTTTCTCAAAACTGAGTCCGACTCAAGTAAAGTTTCGAGTGCCTCGAAAACACAAACAGATAAGAACTCCTAGCTCAGTATCACTAGGTTAGCTGAACTAATTGTTATTAGGACAAAGAAAAGAAACATGTAACACATAATCATGTAAGATAATTTCACATAGAAATACACACAGTCATGCATTCATCATGCCAAGTTCATTCCTAATGAAGCAAAACCGATCCTCACTAAGTGGTCGAGTAAAGATATCAGCTGATTGAAATTTTTAGGAATGAATTCAAATTCAATATCACCTTTCTCATAATGGTCCCTTAGAAAATGATACCGACCTCAATATGCTTTGTCCTAGAGTGCTGAACTGGATTCTTAGTGATGCTGATTGCACTCGATTATCACACTTGATTGGAATGTAAGTCCAAGGTCTTTCAAGTGTTGCTTGATCCATAGAATCCGAGCACAGACATTCTCCAACCGTAATGTACTCAGCTTCAGCAGTTGATAGAGCAACTAAGTTCTACTTCTTTGAGTGCCAAGATATAAGGGATTGACCTAGAAACCGGCATGCTTGTGAGGTGCTCTTTCTATCAACTTTGTATCCAGCATAGTCAGCATCTTAGTATCCATTGAGGGTCGAGTTCTAAGTCTCTTAAGAACCATAGTCCTAGATTCTAAGTCCCTACAAGATATCTAAAGATTCTCTTCACCATAGTGAGATGTGATTCTTTTGGATTAGCTTGAAATCTTATACACGACAAACACTAAACATTATGTCCGGCGTATTGGATGTGAGATATAGCAGAGATCCAATCATACCTCGACAGAGTTTCGATCTACTACTTTACCTTTTTCGTCCGAGTCAAGTTTTATGCTCGCTACTCATTGGTGTTGCTGCATGTTTTACATCTTAAAGCTTGTACTTCTTCAACAACTCCTTGGTATTCTTTGATTGATGGACATAGATGCCATCTTTGTCTTGCTTGATTTGTAGACCAAGAAAAAAATTGAGCCCTCCCATCATGCTCATTTGGAATTCCTGTCTCATTAACTTGAGAAAAATTTGAAATAGATTTTCTTTAGTAGCTCTAAAGATTATATCATCAACATAGATTTGAACAATAAGAAAGTCTTTCCCCTTGGTTTTTATGAAAAGATTTTTATCAATCTGACCTCTTTTTAAATCATTGTCAACCAAGAAGTTGCTCGGTCTTTCATACCAAGCTCTAGGAGCTTGTTTAAGACCATAGAGAGCCTTTTGCAGCTTGAAAACATGATTTGCAAATTCCGAGTTTTCAAATCCAGGGGTTGCTCAACATAGACTTCCTCTTGAACGAAACAATTCGGAAAAGCACATTTGACATCCATTTCATATTATTTAATATTCATGCTTGATGTAAATGCCAATAAGATTCTAATCGCTTCAATCCTAGCAACTAGTGCAAAGGTTTCCCCACAATCGATTCCTTCTTCTTGATTGTAACCTTTACCCACAAGTTTAGCCTTATTTCGACTACCAGCCCATCCTCATCCATTTTCTTCTTGAAAACCCATTTGGTTCCTATGACTGGGTGGTCGAAGGTTGTTAGGTTAAAGTCCGGACTTGGTTTCTTTCGAATTGATTAAGTTCCTCTTGCATGGCCTCTACCCATTCAAGTTCATTTAGGGCCTCTAGTGCATTTCGGGTTCCGTTAATGATATGAATGCAGTGAATGCATATAGATTTTGTAAAGAAGAGCGAGTTCTTAGCCCACTGTTGATGTCGGACAAGATGTTTTCGAGTGGGTGACTTAAAGCATATTTGAATGCTCTACCTGTTCTCTAGTTTACCAGATTTGTGGGTTGAACTGTTTAATCTTCGATGATCTCGATCTAATTGAGCTTGCTCATTTGTTTGACCTTCAGCATTCTGAGATGGCTCTAGAGCCGGTTCGGCTTGAGTCATGATATTCCGAGCTACCTCGGTCTGAGTTGCTTTTCTTGACTCTATTTGAGCTCACCTTCAAGCAAGATCATCTTCAACTCGACCGAGTTTCAGTATATGAGAATGTTGACTCACCTGGTTTTCCCTGATCAATCTCATCAAAATAACATGGATGCTTTCTTCCACTTTGTTAGTTCTTTTATTGAAAATGCAATATGCTCTACTATGACATGAATAACCAAGAAAAATACCTTCATCCGACCGAGCATCAAACTTGGTCAGGTGATCCATACCATTATTGTGAACATAGCACTTACATCTGCAGGGTTTGAAGTATAAGATGTTAGGTTTCTTTCCCTTGTAGAGCTCGTATGGAGTTTTCTTCAAAATAGATCTAATGAGGCATCTATTCAGTGTGTTGACTACCTCAGCCAAGAAATAGTAAGGCGGATCGTGTTCAATCATCATTGTCCTTCCTATTTCTTCAAGAGTTATGTTCTTTCTCTTTACTACCTCATTCTGTTAAGGAGTTCTAGGTGCTAAGAAGTTGTGGGAGGTACCATTCTTGTCGGAGAACTCTACAAATTCTAAGTAGTCGAACTCCCTTCTTTTGATCCGAGTCTCGGACTCTACTTGAATTTTCCTGCAGAGTTTGCTTGAACTCTTTAAAGGTATCATTTTTGTGCTTAAGAAAACAAACCCGGGTAAATTGTGAGTAGTCATCAACAATCACCAGTACATATGATTTACTCGCGAGACTCCTTACAGGGATTTCACCATATAAATCCATGTGCAACATTTTAAGCACTTTGGATGTGGAAAGTTTTAAGAGATTTGAAAGAAGATCCGACTTGTTTCCCTTTTGTGCATGCTTCACAAATTTTATCTTTCTTAAATGCACAGTTAGGCAAACCTTTAACTAAACCTTGAGATGCGGGCTTTTTGATAGTATGCATGCTAACATGACCTAGTCTACAACGCCATGTCCAAGAATCATCACGCAGAGATACTTTTAAGCAAGATAAGTTCGACTTGGATAAGAAAGAGGAATAGTCTTCATGGATTTATATGAATCTTCATCACTCCATGTGGCCATCATAGCCTTCTTCTTCTTTCTGTCCCTCTTTCCTCTTGGACAGTCTTTAACTATGTGATCTTTGCTGCCACATTCAAAATAGCAAGAGTTCTTAGCTAAATATAACTTTGAAGGGGAGGAGTGTTTACCTTTTCTATCCTTCTTGTCTTTCTTGTACAGCTCTTCTCTTGGTCGTTTCTCCCATTTCTTGTGCTTCATCATTCTTTGAAGCCTCGAGCGATAAGTTCCATGGGATCTTTTTCGAATCTGAGGAACTCGGATTTTCTCCTTTGCTTTCTAAGGCCTTCAGCGTAATGTTCTTTTTAGTGCTGACTTTGGCATCCTCTTCTTCTAGATGGATTTCATGGATAAGTAGCTTTCCTATAAGTTTGTCCGGCTTTAGTTGTGAGAGGTTCTCGGCTTCCTCGATGGCTGTCACCTTGGGACCCCATCTTCTCTTTGGTAGACTTCTTAGGATTTTTCTGCACATCTCTTTATGGGAAATCTTTCTACCCGGAGATTTAAGATTGTTTGTAATCTCAATGAACCGTATAAACATCGGAGTAATGTTTTCTTCTAGCTCCATCTTGAACAACTCGTATTTGTGAAGATATTGACTTATCTTCGCTTGTCTTACTTGGCTTGTTCCTTCATATGTGTTGACAAGAGTGTCCCACATATCTTTAGCCGTGTCACAGGCCGACACTCGTTGTATTCTTCCGAGCTGATGGCGCACATCAGAATGTTCATTGCGTTAAAGTTCTTTCGAACTTTTTGCCTCTTCAATGGTGTACTCGAACTTTGCTTTAGACACGGGTCTTGTATCATCCATCTTCATTGGAGTGTAATTGCCTTCTTGTATGATGTTCGATACATCTTCATCGTGATCCAAGAGAAAGCATTCCATTAGCTTCTTCCAATGCACGAAATTTGATCCTTTGAACATAGGTGGTCTGCTAGAAGATCTTCCTTCATCGAACACTTCATTGTTCCGAGCCCTTTGATCTTTAGAGCTTTAGGTCGTTAGACCCTTTCCGAAAGGGTAGGCTCGATACCAATTGAACGTTTGCTCTTGAAGAGTCTTGGTCACCCTAGAGGGGGTGAATAAGGTGATGAGGAAATTTTAACAAACTTGGAAGATTTAAGCTTGAAAAGAATAATGAAGACAGATCCGAGTCTAGATTGGACTCGGAAAAGTATTAACTCGCATTTACGTGGAAACCCTCATATGGTAGAAAACCACGGCCACTACTAGTCCAAGCACCAAGTCAAATCCACTATTTTGAATCCACAAAATACGATAGACTCGACTCAACCAAAATTGCCCCCTTAAACAATTCCTTACAGAGTTTTCCTAGACTCGAAATTCCCTTATCTCATCTAGTACTTCCTAACCGAGGTAACCTTTACAGTTAGGGACAGCTGAGCTGAGTTAACCCTTACAGCTCAGTCTTACTTAGAGAGTAAGAAAGAATATGTAACTCGATCACAAGACTTTACAACTCGGAAAGTATGAACTACAAGTCGGGAGTTATAAGTAGAAGATTGCGTATGAATACAATGACTTTGCTTAAGTAATGTGTATCGACAATAATTCTTGCAGTCTTCAAGTCTTGAAAGTTGGCTTTTATTTATATATGACCAAGCAGATTAGCCTTTGTGACGAGTTTCTAAACAAAAGTCCTTTGTGACCGTTGTAACGGTTCTTCTCGATGACTCGAAAAGATCCGTTGAGATGAGAATGCTGTGCAACGACTCTTGACTCCTAAGGGTGTTCCAATCAACTGGTGTTGTCTCGAAAAGTAGGGTGGAAACCACCATTGAGCTTAGCGTTGAAGTTTTCCAGCTTTGGAAACAAACAACCCCGACGCAGTCGTCCGGGCCTTGTTCGAAGTAGAAAAGCCTTGTCTGCTGGTGATTGACAACTTGAAGCTGGTTACTTTTGTATTTCAAAAATTAGATAACCTCGTTTAGATAACCTACAAAAGTAAACAATTTTGGTTCTCAAAGTATAAAATACTTTGGTCTATAATTAGGCAGAGATAATAATTTAATTAAGATAATTAAGTGCATAATTATTCGAGGCCTAGAAGAATGAAATTTTCTCGAGTCTAATATTCATTATACTCGAATTCCATCGAGTCACTCTTAAGAAAGATCAAGTTATAAGAGTGAGAAAATATCGAGTATAAGTACTTGATCTAGACAAATAACTCTCAAACAAACATGTTGACTTAAAAATAGGAATTAACCCCGTAATTCAATTGGCTTTTAAATATGGAGTCGAACTCGGATATGAAGTGTTCGAGAGATTATTTGAACATGCGATAAATATGAGTGGTGTCCGAGTGACTCGAAACATCAATGCTAGTTGATAGAGAAGAATGTGTTTTCCGAGTTTGTCGAATCGAATGAAAACACATGCAATAGTTTCTATGGTACTCTGAATGACTTGTAATCTAAACCTAGGAAAGATGAGGTTTGTACCTGTCTTTGGTAGTACTCGGAATGGTCTACTTTCGGAGTCCGAGTCTTCAAGTTATAAATTTTCTTAATTTGTTCCGAGTCACTAAAATACATTACTTAGTTAGACGCACATTATTAGCAAAATGGACATCAAAGTTTTGGGATCATTCTAGATAAATGAAGAATCTCATAAATGTTGTCAAAAACTCTTTCTTCTTGCTCTCTCGTCATGCGAACAGTCAGCATAACTAGTCGTTGAAAGAAAGTTGTTGGAGAAACTAACCATTACTCGCGCATAGAGACTCAATGGTCCGATAACCGTTGCTTGGTAACTAAGTCGGAAAGTCGGTTGAAAGCCTTTTACAGCAGCCGCTTCACTTTCTTTCTTTCACTTTACCTACTTATTGTTTGCTCTCTCGCTCTCTTTTCTCTCAAAGTTCATTCACTCTTGTACTCACTCTCTCTCTCTCTCTAATTCTCGATCTTCCGTGTTCTCTACACTTTTTGTCACTTCTCTTAATCACTCTCTACTATCTAACTATGCCTAAGAGAGGATCTGTCTGTGGAAGGAGGTTTGACCACTAAGAAGGTCGAACCAAGTTTACTCGATCCGAGGCTAGACAAGGAAAAGGAAAAGATCCCGCCTCAAAATACCCAAAGCATAATGTCGCCCAACACTTCATTCCGGACGACAAATTCTTTCCAAAAACTTCTTTCTTCTTGTTGAAACACATTGCTAAAGCTGGTGTGTACAACTATCTCGTGTTTCTATGAGCATATTTACCCCGACCTAGTTTCTAAGTTCTATACTCACAAGACAATGAGCGACAACATTATCACTTCGTTGTTCAGGGTAAGACCATTTGAATCAATCTTACCTTACTTTAAAAACTCTTCAATGTGAAGTCCCCTGTTTCTCAACTACAATCCAATTCCTTTTGCCGAAGCCGCCAATGACTTCTTTGCTAAGTACGCTAAAGAACCTCCTCGATCCGTAAAGAATTTCTCTATGACTTAGATGACCTTAGAAGGAAGACTTCTATGTTTCATTCTGATGAGGACTATCTTCACTTAATATCTCGTCAAAGAAGAGCCCTAACTCAAAAGTTCTTAAGGTTCTCTATGATATTCTAGAGGGCTACAAAATAGACCTCTTTCCATTCATCTTGGAACAGATAGCTTATGTTCCTTCCGACTCTAAGAAGACTCCATATCCTTTCGGAGCTCTTCTCAATGTTGTTTTCACTCGGCTTGGGGTACCTCTCTCTCGACCCTAACTCTTTCTCGAGCCCGCCGTTTGTCTTGGCAGGAGTGAGCTTATTTGTTTTAGATACCAGGAAGTCAAGCATGGTGTTTGGGTTCACTCGTCCGAGTTACTACCCCTTCCTCTCAACCTTAAACAAAGACCACTCCCAAGGTCCCACTTCTAACAGCTGAACCTTCTATTTCTCTCGCCTCCACCTTCTATCGAGCTTCTTGAGAAGATGGCTAACAAACTTGCTTGTCTAGCTTTAGAGTTAAAATCAACTCTAAACTCTTTCCAGTGCTTTCATCCCCACTCTAACTTTGATGCAAAGTCAGGCTCGGACTCGGCTTAAGCAGAGTCAAGATCTCGATTTCTAAGCTCAAAGAGGTGATCAAGCAATAACATGATTAGATCTGCCACCTCCAAGAGAGAAGATCAAAGGCAGCCAAGGACTCATAATCCTCTGAAGAATTTAAGGAATCCTCTAGCCGTTCCGAGTTTGAATGAAAAGATGCTCGAAGAAGCGTAAGAAAAAGGCCAAGGAGAGGCTGAAGGAAGAGAACAAGAAGGAGAAAAGCAGGTTGAAGCTGCTCAACCCGAGGACCAAGGCAACAAAGAACCCGAGGTGATCTCTTCTTATCACACTCAATGTGCCTCGAAGAGGCTGGTGAAGTTGGCCGTCTAAGGCCCCTACCTCAAAAACTCAGCCAGCAATAGTCTTTGTTGAGGAAGAAGAAGAAGAAGAAGATCTACCTTTTGTTCACGTAAGAGGAAGAAGAAAAGGAAAATCTACCTATTCCGATGTCACCTCGCCCAACTACTTTAACCCAAGCATATAGGCGCAGGCACACGATCTTCGATTGCTCGTCGGACTACACCTCCTTCCCGATTTCAAACTCGGCTTTTTTTTTTTTCGTTTCTTTGTTTTGTCCAACATCTTTTGTATTTACTTAGTCTTTCCTCCCTCATTTTGTTATTTTTGCTGAAATGCATAGGGGAGAGAAAAGATAGAAAAATAGATGTTCGGTTTAGGGGAGTTTTTCCCTTGGTTTTTTTTTTTTAGTTTAGTTTATTTTGTTCTTGTTTAAATGTTTCTTGCAATGAATGAAATTCCCTTATTTCTAAGCATCTTTGTTTCGAGTATATGTTCTCATACTTACTCCGATTTAGTATTTCCTACTCTCTAACAACTTTGCTCTGCTATATTATTTCTTTGCTCCGAAACATGTATGAGTTATGTTTTGATCTACGCTAAATTTAGCAATATGCATCATTATGTTCTCTAATCCACTTAGATTATTTTTTTCTTGCTCCGATCAATAGTTTGTGCTCTAATCAATATTCTATGAAAACTTAACTTATTGAAGTCATTAGTTTATATCTTAAGCATGGAATGCCTTTCATCAAAAATGGGGAGATTGAAGACTCGGGTATAACTTTTTATCTCTCTAGAGTTTTGATTCGAAGTTATTCTAAGCTTTTAAGAAACTCATATCTAAGTTTTCATCCTATTTTGACCCACTCGAAACCAGTCACCAAGCATAACATTCCTAAATGTGTTTCGACCCACTCATACGCCACTCGGAACAATGGCATGAGTAAATAATTTCCGTAACACTTTTATTCTAAGTACTCACTTCATGTTTCAAGTGAAAATGAATTATGTAGTGTTAATTCTAATTTCTAAGTCAGTCGATTAATTAAGAATTATTTACTTGATCAAGTTTATGTATTCTGATGTGTTATTCTTTCTAAGTCGATCACTTTAAGGATTGACTAAAGATGGAATCTAAACATAATGAATATTAGACTCGAAAAATTCCACTCTTTTAGGTTGAAGATAATTAAGTGCTTAATCACTTTGATTTAATTATTATCTTTGCCTTATTCTCGACCAAAGTGTTTTTATACTTTGAGTAGAACTTTGATTTTCTTTTCTAAGTTGATTAAACAAGCCTAATCTACTTTTGAAATACAAAAGCAGATTGGTTTCTAGCTATTAAACACCGGGACACGTAAATCAACCTTTTTAGACATCGCTCCGACACCATGTCAAAGTTGTTTGTTTTCAAATCTGGTAAACTTCAGCTCTGGATCTAATGATTGTTTCCACCCAAGATTTCAATCACAGCCGGAGGGTTGGACAACTTTTGAGCCAAGGACCACCACACAACGCTCACATCTCAACGGATCCTTTTCGAGTGACTTAGACTAGCCATTACAATGACTATTGAAGCTCACCAGTCCAGAATAAGTCTCAACAGTTATTATGCCTTGGTGCTTATAAATAAAAGCCACTCCACACGAGTTGAAGATTGCTCGAACACATTGATTAACACTTACTTAGTGCATTCTTATTCAATCTTCGACTTACAACTCCTAATCTATATTTTCTTACTTTCCGTGTTGTAAAGAAAGTGTTGTAATCACTCATACTCTTTTTACTTTGTTTGTAAGTCCCTTGACTGTACTACAAGGTTAGCTTAGTCGCCTCTTACTATAAAGGGTATCTCGGTTAAGAAGTACTAGATCGGATAAGGGAACTTCTACGTCTAGGAAAACTTGTAAATGAATTGTCTAAGGGAGAAATTCCGTATAAAGTCGACTATTTGTAATTGTGGATTCCATTAGTGGATTTGACTTGGTGCTTCAATTAGCACTGTCCATCGTTCTCTCGTCCCTATAGGGTTTCCACATACTTCTTCGTGTATTTAACTTTCCGAGTCCAATCTAGACTCATAATCTATTTCTTAGTCGGTTTTGTGTAAAACTTTTTATTTTTCTCAAAAATCTTCCATCACCCTATTCACGCCCCTTCTAAGGTGACTTAACCTCTCCTAGAGCAAACCTTCATCGAGGAAAATATAGGCCTAACCGACAAGGGCCATTTGTACTTAGTCAAATACTCGCTGGGAGAAGCGGTAAAATTGACTTATTTGGAAGGTGAAGAGATCGTTCGAGTGTACTAACTTGGATTAGCTAAAGAATTACTGTGTTTAGCATGACCTTAAAGAGATTGTGTAACGAGCAAGGCCTAGCCTAACCAGGCCATGTCATGGGCGGCGTCCGCCACCACCTGCACAACAGTTAGCTGGCTAGCCAGGCAATCAACCTTGGTTTTATTTTTGTAATTATTTGTCTCGACGGTCCAATCGGATGGTTTGCTTATCTAATTAATTGTTATTTTATTTTAGGCGGTCCAATTGGACAGATCCGTTGGTTTAATTAATTTTGTAATTGTTTTGATTTATTTTGAGGACAAGTGCAATTAGGTCTGTCCAAATTTATTTACTCCTCTAGGTGAGCAATAAAAAATATATATAAGTATAAAAGTGAGCATAAAACTTGTTTACTTTTATTAAGGTAAGCCTACCACTTACTCGAATACATAGCTAATAAAAGGGAAATAAACAAGCATAGTACTTGGAAAAATAAATTGTTCTAAAGAGTCAAAACTAAACTTCCTAAATTCTTTTATTCCTCCGATAAATTATCTCTAATAATTAAGCCCTAGACTATCTTTCCTTTCTTCCCTTTTAGATCGCTAAACTCAGGCGCATCATCTTGGGGGTGCTTCTTTAGCTCTTCAAGCCTCCAAGACCTCCTCTCTTTAGCTTCTTTAGCCTCAAATTCTCTTATGCGGGCTCGTACATCAATTTGAGGGTTTACTTTGCGAATCGAGCGGTGCAATAGTAGGAATAGCTAAAGAGAGGAGGTTTCGGGTCCACTTCGTTATCTACTACGGATAATATTCGAAACTATAGTGGTACGTTCATCTACACGTTTGAGCAACTTCGGTTGATTCATCCAATACTCAAGCCATGACATAATTCGCCTTGAATTACCAAATCCTGCAAACAATTCGAAAGTAGTAGGCCAAATACGAGTCCGGATAAGGATCGCTCGCTCCCATCCCATTTTCCGCTAAACATGGTCGGACAAGTAATATATACTGGTTTTTAGACCTAGCTAACATAGAAAGGGCTATCTGTCCAGTGTGTGTCCTAATTGGGACACTTTACAATGATTAAAGTACCATTCGACGATACTATGGTTTTTAAGCTAAGCCTCCCACCGGAAGCCGAGTGATCGGTTACCACATCTAATTACTTCGCTAATAGAACTTTGTAGCTAGTTATGCGTCTACATTCGCAGGAGCCTGTAGCAATTGCAAATACTCCACTAACCAAATCTACATAAAATAGATGGAAAAATTATAAAAGTCCTGCATAGTCGAATTCAACATTATTTATGGCCTAACAGCGCAAAAATAAATAAATAAAAAAGACGGGAAGGACAAAATTCGAAAAACCCAAGACTTTGGGTCGAAAATCGGAGGCTTTTTAGCCTCTACGATGTCGACCTAGTTTCAGCGTTTGGTCCAGGTTGTTATTCTCTGCTCACCTGCAATAATAGGGGACTCCCAAGCAAAGTCTTCGTCCTTATTGGCTTCGACCCGGTCTAGCGCTATAATGGTTTCAGCGTCAATCAATGTAGTTAGGGAACAAGTAGTCCTTCAATTGCTCCACAAAGCTCGATAATGGAGCAAGAGCCATATCCCTTTGGCCTCCTACTAGCAGGAAACCACCTATCGGACAGGTGATTATAGCTTGAAGTCTCAAGATGAAGGGCATCTTCCGACAAGCACATCAGGCAGTAATGCTTCATCAAATTCATTAAGTGCACCCGATCCCCAATAAGAATACAACTTAGATTCCTATTTTTCAGCTTCGGAAGGTGCTTGTAGGTTTTATGCGTATTTTCGGAGGACTTGGGCATAACAGGTTTAGTACGGCATTGGATGCCTAGAATGGCATTAAACTCGGGTAGAGGACACAATTCCTTATCCCCAAACTTGAAAAGGCGGTAATGTGAACCCCATTAGGCAACAAGTAGCCCTTAAGAAAGTCCAATAGACTTTCACATGTCGAATGATGAATAGGGTACTCAGCCCATATTGAAACAACCATACCCTCTCAACATTTGTCATCTCATGCATCCAACAGGATAACTCGATCATATAATCCATCTTTGAAAGTAGAAGGGAGTTTTAGGGACTAAGGAATTTTTAATTTCTCGAGCACTCGTTTTTCCGAGGGAATTGCGTAAGAAGGTTTGAAAGGCACAATTTTCGGTATCTAATAAAGGGTCCAATTTATAAGAGTCTCAAGGTTTAGATTCCTACTACACCATGCCACCGAAGTCCACCAGTGTCTTGGTCTCGTGCATGGGCCGTTGTACTTTCTTTATTGGCCCGAGCACTCCTTAGACGATTATTTGTTTCCGCCCCTAGCCCATTTCGACTAAGCCCTATTATTTTAGACAATGCACTTATAATTTCTTCTTTTTTATTCTTTTGGGAGGAATGGGGGCTAGTGCATTTTTTCGATTTGTCTCTGTAATTTTCCTTAGATTTTTTTATCATATTAATAGAAGGAAGCATTTTTAGAATTGAGTCCTTGCATTCATCTCATTGCATAGAGACAAAATATTAAATATTAAAAACAAATACACCCTACAAGGGATTCACTAATCGTCGCCATCGGAAGCTTCATCAAAGAGATAATTGCCGAAGTCCTCTAAGATGAATGTGGAAAACCGACCATCAGCTTGGGAGGAGCTAGCCCCATTATCCCCAGATTGAGAAGCTGCATGAGAAGGCCTACTATAGGACATCCGATGGAAGTCAATCGAATTTCCATGACGATCAAGTGCTTGGAGAGGTGGGATGACCATACAATCTTTAGAAAAAATAGGCCCCGCACTGGAAGAACTAGGCCCGAATACCTAGGCCCCGCTTCGAAGCACTTGGATGAGGAGGAACGCCGGAAGTGCTCACTCTAGCTGTACAACCAAAGGGCATTTGTTTGACAGAGCTAGTGCGTTTGAGTTCCCGAGTCATCGAGCAAGCCTCCCGATAAATAAGTTCTAGATCACCGCCTCTACAAAATGATAGAGTAATTAGCACATTTACTAAAAGCTCAATAAAAGTTAGCATTTACACTAACTAAGACTCACCCTGAAAGGTTTGGAAAGTCGTCCAAGAGAATACATCCCGGATACCTTTAAGAGAAAACTGGAATCGATAGAGATTAGCAAGACACTTTTAGCATGAAAGTAAAAGTAAAGAGCATAAAACTCTTACCCCTTTCCTGTTTCTAAAGAGAGGATGCCCCACATACACTCCTCTTTGGGAATTTCTAGAATCCTTGTGTAATGTAGGGATTCCCGGGTTGAGAGATATCCACATCGAGACTTGGAATATGGATATCCTCCAGGAGAATCTACAGAAAGATGAAGTTGATTTCCATCCAAGAAATTCAACTACAAAAAGCGTAAAAGGATGAAGGCTCAATAGTCGGATCATAATTTGTCTCAAATGGCAAGCATAAGAGGAATACAAGTTTAAGAACTGGGTATAGGGTTACCCGGTAGTTGTTTCCTCTTTCTCCTACTGAGAAAGTAAAGCATGGTCCGAGGCGGATCATAAGGAACGAACATAAGCCATGTGTTGTAGCGGATTTGAGGTGTAACCCACTCACCAAGATACCAACAAAACCCAAAAGGACCTTCAAACCGGATCCTTCTCTCGCTCAATTCCTATGCAATGCCTACACTTGGAGGGAGTTGAAGTTGGGCCCATGGATGCAAATTGGCCTTCACACACAGGACCCATAAGAACACAAGAGAAAAACGACAAAAACCGAGCACAAACGGAGAAAAATGGCAGGCATCGGCTACCACGGCCAAGCCCATTGGCCACCATAGGCCGTGGGCTAGGGCAGCGAGATGGGCAGTGAAGAAAAGTTTCTTGACGTGCATTTTTAGCTCAAAATTAAAGCTTGAAAGTGACTTACCGAAGCAACAAGGTTTAGAGCGGACCTCAAGAAGCCAAGGTCATGAGCTTTGGGCCGACAAAGGTGGATTTTCGCCCCATGATACCGAGGGCGGGAATGAAGGGTGATTCCTTGAACCGGGTGAAAGGCACGGGAAATACTCGTACAACCACGACTACAGCTTTGTGAAGACAAGTGAGATCCTTTATCCATACAAGACAAAAATATTTTGGAAATAAGAGAAGAGATAGAGGATACCTCAACGATCTTCCATAAGCTATATAGCGGAAGATAGTTTTTCAAGTCCTTAGACTTGGTATGCCTCACACTGGAGTGTAAACCCTTTGTGAGGCAAGTATAGGCGGGTGCACCCCAGCTTAAGCTCTCTTATTCTATCTAGGTCTGCTAAGTTCACCAAATAGTGAACATGTACCTTTGAAGATTGGCCGGAGAAAATGGATGTGCTTAATAGGAGAGCAAGCACGACCCGGACTTGTTATTGAGGTGTGTGTTGAGCCTAAAACTCAACATTGTCAAAAGCATCAAAAATAAGAGTGTATTTAAAGAAGTTCTCCCGAGGAAGCCCACTAGCCGCGGGACCGAAGAGGTGCCTATATAGTCACGATTTTTGTACAAGTTTCGGTCGTAGACTAGAGGCTCCCTCGAGAAGCCTAAACCCGATAAGATGACAAAATCAAAAGGAGTGATGGTCATCTCCTGGAAAAGAAGATAAAAGGTGTTAGTTCTATCCCAAAAGCGCTCACTAATAGCTCTAATGGGATCACGTTCCTTTTGTCACACAAATGACTCAAAGCGGTAAAAAGGCGAAGAGTCGGGTATAACTCTCTATCTCTCTATAGTTTTGATTCTAAGTCATTTTGAGCTTTTAAGAAACTCATATCTAAGTTTTCATTATTTTTTAACCCACTCGAAAACCATTTATCGGGCATAACACTCTTACCTAGGTTTCGAGTCACTCCGAAATAACTCGTAACAATGTTATGAGTAAATAATTTCACAAACACATTAAATTCTGAGTACTGATTTGATGTTCAAACCGAAAATGAATTACAACATTATTTCTACTTTCTATGTCAAGCATACTTAATGAAATTGTTTACTTGATCAAGTTTATGTACTCGATTCTTTATTCTTACTAACTAGATCATTTTATGGATTAACTCAAGATGGAATTTCAACCTAATGAATATTAGACTCAGAAAATTCCATTCCTTTAGGTTGAAGATAATTAAGTGCTTAATTACTTTGAATTAATCATTATCTTTGCCTAATATTGGATCAAAGTATTTTTATACTTTGAGTACCACTTTGATTTGCTTTTGCAGATTGATTAAACAAACCTAGTCTATTTCTTTGAAAAGAAAAAACAACTGGTTTCTAGCCGTTAAACACCAGCAGACGTAAATCAGCCATTTCTAGGCATCGCTTAGTCACCGTATTAGGGTTGTTTGCTTCCAAAATCCAAGTAAACTTCAACTTTGTGTCCAACAGTTGTTTCCACCCTAAAATTCAGTCAAAACCAAGGTGATGGACCACTTTTTGAGCCAAGGACCACCACTCAATGTTCATACTACAATAGATCCTTTTCTAAGGGACTCAAACTAGCTATTACAATGGCTATTGAAGCTCACTAGTCCGGAACAAGTCTCAATAGCTATTCTACCCTGCTATGTATAAATTGAAGCCACTCTGCAAGACTTGATGATTGTTGAACACATTGCTTAACACCTACTTAGTGCATACTTATTCAATCTTCAGCTTACAACTCCAATTCTATCATCCCTACTTTTTGACTTGTTAAGGAAAGTCTTGTAAACACTTCTACTCTTTCTACTTTCATTTAAGTCACTTCACTTAGCTATAAGGGTTAACTCCATTTAGTTGTCCCTAACATTAAATATTACTGCAGTTCAAAAGTACTAGATCGGATAAGGGAATTTCTAAGTCTAGGAAAATTTGTAATTGAATTGTCTAAGGAAATAATTCGTCAAGAGTAAGTCCTTGTATTTTGTGGATTCAAAATAGTGGACTGGACTTATGGCTTGGACTAGCACTCGTCTCGTAGTTTTCTACCCTAGGAGGGTTTCCACTTATATCTCTCGTATACTCGCACTTTCTCGAGTTCATTCTAGACTTAGAAAATATTTTCTAAGTTAGTTTTATGCAAAACATTTTATATTTTCTCAAAAATCTTCAATCACCCTATTCATCCGACCTCTAGGGTGACTTAGTCTCTCCAAGAGCAAACCTTAAATTGGTATTAGAGCCTAGTGTTTCAAGAGGATCTCACAGTCCAAAAGGTATAAAGATCATATGGCTCGGAACAATGGAGAGTTAGAGGAAGGAAGATCTTCCACCATACCACCCAAGTTCAAGGGATTAAACTTTGCACACTCGGAAGAAGATGATGGAATTCTTCCTCCGTGGTCGTGACGAGGATGTCTAGAACATCGTTAAGCATAGAAACTACATTCCTACAAATATGGAAGGAACAAGAGATGTACCCAAAGAGAAGTCAGAATACACCACTGAAGATAATGAAAAGTTCAGGAAGAACTCCAAAGCCATGAACACCGTAATGTACGCTATCAACTCGGAAGAATATAATAGAGTATCAACTCGCGACACGGCTAAAGAGTTGTAGGATACATTGGTCAACACCTATGAAGGAAACCAGCTAGGTGAAGCAAGTTAAAGTTAGTCAGTTACTTCACAAGTACAAGTTGTTCAAAATGGAGCCCGAGGAGAACATCACTCAATTGTATATTCGGTTCACCGAGATTGTCAACAATCTCAAATATCCGGGAAGAAGTAGTCGGAAAAATTCGAGAAGTCTATCAAAGAGAAGATGGAGTCCCAAGGTGACGGCAATTGAAGAAGATTAAGATCCTTTCAAGTTGAGACCAAATGAGCTTATTGGGAAGTTACTCACTAAGGACGTGCACCTAGCGGAAGAGGAAGATGAGGTAAACACCAAAAGGAACATTGCACTTAAGGCCTCGGAAAACAAACAATGAAGTCTAAGTTCTTGAAACTTAGAAGAGGATCCCATGGCACTCATTGCCCGAGGCTTCAAAAAGAGGATGAAGTACAAAAAGTGGCAAAAGAGGCCAAAGTAGGAGTTCTACAAGAAACACAAGAAAGGTAAATACTCATCCTCTTCTAAGTTATCTTTAACTAAGAACTCTTGCTGTTTTGAGTATGGTAGCAAGGAGCACATAGTCAAGGATTGTCTAAAGAGAAAGAACGATAGAAGAAGAAAATGGTTATGGTGGTTATATGGAGGAATGATGACTCCTCCGAAGATGATGATTCCGATGACTCGAAGTGTCTAATGGCATTGACAAACTCGGAAGCTAAATATGAGTTAGACAAGTGATGGTTCGGATGTTAAGGAGACAGATCCTCGAAGGTAATTAACTACTTTCTAAAGTTTTCCAAACTTGATCTTGCTATATATATCTTGACTTTGGAAGAAAAGTTCAATTCTGTCTATTCCGATTTCGAAGAAGATCTAGAGTCTCTTACTACTTAGAGTACTATTTTGAAAAAGGAGTTAGAAAACTTGAGACAAAAACTGAAAGCACGTGAGACTAGTGCTCAAGACAATGAGACTAAGTCCGAGTGTCTTGGAACAGAGAATGAGCAACTCGAAACAAAAGCTCAATGAGTCCCAAGGGTTGGTTTTAAAACTCACTCAAGGTCGAAAAACCTTCATCTTTTACATGACTCTCAGTGTGTCTCATTCAGAAAAGAAGGTCTTGGTTACAATGTCTGAAGAGAAGGATAACTCTTACAATAATCTTTTCAAAACTAATTCCAAAACTTTTAAATTCTGGAAGGCTAAGCATGGGCCTATTCATTCACAAAGAAAAGGGACTTAGCCCAGCACCAGTTTTCAATGAAAAGGCCTTCTTAACTCCGCTTACAAAAGAAAACATTTTAAGAGAAAAGAGACACAAACTCGGTTTTCTAAAAGGAAGACTCGGAATCGGACCAAGCCTAAAATTATTCAAATCTAGGTTCCTAAAGCGTTCTTCCTCATAAAAGAATCACAAGAAACTCTGTTACTTGGTTTGTATGAGGAAGTGATGAGGGTTAGTTTGTTTGTGTTTTGCAGGTGACTCAAAAACGAAAGGGTCACTGGTACTTAGATAGTTGTTGTTCACACCATATGTTTGGAGACTCAAGACTCTTCCGTGAGCTAGAGGATACAAAAGGAAGAAAAGTCACATTTGGAGACAATAGCAAAGGCTAGATAGTTGGGATTGGCAAGATTGGTCAAGCAAACAACTCGGTCAGTCCAGTCTACTCGGTGAAAGGGCTCAAGTACAACCTTCCGAGCATATCTCAGTTATGTGACAAATGTCAAGAGGTAACATTCACTTAGACCAACCGCTTCATTTCTAATGCATTCACCAAAGAGACAAAGCTCTTAGGTCCGAGGTCATGTAGCACCTATACCATTACTCACTCAAATTCTAGTTAGAATTTATCACGTTCAAAAGCCTCTTTGAATGATGATTCATGGACATGGCATTGTAAACTAGGTCATATCAGCATGCATACCATCAAGAAGCTTGCGTCTCATAGATTAGTTAGGGGTTTACCTAACCGTGCATTTAAGAAATATAAAATTTGTGAAGCATGTAGAAAAGGAAAGCAAGTCGATTATCTTTCAAAGCACTCAAAACTACATCTACATCCAAAGTACTTGAATTATTTCATATGGATTTGTGTGGTGAAATTCTCGTGAAAAGCTTAGGAGGTATATCATATGTGCTAGTTATTGTTCATGATTATTCACAATTTACCCGGGTGTTTTTTCGATGAACAAGAATAAAGCTTTAAAAGAGCTCACTAAGATCTGCAGGAAAATTCATGTGGAGTTTCGGACTCGAGTCGAAGAATTCAAACCGATCATCGAAGGGATTTCGATAACTTAGAATTTGCGGACTTCGTGATAAGAATAGCATCTCTCGCAACTTCTCTCGCACCAAGAATTCCTCAACTTAATGGAGTAGTGGAGAGAAAGAACATAACTCTTAAAGAAATAGGAAGGACAATGATGATTGAAAATGACCTACCTTATTATTTTTGAGTCGAGGCAATCAACACAATAAATTATACACTCAATAGATACCTCATTAGACCCATTCTAAAGAAGACAACCTATGAGCTATACAAGGGAAAGAAGCTCAACATTTCCTACTTCAAACCATTCGGATGTAAATGTTATGTGCATAACAATGGTAAGGAACATCCGACTAAGTTTGATGTAAGGTCGGATGAAGGTATATTTCGGGTTACTCATCTCATAGTAAAGCTTATAGAAATTTCAACAAGAGAACTAACAAAGAGAAAGAAACTATCCGCGTAGTTTTTAATGAGATTGACCATGGCATGACAAGTGAATCCACCTTCTTAGATGTCAAGCTCAATAGAGATGAAGACGATATTGCTGAAGCTGAGCTAACTCATAATGAAATGATTCAGAATTTGTAAGTTCAAGAACCAGTTCGAATGCGGAAGAATAAGCCAATGCGAAGTTCAAGCAAGAGCAACCACCCGAAGATCAGCCTATTCAACCGTAAAACCTGGTAAACCAGAGGACTCGTAGAGTTTTGAAATATGCATCTAGTCACCCACCTGAGAACATACTTTCGATATCAACAGTGGGGTAAGAACTCGTTCTTCTTTGTAAAATCTGTGTGCATTTTCAGCATTCATACCATTAACCGAAACTAAAAATGCACCGAAGCCTTACTTGAACCTGAATAGGTAGATGCCATACAAAACAAATTAAATCAATTTGAAAGAAACCAAGTATGGACTCTAACCAAACGACCTTCCGACATGCCGTAATAGGAACCAAATCGGTTTTCAAGAACAAACTGGATGAGGGAGAGCTGGTAGTCAAAGATAAGGCCAGATTAGTTTCTTAGGGAGAAAACCAAGAATAGGGAATTGATTGTAGAGAAACCTTTACACATGTTGCAAGGATTGAGGCAAATATAATTCTCTTAGCATTTGCATCTAGCATGAACATCAAGCTTTATCAAACGGATGTTAAGTGTGCATTTCTTAATGGTTATATTCAAGAAGAAGTTATGTTGAGCAAGCCCCTGGATTTGAAAACTCTCCATTTTCAAATCATGTTAAGTGTTTGCCTTTGTGTCAGATTTCAAGCTAATCTAAAAGAATCACATCTCACTACAGTGAAGAGAATTTTTAGATATCTTGCAGGGACTTAGAATCTTAGTCTATGGTTTTTAAAGACTCGGAACTAACTCTCACTAGATACTCGGATGCTCGATTATGCTTGGATACAAAGTTGATAGAAAGAGCACATCAGGAGCATGTCAATTTATGCATCAATCCCTTATCTCCTGTCATTCAAAGAAACAAAACTTAGTTGCTTTATCAACTGCCGAGGCTAAGCACATTGTAGCTGGAGCTTGTTATGCTCATACGCTATGGATCAAGCACCACTTAAAGGATCTTGGATTGTCATTCACATCTATCCCAATCAAGGGTGATAATCAAAGTGCAATCATCAACAATAAGAATCTAGTCCAAGCACTCAAAGACAAAGCATATTGAGGTCAAATATCATTTTCTTAGAGACCATTCTAAGAAAGGTGATATTGAACTTGAAATTATTCCCACGAAATTTCAGCTAGCCGATATTTTCACTAAGCCACTTAGTCGGGATCAATTTTGTTTTATAAGGAATGAGCTTAGCATGATTAATGCATGATCATGTAATTTATTACATGAATTATCTCTGCATGATTATGTGTTATATATTTTGATAACAAACGGATCAATTGGCTCGAGTGAGACTATGCTCGAGAGTTATTAGTCTTCCGAGTGGTCTTAGTCACTCAAAACGATACTCGAGTGAGACTTAGTGTGTGAGCAAAATGGACATTAAAATTTTGAGATTGTCTCGTAGATAAATTGAGAATTTCATAAATCTTTTCAAAAACACTTTCTTCTCTCT
Organism: Talinum fruticosum; assembly: GCA_021018815.1. Lineage (NCBI taxonomy): Eukaryota > Viridiplantae > Streptophyta > Magnoliopsida > Caryophyllales > Talinaceae > Talinum > Talinum fruticosum. The sequence goes on from JAITYX010000012.1 coordinate 7,031,385, forward strand.
CTCTGCCACACGTTTCAATCGGAGGAAATTAGCCGTTGGAAGAAAGCCACTGGAATACTAATCGTTGGAGTACGGAACATCACACCTGGTCTGAGAGTACTGCTTGGTATTCGGGTTAGAACAAAGTTTAAAGGTAATTTCTTTTCGCTATAAATAGCACCCATTTAACATCTTTCTTTACTTTGCCCACCGCTCACTTGCTCTCTCTATTCTCGATATTTACGCTCGCTCATATTCTCTCTCTTTCTCTCTCAATTCGAAGCTTTCTCTACTCTCTCTCTTCTCTTGTTCTTTTTTTCTCATCTCACCATGCCTAAATGAGCAACTAGTCAAGAATTGGGTCCGGCTACCAAGAAACCCCGCACCAAAAATGCCCAAGAAGGTACATCCAATCCTTCTAAAATCTTTGTCGTCCAACATCCGATGTTGGATGATAAATTCTTTCCATCCACATCCTTCTTGTGGTTGCACCATATCAAAAAGACAAGGGTTTACAATTATTTGTGCTTCAGGGAAATCATTTATCCGAACTCGTTGCTGATTTCTATGCAAACATGTCTTACTCGAGGGAATCATCACCTCCAAAGTTCAAGATAAAGTTGTTCGTATCAACATCTCTCTTCTTCACAAACTCTTCAAAGATACTTCTCTTTATCTCAATTCCAACCCTATACCGTTCATGAAACTCACAAATGACTTCTTTGGAAAGTACATCAAAGAAGTACTTGAGTCACGAAAGAACTTCTTAGTGACTCGGATGAAAACTAAGGCAAGGTTTCTTTGTTTATTCTAATGAGGACTTTTTTCGCCCATTATTCTAGCAAAGAGAATCCAAACTCCAAGATTTTCAAAACCTTGTTTGATATCTTAGAGGGCTACAACGTAGACCTCTTCCCTCTATCATTGAGCGGATGGCCTCTGTGCCAGCTCACTCAAAGAAATCTGCTCCTTATCCTTTTGGAGCTCTTTTGATGATTATCTTTAAACAGATTGAAAATTCCCCTACCCACAGATCCAAACGTTGTCTCTAAAGTTGCCATTTATATTACCTTAGGTACTCCACGCAAAAAGAGCTTTTAGGGTATGGGTACCAGGAAGTCAAGCCTGGTGTCCGGGTTCATGGGTCTAAGTTATCACCTCCTTCTCCTCCACCCACTCAAACTCGGAGTACACTAGCTACTCCACTCCTCACTGCTGCTCCCTTGACTTCTCAACCTTCTCATCCCTCTACTCGTTGTGTTTGCCGAGATGGTAAACAAAATTGCTTCGTGTCCGAAGAGTTTCGGACCACTCTCCGCTCTCTAAAACATGTCCTTCAAAACTTTATTATTAACCAGAAGACTACACAGTCCCACATCAGGGAAAACCAGGACCTCATGATCAAGCTTAAAAGATTATCAAGCAGCAGCACGAGCAGCTTCAACTCCTTCAAGAACGCAGTTCAAAAGCTACCGAGGACTCGAAACTACCGATACTTTTGAGGAGTCCTCCAACCCAACTAAGTCTACCTCAACTGCAGTAGAAGGGGCAGCTGAGGAAGCAGCTGAAGAAGAAGCTCGAGGCTTAAGAAGAAGGAGAGGAGAAGAAAGAAGAAAAGGTTGCTTAACCTAAGGGCCAAGGTGCACCGGAACAAGAACCGGAGCCGATCTCCTCGGATCATGCTCTAAGTGGGTCGAAGAGGCTCGTAAAGTTGGTCCGTCCAAAGCAGCTATCCTAAAAGCATTGCCCGCTGTTGTCTTTGAGGAAGACGAGCCTCGAGGACGATGTGTCCTTGCTTCAAAGAACCAGGATAACGGATTTCGGACATTCCGAGTGTTGCAGCTTGCCCCGTTCGTCCACTTCTACATAAGCATACAGGCGCGAGCGCACTGTTCGTCCCTCCTCTTCCGCACAACTAGACCCCTCTTCTTAGCTCTTCTCTTTTCTATGTTTTAGTTTTTTATATATTTTTTTGTCTAACATCGATCTGTACTTATCTGCTATTTTCTTCCCTGCTTTTGATGGATTGCATAGGGGAAAATATAGAGAACTTGGATGTTTATTTTAGGGGAGTTCTTCCGTTGTTATTTTTTAAGTATTTGTATTGTTGTTTTTCCGAGCTATGAATGATTTTTACATTTCGAACATACTTGTTTCGAGTTACATATTTATCTTGCCTTGATGCTTTGATACTTAATTCTGTAACATACTCACTCGGATATAATATGTTTTTCTTTCTTTGCTCCGATTTATTATCCACACAACCGTTACGAGTTATGATATGATCCGAGCTGCACTTTATAAGTATCTCTAGTCACTCTCGCTCCGATACTTAAGAGAACATTATTTCCTATTTTGATCATTGGCAATGAAAACATATATTTTGAACTAAGAAGTTTTTATCTTAAGTGTGGAATGCCTTTCATCCAAAAGGGGAGATTGAAGACTCGGGTAAAAATCTTTATCTCTCTTAGGGTTTGATTCTATGTAATTCTAAGCATCATAGAAACTCATATCTAGGTTTTCATTTTGGGCTAACTGACTCGGAAAGAAACTTTATGACATATCTTCCGCATTTGTGTTTCGACTCACCTAAACATGACTCGGAACCATTGCTTGCTCAAATAATATCTCCAACATATTTATTCCGAGAATTAACATTGTATTTCCTTGAGAATTATCTGACCAAATCAAGTTCTTCTACTCGATATTTTATTCTTTCTAATTTGATTATTTTAGGATTGACTCAAGATGGAATTTGAACATATTGAATATTAGACTCGGAAGATTCCATTCTTTTAGGCCAAAGATAATTAAGCAGTTAATTACTCGATTTAATTATTATCTCGTACCTAATCTTGGACCAAAGTATTTTATACTTTGAGAACCAATATAGTTTGCTTTTGTAGGTTATTCAAACGAGGCTAATCTATTTTTGAATTTCAAAAGCAACCTAGGTTTCTAGCCGTTAATCACTAGTAGATAAGCTTTAACTACATCTAGACATGGCTCGACCACCGCGTCAAGGTTGTTTGTTTCCAAAACTGAAAAACCTCAACTCTAGGCCTAACAGCTTGTTTCTACATTAGTTTTCAGTAACCGCCAAGTGATTGGACCATCTTTTAGAGTCAAGAGCCGTTGCACAACGCTCATATCCCAACGGATCTTTTCTAGGTGACTCGGAATAGCCGTTAGAACAACCAGTGAAGATTTCGAGTCCGTAACCAAGACTCAACAGTCATTCCGCCCGGTTATCTATAAATAGAAGCCACTCCAAGAGACTTGAAGATTGTTGCACCTATTGCTGAACATATTATCAACACTTACATAGTGCATACTCGATCAATTTTCTTCTTACAGCTGCAAATCTGTATTTAATATTCTCCGAGTTGTAAAGAAAGTCTTGTAATCAATTACATACTTCTCTTACTTTCTTAGTAAGTCCCTTGACTAAGTCTGTAAGGGTTATCTCAGCTTAGTTGTCCCTAATTGTAAAGGTTATCTCAGTTAGGAAGTACTAGATTAGATAAGGGAACTTCTCGGTCTAGGAAAACATTGTAGGGAATTGTTTAATTGAGCAATTCTGGTTGAGTCGATCCTTTGTATTTTGTAGATTCAAAATAATGAATTTGACTTAGTACTTGGATTAACACTGTCCATGGTTTTCCGCCCTGGGGGTTTCTATGTATATCTATGCATTTATCATTCTGAGTTCAATCTAGACTCAGAATATGCTTTATCTAAGTGTTTGTGCAAAAAGTATTTAATTTCCTCATAACCCTATTCATCCCCCTCTAGGGTGACTTAGACTCTCTAAGACCAAACCTTCAACTATGTCCGGGTAAATTTACTCACGTAAACAAAGATATGAATACACTCCTATTTTAAGGATGTGTTTCGAGGCAAGAAAAAGAAGTTTTAGGGAAAACTTGTCATCTAGGATAAAGTGTTAGGCGACAAAGTTCTTCGGTTGATCCGAGGCGGGCTCTTTGCCTTTGCCTTGTGAAACCTTAGATTGAGTAGACTTAGTTATGGCCTTATTGGTGGCTAAAACTCTATCTTGAGTGGTTCCTCTCTTAGGCATATTCACGAAGAGCTTAGAGAGTGATTGAGAGAGTAGAGAGAGAATAGAGAACAAAGAGACTTGAGAATCACAGAGAGAACACGAGTGAGCGAGATAGAGTTTGTGCGCGAAAAGAGCAAGGGTGTGAGCAATAAGTTGGTAAAGTGAAGACAAGAAAGTGAAGCGGTGCTATTTATAGCAGAAAAGGGCTTCCAACCGACTTTCGACTCGAATACCAAGTAACAATTCTTAGACCGTTGAGTCGCTCTATCTAGTAACAACTCGATTCTCCAATGGCTTTCTTCCAACGGCTAGATTTTGCTGATGGTTCGCGTGATAGAGAGAGAGAGAACAAAGAGTTTTGGAAAATATTTTTGAGATTCTCCATTTATCTATAGATGACCTTGGAATTTTGATGTCCATTTTGCTCATAATCCGAGTCCGATTCGATAAAGTGTCCGAGTGACTCGGACCACTCGAAAACTCTATAACACATAGCTAAGTCTCATTCTCGAGTCAACTGATGTATTTGTTATCTACTCAAGCAATAAATCCTATAATCATGCATTAATCATGCCAAGTTCATTCTTAATAAAGAAAAATTGATCCTCACTAAGAGGCTTAGTGAAGATATCAACTAACCGAAATTTAGTAAGAATAAATTCAAGTCTAATGTCACCTTTCTCATAATGGTCTCTCGGAAAATGATACCATACCTCAATATGCTTATCTTTGAGTGTTGAACTAGATTCTTAGTGATGCTTATTGCACCTTGATAGTCACACTTGATTGGGACAGATGTGAATGATAATCCAAGATCCTTCAAGGGCTGCTTGATCTAGGGAATCTAAGCACTACAAGCTCCAACTGCAATGTACGTAGGCTCATTACTTGGTAGAGCGACCGAGTTCCGCTTCTTTGAGTGCCAGGAGATAAGGGATTGACAAAGAAATTGGCATGCTCCTAATGTTCTCTTTCTATCAACCTTATATCTAGCATAGGCGAGCATCTCGAATATCCGAGTGAGAGTCGGTTCTAAGTCCTTTGAAAACCATAGACCAAGATTCTAAGTCCCTGCAAGATATCTAAAAATACTCTTCACCATAGTGAAATGTGATTCGTTGGGAGTAGCTTGAAATCTTGCACAAAGGCATACACCGAACATGATATCTAGCTTATTAGATGTGAGATAAAGCAAGGATCGAATCATATCTCTATAGAGTTTCGATTCGCAGCTTTACCTTTCTCGTGTGAGTCCAATTTTAAACTAACTCATAGGTGTTGTTGCATGCTTCACATCTTGTAGCTTGTATTTCTCCAATAGGTCCTTGGTGTATATAAATTGATGGACATAGATTCTATCCTTGTCTTGTTTGATTTGTAAACCAAGAAAGAAATTAAGTTCTCCCATCATACTCATCTAGATATCCTATCTCATCAACTTAGAAAACTCTTGGCACAGAGTTTCATTAGTAGCTCCAAAAATGATATAATCAACATAAATATGAACGATACGAAAATCATTACTCTTGGTTTTTGTGAAGAGATTTTTATCAATTTGACCGCTTTTAAAATCATTTTCAACCAAGAAACTTCTTAGTCTTTCATACCAAGCTCTGGGAGCTTGTTTAAGACCATACAAAGCCTTTTGTAACTTGAAAACATTATTTAGAAATTCCGAGTTTTCAAATCTAGGGGTTGCTCAACATAAACCTCTTCTTGAATATAACCATTTAGAAAGGCACATTTGACATCCATTTGATAAAGCTTGATGTTCATGCTAGATGCAAATGCTAAAAGAATTTTGATTACCTCAATCCTAGTAACAGGTGCACGGGCTTCCCCACAATCAATTCCCTCATCTTGGTTATACCCCTCAGCAATAAGTCTAGACTTATTTCGACTACCAACCCTTCCTCATCCAGTTTGTTCTTGAAAACCCATTTGGTTCCTATTACTGGGTGGTCGGAAGGTCTTTTGGTTAGATTCCGGACTTGGTTTCTCTTAAATTGATTATGCTCTTCTTGCATGGCCTGTACCCATTCAGCTTTATTTAGGTTCTTTAGTGCATTTTTTGAGTTTTGTTAATGATATGAATACTGAAAATGCACACAGATTATACAAAGAAGATTGAGTTCTTACCCCACTCTCAATATCGAAAGGATGTTCTCGGGTGGGTGACTGGATATGTATTTGAGAGCTCTACCTGTCCTCTTATTCACCAACTTTGTTGGTTGAACAAGCTAATCTTCAATTGGTTGTTCTTGCTTAACCTTTGCATTAGCTTGTTCTTTAGCATTCTTAGCTGGCTCTTGAACTTGTTCATTTCGAGTCACAACATTCTAAGTTGGCTCGTTCCGAGTTACATGAAGTCTTCCGTTCGACTCATTCTAAGCTCAACTTCAGCAATGTCATCTTCATCTCTATTAAGCTTGAGATCTGAAAATGTGGATTCACTCATCTTGCCGAGATCAATCTCATCAAAGACAACGTGGATACTTTCTTCCACTTTGTTAGTCCTTTTGTTAAAAATTCGATAAGCTTTACTATGAGATGAGTAACCCGAAATATATCTTCATCTCATTTAGCATCAAACTTAGTTAGATGTTCCTTACCATTGTTATGCACAAAAATTTACATCCGAATGGTCCAAGTAGGAAATGTTGGGTTTCTTTCCCTTGTATAGCTCATATAGTGTCTTCATCAAGATGGGTCCGATTAGGCATCCGTTGAGCGTATAGTTTGCTTGTGTTGATCTGCCTCAACCCCGAAATAGGAGGGTAGATCATTTTCAATCATCGGTGTCCTTCCTATTTCTTCAAGAGTTATGTTCTTTCTCTCCACTACTCCATTTTGTTGAGGAGTTCTTGGTGTAGAGAAGTTGTGGGGATGTCATTCTTGTCACGTAAATCAGTAAATTCTTAGTAGTCGAACTCCCTACCATGGTCGGTTCAAATCCTTCTTATCCGAGTCCGAAACTCCACTTGAATTTTCCTACAGAGCTTAATTAACTCTTTGAAGGCTTCACTCTTGTTCTTGAGAAAACACACTTAGGTAAATTGTGAATAATCATCAACAATAACAAGTACATATGATTTACCTCGGCTTTTCACAGGAATTTCACCAAACAAATCCATATGAACTAAGTCAAGCACTTTGGATGTAGACACAATTTTCAGTGATTTGAAAGATGATCTAACTTGCTTCCCTTTCGTGCATGCTTCACGATTTTATCTTTCTTAAATGCACAGTTAGGTAAACCCCTAACCAATTCATCGGATGCAAGCTTCTTTGATAGTATGCATGCTAATATGACCTAGTGTATGATTCCAAGTCCATGAATCATCATTCAAAGATGCTTTTAAGCAACATAAATGCTTACTAGAATCTAAAAGAGGGATAGTATAGGTGCTACCTGACCTCAAACCCGAGAGCTTAGTCTCGTTGGTGACTGCATCAAAAATATAGCAGTTGGTCCGAGTGAACATTACCTCTTGACCTTTGTCACATAGCTGAGAAATGCTAAGGAGATTGTACTTAAGCCATTTGACAAGGTAGATTGGGCTGACTGAGTTGTTTTCTTGACTAATCTAGACAATTGCAACTATGTTACCCTTGTTGTTGTCTCCAAACATGACTTTTCCTCCCTGCAGATCTTGTAACTCCGAGAAGAGTTTTGAATCTCCAAGCATATCGTGTGAGCGATCACTTGCCTAAGTACCAGTGACTCTTTCGTTTCTTAGTCACCTGTAAAATAAAAACAAACTAACCCTTCTCACTTCCTCTTACAAACCTAGTAACTCCCTTTACTGTGGTCCTTTTCCGAGCAAGACTACTTTTGGGAACCTAGATTTAAATAATTTTGAGTCTAGTCCGATTCCGAGTCTTATTTCTATAAAACTAAGTCTATGTCTCTTTTCTTTGAAAAACCTTTCTTTTGTAAACAGGGGGCAAGGCTTTTTCCAATAAACTGGTCCGGCCTCGGTCCTTATTTCATGAGAGTGAATGAGACCGAGCTTAGCCTTCCTAAACTTCACAATTCTAGAGTTAGTTTTGAAAAGACTGGTGAAGGAATTAGATTCCTCATCGGCATTATAACCAAGAGCTTCTTTTCGAATGAGACACACTGAGAGTCTAGTAAAAGATTAAGGTTTTTCGAGCTTGAGTGAGTTTAAAACCAAGAGACTCATTGAGCTTCCTTTTCAGTTGCTCATTCTTTGTTCCGAGTGACTTAGACTCAATCTCATTGTCTTGAGCACTAGTCTCGAGTACCTTCAGATTTTGTCTCAAGTTCTCTAACTCATTTTTCAAAACATTACTCTCAACACTAAGAGACTCAAGTTGTTCTTTGAAGTCCGAAGAGTCGAATTGGACTTTTCTTCCAAACTAAAAATATATCTAGCTAAATCAACTTTGGAGAACTTAAGGAAGTATTCAATTACCTCTTGAGGACTCGTCTCCTCAATATCCGAGTTGTCACTGTCGAACTCGGATTCAGCTTCGAGTCTGTCGGTTCCATCGGACACTTTGAGTCATCGGAATCATCACTCCAGGTGGCCATCATAGCCTCTTTCTTCTTTTGTCCTTCTTTCTCTTTGGACAGTCCTTGACTATGTGCTCCTTGCTACCACATTCAAAGCAACTAGAGTTCTTAGTTAAAGATAACTTTGAAGGGGATGAGTATTTACCTTTCCTGTCTTTCTTATCTTTCTTGTAGAACTCTTCCTTTGGCCTCTTTTTCCATTTCTTATACTTCATCATCTTTTTGAAGCCTCGGGTAATGAGTGCCATGGGATCCTCTTCCGAGTCCGAGGAGCTCGGACTTGGTTGTCTACTTTCCGAGGCCTTCGAGTGTAATATTCTTTTTGGTGATGACCTCTGAATCCTCCTCTTCAAGGTGAATCTCATGAATGAGTAGCCTTGTAATGAGCTGATCCGACATTCGTAGACTTCTCATAATTTTTCCGACGATTTCTTTGTGATAGATCTTTCTACCTAGAGACTTGAGATTGATAGTAATCTAAGTGAATTGGGCATACATCGGAGAGATGTTTTCTTCGGCTCCATTCTAAATAGCTCGTACTTGTGAAGATATTAACTTATCTTTGCCTGCTTGACTTGACTAGTTCCTTCATAGGAGTTGCCAAGTGTATCCCATACCTCCTTAGCTATGTCACGAGCCAACACCTTGTTGTATTTTTCTGAGCTGATGGCACACATAAGTGTGTTCATGGATTTGAAGTTCTTTCTTAACTTCTCATTTTCTTAAGAAGTGTACTCTATTTCTCTTGAGGCACGAGATCTTACACCTTCCATCTTCGTTGGGATGAACTTCCAATTCTGAATGATGTTCTAGACTTCTTCATCATTATCTAATAGAAAGCATTCCATCATCTTCCTTCATCGAATTCTCCATTGTTCCGAGCCATTCGATCTTTAGATGTTTGGATTGTGAGATCCTCTTGAAAAGTTAGGCTCTCATCCTAATTGAAGGTTTTCTCTTGGAAAGGCTAAGTCACCCTAGAGGGGGTGAATAGGGTGATAGAAGATTTTAAGTAAAAATCAAACTCTTTTTGTACGTAACTTAACGTAAATAGATTCTAAGTTTAGATTAGACTTAGAAAGAAAGATACTTAGAAATACATGGAAACCCTCATGGGGTTGAAAACTACGGACGAGTGCTCATCCAAGAACCAAGTCAAATCCACTAATTGAATCCTCAATTACAAAGGATTGACTCTTACCGAATTGCTCCCTTAAACAATTCTTTTAGAAGTTTTTCCTAAACTCGAAGTTATCTTATCCGATCTAGTAGTTCCTGACTGAATTAACCCTTACAATCATCGACAACTGAGCTGAGTTAGCCCTAACAGCTAAGTCAAGGGACTTAAAAAGAAAGTAAGAAAATAACGTAAGTGATTACAAGACTTTCTTTACAACTCGTAAAGTAAGAGATTACGAATTAGGAGTTCTAAGTTAAAGATTGATTAAAAGTGCACTAAGCAAGTGTTTAGCAATATGTTCAACAACAATATTCAAGTCTTGTCAAGTGGCTTCTATTTATAAGTGTCCAGGCAGAATGATCATTGAGACTTGTTCTGGATTGGTGATCTTCATTAGCCATCGTAACGGCTATTATTTGTCACTTAGAAAAGATCCGTTGAGAGGTAAACATTGTACAACGGTTTTTGGTTCCAAAAGATGGTCCAATTATTTGGTGGTGATTGAAAACCGAGGTGGAAACAACTATTAGACTCAAAGTTGCAATTTTTCGAGTGTTGGAAACAAACAACCCCGACACGGTGTCTAAGCCAAGTCTAGAAATAGTTGTTTTCTGTTTGCTAGTGTTTAATGGCTAGAAACCGATTTCTTTTGCATTTCAACTTTAGATTAGGCTTCTTTAATCAACCTACAAAAGCAAATCAAAGTGGTACTCAAAATATAAAAATACTTTGGTCCAAGAATTAGCACGAGATAATAATTAAATCGAGTAATTAAGCATTTAATCATCTTTAGCCTAAAAGAGTAGAATTTTATAAGTCTAACATCCATTAGGTTCAGATTCCATCTTTAGTCAATCCTTAATGATGATAAAGTTATAAAGAATAAACTATCAGCATACGTAGACTTGATCAAGCAAATAATTCTCCATAAATAAACCGACACGTAAATTAGAATTAACGCTAATTCATTTCAACTCGAAACATGAACTCGGTACTCATAATAAACGTGGTAGATAAATTATTTACTCATGCGATGGTTCTAAGTGATATCCGAGTGGGTCGAAACACAGTTTAGAGTGTTATGCTAAAAGACCGATTTATGAGTGGGTCGGACCAGGATGAGAACTTAGATATGAGCTTCTATAAGCCACAAAATGACTTATAATCAAAACCCAAGAGAGATAGAAAGTTATAGTTGAGTCTTCACCTTACTTGAAATTTTTCCGGCCCACTACCTTTGAACAGTTTGTAGGTTTTGGGAGCTCAAGGCGGGTTTCTACATGGCTTGACTACTAGTTAAACTTGCGAAGTTACTGAAACTTATAGATAAACAAACTACCGCAGCTTTTGAATATTATCCGGAATAGATAAAAGAAGTACACCGCAAATGTCGCAAGGCACCGAGGACTTGAAAATGAGAGACCCCAAATATGTTGCTCTTGCTACGAGCACCGCTCAGATTCGTGAAGTGAACCCTTAGATATACGAACGAGCACGCATGAGGGAAGCCGACGCAGAAAAGCTAAATAGAGGAGGGCTCGCATGATCGAAGAGTCGAAGAAACTAACACAGGAAGATGCAGCTGAGTCTAGCAATCCAAAAGGAAAAGAAAGTAAAGATTGACTAGGGCCAAACTCTAGGAAGAAATAAAAATTTAGGGAATTTTAGTTTTCCCTATTTAGAACAATTTATTTTCCAAGTAGTATGTTTGTTAATTTCCTTTTATTGCCTATGTATTTCGGTAATTAGTAGGCTTACCTTTTATTAATAAAAGTAAAAAGTAAATGAAGGTTTGCTCTTGGAGAGACTAAGTCACCCTAGAGGGGTGAATAGGGTGATGGGGAAATTTAAATAAGTAATGGAAGAATAAAACTAAAGATAACTCGTGGAGAGTTTGAGTCTAGATTGGACTCGGAAAAGTGCTAACTTAAAAAGTTACGTGGAAACCCTCCTGGGGCAAACAACCACGGTCAGTGCTAATCCAAGCACCAAGTCAATCCACTATTTTGAATCCACAAAATACAGTAGAAAAACTCAACCAGAATTGCTCCCTCGGACAATTCCTTAAGAGATGTACCTAGACTCGAAATTACCTTATCTTATCGAGTACTTCCTATGGTTAACCCTTACAGCTCAGTCAAGGGACCTTACTCGGAAAGTAAGAATAAGTGTTTGTAAACCGATTACAAGACCTTACAACTTAGAAAGATGTTAAGTACAGAGTTGGAGTTATAAGTAGAAGATTGAGTATGAATACAATGAATTTTGCTTACTACGTGTATTAACGGTTGATTCGGCAATCTTCAAGTCTTGAGAGTTTGCTTCTATTTATAGATAACCAAGCAGATTAGCCGTTGTGACTATCTTCCGACCGGAAGTCCTTTGTGACCGTTGCAATGGATTTTCCGAGTCACTCGGAAAATATCCATTGAGGTGTGAACGTTAGGCAATGGCTCTTGACTCCATTGGAAGTCCCAATCCACTCGGTGGTGTCTTAAAAGTAGGGTGGAAACCGCCGTTGAGCTTAGCGTTGTAGATTTCCAGCTTTGGAAACAAACAACCCCGACACGATGTCCGGTCTTCGGTCGAGGTAGAAAAAGCCTTGTCTCGCTGGTGATTTGACATCTTGAAGCCGATTACTTTTGTATTTTAAATATAGGATAGCGTTGTTTGAATAGCCTACAAAAGTAAATTAATTTGGTTTTCAAAGTATAAAATACTTTGGTCCAAGATTAGACACAAATAATAATTTAATTAAGATAAATAAGTGCATAATTATCTGCGTCCTAAAGAAGTGAAATTTTCCGAGTCTAATATCAATTATACTCAAAATTTCCATCCGAGTCGATCTAGAAGCAAAGCAAGTCGGATAAATATCATCATAGTGGAAAGACTTGATCTAGACTCGCCAATGTTCAAACCAAGCATGCTGACTTAGAAAAATGAATTAACACGAGTAATTCAATCAAACTTAGATCATGAAGTCGAACCGAGTTTATGCATAATAGAACAAGTGTTTGAACATGCAAAATATTCGAGTGTTGTCCGAGTGACTCGTGAGCTGTGTGTGAAATGATAAACAAGAATATGCTTTCCGAGTTAGTCGGAATCAAAAGAGAACATATGCGATAGTTTACGTAACACTCGAAAAGATGTTATATCACTTAAAAAGCTTATAAAACAGATAAAATGACTTTTAATCAAAACCTTATAAGAGATGAAGTCCTATACCCGATTCCTTGATGGAACTCGAAGGATGTATATGACAGTCCGAGTCTTCAATCTCCGCCTTTTTGATGAAAGGCATTCCATACTTAGACGAAACTTTGTTAGTGATATAGATCTAGGTTGTCATCCTTTCTCAAAGGATAAGCCGGAAAAACATGATGGAATTGTGTAGAGAAAATACATTGAATGGAAATTATATTCTATCGGAGCAAATAGGTTGAGATTGCGTAAAAAGAACTAAAGTATCGGAGCGAGAAAAGAATAACCGAGTATTAGAGCAATGATAGACGGAGTTGTTAAATCGGAGCAAAGAAAAAAACTATTGAGCAAGACATTGAAACTCTAAAATAATAAACTCTAAAATAATTGCTTTAAGTAGTAAACTTAGAGATATGTGCAACTCGGAAGGCGAGATAGCGAGGATTATTAATGAAATTTCATTATAATTTAAACTAACGAGTTTACACAAAAGAGGGTGAGAGAAACTCCCCTAAACAAGATAACAAATTTTTCTAACTATTCTCCCCTTGCCTTTCAAGCAAAAACAAAAAGAGGAAGAATGTATCAAGTAGATACGGATTTGATGTCCGGACAAAAACAAAATAAATTAATAAGAAAAAAATTAAGATGGAGGAGATGGAGCGATCTGAGTCGAGGTTGGTGGACGAGCGAGTGCGCCTTCACCGATAAGATCTGGAAGATGTTGACGAGCGAGGCGGAGGCAGCACCGGGATCTCCGGAATGGGCTCGCTTCGAGTGGCCGACCCGGAACTAGGTCATCCAGAGGCTCATCCTCCCGAAACTCCGGCTGACGGAGGGGTGTGCTCAAGTTGACCGACTGCCGACCGACCATGGTCGGCAAGGTCTTCCGACCCACCGAGACTACCGTCCGAGCTGATAATTTCCGATTAAGGTTCTCGTCAGCTATCGGTTCTCGCGTCCTTCACCCCTTCCTCGGATGGAGCTACTTCAGCCGCAGGCTCTTCTTCTTCTCCTTTTTCTCCCCTTCGAGAGGAAGACTTGGTTGGACTCGAGGATTCTTCGGATATGTCCGAGTCCATTGGATCCCGAGCCGCCTTGGAGCACCGTTCCTAAAGGAGCGCAATCCGCTCCCTCTACTCCTTAACCAGTTCCTTCATCTCAAGAAGCACATCTTGCTGCTCTCGATTTGGGATTGGGTGGTTTTCTGGTTAATGGTCATAGATCGAAGGACGAGTCTTGAATGACTGGAGAGTGTCCTTGAACTCAGTGGACACCAAGGAAAGCTTGTCCGTGATAGCGGAGGACAAGGCAGAAGAAGGAATTCGAGAAACACCTAAGGTGGAAGCACCATCGAGTGGAGGAGGTAGAGAAAGAGTTGGCTGAGTCCGAGTCCGAGGAGGAGAAGAGGGTCTCGGCTATGAGCTATAGACCCGGACACCCGGTTGGGTCCCCTGGTATCCATACCCAAGGAGTTCCTTTTTGACAATGACAATGGCAGCCTCTAGAACCGCTTTAGGATCCGAGGGAAGAGGAACATTGAATTGCTTAAATATGAGGGTGAGAAGAGCCCGAAAGAAAGTGGGGTGGTCTTCTTGTTTCGAGTCCGAGCGAGCACAGTCGCCATCCGCTCGACTATAGCGGGAAAGAGGTCCACTTCATAGCCCTCAAGAATATCATAAACAGACTTTGAGGTGCTTGGAGTTAGGGTTCTCCTTGCTAGAATGTTGAGAGAAGAAAGTCCTCATCGCGAGAAAACACGGAAGGCGAGCTTCTAATTTAAGTTGAGTCGGAGAAGCTTTTACGTGACACGGGAAACTCTTTGGCATATTTCTCAAAGAATTCATCAAGCAACTTGTTGAAAGGTATGGGATTGCTGTTGAGGAAAAGAGAAGTGACTTTGAAGAGTCGGTGGAGAAGAGAAGTGTTGATGTGAACGGTTATGTTATGAACTCGGAGGTGAGGATACCCTCGGAGCTGGAAAGATTGGAATAGAACTCGAAACGAGTTCGGATAGATGAAATCACCGAAACAGAGGAAATTGTAAACCCCTGTTGATTTGATGTGGGCCAACCACGAGAACTTTGTGGTCGGGAAGAATTTGTCATCCAATGTTAGGTGTTGGGTGACAAGAGGTTTTAAAGGAGCGGAGGGACCTTCTTGGCTTTTGGTACGAGGTTTCTTGGTGGCTGAACCAAGAAAGTCAAGGTGGGAACCTCTTTTCGGCATGTTTAATGTGAAGAGAGAGAGAGAGAGAGAGAGAGAAGCTCTACGAGAGTGAGCGAAACAAAATAAAATGAAAGAGTAGCAGAAAAAGAGCTGAAACCGACAAAGCTTACTTGAGATGAACTTCACTTAGCTTGAGAGCGACGAAAGTTTCTTTGATCGCAGAGAGCTTGCTTCAAGTTAGAGTAAGTGTGAGAGTTAGAGTAAGTTCGGAGTAAAGTAACGAAATGAAGGAAAATAGACGCTATTTATAAAGGAATAACCGTCCTTCAGTATTCGTTCTAACTCAGCTTCTTCAACGGTCACCTCGGACCGGTGTGACTGTTCTGCTCTCTAACGGTTAGAATTCCAGCGATTGTCACTCAACAACTAGTTGTCCGATCGATGCACGCGAGAGAGATAGAGAAAAGAAAGATTTTAAAAGAAATTTCTGAAATTCTCCACTCGATCTAGAGATGATTTTAGAAGTTTAATGTCATGTTTTCTCAAAGTTTGAGTCCGACTCGGTTAAGTTTCCGAGTGACTCGAAACCGCAAACAACTAATAACTATCAGCTCAGTATCACTAGTTCAACTGAACTAATGGCTATTAAGGAAAGTAAGCACACAGTATATAATCATGCAAAGTAATTTTTAAAAAACATAATTATACATTAATCATGCCAAGCTCATTCGTAATAAAACAAAACCGATCCTCACTAAGGGGCTTAGTAAAGATATCAGCTAATTGAAGATTGGTAGGAATGAATTCAAGTTCAATATCACCCTTTTCAGAATGATCTCTCGGAAAATGATACCTGAACTCAATATGTTTAGTCTTTGAGTGCTCGAACTGGATTCTTGGTGATGTTGATTGCACTTTGATTATCACACTTGATTGGAACAAATTTGAATGAAAGTCCAAGATCTTTTAAGTGTTGCTTTATCTATAAGATGTGAGCATAGCACGCTCCAGCCTACAATATACTCAGCTTCAGCAGTTGATAGAGCTACCGAATTTTGCTTCTTTAAGTGCCAAGATATCGTGGATTGACCAAAACCGCGGGCGCTCGAAGTGCTCTTTCTATCAACTTTGTATCCAACATAGTCAGCATCCGAGTATCTAGTGAGAGTTAGCTCGAGTCTCTAGAGTACCATAGACCCAAATTCCGAGTCCCCGCAAGATATCTCGAATATTCTCTTCACCGCAGCTTGGATTAGCTTGAAATCTTGCACACGGACAAACACTAAACATGATGTCCGGCCTAATGGAAGTAAGATAGAGCAAAGATCCAATCATACCTCGGTAGAGTTTCTCATCTACTACTTTACCTTTCTCGTCCGAGTGCGGTTTTTGCTGCTACTCATAAGTGTTGCTGCATGTTTCGCATCTTGGAGTTTATACTTCTTCAGCGACTCCTTGGTATACTTTGATTGATGGACATAAATGCCATCTTTGTCTTGCTTGATTTGTAGACCAAGGAAGAAATTGAGTTCTCCCATTATACTCATTTGAAATTCATGTCTCATTAACTCAAAAAATCTCAACACGGAATTTCATTAGTAGCTCCAAAAATTATGTCATCAACATAGATCCGAGCAATAAGAAAGTCTTTCCCCTTGTTTTTTATAAAAAGAGTTTTGTCAATCTGACTTCACTTCGAAAATTGTTTTCAACCAAGAAATTGCTCAATCTTTTCATACCAAGCTCCGGGAGCTTGTTTAAGACTATAGAGAGCTTTTTACAATTTGAAAACATGATTTGGAAATTCTAAGGTTTCAAATCCAGGGGTTGCTCAACATAGAATTCCTCTTCAATGAAACCATTGAGAAAAGCACATTTAACATCCATTTAATATAACTTGATATTCATGCTGGATACAAATGCCAACAAGATTCTAATAGCTTTAATTTTGGCTACATGTGCAAAGGTTTCCCCACAATCAATCCCTTCTTCTTGATTGTAACCTTGATCCACAAGTCTAGCCTTATTTCTAACTACCAACCCACCTTCATCCAGTTTGTTTTTGAAAACCCATTTGGTTCCTATAACTGGGTGGTCGAAGGTCGTTTGGTCGGAGTCTACACTTGATTTCTTTCGAATTGATTGAGTTCCTCTTACATGGCCTCTACCCATTCAGGTTCATTTAGGGCCTCTAGTGCATTTTTGGGTTCAATTAATGATATGAATGGAGTGAATGCACATAGATTTTGAAGAGAGGAACGAGTTCTTACCCCACGGTTTATATCGGATAACATGTTTTCTAGTGGGTGACTCTTGAGTTGTCTCATTCCGAGTCATGTTGTTCCGAGTGACTTCGTTCGACTTACATTGATTTGATTTTTTATTAGCTCATTTTCATCAAGATCATCATCTCTGCTGAGCTTCGAGTCCGAGAATGTGGACTCACTTGGTTTTTCCTGTTCAATCTCATCGAACATAATGTGGTTGCTTTCTTCCACTTTGTTAGTTGTTTTATTGAAAATACGATATGCTTTGCTATGAGATGAATAACCAAGAAAAATACCTTCATCCGACCTAGCATCAAACTTGGTCGGATGATCCTTACAATTATTGTGAACGAAGCACTTACATCCAAAGGGTTTGAAGTATGAAATGTTAGGTTTCATCCCTTTGTAGAGCTCGTATGGAATTTTCTTCGAGTATGGTTCTAATGAGGCATCTGTTCAATGTGTAGTTAGTCTGTGTTGACTGCCTCAGCCCGTAAATAGTAGGGTAGATTATGTTCAATCATCATTGTCCTAGCTATTTCTTCAAGAGTTCGGTTCTTCCTCTCCACCACTCTATTTTGTTGAGGAGTTCTTGCGCCGAGACGTTGTGAGAGATGTCATTCTTGTCACGGAACTCTATAAATTCGAATAGTCGAACTCCCTTCCATGGTCGGTTCGAATCCTCTGGATCCGAGTTTGAGACTCAACTTGGATTTTCCTGCAGAGCTTGTTGAACTCTTTGAATGCTTCATTTTTGTGCTTAAGAAAACACACCCGGGTAAATCGTGAGTAGTCATCAACAATAACAAGCACATATGATTTACCTCCGAGACTCTTGACAGGGATTTCACCACATAAATCCATATACAACATTTCAAGCACCTTGGATGTGGAAACAGCTTTTAGAGATTTGAAAGATGACATGACTTGTTTCCCTTTTGTGCATGCTTCACAAATTTTATCTTTCTTAAATGCACATTTAGGCAAACCTCCGACTAAACCATGAGATGCAAGTTTCTTAATGGTATGCATGCTAACATGACCTAGTCTATGATGCTATGTCCATGAATCATCATGTAGAGATTCTTTTAAACAAGATAAATTCTGACTCGGGTCGAAAGAGGAATAGTATAAGTGTTACCTAATCTCTTACCTAAGAGCTTGATTTCCTTGATAACATCATCTCGAGATATAACAATTGGTCCGAGTGAATCTTACCTCTTAACCTTTGTCACATAGTTGAGAGATGCTTGAGCGGATTGTAGTTTAATCCTTTGACAAGGTATACTAGGCTCACCAGATTGCTTTTCCAATCTTGCCTATCCCAATTATCTTGCCTTTGCTGTCATCTCCAAACATGACTTTTCCTCCCTTGTACTCTTCTAACTCGGAAAAGAGTTTTGAAATTCCCGACATGTGGCATGAGCATCCACTATCCAGTACCAATTCCCTTTTGTTCTTTTCTTAGCTACTTACAAGTTAGAAACAAACTAACCTTTCTCACTTCCTCTAACGAACCCAGGTAACTCCCTTTACTCGTGGTCCTTTTCGAGGAAGTAGACTCTAGGGAACCCATATTTGAATAACTTTGGGTTTGGTCCGATTCCGAGTCTTTCTTTTAGAGAACTGATTTTGTGCCTCTTTTTTTAAAAACTTTTCTTTTATACACCGATGGAGAAAACCCGAAAGCCGGTATAGGCTTAGTCCTCCTTTCATTCTTATGAATAGGACCGTGCTCAGCCTTCCTTAACTTCACGGTTCGGAATCCTCTTTAAAAAGTTCCGAGTAAGAATGGGATTCCTCCTCTTTGTTAAAACCAAGACCTTCTTTTACGAAGGAGACACACTCTGTGATCCTAAGAGCATATTAAGGTTTTTCTAACCTTGAGTAAATTTTAAAAACAAGCTCTTGAGACTCGTTGAGCTTTGGCTTCGATTACTCGTTTTCTCTTCGAGTGACTCGGACTCGGCCTCATTAGATTGAGCGCTAATCTTGAGTTCTCTTAGAGTAAGTCTCGGTTTTTCCAATTCATTTTTCAATGAGATGCTCTCGAAGTAACTTACTCAAGTTATTCTTTAAACTGAGAAGAATCAAAATTGGACTTTTCTTATAAAGTAAAAATTTATTTTGCTAAATCAACTTTGGAGAATTTAAGGAAGTATTCAATTACCTCCCGAGGATTAGTTTCCTCACTGTCTCAATGATCCGAGTCCGACTCGATTCAGCTTCGAGTCTAAGAGTGCCATAAGACATTTTGGATCATCCGAGTCCTAATCATCTTCCGATGAGTCTTCATCACTCCAAGTGCCCATCATCGCCATTTTCTTTCTGTCTCTTTTTCTTCGGGACGAGTCTTTGACTATGTGTTCCTTGCTGCCACATTCAAAATAGCCAAAGTTCTTAGTTAAGGATAACTTTAAAGGAGAAGAATGTTTACCTTTTCTGTCCTTCTTGTCTTTCTTGTAGAATTCTTCTCTTGGCTTCTTATCCCATCTTTTGTGTTTCATCATTCTTTTGATGCCTCCGGCGATAAGTGCCATGGGATCTTCTTCCGAGTCGGATGAACTCGGATTTGCTTCTCTGTTTTCGGGGCCTTTAGTGCAATGTTCCTTTTAGTGCTGACCTCTGCATCCTCCTCTTCCAGGTGGATCTCATGGGTGAGTAGCTTCCCAATGAGTTCGTCTCGCCTTCAATAAGGATAGGTTCCGAGCCTCTTCAATGGTTGTCACCTTAGGACCCCATCTTCTTTTGGGTAGGCTTCTAAGTATCTTTCTGCACATTTCCCATGGGAAATCTTTCTACCCAAAGATTTAAGATTGTTGGTAATCTCAATGAAACGGATGAACATCCGAGTGATGTTCTCTTCGGCTCCATCTTGAACAACTCGTACTTGTGAAGATATTGGCTTATCTTTGCTTGTCCGACCTGGCTTGTGCCTTCATAAGTGTTGACAAGCATGTCCCACACTTCTTTGGTTGTGTCACGAGCGGACACTCGATTATATTCCTCCGAGCCGATGGTGCACATCGGAATGTTCATCGCCTTGAAGTTCTTTTTGAACTTCTCTGCTTCATCAATGATATACTCGGACTTTATTTTGGGCACGAGCCTTGTTTGTTCCGTCTTCATGGGAATGTAGTTTCCTTCTTGTATGATGTTCCAAACATCTTCGTCGTGGTCAAGCAGAAAGCATTCCATGAGCTTCTTCCAAGTGCACGAAATTTTATCCTTTGAACTTTGGTGGTCTGCTAGAAGATCTTCCCTCATCGAATTCTCCATTGTTCTAAACCATTTTGATCTTTAAACATTTGGATAGTTAGATCCTTTCGAAAGGCTAGGCTCGATACCAATTGAAGGTTTTGCTCTTGGAGAGACCAAGTCACCCTAGAGGGCGGGTGAATAGGGTGATGGGGAAATTTAAATAAGTAATGGAAGAATAAAACTAGAGATAACTCTTTGGAGAGTCCGAGTCTAGATTGGACTCGGAAAAGTGCTAACTTAAAAAGTTATGTGGAAACCCTCCTGGGGCGAGAAAACCACGGTCGAGTGCTAATCCAAGCACCAAGTCAAATCCACCATTTTGAATCCACAAAATACAGTAGAAAAACTCAACCGGAATTGCTCTGTTAGACAATTCCTTACAAGATTTTCCTATACTCGAAATTACCTTATCTCGATCTAGTACTTCCTAACTCAGTAACCTTTATAGTTAGGGACAACCGAGCTGGGTTAACCCTTACAGCTCAGTCAAGGGACCTTACTCGGAAAGTAAGAATAAGTGTTTGTAAACCGATTACAAGACCTTACAACTCAAAAAGATGTTAAGTACGAGTTGGAGTTGTAAGTACAAGATTGAGTATGAATACAATGAATTTCGCTTAAGTGCGTGTATTGACAGTTGATTCGGCAATCTTCAAGTCTTGAGAGTTTGCTTCTATTTATAGATAACCAAGCAGATTAGCCATTGTGACTATCTTCGACTAGAAGTCCTTTGTGACCTTGCAATGGATTTTCCGAGTCACTCGAGAAAATATCCGTTGAGGTGTGAATGTTGGGCAACGGCTCTTGACTCCATTGGAAGTCCCAATCCACTGGCGGTGTCTTAAAAGTAGGGTGGAAACCACCGTTGAGCTTAGCGTTGCAGATTTCCAGCTTTGGAAACGGACAACCTTGACAAAGTGTCCGGTCTTCGGTCGGAGGTAGAAAAAGCCTTGTCTGCTAGTGATTTGACATCTTGAAGCCGGTTACTTTTGTATTTTAAAAATAGGATAGCGTCATTTGAATAGCCTACAAAAGTAAATTAATTTGGTTTTCAAAGTATAAAATACTTTGGTCCAAGATTAGACACAAATAATAATTTAATTAAGATAAATAAGTGCATAATTATCTCGAGTCCTAAAGAAGTGAAATTTTCCGAGTCTAATATCCATTATACTCAAATTTCATCTGAGTCGATCTAGAAGTAAAGCAAGTCGGATAAATAACATCGAGTGGAAAGACTTGATCTAGACCGCCAATGTTCAAACCAAGCATACTCGACTTAGAAAAATGAATTAACACAATAATTCAATCAAACTTAGATCATGAAGTCGAACTAAGTTTATGCATAATAGAACAAGTGTTTGAACATGCAATATATCTAAGTGTTGTCCGAGTGACTCGGAGCTGTGTGTGAAATGATAAACAAGAATATGCTTTACGAGTCGATCGGAATCAAAAGAGAACATATGCGATAGTTTACGTAACACTCACAAAAGATGTTATATCACTCGGAAAAGCTTATAAAACAGATAGAATGACTTTTAATCAAAACCTTATAAGAGATGAAGACCTATACCTGATTCCTTGATGGAACTCGGAATGATGTATATGACAGTCCGAGTCTTCGATAAGTTTTATGCTCACTTTTATGCTTTATTTATTTTATCGCTCACTTAGAGGAATAAATAATAAATTTTGACCTCCTAATTCGACCGTCTTTAAATAGAATTAAAGAATTAATTAAACAAGTGGACCATCTTGTTGGACCATCATAAATAACAATTAAATATGACCGAGAGGGATTGTTGGGCTCAACCAGATCTGTACTTTTCCGGGCGGTGGCCTGTGGCGTCTAAGGCACGGCCTTGTTGTGCCAGGCTTAGTGAACTTCGAGCACTTGTTTAGTGCCATGCTAAACATAGTATTTGTTTAGTTGATCCAAGTTTGTATACTAAAAATCTCTTCACCCTCCAAATTAGTCAATTTAACTCGCCCCTCCTGGCAGTATTTTACTAAGTATAAATGGGCCTTGCTAGTTGGGCCTAAATTTTCCTTGAGGATCCTGAATTGGCGCTCTAACCTATTTAAGGACCAAATCCCAAATCTGTAGATTACGAGGCTTTACTTTCTTGGTAAATACCCTTGATATACATGCTTGTTAGATTTGAACATTATGTAAGGAATTTAAGCACCTTTCATCTAGCAACACTAACTCTTCATAGCGTGCTTTAGCCTATTCAACTTTAGGAATTTGACTTTCTGCAATGATTCGTAATGAAGGAATGGCAATTTCTATTGGAAGGACTGCTTCCATGCAATACACTAGGGAGTATGGTGTTGCTCTTGTGGAGGTTCTAATGAAGGTTCGATATCCCGATAAAGCGAAAGCCAACTTGTGAGGTCAATCCTTATAGCCATTTTCTCCACTATTTTGTGAATATTTTTATTAGCGGCCTCGAGTGCTCCGTTGGTCCGAAGGCGATAGGGAGAAGACCTGTGATGATTAATCTTATCTTTATCCAATAATTCCGCTACTTCGTTTTTGAAGTGACTACCATGGTCACCAATCGGTTCGTGGGTGTAGAAACCACAACCTCGCCCCTAGCAGGACCAACCGAGCTTCCCCACGAATTTACGGATTTTAAATTTTATTTTTGAAGATGGAAATGATTTAGGGTTTTGAAGATTGATTTTTTGAAGGTAGGGATGAACCTCTTATTTAGATTTCCGAATTTTACAAGCTAAGTTAAAATGAATTAAGGTTGAATGGAGGTTTTATTAATTTCTTTATTTTAGAAATTATTTTCGAAATCCTAGGATATTATTTCACAACTAAAACTAAAATTAAATTAGGGTTTAATTGGTGTTGGCGTGAGGCTTTAAGGTCAAACCGGTGTGAAAACACCGGTTTGGACCGAAGCCTCACCCGATGAACACTCGGTGTCGGCGAAAGCCATCACCTTGTGGTCGGCAACTCCGGCCACGGGCCGTGGCTGAGGTGGTAAGCCTCGGCCTCTACCTGCATGGCAAGTCCGGAAAATTCCCTTTTTTAGTTTAGTTGGAAATAACCGAGAGGCAAATTAAGATAAATAAATCGAAAACAGAGTCGCCATTCAATTTTAGGAATAAAAACTAACAAAAATAAAATAAAACAATACTCTCCCAATCTTTGTATGGGAAAACTAAGCTCGGAGGAGGTCAAAAATTACTCGATCGGTCTAGGACCGAGAATCGGATTCGGGGCGAGGGTACAAAACGTAGGGATTAGCCCTTCCATTCCGCTTGTCAAAAGATAGCCTTGACTAGTTTGAGTAGTGAAGTTAAATAACATATTAAACACAAGCACACAACATAACTAGATGTGAAAATAAAGGCGACCAAAGCATGCTAATGAAAGCAATAAAAGCAAATACGAAAGCAATAAATAAAAGCAATAAAGAAATAAAATAAAAGCGAAAAGAAACAAAAATGAAAAATAAAAATATTACATTGGGCAGGGAGGATTAAATGCGATATAAATATTCTCCACAATATGGAAAGCAATAAAACATAAAGGGAATTTCCTAAAAGAGTTTGATATTTTCTAAAAATTTCGGCAGAGTTACGTTTGTAATATGGCTTATCCCCTAGGCTTGAAGCCTTAAAACCCTGCATAAAGACCATAATATCACTCAACGAGCCACACGCTCGGAGTACACAACTCAACGGCCATACGCGGAGTCAACCCAATATATATTAAGGCTTAAAACAACCTAAATGGTTCATAATACATCCGATACAAACCATATAAACTTAATTACAAGCTACAACACTTGGGAGCATATGGAATGCACGTCAGCAACTTGAGACATTACGTACATTGTTTATATTAGCATACCCAAAAGCACATATATCAACCCAACATTAACTACACTATATACACAAATCCCAAAATGACAACTTGAGGAAATAATAGCCACGTAATTTTCCTAAATTTTTAAATCATGACACCTTAGAACCCTATTGCTCATAGTGATTTCTAAACTTGGCTCGATACCACAACTGTAACGCCCTTAATCACCATTACTTAATAATACCCTAATTAGATAATATTACGTAAGGTCGCAGCAGAAGATAACGACCGAAGGCGTTATCGCCATCCTAAAATAGGACAAGGCTAAATAAGCAAAATGAAATAAATTACAATTTGCATCCAACTGTTAAGTTTCTATTAGGTCCTGTTAGAGGTAATTGCTTACCACCTAAGTAGCTAAGTCATAATTCATATTTAAACAAGATCCCAAAATATCGTTCACTTGTTTAGTAACATAATATTTATACAACCCAAATTTTTTCTATTCCACAAGATGATATGCAACATGTAATAATTCTCAAGGTCATACCCAGGTCACGGTTGAAGGTAAAATCACTCGTGAGCATCTATACACCTTCGAACCACAAATGCAACGTGTCCAGCTATGGTTTGCCTTCCTCGGACTTGGTAGGTAATTGATTGTTCACCAATGCTTTCCCTAAAACAAAAACAGTAAAATATTTCGAAGAATGAGTCGAAACTCAGTACGAACATTCTTGTACTTGTAAAACAACTTTGAAACATTTTAATTGAGCGCACGCATTTCAATTCATTTTAGTTCGAAATCGGCGGGAGAAAACATGAGTAAAACTTTCTTGCTGATTATTATCTAAAAGTGGAACCCCTTGTATAATTGATGCGATCTTTGATTAAGGTGCACACCTCCCGGGCCGACCGAGAACACGCGTTGAAGCCTCACGGGTGGAATTGAAGGGCGTAAGCCCTAATAACTGTTAATTGATAATTGATCGGGGACCACTTAATTAGGTGACAAAACTTGATTTGCAAATGATTCATTATTAGTTATTTATATAAGAAATGTTGAGATTTGCTTAAATATGTGAATTTTTGAAAAGTATAGGCAATGAACGTGCACGGACTGGAAATCTTTGTTTACGCCCTTTTATAGAAACTTAGGTTACCGGCTAGTCGGCAACGGAAGTGGCCTCAATTCTGTTTCAAATAGATTTTTGTTGTTAATAACATTTCTCTTGAGTTTCAATAATTGAATTTGTATAAGTGCTTGCAATTTGTTTCATTTCCTTTATTTAATACATAACTAGTTGAAATAAGATTTTTATTACTCAATTCTATTGCGTTAGTTTCGTTTAAAATCTTGTCTACTACACATATTCATCAAAGAAATTGATTGGGCTATATTTATGTGATTTTATTCATTAGTCGGATCGGATTAAAGATATATATGTATATACATTCAAACATTTATCTTAATTATTAACATATGTTTGACAAGCGTAAAATATGCTCCTAATGGTTGGTGTTATCGTTACACCATTAACTCAATTAATTATATCAAACCAAAATCTTACTTTCAATCCTATCCTCAAACCAAATTAACTAATTTACTAAAATTTCACATAAATCAAGACACACTAATTCAAACTTGTATGCATCTTTTCCTCAACAAAATCCACATCTACATATACAATTAGGTACACTAAATTTCTCAAATTTTTATATGCTTTCAACTTTACTTATTATCCAACTTCAATCTCTATGTACACATTCTCTTTTTTTTTTTTTTTGCTTAAATATACCCAATTTCAAAATATAACGGAAACCATCAAATTCACTCAAAATCTATATCAAACCATCCCAAATTTAATTCACTAGCTCATAATTTTACAATTTCACCAACTCACAATTTCACAAGAGCAATATATTTGTTCACTTTCTCAACAATCATTCCACCAAAATCCCAAATCACAATTATTCACAATAACTCAAATTTTTCTAATTCAACCTTTAAATTCACATCATAAACATCTTCCTAAATTATATAATTTGATTTACAACTACAATTACTAAGTAAATAATGAAGTGTGATAATTTAGGGGTTTAGGGTTTTACCTTCAAAACCCAAGGGATGGATGCCAAGAAAGAGGAGCAGCTAGTGGCCCGAGGTTGGAACTCCGGTGACCCCCGGTGGCGCCGACGATAAATTCCAGCAGTGAAGGGCATGGGAAGGTTGCTAGGAAGAGGTGGCACCGCAGGCGGGGGCCGAGGCAGGGCGCGAGAGAGGGAGAGAAAGTGTGAGCGTGAGAGAGAGAGGGACGCTCGCGGACGGCGCCTAGCGATGGCTTCGGCCCGCATTGGTGGCGTCCGGTGGTTGGACTGTGAGGCGGCAGTTGGGAGTGAAGTAGGGGAGGCGAGAGAGGGAGATACAGGGGAGAGGAAGAGTGTGAAGAATGAAAGGGATTTTTGAAGTCTGTGTATATATTTCTAAAGAAATCCCCTTACGGATTTTTCTTTCAAAAATATCGGTGTTCCTTATTTTTATTTTTTTATTTATTTATTATTTTACTATTTGTCTAGTTTTATATAACTTACTTACATTGTTACTATTATTATTCCTTAACTTGGGTTATGAATTAATTTTAAGTAAATACACTTTAATAATATCACCTTTATCTTCCTTAAATGATTCTATTTTATTACGTTTATCGTATAATAGTGTTGTAAATTAGTTATTCGATCTGTTTTAAATGTAATGGTTCGTTTAAAATATAATTTCTGATAACCTTGTGATTATGTACCTTTATATTTATACACGCTATATATATTCATATAAATTTCTCAATTTTTATTTTAAACATATCCGTAGGTTTACCATCGTTATTATGAAATTTATTTGTTGGAGGCCACTGCGTCGCCTTAGCCGCATAACACACGTATAAAAATAATTTACATATAAAATATCAAATTGAAGTGCCCGCGCTTGATTATATAAATTTTATAATTAGTAAGATAAATAATATGGTTTAGGGTCGGGTTGTTACATACTCAAACTCGGTAGTTGATAGAGCAACCGAGTTTTGCTTCTTTGAATGCCAGGAGATGAGTGATTAACCCAAAATTAGCATGCTCCTAATGTGCTCTTTCTGTCAACTTTATATCCAGCATAGTCGGCATCCGAGTATCCGGTGAGGGTCGGATCCGAGTCTTTTGAATACCAAAGACCAAGTGTCCGAGTCCCTGCAAAATATCTAAAAATTTTCTTCACTGCGGTGAGATGTGATTCCTTAGGATTAGCATTAAATCTTGCACAAAGGCAAACACTAAACATGATATTTGGCCTACTAGAAGTGAGATAAAGTAGAGATCCAAAGACCCACTTTCTCATCGAGCGAAGGGTACGAAATAAATCAGATTTTTTTTCTTTTCGATCAAAAGTACTATGTGAAATCCTCGGTTTCATACCTTTGTAATGTTTTTGATCTATCGCTTTACCTTTCTTGTTTGTGTCCAATTTCAAACTACTACTCATAGGTGTTGCTCCATGCTTCACATCTTGTAGCTTGTACTTCTTCAACAACTCCTTGGTATACTTAGATTGATGGACATAGATGTCATCCTTGTCTTGTTTGACTTATAGACCAAGAAAGAAATTGAGTTCTCCCATCATACTCATTTGGAACTCCTGTCTCATCAACTCAGAAAACTCTTGACATAGAGTTTCATTAGTAGCTCTAAAAATGATATCATCAACAAATCTGAATGATAAGAAAATATTTTCCCTGAGTTTTTATAAAAAAGTTTTGTCAATCTGACATCTTTTAAAATCATTTTCAACCAACAAACTACTTAGTCATTCATACAAAGCTCTGGGAGCCTGTTTAAGACCATATAAAGCCTTTTGCAATTTGAAAACATGATTTGGAAATTCCGAGTTTTCAAATCTAGGGGTTGCTCAACATAAACTTCTTCTTGAATGAAACCATTCAAGTAAAGCACATTTGACATCCATTTGATAAAGCTTGATATTAATGCTAGATGCAAGTGCTAACAAATTATGATCTGCCTCAATCCTAACAACAGATTGCAAAGGTTTCCCCACAATGAATTCCTTCCTCTTGATTGTAACCCTAAGCAACAAGTCTAGCCTTATTTCGACTACCAACCCTTCCTCATCTAGTTTATTCTTCAAGACCCATTTGGTTCCTATCACTCGGGTGGTCGAAGGTCCTTTGGTCGAGTCCGAGACTTGGTTTCTTTCAAATTTATTAAGCCATTCTTGCATGGCCTCTACCCATTCAGGTTCATTTAAGGCTTCTAGTGAATTTTTAGGTTCTATTAATAACATGAATGTAGAAAATGCACACAGATTATGCAAAGAATATCGAGTTCTTAAACAACTGCTGATGTCGGAAAGTATGTTTTTAGGTGGGTGACTGGATGCGTATTTGGAAGCGTTACTTGTCCTCTAATTTACCATTTTTGTTTGTTGAACAGGCTTATCTTCAATTGGTTGATCTTGCTTGAGTCTGTACATTGACTTGTTCTTCAGCATTATGAGCTGGCTCTTGAAGTTGTTCGATCCGAGTCATAACATTCCGAGTTGCTTCATTCTAAGTTGCCTCGGTAATTCTGTTTTGACTCTTTTTAGCTCAACTTCAGCAATGTCATCTTCATCTCGGTTAAGCTTGAGATCCGAGAATGTAGACTCACTTATCTTGCCAAGATCAATTTCATCAAAGACAATGTGGATACTTTCTTCTACTTTATTAGTTCTCTTGTTAAAAACACGATAAGCTTTACTATTAGATGAGTACCCTAGAAATATACCTTCATCCGACCTAGCATCAAACTTAGTCACATGCTCCTTACCATTGTTGTTAACATAGCATTTACACCCAAATGGTGCTGAAATAGGAGATGTAGGGTTTCTTTTCCTTGTATAGCTCGTAGGGAGTTTTCTTCAAGATGGGTTTGATGAGGCTTCCGTTGAGTGTGTATTTTGTTGTGTTGATCGCCTCAGCCAAGAAACAAGTAAGGTAAATCATTTTCAATCATCATAGTCCTTCCTATTTCTTCAAGAGTTCTGTTCTTTCTCTCCAGTACTCCATTTTGTTGATGACTTCTTAGTGGAGAGAAGCTGTGGGAGATGTCATTGTTGTCACAAAAGTCTCGCAAATTCCGAATAGTCGAACTCCCTTCCATGGTCGGTTTGAATCCTCCTTATTTGAGTATGAGACTCCACTTGAATTTTCCTGCAGATCTTAATGAACTCTTTGAAGGCTTCATTCATGTTCTTTAGAAAACAGACCCAAGTAAATCGTGAGAAATCATCAGCAATGACAAGTACATATGATTTACCTCCAAGGCTTTTCATAGGAATTTCACCACACAAATCCATTTGAACTAATTTAAGAACATTGGAAGTAAACACGGTTCGAGTGGTTTGAAAGATGATTTTACTTGCTTTCCTTTTGTGCATGCTTCATAGATTTTAACTTTCTTAAATGAACAGTTAGGTAATCCGCTAACCAATCCATAAGATATAAGTTTCTTGATTGTATGCATGCTAATATGACCTAATCTACGATGCCAAGTCCATGAATCATCATTCACGAGATGTTTTCAAACAAGACAAATTCTGACTTAAATCTAAGAGAGGAATAGTATAGGTGTTACCTAAGACCCGGGAGCTTAGTTTCTTTAGTGACTACATCGAAATATAGCAGTTGGTCTAAGTTAACCTTACCTTTTGGCCTTTGTCACATAGCCGAGAGATGTTGAAGAGATTGTATTTCAGCCCTTTGATAAGATAAACTGGACTAACTAAGTTGTTTCCTTCACCAATTTTTCCAATCCCTACAATCCTGTCTACAAATGTGACTTTGCCTCCTTTTAGATCTTCTAACTCAAAAAGCGTCTTGAGTTACCCGACATGTGGCATGAGCATCCACTGTCCAAGTACCAATGACCTTTCTTCTTTTGAGTTGCGTCCTAAATATCTCGAGATCTCATTGTCTGACTTAGATTCAGCTTCCGAGTCTATAAATGCCATAAGACACTTTGAGTCATCGGAATCATCTTCTTCGGATGAGTC
The DNA here is from genome assembly GCA_021018815.1 of Talinum fruticosum. NCBI lineage: Eukaryota > Viridiplantae > Streptophyta > Magnoliopsida > Caryophyllales > Talinaceae > Talinum > Talinum fruticosum. Next base: position 7,061,980 of record JAITYX010000012.1, read on the forward strand.
ATCATCACTCCAGGTAGCCATCATAGCCTTCTTCTTTCTATTCTTCTTTCTCTTAGGAAAATCTTTGAATATGTGCTCCATGCTGCCACATTCAAAGCAACCAGAGTTCTTATTTAAAGATAACTTTGTAGAGGATGAGTATTTACCTTTTTTATCCTTCTTATCTTTCTTGTAGAACTCCTCCTTTGGCCTCTTTTCCCACTTCTTGTATTTCATCATTCTCTTGAAGTCGGGGCTATGAGTGCCATAGGATCCTCTTCCGATTCCGAGGAGCTCGGACTTTCATGTCTCGTTATCCGAGACCTTCGAGCGCAATTTTCCTTTTAGCGCCGACCTTGGCATCCTCTTTTTCCGAGATGAATCTCGTGGGTGAGGCGCTTGCCAATAAGCTCCTCTAGCCTTAGTTGAGAGAGGTTATTAGCGTCTTCGATAGCTGCCACCTTAGGACCCCATCTCTTTTTTGGTAGACTTCTCGGAATCTTTATGGACATTTCTTTGTGAGAGATCTTTCTACCTAGAGATTTCAGATTATTAGCAATCTCTGTGAACCGAACATACATCCGAGAGATGTTTTCTTCGGCTCAATCTTGAACAGCTCATGATTATAAAGATATTAACTTATCTTCGCCTGCATCACTTGGCATGTTCCTTCATAGGTGTTGACAAGTGTGTCCCCCACCTCTTTGGCTATGTCACGAGGTTAAGATCTTGTTGTATTCTTCTGTTCTAATGGCACACATCGAGTGTGTTCATAACTTTGAAGTTTTTTATGAACTTCTCGATCTCTTCGAGTGGTTTACTCGGAGTTGGCTTTAGGCATAGTAGTTCTATTCTCCGTCTTCATTGGAAAGTAGTTGCCTACTTGGATGATGTTCCAAACATCTTCATCGTGTTCCATCGGGAAGCACTCCATCATCTTCTTCTAATGTGCAAAGTTTGACCCTTTGAACTTAGGTGGTCCGGTGGATGATCTTCCTTCATCGAACTCTCCATTATTCCGAGCCATCCGATCTTTAAACCTTTGGATGGTTAGATCCTCTTGAAAGGCTAGGCTATGATACCCATTGAACGTTTGCTCTTGGAGAGTCTAAGTCACCCTAGAATTAGAGTAAATAGGGTGATGAGGAAATTGAAACACTTTTTGTATTAACACTTAGATAAAGCGGATTCTGAGTCTAGATTCAACTCGGAAAGATAAATGCATAGATATACGTGGAAACCCTCTAGGGGCAAAAACCACGGATAGTGCTAATCCAAGCACCAAGTCAAATCCATTTTGAATTCACAAAATACAAAGGACTTACTCAACTAGAATTGCTCCTTTAAACAATTCCTTACAAAGTTTTCCTAGACGGAAAAGTTCCCTTGTCTCGATCTAGTACTTCTTGACCGAGATAACCTTTATAATCGGGGACAACTAAGCTGAGATAACCCTTACAGCTCAGTTAAGGGATTTGCTAAGAAAGTAAGAGAAGTATGTAATTGATTACAAGACTTTCTTTACAACTCGGAGAAGTATGTAATTGATTACAAGATTTGGAGTTGTAACAAGAAGATTGATCGAGTATGCACTATGTAAGTGTTGATAATATGTTTAACAATAGGTGTAACAATCTTCAAGTCTTGTAGAGTGGCTTCTATTTATAGATAACTAGGCGGAATGGTCGTTGAGTCTTGGTTCTACACTCGATATCTTCACTAGCCGTTGTAATGGCTATTCCGTGTCACTCGAAAAGATCCATTGGGATGTGAACGTTGTGCAACGACTCTTGGCTCTAAAAGATGGTCCAATGACTTGGTGGTGACTAAATACTAAGGTGGAAACAAAGTTAAGCCTAGAGTTAGAGTTTTCCAGTTTTAGAAACAAACAACCTTGACACGGTGTTTGAGCCATGTCCACAAGTAGTTAAAGCTTGTCTACTAGTGATTAACGGCTAAAAGCCAATTGCTTTTTAAATTTAAAAATAGATTAGCCTCGTCTAAATAACCTACAAAAGCAAACCACATTGGTTCTCAAAGTATAAAATACTTTGGTCCAAGATTAGGTACGAGATAATAAATAAATTAGAATAATTAAATGCTTAATTATCTTTGGCCTAAAAGAATGGAATTTTCTAATTCTAATATTCAATAGGAGTTTCTATAATGCTCATAATGACTTAGAATCAAAACGTAAGAGAGATATAGATTTGTACTTGAGTCTTCACTAGTACCTGAGTTCTATGCTCACATAACCGCCTCGAGGCGTCATCACCTCTCCGGTCCACGGTAAGACCGTTTGCATCAATCTTTGCTTACTTCACACACTTTTCGATGTGAATGCCCTCTTTCTCAATTCTAATTTGGTTCCATTCAATGAAGTTGCTGATGACTTCTTTGAAAAATACGCCAAAGAGGTTCTTGAGTCCATAAAGAATTTTTCGTGATTCGGATGAAGTTAAAAGCTAGGCTTCGTGTTTTATTCCGATGAAAACTTTCTTCTCTCATCATTCTTGTAAGGAGAACCCCAACTCCAAAGTTCTCAAGGTTCTCTACGATATTATTGAGGGTTACGAAGTAGACCTCTTTCCTTTTATTCTAGAGTAGATGGCAATTGTGCCTGCTAGCTCTATGAAGTCCGCTTGATATCCTTTCGGAGCACTTCGACCATCTGTTTTCAAACGAGTTTCAGATCTAGCACAGGTCTTTTCCATACACAAGGCACTCAAGGGGAACAAATGTCGTACCACTTGAACCAACATGTGTTGGTAGACCAACATATTCTAAACTTTAATAGGTAAGACAAGAAAAATCAAATTTTCAATGAGTCGTTCTACTAAGTTCAGTAGTCTAGGTGAATGGTTTAAGTCAATTTATTGCCTCTATCACAACCGTATAACATGATCAAAGTGACAAGTAAAATTATGATTGTCACTAATTGAAGAAATATATGAGGATTAACTCAAACAACTCCGAATGACAATTAATATGTTCAAATTTCTCACTTATAAAGGGAAATAAAAACTATAAATAGAAAAATTTAAGCAAGTTACCCTACCATATATTCATGTTCATGCATTTCTTTACAAGAAAGTCACTAAAAATTTGTTTTTTCAAAAAATAAGATACAAAAAATGCATAAAATTAAAATGCAGGATGCACTCCCCTACACTTAATTCATGCATTGTCCCTAATGCATGAAAAATAAAAATAAAAATAAAATTAAAGTAAAAATTATAGAAACTTCCCTGAAAAATGTTGGGTTGCCTCCCAACCAGCGCCTTTGTTTATCGTCTTTGGCTCGACACCTTTGCAACTCAAGGATCATTCAGTTGCATTTCCCACACTAAATTGATGTGGTTTCCTGCATACTTGCAATTTGCGGGAAATTTCTTGTGGAAAAGGGCAGATGTATTCTCCCCACACTTACCTTTTTATTCCTTTTCAATTTTAATTTGTTCATGAATAGATCTTTAAGGAACTTAGCATAACGAGGTTCCCGTTTCATGGTATCTAGAAGAGGAATGTTTGTTTCTGCCTTCCTATATATTTCTATAATCTCTTCAATTTCCTCTTCTATCTTAGGAGTTGTGCATATCAATCTACTAGGAAAAGGTGGGATAGGCTTGTAAAGATCTTTCTTATCACCTATTTCCTTAGCATTAGAGGCCTTATCTATGTTTTGGTAAGGTTTAGATTCTTTGACCTCTAATTCTGGCCCTACCTCTATATTTTTCCTAGGTTCCTCTAACTCTTTCCCACTATTAAGTGTTTTGACACTCACATTTTCTTTAGGATCCTGGAAAGATTGAGATTGCATTTGGGCTTGCAGGTTGCTAATTATTGTATCATTGGAAGTCTGTCTCTCTTGAACCTGCTTAATGGTCATCTCTAAGCTTTGGAACCTAAGGTTAGTCTCCTTTTTGGTCATCCATCTTCTTAATGATTTGCTCGTAAAAGATAATTAGTTTTGTTCCGAGCAATGGATTGATCAAATTCTAGGGGGTTTTCATCAAATCCATACCTAAGGTTGGAATAATCACTCCATTCCTCACAAGTGTTGGAGAATGGGTCGTAATTCATTTGACCTTGGTTAGAAAAAATAGCATTCACATGCCCTCTTTGTTGAGTAGGGCATGCATCAGTAGGGCTCCCCTCTAAACAACAAATTTTACAAGCTACTATTTCTCCTCTATTGACCAATTTGTTCAATATAACAGTAATTTGGGATAACCGGGACTCTACGAGATAGACCTAAATTGAACTCATTAACATTCCTAAAGTGGGTATTTCCAATTCCAAATTATTGAGTATTTTGGTCCATAATATTAAACAATTCTCTAGTCCGAGCTGAAGTCTTATTAAATATGGCCCTTCCACTAGCAACATCTATCATATTTTTATCTATTGGTAATAAACCTTCATAAAAATATTAAATCAATAAATGGTCGAAATTTAATGTTGGGGACAACTAACACATAATTTATTAAAACGCTCCCAATATTCAGAAAAAGTCTCCTCAATCATCTCCTTAATGCCACAAATTTCCTTTCTAATTGACCCTATCCTAGATGCAGGAAAAAAATTCTCTAAAAATGCGTTATGAACTTGGGTCCCTGTAGTGAATGTTGTAGGGGGTAGGTAATAAAACCAATCTTTAGCCATATGTTGAAGTGAAAAGGGAAAACCTCTCAACTTAATTTGGTCTTGGGTGATTCCCTCAAGTTGCATATTGGAACATGTAATAATAAACTCATTGATATGACGATATGCGTCCTCACCAAGCATTCCATGAAATTTAGGTAACATATTTAAAAATCCGGAGTTCAATTTTAGTGGTCGGTCCAATGCGGGATATAAGATAGGTAGAAGTTATATATTCAATGAAGGTTTGCTCGGGGAGAGACTAAGTCACCCTAGAGGGGGTGAATAGGGTGATGGAAGTTTTTCGTGAAGAATAAGTTCTTTTCTTCAAAGTGGAGACAGAAACAGATTACGAGTCTAAATGAAGTCGAAAAGTATGAACTCGGAATACCGGTGAGGAGTAAAGAAGCGAGATAAAGCTTAAGCTTTCAATCTGTCTCGATCTAGAATGTACTCGGAAAGTGCAAACACAGAAAGTACGTGGAAACCCTCCGGAGCGAGAAAACCACGAGACAGTGCTAATCCAAGCACGAAGTCAAATCCACTATTTTGAGTCCACAAAATACGATAGGCTGGCTGAACCCGAGTTGCTCCCTTAAACAACTCTTTACAAGTTTTTCCTAGACTCGGAAATTCCCTTATCTCGATCTAGTACTTCCTAACCGAGATCACCCTTACAGTTAGGGACAACCGAGTTGAGTTAACCCTTACGACTCGATCAAGGGACCTTACTTAGAAACTAAGAAGAGAGTGTTTGTAACTATGTACAAGACCTTACAACTCAGAATATAATGAATTACGAGTGGGAGTTGTAAGTAGAAGATTGAGAATAAATACAACAACTTTGCTCAAGTATGTCTATTGACAATAGGTTCGGCAATCTTCAAGTCTTGAGAGTTGGCTTCTATTTATAGATGACCAAGCGAGCATAGCCGTTGAGTCCATCTTCCGACTGAGAGTCCTTTGTGACCGTTGTTAAGGACTTTCCGAGTCACTCGGAAAGTATCCGTTGAGATATGAACGTTGGACAATGGTTCTTAACTCCTTTGGAAGTCCCAAAACCACTGGCGGTGTCTTGAAAGATAAGGTGGAAACCACCGTTAAGCTTAGCGTTTCAGTTTTCCAGATTTGGAAATAGACAACCCCGACACAATCTTGTGGGGCTAGGTCGAGAGAATAGGAAAAGCCATGTCTGCTGGTGATTTGACGTTTTGAAGCCTGTTACTTTTGTATTACGAAAAGTGTATCCTCGTTTGAATAACCTACAAAAGTAAATCAAATTGGTTTTCAAAGTATAAAATACTTTGGTCCATGATTAGACACGGATAATAATATAGTTAAAGTAATCAATTGACTAATTATCCGAGTCGAGAAAAGAAATGGAATTTTTACGAGTCTAATATCCATGAAACTCAAAATTCCATAAGAGTTAGTCTAAGTGAGAATCAAGTTATACAATGAATATCGAGTGAAACAAACTTGATCTAGACTAAGCATGATTCGGACTAGAATCGCCGATTATAACAGAATAGGACTTATAACAAGAAGTCGGATCCGAGTGCGGTTAAGCGAAATACTAGTCATTTCAACATGCGATAATTCTAAGTGATGAGGGACTCGGAACCGAGTTAGATAGCTTGAGTGCATATCCGTTTTCCGAGTCACTTCGAGACAAGCAAAAATACATGAAGTAAATGCCATATCACTTAGAGAAAATGCTATATCACTCGAGAAAAGTTTCTAAGGTACGAGAGAATGCCTTGGAATCAAAACTCTATAAGTGAGAAATTCTTATACTTGATTCCTTTAATAGAACTCAAAAATGTGCGGAGTAAAAATCCGAGTCTTCAATCTCCCCTTTTTGATGAAAGGCATTCCATACTTTAGACGAAACTTTGTTAGTGATAAAGATCCGCTTTTAAATACTTACGCAGAAAATAAGATAAGTAAAGCAAGCTTAATGTATCGGATCATAAAGAGTATATACTTAGCAATGAAATAATGGTAACTCGGAAATGGTTGTAATAATCAATAATCACAGAGAGAGTGGAAGAGAATGCATTAATTCATTGAAATGAAAGAAAGTACACACGAGAGATAGGGATGGAGAAACTCCCCTAAACAAGACAACAGATTTTTCTATCTATATTCTCCCCCTTGCCTTTCAGGAAAAACAAAAAAATGGGAAGAATACAACAGTTGGTACATATTTGATGTTTGGACAAAAAGAAATAAGTAAAAGAGAAAGAAACGATCGGAGAGAAGAAGAATCGGCGGATCGTGGAATTGTGACACGGTGCATGGCGCCTACGAGGGAGAGGGGGTTGTCCGAGTGGAAGAGGAGGGACGAGAGGTACGTCGGCGCCGGTACGATCTTGACGATGTGCTTGAGCGCGGCGGAGGGAGGACCGGGATTGCCGTCAAGGGCTCGGCTCCGAGTGGGCGACCCGGAACGAGAGGATCTAGAGGTTCCTCCCTGTGGACCTCGGTAGGCTGAAAGGGTCCGCTTAGCTCGACCCGTTGCCTTGGTGCTTGGAGCGGCAAGGTCTTCGACCCACTCGGACTACCTGTCTAAGCCGAGTACTGCCACTTAAGCTTGAGGAGCGGATTGACCCTCGCCAGTCCTTCCTTCTTCTTTTTTTTCTCGTCGCCCTTGCCCGGAAGGAGCTGCCTCAGCCGCGAGCTCCTCGGCGTCTGCGTCTTCTTTGTCCGCTTCTTCTTCCTCTCCGCTTTCGAGGAGGTAATGGCTGGGCTCGAGGACGCTTCGAAGTGTCCGATTCACCACGGTCCCGAGCCACCTTGGACCTTCTCTCCTGGAGGAGTTCGACCAGCTCCTTTTGCTCCTTCACCAAGCCCTTCATCTCAAGAACCAGTTCTTGCTTGCTCTCGAATTTGAGACTGGGCTGTTTTTGGTTGATGGTCATAGGTCGATAGACAGTCTTAAATGACCGGAGCATGTCCTTGAAATCTAAGGACACAAAATTAATTTTGTCCAGGAAAGCGGAGGACAAAATGGCGGATAGAGACTTAGAAGCACCTGAGGTGGAAGCACCAACAGGTGGAGTAGGAGAGAGAGAGGGGTTTCTTTACGAGTGCGAGGCGCGAGAAGAGGCCTCGGCTACGAGTTGTGTACCCGGATACCGAGGTTGAGTTTCCGATACTCGTACCCTCGAGTTCCTTTTGCCGACCACAACGGCGGCCTCGAAGCGGCGTTTGGGTGCGAGGGGATAGGAACCTTGAATTGTTTAAAAACAAGAGTGAGAAAAGCACCGAAGGGAAGAGGGGTGTTCTACTTATTTTGGAGTTGAGCTGGCACAGCTGCCATCCGCTTCAATGATAGAAGGGAAGAGGTCTACTTTGTAGCCCTCAAGAATGTCAAAAGTGCTTTTAGATGCTTGGAGTTGGGGTTCTCCTTGCTTGGAATGCTTTGAGAGAAAAAGTTCTCATTAGCGAAAGCACGGAAGACGTGCTTCAGACTTCAAGCGAGTCATCGAAAAATTTTCCGTGACTCGGGGAATTCTTTAGCGTATTTTTCAAAGAAGTCATCGGCGACTTCGATGAAAGGAATGGGGTTGCTTGTTCAAGAAAAGAGAGGAAACCTTGAACAAGCGGTGGAGGAGAGAGGTGTTTATGCGAACGGTAATGTTCTGAACCCCGGAGGTTAGAACACCTTCAAAGTGAGTGAGGTGAGTGTAAAACTCGGATACGAGTTCGGGGTAGATGAACTCGTTGAAACAGAGAAAGTTGTATACACTAGTAGTTTGACTGTGAGCCAACCAAGAGAATTTGGTGGTTAGGAAGAATTTGTCATCCAGCACGAGATCGTTGAGTGACAATAGGCTTAGAAGATGAAGAGCCTTCTTGGATTTTGGTGCGAGGCTTCTTAGATGAAGAGCCAAGAAAGCGGGGATGACTACCTCTCTTAGGCATTTTGTGAGGACGAGTAGAAAGAAGTGAAACTTTGAGAAAGAGAGTAGAAGAGAGTAGGTCAATGAGAGTGAAAGAAAAGAGTAGAAGAGAGAGATGAGAGCAGTCGAGCTTACTTGAGATGAGCTTCACGTCGCTTGAAAATGTCCAGAGACCACTATAGACGTAGAAAGCTTCCGCGAGAAGTTTTGCTTATGAGAGAGAGAGAGTAAATGAAATGTGAAGTAACGAGATGAAGATGAATAGGTGCTATTTATAGAAAAATAAACGTTCGTCAACTCATCGTTATAAAACCGTTCGACTCGGCTCGTCCATCGAGTCACCTTAGGCCGGTGTGACGGTTCTCTTCTTCAACAGTTAGGATTCTATTGGTTTGAAAACCAACGGCTAGCGATTGATCATAGTTCGTGAGAGAGAAAGATTTTGAAAATAAATTCTGAAATTCTCCACTTATCTAGAGATGATTCCGGAGATTTGATGTCCATTTTTCTCAAAAATCTGAGTTCGACTCGGCTAAGTTTTACGAGTGACTCGAAACTTCACACAAATAATAACTATTGGCTGAGTATCACTGAATCAAGCTGAACTAATGGTTATTCACAATTTGAACGCACATAACTCATAATCATGCAATGAATATTTTCACATAAGAAAGCACACAATCATGCATTTAACATACCAACCTCATTCCGAATAAAACAAAGCTGATCTTCACCAAGAGGCTTAGTAAAGATATCAACTAATTGAAGATTAGTAGGAATGAACTCAAGTTCAATATCACCTTTCTCAAAGTGGTCTTTTAAGAAATGATACCTGACCTCAATATGTTTTGTCTTTGAGTGCTTGAACTCGATTTTTGGTGATGTTGATTGCACTCGATTGTCACACTTGATTGGAACTGATTTGAAAGAAAGTCCAAGATCCCTCAAGTGTTGTTTTATCCATAAAATCTAAGTGCAACATGCTCCACCTACAATATACTCGGCTTCGGCGAGTTGATAGAACCACTGAATTTTGCTTCTTTGAGTGCTAAGATATTAAGGATTGACCCGGAAATTGGCAAGCTCCTGAAGTGCTCTTTCTATCAACTTTGTACCTAGCATAATCCGCATCCGAGTATCCGGTGAGGGTCGGTTACGAGTCTCTTGAGTACCATAGACCTAAGTTACGAGTTCCTGCAAGATATCCGAATATTCTCTTCAGCGCGAGTAAGATGTGATTCTTTTGGATTAGCTTGAAATCTTGTGCATAAACATACACTAAACATTATATCCGGCTTACTGGAAGTAAGATATAGCAAAGATCCAATCATACCTCGATAAAGTTTCGATCTATTGGTTTACCTTTCTCGTCCGAGTCAAGTTTTATACTGCTTGCTCATGGGTGTAGATGCGTGCTTTGCACCTTGGAGTTTGTATTTCTTCAGCAGCTCCTTGGTATACTTTGATTGATGGACATAGATTCCATCTTTGTCTTGTTTGATTTGTAGACCAAGGAAGAAGTTGAGTTCTCCCATCATACTCATTTGGAATTCCTGACTCATTAACTCGAAAAATTCTCGGCACGGAAATTCATTAGTAGCACCAAAAATTATATCATCAACATAGATCCGAACAATAAGGAAATCTTTCCCCTTGGTTTTTATAAAGAGAGTCTTGTTGATCGACCTCTTCTAAAATCATTTTGAACCAAGAAATTGCTCGAGTCTTTCATACCAAGCTCGGGGAGCTTGTTTAAGACCATAAAGATCATTTTGAAGTTTGAAAACATAATCTGGAAATTCCGAGTTTTCAAAACCAGGAGGTCTGCTCGACATAGACTTCCTCTTCAATGAAACCATTGAGAAATGCACACTTAACATCCAGTTGATACAATTTAATACACATGTTGGATGTAAATGCCAACAAGATTCTAATAGCTTCAATTCGGCAACAGGTGCAAAGGTTTCCCCACAATCAATCCCTTCTTCTTGATTGTAACCTTGAGCCACAAGTCTAGCCTTGTTTCGACTACCACCCCACCTTCATCCAGTTTGTTCTTGAAAACCCATTTGGTTCCTATGACTGGGTGGTCGGAAGGTCGTTTGGTTAGAGTCCGGACTTGGTTTCTTTCGAATTGATTGAGTTCCTCTTGCATGGCCTCTACCCATTCAGGTTCATTTAGGGCCTCTAGTGCATTTTTAGGTTCGATCAATGAAATGAATGCGGTGAATGCACATAGGTTTTGAAGAGAGGAACGAGTTCTTACCCCACTTGTTGATATCGGATAATATGTTTTCTAGTGGGTGACTAGAAGTGAACTTGAAAGCTCTCCCTGTTCTCCGATTCATAAGATTTGTACGTTGAACTGCTTGACTTTCACAACCTTGTTCCGAGTGAACTTGTTCATCAGATTGTTCTTCAACATTCCGAGCTGGTTCCTGAGTTGTCTCATTCTAAGCCACTTCGTTACGAGTGACTTCATTCGAGCTGGATGAGTTTGAGTCTTTGTAGACTCGGTTCATCATCTTCTCTACTAAGCTTCAGATCCGAGTATGAAGACTCAATTGGTTTGTCCTGTTCAAGCTCATCAAACACAACGTGGATGCTTTCTTCCACTTTGTTAGTTCTCTTATTGAAAATGCGATAAGCTTTACTATGAGAAGAATAACCCGGAAAAATACCTTCATCCGACCGAGCATCAAACTTGGTCAGGTGATCCTTACCATTGTTGTGAACGAAACACTTACATCCAAATGGTCTTAAGTAGGAAATATTTGGTTTCTTCCCTTTGTAGAGCTCATAAGGTGTTTTCTTCAAAATAGGTCCGATGAGGCATCTATTCGAGTGTAGTTGGTTGTGTTGATCGCCTCGGCCTAGAAATAGTAAGGTACACTGTGTTCAATCATCATTGTCCTTGCTATTTCTTCAAGAGTTCTGTTCTTTCTCTCCACAACTCCATTTTATTGAGGAGTTCTAGGTGCTTGAGAAGTTGTGAGAGATGCCATTTTTTCGCAAAACTCGAGAATTCCGAGTCGTCAAACTCTCTTCTATGGTCGAGTTATGATTCTCCGAGATCCGAGTGCGAGACTCGACTTGGATTTTTCTGCAGAGCTTGCTTGAACTACTTGAATGCTTCATTTTTGTGCTTAACAAAACACACCCATGTAAACCGTGAATAATCATCAATAATAACAAATATATATGATTTACCTCCGAGGCTCTTAACTGGGATTTCACCACATAAGTCCATATGTAGCAGTTCAAGCACTTTGGATGTGGAAGCTGTCTTCGAGGATTTTAATGATGTTCGACTTGTTTTCCTCTTGTGCAAGCTTCACATACTCTATCTTTCTTGAAAGCACGGTTAGGCAATCCTCTAACTAAACCATGAGATGCTAGTTTCTCAATAGTATGCATGCTGACATGGCCTAATCTACGATGCCATTTCCATGAATCATCATTAACGAGATGCTTTCAAACACGATAAGTTCGACTAGGGTCGGATAGAGGAATGATGTAGGTGTTACCCGATCTCTTACCCGAGAGTTTGATCTCCTTGGTAATGTCATCGAAATGTAACATTTGGTTTGAGTGAATCTTACCTCTTGACCTTTATCACATATTTGAGAGATGCTAAGCAGATTGTACTTCAATCCTTTGACAAGGTAAGCCGGGCTGACCAGATTGCTTCCTTTTCCAATCTTGCCTATCCCAATTATCTTGCCTTTGCTATCATCTCCAAAAGCGACTTTTCCTCCTTTGTACTTCTCTAGCTCAAGAAAGAGTCCCGAGTCTCCGACATGTGGCGTGAGCATCCACCGTCCAGTACCAATGTCCTTTTGCTCTTTTCGAGTACCCTGCAAGACAGAGACAATATAACCCTTCTCACTTCCTCTAACGAACCCAGTAACACTCTTTACTTGTGGTCCTTTTACGAGGGAGAAGGTTTTTCGGAACCCATATTTGAATGACTTTGGGCTTAGTCTGATTCCGAGTCTTTCCCATGGGAATTGAGTCTATGTCTCTTTCTTTTGAAAAACTTTTCTTTTGAAATCCTGAGGAGATGGTTTCTTCTTATAAACTGTTCGGGCTTAGTCCTCCTTTCATTTTTATGAATGGGACCATGCTCGGCTTTCCTGAACTTTACGAGTTCCGGAATCATTTTGAAAAGATCCGAGTAGGAATTGGATTCCTCCTCTTTGTTGAAACCGAGACCTTCCTTTCGAAGGAGACACATTGAGATCCTAAGAGCATGTCAAGGTTTTTCTGACCTTGAGTGAACTTTAAAACAAGATCTTGAGACTCATTGAGCTTTAGCTTTAGCTGCTCATTTTCTATTCTGAGTAACTCGGACTCGGTCTCATTGGATTGAGCGCTAGTCTTGAGTTCTCCGAGTGTAAGTCTCAATTTTTCCAACTCATTTTTTAAAGCATTGCTCTCGAGAGGAGATCAACTCAAGTTGTTCTTTAAAACGAGAGGAATCGAATTGGACTTTTCTTCCAAAGTGAAAATATACTTTGCTAAATCAACTTTGGAGAATTTGAGAAAGCACTCAATTACCTCTTGAGGATTGGATTCCTCATTGTCCGAGTCCGACTGCGTTTCGCTTCGAGTCGAGATGGCCATTAGACATTTTCAGTCATCTCGAGTCCTCGTCATCTTCCGATGAGTCCTCATCGCTCCATGTGGCCATCATAGCCTTTTTCTTCTTTCTGTCCCATTTCCTCTTTAGACAGTCTTTGACTATGTGATCCTTGCTGCCACATTCAAAGCAGCCAGAGTTCTTAGTCAAAGAAAGCTTTGAAAGAGATGAGTATTTACCTTTCCTGCCCTTCTTATCTTTCTTGTAGAATTCTTCTTTTGGCCATTTATCCCATCTTTTGTGCTTCATTATTCTCTTGAAGCCTCTCGCAATAAGTGCCATGGGATCCTCTTCGAATCGGAGGAACTCAGATTTGCTTCTCCGGTTTTTGAGGCTTTCAGCGCTATGTTCTTTTTGGTGATGCCCTCAGCATCCTCCTCTTCCAAGTGGATTTCATGAGTGAGAAGCTTTCCAATGAGCTCGTCTAGCTTTAGGAGTGACAGGTTCTAAGCCTCCTCTATGGCGAGTCACCTTGGGACCCCATCTTCTCTTGGGTAGACTTCGAGTATCTTTCCGCACATTTCCTCGTGGGAAATCTTCTTACCCAGAGATTTGAGATGTTGGTAATCTCAACAAATCGAATGAACATCCGAGTGATGTTTTCTTCGGCTCCATCTTAAATAGCTCATATTTATGAAGATATTGGCTGATCTTCGCTTGTCGACTTGGCTTGTGCCTTCATAAGTGTTCACCAAGTGTGTCCCACACTTCCTTGGCTGAATCACGAGCGGACACTCGATTGTATTTTTCCGAGCTAATGGCGCACATTAGAATGTTCATTGCCTTGAAGTTCTTTACGAACTTCTCTGCTTCTCCGGAGTAAACTCGGCCTTTGTCTTGGGAATGAGTCTCGAACTCTTCTGTCTTCATGGGAATGTAGTTTCCATTTTGTATGATGTCCCGGACATCTTCATCATGATCCATGAGGAAACATTCCATGAGTTTCTTCCAAGTGCACGAAGTTTGATCCTTTGAATTTTAGTGGTCCGTTGGAAGATCTTCCTTCATCGAACTCTCCGGTGTTCCGAGCCATTTGATTTTTATACCTTTGGATGGTTAGATCCTTTACGAAAGGCTAGGCTCTTATACCAATTGAAGGTTTGCTCGGGGAGAGACTAAGTCACCCTAGAAGGGGGTGAATAGGGTGATGGAAGTTTTTCGTGAAGAATAAGTTCTTTTCTTCAAAGTGCGAGACGAAACGGATTCCGAGTCTAAATGAAGTCGGAAAAGTATGAACTCGGAATACCGAGTGAGGAGTAAAGAAGCGAGATAAAGCTTAAGCTTTCAATCTGTCTCGATCTAGAATGTACTCGTAAAGGGCAAACACAGAAAGTACGTGGAAACCCTCCAGGGCGAGAAAACCACGGACCGTGCTAATCCAAGCACGAAGTCAAATCCACTATTTTGAGTCCACAAAATACGAGTAGACCGACTAAACCCGAGTTGCTCCCTTAAACAACTCTTTTCAAGTTTTTCCTAGACTCGTAAATTCCCTTATCCGATCTAATACTTCCTAGCTGAGATCACCCTTATAGTTAGGGTCAACTGAGCTGAGTTAACCCTTACGACTCGGTCAAGGGACCTTATTTAGAAAGTAAGAAAAGAGTGTTTGTAACTAAGTACAAGACCTTACAACTCGGAATATAATGAATTACGAGTGGAAGTTGTAAGTAGAAGATTGAGAATAAATACAACAACTTTGCTCAAGTATGTGTATTGACAATAGGTTCGGCAATCTTCAAGTCTTAAGAGTTGACTTCTATTTATAAATGACCAAGCGAAGCATAGCCGTTGAGTCCATCTTCCGACCAGGAGTCCTTTGTGACCGTTGTTAAGGACTTTCGAGTCACTCAAAAAGTATCCGTAGAGATATGAACGTTGGACAACGGTTCTTAACTCCTTTGGAAGTCCCAAAACCACCGGCGGTGTCTTGAAATATAAGGTGGAAACCACCGTTAAGCTTAGCGTTTCAGTTTTCCGATTTGGAAACGGACGGCCACGACACAATCTTGTGGGGCTAGGTCGAGAGAATAGGAAAAGCCATGTCTGCTTTGGTGATTTGACGTTTTGAAGCCAGGTTACTTTTGTATTCGAAAAGTGTATCCTCGTTTGAATAATTTGCAAAAGTAAATGAAATTGGTTCTCAAAGTATAAAATACTTTGGTCCAAGATTAGACACGAGATAATAATATAGTTAAAGTAATCAATTGACTAATTATCCGAATCGGAAAAGAAATGGAATTTTTCTGAGTCTAATATCCATGAAACTCAAAATTCCATAAGAGTTACTCTAAGCGAGAATCAAGTTATACAACGAATATCGAGTGAAACAAACTTGATCTAGACTAAACATGATTCGGACTAGAATCGCCGACTATAACAGAATAGGACTTATAACAAGAACTCGGATCCGAGTGCGGTTAAGCGAAATACTAGTCATTTCAACATGCAATAATTCTAAGTGATGAGGGACTCGGAACCGAGTGAGATAGCTTGAGTGAATATTTGTTTTACGAGTCACTTAGAGACAAGCAAAAATACATGAAGTAAATGCCATATCACTTAGAGAAATACTATATCACTCGAGAAAAGTTTCTAAGGTACAGAGAAAGCCTTGGAATCAAAACTCTATAAGTGAGAAATTCTTATACCCGATTCCTTTGATAGAACTCGAAATGTGCGGAGTAAAATGCGAGTCTTCATTCAAGTTAGGTGCAGCAAGTTCACGTAAAGTAGTCATATCAATAATTATAGAAATTACGAAACGGAATAAGAAACACTTACTTGGCTTCAACTTCGTCAAATGTATGCTCCTTATCAAAATAAAACAAAACACTAAAAAAACAACGAAAATAAACTATTAAAGTCACAAAGAAGTAATAAAAGTAGTAATTATAAATTAAATAAAACTAACAACTATTATTTTCTTTCCCAGACATCGACGCCAAAATTTGTTAGCCTGTCATACAACTACAAATTAAACTACTACTTAGGCTTATAATAAACAATATAGCATAGGGAAGTAGGGATCAAATCCACAAGAAAAGTTATAATAATATGTAAGCTTAAATCTAATTAAATTTACTATTCTTTAAAACAAAACAAAAAATATAAACTAGTAAATTAATAACTTTAAATCACGAGAAAATTATGCACTAATAAATAAATAATTTATACAGAATATAAAAAACTATGATAACCCAAAAATATTTTTGTATATTTTTTTTTTGAATAATTAAAACAGAAAACTAAAGCAGTAAATAAACAAATTCTAAAACAGAAAATTAAATTAGTAAAATTATGCACTAAATATATACTAAAAGTATCAATAATATTAACACTAATTTTTTAGACCTAACCAGACCCTAAAAATATAAAAATAAAATTTAAAACCGAAATTACGAAATCATTTAATTAAAAAGTTGGAGTAATTAAATTCAAGAATTAAATCTGAAAAATTATCAAATTAATTTCAAAAATTCTAAAATTTAATCACATCAACCTAGAACTCTATTTAAACCCTAAAAGAAGACAAAACACAAAAAATAATAAAAGAAACTATTTTTAAACTAATTTCTAACATACTGACTCAAAAATAATTAAAACAAACAGAAAAATAATCTAAAAATTAAAATATATAAAGACTCAAAATTAAATTAAACTAAAATTACTAAAACTAATCTAAAATACTGATCTTTAGGGGGTAACGAAATTAATAATAAAAGATTGTAAATTTATAAATAAAAATTATTAAACTAAAGAAAACCACTAAAAAAACAAATAAATAATTATCAAAGATATCAAATTTATGACAAGCACTTAGTATAATCTATATCCACCATGCAAATTATTATTTATCATTAAAACACAAATTGATCTACCCATGAGCTAAACCGTAGAAGACAACCACTAGCGGATCTTCTCCGTTTTTCCTTAGTTATTAGTTTACTTAAGCCTAACCCTAATATAAACCCTACTAATATTGATAACCTTAACACTAGTACTAGAATTTAATCAAATTAGAGCATTAAGAATTAGAAAAACATCATCTAGCCCTAGTAACCAATCTACTAGAAAATTGATTTAAAAAGATCCATGATAATTTCCTAATTAAAAGAGATGGGTATGAGCCATCCATGATTAACTAGGGTGAAACTTATGTCTAAAAGACCAAGCGATTACATACTTAAACCCTTTAAACTATTATATGAATTTATATAAAACTAATTAGCATGCACTCTAATTAATTAAATATAAAAGCATAAAAATTAAACACAAATTATCATAGAATCATGGACAAAATCAATAAGACAATAAAGATCGAAAATTTGTTTCAAAATAAATAATTTAACAAGGTTTCAAATAGATTATATTAAGTATAAAAAAACAACTCAAACATAATATAATTTGGGACACATAAACTAAATAAAAATATCATCTTTAATATTAAACTAACAATAAAAATAGAGTCTTTAAAATAAAACTTACAATAATAATAAAAATAATACCATAATAATCCTTGCCGTGGTAATGATGGTTAAGAATATGATGATGATTAGATGAGAGATGATGATGGCATGAGATAGTTGTGACGCAACAAGAGGTGAAGAGAAGATGGGTGTTGATGAGTAGCGAGGAGGGGCGGTTGCTCATGAGGGGCTAGGTCCTTTTATAGTGATTCGTCTTTCTTCTCTTCCAAGTTTCCTTTTCTCACGCAACTTTAAGGAGGAATCCTAGTGGGTTTAGGAGTATGATTATCTTCACTCTCCTCTTCAAATAAAGATTTCATAAAATAAATATTTTATAACACATTATTTTTATGAGACCGACTTCATATGTTTTCTTGAACGCTTGTCCGTAGCTAAAAATCCATTTTTAATGTCTTCTCTTCTCTTTTTCGGTTTATTCGACAATTATCTAAAAATAGACAAAATAGAATAATTTAGACAAAATAAACTATATAACATAAAATAAATAACTACTAAAATTACGTACAAAATACAACTTAACGAGTTACCCCTCTCGCCTCCTCCACCTCGGACTCGGACTACTCAAGAGGTACCACTTTTACCTGTTGGACCTTCGCTTCTCAGTCCATTCCTTACGTTGAGCTACTCGTCAAATAGCCAACAAGTTTGCCTCTCCGGCGGAAGAGTTGCAATCAACTACGAGGTCGTTCAAGGGCTTCATTCCAACACTTCTTTTAATGCAAAAACAAGCATAGTCTCGGCTTAGAGAGAACCAAGAGCTTATTTCGAGCTTAAAGAGGTCATCAAGGAACAACGAGAACAAATCGGACGCCTCCAAGAGCACGAGTCTAAGGCGGCTAAGGACTCAAAATCCTCTAAAACTTCTAAGGAGTCCTCCAGTCCTTTCAAATCTAAATCGGTAGAAGTCGAAGCGACAGTAGAAGAAGCGGAACAAAAAAATGTTGCGGGAAGAAAGGAAGAAGCAGCACAAGAGGAAGAAGTTAGTCGGCCTTAGGACCAGGGCAACATAGAACTTGAGGTCATCTCCTCATATCACACTCATAGTGCCTCAAAAGAGGCTGGCGAAGCTAGTCAATCCGAAGCCCCTACCTCAAATTGTCCGCTCGCACCTATCTTTGAAGAAGAGGTAGAAGAAGAAGAGGATGATATGCCTTTGGTTCATAGAACCAGGATCTCTCCACTTCATGATGTACCAATTCTGCAGCCACCTTGCCAAGTTGTATCAACACAAGATTATAGGATTAGACGCACAACATGCTCTTCAAGACAAACCACTCCTCCCTCTTAAATTTTTTTTTACTCAAATTTTATTTTTGTCCAACATCTTTTGTACTTACTTGCTCTTTTCTCCCTCCTTTTGTTCTTTTTGTAGAAATGCATAGGGAGAGATAAGAAAGGATAGAAAATTAGATGTTTGGTTTAGGGAGAGTTTCCCTTTCCTTTTTTGAGTTAAGAGTTTATTTTTTTATGTTTGTATATATATTTCTTGCACTTAATGAAATATCTATTTCTAAGCACATCTGTTTCGAGTTATATATTTGTCCGCTCGGATTCTTGACTCTTTAACATATCTACTCTATTTTCAACTACGAGATATGTTCCGAGTTATGTTTTGATCTAAGTTGCATCTATAAATATCTTATGTTCTTATTAAGATTTTCTTTTGCTCGATCAACTCGTTATCAAAACTTAACTATTTGAGCTGATAAGTTTCTATCTTAAGTATGGAATGCCTTTCATCAAAAAACGGGGAGGATGAAGACTCAAGTATAACTTTGTATCTCTCTTGGGTTTTGATTCAAAGTCCACTCTTTTTAGGCTAGAGATTATTAAATGCTTAACTACTCGATTTAATTATTATCTCGTGCCTAATCTTGGACCAAAGTATTTTTATACTTTAAGTACCACTTTGATTTGCTTTTGTAGGTTGTTTAAACAAGCCTAATCTTAAGTTGAAAAGCAAGAGCAACCGGTTTTTAGATGTTAAACACGAGCGGACAAAAAACAACTATTTACGGACTCGACTTAGACACCGTAGGGTTGTTTGTTTCCAAAGCTGGAAAACCGCAACGTTGAGTCTAACGGTTGTTTCCAGCTCGATTTTCAATCATCACCGAGATGATTGGATAATGTTTTGGAGCCAAGAACCGTTGTACGACGTTCACCTCTCAAAGAATCTTTTCGAGTGACTCAAAATAGGCGTTACAATAGCTAGTGAAGATCACAAGTCCAGAATAAGTCTCAACGGTCATTCCGCCTACATGCTTATAAATAGAAACCACTTCACAAGACTTGAAGATTATTCTTGAACATATTGCTAAACACTTGCTTAGTGCACTCTTAATCAATCTTCAACTTACAACTCCTAATTCGTAATCTCTTACTTTTTGAGTTGTAATAAAGAAAGTCTTATAATCACTTACATTCTTTTCTTACTTTCTTTCTAAGTCCCTTTACTGAGTCTGTAAGGGTTAACTCAGCTCACTTGTCCCCGATCGTGAGGGTTAATTCGATCGGGAAGTACTAGATCGAGATAAGGAAACTTTTGAGTCTAGGAAAAACTTGTCAACGAATTGTCTAAGGGAGCAATTGCGGTAAGAGTCAATCCTTTGTAATTGAGAATTCAATTAGTGGATTTAACTTGGTGCTTAAATTAGCACTCGTCCGTTATTTTCTCGCCCGGGAGGGTTTCCAAGTATTTCTAAGTGTCTTTCTTTCTAAGTCCAATCTAGACTCGTAAGCCGTTTCGTTCAGTTCTCTACAAAAAGAGTTTGATTTTTATTTAAAATCTTCTATCACCCTATTCATCCACCCCCTCCTCCCTCAAGGGTGACTTAGCCTCTCCAAGAGCAAACATTCATAAGAGATCCGGTGGACCCTCCCATATGCCGGTGCCGTACTCGGGTGTTGCTCGTGTGTGTCCTAAATTGGAACACTTTTCGGTGCTTGATGTTCCATTTAATGAGATTCTCGGTTCTAAAATAGACCTCCCACCAAGAAGCGGGATGGTTAATCAAAACACTTATTCGCTTCCGTTGGCAAAATTGTGTAGCAGTGCACGGTCCACGTTCGCCGGCCCCTTACATCAATTGAAGATGCTCTACCAACCATATATGCACACAATAGGCGATAAAAGTATTAAGAGTCTTGAATGTCACATTCATCCTTATTCATGGCCCAATAGGAGCAAAATCAAAAACAATAAATAAGAAGAAAAACCAAAAGCGAGACTTTGGAAAAAGCCGAAGACTTTTCTAGTCTTGTCGACTTCGGACAACTATCTCTTGATCGGCGCTGCCTACCTAGCCTCATCGGCTAGTTCCCGGATATTGTTTTACGCTTACCTAAAATAACAGGGGATGCCCGCAAAGTCCTCGTTTGTATTTGCTTCAACCCGGTCCATCCCTATAATAGTTTCTACAACGATCGCAGAGTAAGGGAGCGAGTGATCGTCCAACCGCACAACTAAACTCAATAAATTTAATGCAGTAAGAGCCATGTCCCTGTGGCCTCCCTTTAATAGGAAGCCATCTATCAAGTAGGTGATTATACCTCGACGTCTCTAAATGTGGGCATGCCCCGAAGAATGCATTGGTCGGTAGTGCGACAGTAGGTTCATTAAATGCACCTCATCCCTAATAAGAATCCAACAAAGATTTCTATTGGTTAGCTTTAGCGGACGCTTGTATGTTTCATGATTATTGGTGGAGGATATCGGCATCATAGGTTTAGTCCGACGTTGAATGCCTAGGATGGCATCAAATTCCTCATGAAGGGGACATAGTTCCTTATCCCCAAACCTAAACACGTGATAATGAGGATCCTAAAAGGCCACAACATCCCTTAAGAAAGTCCATTAAACTTTCACCTGTCGGATGCTAAACGAGGTGTTCAATCTAGAGAGGGACAACCCTACCCTATCAATATCGGCCATCCGGTGCATCCAATAGGATAATTCGATCATGAAGTTCATCTTCAAAGGGGACAAATAATTAAATGCACTAGGGAATTTTCTTTGGAACTATTTTTCGAAGAAGTTCTAGAAGGAAAATTTAGAAGGTGTGATTTTAGGTAACCGAGTGAAGGTTCCTTTTATAGGAGTTTCGAGGTTCACGATCCTGCCATAACACACCACTAATGTCAACAAGCGCTACTAGGCTATAGGTTGGCCGTCGCCGGCCAAACCGGCCAATCTGTTTCTTTTTTGTTTCAGCCCAAAGTACTCCTTAGGCCAATTGCTACTTGTGGCCCATTTCAATCAAGCTTTATTATTGGACCATGTACTTACCATTTCCTATTTTCCTTTTTATTATTTTCTTTTGGGGGGCAATGAGGGCTATAATGCAACTCTTTTTCAATTTGTCTTTGCCATTTCCCTTAGAATTGTTTCACATCATAATAATAAAAGAAAGTATTTTTATAATTGAGTCTTTGCATTCATCCTTTACATAGAGTCAAAATAATACAAAACATTAACTAAAAAAGAAACACCCTACAAGGAGGTGGTGATTAACCTTCATCATCGGAAGCATTATCGAAGATATAGATGTCGAAATCCTCCATGATGGATG
The DNA here is from genome assembly GCA_021018815.1 of Talinum fruticosum. Lineage (NCBI taxonomy): Eukaryota > Viridiplantae > Streptophyta > Magnoliopsida > Caryophyllales > Talinaceae > Talinum > Talinum fruticosum. Next base: position 7,084,214 of record JAITYX010000012.1, read on the forward strand.
TGGAAACTCGTTTGTCCCTATCGGCTTGTGAAGAGCTAGCCCCGTATTCCTAAGAAGATTGAGAAGCTCCATGAGGAGGCTCGCTATATGACATCCGGTGGAAATCAAACGGGTTACCATGATGGTCAAGTACTTGGAGAGGCATGACATCCATATAGTCCTCGGAGAAGCTAGGACCGACCTCGAAGGAACTAGGCCCAAGTGCAAGAGTGTTAGGCCCTACTTTGGAAGCACTACGATGATGTCACCGTTGTGAAGAATGTCGGGAAGTACACGCTTCGATCATGCCACCGAGATGGCATTGGTTGACTAAATGGGCGTGTTTAGGCCCCGAGACCACCGAGGAAACTTCTCAATGAAGAGGATCTAGACCGACAACTCTACAAAAATAACGGAATAATCGGCACATTTACTAAAAGCTCAATAAGTTAGCACTTAAACTACCTCGGACTCACTCACCCAAAAAGTTCGGAAGGTCTTCCCGATAAACAAATCCTTAAAACATCCAAGGGTAGTATAGATTTTGATGGACATAAGTCTAGATTGCTTACGGTCATACTACAAAATTCATTATGTTAGCGAAACACTTTTAGCACATAACTAAAAGTAAAAGAGCATAATACTCTTACCCGTTTCCAATTCTTCGGAAGAGGGTGCCTTACACACTCATCTTCATGTATTTAGGGAATTCTAACGTAGTGTGGGGATTCTCCAAGTCGAGACACATCAACATCAAGGCTCGGGATATAGTTATCCACTTGGAGAAGCTAAAAGCAAAAAAGTTAATTTCCACGCAAGAAATTTAACTACACAAAAGAAAAGAGGAGAAGACTCACCAAACAAGTCATAATCCGCCCAAGTGTTGAGTATAGGGTGAATGCGTGTTTAAAAACTAGGTATAGAGATACCTAGTAGTTATTCCTTCCTTCCTGCTCCTCTTGAGTAATAGAGCGGAAGTAAAATTGTTAGTGTAGGATCATGGGGAACGAATGGTGGCCACGTGTTGTAGCGGATATGAGGTGTGACTCGCTCATCAAGGTACTAACAAAATCTAAAAGGACCTTCAAAAAGATCCTTCTCTCACTCAATTTCCATGCCATGCCTAGGCTTGGAAGGAGCTGAATTTGAGTCCAAGTGTGGAAGTTGGCCTGCACACGGGACACATGAAGAGACAAGCAAAAAACAAACAAAATTGAGTAACAAACGCCCGACTTTCTAGGTCGTAGGTCGAGGCAACAAGATTAGACAGAGAAGAAGGAAAAAATTCTCGGGTTTCTAAGCTAAAAATTTAAACATTAGAAGTGACATATAGAAGTTACATGGTTGACGGCGGACCTCAAGAAGCCAAGATTATGTGCCTTGGGTTGACAAAGGTAAACTTTGGGCCATGATACCGAGGTCGGGAACGAAGAATGATTCCTTAAACCGAATGAAAGGTGAGGAAAATATTTGTATAGCCACGAGTATAGTTTGCAGGACAAGTGAGACATTTATCCATGCAAGATAAAGTATTTTGGTATTAAAAGGAGAAATGGAGCATACCTCAATGATCTTCCACAAGCCACAAAAAGGCGAGATAGTTCATCGAGGTTGCTCTCGGCCTTTGTGTGTTTCACTCGGAGCGTAAACCCTTTATGACGCAAGTGTAGCGGGAACATCCCGATTAAGGTCTTTAACCTTTTCTAGGTCCGTTAAGTTCACCAAATAGTGAACATGTACTTTGGAATCTTTTTCGAGAAGATGGATATGCTTAGTATGATAGTTAGCACAACCCGGACTCGTTGTTATGGGGTATGTTAAGCCCAAAACTCAACATTCTCAAAGGCCTCGAAAAAGAGAGTATACTTCACGAAATTTTCCCGAGGATTACTAGCCATGACACCAAAGAGGAGACACAAATAGTCACGGTTTTTATACAATTCTTGGTCATAGACTAGAGGTTCCCCCAAGAAGCCCAAATCTAAGAGAATGGCAAAGTCAAAAGGAGTAATAGTTATCTCCCCAAATGGAAGATGAAATGTGTTGGTAGTATCCCAAAAACGTTGGCTAATGGCCCGAATAAGGTCACGCTCTTTACGGTCGCTCTAATGGTTTAAAGTAATGTAAAAAGAACGAACCGGACACTATTCATCCTTTCCTTAAACATCTCAATGAGTTTCCGAATAGCCTCGCTGCTGCGAATGGAACCCTTCTACAAAATGAAAATCCAACAAAATTTAGTAGAAATATTACTCCAAATGAACCAAGAAAGAAATTTGAAGCAACAAGCTTACTTGAAGGAGATATGGCAAAGGAAGAAACACGGCTCTCGACTTCTACCAAGAGGTCACTAGGGCTCCATTCGTTGTGAGGGCACCACTCTCTTTCTAAGAAGTTGTCATGAATCAGTCTCTCGGCTCTTGTCCTCTATTGGAGTGATTTTAGGGAATATGGGGATTTGTCGAACCACGGGGATGGAACTAAATTGAATTCAGATTGCAAACACAACTCAAAGACTTAATACAGAAAACATAAACTAACCTAAGCTAACACGAATAAGAAATTCAAGACTAAATCATCAACTCATCAATTGGTTCAAATATGCAAATTTAACACCAGAATCGAAATTGCATCCAACAAGAAATTACTTCATATGAATCAAAATTGCATCTAACTCATTAATTATATCTAACAATTCATCAACTAACATAATTAAAATTGTCAAGATGAATAAATTATATCAGCACTCAGTACCAACGCGAATCAGTAGAGGAAACCAAAAGGCAAAGCTTTCAAACTTCAATTACATCAACTCGAAAAATTGAACCAAGAATTCAGCACTAGAATACCCATATTCGAACAAACAAGATCAACAAACCAGAATTCTAAATCTTCGAAGAGGAATCCAATCTCAAAATTACACTGAGTTCTGAACTAAAAACTGAAAATTTGGAACTAGAAACGAATACTAAAAATCTAAATTTAAGGAACTAAACTAAAAATTGAAGTACTAAAACTGAAATTTGAAGAACAAAAAAGCTTAAGACTTATACCTAACTCGCCGCTCCGGCCTGTCATGCCTTTTGCCATCCATCCGGCCTCTATTTGCTCAGTTCTGCTCCTTGTCTTTTATACTTCTCGTCCTCCCTTTCTTGTCTTATTGTGGCTAGAGTTTGAATCTGGTTCAGCTTCGGTTGTAGCCGCGAGAGAGATGGAAGAAGATGAGTCTAGATAATGGTGGAAATCTGGTGTGAAAGGCTCGGGTTGGATTAGTCCCGATGTAGCAGTTGAGACCGAAGAGGAAAGGGAGAGAACGAGAGTTTGATGTTGATGTGGTTTCAGGGTCTTGACGAGAGGCAGAGGTTAATGGAGTTCTATTCATGGAGGGAGACCGAAGAGAGGAGAAGGTTAGCAACATGGGATGGTCGTGAGGCTTGCTAGGGTTTTGGTCTGTTTGGAGCCCGAAGACAACAGCAGGTGGTAGAGAGAGAGAGTGCTAGCTTCGGGATTTCAGGATGGTGAAGGAAGGAAGACGAAGCAGCATGAGGAAAAGAGGAAGGAGAGGTGACTATCAGGCTGGTGAGAGAGAAGAAGGATTAGGGTTAGGGTTTCAATTTTGAGGAGGGAACCGGAGTAAGGTAAATGAGGGAAGAGTGGGTTTTGGGCTGGTAAAGGACAGAGAGCAAGGTAAATTAGGGAATAATGGGCTTTGGGTTGGTAGAGGACCGAGAGCAAGGGGAAGAAAAGGAGAATCATGGGGCAAGTCATCAGCAACCAAGGGTAGAGTTTTGGGCTCGGTTTAGTCCAACTCCAAGTGAATGACCCAGTTCTTCAATTTTCTATCATTCTTCTTATTTTTTGGATTATTTCACACTTCTTATAAAAATAAAATAAATTCAATTAAAAATTATTATGAATAAAATATGATGTAAAAGGGTATAAAAATTACCATAGCATGACAAGCACGGAAGACAAAATTCAAAAAAGCAAGAGGAGACCAAGAACGGAATCCAATAGCATGCCAGGACAATACATGCAAAAAGGCCGGCCGCCGCGCCATGAGGCCTTACCGGCGTCCCATCGACAACAGCTTTGCAAGCAAACTTAGTGGCTAGGCTTGTGAAGTCCAATCGGGCATGGCAAGTGGATCTTTGGACCCGCCATGTTAGCTTTATCGATTAGATTTTCGAGTATGTTTTCAATTGAATTATTTAGGTAAAATACTAAACTTTTTTAAATATAATTATCCAATAACAAGAATGTTATAGTATAGCACATTATTTGGCCAAGCTTTGGATCTAGAAACACTCAAAGTTTCAGTAGAAAAATTCGCCGAGCTTTAGGGCTCCGATCAAACCAAGCTCGGGACTCTCTTCTTGGACTTCGGAATGCACACATCGTGGTCAAGTCCAGGCCCGTATTGGAGTTCAAGTTCAACCAAAACCAATTCCAAACACTACAAAGTAATAAATGTTTGAAACAATAACCAAAAGCGAGATATGTACCCTTTAGTGTCTACTTTGACCCTTCGTCTTTCGGACTCGATTAAAGTGGGGGTTAACCGTAGACACCTAAAATATGTCATCCTTATCTCTTTTTATTTATGTATTTTTATTTTATCAACCCGGTGATGAAACCCTAGTCCTGTTTGAAGACTTAGATCACGGTTGGGAGTCCGACTGGTGTGACGGAAGCCGATAAACCACAAAAACCCTTTAGCATCTGCTACACTAAACCTTTTTTGGCTCGGGTCGGTCCAAAAATCCATTTCTTCAAACTATCCAAGCCTAGGTCAATGCTCCAGAGTGAACTCTTGGTTGGGTCGCGTATAAAGCAACTCGCTACACTAAAAATGTTGCGTTTCATCATCGGCGTCCAACCGAAGCACGGAGCTAAACTTGTCCATATAATGTCGCATTGGCCGGTGCCACATTTCATGAAAAACATAGCTCAAACACTATGTTTTTCTCCAAGTATCCAACCGAGATACGAAGCTCACTTTCACAAAACGACATCGTTCAAGGCCGGCGCCGCTTTTGGGATTTGACCCCCAAGCGTTGTGTTTCACTTCGAGTTTAGCTGCAACATGGAAGGAAGTGGAGTTCGTACGGCGTCATTTATGGCCAGCACCGCCCATTACAGCACTTGTTCCGGGATCCTATCCAAGCTTGATTTGGTTCGGTTTTTGTGCTATTGCTGGCCGGTTTTCTACCTATTTGGGACGGTCGCTTCAGCAGAAACCCTAGGTCATTTATGACCTAATCCTCACCTATAAATAGAGAGCTTAATCTCTCATTTTGCATACGGCTTCTTCCTACGCGTTATGTTGTTGGAACCTAATTAAGAGCTACTGAATGCACATTCTTGTATTCTTATCTCTTGGTTTCTTTTTAGTCTATATTCACTATATTTCGCCACACTCAATCCCTAAGCCTTCATCGTTCATCAATATCATCCTACCCTCACAAAAGTTCACAAAAAGCCTTCTCCGAGTCACCACCATCACACTTCCGGATCCAATTTGAGACCCGGATCAGCGGGTGGGACAACTTGGGGGCGCCAAATCTGCCTTGAACTATAGTTTATTTAATTTTGTTATTTATTGCTTTCGAGTGTAGTGGAAAAGAATGTAATCGGTTTTAATTCCTCCCTACCGATGTAATCTTTTTGGTTGATTTCTTTTGCCTTTTCTTTATCGCTTTTATTATGTATTGCTCTCTTATCTACCTTTATCGTTTTCTTTGGCATGCCTTGGTCATTTTAAATTTCACACTTAATGTCATATGATCATTATTAATGCATTACCTAAATTCTCGGTTCTAGACCAATGGAGTCACTTTTAAAACCTCTTTCAAGCTTAGTTTTCCCATACTAAGATTGGAAGAGTATTTGTTTACTTTTGGTTAGTTTTTATTCCTAAAAATGACTGGCGACTCTATTTTCCTATTTTATTTCTCCTAATTTGCTCTTCGACATTTCGATCGAAAAACAACAAACAAGGGTTTTTATTTCGACGGTCGGGCAATGGACCGAGACCGAGCACCTCATTCATGGCCCATGGCTGGTGCCGTGAACTGTATGGCGTTGGCTCTTGCCGGCCTAGACAGGTGATCGGGTAGGACTTTGGTCCAAGCCGGTGTTTTTGCACTTGGTTTGGCCCAAAAGACCTACGGCGAGGATTGATTTAATTCCGAATTGTTTTATTTTTAGTTGTGAAATAATATCCTAATGTTTCTAAAAATAATTCCTAAAATAAAATGATTAATAAGATCACCAATCACTTTTGCTTAATTTATTTTAAATCAGATTATAAAAATCGAAAATTCTAATTAGAGATACATCCCCATTTCAAAAATTATCAACTTTAAAAAATCATCTTCATTTTCGAAAGAGACATCCCGCCAATTTGTGGGGAAGCTCGCTCTCCAAAGAAATTCGGTTCTCGAGGAGGACATAGACGGATCGTGGTTCCTACAATTAGAAATGGGGATATACCTCTTATTGAGATTTTTGATTTTTGTAATTTAATTTAAAATATTTATTGGCGATTTTATTAATCATTTTTTTTGGAAATTAATTTTAAGAAGTCTTGGGATATTATTTCATAATTTAGGAAAATAGAAAAATTTAAATTCACTTTCTCGCCACAAGGCTTTTGGGCCAAAAAGATTAATAACACCGATTTTGACCAAGAGCCAAGCCGGCGCCGACGAGAGCTAGCGGCCGACCGATGTCCGGCGTCGGCTATAGTCCAAGACTTAAAAAATCAGTCCCATTCCTATAGCCTCCGTTGTGAGAAAATAAATGAAAATTTTCCATCTTTTAAATAAGAAATGCCGACATGCGATTAGGAGAAATAAAATAGGAACGAGAGGAGTTACCGGTCGGTTTTAGGAAGAAAAACAAACAAAAATAAAAAGAATACTCTTCCAATCTTAGTATGGAAAAAACTAAACTTGAAAGAGGTTTAGAAATAGACTCGATCGATCTAGAACCGAGAATCTAGTGTTTGTGGGCGAAGGTACGAAATGTAGGGATCAACCCTTCCATCTTGCTCGTCCAGTAGACGACCTTTACTAATTTGTGAAGACTCGGACCCTTAAACTAGACCATTCGAGTACTACCAAAGATAGGTACAAACCTCATCCTTCTTGGGTTTTGATTACAAGTCATTGTGAGTACTATAGAAACTATTGCATATGTTTTCATTCGATTATGACCGACTTAGAAAACACATTCTTCTCTATCAACTTACATTGATGTTCCTGAGTCACTCGGACACCACTCGATTTATCGCATGTTCAAATAATCTCTCGAACACTTCATATCCGAGTTTTGACTGCATATTTCAAAGCAAAGTGAATTACAATGTTAATTCCTAGTTTTAAGTTAGCATGTTTGTTTGAGAGTTATTTGTCTAGATCAAGTACTTATACTCGTGACATTTTCTCACTCTTATAACGTGATCTTTCTTAAGATTAACTCGATGGAATTTTAGTATAATGAATATTAGACTCGAAAATTCCATTCTTCTAGGCCTAAGATAATTATGCACTTAATTATCTTAATTAAATTATTATCTCGTGCCTAATTATGGATCAAAGTATTTTATACTTTGAGAACCAAAATTGTTTACTTTTGTAGGTTATCTAAACGAGGTTACCTCATTTTTGAAATACAAAAGTAACCGACTTCAAGCTGTCAATCACCGGTAGACAAAGCTTTTCTACTTCGAACAAGGCCCGGACGCCGTGTCGGGGTTGTCTGTTTCCAAAATGGGAAAACTTCAACGCGAAGCTCAACGGTGGTTTCCACCCTACTTTTCGGACAACACCGAGTTGATTGGAACACCCTTAAGAGTCAAGAGTCGTTGCACAACATTCACATCTCAACGGATCTTTTCGAGTCACTCAAAAGAACCGTTACAACGGTCACAAAGGACTTCGTTCGGAAACTAGTCACAACGGCTAATCTGCTTGGTCATCTATAAATAGAAGCCAACTCTCAAGACTTGAAGATTGCTTAATACATTGCTGAAATTATATCTCTTTGTATAATACTCATTCAATCTTCTTACAATTCCAAGTCTCGTATTTAATACTTTTACGAGTTGTAAAGTCTTGTAATCGGTTACATACTCTTCCTTACTTTCTAAGTAAGGTCCCTTGACTGAGCTGTAAGGATTAACTCATCTCAGCTGTCCCTAACGGTAAAGGTTACCTCGGTTAGGAAGTACTAGATCGGATAAGGGAATTTCGAGTCTAGGAAAACTCCGTAAGGAATTGTTTAAGGGAGCAATTCTAGTTGAGTCGATCTCGTTGTCTTTGGTGGATTCAAAATAATGGATTTGACTTGGTGCTTCGACTAGCACCGGCCGTGGTTTTCCGACCCAGGAGGGTTTCCACGTAAATCTGAGTTCATACTTTTCCGAGTCCAATCTAGGCTCGGACTGTCTTGATTATTCTTTTCAAACTTAAATCTTCCAAGTTTGTTAAAATTTCCCGATCACCCTATTCACCCCCTCTAGGGTGACCAAGACTCTCCAAGAGCAAACCTTCAATTCGTATCGAGCTTAGCCTTTCGTAAAGGGTTTAACGACCTAAAGGTCTAAAGATCGGATGGCTCAAAACAACGCAGAGTTCGATGAAGGAAGATCTTCCAACGGACCACCTATGTTCAAAGGATCAAATTTAGTGCACTCTGGAAGAAGCTAATGGAATGCTATATGCTTGGATCATGATCAAGATGTATAGAACATCATACAAGAAGGCAATTACATTTTAATAAAGATGGAAGATACAAGACCTATGCCTAAAGCAAAGTTCGAGTACACCATCGAAGAGGCAGAAAAGTTTAGAAAGAACTTTAAAACAATGAACATTTTGATGTGCGCCATCAGCTCGGAAGAATACAATAGAGTGTCAGCCTATGATGTAGCTAAAGATGTGTGGGACACTTTTGTCAACACATATGAAGGAACAATCCAAGTAAGACAAGCGAAGATAAGTCAATATCTTCATAAATACGAGCTGTTCAAGATGGAGTCGAAGCAAACATCACTCGGATGTTTATACGCTTCACTCGGGATTATAAATAATCTCAAATCTCCGGGTAGAAAGATTTCCCATGAAGCGATGTGCGAAAAATCCTAAGAAGTCTACCCAAGAGAAGATGGGGTCCCAAGGTGATAGCCATCGAGGAAGCTCATAACCTCTCACAACTAAAGCTAGACAAACCGATTGGGAAGCTACTTACCCATGAAATTCATCTAGAAGAAGAGGATGCCGAGGTCAGCACTAAAAAGAACATTGCGCTGAAGGCCTCGTAAAGGAAAGGAGAAAATCTAAGTTCCTCGGATTCGAAGAGGATCCCATGGTATTTATCGCTCGAGGCTTCAAAAGAATGACGAAGCACAAGAAATGGGAGAAAAGACCAAGAGATGAGTTCTACAAGAAAGATAAGAAGGATAGAAAAGGTAAACACTCCTCCCCTTCAAATTTATCTTTAACTAAGAACTCGGTCTGTTTTGAATGTGGCGAGTAAAGATCACATAGTCAAAGACTGTCCAAGAAGAAACTATGATGGCCACATGGAGTGATGAAGATTCATCTGAAGAAGATGAAGACTCGGACGATTTAAAATGTCCGATGGCACTATCGGACTCGAAGTTGAATCTAAGTCGGACTCCGACAACTCGGACAATGAGGAGACAAATCCTTAGGAGGTAATAGAATATTTTCTTAAGTTCTCCAAAGTTGATTTAGCAAAATACATTTACACTTTGGAAGAAAAGTCAAATTCGATTCTTCACAATGCAAAGAACAACTCGAGTCTCTTACTTCGAGAGCATTGGTTTGAAAAATGAATTGGAAAAACTTAGACTTACTCTAAGAGAACTCAAGACTAGTACTCAAGCTAATGAGACTGAGTTTGAGAAACTCGGAAGAGAAAACGAGCATCTAAAACAAAAGCTCAATGAGTCTCAAGAGCTTGTTTTAAAATTTATTCAAGGTCGAAAAACCTTTACATGCTCTTAGGGTCTCGAATGTGTCTCCTTCGGAAAGGAAGGACTTGGTTTTAACAAAGAGGAGGAATCAAATTCCTACTCGGATCTTTTCAAAAAGGATTACGGAATTATGAAGTTCAGGAAGGCTCAGCACGGTCCTATTCATAAGGAGGACCGAGCCCGGACCGGCTTACGAGAGAAAACCTTTTCCACCGGTTTATAAAAGAAAAGATTTTCAAACGAAAGAGACACAGACTCAGCTTTCTAAAAAGAAGACTTACAATCCGACAAAACCCAAAGTAATTCAAATTGAGGTTCCCAAGAGTCTTCTTCCTTATAAAAGAACCATAGGAAAGGGAGTTACTCGGTTCGTTAGAGGAAGTGAAAAGGGTTAGTGTGTTTCGACTCGCGGGTAACTCAAAAAAGGACAAAATGTCATTGGTACCTAGACAGTTGATGCTCACGCCACATGTCAGGAGATTTAAAACTCTTTTCCGAGTTGGAAGATTACAAAGGAAAGCAAAGTTATTTTTGGAGATGATAGTAAGGGCAAGATAGTTGTAATAGGCAAGATTGGAAAAGGAGACAACCCGGTCGGACCGAGTCTATCTCGGTCAAGGGATTAAAGTACAATCTACTTAGCATCTCTCAACTATGTGACAAAGGTCAAGAGCCTTCAAAGAGTTCAGCAAACCGTAGGAAAATTCAAGTAGAGTCTCGGACTTACGTCGGAAGAATTCGAACCGACCATGGAAGGGAGTTCGACTACTCGGAATTTGCAGAGTTCTGCGACAAGAATGGTATCTCCCACAACTTCTCGGCACCCGGAACTCCTCAACGGAATGAGGTAGTGGAGAGAAAGAACAGAACTCTTGAAGAAATAGGAAGGACAATGATGATTGAAAACGATCTACCTTACTATTTCCGGGCTGATGCGATCAACACAAACAAACTACACACGATGCCTCATCGGACATATTTTGATGAAAACTCCATACGAGCTCTATAAGGGAAAGAAACCTAACATCGCATAGTTCAAACCCTTCTGGATGTAAGTGCTATGTTCACAATAATGGTAAGGATCACGTAACCAAGTTTGATGCTCAGTCGGATGAAGGTATTTTTCTTGGTTATTCATCTCATAGTAAAGCATATCGCATTTTTAATAAAAGAACTAACAAAGTGGAAGAAAGCATCCATGTTATTTTTGATGAGATTGATGAGGGAAAACCAAGTCGATCAACATTCTCGGATCCGAAACTCGGTCGAGATGAAGATGATCTCGTAGAAGGTGAACTCGGACGAGTCAAGAAAAGCAACTCGGATCGAGGTAGCTCGGAATATCATAACTCGGACTAAACCAGCTCGTAATGTTGAAGGTCAAATAACTAAGCAAGCTCAATCGGATCGGATCACTTAAGATCAACCAGTTCAACCCACAAATCTGGTAAACCAAAGAACAAGTAGAGCATTCAAATATGCTTCGAGACACCCACTCGAAAACATCTTGTTTGACATCAATAGTGGGGTAAGAACTTGCTCTTCTTTGCAAAATCTATGTGCATTCACCACATTCATATCATTAACTTAACCCGAAATGCACCAAATGCCCTAAATGAACCCGAATGAGTAGAGGCCATGCAAGAGGAACTTAATCAATTTGAAAGAAACCAAGTATGGACTTTGACCAAATGACCTTCGACCACCCAGTCATAGGAACCAAATGGGTCTTCAAGAACAAACTGGATGAGGATAGGCTGGTAGTCGAAATAAGGCTCTCTATGGTCTTAAGCAAGCTCCCGGAGCTTGGTATGAAAGATCTGAGCAGTTTCTTGGTTGACAATGATTTCAAAAGAGGTCGTATTGACAAAACTCTTTTCATAAAAACTAAGGGGAAAGACTTTCTTATTGTTCAAATCTATGTTGATGATATAATTTTTGGAGCTACTAATGAAAATCTCTCGTCCGGATTTTTTAGAGTTAATGAGACAGAATTCCAAATGAGCATGATGGGAGAGCTTCAATTTTTTCCTTGGTCTACAAATCAAGCAAGACAAAGATGGCATCTATGTCCATTAATCAAAGTATACCAAGGAGTTGCTAAAGAAGTACAAGCTTCAAGATGCAAAACATGTAGTTACACAAATGAATAAGTAGCATAAAACAGGACTCAAACGAAAAGGTAAAGCAGTGAGATCGAAACTCTATCAAGGTATGATTGAATCTCTGCGATATCTCTTATCCAATAGGTCAGACATAATGTTTAGTGTATGTTTGTGTGCAAGATTTCAAGCTAATCCAAAAGAATCACATCTCATTATGGTGAAGAGAATCATTAGATATCTTGCAGGAATCGGAATCTAGGTCTATGGTTCTCAAGAGACTCGGAACCGACCCTCACTAGATACTCAAATGTTGACTATGCTAGATACAAAGTTGATAGAAAGAGCACCTCAAGAACATGACAGTTTACGGGTCAATCCCTTATATCTTCGCACTCAATGAAGCGGAACTTAGTTGCTCTATCAATTGCCGAAGCCGAAGTACATTGCAGTGGAGCATGCTATGCTCAGATTTTATGGATCAAGCAACACTTGAAAGACCTTAGACTTTCATTCAAATCAATTCCAATCAAGTGTGACAATCGAGTGCAATCAGCATCACTAAGAATCTGAGTTCGAAGCACTCAAGGACAAAGCATATTGAGGTCGGTATCATTTTCTGAGAGACTATTCTCGAGAAGGTGATATTGAACTTGAATTCATTCCTACAAAATTTGGGTTAGTTGATATCTTTACTAAGCCACTTAGTGAGGATCAGTTTCGCTTTATTAGGAATGAACATGGCATGATAAATGCATGATTATGTGTTGTTCTATGTGAAATTCTCTTGCATGATTATGTGAAATTCCTTGCGGAGATCGAGTTCCATTGCCGAAAGTTAATTTCAAATTGTTTAGGTCTTTCGATTCAAAGGGGGTAAGAAGTGAAACTTGAAAATACAAGGGTTGGGTTATGCCATATATATGAAAGAGTATACAACAATGATGTATTTAGCGAATCAAATACATGGTCTAATAACGACAACGACATGTTGATTAGTTGATAATATTCGTTGAGAATTTTGCGAAAGAATTCTGTAAAAGGTTCATTAAGGTCGATTTTTCGTCAAGTGAGACCTTGTTGTTTCGTTGTAGAATTTAAAATTTAAGTTGTAGGGTTCAGTTGACCCAATGATATTGAGCTAGGAGTTATTATCTCTGTTTGCATTTTCTAAGTCACTCGTAGACTTTATTGAGTCGGACTTAGTTTTGAGAAAATTGACTTAAAACTTCGAAATTATCTCTAGATTAGTGGAGCATTTTAGAAATTTCTTTTAAAATTTCTCTCTCTCTATCGCGCGCAACTATAAGTGAATTAGTCGTTAGGAGACAGACACTAGAATTCTAACCGTTGGAGAGCGGTAACATGACACACTGCCGTCGAGGCGACCGTTGGAGAATCGGGTTAGAACGGATACTAAAGGACATTTTTTTTCGCTATAAATAGCATTTATTTTCCTTTATTTCGCTATTTTACTCTCTGCTAACCTACATTACTCAAGCACTCAAGCACTCTCAAGCCTCAAGTACTCTCTCTCTCTCTATCTCTCTCTCTCTCTTTTCTTCGAAGTTAGCTCACTCTCATCTCAAAAATTCTCAACCATGCCTAAAAGAGGTTCCGCTCGAGATTTTCTAGGTTACGCCAATAAGAAACCTAGAACGAAAAGTCAAGAGGGTCCTTCTAACCCCTCTAAGATCCTTGTCACCCAACACCTTACGTTGGATGACAAATTCTTCCCAACTAAAAACTTTTCGTGGTTGAAACACATCAAAACCACAGGGTGTACAATTTCCTCTGCTTCAGCGAATTCATATACCCGTAACTCATTGTTCGGTTCTATTCAAACCTTTCTAGCTCTTAGGGGATCATCACTTCAAGAGTTCGCAACACCATCGTTCGCATCAATCTCTCTCTCCTCCATCGACTTTTTAAGTTTTCTTCTATTTTCCTCAACAACAACCCCATCCCCTTCAATGAAGTTGTTGATGAGTTCTTTGAAAAGTATCCTAAGGAAGTCCCCGAGTCATCTAAAACTTTTCGTGACTCGGATGAAGACTCGAGGCTCGACTCTTCTGTTTCTTGCTCATGAGAACCTTCTTTTCTCATCATTCAATGAAAGAGAATCCAAATTCAAAGATTCTCAAAACTCTATTCGACATTCTCGAGGGCTACGACGTAGACCTCTTCCCCGCCATAATCGAGCAAATGGCCTCTGTGCCAGCTTAGATTAAGAAATCCACCCCTCTTCCTTTCGAAGCCTTACTCACCCTCGTCTTTAAACAATTCAAGGTTCCTCTCCCTCATACCCAAACGAAGTGCCCGAGGCTGCCATAGTTGTTAGCAAAAAGAGCTTATCGGCTATGGATACCAGGAAACCCAACCGAGTGTCTAAGTTCACGGCTCATAACTAAGGCAACCCTCTACTCGCCTCGGACTCAAACTCCTCTCTCACTCCCTCCTCCACCTGGTGGTGCGTCCACCTCGAGTCCACCTCTCTCTCGTCACGCCGCCTTGTCTACAACTCGATAGACAAGCTCTCCTCTCGTGTCTACAAAAATCCGGGACACTCTTCGCTCCTTCAAGACTGTCCCTTAGTCCATTACCATCAACCAAAAACAGCCCAATCTCAAATTCGAGAGCAGCAAGATGTGCTCCTCGAAATGAAGGCTTTGGTTAAGGAGCAGCAGGAGATGATCGAGCTCCTCACGTAAAGGTACTCCAAAGTAACTTAGGGCCCGGATAGCTCGAAACATCTAAAGAGTCCTCGAGCCCTACCAAGTCTCCATCCGGAGAGAGTTAGCTGAAGAAGAAGAGGAGGTTGTGGTTGAGCGGCTCCTTCGAGGAGAAGAAGGAAGGAGAGAAGGAAGAAGAAGAGAAAGAGGAAGAAAAGGAAGAAGCCGAGGGACAAGGTGCTCTCACTCCTCCACAAGAATTGATAAGCTTAGACGGTATTCTAAGTGAGTCGGAAGACCTGCGGATGCCTGGTCGGTCCGCAGCAGTCAAGCCGGAGGAAGCACCAACCTCCGTGACATTTCAAGAGGATGAACCTCTGGATGATCTCATTCTGGGTTAACCACTCGTTAAGTCGTATTCTATACGTATTTTTAGTAGTTATTTAGTTTATATTATATAGTTTATTTTATCTAATTTATTCTATTTTGTTTATTTATAGGAAATTATCAAATAAAGTGGGGAAGAGAAGAAAAGTCGTTAAAAGTGGATTTTTAGCTACGGACAAGCATCCAAGAAAATATATGAAGTCGGTCCATAAATATAATATGTCGTAAAATACTTATTTTATGATATTATATTTTAGGTAATCCTAATTGGAAGAGGAAAAGGAAACTTGGAAGAGAAGAAAGAGGAATAACCCTAACTCCTTCACCATATATATATCACTTATTATCATCATCTTGGAGGACGCTGGGACGCAGCCCTTGCTGCCCATCCTCTGGCCGCCACCATCTCCTTCACACGCAGCCCTTGCTGCTCCTTGCTGGCTATCCGCTGCCCTCCTTGCTGCCCCCTTCGCTGCCCATAATCATCACCTACCAATCCTCATCTCACGCCTAACTCCTTGTCCACTCGCTGCCATCATCTACTTCTACTCGCTGCCCATCTTCTCTTGCTGCCACCTCCTACTTGTCTTTTCTTTACCCACCATCATCATAATCCTCATCACTATCTTGATCATCACCATGGCAAGAAATATTATGGTAATAATTTTAGTATTGTAATTTTTATTTTTATTGTTAATTTAATATTAAAGATGACATTTTTATTTAGTTTACATGTTTTAAATTACATTATGTGTGAGTAGTTTTTCTAATACTTAGTATAATCTACTTGAAACCATGTTAAATTATTTATTTTGAAACAAAGTTTCGATTTTTATTGTCTTATTGATTCGATCCATGATTCTATGATAATTTGTGTTTAATGTTTATGAATTTGTGTCTAATTAATTAGAGTGCACGCTACTTAGTTTTATATAAATTTATGTGATAGTTTAAAGGGTTTAAGTACGTAATTGCTTGATCTTTTAGATATAAGTATCACCCTAGTTAACCATGGATGGCTCATACCCATCTCTTTTAATTAGGAAATTATCATAGATCTTTCTTAAATCAATTTGCTGGTAGATTGGTTATTAGGTGCTAGATGATGTTTTTCTAATACTTAATGCTCTAATTTGATTAAATTCTAGTGCTAGTGCTAGGGTTATCAATATTAGTAGGGTTTATATTAGGGCTAGGCCTAAGTAAACTAATAACTAAGGAAAAATGGGGAAGATCCGCTAGTGGTTGTCTTCTATAGTTTAGCTCATGGGTAGATCAATTTGTGTGTTAATGATAAATAATAATTTGCATGGTGGATATAGATTATACTAAGTGTTTTTATAAATTTGCTATTTTTGATAATTATTTGTTTGCTTTTAGTTATTTTCTTGAGTTTATTAATTTTTACTTATAAAGTTATAGTCTTTTATTATCAATTTCATTAAACCCCCTAAAGATCATTATTTTAGATTAGTTTTAGTAATTTTAATTTAATTTTATTTTGAGTCTTTATATATTTTAATTTTCAGAATTAATTTTCTGTCAGCTTTTATTATTTTTGAGTCAGTTTGTTAGAAATTAGTTTAAAAATAGTTTCTTTTGTTATTTTTTGTTTTTTATTTTCTTTTAGGGTTTTGATAGAGTCCTAGTTTGCTGTGATTAAATTTTAGAATTTTTGGAATTAATTTGATATTTTTTCAGATTTAATTCTTGAATTTAATTACTGCAGGTTTTTAATAAAATAACTTCGTAAATTAGATTTTAAATTTTGTTTTTATATTTTTAGGGTCTGGTTAGGTTTAGAAAATTAGTATTATTATTCTGGGTAATTTTAGTATTTATTTTCGTAATTATTTTAGTGCAGAATTTTACTTATTTAATTTTCTGTTTTACAATTTGTTTATTTTCTGCTTTAGTTTTCTGTTTTAATTATTCTAAAAATATACAAAAATATTTCTGGGTTATTGTAGTTTTATTATTATGTATAAATTGTTTATTTAGTTATTAGATAATTTTCTATGAATTTTAGTTATTGATTTTAATTTATATTTTATGTTTTGTTTTGAAGAGTAGTAAATTTAATTAGATTAAAACTTGCATGTTATTATATCTTTCCTCGTGGATTCGATCCCTACTTGCCCTTGCTATATTGTTTATTATAAGTTTAAGTAGTGGTTTAATTTGTTGCTGTACGACAAGCTTAACAACCACTCGTAGTTGAGTCCCCGCCGGAGATACCGATGCTCGCCACTGCCCGGATCTTCAACGTCTTCACAAGCATATCGGCGAAGGTGCACTGCACGTTCATCCGCTCTAGACATCAAATTTGTATCAACTTGATACATTCTTCCCTAATTTTTGTGTTTTTGCTTAAAGGCAAGGGGGAGAACAATACTAAGAAAATTTGTTGTCTTGTTTAGGGGAGTTTTCTTACCCTCTCTTCTATGAACTTTCTATGTTTTTTGTATTTCTATATATATATGAATGAAGTTTCTGTTTTCGAGCATATTGATTTCGAGTATAACTCTTTCGAGTTTAAATGTCTCATCTAGTTTTTGCTCCGATATATCAACTTGTTTCTCTTATTATTTAATTTTTTTGCTCCGATATGTATATATATATATATATATATATATATATATATATATATATATATATATATATATGAAGGGTTCAAGTAAGCACCCTCATATAGGTAAGCACCATTCATTAGGTAAGCATTTCTAATCCGAATCGTCCAATTTTCATCTAACGGCTAAAATTAAAATGCATATATTTCGTTTAAAAAGAAGGAAAAACAAAAATTCGAGAGAGGACGGGGTCTTCCATATCACGTTCATTCTCCAACCCTCATTTTTTTGGCAGTTCGCTTCCTCTCTCTCTACCTCTCGCCTTCCCTTCCTCACTCTCGCCGGCGAAACCACCTCCCCGTTCTCCGTCCACCTTGCCGACCGCCTCTCTCTGTCTCACCGGTCGCCACTTTCTCTCTACCTACGCCGCTTGCCTCATATCTGCTGCTCTATCTCATCGCCTCCCCCACTTGTCGCCTCCCGCTCCGTCTGCCGTCGTCGCCTCCCCAATCTGTTTCTCGGTCTCTCTCGCCGGTCACGCTGTCTCTCCGTCTCTCTCACCGATCGCCTCCCACTCGTATCCGCTACTCGGACACTCGAACAGACAAAGTAATGTCCATCTCGCCTTGTAAGATTCTCAATTTTCCTCCTCTTCCAATATCAGATTTTGCTTACACGAAAATTAGGGTTTGGGAAAATTTTGTTAGCTATGTTGCTTTGGGGATGATTTTCCTCCTCTTCCAATAAATTCAGAATTTTCTTCTCTAATATCATATTTTTCTTACACGAAAATTATGGTTTGGCAAATTTTGTTGGCTATATTACTTTGGGGAATTATTGTTTTCAATATATTGCTTTGTAGGGATGATTGTTGACTGAATTTTGAGGTTTTGTGGATGAATTTGGGAATTTTGTGGATGAAATGTTGCTGATATTAGTTGGAAGTGAAATTTAGTTCGAATTTTGTGGACAAAATGGTTTTGCTTCTATTACTCTTGCCATTGTTGTTTCGAGTGCTTCGTTATTCTCCAAATTTCATAGATCATGCCCGAAACTATCCGTATGTTTGCATTCTTTAGTTGATCTAGAGCCATTCAGTCACATGTTATCTAACCTCGGTAGCATAGGCGCATTCAAATAGGATGTGCTCTATAGTCTCGAGCTAGCATGAGCGAGATAGGACAGTTTATAACCATATTGGGTTCATGTTGTTTCAGCTGGTAGTGATCACTACATGTACTTTCTCTGGTTGTTTCAGTAGGCATTTGTATCCCCACTTAGCTTTATATTCTCGCTCACTTGCTTTAAGACTTCTACAATTTCTTCAGTCTTCCACTGAATAATTACGAACATTAGTTGGGTAGATTGGAAAGCAACTATTAACTCAAACGTCAAGTTTTGATGTCGGACATTACTATTTTGTTTTAGCCTATTAGCTCAAGGTATAGCGACGTGCAACAATGCACGGAGATATGGGTTCAAATCCCACATAGGCTTGTATACTTTTGCTAATAGCAGTTGCAGATTGTAGCACCGGGAGCTTATTGCCAGCCTTGGACACATGCCATCTGATTAGGATACGGTTTCACTCGGAAGGCCATATTTTCCTTAGTTTCACTCGGATGGTTTCAAAGGAATATTCATAACTGCTTGCTATTTTGTTTGACTTGTTTTGCCATGCTATAAAACAACCTCTAATTCTAACCATCACCTCTAACATAGCCCCATATAATAGTCAGTATCTTTTTACATCTCCTGCAAAGCCTCACATAACTAGCCTCACATAACTAGCCAATTAATTGTGTGAACTAGACAACATCGTTCAATACCCTTTTACGGATACTCGATAGATGAGTCAAAGATCAAAACTTTCTATCGGTTACTAATGGAGAAATCTTTTGGGTGGGAAGTCAAGTCTAGAACTGGTTTATTGAATTTGCTAATGGATGCTCTGTGTTGGATTAACCACTCAAACTTAGCATTGCAGGTTTTTCAAGAGATGGAGTATAACTGCTGTGATCCCGATAGAGAAAGTTACAAAATTCTTATGAGAGGGCTCTGTCAATATGGCAGGCTGAATGAAGCAACTTATTTGTTGTACGCAATGCTATGGAGGATTTCTCATAAAGGTTGTGGAGAAGACTCGTAATATACGGGACTCGTTAACGAGCATACATGAAGTTTAAACCGAACATTCCATAATAAGGCAAAAGTAGTATTTTGTTTCTTACTAAGTATCTTACAAACTTATAGCCTATATGGGATTCGAACCCACATCATTTGTGTAACTACACAAATGCTCTACCATTTGAGCTAATAGGTCTGTACATAACCTACTCCATTACCTAAAGCTCCAATCAAGTTTTAGACATGGCATAAACTAAGAGCCTTCATAACACATTTTACTCAAAAAGTTAGAGATGTTGTTCGGTTACAAACCTAAAAATAAAAAAATTAAAAAAATTGGGTCGGAGAGGAAGGCGAAGATGTGAATTTTTCTAAATCCTAATATTCGTAATTGAAGTTGTTGGAAGAGACTAACAGTCTCACTTCAACTTTCACAAATTTCACAAAGTAATAATCGAAACTTGAATTCAGTCAAACCACATAACTTGAATTCGCAAATTGAAGAACACTACGGTTCAAATTTCACAAAAATTTCACCGGACATTTCATGCCACAAAACTACAAGGAAACACATAAATTCGGTCAAACCACGTAACCCGAATTCTCAAATTAAAGAACTTAGAATCTGAATTCGCACATTTGGAAGAATAATTTGTAATTATTCAGCCAAATAGAAGAAAGAAGTTACCTAATGAGAACTCGAATCACAATTCGCATTTTTCGAAATCCTTAATTTCGCTCGAAAAAGAACTAAGGGAGTCGGCGATGACAGGAGGCGAGAGCGAGAGACGAATCTGGCGAGAAGGTATCGGACCATGTCGGCGACAGGGAAAGCGTTTTCCAATGACAGGTAAAAGGGCAAGAGAGAGAGGAGAAGAGAGTCAACTTAAGAGAAAGCGAGAGAGAAACCCGTTTCGGCCGAATCGGGCCGGAAAGAGGGTGATCGAAGAGGTAGAGACAGAGGAGGGTCAGTTTCCGGTGACGGCGAAGGGGTTGTGAGCGAGACTGTGTGTGTGAGAGAGAGGAGGTAAGCGAGAGGTAGAGAGAGAGAGAGAGGAGCAGATGGACTGAAATGTTGACTGGAACAAACACCCCCGAATTTTTTAGTTTTCTTTTATTTTTTAACTAAGAAAAAGATTTTTAATCATGGCCGTTGGATTAAAATTAAACGGTCCAAATCTATAGTGCTTACCTATTATTGGTGCTTACCTATGAGGGGGTGCTTACTTGAACCCTTCCCTATATATATATATATATATATATATATATATATATATATATATATATATATATATATATATATATATATATATATATATATATATATATATATATATATATGTTCCCATTTGTTTTGTCTCGCTCCGATGAAAGTATTCATATTCCTAGCTAAACGAGTTATCCGCAGAATTTTTCTAAGTACAAAACACTTCACTCATTACTATACTCTCCGAGATACTCTACTCAGTCAAAATGAAAACTTATATTTATTTCACTAAAAAGTTTATGTCTAAGTATGGAATGCCTTTCATAAAAAACGGGGATATTGAAGACTCGGACTCGAAACTAGACCATTCTGAATACTACCAATGACAGGTACAAACCACATCCTTCCTAGGTTTTGATTACAAGTCATTTTGAGTACTATAGAAACTATTGCATATGTCTTCATTCGATTCGACTGACTCGGAAAACACATTCTTCTCTATCAACTTACATTGATGTTTCGAGTCACTCGGACACCACTCAGATTTATCGCATGTTCAAATAATCTCTCGAACACTTCATATCCGAGTTATGACTGCATATTTCAAAGCAAAGTGAATTACAATGTTAATTCCTATTTTTAAGTTAGCATGTTTGTTTGAGAGTTATTTGTCTAGATCAAGTACTTATACTTGTGACAATTTCGACTCTTATAACTTGATCTTTCTTAAGATTAACTCTAATGGAATTTTAGTATAATGAATATTAGACTCCGAAAATTCCATTCTTCTAGGCCTCGGATAATTATGCACTTAATTATCTTAATTAAATATACTCGATCGATCTAGAACCGAGAATCTAGTGTTTGTGGGCGAAGGTACGAAATGTAGGGATCAGCCTTTCCATCTTGCCTGTCCGTAGACGACCTTTACTAATTTGTGAAGACTCGGACTCTTAAACTAGACCATTCCGAGTACTACCAAAGATAGGTACAAACCTCATCCTTCTTGGGTTTTGATTACAAGTCATTCCGAGTACTATAGAAACTATTGCATATGTTTTTGTTCGATTCTAACCGACTCGGAAAACACATTCTTCTTTATCAACTCTCATTAATATTTCCGAGTCACTCAGACACCACTCAGATTAATCGCATGTTCAAATAATCTCTCGAACACTTCACATCTAAGTTCTAATCGTATATTTCAAAGCAAAGTGAATTACTCGTGTTAATTCCTATTTTTAAGTCAGCATGTTTGTTTGAGAGTTATTTGTCTACATCAAGTACTTATACTCGATATTTTCTCACTCTTATAACTTGATCTTTCTTAAGACTCGACTCGATGGAATTTTAGTATAATAAATATCAGACTCAGAAAATACCATTCTTCTAGGCCTCGGATAATTATGCACTTAATTATCTTAATTAAATTATTATCTATGCCTAATCATGGACCAAAGTATTTTATACTTTGAGAACCAAAATTGTTTACTTTTATAGGTTATCTAAACGAGGTTATCTCATTTTTTCAATACAAAAGTAACCGGCTTCAAGTCGTCAATCACCAAGCAAATAAGGCTTTTCTACTTATGAACAAGGCCCGGACGCCGTGTCGTGGTTGTCTGTTTCCAAAACTGGAAAACTTCAACGCTAAGCTCAACGGTGGTTTCCACCCTACTTTTCGGACAACACCAGTTGATTGGAACACCCTTAGGAGTCAAGAGTCGTTGAACAACGTTCACATCTCAACAGATCTTTTTGAGTCACTCGGAAGAACCGTTACAACGGTCACAAAGGACTTCGTTTAGAAACTAGTCACAACGGCTAATCTGCTTGGTCATCTATAAATAGAAGCCAACTCTCAAGACTTGAAGATTGTTGAACACATTGCTGAGATTATATATCTTTGTATAATACTCATTCAATCTTCTTACAACTCCAAGTCTCGTATTTAATACTTTTCCGAGTTGTAAAGTCTTGTAATCACTTACATACTCTTTCTTACTATGTAAGTAAGGTCCCTTGACTGAGCTGTAAAGGTTATTTCAACTCAGTTGTTCCTAGCTGTAAAGGTTACCTCGATTACGAAGTACTAGATCGGATAACGGAATTTCCGAGTTTAGGAAAACTCTGTAAGGAATTGTTTAAGGGAGCAATTCAGTTAAGTCGATCTGCTGTATTTTATGGATTCAAAATAGTGGATTTGGCTTAGTACTTGGACTAGCACTGGCCGTGGTTTTCTGCCCCAGGAGGGTTTCCACGTAAATGCGAGTTCATACTTTTCCGAGTCCAATCTAGACTCGGAGTATCTTGATTATTCTTTTTAAGCTTAAATCTTCCAAGTTTGTTAAAATTTCCTCATTACCCTATTCACCCCCTCTAAGGTGACCAAGACTCTCCAAGAGCAAACCTTCAATTTGAATTATGAGTAAAAAACGCGTTTAAACAAGCAAACAACATGAAAAGTGTGGAAATTAAATCAACCAAGGCATATTAGGAAAGTGATAAAGAATGCAGTTAGAAAGTGAAAAGAAAGTGAGAAATTAAAAGTTACAACGGACGAGGAGGAATTAAAAACGATTACATGTTGATCCACAATATGAAAAGCGGTAAAATAAAAAAGAAATAAAATCGTAAAAGATTAAAAGCGAATCTGGTGGCCTCTCGGTTGTCCTACCTATTGATCTAGAATCACGAACCGGATTTAGAAGCATGATGGTGGATGAATAAGATTGAAATAGGCTATTTGTTGAATTTGTAGGGTTAGATTACTCGTAGAAGAATTATGAGATGATTGTTGGAGTAATGGGTAGCTGAAAAAGAGCCAAGAGATCGGAATACCGATATAGCATTTAATATGTCTTAGCCTAATTTCAGTAGCTGGTACCTAGGTTAAATGACCTCAGCCAAAGTGAGGGGTTAGGCCCTCTATTTATAGAGGAAAGTTAGGTCACAAAAATGGCCTAAAAGTTCAAGAAGAAGTCGTCCAATGCAGCTGAACCGGACCGGTCCACGACGGGGATCAAGGAAAAACCCAAAAAATCTTGCCGATTTGGGGAATCCCGCAAAGGGAGGTGAGAAGCACGGCGCCTGTCTCCAACAACGTCATATGGGTGTTTTTGGGGTTCCGTGCTTCGGATGACCTATGAAAACAAAACGCAACATATTTGCAAGTTGAGCATGAAAACGTGGCACCGATCATAAACGGTGTCGTATGGACATCTCGGGTTTCGTGCCTCGCTTGGTCGCTGAATGACAAGTGTTAAACGATGCATTTTTGCCCATAATGGAGGTCACCGGTGCCGGTCAAGCAATTTTCCATTTTTGGAAATTTTCTAATTTTGGAAAGTTTCTACTTTTTGTCGGTTTCCATTTTTTGCAAGTTTTAATTATTGGTGCGAGTTTGGGTTTCTTGGTTAGGAGCCCAAACCGGGCTCGGTCAGCCGAAAGAAAATAGGTTTGTGGGCGGCCCAAAGCAAAGAAAGCCGCTTTTGTGATGCTAAGGGGTTCTTTGTGGTTTACTGATTTCCATCACGCCAATTAGACTCCGCCGTGATCCGAATCCGCAAACAAGACTGGCATTTCATCACCGGGCTAACAAAATAAATAAAAGAGAAAAGGGATGACACTTTTAAGTGTCTACGGACGTCTTTGCTAAACGTCCATCCCTTATTGAACATGGAAGACTCATGCAACAACTTCTCTATTGGATCTATTCATGGATCGGATTGAAGCTTGGACTGAGTTTTAGGTTGACGGTTGGCTTCCTCTCCATCTTTTCTTGCTTTGTTAGCATTCTTGTTGAGGGTTTGGAGTATAAGACCAAGGATTTCCGCCATTGACTCAATCTTCTTATCTTGGGCCTCAATCTTATCTTCTATTTTTGCAGTAGACTCCTTAAAAAGTTCATGATAGGGGTTTGCTTTGGCTTGTTGGCCAATTTTAGAGGAAGGTTTTTCTTTGCCCACGGGCAACATACCGACGTTACTAATAAAGGTGTTGGATGTACTCGGTGTGGTATGTGGGACGTAGTGGTGTCGACCGTGTCGGTGTTGAAGTAGACTTCTTATTTCCTAGTCACTTTGTGCTAGGATTCCAATTCGAGTAGGATTTCCTACCCCGTATCGTCCTCGGGATTGACTCATAAAAATTTTTAGGGGAGATAGACCTTAAGTGCTTGACTCGAGAAGACAACGGACCCCTAATAAAAGAAAACGATATACCCTTTTATTTGGATACACATAAAGAATGCAATCGGACTAAAATGAAATGCAACGATGCCAATGGAGTCCCTTAGATTTGGATGAGCTAAATGTAAACAAAAAATCACCTAATTTGAGATGAATTAGATCTGGCTAAATGCAAACAAAGACTCGCCTAATTTGAGATGAATTTGATTTGGCCAAATGTAAACAAAGGCTCACCTAATTTTAGATGAATTTTAATTTGGCTAATGCAAACAAAGATTCACCTATTTAAGATGAATTTAAATTGGGATAATGACAAAAAAAGTCTTCTAATTAGAGATGAATTTGACATTAGCTAAATGCAAATAAAATACTCTTCTAGTTAGGGATGAATTTGACTTCGGCTAAATGAAAAAAAAAAAATTGAACTCTCTTAATTGAGATGAATTTTGACTTTAACTAAATGCAAAAAAATGAACTCTCCTTATTGTGATGAAATTTGACTTTGGCTAAATGCAAATAGAAGACTCTCCTAATTACGGATGGATTTTAATTTGACTAATACAAACAAAGACTCACCTAATTTGAAATACATTTGACCTTGGTGAAATGCAAAAAAAAAAAAAAAAAAAAATGAACTCTCCTAATTGAAATGAATTTTGACATTGGCTAAATGCAAACAGATGACTCTCCTAATTTGAGATGAATTTTGATGATGGACAAAAATGCGCGTATGCCGACGGACAAGAACCAAAACCTAAAGCCTATTAAAGAGAAGAGGAGATCCATGGTAGGACCCACCTTGGCTGACCAGAGAAGACCAACACCGGCTAGTCCCCGTAATCGGTGACCGTCTAAAAACTATCCAAGACTAAAGATATGTAAACCGACTCGGAAATGTAATTAATGGACTCGACCTTAAAAGGAGAGGCAAATTTGGACTTTTGGCTAAAATGCATAAAATGGACCAACTCAGGAAGGTTCATTATTTTGTTTTATTTTTGCACCCATGCAAGGATTATTTATCAAACCTAACCTAAACTAAAGGTTCATAAGAAAAAGGTTAAATACTAAAATCATCCACATACATTCAAGCATGCAAATGAAGAAGGGGTACAACCTAGACTCGCCAAAGTTCTATACTCAAAAGAGGGATAATTCTAGGTTGCATACATGGTGGCTCATACTCTGAAAATTTATCCTCCATGGGATGCACGACATGACATGAATAATCGAGAACCGAAAAAAGCGTGCTATGAGTTGAGAGTACCCATTTTCCCAATGTATCAAGCCTAGGTCGACCCACCGAGTTGATAGTTCGACCTCTTCGAAAATGTTCACTTAAGGGTAAAGCCTTAGATCGAAATGAAAAGCAACTATGTCCAAGGCTGCCTAAATGAAATATGTCTAATGCAAAACACAATAAGAAAACTAACACCTCAAATTTTCAAGTGGAGTCGCCACTCGTAGGAACCACGACCCGTCCCCTTAGGTAATAAGTCGGGCTGAGTTTCCCCACAAATGTCAACTCTTTAATTTTATTAAGATTCTTTTGAAAGTTTATTTTTGAAAATTAATTCTTAAAGTAGGGTTCGCCTCTTATTAAGATTGTTGATTTGCTTAATCCGATTTTAAAACAATTTATTTAAAGTGGAGATTGGTGATTTTTTTAATCATTTCTTTTAGAAATTAATTTAATAGAAAACTCGGGATATTATTTCATGGTTTAAGAGGAGATCAACCTCAGCCTCAGCCTCTACCCTGGTTTGGCAGATCCAGATCCTATTTTTCTTATTGTTCAATCGAAATAGTCGGGAAGCGGATCTAGAAGAAATAAATTAAAAGGGACTCTCCAGTCAGTTCTTAGGAATGAAAAACTAAGAAAAACAAAAAAAAGTTCTCTCAATCTTAATATAGGAAAACTAAGAGTAAAAGAGGCTAAAATAGCTCCATCGGTCTTTGAACCGAGAATCGATTCGGGGCGAGGGTATAAAACGTAGGGATAAACCCATCCGTTCCGCTAGTCCGAAGACGACCATTACTAGTTCAAGTAATGAATTAAAATAATGCAAAAACACAAGCATACAACAACTTGCTAGGCGAAATTGAAGCAATCAATCATAGTAAAAGAAAGCGATAAAGAAGGCAGTAGAGAAAGCGAAAAACGAAAAGAAAATAAAAGCGTAAATTGAAAAGATTACATCGAGCGAGGAGGAATTAAAAGCGATGCATCTCAAATCCACAATACAGAAAGTGATAAAGAAAGCATAAAATAATATAAATCATTGAAGATCGAATATG
Source organism: Talinum fruticosum (assembly GCA_021018815.1). NCBI lineage: Eukaryota > Viridiplantae > Streptophyta > Magnoliopsida > Caryophyllales > Talinaceae > Talinum > Talinum fruticosum. The sequence continues at coordinate 7,111,752 of JAITYX010000012.1, forward strand.
TGCCCTCAGTGTTGTCCCACTCGCTGATGTGGATCTCAGATCCGAATATCTTGATGCGACGGTGGTGAATCAAGGAACGCTTTTTGTGGGTATTTTGTGGAGATGAGTAGGTATGTGAATGAATGATGGAGTTTATGGGTTCAAAAGTGGTGAGATTGGAGAATAGAATGAGAATAGTATGAAAAGGGACCAAGAGATCAGAATATAGAATAGAATATTCAAGTAGCTCTTAGGCGAATTTCAAGTAAAGTAACATTGAGGGATGAGCCATTGGGAGAATAAGAGCCAATGCTCTCTATTTATAGGGAGAAGTTAGGTCAAGGAACTGACCTAGGGTTAGCTTGGCCAGCCGTCCAAAAGCAAGCAGCAAAATCGAGGCCAAGATAAAGTGGAGATTGAACCGAATAAAGGGAGGATAAAATCGTATAGAACCTAATCTACTGCGCTGGCCAACCGGGAATTTCTAGGGTTTACCATGTTTCCAAAGGAGTCTCCGGGCAAAATGTCTGCGTTCCACTTAAAATTTTTAGGTAGCAGGCGCCAACCATAGCAGCCTTTCCAAAAATGGAAAATTTTGATTTCTAGAAAGTTTTCATTTTTGGCAGTGTTTCCATTTTTGGTATATTTCATTTTAAGTGCGGGATGTGTGCTCCTAGTCTTGGGTGGACTGTCTTGGAGCCAAAACACAGCACTTTGATGCTTGTGATCATGAAATGCAACGTCTAACGTCGTCTTGAAGTCTTTAGCTCCTTGTCCGATTGGACTGAAAGTGGATTGTAGGATTCCGAGCCTGGAATTTCCTGCACTGCACTCGGACTCTCTTGTCTCTCGAATGCTTGGCCCGATTCTTGGATCGTCCGAAAGAAAGGGATTTTCGGATTGAACCAAAGCAAAAGGCTATTTATGTGGTGTTGGGGGTTCTTTGTTGTAACAACCTCGACTCTAAATCACATTATTTATTAATTACAATATTTATATAATTGAGCGTGTGCACTTCAATTCGATAAATTGCATTTACATTATCCTTATACATGTGTTATGCAGCTAAGGCGACGAAGTGGCCCTAATAAAAATCTCATAATAAGATTATAATTTGTGAACATCATTATTAAAATAAAATTTAAAAGTAACAATAAAAGAAAAAAAAGTAAATAAATAAATAAATAAATCAAAATAAAATCAAAATAAAAAATAAATAAACCAGTTATTTTTTATGGAAAAATCCGAAACGGATTTTTCCGGAATTAAAAAAATGTATTATTTACAGATGAAAACAGATTGAGCGGAGGCACCAATCCTCATTCCCTCTCTCGCTTCCCCGCTCTCGCTTCTCACCGCCTCTCGCCGCTGTCTCACTATCCGGCCACCGGACGCCACCAACCTCGGCCGAAGCGGGCGCTAGGCGCCGCCCGGCAAGCGCCCTCCAACTCTCTCTCGCGCGATGGCTTTCTCTCTCTCGCGTCCCTCGCCTCCGCCCCGCCTCCCTCTCGTCGGGCAGGTTCCGGCGACCGGCACCGCTAACGCCGGCGTAAGCCGATGCTAGCACCGCCGCAGGCCACCGGCCTCCTCTCTCACGCCGCGCTCTCTCCCTTTCCCTCGCGTGCTCTGCTCCCTCCGCCGCCTCCGCCTGCTACTCGGTCCGGGCCACCAAACGCCACCAACACCGAGGCCAGCAGCCGGCGCCGGCTGCCGTCGGAAGACGCCCGGCGTCTCTCTTCCGTGCTCTCCCTCTCGCTCTCTCTGTCGCGCCCTCGCGCTCCCTCTCCTTCCGCGTAGCTTGCCCTCGCTTCTTGCGGCCACTCGGCGGCCAACCACCGCAGCCGACGCCGAGGCATGCCGTCGGCCTCTCCAACAGCCGCCATAGTGGGAGCGACCGCGCACCGTCAACATCCCCTCCTTCCTCTCCTTGACTCCTCCTCTCGTGAATTCGAAGGTAAAACCCTAAACCCTTCATTATTTATTTGAGCAATTGTAGTTGTGAAATTGAATTATCCGATTTATAAATATGTTTGTGGAATGAATTTAAAGATTAATTTGGGAAAATTCGAATTGGTGTGGAGGATTTAGGTTTAGTATTTTGATGAATTGATTATGCGAATGTGAATGAATGTGACTTCTTTTGGGAAATTACGAACTAGTGAATGAGATTGAGGATGTTTTATTATCGAATGAAACATTTTGGAAATGATTATATTGAGCAAACGAAGGAGAATGCGTGCGTAGAAGTTGAAATTCGATAATGTGCAAGTGTACAGGCATGGAAAATGATTGAATATTAAGCGTACCTAATTGTGATTGTGAGTGTGAAGTTGTCGGAAAACAATGCTTATGACCTTAAAAACGGTGTATGCATGAGTTTGAGCAATTCGGTAGATTATGGAACCTTCCTAGGGAAGGCATTTGATGGGTTAACTAATTACCTAACTATAGGTTTTGAATGTAATGAAGGGAGAAGGAAGGAATAAACTAGGAATAAGTGTTTGATTATATATATATATATATATATATATATATATATATATATATATATATATATATATATATATATATATATATATATACCATTTTCAATCCAAGTTAACTAACGAATTGATTTACATGAATGCCATCGGCCATCCGATCAGCCTAATTAACTTCTTAATATGCGTTGTTATCAATGTTCGAAATGGAATTAATGCAATAAAGTTATGTAAGGAAACGTAGTTTAACCGATTACGTAATAAATACGTAAAATGAAATAATTGTCAATGCTTATACAAATTCAAATATTAAAACTCAAGAGATACATTATTAACAACATAAACCCATTTGAAGCAGTAACTCAAGCCACTTCCGTTGCCGACTAGCTGGTAACTTGGATTTTTATAAAAGGGGAGAAACAAATATCCTCGGCTCGAGTACGTTCATTGCCTCGTACCTTTCGAAAACTCACATGTTTCATCAAATCTCAACAATTTTCATATATACAAATAACAATGAATCATTTACAAGGAAAGTTTTGCCACCTAATTAAGTGGTCTCGGCCCAATTATCAATTATCGTGGCTTAGGCCCACCAATTATACCCGCGCGGCGTCAACTCGGGTTCTCGGTTGGCCCGGGGTGAGCACCTGTTCAACGATCGTATCAATTACCAAGGGGTTCCACTTCCGGATAATAACCGGCAAGCAATTTTACTTATATTCTCTCCCCCGATTTCAAACTAAAATGAATTGAAATGCGCGCGCTCAATCAAAATATTATTCAAAGTTGTTTTACAATGCAGGAATGTTCGTACTGAGTTTCGACTCATTCTTCGAAATATTTTACTGTTTTTGTTTTAGGAAAAAGCATTGGTGAACAATCAACCATTTACCAAGTCTCGACGAAGGCAAACCCTAGCCAGCCATGTGGCATTTGCGAATCGAAGGTACATAGACGCTCACAGTGATTTTACCCTCAACCAGTGGTCTAGGTATGACCTTGGGAATTACCGTACGTTGCATATTATTTTGTGGATTAAACAAAAGTCTAGGTTGTATAAATATTACGTTGCTAAACCAAGTAACTCTGTGTTTTGGGATGACCTAGCTACTTGGGTAATAAGTAGTTACTCCTAACAAGTATCATTGGAAATATAACAGTGGATGCACAAATCGTACTTCATTTTATTTCAAATTAATTAGGCTTGTCCTATTTTTAGGATCGGCGGTAGCGCCTTCGACCATTACCTTCACTGCGACCTTACGTAATAGTCCCTAATGAGGGGATTATTAAGTAATGGTGATTGGGGGCGTTACAGTTGTGGTATCGGAGCAGTGGTTTGGAAATCACTCGTGAGCAATAGGATTCTAAAGTGTCATGATTTGACCTGTAGGAAAATTACGTGGCTATTACTTCCGCAAGATGCCATTTTGGGATTTATGGATATAGTGTAGTTAATATTGAATTGATGTATATGTTTTTGGGTTATGCTAGTATAAACAATGTACGTAATGACTTAAGTTGCGGACATGCATTTCATATGCTTTTAAGTTTTACGATTGTAATTAAGTTCATAAAGTTTGTTCCGGATGTATTATGAGCCGTTTGGGTGATTTTAAGCCTTAATGTATATTGGTTGCACTCCGGCGTGTGGCCGTTGAGTTGTGTGCTCCGAGCGTGTGGCTCGTTGAGTGATATTGTGGTTTTTATGCAGGGTTTTAAAGCTTTAAATTTATGGGATAAGCCATATTACAAACGAACTTTGCCGAAATTTTTAGAAAATATCAAACTCTCTTAAGAAATTTCCTATATTACCTTCAAGTTGGAATTAGAAAGCAAAACCGACATCCGAATAAGCCTTGGGAATCCCTTCAATTGAGGATTGTTTAACCGATAAGATTTTCCGGATTCAAATGATAATCTAACATACAATTTGGTGTTGCTTATTATATAAACGCAATAAAAGTTGGAGTTAACTAAGTTTGGGTTATATTAAAAGTTGTTAACAATTTGTTTCTAGGAGAGGGAAAAGAAATTAATGAGGAAAATTTAAATTTATATGATCCAGCAGGTTTCAACTAGAAAGTAGTAATGTAATTTCGAATGTAACTATAGAGTCGGTTTATGATTGAGGACTTGTCGAATAGGCATCGAAAGCCCTCCGAACTCACAAGAAATTCTTGTTGAAACTCGATTTATACCTTTAGAGATTTCCATTGATAACATGGACCCAAACTATGGGAGGAACTTGGTAATAAAGTTAAGGAAAAGGATTTTTCCTACACCTACTAAACCCATTTTTGAGCCTATACAAGTAAGTCAATAGAGTGACTCGTCATAACCCAAGACCTATGATGGAAAATAAATAAATAAATAAAAATTTGGTGCAACCAAAAATAGAGGAATGGATTAGGGAAAAGGAAAAGATATTTGCACTTGAGGAAAAAGGAGGTATAAGGATATATTCTCTAACTGTTGTAGTAGACATATGGTGAAGCATAATGACAAATGAGGTTGTGAGCTCATTTGGGGTAAATCTCTGGGTGAGTTTAGAGCTAAATTTTACCCCATCGCAATTCATGGACAAAAAGAATAGGGGCTCATGGAGTTAGACATGGACTACAACATGACGGTAGTGGAGTATGCTAATAAATTTATGGAGATATCTAGATATGACCCGGACCCTTTTGTTATTGGTAGGGCGAAAATGTTAAGGCTTGAGGAAGGCTTGGCTTATCATATTCGACATTAACTTGATAGTTCATCTATCAAGGATTGCCAAGGATTACACAAGAGAATAGTAGACATAGAGGTTGACGAGTAAAAAGCGAACTAAGGACTTTAAATTCCGGAGACTCAAAAGGGAGCTGAATAACAGCTTGTTCAAAAGAAACATGTTACTAGTTTCAACAAGGGTCACTCATTGATTATTCCCGAACCTTGGGGAAAATGTTGACCAATAAATCACGCCCGCATCAGATTGTTGAATGGGTAGTAATAAATGTATGTGGTATGGTAGCCTTGAACATTTAATAAACACTTTCCCAAGAGGACAAAAGTTGTAGAGAAGAGAATTGCCGAGCCCCTGATGACACCCTGTGGAGGACCCGTACCATCTTCCAAACTAGTGATTGTAGGGCAAGTGTAAGTGACAAGAAAGAAGCCGCGACTTTAGGAATGACGATTGTCACTGGTACTAAACTCACAATCTTTCGATGTTGTATTTTATTCATGCGCCACCCATTCATTTATAATTACTCTTAGTTGCCTTTTTACTTAAATTCAGATGATCATAAGGCCGAATCGAGTACCAAATCGAGTTACCAAATGAAAAAGTGGTAAAAGACTCAATTCCTTATCGGTATGTGCCAAGGTCACATGTGGAGAGTTATTTTTCGCAGATTTAATCCAACTTAATATGTGGGAATTGAGGTAAGGTTAGGAATGGATTGGTTGGCGACATATGAAGTGAACCAAGCTTGCACGAGTTGTAAGATTATTTTAAAGGGTCATAAAGAGAAAAAAAAACGTGTTCGGGAGAAAAGATGCAAAGGAGTATTTCATAACTTCGATTATGAAGGCTAGTTAATTATTAAGAGGGGACTACTTAAGGTATTGATGTTATGTCATTAAAAATAGGAAACAAGAGACGAGATATAAATGTTACACCTATAGTATGTGGTTTTTCGGAGGTATTTCTTAAAAATATACAGGGCCTACCTCCTCAAAGGAGATTGAATTGAGGTTGAACTAATTCCTGATGCATGATTCATTTTCAAAGCGCCATATAGGATGACCCCAATGGAACTTAAGGTGTTAAGAGCCAGCCTGATGAATTATTATAAAAAATTTTATTAGGCTAAGTTTGTCAACTTAGAGAATTTCAGCCTCGTTTGTGAAGGAGAAGGGTGATACTTGGAGATTCTATATAGATTATACGGAGCTAAACAAGATCACCCCATAGAATAAGCACCCTTTTTCCCTGAATCAAGGATTGGATGATCAACTTCAAGGGGTTGATGTGTTTATCAACCGGGAATTAAACAGAAAGATAATCCCAAGACTGCGTTTAGAACCGGATATGGGCATCATGAATTAAAGGTGATTCCCTGTGGACATAACAATTCACATGCTGCATCCATGAATTTCACAAATGGAACTATTAGGCGTTATCTAGATAATTTGAGATAGTAGTATTGACGATATTCTTATATACTCTAATGATAAGAGAAGATTTTGTCGAGCATGTGAGAATAGCGCTACAAACTTTGAGGAAACATCAAATATGTGCCAAATTGCAAAAATGTGTGTTTTGGCTGGAGGAAGATACGGTTTTAGGCACGTGGGTTCCGAAGAAGAGATTAAGGTCGATCCTCATAAGATAAACTCGAGTAACGGAATGATCCGGACCAACTAATGTTATGTAAATGAGGAGTGTTCTTAGATTAGTAGATTACTACAAGAGGTCTATTGAGAATCCGCTGCCCGCACCGATGATTTGTTTGGTCGGACAAGGGGTTAGCATACTTTACCAACTTGGGATTAAACAGGAAGATATTCCCCAAAATTGCTCTCAGAATTAAGTATAGACTTTACGAATTTACGGTAATGCCCGGAGGATTTTTACCAATATATTGGTTGCATTTATGAATCTCATGGATGAAATTTTTGGGGACTTATCTAGATAAATTTGTAGTAATAGTTCTTGATGATATTCTTATACTCTAAGGACGAGAGAGAACATGACAAGCAATTGTGAATAGTGCTACAAACCTTGAGAGAACATCGATTGTATACTAAATAGTCAAAAATGTAAGTGTTGGTCGGAAGAAGTGGCATTTTCGGGCGTAATGTTTCTAAGGCGGAGATTAGGGTCAACTCTCATAAGATAAAGGCGATGACTGAATACCCATACCAACCAACGGTATAGAAATAAAGAGTTTCCTTGAGTTAACAAGGTACTACAAAAGGGCTTCTACATGATTTTTCAAAAATAACGTTACCCCTAATAATTTTGCTAAAGAAAACAACCTAATTTAAATGGTCGGATAAATGTAAAAAGACACTCTAGAAGTTGAAGAAAATGTTACCCACAACCCAAATTCTTACCTTACTCATGGAAGGTAAGAAGTATACCATCTATAGTAAGCCGTTTTAAAATGGGTTGGATGCATATTAACACAGACACAACAAGATCATAGGTTATGCATCTCAACAACTCAAATCATGTGAAAAGACTTATCCCACTCACGAATTGAAGTAGGTCTGCTGTTATTTTGCTTTAAATGTTTGGAGACATTACTCGTATGGGGTAACATATAAGATTTATATTGACCATCGGAGTTGAAATACATCCGTACCCAAAAGAAGGTCAATCCGAGGCAATGTCTGTTAGTAGAATTACTTTAGGATTATGACTTACAAGTATAATATCACCTAGTGAAAATGAATATAGTGGCAAATGCGTGGAGTATGGAGACAAAACACAAGTTGAATGTAATAATGACAACTTAGCTTGTGATTATATGAGATCTCCACAACATAAGTATTGAGTCGACCTCGCATGGACAAATGAATGGGTCCCTAGCTGCGATAGAGGTATAATATATAATCATGAAAGGTATTCGATTATGCCAAAATGATGATGTCGGGATGGAAAGGATTAAGAAAGATATAAAAAGGAAAAATCTCATGGTTTCAAGGAATACACGGGGTTGGAACCTTAAGGTTTCAGAATCAATTTTGTGTATTGAAGAAGGAGGAATTGAAAAGAAAACTCTTGAGGAGGCACACAACACACGCTATTCGGTACATCTAAGAGGAATAAGTCTGTATAAAGACTTGAAACAATGTTTTGGGGAGTAATGTGAAGAGGATATTATAGAATATGAAGATAAGTGTTCCATGGCTAAGACCGAACGTTGGAGGGTCTAATATGACAAGAGATATTAATGTTCTATTGCTGAATTGAAACCTTTGGAGATTCCTACATGGGGATGAGATTCAATTTCAATAAACGTTGCCATAGAATTACCTATTATTGTTTCAACGAAAATTGTTTGAGCGATTATTGATCAACTTATAAAATCTGCAAATTCCGTACCAACGATGTAGAGATACTGGCACAATTATACATCAAAGAAGTCGTTAGGTTACATGGGAATACCTAAGAACATTATATCCGATAGCGATAACGAGGTTTCAAGTACGTTTCTAGTAAGCTCTATAGTGACCCCTTTTGCGACCAAACTCGGTGTTAATAGTTCATACCATCCAAGAATAGTGGGGCACATTGAAAGAGTTAATTAAATATGAGAAGATATACGGAGAGCATGTATATTCGACTTTTAAAGGAAATAGGAAACCGATTTATCTTTGGTAGACTTATCCTATAATACAATTATCAAGTCATCGTTAGAATCACTCCATTTGAGGCATTGTATTGGAGGGAATACAGAACCTCATCATGTTAAAGTGAGTCCAACGATGCCTTGACTATAGGCCTAAGTGGACCTAAGGAACAATAGAAAAGGTTAGCAAGATTTAAGACCACATCAAGCAAACTTACAGCGACAAACAAGCTATGTAGATAAAAGTGTTTTTGAAAGTGTCCCCACCGAAAGGGGGTCAAAGATTCAAAGTTAAGGAAAAATCAAGTCCTAGGTATTAAGCTAGATGAGATTGTAACAGAGCTCAATACGGTATCCTATATGTATTTATGTCATTTGAACCCAAATATGAGAATAACATTTTTCATATCTAACAGCTCAGGCGGTATATATCCACTTCAAGCCATAATATTGTGACAGAACTATTAGAAACTACTGGAAATTTAATGTATGGAAAGTTTCAATGTAAGTATTGGATTCTAGACTCAAGAAACTCTACAATAAAAGCTTCCTTTGGGGAAAGTACTGTGGACTAACCATAAATCCTCGGAAGGTACATGGGAAACCGAGGAAAGTATGAAAAATAAATACCCTCACTTATTTTAAGGTAAGTTTGCAATCTCATTGCAGAAGGCTCAAGTTTCGAGGACAAAACTTATTTTAAGGGGGAAGACTGTAACAACCCGACTCTAAATCACATTATTTATTAATTACAATATTTATATAATTGAGTGCGTGCATTTTAATTCGATAAATTGCATTTACATTATCCTTATACATGTGTTATGCAGCTAAGGCGACGAAGTGGCCCTAATAAAAATCTCATAATAAGATTATAATTTGTGAACATCAATATTAAAATAAAATTTAAAAGTAACAATAAAAGAAAAAAAGTAAATAAATAAATAAATAAATCAAAATAAAATCAAAATAATAAAATAAATAAACCAATTTTTTAAGGAAAAATCCAGAAATGGATTTTTCGGAATTAAAAAAATGTATTATTTACGATGAAAACAGATTGAGCGGAGGCACCAATCCTCATTCCCTCTCTCGCTTCCCTCGCTCTGCTTCTCACCGCCTCTCTGCGCACTGTCTCATCTGTCCGGCCACCGGACGCCACCAACCCCGGCCAAAGCGGCGCTAGGCGCCGCCGGCAGGCGCCCTCCCACTCTCTCTCGCGCGATGGCTCTCTCTCTCTCGCGTCCCCTGCCTCTACCCTCGCCTCCCTCGGTCGCGCGAGTTCCGGCGACCAGGCACCGCCAACACCGGGCGAAGCCGACGCTAGCACCGGCCGAGGCCACCGGCCTCCCTCTCTCATGCCAGCGCTCTCTCCCTTTCCCTCGCGTGCTCTGCTCCCCTCCTCTCGCCTCCGCCTCGCTACTCTGGTCTCGGCCACCAAACGCCACCAACACCGGGCCAGCGGCCGGCGCCGACGTCGTCGGGAAGACGCTCGGCGTCTCTCTTCCGTGTTGTCCCTCTCGCTCTCTCTGTCGCGCCCTCGCGCTCCCTCTCCTTCCACGTAGCTTGCCCTCGCTTCTTGCGGCCACTTTGGGAAATTACGAACTAGTGAATGACCTTAAAAACGGTGTATGCATGAGTTTAAGCAATTCGGTAGATTATGGAACCTTCCTAGGGAAGGCATTTGATGGGTTAACTAATTACCTAACTATAGGTTTTGAATGTAATGAAGGGGGAAGGAAGGAATAAACTAGGAATAAGTGTTTGATTATATATATATATATACCATTTTCAATCCAAGTTAACTAACGAATTGATTTACATGAATGCCACCGGCCATCCGATCAGCCTAATTAACTTCTTAATATGCGTTGTAATCAATGTTCAAAATGGAATTAATGCAATAAAGTTATGTAAGGAAACGTAGTTTAACTAATTACGTAATAAATACGAGAAAATGAAATAATTGTCAATGCTTATACAAATTCAAATATTAAAACTCAAGAGATACATTATTAACAACATAAACCCATTTGAAGCGGAACTCGGGGCACTTCCGTTGCCGACTAGCTGGTAACTTGGATTTTTATAAAAGGGGAGAAACAAATATCCTCGGTTCGAGTACGTTCATTGCACTGTACCTTTCGAAAACTCCCATGTTTCATCAAATCTCAACAATTTTCATATATACAAATAACAATGAATCATTTACAAGGCAAGTTTTGCCACCTAATTAAGTGGTCCCCGCCAATTATCAATTATCGGGGCTTAGGCCCACCAACTATACCCGCGCGGCGTCAACTCGGGTTCTCGGTCGGCCGGGGGTGAGCACCTGTTCAACGATTGTATCAATTACCAAGGGGTTCCACTTCCGGATAATAACCGATAAGCAATTTTACTTATATTCTCTCCCCCGATTTCAAACTAAAATGAATTGAAATGCGCGCGCTCAATCAAAATATTCTTCAAAGTTGTTTTACAGATGCAGGAATGTTCGTGCTGAGTTTCGACTCATTCTTCGAAATATTTTACTTGTTTTTGTTTTAGGAAATAGCATTGGTGAACAATCAACCATTTACCAAGTCCGACGAAGGCAAACCCTAGCCAGCCACGTGGCATTTGCGAATCGAAGGTACATAGACGCTCACGGTGATTTTACCCTCAACCGGGGTCTAGGTATGACCTTGGGAATTACTGTACGTTGCATATTATTTTGTGGATTAAACAAAAGTCTAGGTTGTATAAATATTATGTTGCTAAACCGAGTAACTCTGTGTTTTGGGATGACCTAGCTACTTGGGTAATAAGTAGTTGCTCCTAACGAGTATCATTGGAAATATAACAGTGGATGCACGTACTTCATTTTATTTCAAATTATTTAGCCTTGTCCTATTTTTAGGACGGCGGTAGCGCCTTCGACTGTTACCTTCAGCTGCGACCTTACGTAATAGTCCCTAATGAGGGATTATTAAGTAATGGTGATTGGGGGCGTTACATTTGTGGTTTACTAGCTTCCGTCACACCAATCAAATCCCAACCTATCCAAATCCTCAAACAAGACTCGAGATTTCATCATCGAGTCTACAAATGAAAACGAGAGAAAAGGACGACACTTTTTTGGTGTCTATAGTAGGAAAGTAGTAAAGGAAGCGATGAAGAAAGCGAAAAAGGAACTACAAAAATTACAGCGGGCGGGGAGGAATTATAAGCGATTACATCTTTGATCTACAATGCGAAAAATAGTAAATTACATAAATAAATAAATAAATACCGTATAGAGAACCGAAAGCGGATCTCGGTGCCCTCGAGGTTGTCCCATCTACTCGAACTTTGATCACAAGCCGATCCGGCAGAGCATAACGGCAAGGTAGTAAGCTCAAAAGGAGGACAAAGAAGGTTATTTGGGGAGGGAGTTTAAGAGTTAGGGGAAAGGTGTGACAAGTATCACAAAATGGAGAGAGTAGAGAGTGGTAGAGAGCAATGGGATGTATTTTCATGTTAGGGGGTTTAGCTAGCTGAAAATATAGTAACCAAAAATGAGGGAGTAGCCCCCTATTTATAGAAAATTTTAGGCCACAAAATTAACCCAAAAATAGCTTTAGCCGCCGAAATCAGGTGAACTAGGTCCCGATTTGTCGACGTGGATCACAAAAATGGACTAGATAAAATCTTTTCAACCAAAGAATCCCAGCTGGGAAATTGAGAAAACCGGCGCCGGTCTCATACGGCATCATACGAAGATCATGGGTTCCATGCCCTAGTTGGCTTCTAGGAATAAAACACAACGACTTGGCAAGTGCAGCCTAAAACGTGGTGCTCGGTCTTGATGACATCGTACGGTGGTTAAGTACCATGTCTTGATCACTAGGAATGAAATGTTGCATTTAATGTGTAGTCTTGAACGAAACCCCAACGTTGGTTCGGGTTTCCTTGTTGGGAGCCCGAACCGATCTTGGTTCGGCCAAAAGAAAATGGGTTTGTGGGTCGCCCTAAATAAAAAAAGCTTATTTTTATGGTACTAATGGATATTTTGTGGTTTATCGGCTTCCGTCGCAACGATCGGACTCGACCAGAATCCAAGTTAGAAAACAGGACTGGGATTTTATCACTTGGACCCACAAAACAAATAAAGTAAATAGAAAAGGGATGCTTAACTACATGCCTCCCGAACCACTTAAAGGAATTAGTCAACACCATGGACTAGTGCATCGAGGAGCTCTAGTCCAAGGTGGAGGACTCAAGGCTTAAGGAAGAGATGCGAGGGCCTTGAATGCAATGGCCGAAAACTTTGGCAAGGAGATGACAACCTTTAAAGCCGCGATTATGGCTAAGGATGGTGAATTCAAGGCCTACAAGGTCACTCTCCATGAACAATGAGAGCAAGTGGAGGAACTTAAGGCATAAGTTAAATTTTGCATAGCCACGATGGCCGACAATTGGTCGAGTCCTAATGACAGGTGCCCCGGAGATGAATGAGCCCAAGCCTCCCAACAACAAAGGAGCTAGGAGCGCAAGGGAGATCGACAATTTCATATGGGGACTTGAGGCTTACTCTGGAGCTTGAATGATTAAGGAGGATTAACTTAAGATGAGCAATACTTCTCTCTTCCTCAAAGACACTCTTGTATGGTGGCGACATCGTGGCGGAAACGTCAAAAGAGGGTCCGATCCCATCACTACTCGAGAGACATTCAAGAGGGAACTCAAAATGCAATTCTATCCCAAGGATGCCAAACACAAAGCCTAGGCCAAGCTTTGATGCCTCCAACACAAGGAGGGTCATATATGAGAATACGTCAAGGAGTTCCAAGAACTACTCTTGGAAATCCTTAGCATAGGGGAGCAAGATACCTTGTTTTGCTTTCTTGATGGCCTATGTGGGTGGTCAAAGATGGGGTTTAAGAGGCAAGGAGTGCAAGACCTTGCCTCTGTAATTATCGTTGTTAAATCTTTATACTAGTTCATGTCAAGTGCAAGAAGGCGAACGACAACGAAAAAGGAAAAAATGGGGGAGACAGCGACAAGTATCCCAAGATGGGGAATCTATCCTCATACAAAGACAGAGGAAAATCAAAAGATGGACATCCCAAAAGGACATCTCTTGCTTCGCTTAAAATGGGCCTCATCGAGTTTTTAAGTGTGCGAAAAGGGGAATACTTGCTTTTCTCTTCATGAAAGAAGAGAGGCAAGATAAGTAGAAGAGACTTGCTTCCATGAGGCTCCTCAATGCCATTCGGAAAAAGTCGAAGGGCAACCTCGTGGACATATGTACATGGAAACCCTCATCAACGACAAGCCATTGTAAGGCACACAATATTGAGATTCAGATCGGCCCGTGGAAAGGTAAAGTTGGTATCATCGATGCTCCTTTAGATGACAAGAAATTCTATCTTGGCATTTATTTCCTTGACACGGTGAAAGAATTCTTGGTGCCTTACACCGACACTATGTGCATTATGACAAAAGGAGAGCCTTGCTTTGTTCCCATAAAAGAGAGATTGATGAAGGGAAGATGTTTTTTGCTCTTCAATTTTCGAAAGAAATCAATAAGATGGAGCTAACCTTCTCCTCCACCCTCAAGATGGATGAAGGGGCTAACAGCTTCCAAGCACCCAAAGTTGTTGAGGAGGTGCTGGAAGATTTCCACGATGTATGCCCCGAATTACAGAAAAAATTTCCTCCCGGATGGGAAGTTGATCATACCTTTGAGCTGGAAGTAGGGGTTAAACCGCCCGATTTCTCCCCCGTAGAATGGCACCTCCTTAGCTCGAAGAGAGCTAAGGATACAATTAAAAGAGTTGCTTGAAGCTGGTACATCCGTCCCTCCAAGTCACCCAATGGTGTGCCAATTCTTTTTAAAAGAAGCACGACGGATCACATCGACTATGCGTTGACTATGAGGCACATAACAAGGTTACCATTAAGAACAAGTATCTCATTCCTCTCATCGATGATCTCTTTGATCAACTACGATACGCAAGGTATTTCATGAAGCTGGACTTGACGAGTGGGTATTATCAAGTTTGGATAGCCAAAGGAGACCAGCCAACGACAAGCATGCGTTACGCGTCACGGATCGTATGAGTTCCTTTTTAAGCCTTTTGGTCTTCGGAACAACCAGAATTCTCCGTAAACTTCTTCGTTATTCCACAAGCTTCTACCATGTTTCATAATGTTGTACACTTGTGTAGATTTTTAGATATTTATATAGAGAATTCTAGATCGTAAATCTAGGCCATTGGATTAAATTAATCTCCATTGTCCATTGATGGCAAGTATATATACCCCCTCGGGGGACTCATTTGTAATCATCCACAAAGTTTCCATGCAAAGTAATGTACAAGTGTTCTCCTAAACTCTCTCTAAGCATTCTTTTGTTTACTTAACTTCTTTCAAGCCTAAATCAATTATCCATTATGGCTTAGTAGCAAGCTCAAAAAGGACTTTAAGTATAGTTTGCTAAAACCTCATAGGTAATTAGTTTAAGTGAATAAGGTAATTAGTTTAAGTGAATTATTATCACGTGACATATCACAGGGAGAATGGCGATGCATTGTGGCAAGGCAGTCCGCATACTATCATCCCAGGAGTACATCGAGTCCACATACTGTAAGCGTTCAATTTTGAGTTCAGTTGAAGAATAGCAAATTGGTTTGAGGTTTGTAGTACAATCGCGAGGTCGCAAGTTCAACACCATTTGCACCAAAGGTTAAATATTTTTCTATTTTCTTTTTATTATTTGTTCAAGTATCTTTTAAATATTTATATTTTTTCAAACTTATATATATAAATTTTCTATGGCTTTTCTTCTATTTTTATTTCTTTTCTTCATTTTTGCTATTGTTGTAATAAGTGCTTTTTTATGCTTAGAAATAAAATTTACAAAATATATTAGCAGATCTATTGTATTTTGATTATAAATTAAACTATTATACACTAATGATTTGTTCATTATTCACTAAAAAACGTGCTACTGTTATTGTAATTCATACTCATTTTCTTTGTTCTTCTTTTTCTTTCTTGTAGGCTATTGTACTTCATTTTGAGTACTATTATATACTACTTAGTAAATATAAATGTAGGCTATGTAGCTTTAATGACTATTGTACGTCATCCTAAATATTATTGTACACTTTTTAGTTAGCAAAAATGTATTGGTGAAAACTATTGTATGTCATTCTGTACACAATGTATTACAACATCGTACATAAATTTTTTGTTTATTGAACAGTATTCATGAGAATATTGTACACTAATGGTGAGACTATTTTTCACTAAAAATTATGCCATTTCTCACCAAAATAACACTTGTTCACCAAAGAAATTGTCCATCAAAGTAATGTGCCAAATACTGATAAATTCTTCCCCATTAAAACCCATTATTCACAAAACGAATTGGAGTTAAAATTATTTTACATTAAGGGTTAAAATTATCTAAACAATCCTAAAAGTACCAGCAGTACAAAAAATGTTTTGTTGTTTACTAAAAGTTTAGTTACTGTATATTATTGTTGAGATCTAAATTTTGAAATTTTATGAATTATTATTTTCTAATGCTAAAATTAATATTAACAATTTCTTTTATTGTACACTAAAGTGAAAGTGATCTGGAACATGAAATATTAAATTATTCACATAGGAGAAAATAATTCATGAGTGCATAAAAGATTTAATGAGATATGCCAAGGAAGTTATAATAAAGAAACAACTAAGTAATTGATGTCAAAAAAAAAATGAAAAGGTAAAAAAAAAAAAAACTAACAAAATGATGATGCAAACAAACAAAATTAAGGGGTAAGGGTGAAAAATTGATAAGTTGTACTTCACATGCCTTGATACTTCATCGTAAGCTTAAGATATTGGTTAACCATGACGCCAAATTCTTCAACCTATTCTTTGTAGAGATGAGTCAGTATTTAAAGCAATCTGGACTGGGAGTACGCGATGGACCATATCCACCGAATGACCTTAGAGCATTTCCAATGATGGATTTAAAGTTTGAATATGTTGGTGAGAACTATCCTCCGCCTAATTAAAAGATTCAATTTTTCTTCTATTATTTTTTTATTTCCACATCTTAAATATCTCAAATTTAGATCTTTAAATAAAATATTTTTCATGAAGCTCACAACTAAACATATTTAATTAAATTTTCTTATTCTATTTTCTGTTTTAATTTATTTTTATAAGTTGTAAAAAATAATTTTACATTATTTTCAGAGTGTCAAGTAATTATTTTATAATAAAAATATTAATTTAAAAATTTAATTCATAATATAGTAAATTTATAACTTTCACATATTATCAAAAAATACAATAACAAAGTTCGATAGTAAATTTATAACTTTCATATATTTTTTCAAAAATACAATACTAAAGTTCAATAAAAAAATCAACTTTAAAAATATAAATTAGTTTCTAATTTTCATCCACAATATTACAAAATAAAATTTTCTTTTAAAAAAACACACATATAATATTCAACTTTTAATTTAACATCCAAAAATTCTATTAAAAAAATACCCATTAAAAATGAACTTTTATTAAAAAAAAAAGGGCTGAATATTTTTAAAAAAAGGTAAGTACAACAACTAATAGGTAGCCCTTCTCGCAAAGGTTCTACCTAAATTGTCCTCCATTAAAATGGAGAGAAAAGAAGAAGAGGGGATAGAAAACCAAACTAAAGTAGAATAAATACAATGACCAAACTTGGCTACATAGTCAGCAGCTCAATTCCCTTCTCTAAATGTGTGATGAATAAAAACTTGGTTGCACATCCGCAGGAAAAATGAGTGTCTTAAATCGGCGTCTGGATTTTCCAAGGAACCCGGATTTCTCCTTTAATTGCTTTAATGACCGTCGGATTATCTCCTTCCAAAATGATAGAACGAAACCCCGCTTGAACTGCTGCTTTGACACCATTTCTCATGGCGGTAGCCTCCGCTCAAAGAACCGAGGATGACCCCAAATTTTTGCTCCGACTTGTAGGAATCTGTCATCCCAACTTCGATGATGAAACCTCCTACCGTCGTCGAAGAAGACCTTGAACCGTCGAAGTTGACTTTGACAAATCCTCCAGGTGGTTTGTGCCAACAAATAAGATGGTTGGAAGTATTGGCACGTAGTGAGGGGGAATGTGAGGATGAGTTGAAATGTTGATCTAGTCTCGCTCCTAGATTGCCATTCAGCCCAAGATGATTTGGCTCGAAGGATTGTGGCAATGGAATTGAAAGATCCATTGTTGAAAACTTTATCATTTCTGCTCTTCCAAATACTCCATAACAAATGGATTAAACGGATCATCCGAGATGGTTTTCTCAGCCTTTTGAGTGTATAAATAATATGATTCAAAGAGGGATTACGTAATTTGCTTAGATTCACCTTTAGCCACTTATGTCAAAAAGTTGTATCCTAGATGTCCATGAAACAAGGCATTGTGAAAAAGATGGTCACTTCACTCATAATGGTCTTGACAAAGCGGACAAATAGTGTCAATGTTCAACCTTCTTTTAGTTAGGTTATCCTGTGTTGATAAAGCATTAAAAAAAAAAGCTAATGTGTCAAAAAATAAATGGATTTGAGCCGATCCCATTTGGAATCTACTATGATCCATTTTTCTCTGTCCTCTCGGGGATCTCCGATCGGGAGGAGGAGGTTAGGGTATTAGGCCCCGCTTTAGAGTTGAGATATTCTATTATGGGTGCTCTTAGAATTTTTGGTAGCACGAGGCTAGCCAATATGTTTTTAAAATTTAAAACATATTAGTATGTTTTTATTTGTTTTATTTTTAACTTAATCTAAATAATCTCATAAAAAGAAAACTTCATCTAAATGAGGATATTATTATCTTTTTATAAATCTGACGACCATTAAGACTAAAAATCACCTTAAAATTGTTCTAGTAAAGATGAGGGATCATATAATCTATTATCATATACATGGTTCTCAACATAGTTTTCATAAACACATAAGGTGTCCCTAGGTAAGTTTTCGCATAAACTGGGACTATGATGACTTTTTTGTCACAACTTAGGTTATAATTACCAAAAAACAATTTTGACATAAATATAATTAAATACGTACCTTCTAATGTGAAAATAGGTTATATATTTTGAATTACAGAAAATTTTTGACTAAATTTAAAGTAATAAAAAATTTAAACTAATATAATTTATTTTTCTTTTGGATAAAATTAATAGGAAGGTTAAATTAATCATTAAGCTAATAGCCAGCCAAAGGTTCACCTTATCGTTCAGATGAGAGAAAACTCTAGCCCCCCGCCCCCACCCTCTCTCTTTCCTTTACTCCAGAAAACTCTACCTCCTTCTTTATCTATGAGGAACTACTATCAACTTTTTGTCAATTATAAACTCCAATTTCTATTTCTTTTATATTTTATCTAGTATTTTATCTATAAATTAATATTCTCTGTCAATTTGTAAGAGTCTCTATATACCCTCTTATATGGGTGATATTATCTTTCGCTTTAAGAGTAATTCTATCAATTTCTTTTCATAGTGTGTTAAGTTATATATATATGGTTGAATTTTTATGAATTGTCAAATCGGTCTACAACAAATATCAATTCTTAAAATTTAAATTACTACAATAAATAATTCTATTCAACGAGAAAACATAAGCTATCCCTAAGTAAGCTTTTGCATAAACTTAGATCATAATTACTTTTCTGTCACAAAATTTTTAATTAAATTTAAACTAATATGATTAATATTTCTTTGGAATAAAACTAATAGAATTGTTAAATTAGTTATTAATCTAATATCCAATCGAAGGTTAACCTTGTCATTGAGAAGAGAGAAAATTCTAGTCTATTTCCCTCTCCTCTATAGAAAACTCTAACTCCTTATTTCTTAGTGGCTGTCATCAGCTTTTTTTCAACCGTAAATCTCAATCTTTCTTTCTCTCATATTTTATCTAGTAAGCTCTTTATAAATAAATATTATTTTTTAATTTATAAAAGTCTCTCCATATCCTCTTCTAATGTGTGGTATTATCTCTCGTTTTTAGAATAATCATGTCAATTTTTTTAGTATTAAGCTATATATGTGGTTAAATTGTTAATTGATTGTCAAATTGGTTTACAACGAGTATCAACTCTTCGAATCCATATTACTACAACAAATAAGTCTATTTAACGAGAAGGTTATATAAAAATTATGCATCTCATTGTTAGAAGTCTTATGATGTAACAATGATTGAATGGAAGAATAGTGTTTAAAAGAATTTCAATTAGTTACTCATTCAAAAAGGTTTCAATTAATTTTTTTATTCAAAAACTTTTTTTTTTAAGAAACAGTCAACACCATTCTAAAAAAGTGGCAATAGCCGGCCAACACTCATTTTGACTTGATCAGGACTATCTCGGGTTAAATTTAACAGGAGTCCTTTAATAGAGAATCTTTGTTGAACGTCTCGCGCACGCGCGGTAGTCGTGGGAATTCGAACGCCGAACATGGGAGCTCAGTATGAAGAGCGAACCACTGCCATCGAAGCCTAGGGGATTTCATGCAGTTCAACACCAGGCACCCGTCCCTAAAATAAAGTCCCAGGATCCGTGTTTCCGGCGCTCGATGACAGAGTGTGGGTCTACAGTCCACTACCATAGGGTAGAGGGGTAGGGGTTGGGGTTTTTGATGATCTGGTCATGCAAAAATCGTAGTAATGGAGGAGCACCCTACACTACTGCTCATCTCGGGTTCCAGTCACGGGCTCCTCATAGGATACTTTTCTGTCTCTCCTCGTTTTCATTAAAAAAGTATAAAATATAAATTTTGTTTTTTAAAATAAAGAAGCCCCATCTGATGACAGTCCCAAAATGTCCTCATCCTTGTCTATTTTCTCCGTATCTGATATATCGTGTTTCTCGTTTGCTCTTTTGCGTTCTGTGTTCCGGGCGCAACCAGAAAAAATGATAGGGAGCCTCAATATTTTTTCAAATTTTAATATATTAAGTCGCAGTCGTGTTACATATTTTACCTAGCGTAATGTTTTTTAATTCACACCTAATTTGGTTAATGTAAATATATAACGAGTCACTTAAACAAATTTGTATTGATAGAGTAGTCTTTAATATTATACATAATATTTTATTTATTACCAATGAAGTCATGAAGTACATTAGATCTAAAATTCGATTTTCCAACCTATATTGTATTGTACTAATCTATGTTGCTCATCTAAACATAAAAAATATTTTTTTATTTTTTAAATTTTATATAAGATAGAGACAATAAAAAAGTTGCAACAAAAATGAGAAAAAATTATAGACATAAGTTGTCAACAAAATGAAAAAAGTTGGCTTCAATGGAATAACTTTTGAAATTATCTCATTGAAGATTGAGACAATGGTTAATATATTCGACTTTTATTATATATATTATTAAGTTGTAAAAATATTTTTTTAAAATTTTAATAAGAAAGTAAACAAAATAACTATACAATAATCAAAATAATGATAAAAACAGTGAAGAATGATAGCATATAACGGAAATTTATTAAGAAAAACTTAGTTTAAGATACTTAAGAAAATATAGTGCAAAAATTAGCAAGAGATACTTATCTCTATTCTAGAGCTCCAAACCACCCAACTAGCTTCAATTATGTGACACTTCTACAGCTCATTAATATATATATAGACAAAATTTGGAGGGGTGGACCATGGCCCCCTTTGGTCCCCCTGGTTCTGCCGCTGTGTGTTCCCCTCCGCTAGTTCGGGTAATTTCAGCCATTTTTTCTCTTTTCCTTTTTTTTTTTAATTCATCAATATCATGTGAGAGAGTTGAAAATTGAAATAACATCCAAAACTACATAAAGGGAAAAAGAAAAAGGAAATAATAGCAAGGTATTCCTAAAGAGTAAAATCGTCAAATGGTATCCATAAATATACATTTTGTATATATCTTGAGTTATTGAACTTTTTTCTTTATTCAAAAAAGTAGTTGAATGTTTTTTATGAAAAAGATAAATTTTATTAGCGAAAAGACATAAGATATCAATAAAGCTATTTACTTGATAAGAATAAAACAAAAATATCAAAATAGATCTTCATATCGACAAAATTAATAGCAAATATATTTACGTCTAATTTTAAACATGCGAGTATCAATCGTAGACACCGAAAACGTGTCACTCTTATCTCATTTATTTATGCTAGTTTAATTTTGTCAATCCAGTGAAGAAATCCCAGTCTTGTTTGCCAATTCATATCACGGTCGGAGTTTGATTGGCGTGATGGAAGCTAGTAAACCACAAAAAAACCCATTAGCACCACAAAAATAAGTCATTTTGTTTAGGCTGGCCCACAAATCCATTTTCTTTCGGTTCGACCAAGCTCACGTCAAGGCTCCGAATCGGAGAAGGCCGGCGTCGCACTTTAGGCCTCGCTGCTCGCTAAATGCAACATTTCATCTTCAACATTCCACCCTAACACGGAGGTCAAAGTGTCCGTACGACGTCGTTTAGGCCGGCAGCTGCGCTTCATAGCTTTCCACCCCAAAACACCTGCGTTTTGCTCCAAATGTCCAACCGAGGCACGAAAGTCAAATTCACCAAATAAGAGCTACTGAATGCTAATAGGTATTTTAATCTCTTGGCTCATTTTCATCTAACCATTACTTTACCACGCACCTTCATCATTTTCCTATACTACTCTACCTCCACAAACTTTACAAAAAGCCTCTTTTGATCTCGCTTGCCAATCGTCACACTTTCAAATCCGGTTTGTGCTTCAAGATCAGTAGGTGAGACAACCCGAGAGCGCTCAATTCATTCTCAATCCTCATTACGGTTTATTTAAATTTACGTCTTTTACCATTGTCCTTATTATGGATCAAGATGTAATCATTTTTAATTTCTCTCCACAAGCTATAATTTTTATTCTTCGCGCTTTCCTTTTTGCTTTCTTTTATCGCTTTCTTAATTGCTTTTATCGCTTTCTTCGCACGTTTGGTTGATTTAAATTTGGTATTCATATGTTTTATGCTTGATTGAAAACATTTTATTTTAACTCACAACTCGAATTAGTACAGATCGCTCTGTTGATGGATAGAATGGAATGGTTTATCTCTACATTTCTTACCTTCGCCCCTAACTCTAGATTCTCCGTTCTAAACCGATGGAGTCATTTTTAAACCTCTTTTAAATTTAGTTTTCCCATACTAATATTGGAAAAGTATTCTTTAATATTTTTGTTAGTTTTTATTCCTAAAACTTACCGGCGACTCTCCCTTTTCCATTTTATTTCTCATAAATTACATCTCGGCATTTCTAGTTTAAAAATGGTGAGAACATTTTTATTTTCTAAGAACCTATTCCATTTTATTTCTCTTAAATTGCATCTCGATATTTCTAGTTTAAAAATGGTGAGAACAAATTTATTTTCCGACGACCAAGGCCATTGGACCGAGACTCGATCCCTCAATCTCGACTTATGGTCAGCGCCGGTGAGTGGAGGGTGTTGGCTTTTGCCGGCGCCCGCCGGACATCGGACTTGGCTCTTGATCCAAACCGGTGTTGTCACACCTTTTTGGCCCAAAAGCCTTGTGGCAAAATTTAACTCTTTCCTATTTTCTTAAATAATGAAATATCATCCCGAGACTTCCTAAAATTAATTTTTAAAATAAAAGATTAATAAAATTAATAATCACTACTTTGCTCAAACTATTTCAAATAAAAATAAAGAAATCGAAAATCTCAAAAAGAGGTGCACCTAACTTTCAAAAATAATTTTCAAAACCCTAAAAATCCGAAAGAGAGCCACATCCGCTCTATGGGAAACTCCGACCTATTGTGGTCCGCAACCCCCTATGCAGGGGTATGGTGGGGAGTGCCGGTTCCTACAGTGACGACTCCGCTCGGAATGTGTCACTTATTAAGAGGGTAAAATTTGAAAATTTAAATTGTGAGTTTTCTTAATGTGTTTTGTATTAGACATGTTGCATTTAGGAAACCTTGGACATAGTTACTTTTAATTTCGACCATTAGGCTTTACTCGTTAAAAACATCTTTTGGAAGAGGTCAAACTACCAACCCAGTGGACCCACCTAGGCTTGATTGTTTAGAAGATGGTTACTCTCCACTTATAGCGAGATAAACTAAAACTACGCACACTTGATCATTGAAAACTTAACAAAAATCCAATACATGGTAATTAAACCTCAAATAGCAAAAATGAAGAAGTAGGTTTATGCCCTTCAAGAACTCCACTTGAATCTCTCGACTTCAAATAGAAATTCCCACAAACTCGCTTCAATCTTCTTCTTTAATTCTTCAAAAGTTTTAGGTTTGATGTGGATGATGAAGGTATGGATAGTAGAGATGGATGAAAATGGTAGATGAACACAAGAATGAATCCTTAGTTTTTGATATTAAATAGCCATAAATAAGAACTCAAAACACCCAAAACTGCCATAACTTGAACAACCACGTGAAATCTTTGCAGAAAAAGGAGCCACTCGGGCTGCCCACCTTCTCTCACTTTGATTCTTCTACCACGGTTTGGGGGTCCATAGAGGAGGTCCGTGATCAACTTGTTTTGACCAGAAATTTAGGAAAGTGGATTGTTTTGGCCTCAAAACCTTCACATTCACTTAAAAAACAAAAACACCAAGTGCAATTTGGAACTAGGGATATAAATCAAACATTTTAACCATAATATTCCCTAATCCACTACGAAATTCCCTAAAAATCAAGTCAAAATATGCTCCTATCAAACTCCCCCATGCTAGCTCCTTGTTTGTCCCCAAGCAAGTACAAGACTCAAACATAAACAAAAAGACTCAAAAAGAAAATTACGGACTCAAGATGAAAAAGAAAAAAAAATCTATTTACACATCCTCCTCGAGTAAGCATCGATAGAGTTCTCTAACAACTAAGTCTAACTAAGAATAGTCTAAAAGTAATGAAAACCATTAAGCATAAGTAAGAGGAAAGCGTTCAGAGATATTTATAAGAATCACTCAATCAAGATCAAATAAATCACCACTAATCTCTAATGATAGCAAATTGCACATGTATGAGCATAAAACTAAAAAATTGAGAGCAAACCTCACTTTAGGGACACTCCTCTCATGTGTTTGAAAATATAACAATGAAGATTCTCTCAATACTCCCACCAAAGAAACAATCTACCATATGCTTGCTAAGAATTTCAACTCTCCACCACGAGTATGCAAATGCAAATGACAATTAAGAGGTCTTTTCAAGGGTCATGTAACGAGGTTAGGGGTAAAGGGTAAGGAGTAACAAATTATACGGGTAAAGCGGAGCTAAAAACCAAACTTGGAGCTAACTCATCAAATATCTCATATACACAATACTAATGACTCATAATCATTCCAAATAAACCCGAAAAACCCATTGGAAACCACCTTAAATCTACACAAGCTAATGCCAAACACTTTATTTCTTATTTTTTTCTTTTTTCTAATTTTTTCTATTTCATTTTTCTCATTTTCATTTTTTTCATCTTTTCTCTTTTTTTTTGTTCAATTTTTTTTTTTGAATGGCAAAATAACAAATTTACAATACTAGGGAAGTTTCCAATCTTCAACCCAAATGAAACTACACAAGTAGAGAAACTTTCAAGAATGAAATTTCACAATTATTCCCCATCAACCAAACCACAAAATTTACCACAATAACCCATATCACACTCAAAACACTCCAAGCAATGGCTTAAGGGTAGGATAAATGTATTTGGCCAAGACTTGTTAATGTAGATTCAATCAAAAAGAGTAGTCAAAGGCTAGAAAAGGGTTAAAAGCGGTAATTCATACATGAAAGGGTGGTGTTTTGGCTCATGTAGCTAACAAAATCATCAATTGAATGCCTCTATCATTTTGTCAATGCAAATGCAAATGGCAATTTCGAAAAGATTCAAAGTAAGTTCTAGAGATTGCAACCAAGGTAGAGTCACACATGGAAAACATGAGATTAATAAGAATGATTAGTCTTTTAAGGCTTAGTGGTCTCACGGGTTAAGGCTCAACAATCAATCCTAATTCAAGATGTTCCATATGCCAAACTCACACCAAAAGATCAATAAGGGTAATCAATCATCTCTATCAAAGTGCAATTCTAAATCAAGATTTTTTATAAACTCTTTTCAAAAACATTTATTAACAAACGGGTTATAAAAGATCAAACAAAGTCAAAAGAAAAACTACCTAACCTAAGAATCATCATCGGAGGATTTATTCAAGTAACCTAAAGTCTAACCTAATTTTTTTTTCTTTTTTTAGATTATTTTTTCTAATTTTCTAATTTTTTAAATTAAAGCAATAAAAACTACCCCAACATGCAACCTAAATGCAAATGTAAAACCTAAAAATTAAAAAAAGAAACTAAAAACAAAAGAAAAATAAAAGAAAGTTAAGAAAAACTAAACTAAAGTAAATACAATGCAATTATGTACACCAATCTTTATATACACCATTCTTTATCAACCACGGAAGATACAAAAACTTCCTCCCATGCTAGGACAAACCATTGTCCTCAATGCAACTTAAGTATCAATGTAATGGGAAGAGAGAGAAAATAATCACTCTTCCGGAGGAGGCGAGGGAAATGGGGGAGGAACTTGGGGTCCATAGGAAACAAACCAATCCCGTAAGACGATATAGAAATCACTCATACTATGCAAATATTGGTTCCGTGATGAAATCATGCCACGGATAGCAGCATGCTCCTCTTGTGCATACTCCCTAGAGGAGGCTTGTTCATCGTGAATCTCTTGAAGTGCAGTAGTGACATCCCTAAGGTTTAACAAAGTGGGAAGGGCTCTAGAAGAGGAGGAAGGGTTAGATTGGATCAAGTGGAACTTGTCCACCCTTAGGCTGAAAAGCAAGGTTGACCAGGTCATGTATGGTGGTTCGGGCAACATTGGGTAACTTCATGACACACCTATTTTGGTATTTCCAATGGATAGAACCACCTCTCATAGTAATGAACCGCATAGTAGACAGAGCAGTTTAATCCAACCTTTTAGACCCGGAATCCTAAAGTCTTCATTGAGCGAGTATTCCTAACGATTTAGCAATCATAGTAACAATACCTCCACAAATAATTTTTCCACTTTTACGATTTGCCACATCTTGCAAGTGAGTGATTAAAAATGAATCGAGATCCATAGTGTTGGCATAATACATGTTACCCAAGAGAAATAAATCGACATTCTAAGCACATTCAAACTCTCCTCCCCGAGTGAAGGAACTCATCATAAAAATGCATTCAACAACTCAAAAATAGGGTTCTTAATGTCCGTAGCCTTAGAATTAATAGAGTCATAATGAGTGAAGGTTTGCTCGGGAGAGTCCGAGTCACCCTAGAGGGGGCTGAATAGGGTGATAGAAGTTTTTCGTGGAAACTTTAGCTCTTCCGTTTAAAACAAGACAGAGACAGATTCGAGTCGATCAACAGGGTCGAAAAGATTGGACTCGAAGGCTATTAAGTAGAATGAGCAAGAGTCTGTAAAAATGTCCGAGTCTAGAATGAACTCGGAAAGATAACACTTAGAGATTACATGGAAACCCTCCTGGGCGGAAAACCACGGACCGTGCCAATCTAGACACGAAGTCAAATTCACTATTTTGAGTCCACAAAATACCGTGAACTGATCGAACCCGAGTTGTTCCCTTAGACAACTCTATACAAGTTTTCCTAGACTCGGAAATTCCCTTATCTCGATCTAGTACTTCCTAACCGAGATAACCCTTACAGCTAGGGACAACTAAGCTGAGTTAACCCTTACAGACTTAGTCAAGGGACCTTACGAGAGAATGTAAGAAAGAGTTTGTAATCGAGTACAAGACCTTACAACTCAAAAAGTAAAGCATTACAGAGTGGGAGTTGTAAGTTGAAGATTGAAAGTAAATACAATAGCTTTGAGCAAGTATATGTATTAGCAATATGTTCGGCAACCTTCAAGTCTTGTGAGATGGCTTCTATTTATAGATGACCAGGCAGAGTAGCCGTTATCTTCATCTCGCTGACTAAGAGTCCTCTCGTGACCGTTGATAGAAGCTTTCGAGTCACTCGAAAGTATCCGTTGTAATGTGAACGTTGGACAACGGTTTAACTCTCTTGGAAGTCCCAAAACCATTAGCGGTGTCTTGAAAGATAAGGTGAAAACCACCGTTAAGCTTGGCGTTCCAGCTTTTCAGAATTGGAAACAGACAGCTCCGACACAATCTATCGGGACTGGAGCAGAGAAGGTGAAGAGCCATGCCTGCTGGTGATTTGACGTTCGAAGCCGATTACTTTTGTAGTTTGAAAAGTGTATCCTCGATTGAATAACCTACAAAAGTAAATCAATTTTGGTTCTCAAAGTATAAAATACTTTGGCCCAAGATTAGACACAGATAATAAAATAATTACGATAAATAAACCAACCGATTATCCGAGTCGAAACGAAATGGAATTTTCCGAGTCCAATATCCATGATACTTAGAATTCCATCCGACTTAGTCTAAGCAAAGAATCAAGTTCGAGTAAAGAATATCGAGAGGATTAACTTGATATAGACTAAGCATGAAACAAGCTAAGAATACTGACTATAACAAAATAGGACTTATAACCACAAGTCGATTCCGAGTGAGAAAAGACGAAATAATAGTCTATTCAATCTGCGATAAATGCGAGTGAAGTCGGACTCGTAACAAAGAGCCGCTTTTACGAGTCGCTTACGGATAAGCAAGAAATATAATAAGTAAGAGCTGTATCACTTAGAAAAGATACTATTTTACTCGAAAGAAGTTTCGAGATACGGAGAATGCCTTGGAATCAAAACTCGTAGGTATGAGATTGTTATACCCGATTCCTTTTATACAACTCGAGAAAAGTATTGAGCGAGTGTCCGAGTCTTCAATCTCCCCTTTTTGATGAAAGGCATTCCATACTTAAACAGAAACTTTGTTAGTAAAAAAATGATTCTCGAGTGAGATGAGATGAGTAAGGCATACTCAATGTATCGGAGCAATACTTAATGTATCGGAGCAAGAAGTAAAGTATGCTATATTAAGTAATTAACATTAACTCGAAAAAATATGTTAGCAATAATGAACTCGTAAATTAATAATGAAATGCATTAGTCCATTAAAATTCAAAAGGGCGGAAAAACTCCCGTAAACAAGACAACAAGTTTTTCTGACTCTATTTCTCTATTTCTCCCCCTTGCCTTTCAAAGAAAAACAACAATAAAAAAAGAAGGGAAGAAAAGAGCAAGTAGTATAACTTAGATGTCCGGACAAGAAAAAAAATTTTAGAAAGAAGAAAACTCGGGACACCGAGGAATTGTGACTCGGTGCATGGCGCCTAGGAGGGAGAGGGAGATTTCGAGTGGAGGCGGAGGGAGCGGAGGTTCGCCGGCGCCGATATGATCTTGACGATGTGCTTGAGCACGGCGAAGGGGAACCGGGATTATCGTCGGGGCTCGGCTCCGAGTGGCTGACCCGGAGTGAGTGGATCAAGGGGTTCTTCCCTTGGAACCTCGGTAGCCGGAGGGGCTGCTCTGTCCGACCCGTTGGAGTAGCGAGGTCTTCGACCCACTCGAGACTCGCCGTCCGAGCCGAGTACTCGCTATTTGAGCTTAGGGAGCGAGTCGACCCTCGCAGCTTCCCACTCGCTTCTTCTTGGTGATCCTTCCCTTGCCCTGATGGACCTGCCTTAGCCGCAGTGGTCCTTGGTGTCCGCAGCCTTCTTCTTCTTCATCCTCGCCGTCCGAGGAGGTCGGACTCGGGCTCGAAGACGTTTTAGACGCGTCTCGAGTCATCTTGGTCCCGAGCCGCCTTGGACCGTCTCTCTCCGAGGAGCTCGACCAGCTCCTTCGCTCCTTTACCAATTCCCTCATCTCAAGAACTAGAGACTACTGCTCTCGAATTTGGGATTGACCAGTCTTGAGATTGATGGTCAGATTTTGGAGAACAGATTTGAAAGATCGGAGCATGTCTCCGAAATCGAAGACAGGGAGTTGATCTTGTCCATAAAAATAGGGGACAAGAGAGCAGACAGGGATTTTGAGGCACCCGACGTGGAGGCACCACCAGCTGGAGAAGGAAGGGAGAGAGGAGTTGATTTCGAGTCCGAGGCGGAGAAGGAGGCCTCGGCTCCGAGTTATGCACCCGGACACCGAGTTCGCTTCCCGGTATTCGTACCCCTGCAGCTTCCTTTTGCCGACCACAACGGCAGCCTCTGCATACGGCGTTTGGGTCCGAGGGGAGAGGAACTTGGAATTGTTTGAAGACAAGGGTCGAAGAGCATCGAAAGGAAGGGAGGTGTTCTTCTTGGATTGGAGTTGAGCCGGTATAGCGGCCATCCGCTTAATGATGGAGGGGAAGAGGTCTACTCGTATCCCTCAAGGATGTCAAAGAGAGCTTTGAGATGCTTGGAGTTGGGGTTCTCCTTGCTGGAATGCCGTGAGAAAAAGGTTCTCATCAGCAGAAAGCACGTAAGGCGAGCTTCGACTTCAACCGAGTCACGTAAAAGTTTTTCCGGGACTCGGGGAACTCTTTGGCGTATTTTTCAAAGAAGTCGTCGGCGACTTCAGTGAAAGGAATGGGGTTGCTGTTCAAGAAGAGAGAGGAGACTTTGAACAAGCGATGGAGGAGAGAGGTGTTTAGACGAACAGTTATGTTCCGAACCCTAGAGGTTAGAACATTTTCGGAGTGGGTGAGGTGAGAGTAGAACTCGAAACGAGTTCGGGATAGATGAACTCGCTGAAGCACATGAAGTTGTATGCTCCGATGGTTTGAATGTGGGACAACCAAGAAAATTTGGTTGTAGGAAAGAACTTGTCGTCCGAACACAAGGTGCTCGGGTGACAATGGGTTTGGAAGGGGTAGAGCTTTCGGAGTTTTGGTGCGAGGCTTTTTGGAAGAGGAGGAGACCTGGAAGTCGGGATGGTTTCCTCTTTTAGGCATATTGAGAGAAGGAAGGAAAGATGAAACTTTCGAGTAGGAAAGAGAAGGAGATGTAGAGGAGAAGAAACGAAAAGAAAATGTAGAAGAAGGAGATGAGAGCAATCGTAACTTACGAGAGATGGCTTCTTCGACGCTTGCGACGATCAAGAATGACTGTTCACATAGTAATCTTCCGCGAGAGGTTTCGTTTGAGAGAGATGGAGTTTAGAGTATCGAGACGAAGATGAATAGACGCTATTTATAGAAAATAAGCGCGCCCGTCAACTATCCATTAAGTATAACTCCGTTCGACTCGGCTTGTCCATCAGTCACTAAAGACCGGTGTGACGGTTCTCTTCAATGGTTAAGATTTCATCGGTTAGAAATCCACGGCTAAAATCCGATCACAGCGCTCGAGAGAGAAAGAGAAGGATTTTAAAAAAATGATCCGAAACTCTCCACCGATCTAGAGATAGTTTCGAAAATTTGAAGTCCAAGTTTCTCTACGTCCGAGTTTGACTCGGATAGGTTTCGAGCGACTCGAAACACGATATGACTATTAGCCCAAGTATCACCGAATCAACCGAACTAATGGTTATTAATGATGAAGGCACATAACACGTAATTATGCAATAAGAATAGCACATAATTAAGCATTTAACATACCAAGCTCATTCCGAATAAAGCAAAACCGATCTTCACCAAGAGGCTTGGTAAAGATATCAGCTAGTTGAAGATTAGTAGGAATGAACTCGAAGTTCAATATCACCTTTTTCCGAGTGATCGCGCAGGAAGTGATATTCGACCTCGATATGCTTTGTTTTCGAATGCCGGACAGGGTTCTTGGTGATGCTAATTGCACTTTGGTTGTCACACTTGATAGGTACCGATTTGAATGATAGTCCAAGATCTCTCAAGTGTTGCTTTATCCAGAGAATCCGAGCGCAACAAGCTCCAAGCAGCAATATACTCAGCTTCAGCAGTAGATAGAGCTACCGAGTTCCGCTTCTTTGAGTGCCAAGATATTAGGGATTGACCCTGAAATTCACACGCTCCGGATGTGCTCTTTCGATCAACTTTGTATCCTCGCGTAGTCCGCGTCTCGAGTATCTAGAAAGAGTCGGCTCGAGTTTCGGAATACCATAGACCTAAATTCCGAGTGCCCGCAAGATATCTCGAATATTCTCTTCACCGTAGTGAGATGTGATTCTTTTGGATTAGCTTGAAATCTTGCGCATAGACAGACACTAAACATTACATCCGGCCTACTGGAAGTAAGATATAGTAAAGATCCAATCATACCTCGATAGAGTTTCGATCTATCGCTTTACCTTTCTCGTCCGAGTCAAGCTTTATGCCGCTACTCATGGGTGTAGATGCGTGCTTTGCATCTTGAAGTTTGTATTTCTTCAACAATTCCTTGGTATACTTAGATTGATGAACAAAGATTCCATCCTTGTCTTGTTTGATTTGTAAGCCAAGGAAGAAATTAAGTTCCCCATCATGCTCATTTGGAATTCTAGACTCATCAACTCGTAAAATTCTCGCACGTAAACTCATTAGTAGCACCGAAAATAATATCATCAACAAAGATTTGAGCAATAAGGAAATCTTTCCCCTTGGTCTTTATGAAGAGAGTCTTGTCGATCCGACCTCTTTTAAAATCATTTTGAACCAAGAAGCTACTCAGCTCTTTCATACCAAGCTCGAGGTGCTTGTTTAAGACCATAGAGAGCCTTTTGAAGTTTGAAAACATGATTTGGAAATTTTGAGTTTTCAAAACCAGGAGGCTGCTCGACATAGACTTCTTCTTCAATAAAACCATTGAGAAAAGCACACTTAACATCCATTTGATATAGTTTAATATGCATGCAGGATGCAAATGCCAACAAGTATTCTAATGGCTTCAATTCTGCTACTGGTGCAAAGGTTTCCCCACAATCAATTCCTTCTTCTTGATTATATCCCCGAGCCACAAGTCTAGCCTTATTTCGACTATTACACCATCCTCATCCAGTTTATTTTTGAAAACTCATTTGGTTCCTATAACTGGGTGGTCGAAGGTCGGTTGGTTAGAGTCCGGACTTGGTTTCTCTCGAATTGATTGAGTTCTTCTTGCATTGCCTCTACCCATTCAGGTTTATTAAGGGCCTCTAGTGCATTTTTGGGTTCATTTAATGAAATGAATGCAGTGAATGCACATAGATTATGTAGAGAGGAGTGAGTTCTTACCCCAGTGTTGATGTCGAGAGTATGTTCTCTAGTGGATGACTAGAAGTAAACTTGAATGCTTTACCTGTTCTCCGATTCACGAGATTTGTGGGTTGAACCACTTGATCTTGTTCCGAGTGATCTTCTTCATTGGCTTGTTCGTTCCGAGTGAGCTCTTGAGTTGTCGCATTCCGAGTTTCCTCGTTCCGAGTGACCTCATTTTGAGCAGTGTCGAGTCCGAGTCTTTGTAGTCTCGGCTTCATCATCATCTCTACCGAGCTTCAGCTCGAGTATGATGACTCACTTGGCTTCTCCTGTTCAAACTCATCAAACACTACGTGGATGCTTTCTTCCACTTTGTTAGTTCTTTTGTTAAAGACACGATAAGCTTTATTATGAGAAGAGTAACCCAGAAAAGTACCTTCATCCGACCTAGCATCAAACTTGGTCGAGTGATTTTTACCATTATTGTGAATAAAACACTTGCAACCAAAGGGCTTAAAGTATGAGATGTTTGGCCTCTTCCCTTTGTAGAGCTCGTAGGGTGTTTTCTTCGAATGGGTCCGATGAGGCATCTGTTTAAAATGTAGTTAGTCTGTGTTGATCGCCTCAACCCGAAATAGTAAGGCAAATTGTGTTCAATCATCATCGTCCTTGCTATTTCTTCAAGGGTTCTGTTCTTTCTCTCTACTACTCCATTCTCGTTGAGGAGTTCTTGGTGCCGAGAAGTTGTGAGAGATTCCATTCCGATCGCAGAACTCGAGAATTCCGAGTAGTCGAACTCCCTTCCATGGTCGGTTCGAATCTTTTGAATCTGAGTCCGAGACTCAACTTGAATCTTTCTACGAGCTTGCTCGAACTCCTTGAAGGCTTCATTTTTATGCTTGAGAAAACACACCCAGGTAAATCTTGAAAAGTCATCAATAATGACAAAAATGTAGGATTTACCTCCAAGGCGCTTTACTGGGATTTCACCACATAGATCCATATGTAGCAGTTCAAGCACCTTTCATGTCAAAACAGTCTTGAGAGATTTGAATGAGGATCTCGACCTGTTTCCCCTTGTACATGCTTCACAAACTTTGTCTTTCTCAAAGACACGGTTAGGTAAACCCCTAACTGCGACCATGAGATGCCAGCTTTTTGATAGTATGCATGCTAATATGACCTAATCTACGATGCCAAGACCATGAATCATCGTGAAGAGATGCTTTTAAGCAGGATAAATTCTGGCTTGGGTCGAAAGAGGAATGATATAAGTGTTACCGGATCTCTTACCCGAGAGCTTTATCTCTTTGGTGGTCTCATCCGAGATGTAGCACTTAGATTGAGTGAATCTTACCTCCCGGCCTTTGTCGCATAGCCGGGAGATGCTAAGAAAATTGTATTTTAGTCCTTTGACAAGGTAGACTGGGCTCACCAGATTGCTTCCATTTCCAATCTTGCCAATACCCACTATCTTGTCTTTCGCTGTCATCTCCAAAAGTCACTTTTCCTCCCTTGTATGATTCTAGCTCGTAAAAGAGTCCTTGGTAACCCGACATGTGTCGTGAACATCCGCTGTCCAGTACCAATGTCCTTTTGATCTTTTCTAAGTGACCTACAAAAACAGAGAGAATCTAACCCTTCTCACTTCCTCTAACGAACCCAAGAACATTCCTTATCGTGGTCCTTTTCGAGGAAGAAGGTGTTTCGGAACCCGATTTGAATGACTTTGGGTTTTGTCGATTCTGAGTCTTCTTCTCGAGAGCCGAGTCCGTGTCTCTTTCTTTTGAAAACCTTTCCTTTTGAAACAGGAGAGAATGGTTTCTGTTTGTAAATAGTTCGGGCTTAGTCCTCCCTTCATTTCGTGAATGGGACCGTGCTCAGCTTTCCCGAACTTTACAGCTCTGGAATCCTTTTGAATAATTCCGAGTAGGAATTAGATTCTTCCTCTTTGTTGAAACTAAGACCTTCTTTTCGAAAAGAGACACATTGTGATCCTAAGAGCATGTCAAGGTTCTTCCGACCTTGAGTAAACTTTAAAACCGGATCTTGAGACTCAGTGAGCTTCCCTTTTAGTTGCTCATTTTCTTTCCTGAGCAGCTCGGACTCGGCCTCATTAGATTGAGCACTAGTCTTGAGTTCTCTCGAATGAGAGTCTCAGTTTTTCTAATTCATTTTTCAAAGAAGTGCTCTCGAAGTGATTAACTCAAGTTGTTCTTTGAATTGCGAAGAATCGAATTGGACTTTTCTTCCAAAGTAAAAATATACTTAGCTAAATCAACTTTGGAGAACTTAAGAAAGTATTTGATTACCTCCCGAGGATTTGTTTCCTCATTGTCCGAGTCTCGAGTCCGACTCTGTTCGACTTCCGAATCGAAATTGCCATCGGACATTTCGAGTCATCTCGAGTCCTCATCATCTTCCGATGAATCCTCATCACTCCATGTTGCCATCATGGCTTTCTTCTTCTTTCTGTCCCTTTTTCTTTTTGGACAGTCCTTAACTATGTGGTCTTTGCTGCCACATTCGAAACAACCGTAATTCTTAGTCAAAGAAAATTTAGACGGGTAAGTAAACTTACCTTTTCTGTCTTTCTTATCTTTCTTGTAGAATTCTTCTTTTGGCCTTTTGTCCCATCTTTTGTGCTTCATCATTCTCTTGAAGCCTCTTGCAATAAGTGCCATGGGATCGTCTTCCGAGTCGAAGAGCTCGATTTGCTTCTTTGGATTCCGAGGCTTTCGATGCTAAGTTTCTTTTGGTACTGCCCTCAAGCATCCTTTTCTTCTAGATGGATCTCATGAGTTAGAAGCTTTTCGATGAGCTCGTTTGGCTTTAAGAGTGAAAGGTTCTCAGCCTCCTCTATGGCCGTCACCTTCGGACCCCATCGTCTCTTAGGTAGGCTTCGAGAATTTTCCAGGCACATTTCTTCATGGGAGATTTTCTTTCCCGGAGATTTGAGATTATTGGTAATCTCAGTGAAGCGAATGAACATCTCGAGTAATGTTCTCCTCTCGGCTCCATTTTGTAAAGCTCATATTTATGAAGATACTCGACCGATCTTTGCTTGTCTTACCCGACTTGTACCTTCGTAGGTGTTGACTAAAGTATCCCACACCTCTTTAGCAGAGTCACCGGTAGAGACTCGATTATATTCTTCTCGAGCTTATGGCGCACATAAGGATGTTCATTGCTTTGAAGTTCTTTCGAACTTCTCTGCTTCTCCGGTGTGAACTCAGCCTTCGTCTTGGGAATGATTCTCAATTCATCTGTCTTCATTAGAATGTAGTTTCCTTGTTGTATGATTTCCCATACCTCTTCATCATGATCCATAAGAAAACATTCCATGATCTTCTTCCAGTGCCCAAAGTTTGATCCTTTGAATTTTGGTGGCCTGTTGGAAGATCTTCCTTCATTGAACTCTCCGGTGTTCCGAGCCATTTGATCTTTAAACCTTTGGATTATTAGATTCTTTCGAAAGGCTAGGCTGTGATACCAATTGAAGGTTTGCTCGGGAGAGTCTTAGTCACCCTAGAGGGGGGTGAATAGGGTGATAGAAGTTTTTCGTGGAAACTTTAGCTCTTCTGTCTAAAATAAGACAGAGACAGACTTTGAGTCGATCAATAGGGTCGAAAAGATTGGACTCGGAAGGCTATTAAGTAGAATGAGCAAGAGCCGTAAAAATGTCCGAATCTAGAATGAACTCGTAAAGATAAAACTTAGAGATTACGTGGAAACCCTCCTGGGGCAGAAAACCACGGACCGTGCCAATCTAGACACAAAGTCAAATTCATTATTTTGAGTCCACAAAATACCGTGAACTGACCGAACCCGAGTTGTTCCCTTAGACAACTCTATACAAGTTTTCCTAGACTCGTAAATTCCCTTATCCGATCTAGTACTTCCTAGCCTAGATAACCCTTATAGCTGGGGACAACTAAGCTGAGTTAACCCTTACAGACTTAGTCAAGGGACCTTACAGAGAATGTAAGAAAGAGTTTGTAATCGAGTACAAGACCTTACAACTTAGAAAGTAAAGAATTACAGAGTGGGAGTTGTAAGTTGAAGATTGAAAGTAAATACAATAACTTTGAGCAAGTATATGTATTAGCAATATGTTCGGCAACCTTCAAGTCTTGTGAGATGGCTTCTATTTATAGATGACCAGGCAGAGTAGCCGTTATCTTCATCTCGCTGACCGAGAGTCCTCTCGTGACCGTTGATAGAAGCTTTCGAGTCACTCGAAAGTATCCATTGTAATGTGAACGTTGGACAACGGTTTAACTCTCTTGAAGTCCCAAAACCATTAGCGGTGTCTTGAAAGATAAGGTGCAAACCACCGTTAAGCTTGGCGTTCCAGCTTTTCAGAATTGGAAACAGACATGCTCCGACACAATCTACTGGGACTGGAGCAGAGAAGGTGAAGAGCCATGCTCGCTGGTGATTTGACGTTACGAGCCTAGGCTACTTTTGTAGTTTGAAAAGTGTATCCTCGATTGAATAACCTACAAAAGTAAATCAATTTTGGTTCTCAAAGTATAAAATACTTTGGCCCAAGATTAGACACAGATAATAAAATAATTACGATAAATAAACCAACTGATTATCCGAGTCGAAACGAAATGGAATTTTCCGAGTCCAATATCCATGATACTCGGAATTCCATCCGACTTAGTCTAAGCAAAGAATCA
Source organism: Talinum fruticosum (assembly GCA_021018815.1). Taxonomy (NCBI): domain Eukaryota; kingdom Viridiplantae; phylum Streptophyta; class Magnoliopsida; order Caryophyllales; family Talinaceae; genus Talinum; species Talinum fruticosum. Next base: position 7,149,362 of record JAITYX010000012.1, read on the forward strand.
AGTTCAAGTAAAGAATATCGAGAGGATTAACTTGATATAGACTAAGCATGAAACAAGCTAAGAATACTGACTATAACAAAATAGGACTTATAACCACAAGTCGATTCTCGAGTGAGAAAAGACGAAATAATAGTCTATTCAATCTGCGATAAATGCGAGTGAAGTCGGACTCGGAACAAAGAGCCGCTTTTCGAGTCGCTTATAGATAAGCAAGAAATATAATAAGTAAGAGCTGTATCACTTAGAAATGATACTATTTTACTCGAAAGAAGTTTCGAGATACGAGAGAATGCCTTGGAATCAAAACTCTGTAGGTATGAGATTATTATACCCGATTTCTTTTATGCAACTCGGAAAAGTATTGAGCAGATGTCCGAGTCTTCAATGAAGAATCCCAATCAATAATTCCCAAAATGGATTCAGATTATATCGAGGAGACAATCGACAGATCACTAACATCTCTAGATGGGGACAGATGAAATATACGAGTTAAACAAGCTCAAGTTCAATCGATAGTCATGACTACACAATCGAAACTTGATCAATCCCTCTTGATAAAATTCACCATTTTGGACCTCGGTAAATAAAGTACTTAAAAACTCTAAGGTTAGGTCCGAATAAGAGGGTTCCTTGATTTCAATATAATCACCCATCCCACCCCTAACAAACAACCATTTAACTTCATCAAAAATACCCATAGCACTTAACAAATTCTCATCATAATATCGAGTTGCAACAAAACCACGATCTTTCAAACGATGATAATTAGCAACTTGTATATTATTAGAAAATTGAAAAGGTATAGAGTCATTACCATGCTCCATGGATGCTCAGTTGGCGGCCCGTAGTGCTCTTTTCTCCCTTGCATTTGCCTTTCTTGAAGTATCCCCAATGCCGAGTCACTTTTTGCTTCTTCTTTGGTGCCATTATAACCAAATTAGAAGTTTAAGTTCAAAAGAGTGAGATCCTCAACAATGGTGGATGAGGAAGAATGGATAATGAGAGAAAATAGAAGAAGGAGGATGATTTAGGGTAGAGAAAGGTGTAGAAGTGACAATGAAAGTAGAAAGATAGAGAATTTGAAAGAAATTGGAAGAATTTGGGGTGAATGAGAGTGAAGGGGAACTAGGGTTTAAGAATGGGAGATGGAGAATGTGAGATGGAAGGAATTTATAGGTAGAAAAGAAGGAAATCAACTTTTTGAGGTTGATTTTAGAAGAAATATGGGAAGAATTGATGATGAGTTGGAGATTCAATGGAGGTTTTAGAAGGAGGAGTAGAAGAGATAGGGGAGGAGAAGTGGTGTTGCACGTAGGAATAGGGGAGAATGTTGGGAAATCGAGTAAAACCGGGCAAAAACTGGATCTGCATAGAACCGGCCCGCACCACCGTCCGGAGTCGTCACTCCGAGCAGCCCCAAGTTGGCTCTGGACGCATGCTCTTCGTGTTTCTTAAGGACGCCACGGAACGAAGCTTGTGCTAGGAATCGTGGTGGACGAGCTTTAGCAGAATTCACTCTTTGTTTTTTTTTTTTCAATTTTTTCATTTTTCTTCTTTCTTAAAATATAAATTAAAACATGTTTCAAAGGTCCTAAAACATAAATTAAAAATAAGAAAAATTCTTTATAAACCTAAAAATTGAAAATAAAGCGATTTAAAACTTGGGTTTCCTCCCAAGAAGCGCTTCTTTAAGGTCATTATCTTAACCTAGCTCCAATCATCCATCTTTGGTAAGAGAATAAATTGGAAGTAAAGAATGCTTCTCAAGAATCGTCCCTCCTTTGTCACGGACTTCAAAGTCGAACTCTTGTAAAAGAAGGGACCATTGGGAAAAGAGATAATGCTCATCCTTCTTAAACATGGGATACCTCCAGATAGCCTTATCAATGATCACTCTCGTCATTGGCGGTCACCATTGGATAGGCCACCATCACATTTGGCCTTCCAATTGAGGTCGAAATCAAGAGCTCCAATGCATGGAGCATCAACCAAAACAAGCTTCAACCTAATACACTCATCGAAACAAACTTCATTAAACACATAGGACATGCCCTTGTCAAACGTTGGCGGAGGAAATTTGTCAACCTCTATCACATTAGCATTGACAAGTTCATGTCCTTCATGCAAAGGTTTATCATATGTCACTTCATTAGTCATCTCAACACTACAAAATTCAGTACAAATTGGCAAAACATCATGTTTCTTAAAAAATTCAAATTCAGCGTGATGTTCCCCCACATCAAAGGTCAATTTGCCCTCTTTCACATCAATCTTACACCCAACAAGTAGCCAATAAGGCCTCCCAAGAATGATTTGGGTGTGGGTATGCTCAACCATATCAAGAATTAAAAAGTCCACAAGCACAAAGAAATTACCAACTTTGATGGGAATGTCCTCTAAAATACATAAGGGATATGTCACGGAACTATCCACTAATTGAAGAGAAATGGTGGTGAACCTCAACTAACCCAAGTCCAAATTCTTGTACTTGACCCCAAATCACATAAAGCATGATCTATGGACACATTCCTAATTATGCATGGAATGGAAAAACTCCTTGGGTCTCTAAGCTTTTCAGGAAGCTTATTTTGGACCACCACACTATACTCCTCACTCAATGCAAAAGTCTCATGCTCATTCAATGTCCTCTTTTTGGAGAGGATCTCTTTCAAAAATTTAGCATACAAGGGCATTTGAGTTAAAGCATCAATGAAAGGGATGTTCATATTGCATTTCTTAAGCATCTCTAAAAACTTCCCAAATTGTATATCAAGCTTAGCCTTAGCTATTATTTGTGGGAATGGTAAAGGTGGAGTGTCGATTATTTGGGGAGATTTTGTTTGGTCATTAGGAGTCTCCTTATCCATTTTCACTATAACATAAATTAAGGATTCTTTGGAGGGTGTAGACACCTCCTCATTCACAACATTATTCAAATCATTCACATCATTCTCATAATTCTCAATTTGCATATCAATGACCGAGATGCTCACTCCTATCACCCTTAGGGCCCGGCAATTGTATCCCAATCCATAAAGTTATGGCATTACATTGTTCCCTAGGGTTAATCTCGAGTTGGCTAGGAAGCTTACTCGGAGGGCTAGAGGAAGAGCTAGCTTTGCTAGCAATATTACTTTCAAGCATTTTATTATGGGTGGATAAAATTTTAACTTTTGTAGCCAATTGCTTGATAATCTCTTCTTGCTTTTGTTGAGCAAAAAGCATGCCTTCCATCATGACCTCCAAGTTAGACTTTTGGGGCACTTGAGGTTGGGTAGGTCTTTGGAATCTAGAGGCAGGTGGTCTTTGGACTTATTGCGGACCCATGGGATTGTTGTTCCGGTAGAAAAAATTAGGGTGATACCTCAATCTTAGGTTATAGAAATTTAAGAAGGGGACAAAGTTTGGCCTTAGGTTCGGGTTGCCAATAAAATTGGCTTGGTCGGTTGTCCATTGCTAGCCATACCCAGAGGACAAAACAAAGTCTCATGCTCACAAAAACTACATGAAGCACATGGAATGGGAGGGGCAGCATTCATATTGAAACGGTCCATTTTTTGAGTTATTGCATCAATCTTAGTAGAAAGGACAAAAACCACATCAACATCGAGCTTACCTCTCATTCTCTTGGAACGTGGCTTGGACCATTGAAAGCTATTCAGCGCCATTTTCTCGATGAAGGTGTGGAGCTCATCACCCGATTTGCTCATAATGTTCCCTCCGACTGACTAAAAGGATGATGGCTCTCAATTGACCATCAACGCCATTGTAGAAAGCTTGAATGAGGACCCTTGGCTCAAATCCCTGTTCGGGGCATTGGCAAAGGAGATCCTTGAACCTTTCGCACGCATCATATTGTGTCTCATCCGGCTCTTGGATAAAGGTGGAAATCTGGTTCCTCAAACTTGTCAACCTCGCTTGATGGGAAGTATTTCACTAAGAAAGAACCCGTAAGTTGATCAAAGGTGTTTATGGAGTTTGCCAAAAGAGAGTCTAACCACTCCCATGCTCTCCCTTCAAGTGAGAATGGAAACAATTGCTGCTTGTTTGTATCCGGTGAAGCCTCGTTCGCCTTGAAAGTGTCACATGCTTGGCGAAAAATGTGCGAGATGTCGGTTGCGATTTTCATTGGGGAGGCCATGAAAATGGGCGACTCTTACCAAGTTGATGAGCGAGTTCTTCAGCTCAAAGTCATTTGCCGCCACATAAGGAACATTGATGACCGTCGGCGGATTAGTGACATTGGGTGTCACATATTTCCCAAAAGTTCTTCTTCCGTCCTCGGCCATCTTGGTCTTTGGCTTGGAGTTTTCTTCTTGCTTCTTCCTAGCCTTCTCTAGCCTTTACTTCTTCCGTCTAGAGCGGAAGGTTTTCTCAATTTCTAGATCAAACTTGTACAATTCAGCTTTTTGTATTCAAGTAGAGAAAACCTAGCAAGAACAAAAACAAAACTATTGACGCAATCAAAACAGAAAAAGAAAGTAAAACGCTTAGTCAATTTGAGAGTGTTCGTCTAATGGCTGCTAGGGACAGAGTCCCCGACAACGGAGCTAAAAACATGATTTGTATTGGGTGTCATATATTCGTCTAATGGTTGGTAGTTTATCCGGGGTTTGTAACTCGAAGCGGTGTTGTTTGATTAGACTTTTATGATTTGTGCTTGAATTCTAATGTTGAATCAATAGATGGTTAAACTTTTCATGCTTATGAGTGTTTTGAAGGCCTAGAATACTTGTGATTTGAGATTAATCTATCATGTCCTGAAAAGTGAAATAGAATAATCGACAACCAACCATTCTACCTATTTTATGAAATTTGAGAAAAGATTAGTAAATTAGGGGATCACTTTGATAATTTGAAATCTTTAACTTTGATTAACTTGAAAGGCATACAAAAGTTGTTTGTTAGGTTAATTAGAGCAATTCTATGTACCATCGAAAGAGCGGTAGAATTATTTGATTATCGATCCTTGATTCAATTGAAAGAATGATTGCAAAAATTATGTTTAAATAATCAAACTCATTGCGTTAGGAAATCAAATCCCTAAATAAACTAAAACTACTCACACATGATTATTGAAAATATAACAAAAATCCAATCCATGGTAATCAAACCTCAAATAGTAAAAACGAAGAAGTAGGTTGATCCTGTTCAAGAACTCTACTTGAATCTCTTGACTTCAAACGGAAATTCCCTCAAACTGCTTCAATCTTCTTCTTCAATTCTTCAAAAGTTTTAGGTTTGATGTGGATGATGAAGGTATGGATAATAGAGATGGATGAAAATGGTGGATGAACACAGGAATGGATCCTCAATTTTTCATGTTAAATCGCCATAAATTAACACTCAAAACACCCAAAACTGCTAGAACTTGAACAACCACGCGAAATTTGCAGAAAAAGGAGCCACATCAGGTTGTAGTGGTCACTCCGGGCACCTCGTAGTGGCCTCTATCAAGCTTTTCTCACTTTGATTCTTCTACCACGGTATGAGGGTCCATAGGGGAGGTCCGTAGTCAACTTGTTTTGACTAGAAATTTAGTAAATTGGATTGTTTGGCCTCAAAACCTACAAATTCACATAAAAAACAATAGTAAGTGTAATATGGAAATAGGGATATAAATCAAAAATTTTAAGCATAATATTCCCTAATCCTTTACCGAAATTCCCTAAAAATCTAGTCAAAATATACTCTTATCAATAGCACGCTCTTTTGGTTTTTATCGAGAGGCACTGAGAATTCATGCTATTTTCTGCCATGCACCTCATGGAAGACTAATTGCTCGAACTATGAGACACCATGTATCCTACCTAGATTTATCACTCTTTTGACCATAAATCCTTGGTTGCCTAGGTGGTACCTTCTGTCTTTATTTGCATGCTTAAATGAGTGTGTTTATTTTGGTATTTAACATTCTTCTTGTGAGCCTTTAGATTAGGTTTAGTGTCTTAAATAACCCTTGTATAAGTAGAAATAAAATACAATAATTAATTTCCTTGAGTTGGTCCAATATGTGCGCTTTTAGCCAAAAGTAAAAATTACCTTGTCTTTTTAGATTGGTCAATTAATTACATTTCCAAGTCAGTTCAAACCAAAAATCTCTGTTTTAGGCAACCATCGGTCACCCGGCATAGCTGAAAATAGCCACCTCCGGTCAGTCAAGGAAGGTTCTACCGAGGACCCTCCTCTCTTTTCTCAGTAAGTTTTTGTTTTTTAGGGCTTTGACTTTTCAGTAGGCTTGCATTTGTTCATTTTTTCATATAATCAAAAAATAAAATTTATCTCAAATTAAGTGAGTTCATTTTTTGCATTCATCACAAAATAGGTGAGTCCATTTTTGCATCTAGCCAAAATAAAATTAATCTCAAATAGGTGAGTCCATTTTTGCATTTACTCAAAATAAAATTTATCTCAAATTAGGTGACTCCATTTTTGCATCTTGCCAAATTAAAATTCATCCCAATCTAAGTCATTAGCATCATTGCATTTCTCTTTAATTGTTTTGCATTTCTTATGTGTATCCAAATAAAGAACATTCTGTTTTCCTTTTTTCCTAGTCCCTTTGGGTCTAGCACGTGAGTCCCTTCCTCCTCAAAAAACACTGGTTCTATCAATCTTCCATCGTAAGACAGGTACTCCTCAAGACTCTTTAGGAAAATAAGAAAGGACGTGTAGAAGAAGCTCGTCCATCACCTAGGGGTCCACCACCTCAACGTCCTCTAGAAATTGATCAACCTCCTCAAGAAATTGATTTGAAACATAAGTCTAATCCACGTATAGCTCAGATGGAAAGAATGTTAAGGGAATCCGCAATGGTTAAGAGTCACTACTTTGACCTCACGGGGTTGACTTCAATCCCTAAAGGGAACATACATCCAAAATTCACTATGCCGGACATTAAGTTTCATGGTTATAAGAATCCCAATCATTATGTTGGTAACTTCATAGGAGTAATGACTTTTAAAAATGTACTCGAGGACACTTACAACATCATCTTCCCATGGATATTTGATAGTGATGTGATGAAATGGTATACTCGTAGTTGACCCACATAAGGTCGCTAATTGGACTGATGTGTGCAAGGAGTTCAATCATCATTACTCCTATAACATTAATCTACCAATCAACCTTTGAGATTTAGAGCTAATCAAACAAGGTGAAAAAGAAAGCTTCACCAACTTCCTCACTGGATGAAGGGCAAAGGATGCCCATCTCGGTACACCGACCTTCCTAGAAAGACCAGGTCAGAATCATTGTGAAGAACCTTTTAGCCCGCTTATAATCAACATTTGAAGTTCCTACCATTCATGAGCTTGATAGCCCTTAGAGATGCATGTATGCTGATGTAAAAAGAGTTGTCTGTTGTGACCATAAAAGTCGTGGCTGGTTATAGAGGTAATTACCAATCTAAACACAAGAAAACCTCTAACCTAGGCAATATAAGAAGAGTTGTCAGCAGCCTTGGATCTGCGTTCTTGAAGATGACTAATCTGGTCTTGTTCTTGCTTAATGACTTCCTTTAACTCGGAGACCAGAGCTTGACTTTGATTTGGGTGGTTCAGGTTCTAGCCTTTTGGTGGCTTACCCTTTTTTCGCTGCAGTTCTCCTCATAGGCATTAGGAGAGAAAGAGAGATATTTGATTTGAGAAAGAGGAGTAGAAAAGTGAACAAGTGAGAGAGAGTAGAGAGTTGAGAATCCGAAATTGAAGAGCGTCCGAGCAAGGAATTCTGAGTTCAATTGTATAGAGTGAGAGAGTAAGAGATTACAAAGTGAATGAATGAGGGTGAACATGTGGTATTTATAAAGCAACAGCTCTCAAAGAACAAAAGCCTTATTGACTCAAGCACTCGGAGTAACGGCTAGGCGACCATTTGGCGTTCCAGTGAGCAACGGTTACTTCTTTAAACTGCTTCCTTCCACTGTCTAGTTTTTCTCCATTGATTTAGAGATGATCTCAGAATTTTGATGTCCATTTTTCTCAAAGCTGAGTCCGACTCGGTGATGTGTCCGAGGTACTTAGAACACACTCAAAAACTTAATAACTTGTAGCTCATTTTCATCATATTTCAACTGATCCACTAGTTATTCACTCAAAATATATAATAAACAATCAAACTCATAAATTCTCATGCAATCAATTAAATAATCATGCAATCATCATGCTAAGCTCATTCCTAATAAATCAAACCCGATCTTCACTTAGAGGTTTTGTGAAAATATTAGCTAATTGAAATTTGGTAGGAATAAACTCTACTTGTAATATTACCTTTTTCGAGTGGTCTCTCGGAAAATGATATCCGAGGATGTGCTTTGTTTTTAAATGCTGAAGTGGATTCTTTGTAATGTTGATGGCACTTTGATTATCACACTTGATTGGGATAGATGTGACTGATAATCCTAGATCCTTCAAGTGTTGTTTGATCCATAAAATCCGAGCACGATGAGGCTCCAGTTGCTATGTACTCTACCTCCGGTATTGATAGAGCAACTGAATTTTGCTTCTTTAAGTGCAAGGAGATGAGTGATTGACCCGGAAATTCTATCAACCTTGTATCCAGCATAGTAAGCATCTAAGTATCCAGTGAGAGTCGGACTTGAGTCTTTTGAATACCGAGATCGAGTGTCCGAGTTCCTACTATCTAAAAATTCTCTTCGGGAGATGTGATTTTTAGGATTAGCTTGAAATCTTTCCTATAGACAGACACTAAACATGATATCTGGCCTACTAGATGTAAGATAAAGTAGAGATCCAATCATACTTACGTAGAGTTTCGATCTACAACAATACTTTCTAAGCTGAGTCTAGTTTAGTATCGCTACTCATTGGTGTTGTTGCATGTTTCACATCCTGTAACTTGTACTTCTTGAGTAACTCCTTTGTTTATTTGGATTGATGAACATAGATGCCATCCTTTTCTTGCTTGATTTGCAATCCAAGAAAGAAATTGAGTTCAGTTATCATACTCATTTAGAACTCCTGTCCGATCAACTTATAAAACTCTTGGCATAAAGTTTCATTAGTAGCTCCAAAAATAATGTCAGCAACATAAATTTGAATAACAATAAAATCATTCCCCTTGGTTTTTGTGAAAATAGTTTTTTAATAAGACCTCTTTTGAAATCATTTTCAACCAAGAAACCGCCGATCTTTCATACCAAGCTCTAGGAGCTTGTTTCGGACTATAAAAAGCTTTTTGTAATTTGAAAACATGATTTGAAATTTGAGAGTTTTTAATCCAGGGGTTGCTCAACATAAACTTCTTCTTGAGTATAACCATTGAGGAATTCACACTTAACACCCATTTGATATAACTTAATGTTCATGCTAGATGCAAATGCAAAGAGAATTCCGATTGCCTCAATGCTAGCAACAGGTGCAAAGGTTTCCCCACAATAAATTCCCTCTTCTTGGTTATAAACTTGAGCAACTAATCTGGCTTTGTTTCGACTACCAAACCTCCTTCATCTAGTTTGTTTTTGTATACCCATTTCGTTCCTATAACTTGGTGGTCGAAGGTCATTTGGTAAGATTCTAGACTTGGTTTCTTTGAAATTGAGATAACTCTTCTTGCATGGCCTCTACCCATTTAGGTTCATGTAGGGCTTCTAGTGCATTTATAGGTTCAATTAATCAAATGATTGTTGAAAATGCTCAGAAGTTTTGCAAAGAAGAATGAGTCCTTACCCCACTTGTTGATGTCAAAAATGATGTTCTCAGGTGAGTGACTAGATGCATATTTGAAAGTTTTACCTGTCCTCCGATTTACCAGATTTATTAGTTGAATATTCTAATTTTTAACTAGGTCAGCTTGTTAATTTTTTCATTGGCTTGATCTTCAGTAGTCTTAGCTGGTTCTTGAGCTAGCTCATTCCGAGTTGGCTAAGTTCCTTTATTTTTGTTCATTCCGAGCTCATCCTCTAATATGTCATCTTCATCTAGATTGAGCTTGAGATATGAGAAAGTCGATTCACTTATCCTGCCATGATCGGTTTCATCAAATATAATGTGGATACTTTCTTCCACTTTGTTAGTTTTCTTGCTAAAGATTCTATAAGTTTTGCTATGTGAAGAATAACCAAGGAAAATACCTTCATCCGACCTTGCATCAAATTTGGTCGGATGTTCCTTACCATTATTATGCACAAAGCATTTACATCCAAAAGGTTTGAAGTAGGAAATGTTAGGCTTCTTCCCTTTGTATAGCTCATAGGATGTCTTCTTCAGAATGGGTCGAATGAGGCATCTGTTGAGAGTGTTGTTTCGTTGTGTTTATTGCCTCGATCCGGAAATAGTACGGTAGATAATTTTCAATCCTCATTGTCCTTCCTATTTCTTCAACTGTCCTGTTCTTTCTCTCCACTACTCTATTCTATTGAGGAGTTCTTCGTGGTAAGACATTGTGGGAGATGCCATTCTTATCACGAGATGTTTGCAAATTCCGTGTAATCAAACTCCCATCCATGCTTAGTTCCAATTCTCCGATCTAAATCTTAGACTCCACTTGTATTTTCCTGGAGATCTTAGTGAACTCTTTGAATGCTCCATTTTTGTTCTTCAGGAAACACACCTAGGTAAATCATGAGTAATCATCAACAATAACTAGTACATATGATTTAGCTCCTAAGCTTTTAACCGTAATTTCACCACACAAATCCATATGTAACAATTCGGGCACTTTAGATGTAGATACTTGTCTTGAGTTCCTTAAAGGGTTATCTAACTTTTTTCCTTTTGTGCAAGCATCATATATTTTATCTTTATTAAATGAACAATTAGGCAATCCTTTGACTAATCCACGAGATACAAGTTTCTTAATAGTATACATGCTAATATAGCCTAATCTATGATGCCATGCCCATGAGTCATCATTCGGAGAAGCTTTTAAATAAGATAAATCATGATTTGAATAAAAAAAAAATAGTGTAGGTGTTACCTAGTCTCATCCCCGAGAGCTTTGTGTCTTTGGTAACTGCATCGAAATGAAGCGGTTAGTCCGAGTGAACCTTACCTCCTAGCCTTTGTCACACAGTTGAGAGATACTCATAAGAATTTATTTGAGCTCTTTGACAAGGTATACTAGACTGATTGAGTTTTCTCCTTGACCAATTCTGCTAATTCTAACTATCTTGCCCTTACTATTATCTCCAAAAGTGACTTTTCCTCTTTTCATCTCTCCAAGTTATGAGAATAGTCTTGAATTTGCAAACATGTGTTATGAGCATACACTCGTCAAAGTAGCAATGACCTTTTTGTTTCTGAGTTACCTGCAAAAACATAAACAAACTAACCCTTCTCACTTTCTCTTACAAACCCAATAACTATTTTTATTGTGGTCTTTTTTAAGGAAGATCACTTTTGGAACCCAAATTTGAATGATTTTGGGTTCGGTCCGATTATGAGTCTTCTTTCTCGAGAACCGACTCTGTGTCTCTTTCTGTTGAAAACCTCTCTTTTGTAAGCAGGTTGAGAAGGCTTTTTCATAAACACTGGTCTAGGCACAGTCCCTTTCCTTTTTGAATGAATGGGAACATGCTCAACCTTCTTGAATTTGATAGTTACGGAATCGGTTTTGAAAATATTTTTATAGGAATTATCTTCCTCTTCAACATTATATCCAAGTCCTTTTTTTGAAATGAGACACACCGAGAACCAAGTAATAGATCAATGTTTTTCTGACCTTGATTGAGTTTTAAAACCAACTCTTGAGATTCATTCAGCTTCTGTTTCAATTGCTCATTCTCTATTTTGAGGCACTAAGACTCGGTCTCATTATCTTGAGCACTCGGTCTCAAATACTTTTAGATTATGTCTCAAGTTTTCTAAATCATTTTTCAAAGAGATGTTCTTAGCATTAAGAGATTTAAGTTTCTCTTTAAATTCGGAAGATTCAAAATTGTACTTCTCATCTAAGGTAAAAATATATCTACAAAGATCATGCTTTGAGAATTTAAGGAAGTAGTTAATTACCTCTCGAGGATCTGTTTCCTCAGTATTCGATGCATCGCTTTCTTACTCATATCTAGCTTCCGAGTCCGATAAAGCCATTAAATACTTTGATTCATCATCGGTGTCATCATCTTCTTCTAACTCATCATTACTCTAGGTAGCTACCATAGCCTTTTTCGTCTTTTTGTCATTCTTTCTCTTTGGATAGTCTTTAACTATGTGCTCTTTGTCTGCCACACTCAAAACAACAAGAGTTCTTAGTTAAAGATAAGTTTGAAGAGGATGAGAATTTACCTTTTCTGTCTTTCATGTAGAACTCTTGCTTAGGCTTCTTCTACCACTTTTTGTATTTCATCATTTTCTTGAAACCTTGGGCTATAAGTGCCATGGGGTCTTCTTTAGAATATGAGGAGCTTAGACTTAGACCTTGTTCTTCCGAGGCCTTGCGAGCAATGTTTCTTTTGCTATTGACCTCAGCTTTTTAATCCTCTAGATGTAACTCATGGGTGAGAAGTTTCCCAATAAGATCATCCGGTTTTAGTCGAGAGAGGTCTTGAGCTTCTCCTATTGCCGTCACCTTGGGACCCTATCTTCTCGTGGGTAGACTCCTCGAAATATTTTTGACAAGCTGTTTCATGAGTCATCTTCTTTGCAAGAGATTTGAGATTGTTGACAATCTTAGTGGAGCAAATGTACATCCGAGTTATGTTCTCATCAGCCTCCATCTTGAACAATTCATACTTGTGGAACTTATCTTTGCTTGCTTCACTTGGCTAGTACCTTCATATGTAGTAACTAGTGTATCCCAAATTCTTTGGTTGTGTCACGAGCGAGATACTCGTTGTATTCTGTTGCATCGGTTGCACACATCGAGTGTTCATTACCTTGAGTTCCTTCTACCTTTATAGGGGTTTAGTTGCCATTGCGAGATGATGTTCCAGACCTCCTCATTGTAATCTTGAATGAAGCACACCATGATCTTGTTCTAATGAGCGAAGTTTGATCCCTTGAACTTCGGTGGTTTGGTGAAAGATCTTCCTTCACCGAACTCTTCATAGTTAAGAGCCATCTGATCTTTAAACATTAGATTTGTTAGATCCTTTGAGAAGGCTAGCCTCCGATACCAATTCAAGCTTTACTCTTGAGAGTCTGAATCATCCTAGAGCGGGTTTGCGGAATAACGAAGTTTTCTTCAAAGATTGAACTTAGAAAACTATTCGGAGTCTAGATTGGGCTCATAAATGTAGAACTCGAAGTTACTGGGAAACCCTCCTTTGGCGTAAAACCACGGACAATGTCAATTTAGACACCAAGTCAATTCCACTATTTTAAATCCATAAATTATAAGGACTGACTCTTAAAGAATTCCTCCCTAAGAAAATTCAATACATGTTTTTCCTGGACATAGAAAATCCCTTATATGTGCTAGTACATCCTAACTGAGATAACCCTTAGAGTTAGGGAAAATTGAGCTGAGTTAACCCTTACAACTTAGTCGGGGATTTTACAGAGAATTGAAATAAGTAAGAGTGATTACAAGGCTTTTTCTTTACAACTCAGAAAGTAGAAACTTAAGTAGAGAGTTGTGAAGCTATAGAATATTCCGAGAGAATAAATTTCATTCGAGTTCAAGCAATCTTTAAGTCTTATAGGATGACTTCAATTTCTACACGTAAAGGCGAGTAGCCATTGTGATCGAATCTAGATTGGGAAGTTTTACTAACCGTTGTAACCGAGACTTAACCCACTAGTTGTGACTCGAGATGCAGGGTGGAAACAACCATTAGACTCAAAGTTGAAGTTTACCGGATTTGGAAACAAACAACCCTAACAAGGTCTCCGAGCCTTGTCTCGAAACAGAGCTTTTCATGCTGCTAGTGTTTAACAGTTAGAAGCTGGTTTCTTTTGCTTTTTAAAAGGAGATTAAAATATTTTAATCAACCTGCAAAAGCAAATCAAAGTGGTACTTAAAGTCTAAAAATACATTGGTCCAAGATTAGGCTAGGATAATAATTAATTCATAATAATTAAGCACTTAATGATCCTTAACTTGAGAGAATGGAATTTTCCGAGTCTAATATTCAATAGGTTCTAGTTCCATCATGAGACTATCTTTTAGATGATCAAGAGTTTAAGATTGTATAGACACAATGCACCAAATTGATTAAATAAATAATTCTTGTTAATAACATTGATTTAGAAGTAAGAATTAATGCGGTCATTCTTTTCTAATTAACATAGAAAGTTAGTGCTTAGAATAATATATGCATGTGAAATTATTTACTCATGACAATCTGTTTGAGTTACATCCGAGTGGGTTAGAAACATAGTGTTGTGTGTGCTTGATCAAGAAATGATTTCGACTAGGTCAAACAAGTATTGAAAACTTAAAGATGAGCTTCTTAAAGAGTAAGAATGACTTGAATTCAAAACCATAAAGAGATAGGGAGTTATACATGAGTTTTCATCACCTTAATTGAGAATTCTTTTGGCCAATGTAAAAATTGACTAACCTTAGTTGAGATGATTTTTTATTTGGCTACCTGCAAACTTGAAATGAATGGACATACCTTAATTAGGATGATGTTTTATTTTGGCTAATGCAAAACAAATGCAAAAACTAAGCATGAACCTACAACTATTGAAATAGAAAATGGATTCAGCAGCAAGACCCGCCTCGGAGAGGACGGGGCGAGCTCGCACCGGCCTAGGTCTCGCTTGGATTTTGTCCGCCTTTTTTTTTTACACCGAGATTGGAAAACGAAAGAATGGACCGACCTCTAACAAAAAACTTTTGACTTGGAAAATGCAATGGACTGACCTAAGGGAAGGAAGAAAAATTTGAATTTGTCTAAAATACATAGAAGGATCGACTCAAAGTTTTATTATTTGTGTTTTACACCAGTGCGAGAATTATTGGACCTAACCTCGGCTAAACTACTAAAGGCTAAAGGAAGAGGATTGAATAACAAAAGAAACCACATTCATTCAAGCATGCAAATGATGGTCGAACCTAAATCACAAAGGTTTAATGGTTCCCAAGGTAATTCTAGGTTAGATAAACTTGGTGGCTCATACTCCGAAAATTTTTTCCCCGTGGGATGATAGCGAGACTTGAATAATCAGTACCTCTTAATCAAGAATGAAGAAAGAGTTCTATGTGTGGAGAGTAATCACACCTTCGTGTTAAGTTGAGTAGACCCACCAAGATAATGATTCAACTTCCCTGAAAAGGGTTCTTAAGGGTCGAAACCTATAGGTCCCAAAATAACTATGTTTAAGGTCGCTTAGAAGATTGTAAAATGCCTAATGCAAACATGATAAAAACTCATAATTTTAACTTTCAAGTCTCACCCTCTTAATAAGTGTCCCTAGTGCGATCGCCAATGTAGGAAAGCGGATTGAGTTTCCTCACGAATATCGGGTTCACGTGATATGTGCTTATAAAGAGAACGATAAGACTTTTTAAATAGAAATGTAAGAAGGGTTTGATTAGACATTTTAATAAATTATTTTATTTTAGAAATTATTTTTTAAAAGTATCGGGATGCTTCATAAACAAAAAGGAAGAAAAGAGGAATACTACCACAAAGCTCAATTGGGCGAGGAAGTCAAAATGATGTTGACCAGGAGCTAAGTGCAGCCAATAGATCGGGCGGGGCTGGCCCACCGAGGCTACTTGTCCGATGATGGCCATCTAGCCAGGACTAATAATGTAGTCTTGATCAGATGGTTTGGGTCGTCGATTATTTGACCATTTTTTAGCAGTTTCTATTTAACAAAATCACGATGCAATTAAGAGTTAAAAAGATTGAAAACGGGAGACAATTCTAGTCGGATAACTTGGATCGTAAGTTTTTCACCATTCTTTACCAGTTTTTGTTTAAGCAAATTGAGATACAATTAGGAGTTAAAAAGAGTGAAAAGGGAGTTTCCAGTTGGTTTTGAAAGTAAAAACAAACAAAAATAAAAATAAGCACTTTTCTAAATTCGATACAAAGACTCAAAATTAGAAATTGTTTTTAAAAAAACTCCATCGATTTTAAACCAATGATCCGATGTTGAGGAGTGAAGGTACAAAACAAAGAGGGATGGTCTTCATTCCAACTCTCATAAAGATGGTCCCTACTAATTGAAAAACCGAGTTTAATTAGAGTTAAAAAAGACAAGCAAACAACAACTAAAAGACGAAAATTAAAGCAAATAAGACATGATATAAACAAATAAACAAATAAACAAATCAATAAATAAACAAATAAAGAAGGAGGAAAACAAAGAAAAAAGATAAAGAAAATTACATCAGTTGGGGAGAAAAATAAAGTGATTACATCTTTAATCCACAATACATAAAGCTATAAAAGTACTAAAAATAACAAACTCTAAAATAGTTAAAGCACGCCCTTTGGTTGACCCATCCGCTAGGCTTGGATCCGGGTTAGATTTTAGCAAAGTAACAGTAGGGCAATGGCAAAAAAAAGTGGAAATGAAGGCTTT
Source organism: Talinum fruticosum (assembly GCA_021018815.1). NCBI lineage: Eukaryota > Viridiplantae > Streptophyta > Magnoliopsida > Caryophyllales > Talinaceae > Talinum > Talinum fruticosum. Next base: position 7,165,804 of record JAITYX010000012.1, read on the forward strand.
TTGTGTAGGTTTAGAAAGGGATTTTTAAGAGTAAAAGTGAGGGAGAATGGAGAGAAGAGGGAGTGAGAAAATTCATCATAAATGGGGTTTTTCCGATTGAATTGTTGTGTGAAATGAGGGAGGGAGCCCTCTATTGAAAGGAATTTTTAGGGTTTAAAAACCTTAAAAATCACTTGTAGCCAGCAGTTAAAGATAGAAACGGGTACAAAATATCTGGAAAAGGATAAAGCAAAAACTAGGAAAGTGAACCAGCCAAAATGATGTTGTTCGGGAGGGTCCATGGGTCGGCGTTGGAAGAAACGACAACGTTTCATGGTCTAGGAAAGCGTGTCACATTTGACTCGCTGAAAAGAAAAAAATGCGTTTAGCATGCTTGGGGGTCGACCCAGTTCGAGACTAGGCTTGGGAGCACTAACCCGATTTGGACCAGCAGAAGGAAAAAGAGGGGCCGACCTCGCTTGGCGTTTTATGGGCTAAAATGTTTTTATCACTCTACTTTAGATCGATCTTGACCAGAGCATGTAAACAAGATTGGGTTCTCATCATCGGGCTAACATAAATAAATAAAATAGATAAGGATGACAATTTTTAGGTGTCTACACATAGGCATTAGCTTTCTTTGTGTCAACTAAAGCGAAGCAAAGCATATAATCTAAAGTTCATGGTGGAGAATGCGGACCTCACATGAAGAATGTTGGTTCAAAACATTAAGAGACTAGCGTATTAGTGGTCAACTACGAAGGCGGACTACCATGACATCATCCAAAAGGTGCCAAAAATGTCAGGTATATGCAAATTTACAAGATCAACCACCTTCTTTCTTGATTATGCTTGCATCACATAGGCCATTCTCAACATGGGGAATTGACATTATCGGTATAGTGACTCATAAAGGAACCAGAGTTCACAAATTTGTAATATTATTTGTCATTAATCGCTTTACAAAATGGGTAGAAGTTGCACCCTATACTACCATCACATTAAAGCATGTGGCAAAATTTTTTACTTGTAATATCATCTATCATTATAGAGTACCGTATGAATTGATCGGTGTCCACAACAGTCACTTTAAGAAAGAAGTAATAGACTTACTGGAAAAGTACAAGATCCAACACAATAAGTCTTCACCATATCATCCTTATACTAATGGAGCAATTGAGGTAGCCAATAAGAACATCGGCAAGATCATAGAGGAGATGGCTATTAGTTATAAGGATTAGCTCGATAAACTACCATTTACGTTATAGGGCTATCAAACTTCAATTAGGATCTTTATGGTAGCAACTCTTTACTCCCTAGTTTACTACATGGAAACAAGTACTTCCAGTAGAGATTGTCATCCATTCATTAAGAATTATATCTCGAAAGCCAAATTCCGTGAAGCGGACTAGGTCAAAGCTCGGTATGAAGAATTTGTTCTACTAGATGAGCGACGTTTACGTGATTTACACAATGTCTAAATATACCAAGCATGGATATTAAAAGCATCTAGTAAAAGGTCAAACCCCACAACTTAAAAGTAGGCGATATGGTCCATAACGAAGTTAGAACACCTATATGGGAACCAAGGTGTAAATTCAAACCTAAGTGGAAAGGACCATATGTCCATAATCAAATTGAAGGATTTAGATGGTGAAGAATTATTTTAGTGTTAAATTTGGATAAGTTGAAAAAATATTATGCTTAGCACATCACTAAGCGGATCAATATGGAATTAAGCCAAGCCCACACCAACCGAGTCACCATTCGGTGCCGGCCCACCACACGCATCCTAGATTGTTCTTCTTCCGTGATTTTTATGACGGTCCATAAATGTTTTTAGTTGACTATCCATATTTATTTTTTGGATTAACTTTTATTATTTCTTAAAAGGTAGTCCACTTATGAGTATTATTTATGAGCAATGCAATTAAATTTAAATAAAGCATAAGAGTAAGCATATAACTTGCTTTTTACTTTATGGATAATCGGGAGCCTACTACTTATCCCGATACACAACTAAGGTGTAGGAACCACGGCCGGCGGGGCCGAACCGAGCTTCCCCATGAACCTAGCCTTCTTGGAGTTTTTTTAGAAGGTTTGAAATTGATTTAGATAAAATGGTTTAGGGTTTTGAAAGATGAATTTTGGAAAGTGGAATTGATCTCTTATTAAGATTTTATTAAGTTGAATTAAAGATGAATTAAATTAAATTATTTTTAGGATTCTCGGGATGTTATTTCTTAACTAATAAAGATAGAAAAAAATTAAGGATTCAGATCTGTTGTGAGGCTATCGAGCTAGCACCTAGCGGTCAAGGGCGTCGGCCACCGGTCACAGCTGAAGGAATCAGCCGCAGCCTTTGGCCTAGCAATTCCAGATCTGCAGTTAGAAAAATCGAGATGCAATTTCCGATAGAAATAAAGCAAAAGAAGGAGTTGCCACTCGGCTTTTAGGAAAGAAAAATTAGCAAAAACAAAAGGTAAAAATTTTCTCTTCCGATCTTAGTATGGGAAAACTAAGACCGAAAAAGGCTAAAATGATTCCATCGGTCTTAGAACCAAGGATCGGATTCGGGGCGAGGGTACGAAATTTAGGGAAAACCCTTCCATTCTCGTCCGTCCGAAGACGACCATTAGTAATTTGAGTAGAGAATTTAAATGATGTACTAAACACAAGCACACAACATGCTAAGCGAAATTAAGAGCAACCAAACATGAACGACAAGCAATTAAAGCAAATATAGGAAAGCGGTAAAGGAAAAGAAAAAAAAAGAAAAGAAAAGCGAAAAAGAAAAGAAAGCAAAAGCTGCAAAGGTTACATTGAGCGAGAAGCAATTAAAATACGATACAACTCGGTCCACAATACAGAGAGTAATAAATAAAAAACATAAAAAATAAAGAACCGTTCAAAGGTTGAATTGATGCCCTCAAGTTGTCTCACCTGCTGAGCACTCGGATCTCTTGATGCAGCAGTGGTGAACTAAAGAAAAGGGTCGATTTTTTATGAGTTTTGTGAGGGTGAATTTATGAGGAATAGGAAAGATCAGCTGAGTGAATACTAAGAGATCGGAATAACTGAATATTCATTAGCTCTTAGTAAGGATTCGACGATGATGTTTAGGAAAGGAGTATTTGAGGTTACTTTTCAGCAGAGTAATGTTTAGGGAAAGGTTGTTTATGGCTAACTTTCTGCAAGCATAACGCATAAAAGAAAGTCATGCTTGAAATGAGAGCGAAGGCTCTCTATTTATGGGGAGAGTTTTAGGTCACAAATGACCTAGGGTTGCTCTTAGCCAGCCGTCTAAAGTCGAGTCGAAAAAATCGGGCCATTACATGAGAAGATTGAACTAGATAGAATATGATAAATCCGGATAGAACCCGGTCGGGGCACCGGCCACCTGAGCATGCCTAAGGTTTCGTGCCTTGGCGTGCTTGAAGAGGAGTCTCCAAGCCAAAAATGCAGCGTTGCACTTAAAATATCCTGGGTTGCAAGGGCCGGCCACGACGTTGTTTTGAGGGGAAAAGCTTCTAGTCTTGGGTGGACTATCTTGGAGCTTAAACGCGACACTTTGATGCTCGTGATCATGAAATGCAATGTTTTAACGCCGTCTTAAGGTCTTCAGCTCCGTCTCCGATTGGACAAAAGTCAAATGCGAGAATTCTAAGACTGGCATTTCCGGTATACAACACTAGACTTTGTTGTCTCTGGAGGCTTAGCTCGGGCATGGACCATCCCAAAGAAAAAGGGATTTTGGATCGATCCAAGGCAAAAGGCTATTTATTTGGTGCTGGGAGTACTTTGTGGTTTATCGGCTTCCGTCGCACCAATCAAACTCGAGTGTGTGATCCAAATCCCGAAACAGGACTCGGGATTTCATCATCGGGCACACAATATAAAATACGGAATTAAAGGAGATAAGGGACGACACTTTTTAGGTGTCTATAGTTAATCCCCACTTTGACCGAGGCTAAAAGATGAAGGGATAAAGTAGACACTAAAGGATACTTACCTCGATCCAATGGAGTGATTTTAATACTCGATTGTTGTGTAAGATTTGGAATTGGTTACTTTCGAACCTGAACTCTAAGATGGGGGTCTCGAGTTGATCGCAATGTGTTCGTTCTATAGTCCGGCATGATAGTCCTATGCTTGGCTTGATCGAGCCTAAAGCTTGGTGGATTTTGACGTTGAAACTTCGATCGTCTTTGATATGAAGTTTGGCCCGATAATTTACTCGTACTAACATGCTCGTTAATGGATAATCAAATTGACGAAAGTTTAGTGTTTTACTCGAATAATTTAGTCAAAACAGATTGAAAATCTGATATGAAAAAACCGATTTGGTGGGTCCAAGAGTTCCCACGTGCATGCACATACTGCCAAGGAGTCACATGCCACGGCTGACGGGACTTCACAAGCTAGGCCACCGAGTTAGAGCCATAAAGTTGTCATTGAAGGGACACCACCCTGCCTCGTGGTCGGTGTCGGCCAGCCTTTAGCGAGCCAGGCCCTCGGCGTGCTTTGTCTAATTCCCTTGGTCTCCTTTTCCCTTTTTGACTCTTGCCTTGTATGGTTGGCAGGCTTGACTGAATGGGCTTATAAAAGGGATGCTTGGTGTGTCCATTTTGCACACTTGCTCCTTTCTTGCATTCTTTACACGCTCTTGTGCATTCTACTAAACGACCTCTTAGTGGAAGCTGAAAATCACGTTTCTTCGCTCACCATTACTCCTTCGAGTAAGCTAGTTGGCTTAAACATCTTCCTTTGTGCTTATTTGGAGTGGTTATTCTACTAAAAATCTTGTTGGATTTTTGTATTTTTAGAAGGGCTTCATTCGGAGTAGTGGAGCTATACCTAAATTTATGGAGACATACAGAAAGACTAATTATCTTCTTGAAGATGTCATGCATAATGTTGGGTTTGGCTCTCTCTTCCGTGCTTTAAACTCTCTTTGTGATAAAAGAGAGTGGGATGCCATTAGGGCCATTAGTGAGCGCTTTTGGGATACCACCACCACTTTCCATCTTCCCTTCCAGGAAATGACCATAACTCCTTTTGATTTTTCTATTTTATCCTGTTTGGGCTTCTCGGGGAGCCTTTAGCTTATGACCGGAATTGGTATAAAGATCACGGTTACCTTCGTCATCTCTTTGCTCCCGTGCTAGTAGGTTCCCTCCGAAAAATGTTTTCAAGTATACGATTCTTTTCGAGGCTTTTGAGGACGTTAGGTTTTAGCATCGACATTCTCCATAACAACAAGTCTTGATTGTGCTTGCTCTTTTGTTGAGCCTGATTCTCTTTTCCAATCAAGCCTCTAAGATTCACGTTCACTATTTGGTGAAATTAGTGGACCTTGACAAAATAAAAGAGTTTAATTGGGGTGCTCCCACATACACTTGCCTCATAAAAGGGCGTACGTGTCTGGTGTGCTACACACAAAACCTGAAAAGACTTGACCAACTATCATCCTTTATGCGGCTTATGGAAAACCATTGAGGTATGCTCTAATTCTTCATTTATTCCCAATATATTTCTATCTTCTGTGGATAAAAATCTTACATGATTTGCAAAATGTAGCCATGGTTGTACGAATATTTTCCTCATCTTTCTCCTGGCTCAACGAATCAACCAACGTTTCGGCCTTCATATCGTGGGCTAAAATGTATCTTCGACGGTCTAAGATCCATGATATAGGATTCTTGAGTCAAATGTATGATAAGATTATCATAGCCACACAACCTATTATCATATTATTCTAAAACTATCCAACACGGACAATTCAAAAACCTATACATACCAACCTAATATCCTAAGCACTATACACACATTTATGCACGTACCGCGACCTAGGATAACTTGTTATGTACAAATTTTTGAACGGGTTCTCTAAGCTTATGAAATGCATAACGATAATTTAATGAAGCATGCCATTAATCGAATTATATGAAAAACAATAAAGATGATGTTACTTAGTATATATTCCCGACACGAACCATTGTTGTAACATGTTAGTTTTTTTTTTGTAGTGGTTAAATTTCTCTTTTTTAAAATACAAAAAATTATGTATATATAACATATGGTTTTATTTTTGCTTCCAATTTTGATGTATTATAAATTTATCATAAACTAGACATGATTGTGTTTTTGAAGTTTTACATAATGCATATGACAAATTAATGTGAATTAAATGTTGAGGTCATCCCTTTAATTCCCTTTAATCGCCTCAAGACATAACTACAACCGAAGTTCCTATAACTCTTGTTGTCTTTAACAATGAGATTGGGTTCACAAGGTAAGACATAGAGTCTATATGCAGCGTGGGTCGAGTACACGAAGAAAGGGAAAGGTATAAAGGCTTTATCGAGAGAAAAGGTGGTAAACAATCACAAAACTACTAATAATTCCCTATTGTTTACCACCTTTTTCTCCAATAATGCCTTTATCCCTTTTCCCTTTCTTCGTGTACTTGACCAACGCTGCACATAGATTCTATGTCCGGCCTAGTGAATTCGATCTCATTGTTAAAGACAACAAGGGTTATGGGTACTTCGGTTCTAGTTATGTCTTGGGGTAGTTAAAGCAAACTAAATGGATGACCTCAACATTTCATTCATATTCATTACACTGTCTTATGCATTAGGTAAACTTCAAAAAAATCATGTACTCTAGTTTACGATCATGTACAATACAACAAACTTGCAACCAAAAAGGAAACCGAAATTTGGATAATTGGATAAATTAGTCCACCCCAACATCAACTCATCAAAATAAATAAATTTGATAACAAGTTTATTATTATGACAAGTATTTGGGGAGATTCGTATATCCAAATACCTTTCCAATTTTTATATTTTTACCTTTATATTTTCTCCCTTTTCATCCTTAATCCCTAAACCACCAATTTTTCTATTTTCCCAAACCCTAAACCATAAATATTTCTATTTCTCGAAACCCTAAACATATTTAGATGCCCATTTCGATAATTGATTAAATGATTCAACCCCAACATCACCTCATCAAAATAAACAAATTTTGATATAAATGTAATCTTTATGACAAGTTTTTAGGGATGACCCTATATCCAAATTATCTTTCTATTTCTCTAAAATCCTAAACAAATTTGGATGAACTCTTCGATTTACCATCCTTAACTATCATTCTATTTCCCTTTAATTAAATCCTAAACTCCTAAACCCATTTCTTAAAATCTCAAACATTTCACTAATTTCTTACTTAATAAAAACTAAACAAATGTTACCCACATTCTCAATATTCAACATTTCAACAAAGATTCAACATTTCAACGTTCTCTAAGCTTACCCACATTCTCAACATTTACATAATTACCTCAAATACATTTAACATTTAACTATATAAAATCTTGTAAATAACTTAAAGAGAAAAATAAGAAAGGATAAAGATTCATACCGTAAGAACGTGGAAAACAACGGCGAGAGCGAGCGGGAGGATTCACGGCGAAACACACACGAGCCCCAACGCAAACACTTTGTAAGAGAAGATAGCTACAAGAAAGAGGAGAGACGAGAGGATATAGTTAGTGAGCGAAGTGAAAACATTGAACAATAAGAGGAACAGCGACAAGGATAACTTACCGGCGTGGATTACTCCGAGCGAGATCTAGATCCGAGTAGTAGTGGACGAGATCGAACCGTGGAGAGCGATAAGACCGAGAGTAGATAGCAAATGTGGGCGTGGAAATAGCAGGTATGTTCTCGGGTTTTTGGATTGTATTCGAAATACATATGACAACGATTCCTTTAGATGAACCATCGTCATATGTGTTTAACATTACATTTGACGACGGTTCTTTCATAGAACCATCGTCAAATGTTTTCAACAATACATATGATGACATTTCAACTGAAAGAACCGTCGTCATATGTCTTGCACAATGCCGTTTATTTACTGAAAATACCATCAGTCCATTTTCCATGGTCGTTTGTCCTTTTAACCGTCGTTAAAGACCCGTCATTAAAAGTGATTTCTATAGTAGTTGTGGCCACTGGTCGTGGCCGGCTGTAGCCTTGGCTATACACGTTTTATGCCCATTTTCTTGTTGTTTTCCACTTTTGTTTGCTTGTGTCCTTATGAATCCTGTATGTGCAGGCCAACTTCCATCCTTTGGCCCAACTCCAACTCCTTTCAAGTGTAACCATAGCATTGGCGTCAAGTGAAAGGAGGATCTTGTTTGAGAGTCCTTTTGGGTTTTATTGGTACCTTGGTGAAAGAGTCGCACCACAAATCTAGGTCAACACATGGCCTCCGTTCGTTCCTTTGGATCCACCACCAACCATGTTGTATTTTTGCTCTCTTTCCCAACAAGAGCGAGTTGAGGCTACCACCTGGTATCCCTAGACCTTATTCTTGAATTTGTACACATCCAATGCTCATCATGCGGGCGGATCGTGACTCAACTAGTGAATTCCTATTTCTTCATCTCCTTTTCATAGTGTAATTTCTTGTATAGAAATTAACTTCATCTTTTGATAGCTTACTCTGGAGGACATCCACATTCCAAGCTTTGATGTAGACGTTACTCAACCTAGGCAATCTCCTCGTTATTTGAGGATTCCTAAAATCCTCGAGGAAGAATGTGTTGGGCATCGTTTCCCAAGAAATTAGCGAGGGTAAGAGTTTTATGCTCTTTACTTTCAATTCCTTGCTAAAAGCATTTTTGCTGATACCATTTTGTAGTATGACTTTCCTAACCTTCCTAACCTATGCAAAGGATGGAAGACCGGGAGAACCGAGATTAATCTTCCGAAAAGCATTTTTATCGGTCCATTAATCTTCAATTTGCGCATAGGGAAATCCGAGATTTCCTTGCTGGGAGATATTTCCTAACCTTTCGGGTAAGTCTTTAGTTAGTGACTTGCTAACTTTATTGAGCTTTTAGTTGGTGTTCTAATTGCTCCATCATTTTTGTAGAGGTGTCGTTCTAGAGCGTCTTCATCGGGAGGTCTCCTTGGTAGACCAGGAGTACAAACACATCAATATAGCCAACAAGCACCTTTCGGTGGTCCATCTAGAGCAAGTACTTCACGTCATTCTTCACGACATTCTTCACACCATACGCATTGTCAGAATACTTCGGTGCGGGGCCTAGCACCTTTGGGCCTAGTTCATCCGGTGTGGGGCCCAACTTTGCGTTAGAGAGTGTGGATATCTTGCCTTTTCAAGCCTTTGATCGTTATAGAAACCATCTTCATTTCCCTCGAGGCTTCTTATAGTGGACCATCCCATAGAGCATCCTAATCTTGGGACCATTGAGCTAGCTCTTATCAAGATGGTGGAGATGGTCGATTTTCCACATCTGTCTTGGAGGATTTTGAGAATTATATCTTCGATGACGCTTCCGATGGTGATGATTAATGGATCCTTTGTAGGGTGCGGCTGTTGTTTAATATTTATTATTTTGTAATGTTGTGGCTCATACGTAATGAGATGAAATGCAAAAAGACTCGATTTCTAAAAATGCATTCTTTTATTTAATATGATGTAAAAATTCCGAGGAAAATTACAAACACAAATAAAAAAAATTGCACTAGCCCCCATTCCCCCAAAAGAAAATAATAAAAATAGAAATGGGAATTCTTAAGTGCATGGTCCTAAAATAACAATATGGCACACACACAAGAAAAAACGAGCTTAGGCGAAAGATTACGACCCAAGGAGTGCTTGGGCTTAAAAAAAAGGCAAATCGGTTTGACAAAGGTGGTGGCCGGCACCAAACACCCGTGAAAACCAGGGTGTTGGTGAATTCTAGTGGTTGTAGTGTAGTAGGACTCTTGAGTTTTGGAAAAGCTGCTATAAATTGGACCCACGTTGGGGACTAGAAAAAATCGTGCCTTACACAAAACCTTCGCAAATCAAAGGGAATTTCCCAGTTCCTTCTACTCCCTTCTAAAAATGAACTTCATGAGCAACCTATCTCGTTGGATGCATAAGATGACCAATACTTGAGAGACTAGGTTTATCACAATATGGATTGAATACGTTCTTTAGTATTCGCCAAGTGAAAGTTTATCGGACTTTCTTAAGGGCCGTTGTGGCCTTTTGGGATCCTCACCACCACGTCTTCGGGTTTGGAGATAAGGAACTACACCCCTGCTCGAAGAATTTGATGCTATACTAGGCATCCCACGGCGTGCGAAACCTGTCATGCCCTAATCTTTCGAAAACCTACGCGAGACCTACAAGTATCTTCTAAAACTTAGCAATAGAAATCGAGGGTGGATTCTTATTGGGAATCGAGTAAATCGATGAACCTGATGAAGCACTATCGTTAGATGTACGCGTTCTCCGAGCGATAATTATCCGGAGACAATGAGCTGTTATTACCTACTTGATAGGTGGATTCCTGCAGGTAGGAGGGCGCAGGGATATGGCGCGGCGGTGCTTGCTAAACTTAGTTGAGCATTTTGAAAATTATTGTTCCCTAATACCACTAATAATTGCTTGAGACGATATAGGTTTGGATTGGGTGAAACCTAATTCGGAGGAAGACATTGACGGGAGCCCCTGTTGTTGCGGGTAAGCAAATAACGGCTGACAAGACCAAACGATGTGGATCGATAGGTGGCGCCGGCCATAACTTGCTGTCTACGATCGCCGAGGTTGAATTGCTTCCGGTTCTACGCTGAAAGTCTCGATTTTTCACTGCTTTTTTTATTTTTTATTTTGTTCCTATTGGGCCTGAAAAAGGTTTAATTTTAATCGTGCGGGGCACTTATTTTTTTATCCGTGATGTGCGGATCTAGCTAATAGAGCATTTAAAGCCGATTAAGGCTCCTATAAATATTGATGCGTACCTAGTGGTATACTTTTGTAAGTAAAAACGGGAAGAGGTGGTAGCCGATCACCACTGCTTCCTGGTGGGAAGAGTATCTCAGGAATCATAGTAATGATATTAAATGGCATATCGTGCACTAGAAAGTGTCCCAATTTAGGATACATACCATGCACCATCCTTTTGAAAGCCTCGCTAGCTCTAGAAATTAGCACCTATTATTCCATGACTGTGTGTTGCGGTAGATGCGAAGAGAGCAAGTAATTCCTCTGTTGGACTATATCCGGCCCACTACCTTTGAATTATTTAAAGGATTTGGAAACTCTAACCGAATGAAGTTGTGGCTCGAATCTTGGATGAATTTCTTGAAGTCTGTTGACACTGCGAGCAAATTGAATAGTACTTGTATCTACCTATTATCTAGAGTGGATAATAGAAGTGGATCCCCAACAACGTAAGGCACCGAGAGTTCGAGAGAGGGATCATGAAGAAGCTGTCCCTATTGCTACACGGCTCCAAATTCGCGAAGCAAACCCTCGGGTAGCTGAACGTGTTCGTCGAAGAGAATTTGAAGCCAAGGAAGCTGAAGAGAGGAGGGATCGTAGAATTGAGGAGCTCAAGAAGCATACCCGGGATGATGGGGCTGAGTCTAGTGATCCCAAAAGAAGAATGTAATAATAAATTAGGGGTTAGATTTTAGGTGAAATTTTTAGCAAGGAATAAAAGAATCGGAGGGTTACTTTTGCCTCTTTAGAACAATTTATTATTATTATTTTTTTATTCTTTATTTATTTTTCAAGTAGTGTGCTTATTTTATTTCCCTTTTATTAGCTATGTATTCAGGTAAGTAGTAGGCTTACCCGTTATTAAATAAAAGCAAGTATTATGTTGTACTTTTATATTTTATATTTTATCGCTCACCTACGGGTAAAAATAAATTAGACCGCCTAATTGGACTTTCTTAATTAAAATAATAAAGAATAAATTACACAAGCGGACCGCCTAACTGGACTATCCAATATATAAATAAGGAGACCATCTAATTGGACGGTTAAAATAATTTACAAAGTTAAAATTAAAAGTGGATATTCCAGCCCGACCAGCCCACCATTGTCCGAGGGTTGTCCCTAGCTATAAAGGTCATCTCGGTTAGGAAGTAATAGAACAGATAAGGGAACTTCGTGTGCTGGGAACAACTTGCATTGAATTGTCTAAGGGAGCCATTCCGTAAGGGTTATTCCTTGTATTTTGTGGATTCAAAATAGTGGATTTGACTTAGTGTCTAGATTGACACTGTCCATGGTTTTTGTCCCAGGAGGGTTTCCATGTATATTATGAGTTATGCTTTTTGAGTTCAATCTATACTCAAAATAGTTTTCTAAGTCCTGTCTTTGCAGAAAGCTTTTTAATTCTGCAAAATTTTCTTCACACCCTATTCACCCCCTCCTAGGGTGATTCGGACTCTCAAGAGCTAACCTTTATTTTCCAACCAAGCTTCCAAAGTATACGTCTACTATTTGGTGAATTTATTGGACTTAGACAAAATTAAAGACTTTAATTACGGTGTGCCCGCCTATACTTGTCTCATAAGGGGTTTGCGTTTCGGGCTACGCACAAAACGACTTAAAAGGACATGTTGAATTACATGCCCTTGTGTGGTTTGTGGAAGGTTATCGAGGTATGCTCGTCCTTCTTTTTAATCTCCAAAACATCCTATCTTACATGGATAAGGATCTTATTTTCTTTTCAAACTCGCAGCCATGGTTGTATGAGTATTTGTCTTCACTTTTACCCGGTTCAAGAAACTATCCTTCTTTTCTAGCTTTGGTAGCATGGCCTAAAGTCTACCTCCAACAACGAAAAGTGCATGACATTGCCTCCGCCTTCAACCACGTGGCCATGACACGTCGCTTTTATGCTTTATATTTTGAGCTAAAATGGCCCAAAAATTTTCCTTCTTTTAACCTCAAATTTATGCCCCAGCCCACGACTCGTGGCAGTCCTGGGGAACGACCATGGTGTGGCTGGCGCTAGCCAAATGGTCGAGCTTGGTTGCCCAGTTTTGCTTGTTCTTGCTTGTCTTCTTATAAGTCCTGTGTGTGCAGGCCAATTTTCACCCTTGGAACTAAACTTAGCTTCTTTAAAGCCTTGTCGTAGTGCAGGAGTTGAGTGAAAGGCGAATTTCACTTAAGGATCCGTCTAGCTTCTTTTGGTATCTTGGTGAGTAAGTTACGCCACAAAGCCTCGTATAATACATGGCCTCCTTTTGTTCCCCAAGATCCACCATGGACAATGTTCTATTTCCGCTCCATTACTCAACGAAGCAAGAAGAAATAACCACCGAGTATCTTTATACTCAATTCTTGGATATGGGTTCATCATATGTTCAATATTTGGGACGAATCATGATGCAATTGGTAAGTCCTTACCTCCTTGTGCAATTAAATTTGTTGCATCGAAATTAAACTTTATCTCTATAGCTTCTTTCGGGTGGACAACCCCTATGTTATGTTAGGATTTCGAAAATTCCCGAGTCCGAATGTGTGGGACACCCGCTTCTAAAAAGCTGCAAAGGAGTAAGTGTATTATGCTCTTTTACTTTTAGTGAAATTCTAAAAGCTGTCTTGTGAACACAATGATTTAATAGAACAATCGAGAACGATCTCGAGCGGTATCCATCAAACTCCAATCTACCATCGAGCTTTGAAGGACTTGTTTACGAGTTGAACGTTCGGAACATTTGAGGTGAGCTTAGTTAGTTAAAGTGCTAACTCATGAGCTTGTAGTAGAATTGCTAATTGCTCTATTACTTTTGTAGGATAACCGATCTAGTTCTCCTCCATCGTGAGGTTTCCTTGGACGCTCCAAGGCTCAAACGCGTTCCTCTAGTCAACACATGTCGTCTAGTAGTACTTGTTGGGGTCGGTTCTTCAAGTCGTCTCTCTTGGCGCTCTCATGAGCGTAGTGCTTCGGAGGCGGGGCCAAGTATTTCTGCACCTTGGCCTAGTTCTTCTAGTGCTAGGCTTAACTCTTCCAAGGCCGGCATAGACGTCATGCCTTTGCAAGCGTGTAATATCCGGAATTTTAAAGAAAGCACCTGGAAAGCATAGAATTATTGAATATAATTCCCCGCAACTAGGGGGTGAGGGACTGATTTTGTTTGCAGCCGGACGTATTACTTCGAGTATTCCTTCGAGAACTCGTTGTTAAATAAGGAATCAAGGAAATACCCTTCTTTCTTATTTGAGCTGAAACTCGGTGCGGTTAGGCGAGTGTCCTAATTGATGCATCAAAATAAACTAGGAGACAAAACATAAGAGGACGGAGGAAGGAAGAGGCATGAATTGTTTTATAAAGAAGGAGGTTACTTAGGCCATGATGGGATAAAAGGGACAAAATTGAGGTCCAATAGAATGAGGAGGTGGGTTTTGTCAAGCGGTGGAGAGAGTACAAGGAATTAAAAGAAAAGGAGGACCGAAGGGAGGGGAACGGGAGAAAGCGAGAGGAAGAAGAAGCAGAGCAAACGAGAATAGGGGAGGGGAGAGAACCACCGAACGGAAGAGAGAGGAAAGAGGGTGGAGGCGAGTGCGCGCGGCGAAGGAGACCGAAGGGGAGGACGGGCGACCACCGCGGGACCGAAGGCGACGGTCGGCGACGCGAGTAGACGCGGGTGAAGGGAGAGCACCGAAAGGGGGAAAGAGAGAGCGAGGGCATGCGGGAACCAGCAGCAGGCCGGAGGCCAGCGAGCGGAGTGACGAACGTAGGCGGACGGCGGACGAAGACGAAGGGAAGAAGCAAAGCGAGAGGAAGGGGAAGGAGGGAACACCGGACTCGGGAAGAGAGAGGACCGAGCGAGAGGAACCGAGAGGGAAAGAAGGCGAGCGGTGCAAGGTCCGAGGAGACCAAGGGGTGGCCGGTGACCACCGTGGACCTCGGAAGTGGCGGCCGGCGACGCAAGCGAAGGGAAGGGAAGTGAGGGAGAAAAAGGACTCGAAACAGAGGCGGACACGAGAGGGAGTCCGAGCGGCCGGAAGCCGGGGACGCGGAGCCGCAACCGGCGACGAAGACAGACGCGAGGGAAGGCGGCGAAGCCGAGGCTAGCCGCGGGGAGGAGGAACGAAAGAAGGAATTGAACCGGGGAGCTTGAACCTCGACAAATCACAAACCTTCAATCCCCGAATCGAGGTGGGTAGTCTTATACTCTAAACTATTAGTAATTTTGAAACCTAATTGGATTTGTTGTGATTGTTGAATGTGTTATGTGAATATTGAATTGTTGTGAACGTAGAGTATCCGTATCGCTGAAACGGACCTATTCGCTGTTTGAGATTGAAACAAGAACTTAGAATGCAATTAAGGAATTGAGAGGGCTGAATCGTGAAATGAAGGGAGTTACTTGGGTTTAATAGTAGAGTTAAATCGGGAACTTCTAAGAGATTTAAGAGTTACTTAAGGTTGAATTGGAACCTACCGATTACGAAGAGGTTAGATTATATAGGTCAAAGGAGTAGTATTGAAGTTTCGATTAGTTAGTCGGGATGAAGAGTTGGGACATGGATATGAATTATGAGTTAATTAAGTTTTAGAGATTCTTGAACCTGCGGTATTAAGAGCTAATTACGAACATTGGGAAATGGTAGGTCGAAGTATAAAGAGGAGTATGAATTTGTATTGAGCAAAACGTAATTGGGACAAGTATGTGAGAATGGGTAATTGTGAGCTTGATTACGTTTGAAGTATATTTAATTCCTCGAGGTTGAACTAAGCGTGAAAATAAGCAAAGGTAACGGAAATCGTATAATGAAAAGTAACTAAGAGGTACATAATTAAGGATGGGTGAGCAAGAATCGATTAATTAGGTAAGAAATATTAAATGGGAGATTGAGGTTGGGAAATAGCAGGTTGGGGACGGTAAAGTGGAACTAAACCATAGTCATGTCTAAGACCTTTAAGAAAGAATTGAATTAAAAAGTGAATGGAGATAGAGGAAATTCGGTAAAGCAAGTTTAAGGGTATATGGTTGAATGAGGGCAAAAGAGGTCGGTTTACAAAGTGAAGTCATGAAATGAGGAATTGAGATAAAGATAGTGAATTGGGAAAAGTGAGAACGTCGAGTTAGATAGTATCTACTTATGGTTATTGTGGCTCGAGAAAATGGATTCAATCGTACTAAACTAATGAATTAAGAAAAGCTTAGTTTGGAAAAGAGTTGAGGATGATTGCTTGCAATGAATGGTGATTCTTCGTGCTATGTGATTGCTTTACGTGATACTCAAAATACGTTTCGAAAGGAGTTTTGTATTTTACGTGAATGATTCTTAAATGCAATTCCTTGAGAACCGCCTTTCGAACGTGATTATGTTTTAAAGATGCGAGACTTGCTTGAGAAAATGAATCGGATTTGAGAAAGTGAATTTATAAGGGTGACACGTGGTGTCATGCCTTCCTTGATACTAAATCGATTGAGAAAGTTGTGAAGTGAATGTGATGAATGAGAATGTGCAAATTGTTTTGAATCGACAGGCTACGGATCGTTTAGCATACCGAAGGGTTCGAGCTGGGAACGCCCGACTAGAGACTTCGAGGGAAGGGTTCTAATAGGGGTCTTGGAGAGACAGGATGCCCGCTCCGAGACTTCCTAGAAGAATGGTCCGGGAGCCTTTTTGTCGGGGTCGCGCCCTGAATTAAAGAAGTGCTAGTTCGAGTCCTCGGAAGGCCTAGAATGTTGATTCAATCCCAAAAGAAGTATTCTTGAATGTGAATGTGTGCTTTTAAGTGATTAAAGAGTTTTGAGCTTTTTCATTGCGAGAAATTTCGATGAAAAGTATATAGATTTCTATTACACTTTTATGTTTTCGCGGATTTCATTATTATGAGTATTATGTGTAAAGAATTTCCATTTTAAGGGTTTAAGACTCCGGTGAGCCCGTTGATTATTGCTCACCCCCACAAATTGCCCCGTCCCCACCCAGTGTTGCGGTACACTTTCGAAGCATAATCCACACTTAACACGTTTCGAGACTCCTGCCGATTGTTGACGGTTGAAGCGACCCAAGTGGCTGTCATGCATTGTCTTATTTCTAAATGATTGTACTTATAATTTAGTGCATATAGTTGTACCAAATGTATAGTAACCCAGATTAGATTGTTTTAAGTTTTACCGCATGATTGGTTGAACTCCGGCGTGTGGCCGTTGAGTTGTATACTCCGAGCTGTGGCTCGTCGAGTTTTATTATGCTTTTATGCAGGATTTTAAGGCTTTAAGCCTATGGCTTAGTCCTTGTTACAAACGAAACTCTGCCGAAATTTTCAGAGAATCTCGATTCTTTTGGGAAAACCACCGGTATTACTTTTAAGTTGAGTTTAGGCAGCCAAACCAACACCGAGAAAGAGCCTTGGGAGTTCCTTTAAGGAACTTTGGCGATGTAATACTCCCATGGGGTGTTTTGGGGTGTTACAAAGCGCTTGACCCTTATGGCAATCCGTATGATTTTCATCGGATGTAGTATAGTGGACCTTATCATGAGGCCTCTCAATCGACTTGGGACCATTAACTTAGTTCTTTGCAATCTGCTGGGGATAGACGAGTTTCCACTTCGATCTTGGAGGATTTTGACAACTATATCTTCGATGATGCTTCTAACGGTGAAGATTGAATGACCTCTTATAGAGTGCTTAATTAGTATTAATGTTTTGTACCATTTGACTCCATACAATGAGATGATTGCAAAGACTCGATTCTAAAATGCTTTCTTTATTTATATGATATGAAAAAAATTCAAAGGCAAATAGAAAAAAATTTCACTATCCGTCATTCCCTCAAAACTAAAATAGAAAATTAAAAATGGTAAGTGCATGCTCCATAAATAATAGGGCTTGTCCAGAAATGGGTCGTAACTAGAAAACAAAAGCTGGCCCAATGTACAAGAAACACCCGGACCAAACAAAAATAAAGGGGAACCGGCCGGTCTGGCCGGCGCCGACCATCTCTCGGCCGAGGTCCTTGCTGGCTATAGTGGTGTGGTGGAGGAGGTCCCAAAATATCCGCCATAAATGGACCGGTATCAAGTCTCCCAAAATCACACCTTCCATACTCATCTATAACTCTTCAAAAATTACCCCTAAGAAAATTTCCGAGTGCCTTTATTCCTTCAATTCTCAAGGAGGAAATTCATCACTAAGTTCACCTATTAGATGCATGAGATGTGCGAGGTTGATAGAGTAAGGTTATCCCATTATGGACGAAATATTTTTCTAATTTTATTAAATGCGCCTATAGACACCGAAAACATGTCACTCTTGTTTCGTTTATTTACGTATTTTATTTTGTTAGTCCGGGGATAAAATCCTTGTCTTGTTTGCATATTTGGATCACGGTCGGAGACTGATTGGCTTGACGGAAGCCGATAAACCACAAAAATCCATTTAGCACCAAAAATAAACCTTCTTTGCTTTGGGCTGGCCCACAAACTCATTTTCTTTCGGCCGGTCCAAGAAAGGGTCAACGCTGAATCTCATTGGTAGTGTCATCGAAATGTAACATTTGGTTTGAGTGAATCTTACCTCTTGACCTTTATCACATAATTGAGAGATGCTAAGCGGATTGTACTTCGATCCTTTGATAAGGTAAACTAGGCTGACCAGATTACTTCCCTTTCCAATCTTGCCTATCCCAATTATCTTGCCTTTGCTATCATCTCCAAAAGTGACTTTTCCTCCTTTATGCTCTTCTAACTCGGAAAAGAGTCCCGAATCTCCTAACATGTGACGTGAACATCCACTGTCAAGGTACTAGTGTCTTTTTATCTCTTCCGAGTGACCTGCAAAACAGAGACAATCTAACCCTTCTCACTTCCTCTAATGAACCCAGTAATACCCTTCTTCGTGGTCCTTTTCGAGGAAGAAGGTTTTTCGGAACCCAGATTTGAATGACTTTGGGCTTAGTTTGATTTTGAGTCTTTCTCGTAGGGAGCCGAGTCCGTGTCTCTTTCTTTTGAAAAACTTTTCTTTTGAAATCTCGAGGAGATGATTTCTTCTTGTAAACTGGTGCAGGCTTAATCCTCCTTTCATTTTTATGAATGGGACCATCCTCGACCTTCTCGAACTTTACAGTTCTGGAATCCTTTTGAAAAGGTCGAGTAAGAATTGGATTCTTCCTCTTTGTTGAAACCAAGACCTTCTTTTCTGAAGGAGACACACTGAGATCCTAAGAGCATGTCAAGGTTTTTCCGACCTTGAGTAAACTTTAAAACAAGAGCTTGAGACTCATTGAGCTTTTGCTTTAGTCTGCTCATTTTCTCTTCGAGTAACTCGGACTCGGTCTCATTGGATTGAGTGTTAGTCTTGGGTTCTCCGAGTGTAAGTCTCAATTTATTTTTTAAAGAATTTTTCTTAGAGGAAATCAACTCAAGTTGTTCTTTAAAACGAGAGGAATCGGAATTAGATTTTTCTTCCAAAGTGAAAATATACTTTGCTAAATCAACTTTGGAGAATTTGAGAAAGTACTCAATTACCTCTTGAGGATTGGATTCCTCATTGTCCGAGTCCGAGTCCGCTACGCTTCTAAGTCAGAGATGGCCATTAGACATTTTGAGTCATCCGAGTCCTCGTCATCTTCCGATGAGTCCTCATCGCTCCAGGTGGCCATCATAGCCTTTTTCTTCTTTCTGTCCCGTTTCCTCTTTGGACGAGTCTTTGACTATGTGATCCTTACTGCCACATTCAAAATAGCCGAGTTCTTAGTCAAAGAAAATTTCAAAGGAGATGAGTACTTACCTTTTCTATCCTTCTTGTCTTTTCGTAGAACTCTTCTTTTGGCTTCTTATCCCATCTTTTGTGCTTCATCATTCTCTTGAAGCCTTTTGCAATAAGTGCCATGGGATCCTCTTCGAGTCGGAGGAACTCGGATTTGCTTCTCTCGGTTTTGAGACTTTCAGCGCTATATTCTTTTTGGTGCTGCCCTCGGCATCCTCCTCTTCCAGGTGGATTTCATGAGTAAGAAGCTTCCCAATAAGCTCGTGCGGGTTTAGAAGTGCTAGGTTCTAAGCCTCCTTTATGGCGAGTCACCTTAGGACCCCATCTTCTCTTGGGTAGACTTTTGAGTATTTTTACGCACATTTCCTCATGAGAAATCTTATTACCCAGAGATTTGAGATTGTTGGTAATCTCGGTGAAACGAATGAACATCCGAGTGATGTTTTCTTCGGTTCCATCTCGAATAGCTCATATTTATGAAGATATCGACTTATCTTCGCTTTTCTAACCTGACTCGTACCTTCATAAGTGTTAACTAGGGTGTCCCACACTTCTTTTGCTGAGTCACGGGTAGACACTCGATTGTATTCTTCTAAGATAGTGCCGCACATTAGAATGTTCATTGCCTTGATGTTCTTTCGAACTTCTCTCGCTTCACACTGGAGTAAACTCGGCCTTTGTCTTGGGAATGAGTCTCGAACTCTTTTGTCTTCATGGAAATGTAGTTTCCATTTTGTATGATGTCCCGGACATCTACATCATGATCCATGAGGAAACATTCCATGAGTTTCTTCCGAGTGCACGATGTTTGATCCTTTGAATTTTGGTGGTCTGCTGGAAGATCTTCCTTCATTGAACTCTCCAGGTGTTCCGAGCCATTTGATCTTTATACCTTTGGATGGTTAGGCTAGGCTCCGATACCAATTAAAGGTTTGCTCGGGAAAGTCCGAGTCACCCTAGAGGGGGGATGAATAGGGTGATTGAGGTTTTTCGTGAAGAATAAGTTCTTTTCTTCAAAGTGCAGACGAAACAAATTCCGAGTCTAAAACGTGGTCGAAAAGTATGAACTCAAAATTGCAGTAAAGAGTATGTAAGTAGACTTAAACCGAGACTCGTGAGTTTGTCCGAGTCTAGAATGAACTTAGAAAATAAAGACACGGAAAATACGTGGAAACCCTCCTGGGCGGAAAACCACGGACCGTGCTAATCTAAGCACGAAGTCAAATCCACTATTTTGAGTCCGCAAAATACGATGGATCGATCGAAACCCAAGTTGCTCCCTTTGACAACTCTTTACACGTTTTCCTAGACTCGAAATTCCGTTATCCGATCTAGTACTTCCTAGCTGAGTTAACCCTTATAGCTCGAGTCAAGGGACCTTACTTTAGAGAGTAAGAAAGAGAGTGTTTGTAACTAAGTACAAGACCTTGCAACTCGGAATATATTAAATTACAGAGTGAGAGTTGTAAGTAGAAGATTGAGAGTGAATACGATGACTTTGTTCAAGTACGTGTATTGACAATAGGTTCGGCAATCTTTAAGTCTTGAGAGTTGGCTTCTTTAAATAGATGACCAGGCAGCATAGCCGTTATCTCCATCTTCCGACTCGTAAGTCCATTGTGACCGTTATTAAGAGTTTTCCGAGTAACTCGAAAGTATCCGTTGAGATATGAACAATGGGCAACGGTTCTTGATCGCTTTGGAAGTCCCAAAGCTGCAGGTGGTATCTCAAAAGATAAGGTGGAAATTACCGTTTAGCTTAGCGTTGTAGATTTCCAATTTTGGAATACTGACAGGCCTCGACGCAATCTTCACGGGGCTTGGTCGGAGGTGGAAAAAGCCTTGTCTGCTGGTGATTTGACGTTTTGAAGCTCGGTTACTTTTGTATTGTCAAAATGTGTATCCTCATTTGAATAACCTACAAAAGTAAATCAATTTTGGTTCTCAAAGTATAAAATACTTTGGTCCAAGATTAGACACGGATAATAATATAATTAGAGTAATTAACGGACTAATTATCCGAGTCGAAAAGGAATGGAATTTTCTGAGTCTAATATCCATCAAACTCAAATTCTATCCGAGTTAGTCTAAGCGAGAATCAAGTTACATAAAGAACATCGAGTGAAACAACTTGATATAGACTAAGCATGATTCGGACTAGAAGTGTTGACTATAACGGAGTAAGATCCGTATTGAGAAGTTAGACCTGAGTGCGATTATGCGAAATACTAGTCATTTGAACATGCGATATTTCTAAGTGATGAGAGACTCGGAACCGAGTGAGACAAGCGTGAATGTATATTTAGTTTCGAGTCTCACATAGACAAGCAAAGAATACAAGGAATAGATGTTGTATTACTTAGAGAAAAAGCTATATCACTCGGAAAAGTTTCTAAGGTACAGAGAATGCCTTGGAATAAAAACACCATACATAAGAAAATCTTATACCTGATTCCTTTAATTCAACTCGGAATTGTGCGGAGTAAGGTCCGAGTCTTCACCTACAACACCGATTTACCTATCACCCTTCGAGATTTAGAGTTGATCAAACAAGAGGAGAAAGAAAGCTTCATTGACTTCCTCACTAGATGGAGGGAAAAGGCTACCCAAATGGTAAACCGACCTTCCGAGAAGGAAAAGTCGAATTATTTTGAAGAACCTTTCACCCGCATATAATCGGCATTTGAAGTTCTTACCATTCATGAGTTTCACAACCCTTAGAGATGCAGGCATGCTGATAGAAGGAGAGTTATCTGTCATGACCATAAAAGTCATGGCTTGATATATAGGTAATTACCAATATAAAGACAAGAAAACCTCTAACACGGGCAATACCTGCAAGGGTGCAAATGTCAATTCCCCTAATAGGTGTAATGGCTGCACTCCTATAGATACTACTTACACTCAAGCTCTCAACTACTTGTTATCTAAAGGGACAATTGCGTTACCGCCCGTAAGAACGAGAATCAAAAACCATAAAACAGTAGAAAAACTAGGATGCAGGAAAATTCTGTTAATACCATCGTGCACGTGGACACGATATGGAACAATGTTGAACCTTCAAGAACAAACTAGAGAGCATGTTCTGCAGCGAGTCAACTTCCTCTCCCTAAGACTCGCTAAAAACCTAACAATAGCAAAAACCCATTCAGCGTGGCCTTAACTATCTTTTTTGAACCCATTCCAGGTTAGTGGGATCCCTTTATCTTCATTCAAGACATCGGTTAGTCTAAACCACTTGTTGCTCATCATCTTTAAACCTAAAAGTCCATGGATTATGGGTAAGTGATCAACAGGATGTCTACGAGATGAAAGATGACGAGTGATGACAACTTTTGGGGAGAACTAGAAAGTTTTGAATTCGAATTCCTTACTAGATCCGGGTGACACAATGCACCAATGGGTCCACAACAGACTCAAGAATTCCCAAAAGAAAAATAACTTACCAAAGATGAGGACCCAATTCTTAAACAACTTCAAAAATTTAAATATGATATTTCCGTCTGCAACTCATATCTCGCCTCCTAAAAAGTAGGCAAGTCTTAATCGATGCACTCAATAAGATTAAGGCCTCTCTTGAGACTACGCTTGAGGAGATAGTAGGATTGGTGAATAATGGCAATGGAGCCATTACATTTTACAAGAAAGACCTACTCGAAGAAGGCATTGCACACAACAATGCCCTTGACCTGACCAGTAAATTGCATTAACAAGTTCATCCCTCTAACCTTAGAGGATAATGAATCTATCGTAAATGTTTGTCCTTGGAGGTCTGCTAGAAGGTTAGGCATAAAAGAGCAACAACTCTCTAAGCAAACTGCTCATCTCCGAGCTTATGACAATTCTAAAAGAATAGTTTTGGGAACAGTGACTCTTCCAATCAATGTCGGCCCATTCGTGAAAAATATTGATTTCTAAGTCCTATACATTCTTGATACTTTGAATCTCCTTCTAGGACGTTATTGGTTACATGACCACCAAGCAGTTCCTTCCACACTACATCATAAGGTCAAGTAGTAACTACTAAGGGAGACAAGCTTTGCGCCATCATCACTTCCAAAGAGTCCGTTGTCGAAATTGAGCACGATGCGGATGATAAAGAATTTTATGGAATTGAGACTAGAGCTGCTATAAAAAGGATGAAGCACCTCTTAACTTCAACCCTTATGTCAACCCTAATGTCTATTCGATGCTAATGAAGAAGGAGTATTTTCCTAGCTAAGTTGTAGGCGGGAGGGCTTACCACCTAATCTTTCCACTCTTTGAGCGCACCAATAATTCTAGGTTTGGACTAGGCTATTATCCAACTGCTAAGGAAATAACCAAAGCTAAGTGGGGGACACAAATCAGGAGGACTCGCACCATTCACAGTCCATTCTATTAAGCCCTACCCTAGCACTCTAAATGGGCAATTTACGAAAGAAAGGGATGGCTTGCCTTACTATGGTTTTCCTAAGCCGTATTATCTAAAGGAGAAGGGCATCATAGTCCCTAGTTTAGAAATCTTTAGTGATTGACATGTGCTAGAAGAGGAGGCACCCTACCTCCTCGAGAAGGAATAGTTCACCCAAGACTTGACCAATCTGGCTGAAAGAAATATCTTTGGTGTGGTATTTGGAAAAGAGAGATGCCTAGAGGGGAATTCGGTTTCGGTACTATCCCAAGCCATGTTGCACCCAAAATTTGATCCATCCTAGTTCATCATCGACCTTGACAAGGAAGGGTCCAAGCATACCACTCGATGGATGCTAAAGAGGGCCAAGCGTTTGCCATTATTTTAGGATATCAATCTGTTTTAGAGTCTAGCACTAGGGTTGTTGTTTTGTTTCCTTATTCTACTAGTTCATCTTGAAATTCCGCAAGTTCTATTTCCGAGTATGATGTACTCCTTTCATCATTCAATAAAATGAATCATTTAGCTTACACATTGCCTCATCCTTTTTTTAATTGTGTTGCCTCTAATGATGATTAAGAAATCCTTAAAGAACCAATAAAAGCTATGGAAGATCATGAAAATCGTTCACAAATAATAGAGGAAATAATAACTATTAATTTAGCGTCGATAGATCAAGCTCAAGAAATTAAAATTTTGAAAACATTCAATCTAGAAGAGCAAAAGAAATTTACTTTGCTCCTTATAAAATTTATCAACGTCTTTGCATGGTCCTACAAAGACATTCCGGGAATAGATCCAAGCATGGTGGAACATAAAATTCCACTCTACAAATATAATAAGCCGATCAAGCAAAAACTTAGGAGGATAAAAACCTGAGTGGGCACTGAAGATCAAGGAAGAAGGTCGGAAATAATTACATGCCAAGTTTATTCAGGTGGTTCACTACTCTCAGCGAGTGGAAAACATAGTGCCAGTCCCAAAGAAAGATGGTAGGGTCGGGATGTGCATCGACTTCGGGGATTTCAATAAGGCAAGCCCCAAGGATGACTTTCCGTTACCCCATATAGACATTCTAGTTGACAACATAGCCGATCATGCATTACCTTCATTCATAGATGGTTATGCCGGATATAATCAAGTGAATATGGCTGAAGAAGACATGGAAAAAACAACCTTCATCGCTCAATGGGGGACATACTACTATGTCGTGATGCTTTTTAGACTAAAAATGCTAGAGCCACATATAAGAGAACAGTGGACGACGTTACTAGATGACATGATACATAAAGAAGCCAAAGTTTATGTTAACGACATGATCATCAAGTCCAAGGACAGGGTAGGGCACCTATCTTGCCTTATGAAATTCTTCGAAAGACTATGAAAATATAACATGCGGTTTAACCCACAAAAGTGTGCCTTGCGGGTAACCTTAGGCAAAATTTGAGGCTAAGTGGTCGAGTCTTAGAGTAACCGAAGTTGATCTATCGGATATCAAAGCCATCTAGGAGATGCCATCGCTAAAGAAAGAGAAGAAAATATGAGGTTTTATAGGGCGTTTGCAGTATATTACTCATTTGATATAAAAATGATTATGGTATTTGAACCCATCTTCAAAAAGCTCTAAAAGGGAGCTAAGCCTATTTGGGATGAAGAGTGCCAAACAACATTTGAAAAGGACAAGGGAAATGCCCCGACCTGGACAGCCATTGCTCTTATACCTTGATGCAATAGAGACCACAATGGGAGCTATGTTAGTCGAACGAGACCGAAAGAGGAGCATGCAGTGTATTATCTATTAAAGAAATTCTTAAATTACGAGATTCGATATACACCATTAGAGAAGACATCATTGGCTTTAGTTTGGGCCACTAAGAAGCTTAGACATTACATGCTAGCCTACACGGTACATGTAGTAGAGCAAATAAACCCTGTCAAGTATACTCTAGAACAACCAACTATAAGCAAGTAACATTGCTAGGTGGATGGTCATGTTATTAGAATTCGAACTCAATTATGTCCCATAAAAGGCAATTAAGGGGAAAGTAGTATCATAATTCCTAGCTGATCTACCAACGACCGAAGACCAACCGGATCATTTCGATTTTCTAAACAAGGGCATTTTATAAGTAGAAGTCGATGTTTGGATGATGTACTTTGTTGCCACTTCCAATTAGAAGGGCTTTGGTGTAATGCCCCGACCTTAATCCAATACATCAACAAAGATTAATAAATATTAATGAGCGCGTGCATTTCAATTCACACTTTCATTCCTCATTATCATGTGTATTATATACTTGTGCTAGTAACCATATTATGTGTTGCAGGACTCGGATGATGATAGCGACGCTTGGTAAAGAAATAAATAAATGAATGAATGATCAAATAAATTATGCCTTGTGATAATTCAAGGAATAATAATAATAATAATAATAATAATAATAATAATAATAATAATAATAATAATAATAATAATAATAATAATAATAATAATAATAATAATAATAATAATAATAATAATAATAATAATAATAATAATAATAATAATAATAATAATAATAATAATAATAATAATTCATACGCCTAAGGTTTATAATAATTAGTCAAGTCGGGAATTTCTAAACAACAAAGATTAATAAATATTAATGAGCGCGTGCATTTCAATTCACGCTTTCATTCCTCATTATCATGTGTATTATATACTTGTGCTAGTAACCATATTATGTGTTGCGGGACTCGGATGATGATAGCGACGCTTGGTAAAGAAATAAATAAATGAATGAATGATCAAATAAATTATGCCTTGTGATAATTCAAGGAATAATAATAATAATAATAATAATAATAATAATAATAATAATAATAATAATAATAAGACATCATCGAAGTCATAATAATAATAATTCATAAGCCTAAGGTTTATAATAATTAGTCAAGTCGGGAATTTCTAAAACCGACATTCTTTTAACTTGGGCTTGGCTATTAGGTTATTTGGGCTTGTAGAGAGTGGAGGGCTCAATAACCAAGCAAATAAAAATAAAAATAAAATAAAAAAGGAGCTGGAATTCGGATTGACGAGAGAGAAATTTTCAGGTTTTAAATTTGGCTATTTAAGCCACAAAAACCTAAAAACCCAACCTTTATTATTTGTTTCCCTTTCCCAAAGAAACCCATCTCCCTCACTCAACCCCTCTCTGCTGCCAGCCCGATCGCCTCGCCGACCACCGCCGCTAGCAAGTGCTCGGTCGCAGATCACCGGAGCCACTCGCCGCCAGCCACCGCGAGGTTTCTCTACCGCACCGGCTCTATCGCGTCGCTGCTGCCGTCGCCTAGCCACCATCATCGCCGGTCGCCGCCTATCGCCGCCGCCAACCGTAACGCCCGAACCCCATAATCACCAGGTTAACCATAAGGAGTTATTAACAAGTAATTATCGTAGCGGAAAGAAAGGTTAGAGGTGTTAGCACCGCTCCAAAAAGGAACAAGGCAACATTCAATTAGATTACATGCAATACTTGGTAAGGTCTAAGTTCAAAAGTAAACGTCCGATGAAGGACAATATAAGCAGAGAAAATTAAATACATGTCGTCGTGGGTAATGACTTAAAGACATAACCAAAATAACTCAAGACACGATAGGTCACAACCACTATGAGCCCCTAAGACACTTCGGCCATTAGACAACCAACTTCTTGTTTCCTTATGGAGTAGCTTTACCGACAACAAAACAGATAAAACATTTCGAAAAATGAGCCAAAGCTAAGCACGCTTATCCATGTACTCGTAAGTAATTAAGTGAAGATAGACGCTTTGAGCGCATGTATTTCAATTCATTTATAAATCGGACAGGAAGAATATAGTAAATACCCATACCGATCGGCAAAGTCCGGGTGATAATGGCCGATTATATATATATAGGTGTGATCACAAGTCCGATCAAGTCGGTATTATCAATATGGGCGAGCCACATAATTAGGTGACAAATAATATTTGATATGGTTCATTTTATTAAGCAAACCATTTGATATTATTATTTATAAACATATGGGCTTCTGTAAGGTACAAGCAATAAACGTACCTTAAAATTGCAGTGATATCCTTTCTTTGGTACCTTTGGAGTTGCTCGACTCGGATGAACGATGTTGGTGCCTTAACAAAATGAAGTGTTTCATTAATATATTTAATACTTTTAGTAACTAAATTTACTATCCTGTTATTATCGTTGCTAATATCATTACTACTCGTTATTACTTATTTTATTTCCTTATTGTAACTTTCTATGACTAGATGAATTTAAATAAAACAAGATTACTTCGTAAATTGTTAAAACAAGTTGGTTAAATTTTATAGGTGGAAGTCTTCAAGTAACACTTGTAGCTTAAACCAACCCCTCTTGTCACGGAATATGCTTATAAGGCTCACTTGATCGTTTCTCTATAACACCTAATGTGTTAATCGGTCACTTCTCAAATTAAGTCTCGTTGCTCATATACTTGTTTAATCCTCCAATGTTACTTAATTATTCACTTGAATACCTATCCCAATCCTTATAAATCGCTTAAGTTAACCCATTTCCTTTAATTTCTTCAAATCATCAAATTCGCTAATTTTCTTTAACTCTTTAAATCATTAAATTTGCTAATTTTCTTTAATTCTTTACATCATCAATTATGCTTGTTTTCTACTACAACAATTACATATTCACTAATTTCCTTTAAGTCACTAAAATCCTTTATTTTCTTTTGGATCGTTAAAGTCACACATTTCCATTCACTCCTATCCTAATGAAGATGAAAACCACGCATATTGGGGAAAGCTTGTTCAGGAGTTACTAAAGAAGATACCTACCCCGACCACACCTGCTGGAACCTCTCATAACACCGAAAAGTTGGCAGTAGCTAAGAGAAATCCCAAAGTGTGTAATGGGAGGATCGACCTAGTAGAACTGGTGGAATGGATTAGGAACATGGAGAAAATCTTTGCGATAATTGAGGTACCCAAGGATAAGAAGGTGACAATAGGGACATTCTATTTGACTCGGAAAAGTATATGGTGGAGTACTATCAAAGGGAGGTATCAAGAGCTTGAGTTCACATGGACCAAATTCTTGGAGGAACTTAGGGCTAAGTTCTACCCCACTTCGGTTCAACGCTTGAAGGAAAGGGAATTCCTAGAGTTGAGGATGATGGAAAACATGACCGTTATGCAATATACGGCTCAATTCAATGAATTGGCTCGTTTTGGTCAAGATTTTGTGGCCACCGAGAGGATGAGAATGTTGAGATATGAGGAAGGCCTTGCTGTCTATATTCGACACCAGTTGGCTGGTCGACCAATAAAAACCACCCATAAACCGTATGAACGCGGTGCCGAAGTGGAGATAATTAAGAAGAAGTTGAGGGTCCATAGCTCAGAAATCCAAAAGGAAGTGGAATGATCGAGGAAATCAAAGTGAAAACACCACCCCCAAGAAAACTACTCCCGCCCGGACCAAGAACCCCGCATCGGTCACCCTTGAACTATGTGCAAAATGTGGGAGGACTAATCATACAACAACTGAGTGCGTGGTCGGAACTAACTAGTGTACATCGTGTGTACAACTGTCCTAAAAGGCTAAAAGCGGTGGAGAAAGGGACATCGAAGCCGGTACCTAACACAATTCCCTGTTTCGAACCGCCCATCTCCCTAGTGTAGGCAAAGCCTATGTGATAAACAAAAAGGACGCACCCGCCACTCGGAATCCTCTTTTTAAATTCCACTCCCTTTTATGCATTGTTTGACAACAGAGCATCCCACTCTCTCATTTCAACCCAAGTTGTGCCTCGATCGAAGTTAGAAAGTAATATGGTGATAAAAAATACCTAGTCAACCTGCCTAACGGCCAGGTGGTAGAATGCCCTTATTCTTACCAAAATGTTCCATTGACCATCTTCGGAGAGAATTTCCCAACCAACGTAATCCGGATTCACTTAGCCAAGTTCGAAGTGGTGTTAGGAATGGATTGGTTATCAAAGTTTAGAACAAAAATAGATTGAAAAAAAAAGTGGTGTTGAAAGGTAGTCGGGGAGGAAGGTGTGTTTTCATGGGAATGATAGTGACAAGGAGTGTTCCGTCATATCTTTGATGACTGGCAAGGAAACTCGTAGAAAATAGGTGTCGAGCTTATTTCGTTACATCACCGGGGAAAGTAAAACAGAATTAAAACTTCGGGATATCCATGTAGTAAGGGAATTCCCCATGTTTTTCCTAAAGAATTTCCAGGAGTACCACCTTAAAGAGAAATAGATTTCGAGGTAGATTTAATCCCGTGGTCATGCCCTATTTCCAAAGCACCTTATAGGATGGCCCTAATTGTACACCAAATTGCAAAAGTGTAAATTTTGGTTAACCGAGGTGGCATTTTTAGGTCACGTGGTGTCTAAAGAGGGGATAAAAGTTGGTCCACAAAAAGTGCAAGTGGTCACATAATGGCCAAGGCCGACCAATGTCACGTAAGCAAGGAGTTTTCTAGGGTTGGCTGGATATTATGGAAGGTTTGTTCAAGATTTTTCAAAAATAGCTCTCTCTATGACCAATCTTCTAAGGAAAACCACCAAGTTTGAATGGACCGATAAGTATGAAAAAGTATTTCAGGAGTTGAAAAAGAGATTAACCACAACCCGCGTACTAACCCTACCCGAGAAAGGCAAAGAGTACACCATTTATAGTGACACCTCAAAAATGGGTTACGATGTGTATTGATGCAGGATAGTAAGGTTGTAGCATATGCTTCACGTCGGCTAAAATCATATGAAAGGAATTATCCCACTCATGACTTGGAATTGGCAGCAGTGGTATTCGCTTTGAAAATTTGGAGACGTTACCTATATGGTGTATCTTGCAAAATATACACTAACCATCAAAGTTTAAAGTATGTCTTCACCCGTAAAGTGCTCAACTTAAGGCAGAGGCGATGGTTAGAACTATTGAAGGATTATGAGTTGGAGATCTAATACGACCTCGAAAAGCGAATGTTGTCGCAAATGCCTTAACTAGAAAAACTCAGCATAGCTTGAGCACCATAGTCATAACCCAATCGACCTTAATTCGTGAGTTGCAAGCCGAGGGCATTGAATTTATGAAACCTCAAGGGGTGGAGGGTTGTTAGCCGTTTTAGAAGTTAGACCATCAATTTTGGAGGAAATCAAGATGGGGCGGTGAAGGATGAAGAGTCTGGTAAAGATCAAGCAGAGCCTAGACAAGGGTAAATTCCCAGGTTTTGTGGTACACAAGGATGGTAGCTTACGATTTCTGAATCGTTGGTGTGTACCCAATCAAGGAGACCACAAAAACAGAATTCTAGATGAGGCGCACACTACCGCATACTCTGTGCATCCTGGGGCAACAAAGATGTATGTAGACTTAAGCCGAATTTTTGGTGGCCTAATATGAAGAGGGAGGTGGTAGAATATGTGGACCAATGTCTTACCCGCCGGACGGTGAAAGCAGAACATCAACGCCCTATAGGGGAACTACGACCTCTTAAGATACCAACATGGAAGTGGGATTCGATATCGATGGATTTCATCATGGGACTTCCCATATCCGCCTCTAAGAAGAACGCAATTTGGACCATTGTCGATCGCCTCACCAAGTCTGCACACTTCATACCTATCCACGATGGTTGGAGTTTGGACAGAGCTAGCACGGTTATATGTGAAGGAAGTCATAAGGCTACATGGCATTCCGAAGGATATAGTGTCAAATAGGGACACTCGGTTTCAATTGCGATTTTGGGGAGCCTTGCAACGAGCTTTTGGGACTAAGCTAAATTTTAGTAGCTCGTATCACCCTAAGACAGATGGCTAAACCGAGAGGGTTAACCAAATACTAGAGGACATGTTGAGGGCATATGTTCTTGATTTTTAAGGGAAAGGGGAGAATTACCTCGCTCCGGTAGAAACCCTAAGACGGATGCCAAACCGAGAGGGTTAACCACCCTCCTTTTTAACAACACTTGCATCACCTTTGCCATTCTCATTTTGGGGCATAGACATCATCGATAAAGTGACCCCTAAAGAAACAAGCGATCACGAATTTGTATTAGTAGCTATTGACTACTTCACTAAGTAGGTAGAAGTAGCGTCCTATGCGACGATAAAATCAAAACATGTGGCAAAATTCATCACTCACAAGCATCATCTTTCGATATGGGATACCAAATGAACCGATTAGTGACAGCTTACTCCAAGAAAGAGGTAGCAGATTTACTAGATAAGTGCAAAATCAAACATCATAAGTCTTCTCCCTATCACCTTCGGATCAACGAAGTAGTCGAGGTCGCTAACAAAAACATCCGAAAGATAGTGTAGAAAATGGCCATCAATTAATATGATTGGCCTAATAAATTTCCCTTTGCTTTCCGGGGCTATCGAACCTTAACAAGAGCAACCCCCTTACTCCCTAGTGTGTGGCATGGAAGCAGTCCTTCTAATAGAAATTGCCATCCCTTCTTTGAGAATCATAATAGAAAGTAAGATTCTCGAAGCGATTAGGCCAAAAAGCGTTACGAGGAGTTAGTCTTACTAGGTGAATGGCGCTTGGGTGCTTCGTATAATATCCAAATATACCTAGCGCATATATTGAGGACATTTAACAATAAGGTTAAGTCTCATAATTAATAGATTGCGGATTTAGTCCTAAAGGAAATCAAAGCACCGTTTTAGGACCGTAGAGGGAAATCGAGCACCAATTCAGGACCCTAGAGGGAAATTCATGCCTAATTGGAATGGCCAATACCGCCTGGTCAACTACAGGATGGCCAAATCAATATACTCCTTCCGCAGTTGATATTTTATTCTTTGGCGTTTAATTATTTGTAGGGTGGTCCATTTTTAAACGGTCCAATTATTAATTAATTCTTCTAAGTGCGTGATAGAATAAAATCAATGAAGCATAAAAGTGAGTATATAAATTACATTTTACTTTATTAATAAAATGATAAGCCTACTACTTATCTCGAATACATAACTAAATAAAAATAGGAAATAACAAGCATATTGCTTGTAAAATAAAATGTTTGAAAGAGGTCAAACAAAAACATTTCCTATTTTTTTCATTCCTAAATCTAAGCCCTAATCAATCTTTACTTTTTTTCCTTATGAGTCTGTTAGACTCAAGAACACTTTCTTGGGTTCGCTTTTTCAATTTTTCGATTCAGCGAACCCTTCTATCTTTTTCCTCTTTAGCTTCTTCCACTCGTTAGCAAGCCCGCTCGTCAATCTATAGGAGCACTTCGTGAATCTAAAGAGACGTTGTAGCAGGAACAACTCCTCTTGGATTGCGTTCTCGAGCCCTTAGTGCCTTGCGTCATTTAGGATAAGTCTATTCTATCCACTTCGAAAAAATCTAGAGATTGCGATAGATCGTTTGTATATAGGTTTTAGTAATCTCGGCAAGTTCATCCAATATTAAACCCATGTAGGTACCCCCTTCATACTGCAAAAACATGAAATCGGGCAGGTGTGATACAATCCAGGTAAGGGATATCCTGGACCCATCCCATTTGCTGCATTACATTGTCGGGAAATAGTACGTACTCGGTTTCGAGGCTCATCGGATATTCAAATGGATGCCTCTTAGTGTGTGTCCTAAATCAGGACACCCTTCTATGCTCGATATACCACTCGAACGAGACGCCTGGCCCTAAACCAAGTCGCTCACCAGGAAGCTGCCCTCTCGGTCAGCGAGATCCAGTTGTTGCCTATGACGAAATTGCATAGTCGGGTACTGGTTAGGTTTTTAGGTCCTCGTACCATCTCAAAGCGCTCCACTAGTCACATCCGTACAACACGAGATAAAAATAAATTTAATGTTCCGCACTACCAAATTCATCCTAATTTACGACCCAACAAGAGCAATATTTTTTACAAAAAGTGAGTGAGAAAAATGGGAAAAGTCGAGAGCTTTTTAGCTCACCGACACCGAACAACCTTCCCTTGGCCGGCGCTGCCCTTCTAGCCCTCGTAGCTGGTTCCTGTACATTTTAGTACTACTTACCTCTAATAATAGAGTGCTGCCTCTAAAGTCCTCATTCAAATTTGCTTCTAGTCGGTGTAGCCCCTGGATAGTTTACGTAATAATCGGAGGGGTGATTGAAGGTTTGCTCTTGGAAAGTCTTAGTCACCCTAGAGGGGGTGAATGGGGTGATGAGGAAATTTTAACAAACTTCGAAACTTTAAGTTTAAGTGGAATGAACAAGACAATCTGAGTCTAGATTGGACTCGGAAAAGTGTAAACTCATATATACATGGAAA
Source organism: Talinum fruticosum (assembly GCA_021018815.1). Lineage (NCBI taxonomy): Eukaryota > Viridiplantae > Streptophyta > Magnoliopsida > Caryophyllales > Talinaceae > Talinum > Talinum fruticosum. The sequence goes on from JAITYX010000012.1 coordinate 7,200,037, forward strand.
CCCTTCAGGGCGAGAAAACCCCGGACAGTGCTAGTCCAAGTACCAAGTCAAATCCACTATTTTGAATCCATAAAATACAATAGATCGACTCAACCAGAATTGCTCCCTTAAACAATTCCTTATAGAGTTTTCCTAGACTTAGAAATTCCCTTATTTTTCTAGTACTTTTGAACCGAGGTAACCTTTGCAGCTAGGGACAATCGAGCTGAGATAACCCTTACAGACTCGATCAAGGGACCTTACTCGAAAGTAAGAATGAAAGTTTGTGATTGATTACAAGACCTTACAACTCGGAAAGATCTTAAGTACGAGTTGGAGTTGTTTCGGATGCTCATTTTCTCTTCGAGTAACTCGGACTCAGTCTCATTAGCTTGAGTACTAGTCTTGAGTTCTCTTAGAGTAAGCTTCAGCTTTTCCAATTCGGTTTTCAAACCAATGCTCTCGAAGTGAGAGACTCAAGTTGTTCTTTGAATTGAGAAGAATCGAATTGGATTTTTCTTCCAAAGTATAAATATATTTTGCTAAAACAACTTTTGAGAACTTAATAAAGTATTCAATTACCTCTTGAGGATTTGTCTCCTCGATGTCTCGAATTGTCAAAATTTGACTCGGATTCAGCTTTTGAGTCCGTTAGTACCATCAAACACTTTGAGTCGTCCGAATCCTCATCTTCTTCTAATGAGTCTTCATCACTCCATGGGGCCATCATAGCCGCCTTCTTCTTTCTGTCCCTCTTTCTCATTGGATAGTCTTTGACTCGTATGATCTTTATTGCCACATTCAAAATAGCAAGAGTTCATTGTTAAAGATAACTTTGAAGGGGAGGAGTGTTTACCTTTTCTGTCCTTCTTATCTTTCTTATAGAACTCTTCCCTTGCCCTCTTCTCCCATTTCTTGTGTTTCATCATTCTTTTGAAGCCTTGAGCAATGAGTAACATGGGATCTTCTTCCGAATTTAGGGAACTCAAATTTTCTCGTTATGCTTTACGAGGCTTTCGAGTGCAATGTTCTTTTTGGTGCCGACCTCAGCATCCTTTTCTTCCGGATGGATTTCATGGGTGAGTAACTTCCCAATCAGTTTGTTTGGCTTTAGTTGAGAGAGGTTCCGAGCTTCCTCGATAGCTATCACCTTGGGAACCCATCTTCTCTTTGGTAGACTTCTTAGAATTTTTCTGCATACATTTCTTCATGGAAAATCTTTTTACCCGAGAGATTTAAGATTATTTGTAATCTCGGTGAAGCGTATAAACATCCGAGTGATGTTTTCTTCTACCTCCATCTTAAACGAGCTTCATATTTATGAAGATATTGACTTATCTTCTTCTATCCGAGTGATGTTTTCTTCTGCCACAAGTCTGTTCCTTTATATGTGTTGAGAAGAGTATCTCACATATCTTTAGTCGTATCACAAGTCGACACTCTGCTTTATTTCTCTTAACTAATAGCACACATCAGAATGTTCATCGCTTTGAAGTTCTTTCGAACTTTTCTAACTCTTCATTAGTCTACTCGAACTTTGCTTTAAGCACCGGTCTTGAATCTTCCATTTTCATTGGAATGTAATTGCCTTCTTGTATGATGTTCCAAACATCTTCATCATTATCTAACAGAAAGCATTCCATTAGCTTCTTCTAGTGCACGAAATTTGATCCTTTGAACTTAGGTGGTCTGTTGGAAGAACTTCCTTCATCGAACTCTCTGTTGTTCCGAGCCATATGATCTTTAGACCTTTGGATTTTTAGATAGTTTACGAAAGGCTAGGCTCCGATACCAATTGAAGGTTTGTCTGTTGGAGAGTCTTAGTCACTCTAGAGGAAGGTGAATAGGGTGATCAAGAAATTTTAACAAACTTAGAAACTTTAAGTTTGAAAGGAATGAACAAGACAATCTGAGTCTAGGTTGGATTCAAAAAGTGTAAACTCGTAGATACGTGAAAACCCTCCCGGGCGTGAAAACCACGGATAGTGCTACTCCAAGCACCAAGTCAAATCCACTCTTTTGAATCCACAAATTACAAGCAGACTTATTCAACCGGAATAGCTCCCTTAAAGAATTCCTTACGAGTCAAAAATTCTCTTATTTGATCTAGTACTTCCTAACCGAGGTAACCTTTACAGCTAGGTACAACCGAGCTGAGTTAACCCTTACAGCTCGGTCAAGGGACCTTACTTAGAAAATAAGAAGAGTATGTAACTGATTACAAGACTTTACAACTCGGAAAGTATGAATTACAAGTCGGCGAGTTATAAATAGAAGATTAAATATGAATACATTGAGTTTTGGTTAAGTAATGTGTTTCAACCAATAATTTCAACAATCTTCAAGTCTTGAGAGGTGGCGTCTATTTGTGGATGACTACGCAGGCTAGCCGTTGTGTCCGATTTCCGAACCGAACCCTTCTTGACCATTGCAATGGTTCTTCCGAGTTGTTGAGAAAATATCCATTGGGATGTGAACGTTGGGCAACGACTCTTGGCTCCTAAAGGTGCTCCAGTCAACTGGTGTTTGAAGACTTAGACTTTGCACGTATAACATTCTAAGTACTATCAAGGAATCAGGTACAAACTTCATCTCTTGTAAGTTTGGATTACAAGTCATTCTAAGAGCTATAAAAACTTTTCGAGTGGTATAGAACATTTCTAAGTGTTACGTAAACTATTACATATGTTTTCATTTGATTCCGACTAACTCGGAAAACATACTCTTGCTCATCATTTCACATTTGTAGTTCCGAGTCACTCGGACAACACTCAGATTTATCGCATGTTCAAACATTTGCTCTAACACGTTCAAACTCGAGTCCGACTTCATACTCTAAGTTCAAGTAAATTATGGTGTTAATTCATATCTTTAAGTCGGCTTGTTTTGTTTGAACTATATTTGTGTAGATCACGTATTGTAATTCTAATATTCTTTATCTAACTTGGTCTTTCTCTAGACTGACTCCGATGGAATTTGAGTATAATGGATATTAGACTCGGAAAATTCCACTCTTCCAGGACTCGGATAATTATGCACTTAATTATCTTAATTAACCTATTATCTCGTGTGTAATCTTCAACCAAAGTATTTTATACTTTGAGAACCAAAATTGATTTACTTTTGTAGGTTATCTAAAAGAGGTTATCTTATTTTTAAATTACAAAAGTAACCGGCTTCAAGCCGTCAATCACCAGCAGACAAGGCTTTTCTACTTCGACCAAGGCCCGGACAATCGTGTTTGGGTTGTTTGTTTCCAAAGCTGGAAATCTTCAACGCTAAGCTCAACGGTGGTTTCCACCCTACTTTTCGGACACCACAAGTGGATTGGGACATCCTAAGGAGTTAAGAGCCGTTGCACAACATTCATGTCTCAACGGATCTTTTCTTAGCCACTCGGAAGAACCGTTACAACGATCACGAGAGGACTTCTAATCGAAGCTAGTCACGAGGCTTTGTCATCTATAAATAGAAGCCAACTCTCAAAACATGAAGATTGTTGGAACCATTGTCAATACACATACATAAGCAAAAGTCTTTGTATTCATACTCGGTCTTCTAATTACAACTGCAACTCGTACTTAACATCTTTCCGAGTTGTAAGGTCTTATGATCAGTCACACCCTTTCTTTCTTACTTTCCGAGTAAGGTCCCTTGACTGAGCTGTAAAGGTTATCTCAGCTCGGTTGTCCCTAGTTGTGAGGGCTACCTCGGTTAAGAAGTACTAGATCGGATAAGGGAACTTCGAGTCTAGGAAAATCTTGTAACGAATTGTGTAAGCGAACAATTACGGCGAAGTCTTTCTACTTGTATTTTATGGATTCAAAATAGTTGATTTGACTTAGCGCTTGGATTAGCAAGTGGTCGTGGTTTTCTCGCCCAGGAGGGTTTCCACGTAAATTTTAAGTTCATACTTTTCGAGTCCAATCTAGACTCGGACAGTCTTAAAGGTTGTTTTAAACTTTAATCTTCCATTTATTGTTCAAATTTCGTCATCACCCTATTCACCCCCGCTAGGGTGACTAAGTCTCTCCAAGAGCAAACCTTTAATTGGTATGAGAGCCTAGCCTTTCTAAAAGGATCTAACCATCCAAAGGTCTAAAGATCAAATTTCTTAGAACAATGGAGAGTTCAATAAAGGAAGATGTTCCAGCAGACCACCAAAGTTCAAAGGATCAAATTTCGTACACTCTGGAAGAAGCTCATGGAATGCTTCCTACTTGGATCACGATGAAGATGTATAGAACATCACACAAGAAGGCAATTACATTCCAATGAGGATGGAAGAAACAAGACTCGTGCCTAAAGCAAAGCTCGAGTACACCACTGAAGAGGCGAGAGAAGTTCGGAAAGAACTTCAAGGCGATGAGCATTCCGATGTGCTTCATCAACTCGGAAGAGTACAATAGAGTGTCAACTTGTGACACAACCAAAGAAGTGTGGGACACTCTTGTCAACGAGATATGAAGGCACAAGCCAAGTCGGACAAGCGAAGATAAGCCAATATCTTCACAAGTATGAGTCGTTCAAGATGGAGCCGAAGAAAACATCACTCGGATGCTCATCCGCTTGATCGAGATTACTAACAATCTCAAATCTCTAGGTGGAAAGCTTTCTAGTGAGGAAATGTGTAGAAAGATATTCAAAAGTCTACCTAAGAGAAGATGGCGTCCGAAGGTGACATCCATCGAGGAACCTCGGAACCTCTCTCTATTAAAGCCGGACGAACTCATTGGGAAGCTACTCACCCATGAGATCCATCAGGAAGAGGAGGATGAAGAGGTCAGCACTAAAAAGAATATCGCGATGAAGGCCTCGAAAGCGGAGAAGCAAATCTCGGTTCATCGATTCGAGAGGAAGATCCCATGACACTTATCGCGAGAGGCTTCAAAAGAATGATGAAGCACAAGAGATGGGACAAATGGCTAAGAGAAGAGTTCTACAAGAAAGATAAGAAGGATAGAAAAGGTAAACACTTTTCCCCTTCAAAGTTATCTTTAACTAAGAACTCGGTTGTTTTGAATGTGGCAGCAGAAGAATGCATAGTCAAAGACTGTCGAAGGAGAAAGAAGGATAGAAAGAAGAAGAAGGCTATGATGGCCACATGGAGTGATGAAGATTCATCGGAAGAAGATAAAGACTCGAGATGACTCAAAGTGTCCGATGGCACTATCGGACTTAGAAGGCTGAATTGAGTCGGACTCGGATCACTCGGACAATGAGGAAATGAATTCTCAGGAGGTAATTGAATATTTCCTCAAGTTTTCCAAAGTTGATTTGGTTCAATACATTTATACTTTGGAAGAGAAGTCCAATTCGATTCTTCTCAGTTTAAAGAACAACTTGAGTCTATCACTTCGAGAGCATTTCTTTGAAAAATGAATTAGAGAAACCGAGACTTACTCTAAGAGAACTCAAGACTAGTACTCAATCTAATGAGACCGAGTCCGAGTCACTCGAAGAGAAAATGTGCATCTGAAGCAAAAGCTCAATGAGTCTCAAGAACTTGTTTTGAAGTTTACTCAAGGTTAGAAAAACCTTGACATGCTCTTAGGGTCTTAATGTGTATCCTTCGGAAAAGAAGGACTTGGTTTTAACAAGAAGGAGGAATCTAATTCCTACTCGGAGCTTTTAAAAATGATTCCGAACTGTAAGGTTCAGGAAGGCTGAGCATGGTCCCATTCATAAGAATGAAAAGAGGACTAAGCACAAACCAGACTTACAGGAGAAAACCTTACGCACAAGTTTATAAAAGAAAAGATTTTCAAAAGAAAGAGACACATACTCGGTTTCTAAAAGAAAGACTCAAAATCGGACCAAACCCAAAGTTATTCAAATCTGGGTTCCCAAGAGTCTTCTTTCTCCGAAAAGGACCACGAGTAAAGGGAGTTACTGGGTTCGCTAGAGGAAGTGAGAAAGGTTAGTTTGTTTCGACTTGCAGGTGGCTCGGAAAAGAACAAAAGGGCATTGGTACTGGACAGTGGATGCTCACACCATATGTCGGGAAATTCAAGACTCTTTTTGAGTTAGAAGATTACAAGGGAGGCAAAGTCACATTTGGAGATGACAACAAAGGCAAGATAATTGGGATATGCAAGATTGGAAAAGGAGACAATCTCGTCGTGCTGTCCACCTTGTCAAGGGATTGAAGTACAATCTACTTAGCATCTCTCAATTGTGTGATAAAGGTCAAGAGGTAAGATTCACTCGGACCAACTATTATATTTCGATGAAACCAACATGGCGACTAAGCTCTCGGGTAAAAGATCGGGTAATACCTACACTATTCCTCTCTCGACCCGAGTCAAAATTTATCTTGTTTAAAAGCATCTCTACATGATGATTCATGGACATGGCATCGTAGACTAGGTCATGTTAACATGCATACCATTAATAAGTTTGCACCTCATGGTTTAATCGGAGGATTACCTAATTATGGATTTAAGAAAGATAAAATTTATGAAGCATGCACAAAAGGGAAACAAATAAGATTAGCTTTCAAATCTCTCAAAACTCGTTTCCACATCAAAAGTGCGTGAAATGCTGCATATGCATTTATGTGGTGAAATCCTGTCAAGAGCCTCGGAGGTAAATCATATGTACTTGTGATTGTTAATGACTACTCACGATTTACCAAGGTTTGTTTTCTTAAGCACAAAAATGAAGCTTTCAAAGAGTTCAGCAAGCTCGTAGGAAAATTCAAGTTGAGTCCGAGACTCGGTTCAAAAGAATTCGAACTAACCATGGAAGGGAGTTCGACTACTCGAATTTGCAGAGTTCTATGATAAGAATGGTATCTCCCACAACTTCTCAGCACCAAGAACTCCTCAACAAAATGGAGTAGTGGAGAGAAATAACGAGAACTCTTGAAGAAATAGGAAGGACAATGATAATTGAACATGATCTACCTTACTATTTCCGGGTTGAGGCGATCAACACAGACAAACTACACATTGAATAGATGCCTTATCGGACCCATCCGAAGAGAACTCCATACGAGCTCTAAAAGGGAAGAAACCCAACATTTCATACTTCAAACCTTTCGGATGTAAGTGTTATGTTCATAACAATGGTAAGGATCACTTGACCAAGTTTGATGCTCGGTCGGATGAAGGTATTTTTCTTTTTATTAATCTCATAGTAAAGCATATCGTATTTTCAATAAAAGAACTTACAAAGTGAAAGAAAGCATCCACATTGTTTTTGATGAGATTGAACAGGAAAAACCAAGTGAGTCAACATTCTCGGATCTAAACCTCAGCCGAGATGATGATCTTAGTGAAGATGATTCAAAAAGAATCAAGGAAAAGTCACTTAGAATGAGGTAACTCGGAACAACGTGACTTAGAATGAGTCAACTCAAGAGTCAACTCAGAATGTTGGAGGCCAAACAGATGAGCAAGCTCACTTAGAATAGACATCTAAAGATCAACCAATTCAACCTACAAATCTGGTGAACTAGAGAACATGTAGAGCTTTCAAATACGCTTCGAGCCACCCACTCGAAAACATCTTGTCCGATATCAACAATGGGGTAACAACTGGTTCCTCTCTACAAAATCTATGTGCATTCACTGCATTCATTTCATTAACTGAACCCATAAATGCACTAGAGGCCCTAAATGAACCTGAATGGGTAGAGGCCATGCAAGAGGAACTCAATCAATTTAAAAGAAACCAAGTCCGGACTCCGACCAATCAACTTTCGACCACCCGATCATAGGAACCAAATGGGTTTTCAAGAATAAACTGGATGAAGGTGGGTTGGTAGTTAGAAATAAGGCTAGACTTGTGGCTCAAGGTTACAATCAAGAAGGAGGGATTGATTGTGGGAAACCTTTGCACCTGTTGCTAGAATTGAAGATATTAGAATGTTATTGGCATTTGCATCAAGCATGAATATCAAAGCTGTATCAAATGGATGTCAAATGTGCTTTCCTTAATGGTTTCATTGAAGAGGAAGTCTATGTTGAGCAACCCCTCGATTTGAAAACTCATAATTTCTAAATCATGTTTTCAAATTGCAAAAAGCTCTTTATGGTCTTAAACAAGCTCCCAGAGCTTGGTATGAAAGACTGAGCAATTTCTTGGTTCAAAATGATTTTAGAAGAGGTCGATTAACAAGAATCTTTTTATAAAAACCAAGGGGAAAGACTTTCTTATTGCTAAGATCTATGTTGATGATATAATCTTTGGAGCTACTAATGAAATTATTTGTCGAGATTTTTTGAGTTATAAGACAGGAATTTCAAATGAGCATGATGGGAGAACTCAATTTCTTCCTTGGCCTACAAATCAAGCAAGACAAAGATGGCGTCTATGTCCATCAATCAAAGTAAACCAAGGAGCTACTAAAGAAGTATAAACTTCAAGATGCAAAGCATGCAGCAACGCCTATGAGCAACAACATAAAACTAGATTCAAACGAAAAGGTAAAGCGAGTAGATCGAAACTCTATCAAGGTATGATTGGATCTCTGCTATATCTTACTTCCAGTAGGCCGGACATAATGTTTCGTGTATATCTGTGTGCAAAATTTCAAGCTAATCCAAAAGAATCACATCTCACCGCGGTGAAGAGAATCTTCGGATATCTTGCAGGGACTCGGAATCTAGGTCTACGGTACTCAAGAGACTCGGAACTAACTCTCACTAGATACTCGGATGTTGACTATCGCTGGATACAAAGTTGATAGAAAGAGTACCTCAGGAGCTTGCGAGTTTCGAGGTCAATCCCTTATATCTTGGCACTTAAAGAAACAAAACTCAGTAGCTCTATCAACTGCTGAAGCTGAATACATTGCAGCTGGAGCATCGTCGTGCTCGGATTTTATGGATAAAGCAACACTTGAGAGATCTTGGACTTACATTCAAATCAATTCAATCAAGTGTGACAATCAAAGTGCAATCAGCATCACTAAGAATCCAGTTCACCACTCAAAGACAAAGCATATTGAGGTCAGGTATCATTTTCTAAGAGACCATTATGAGAAAGGTGATATTGAACTTGATTTCATTCCTACCAAACTTTAATTAGCTGATATCTTTACTAGGCCACTTAGTGAGGGTCGGTTTTGCTTTATTAGGAATGAGCTTGCCATAATTAATGCATAATTATGTGCTTTTCGAGTGGAGTTACTTTGCATGATTGTGTTAAATGTTCGTTTTTATGCTTTAATAACAATTAGTTCGATTGAGCCAGCGATATTGAGCTATGAGTTTTGCTTGTTTGCGGTTTCGAGTCACTCGAAACTTTACTGAAGTCGAACTCGAGATGTTGAGAAAAATGGACATCAAACTTCGAAATCATCTCTCGATTAGTGGAGAATTTCAGAAATTTCTTTTAAAATCTCTCTTTTTCTCTCTCTCTCTTACGCATCGATTAGAAAACTGGGCGTTGGCGGACAATCGCTGGAATGCTAACCGTTGGAGAGCGGAAGCAGTCACACCGGTTTGAGGCAACCGTTGGAGAGTTCAATCGAACGAATGCTTGAAGGACAATGCTTTCTCTATAAATAGCATCCTTTTTCCTTCATTTCGCTACTTTTCTCACTACATACTCTCTCTCTCGCATACTCTATCTCGAGCAAGTTCACTGTTTTCAAAGAATGAATCGTCTCTCTCAACCTAAGTGAAAGAAATCTCAAGTAAGCATCGATTGCTCTCAGCTCTCTCTCTACTCTTTTATTTCTCGTTTCACTCTCTACTTGGTCTCTCTCTCTTCAAGCTATCTTCTATACTCTCTCTCTCTCGCTCAAAGTTCATCTTTTCTCTTTTCACACTCAAACATGCCGAAAAGAGGTTCCCACCAAGACTTTCTTAGTTCTACAACCAAGAAACCTCCCACAAAAAGCCAAGAGGCTCCTTCCAACCCCTCTAAAATCATTGTCACCTAACACCTAACGTTGGTTGACAAATTCTTCCCAACCACCAAGTTTTCGTGGTCGAACAACATCAAAACCATAGGGGTTTATAGTTTCCTCTATTTCAGCGAGTTCATCTACCCAGAACTCGTTTCTAAGTTTTACTCAAACCTCTCTAGCTGCGAGGGTAAACTCACCTCCGGAGTTCAAGATGTTGTTGTCCGTATCAACGTCTCTCTCCTCCATCGCCTATTCAAAGTATCTTCTCTTTTCCTCAATAATAACCCTATATCGTTCAACGAGGTTGCTGATGAATTCTTTGAGAAGTACGCAAAAGAATTTTCTGTCACGAAAACTTCTCGGTGACTCAACTAAAGTCGAAGCTCGTCTACTATATTTCCTACTGATGAGAACCTTCTTCTTTCAACATTTGAGCAAAGAAAATCCTAATTCCAAGCATCTTAAAGCTCTTTTTGACATTCTCGAGGGCTATAAAGTAGACCTCCTTCCCGCTATTATCATGCAAATGGCCGTTGTGCCGGCTCGGACTAAGAAATCCACCCCTCTCCTTTTGGGGCTCTTCTCACTTTTATTTTCAAGAAATTCAAAGTTCCCCTCCCCTCGGATCCTAATGCGGTTTCGAGGCTACCATTGTTGTTGGCCGAAAAGAACTCCTTGGGTATGGAAACCAGGAAACCCAACCGGGTGTCCGGGTCCATAGCTCGAAGCCGAGGCCACCGTCTCCGCCTCATACTTAGACTCAAGCTCCTCTTTCTCTACCTCCTCCACCTGGTGGTGCCTCCACTTCAGGTGTTTCTCGAGTCCTTTCTTACGCCTTGTCCACTGCAATAATGGACCGGATCTCCTCAGTGACCACCGAACTCAAGGACAACCTCCGAGTCATTCAAGACTATCCTACGATCAATGACCATCAATTAAAAGGCTGCTCAGTCCCAAATCGGAGAGCAGCAAGATGTGCTTCTTGAGATGAAGGCACTCGTCAAGGAGCGAGAACGAGATGATTGAGCTCCTCCAAGAGAGGCGGTCAAAGGCTGCTCGGGACCCGGCAACTCGGATACATCCGAGGAGTCCTCGAGCCCCGGCCAAATCCCCTGCGGGGAGGAAGAAGAAGAAGAAGAGGAGACTGCAGCTAATGCGGTTCCTCTCGAGGAGAAGGAGGAAGGGGAGAAGGAAGAAGAAGAGAAGGAAGAAGAAGGAGCGAAGCGGCTAATGCGGTTCCCTCCGAGGAGAGGGACAAGGTGCTCCGAGCCTTCTAGCCGGAACTAATCAGCTCGGATAGTAGTCCGAGTGGGTTAGATGACCTGCCGATAATGGTCACTCAGTAGGCTGTCCAACCTCGGCAAGCCCCTCCCTCAGCCTAGTTTCAAGAGGATGAACCTCCGGACGACCGGGTTCTAGGTCGGCCACTTAGAGCCGAGCCCATCCAGGAGATCTCGGTGCTACCTCCGCCTCGATCTTCAACATCATCCCGCTCTTACCAGCAAAGGCGCACTACTCGTCCATCCTCCCGAACTCAGACTGCTCCCTCTCCAGCTACTTAAAATTTATTTTCTTTTTACTTTTTTTTTGTCCGGACAAACAAATTGTATCTTCTTGATACATTCTTCCTCTTTTGTTTTTGGTGAAAGGTAAGGGGAAGAATAGTTAGAAAAATTTGTTGTCTTGTTTAGGGGGAGTTTTCTCTCACCTTTTTGTGTATATATTCCTTCTATGTGAATATTAATGAAGTTTCTATTTCGTGCTTATTTATCTCTCGAGTGTAATTGTTTTCCGAGTTTCAATTTCTTTTCGAGTTCATCTTGCCCTAATATATCAACTCAATTACATATTACTTTTTCTTGCTCCGATCTATCAACTCGGTTAAATTTTGTTTTTGCTCCGATAGAAGCAATACTCTAAGCTCGATTCACTTCATCTCTATGCGATATTTCAGCTTTTAGCTCGATGCAATCTAAGCTTAATTGCTCCGATAAAATCTATGTTTGAATCACCCTAGATATTTGATACGATTCTATCTCTATACTCCGACATATTCTTTGAGAAAGAATGAAAACTTAGGGCTATAACACTCTTAAAGTTTCTATCTCGAGTAAGGAATGCCTTTTATCAAAAGGGGAGATTGAAGACTCGGACTTTGCATGTATAGCATTCCGAGTGCTATCAAGGAATCGGTACAAACTTCATCTCTTTTAAGTTTTGATTACAAGTCATTCTAAGTGCTATGGAAACTTTTTTGAGTGGTATAGAACCTTTTTGAGTGTTACGAAACTATTACATATGTTTTCATTTGATTCTGATCGACTTAGAAAGCATACTCTTGCTCATCTATAGAAACATTCACTTTAACACGTTTTAACTTAGGTCCGACTTCATATTCTAAGTTCAAATTAATTACGGTGTTAATTCATCTCTTTAAGTCACCTTGTTTTGTTTGAACTATATTTGTCTAGATCAAGTATTCTTACTATGATATTCTTTATCTAACTTGATCTTTCTCTAAACCGACTCGAGATGGAATTTGAGTATACTGGATATTAGACTCGGAAAATTCCACTCTTCCAAGACTCATATAATTATGCACTTAATTATCTTAATTAAACTATTATCTCGTGTCTAATCTTGCACCAAAGTATTTTATACTTTGAGAACTAGAATTGATTTACTTTTGTAGGTTATCTAAACGAGGTTACGAGTATTTTGGAATTACAAAAGTAACCGACTTCAAGTTGTCAATCACTAGTAGACAAGGCTTTTCTACTTACGAACAAGGCACGGACACTATGTCCGGGTTGTCCGTTTCCAAAACTAAAAATCTTCAACACTAAGCTCAACGGTGGTTTCCACCCTACTTTTGAGACACCACAAGTGAGTGGGACATCCTAAGGAGTCAAGAGCCATTGCACAACGTTCACATCTCAACGGATCTTTTCTTAGCCACTCGGAAGAACCGATTACAACGGTCACGAGAGGACTTCTAATCAAAAGCTAGTCATAACGGCTAATCTGCTTAGTCATCTATAAATAGAAGCCAACTCTCCGGACTTGAAGATTGCTGGAACCATTGTCAATATACATACATAAGAAAAAGTCTTTGTATTCATACTCAATCTTCTACTCACCACTTTAACTCTATACTTAACATCTTTCCGAGTAGTAAGGTCTTGTAATCGAGTCACAAACTTTCATTCTTACTTTCGAGTAAGGTCCCTTGACTAAGCTGTGAGGGTTATCTCAGCTCGGTTGTTCCTAACTATAAAGGTTACCTCGGTTAGGAAGTACTAGATCGAGATAATGGAACTTCTAAGTCTAGAAAAATCTTGTAAGGAATTGTCCAAGGGAGTAATGATGGTGAAGTCTTTCTACTCGTATTTTGTGGATTCAAAATAGTGGATTCGACTTAGTGTTTTGATTAGCATAGGTCGTGGTTTTCTACCCCAAGAGGGTTTCCACGTAAATTTTGTGTTGATACTTTTCTAAGTCCAATCTAGACTCAAACGAGTCTTGAAGTTTGTTTTAAACTTTAATCTTCCATTTGTTGTTCAAATTTCCTCATCACCGTATTAACCCCCTCTACGGTGACTAAGTCTCTCCAAGAGCAAACCTTCAATGTTGTGTTAAAAGTAAGGTGAAAACCACCGTTGAGTTTAGCGTTGAAGTTTTCCAGTTTTGGAAACAGACAATCCTAACACAGACATCCGAGCCTTGTTCGAAGTAGAAAAGCCTTGTCTGCTGGTGATTGACGACTTGAAGCCGGTTTCTTTTTAATTAAAAAAATGAGATAACCTCGGTTAGATAACCTACAAAAGTAAACAATTTTGGTTCTCAAAGTATAAAATACTTTAGTCCAAGATTAGGCACGAGATAATAATTTAATTAAGATAATTAAATGCATAATTATATTAAGCTCTAGAAGAGTGGAATTTTACGAGTCTAATATTCATTATACTCAAATTCCATCGAGTGTCGATCCTAAGAAAGACCAAGTTATAAGAGTGAAAACATCAAAGTATAGGGACTTGATCAGGAAAAAACTCTCAAACATAAACCACGACTTAGAAATAGGAATTAACACTATAATTCACTTTGCTTTGAAATATATACGATCAGAACTCGGATAAGAAGTGGTAGAGAGATTATTTGAACATGCGATAAATCCGAGTGACTTAAACTTCAAAGCGAGTGGATAAACAAGAATGTGTTTTCCGAGTCGAGTCATAATCAAATTAAAACTTATGCGGAAGTTTCTATAAAACTCGAGAATGACTTGTAATCAAAACTTAGGAGGGATGAGGTTTGTACCTGAGTCTTTAAGTGATAGTTAGAATGATCTAGTCTCGGAGTCCGAGTGTTTAATCTCCCCGTTTTGATGAAAGGCATTCCATACTCGGATAGAAACTTTGTTAGTGAAAGACATGAGTTTTCATTCTTACTCAGCAGAACATGCGAAGTAGTGAATGAAGCGGTTCATACTTAGAACATTTCAAATCGTATCATTACTTAGAAAATTTACGCAGATAACTCATCTACATTAGAGAGAAAGAAAGAACATAATGTGAACATATGTATCGGAGCAAAATAGAGTAGATAATGAAAGCAGATATATCAGAGCAAAAAATAAAGAATATGGGAGTCAAACTCGAACGAGTGAACTCGAAACAATTATGCTCTAAAATAAAAACTTTATTCATATATTCACAAAAAATACAAGAAAAGAGGGTGAGAAAACTCCCCTAAACAAGACAAAAATTTTCTATTGTTCTTCCCCTTGCCTTTCAGCAAAAAAAACAAAAACTAGGAAGAACGTATCAAGTTGATACGATTGATGTCCGGACACAAAAAAGAAATTAAGATAGTGGAGATGGGGCGGTTTATGTTGAGGTGGATAAGCGTGTCGTGCGCCTGCGCTGGTATGCTTGGGAGGACGTTGATGATTTGGGCGGCAGCAGCACTGGAATCTCTGTTAGTGCCCGGCTCCGAGTGGTTGACCCAGAACTAAGTCATCCAGAGGCTCATCCTCTTGGAAAATTGCGAGAGGAGGTGCTTGCTTCGAGCTTGATTGCTGTGGATTTTCCAACATCCGTAGGGTGTTCGACCCACTTAGACTACTGTCCGAGTTGATCATCTCTGGTTGAGGAACAACACCTTGTCCCTCGGCTTCTTCCTTCTTCTTCTCTTCTTCCTCCTTCTTCTTTACTTCCTCCTCTTCCTTCCTCCCTTCCTCCTTCTCCTCGAAAAGAGCTGCTTCAGCCGCAGCCTTCCTCTTCTTCCGAGCTGGAGGACTCTTCGGAGGTATCCGAGCTCTCTTGGTCCTGAGCGGCTTCGAGTATGCCTGTCTTTGAGGAGCTCAAGTTGCTGCTTGTTGCTCCATGACCGAGTCTTCATTTCGAGGAGCACACCTTGTTGCCCTCGAATGCAGGATTGGACAATCTTCTAGTTGATGGTCATGTTTTAAAGGACAGTTTTGAAGGAGCGGAGAGTGTCTCGAAATATCGTGGACACATAGGTGAGCTAGTCTAGCGGGGCTAAAGACAAGGCTGCAGAGGCTTGAGGAGGAGGACCTAAGGTGGAAGCACCACCAGGTGGACGAAGGAGTGAAAGATGAGTCTAAGTTTGAGGAGGTGAAGGGGGCCTTAGTTCGACCCGTGGATCCACACAATAGGCTTGGTTTCCTGGTACCGGTATCCAAGAAGCTCCTTCCTGCCAACAACGATGGCAGCCTCGAGCACTCGCATTTGGGTCCGAGGGGAAGGGAACCTTAAATTGCTTGAAAATTAAGCTCGAGATAGGCTCCAAAGGGAAGAGGGGTGCTTTTTCTTTGATCGAGCTGGAACGGTGGCTATCCGCTCGATAATAGTTGGAAATAGGTGTACATCGTAGCCCTCAAGGATATCAAGAAGAGCTTTGAGAATCTTTGAATTAGGATTCTCTTTCTTGGAATGATGAGAGAAGAAAGTTCTCATCAAAAGGAAACGAGAGAAGTCTCGCCTCAATCTTAATTTGAGTCACGAGAGAAGTTCTTGCGTGACTCGGGGACATCCTTGGCGTATTTTTCAAATAATTCATCTGCAATCTCATTCAAGGGGATGGGATTTCAGTTGAGAAAGATAGATGAAACTTTGAAGAGACGATGGAGGAGAGAGAGATTGATGCGCACTCTCTGCGTCGCGAACTTTGGAGGTGATGACTCCCTTAGAGCAGGAAAGGTTGGAGTAGAACTCAGCAACGAGTTCTTGGTAAATAGACTCACTGAAGCATAAGAAGTTGTAGACTCCAGTAGTTTTGATGTGCTTCAACCAGGAAAAGGAAGTGGTTGGAAAGAACTTGTCATCCAACGTGAGATGTTGGGTGACGAAGATTTTGGTGAGGTTAGAAGGACCCTCTTGGGTTTGCTTGATTCTCGGTTTCTTGGTCGCAGACCCTAGAAAGTCTTGAGCTGAACCTCTTTTAGGCATGGCTGAATTTTGAAGTGAAAGAGAGTGAGCTTCAAAGGAACGAAAGAGAGAGAGAGAGAGAGAGAGAGAGAATGCGAGAGTGCTGAGAACTTTTGAGTGTGAGAGTGAGTATGCGAGATATTAGGTTAGTAGAGAGTAAAGTAGTGAAATGAAGGAAAAGGGATGCTATTTATAGTAAAAGGGATGTCCTTCGATATTCAATCGACCTAAACCTCCAACGGTCGCCCTGGACAAGTGTGACGGTTGTGTCTCCAATGGTTCGAATTCCAGTGTCTTTCTCCCAACGGCTAGTTCACTTATCGATGTGCACGGTAGAGAGAGAAAAAGAGATATTTTAAAAGAAATTTCTGAAATTCTCCACTAATCTAGAGATGATTTCGAAGTTTGAAGTCCATTTTTCTCAAAAGCTGAGTCTAACTCGGTGATATTTTTAATTGACTCAAAAAGCCCAAGCAAGTGATAACTCCTAGCTCGGTCTCATCGGGTCAACTGAACCAATTGTTATTAAGACAAAGTAAGAAAACATATAACACATAATCATGTAAGACAATTTCACTTAGAAAACACATAATCATGCATTTATCATGCCAAGTTCATTCCTAATAAAACAAAATTGATCTTCATCAAATGGTTTGGTGAAAATATCAACTAAGCTGAAACTTTGTAGCAATGAATTCGAGTTCAATATCACCTTTCTCAAAATTATCTCTAAGAAAATGATACATGACCTCAATATGCTTTGTTTTTAGTGCTTGAATTGGATTCTTAGTTATGCTGATTACACTCTAATTATCACGCTTGATTGGAATTGATTTGAATGAAAGTCCAAGATCTTTCAAGTGTTGCTTGATCCATAGAATCTAAGCACGGCATGCTCCGGCTTCAATGTACTCGGTTTCGAAGTTGATAGAGCAACTCGGTTCCGGTTCTTTGAGTTCCAAGATATAAGGGATCGACCCATAAGCCGGCATGCTCCTGATGTGCTCTTTCTATCAACCTTGTATCCAGCATAGTCAGCATTTAAGTATCTAGTGAGGGTCGAGTTTTGAGTTTCTTGAGAACCATAGACCTAGATTCTAAGTCCCTGCAAGATATCTTAAAATTCTATTGACTCGAGTGAGATGTGATTCTTTTGGATTAGCTTGGAATCATGCACATAGACATACACTAAACATAATGTCTGGTCTACTTGGATGTAAGATATAGCAGAGATCCAATCATACCTCAATAGAGTTTCGATCTCTTGCTTTACCTTTTTCATCCGAGTCAAGTTTCATGATGCTACTCATTGGTGTTGTTGTATGTTTTGCATCTTGAAGCTTGTACTTCTTCAACAACTCCTTGGTATAGGTAGATTGATGGACATTGATGCCATCTTCATCTTATTTGATTTGTAGGCCAAGAAAGAAATTGAGCTCTCCCATCATACTCATTTGGAATTCTGTCTCATTAACTCAGAAAAATCTCGACATAGATTTTCATTAGTAGCTCCAAAGATTATATCATCAACACAAATCCGAACAATATGAAAGTCTTTCCCCTTGGTTTTTATGAAAAGAGTTTTGTCAAGCACACCTCTTTTGAAATCATTTTCAACCAAGAAATTGCTCGATCTTTCATACCAAGCTCCGGGAGCTTGCTTAAGACCATAAAGAGCCTTTTGCAACTTGAAAACATGATTTGGAAATTCTGAGTTTTGAAATCTAGGGGTTGCTCAACATAGACTTTCTCTTGAATGAAACCATTCAGAAAAGTACATTTGACATCCATTTGATACAATTTAATATTCATGCTTGATGCAAATGCCAATAGGATTCTAATTGCTTCAATCCTAGCAACTGGTGTAAAGGTTTCCCCACAATCAATTGGTTCTTCTTGATTGTAACCTTCAGCCACAAGTCTAGCCTTATTTTTGACTATCAACCCATCCTCATGCAGTTTGTTCTTCAACACCCATTTGGTTCCTATGATTGGGTGGTCGGAAGGTCATTTGGTCAAAGTCTAGACTTGGTTTCTCTCAAATTGATTAAGTTCCTCTTGCATGGCCTCTACTCATTCAGGTTCATTTAAGGCCTCTAGTGCATTTCTAGGTTCGATTAATGATATGAATGCAGTGAATGCACTTATATTTTGCAAAGAAGAGCGAGTTCTTACACCACTTGTTGACGTTAGACAAGATGTTCTCGAGTGGGTGGCTCGAAGCATATTTGAATGTTTTACATATTCTATGGTTCACTAGATTTGTTGGTTGAACTGGTTGATATTCGGTGATCCGATTTGACTAAGCTTGCTCATTTATTTGACCTTGAGCATTCTAAGCTGGCTCTTGAGCTGGTTTAGCTCGAGTCATAATGTTACGAGTTGTCTCATTCCGAGCTGCTCTCTTTTGATTATGTCTGAGCTCGGATTCGGTAAGATCATCTTTACGTCAGCTGTGTTTCGGATCCGAGAACGTTGACTCACTTGGTTTTCCTTGATCAATCTCATTAAACACAACATGGATGCTCTCTTCCACTTTCTTAGTTCTTTTATTAAAAATACGATATGCTTTACTATGAGATGAATAACCCGAGAAAGATACCTTCATCCGATCGAGCATTAAACTTAGTCGAGTGATCCTTACCATTATTATGAACAAAGAACTTACATCCGAAAGGTTTGAAGTATAAGATGTTGGGTTTCTTTCCCTTGTAGAGCTCGTATGGAGTTTTCTTCGAATGGGTCCGATAAGGCATCCGTTCGGTGTGTAGTTTGCTATGTTGATCGCCTCGGCCTAGAAATAGTAAGGCAGGTCATGTTCAATCATCATTGTCCTTCCTATTTCTTCAAGAGTTCGGTTCTTTCTCTCCACTACTCCATTTTGTTGAGGAGTTCGGGTGCTGAGAAGTTGTGAGAGATGTCATTCTTATCACGGAACTCTGTAAATTCTAAGTAATCGAACTCCCTTCCATGGTCGGTTCGAATTCTTCCGATATGAGTATGAGAGTCTACTTGAATTTTCCCACGAGCTTGTTGAACTATTTGTGAGTATTCGTCAACAATCACAAGTACATATGATTTACCTCTCGAGGCTCTTGACGAGGATTTCACCACATAAATTCATATGCAACATTTCAAGCACTTTGGATGCAGATTCGATAAGAGTCTTGAATCTCCTTACATGTTGCGGGAGCATCCACTCGTCTACGTACCAATGACCTTTTGTCCTTTTCGAGTTACCTGCATGTCGAAACACACTAACCCTTCTCACTTCCTGTAATGAACCCAGTAACTCCCTTTACTGTGGTTCTTTTACGAGGAAGAAGACTCTTCGAACCCATATTTGAATAACTTTTGGTTTGGTATGATTCCGAGTCTTCCGTTTAGAAAGTTGAGTTTTTTCTCTTTCTTTTGAAAATCTTTTCTTTTATAAACAGGTGAGGAAGATTTTCTTCCGATAACCGATATGGGCTCAGTCCTCCTTTCATTTTTATGAATAAGACCATGCTCGGCCTTCCCGAACTTCATAGTTCGGAATCATTTTTGAAAAGATTTGAGTAGGAATTAGATTCCTCTTCTTCGTTAAAACCAAGTCTTTCTTTCCTGAACAAGACACACCGAGAGCCTAAGAGAATGTCAAGGTCTTTCTGACCCTGAGTAAATTTCAAAACAAGATCTTGAGACTCATTGAGCTTTTGTTTCGGATGCTCATTTTCTCTTATGAGTAACTCGGACTCGGTCTCATTAGCTTGAGTACTAGTCCTAAGTTCTCTTAGAGTAAGTCTCTGTTTTTTCAATTCATTTTTCAAACCAATGCTCTTAGAAGTGAGAGACTCAAGTTGTTCTTTGAATTGAGAAGAATGGGAATTGGATTTTTCTTCCAAAGTATAAATATATTTTGCTAAAACAACTTTTGAGAACTTAATAAAGTATTCAATTACCTCTTGAGGATTTATCTCCTCGATGTCCGAATTGTCGAATTTGACTAAGATTCAGCTTTTGAGTCTATTAGTACCATCGGACACTTTAAGTCGTCCGAATCCTCATCTTCTTCTAATGAGTCTTCATCACTCCATGGGGCCATCATAGCCTTCTTCTTTCTGTCCCTCTTTCTCCTTTGACAGTCTTTGGCTATATGATCTTTCTTGCCACATTCAAAACAGACAAAAGTTCTTAGTTAAAGATAACTTTGTAGGGGATGAGTGCTTACCTTTTCTGTCCTTCTTATCTTTCTTATAGAACACCTCCCTTGGCCTCTTCTCGAATTTCTTGTGTTTAATCATTCTTTTGAAGCCTCGAGCAATGAGTGCCATTGGATCTTCTTCCGAATCTGGGAACTCAAATTTTCTCCTATGCTTTACGAGGCTTTCACCACAATGTTCTTTTTGGTGATGACCTCAGCATCCTCTTCTTCCGGATGGATTTCATGGTTGAGTAACTTCCCAATCAGTTTGTCCGGCTTTAGTTGAGAGAAGTTCGAGCTTCCTCGATAGCTATCACCTTGGGACCACATCTTTTCTTTGGTATACTTCTTAGAATTTTTCTGTACACATTTCTTCATTAGAAATCTTTCTACCCACAGATTTGAGATTGTTTGTATTCTCGGTGAAGCGTATCAACATCGGGGTGATGTTTTCTTCAGCTCCATCTTGAACAGCTCATATTTATGAAGATATTGAGTTATCTTCACTATACCACAAGCAGTTCCTTCATATGTGTTGACAAGACTATCCCACACATCTTTAGCTGTGTCACAAGCTGACACTCTGTTGTATTCCTTTGAGCTAATAGCACACATCAGAATATTCATCGCTTTGAAGTTCTTTCCGAACTTTTCGGACTCTTCATTAGTATACTCGAACTTTGCTTTAGGCACTTGGTCTTGAATCTTCTATTTTCCTTGAAATGTAATTGCCTTCTTGTATGATATTCCAAACATCTTCATTGTTGTTTAGCGGAAAGCATTCCATTAGTTTCTTCTAGTGCACGAATTTTGATCCTTTGAACTTAGGTGGTCTGTTGGAAGATCTTCCTTTATCGAACACTCTGTTGTTACTGAGCCGTATGATCTTTATACCTTTGGATTGTTAGATCCTTTCCGAAAGGCTAGGCTCTAATACCAATTGAAGGTTTGCTCTTGGAGAGTCTTAGTCACTCTAGAGGAAGGTGAATAGGGTGATGAGGAAATTTTAACAAACTTGGAAACTTTAAGTTTGAAAGGAATGAACAAGACAATCCGAGTCTAGGTTGGACTCAAAAAGTGTAAACTCGGAGATACGTGGAAACCTTCCCGGGCAGAAAACCACGGATAGTGCTACTCCAAGCACCAAGTGAAATCCACTATTTTGAATTCACAAATTACAGCAAATTGACTCAACCAGAATTGCCCCCTTAAAGAATTCCTTACGAGTTTTCCTAGATCGAGAAATTCCCTTATTCGATCGAGTACTTCCTAACCGAGGTAACCTTTACAGCTAGGGACAATTGAGCAAAGTTAACCCTTACAGCTAAGTCAAGGGACCTTACTTAGAAAGTAAGAAGAGTATGTAACGATTACAAGACTTTCGAACCGAGAAAGTATGAATTATAAGTCGGGAGCTGTAAATAGAAGATTGAATATGAATACAACGACTTTTGCTTAAGTAATGTACTTCAACAATAATTCAAGCAATCTTCGACTCTTGAGAGGTGACTTCTATTTAGAGATGACCAAGCGGACTAGCCATTGTGTCCGATTTCGAACTAAAGCCTTCTTGACTATTGTAACAGTTCTTCCGAGTCACTCGAGAAAATATCCGTTGGGATGTGAACGTTGGGTAATGGCTCTTGGCTCCTAAAGGTGCTCCAGTCAACTGGTGTTGTCTCGAAATGTAAGGTGGAAACCACTTGTTGAGGTTAGCGTTGAAGTTTTCCAGCTTTGGAAACAGACAACCCTTACACAGCGTCTAAGCCTTGTTCAAAAGTAGAAAAGCCTTGTCTGTTGGTGATTGACATCTTGAAGCCGGTTACTTTTGTAATTCAAAAATGAGATAACCTCGGTTAGATAACTTACAAAAGTAAACAATTTTGGTTCTCAACGTATAAAATACTTTGGTCCAAGATTAGGCATAGATAATAATTTAATTAAGATAATTAAGTGCATAATTATCTTAAGCCTAGAAGAATGGAATTTTCTAAGTCTAATGTTAACTATACTCAAATTCCATCGAGTTAGTCCTAAGAAAGATCAAGTTATAAGAGTGAAAACATCGGAGTATACGGACTTGGTCCGGGCAAATAACTTTCAAACAAAAACCGTGACTTAGAAATAGGAATTAACATTGTAATTCACACTTGCTTTGAAATATATACGATCGAACTCGGATAAGAAGTCTTAGAGAGATTATTCGAACATGCGATAAATCGAATGATGTCCGAGTGGCTCAAAAACTTTAAAGCAAGTGGATAAGCAAGAATGTGTTTTACGAGTTAGTCGAGAATCAAATGAGAACTTATGCAGGAGTTTCTATAAAACTCATATTGACTTGTAATCAAAACTTAGGAGGGATAAGGTTTGTACTGTGTCTTTATGTGATACTCAAAATGATCTAGTCTCGAGTCAAAGTCTTTAGTGATCCTCCAATTATTCGGTGATGTCCAAAAGCGTAGCAGGCGCCATATCCCTGTGGCCTCCCACTAATACGAAGCCACCTATTATGCACGTAATAATGGCCCGACGCCTTTGAATGTGCGCTGGTCCTAAAGCATACATCAAATGAAAGCGAGGCATCGAGTTTGTTAGATTCACTTCGTCCCTAATCAAAATCTAGCTCGGATGCCTATTATTTAGCTTTAGGAGTTGTTTATAAGCCCCCCATATTAGTTGATGGCATAGGAACCACACGCTTGGTTCAACGATGAATTCACATAATGGTATCGAATGCTTCCGGAAGGGGACATAACTCTTTATCCCCGAACTCGAATACGTGATATTCGGGATCCGGAAGGCCACTGTAGCCCTTAATAGAGTCTAGGTGATCGTTACCGCCTAATCGTTGAAGAGGTTATTCAGTCCATAAAAAGATAACCCTACTTTATTGACATCGCTTATCTCATTCATCCAACGGTTTAATTAAGTTTTGAAATTCATCTTCTTAGGAATTAAAGATAAAAAGGACTGGAAAATTGTAGGGACTGTTTTCGATGAGTTTTAAATGAATATTGAAGGTGTAATTCTCGGAAGCTTGCCACCGGTCCTTTTTGTAGCAGATTTTTAAGGGCCGTAGTCAACATTGCTCTCGCCGAGTGCAACTAGCCAAAACCCAAACCACGCCTTGACCAGCGTAAACCGGATGGGCTGGTTTCACCGCTTTTCCTTTTGGCCCAAGCATCTCCTACAAATGGGTCGGTTTTTATCATAACCCTTTTTGCAAGCTAGTTATCTTCGGACCATGCAACTTACCATTTCCAATTTTCTTTGTTATTAGTTTTTTGGGGTTGGGGAAATGGGGGATAGTGCAATTTTTTTTCCAATTTGTCTTTCAATTTTTGTATTCAACTCATAACATATAATCAAATAATACAAAAATATTAACACTATTAAGCACCATACAAGTTGTTATTTAATCTTCATCATCGACACCATCGTCGAAGACATAATTGTCGATATGTTCTATAAATAAGGTTTAAACTTGGCTATCTCCCGCAGCTTGCGAAGAATTGGCCCCACGAGTCCCATGTCGGTTAGGAGGCCTAATAATAAGGCCCACTATATGACATCGATGAAAATCATAAGGGTTTCCATAAGGATCAAGCGCTTGCATAGGCATGACATCCATGCCAATCTCGGAAGAGATAGGCCCAACATTAGAAGAACCAGGCCCCGGTGCAAAAGTACTTAGCCCCGCCTCAAAAGCACTGAGATCGTGACACTGCCGAGATGAACGTCATGAGGAAGCAGCTCTAAAAGTACTAATTGGCGACATTTGTTGGCTTGTGGCACGAGCTTAAGCCCCGGAGTTGCGAAGGAAACCTCCCGATGGAGAGGACCTAAAATGACGTTCCTACAATAGTGAAAGAGTGATTATTACATATACTAAGAGTTCATGAGTTAACACTTTAACTCATTAGGCTCACCTGAAACGTTCGGAATGGCCCACTTGTTGAATAAATCTTTGAAAGCTTCAAGGGCGGATCGGAATCGATAGACATTTTTCAAGATTTCTCCGGATCGTACTACAATTTCATTATGTTAGTAAGATACTTTTAGCATATAACTAAAAGTAAAAGAACATAATACTCTTACCCCTTTTGAATTCTTCGAGAGCAGAGGCCCTATACATTCGGACCGAGGATGTTCGAAATCTTAACAATACATGAGGACTCTTCGAGTTGAGACACATCACCTCAAGACTCGAAATATGGATGTCACCAGGGAGAAGTCTGTAAAGATAAGGTTAATTTCCACACCGGAAATATGATCACACAAAATAGCAAATAAAGACTTACTAATCACGTCATAATTCATCCCAAATATTGAGCATAGGAGGAATCCGCATCCAAGACCTGCGTATAGAGATAACCAATTATTATTTCTTCTCACTCCTCTTGAGTTATTGAGCGCAAGTAAAACATCGTCTGCGGTGGATCTTGGGGAACAAAAGGTGGTCACATATTGTATCGGATTTGTGGTGTAACCCTCTCACCAAGGTACCAACTAAAACCGAATGGACCATCAAACGAAATTCATCTTTCGCTTAACTCTTTTATAACCCCAAGGCTTGGAAGCAGTTGACTTTAGGCCCAAGGATGAAAGTTGGCCTACACACATAAGGCCCATGATGTAATAAGCCAAAACCAACAAATTAGGTGGCAAAACATGCCCATTTGGTCGGCAACGGCTACACTACGGCTAGGCCCACGAGGTTAATCATAGGTCGTGGGCTAGGACAAAATTTAGATTGAAAGGTCGAAAAATTATGGGCCATTTTAGCTCAAATTTTAAAGTACAAAAGTGAGATACCATGGCCACAATGTGGATGGCGGACATCAAAGAAGTAATCTCATGCACTTCTTGTTGCTGGAGATGGACTTTAGCCTATGCCATTGAACTGGGTGAAAATTAGGGAAAATATTCATGTAATCGCGGCTACAAGTTCACAATGCAAGTAAGATTCTTATCCACACAAGATATGTTATTTTGGAGATTAAGAAAGACGAGTATATCTTGATAACCTTCCATAATCTGCATAAGGGCGTGTAAATATGCAAGTCCTTTTCGGTGGTTGTGTGCTAACCCCGGAACCTAAGCCCCTTTGCAGACAAGTATATGCGGGCATGCCCCAATTAAGGTATTTAATCTTTCCTAAGTCCACGAAATTCAACAAATAATGGATGTGTACCTTGGAACCTTGGTTCGATAAAATTGATGAGCTTAGCATGAGGGTAAGTATTTTTCGGACCTGCTGCTGTGGATTGTGTTGAGGCTATAACTCAACATTTTCAAAAGTTTCAAAAAGAATGGTATATTTAAAATGGTTGGCGTAAGGAAATCGGTTAGCTATGGAACTGAAGAGGTGAGGAAAATATTCACAATTTTTGTATAAGTCTCGTTCATAAACTAGGGGTTCCCTCGAAAAACCCAAACCCATAAGAACAAGCAAAATCAAGAGGTGTAATGGCCATTTTCTTGAATGGGAAATGAAAAGTATTTGTAGTAACCCAAAATGGTTCACTAATGGCTCTAGTAGGGTCACGTTCTTTTTGGTCAAACATATGACTCAAAGCAAGGAAAAAGGGCTAAAGCCGACACTACTCACAATTTGCTCCAAGGGGTAGTTCCAGTATCGGTGTTGATAAACTTGGTAATGGGACCGCTACTCCGAATGGTACCTTTCTATAAAAATGAAATCCAACGAGGTTTTAGTTGAAGATACCATCTCAAGCCAATAAGCTTACCATGGTAGAAATGGCAAGAGATGAGACATTGCTCTTAGCCTCCACCAAGAGGTCATTGGGCTTCCACTCATGGTGAGGGCGCCACTCTTGCTTTAGGAAGTTATCATGGATAAGGCTCTCGACTATTGTCCTCCTAATAGGGTGGGCACATCTTGTAGGCATTTTGAAGAATTTTTGCAAGAAAACCAAGCTAGTTGTCTCAAGGTAAATATGAGAAAGCTAGAGCAATGCTAAAACAAGCAAGAAAAGGCAAAGAGAGGAGTAAGTAAGGTGTGCAAAATGAACACACCACGCTCCCTTTTGTAGGAAAAATTTAGCCAACTTGATAAGTGCATAAGACAAAGTTCAAAAAGCAAGAGGAGACCAAGAATGGTGACAAGGTCCATGCGCGAAGACAAGGCCAGCCCAAAGCTTGGCCGGCGTAGGCCAAGAGGCTCGACCGGCATCGGCTTGGCGATAACCTTGCAGGTGTATCGTTGTGGGATAGCTGGGGTAGTCCCATCAAGTATGGCTGGTTGTCATTTGGAGCATTATGCATGCAAGTGGATCTTTGGACCCATAGCTTTAACTTTCTCAAATTCATTCTTTAGTATGTTTTTTATTGAATTATTCGGGTAAAAATGTTAAACTGTCATGAATACGATTATCCACTAATAAATATGCTAGTACAAACAATCAAGCTTCGGAAGAAATTACCAAGCTTTAGGAATGTGATCAAGCCAAGCTCAGGACCATTTTAATAGACTTTAGAATGCATGAATCACAATCAAGTCAAGGCTCTTATTTTGGAGTTTGGGTTCAACAACAATAAATTCCGAGCACCTCAAATTCGAAGCAATGCATAGAAGCAAGATAAGTATCCATTAGTGTCTACTTTAACCCTTCGTGTTTCAAACTCGGACTCGACCCTTATCTCGCTTTATTTACGTTATTTTATTTTGTCAGCCCGATGATGAAATCCCGATCCTGCTTGTGAACTCGGATCACGGTCAAAATCCGAGTGGCGTGATAGAAGCCGATAAACCACAAAGCACCCAATAGTGCCACAATAAAGCTTTTTGTTTGGGTCAACATAAAAACTTATCTTCTATCGACTGGTCCAAGTCTAGGTCAACGCTCCAAGTCAAGATGAAGCCGATGCGTGCTTCGAGCCCCGCTGCTCGCTAAATGCAATATTTCATCTTCAACATCCCAGCTTAACAGGGAGCTCAAAATTTCTGTAAGATGTCATTCGGACCAGCGCCGCACTTCATGGCTTTTCACGCCAAAGCGCTACGTTTTGCTCCAAGCGTCCAACTTAGACACGGAAGCCAACTTCACCAAACGACACCATATAGGGCCGGCGCCACGCTTCAAGGCCATTCCGCCAAAGCGCTGTGTTTTGCTCGAGTGTTAAGATAAAGCACGGATGGTCGGTATCGCGATCCTCGACCGTTCCCAAGGGATTTCCGGCTCAAGCTGGTTTTATCTAGTTTTTCTAGATTCTAGCTGGTCTAGTTCCGTAATTTGGGATGGCTGCTTGCTTACTTCTTAGGTCATTTTGTGACAATCATTTCTCTATAAATGGAGAGCTTATTTTCTCATTTTAGAGAGAGGTCGTAACCTAGCTACATGCTTCGTTGAAATTAAGCTAAGAGCTACTCGAATGCTACATTAGTATTCCGATCTTTTGGCTCATTTTAAGCTAACCCCCATTACATCCTAGAACAATCTCGTTATTTCGTTCCGTTTTCTAACCTTCATATTTTTCATACATTGTTCTACCTCCACAAAATTCACCAAATCCTACTTTAGTCTTGTTGATCCACCTTCACGCTTCCCGATCCAGGTTTGTGATCCAAGATCAATAGGTGAGAGAACCCGAGAATGCTCAACTCATTTGTAGTCTCTAATAGTTTATTTAAATTTATGTCATTTACCGCTTTCCGTATTGTGGACGAACATGTAATTGTTTTCCATTCCTCCTCGCCCACTTTAATTTTATTTTTCGTGCTTTCTTTTCCATTTTATTTTTCGCTTTTTATTGTTATCTTTACTACTTTCTTAATTGATTTTATCGCTTTCTTCACATGTTTGGTTGATTTAATTTCCATACTTTATATGATGTATGCTTTATTGAAAACATGTTCTTTAAACTCACAATTCGATTAAGGTCGTCTATTCACGGGCGAAATGGAAAGGCTTATCCCTACATTTCGTACGTTCGCGTTCGAACTCTAAATTCTCGGTTCTAGAGTGATGGAGTTAATTTTTAACCTCTTTCAAGCTTAATTTTCCCATACTAATATTGGAAGATATTGCTTTCATTTTTTTAGTTTTTAGCCTTAAAACCGACCGGCTACTCTATTTTATTCATTTTGTTTCTCTAAATTTTCATCTAGGCATTTCTAGTTTAAAAAATAGACCAAACAAATTTCTATTCCGACAATTAGGGCCATGGACTCGAGACCGACCCTTACGTCACGGCCCATGGCCGGCACTCGATGACCGGATGGTGCTCGCTCTTGTCGACGCCGACCGGTCACTAGGTAAGGCTTTCTATCCAAACCGGTGTTTTCACACCTTTTGGCCCAAAAACCTTCACGGCAGAATGTATGTCATCTTCCGGTTATTTTCTTAAAGTATGAAATATCATCCCGAGACTTTCTAAAATTAATTTCTAAAAGTTAAAGATTAATAAAATCACCAAGCACTATTTTGCTAAAATCGCTACAATTGAATTATCAAAAATCACAAATCTCAATAAGAGGCGCATCCTCATTTTTAACTAAAAATTTAAAATCATCTTAAAAACGAACCTTCAAAGAGACCCGACATCCATTGGGAAACTCGGTTTTCGTTCCCCCTTCCTACGAGGAGAACGAGCGGGTCGTGGTTCCTACACCTATCTTCTAACAAATGAGAAGAACAAGCTCCAAACGCACAAGAAGGTTGTGAGGCCTCATAATAAGGCCCATAGTAAGACGATTGGTGAAGATCGTAAGTCCTACCAAATGGGTCAAGTACATGCAAAGGTGTAGCATTGCTGCCAGTTGCGATGCGAGCTAGGCCCAAGTCTAGATAATAAGCTAGGTTCAATTTTAAAAGCGCTTTGTCTATGATAATGTTGAGATGCACATGGAGAACATCCGTTTCGGCAGTATTACTAGATGACATTTGGGGTTGTTTAGGCACCTCCGTACGAACTTCGGAACCATTAAGATAACCTACTGAAGGCGTTGATCTAGAACGGCAGTTCTAAAATGACAAAATAATGGTCAACACATAAATTAAAAAGTCTAAGGTTAGCATGCCAACTAACCACGCTTACCCGAAAGGAGTAAAAATTACGGCCGATACGTAGATTATTAATCGCACAAAGGACAAATTGGAATCCAACATGTATGCTCGGCAATTGCTACTGATCATACTTATATGTCATCATATTAGGAAAGGCATTGTAGAATACAACTAAAGTAAGATCGTAACACTCTTACCCCTTTCTAATTTCTTGGAATGGATGACCCACGCACTTCGAATCAAGAATCTCCGGAATTGGGATAATATTAGGGGACTTCCCTACCATGGAAATATCTACTTCAAGATGACGAATGTGGATATCATCAGAGAGTATCGATATCATAACAAGGCTAGTTTCTATACAAAAAGAAAAACCAAGCAACGATGGACGAACACTTACCACATCAGTCATTATCCTCCCTAAGTATTCGGGATAAGTCGCAGTTGGATCTAAGAAGAGTGAATAAGGATACCTGGTCATTATGTCTCCATATTCTTCCTAGTTAAGTGAACGAAGATATAATATAGATTTAGGTGGATCCTTTGGCACGTAAAGTGGCCATGCATCAATATTAAATTTGGGGCAAAACCCGTTCACCAAGGTACCAACAAAAGACAAATGGGCCTTTAGAAAAGACACATCTCTCACTTAGATCTCGGCCCGAAATCATTAGGGAAGTTAATTGAGATGCCATGCATGAAAGTTACCCTACCTAAAGCATAAAAGATCAACTAGTAAGCATCAAAGCAGGTGATAGCGGACCTATGTGACTAAGCCAGGCAGTCTAGGCATAGCCATGGGTCGAAGCCGACCCTACCACGACCTAGACCACAATCCACACCAAATCGTTGGCAAGAATAGAAAATGAAAACTTGAAAATGACTTTATTTTGGATTAAATCAGTTTAAAATCAAAAATATCAAGAAAAATACTTTGGACTCTTTGATGAGATCCGGTCACAAAAAGGCATGCCCAACTCGTCCTCAATTGAGAAACGTGAACCCTTATTCATGCAACCACTTCCGGAAACATTGGGTCATCAATAAATTTACCACACAAGTAAATTATATATCCATGCAATAAAGAAAAAAAGGTTAAAGGGGAAAAGAGCATACCTCAATAATCCTCCATAACTCGGTCAAAAACATATAGTTGATCGAATCTTTCTCTCGAGTGGTACGTTGGTCGACCAAGCGCAAACCTCTTATCAAACAAACATATGCAAGCACACCCCAATTGAAATGCTTTATTCGGCCTAAATCCACTAATTTATCTAAACAATGGATGTGGGTCGGACAAAATAAACATGCTTAACATTAAAGCTATCACAATCCTAGCCTATTGTCGTGGATCGTGTTGAGCCCACAACTCTTCATCGGTAAAGGAAGAAAGATGGATCACATACTTAAGGAAATTGGCCGGAGGAAATTGAAGAGAAATCTAACCAAAATGGTGATGCAAAAATCATGATTTTTTAACAAATTTCAGCCATGCACTAAAGGCTCACCCGAGAAGTATAAACCCGTGAGGATGGCAAAGTCCAAAAGGATAATACTCATCTCCCCAAAGGGAAGATGGAAGGTTTTTGTAGTATCCCAATAGTGCTTACAAATTTGTGCCGAGTGATACCCTTGTCGGTGAGATCACAAAAATGACGCGAAGTAGTAATGAGTAAACCAAACCCAGACATTAGTCAAGGTTTGTTCCTGTGGGTAATCCCGGTCTTTGAATATATCAAAGAAATTTTCTTTGGCACCAACCGATGGAGCACCCCTACAAAGAACAAGGAGATAAAACATCTTTAAAAAATGCCACACTAGCATTAGACACAAGAAATTCAAGTTAACATAATTACCGTAGTGAAAATCGCCAACAAAGAAACATGGTGTTCGACTTCTACTTATAAGTCGCTAGAATCCCATTCGTGGTGAGGGCGCAGATTTCTTTCCGAAACGAATCTTGTGTTAAGCCTTGGGCCCTCCTCCCTTTTATAAGAAAATCGACTGAAATTCAAAAAATAAAGGAAAATACAAAGCACGTTTTCTAATTGTCCCAACACATGCTCCCGGACCAAAACTTGCAAAAACAGATCCGGTGCCGGTTCACAAAGTCCGGTATGGCCGGATCACGTGTTGCGGGCATCGGACCGTGTGGCTCGGGACCGACGCCGGCCCTCACAAGTGTGGCAAACCAAAGTGAGTAGTTCAGCAAGTAAGTGGACTTATGGAGCCCACCTATTAATCTTTTTTAATTTAGTTTTTAGTCTCTTTTGATTGAATGATTCAAGTAAAATACCGGATGTTTTGTACATTTGATTATTTATTGACACA
This sequence comes from Talinum fruticosum, assembly GCA_021018815.1. NCBI lineage: Eukaryota > Viridiplantae > Streptophyta > Magnoliopsida > Caryophyllales > Talinaceae > Talinum > Talinum fruticosum. The sequence goes on from JAITYX010000012.1 coordinate 7,231,876, forward strand.
ATATTAGTACATCGAAATTGTTTAGCCAAGCTTCGGATCAAGAACAATCAAGCTAAGCTCAAGATTTTTTGGCATATATCATATGGCATGCCGTGATCATGTCTAGTGACCCATTTTGTTGGAGTTATGTTTGAAATACGATCAATTTTAGAACCCTTAATTTAATCGGTATCCGAAGCAATGCCGGATAAATAAGATAAATATTGGTTAACTTTAGACACCGAAATCGTGTCATCTTTATATTTTTATTTATTTTATTTATTTTATTAATCCAATGATGAAAACTTAGTCTCATTTGCAAGCTCGAGTTATGATTAAACTAAAACATGTCGAAATCGATTTAACGTACAATAAGCCAACCAGACACCACAAAACAACCCAAATTATCTTCTCGGATGAGGCAAGCCCACAATCCAGTGCTTCTTCCGATCCACGCCAAGTTTAAATTCCTTAGCCTCGGAGCCGCACCGGCGTCGGACATTTGAGTTGTCCAAAACGCAACGTTTTACCTTTTTAAGCGATCGAGCTTGACACGTGCTCCCATAAGTCCAAGCGACATTGTTTAGGACAGGCGCCGGTCCTCGAAACCCTTCCAAACTATGTCGTTTTATTCAGTTTAAATATTTGGTCTTCCTTTCAACCATTTCCTAAAAATCTGGACCAGATTAAATTTTTTAGCCATGGTCGGAAGGATTTGTTAGGGTTTTTGAACCCCAAAACACCTAATTTTCAGTCGGAAAAACACCCCATTTTCCTTAAAATCTCTCTCTCTCATTCTCTTCTCTCCACTTTCACTCACTCCACTCAAAACCTCACTTTAAAACCCTCTCACAAAGCCATTTCTGCACCTCTTTTCATGTCGTTGTCCTACCATTTTATTGTCGAAATTTGTTTGTGCTTCAAGTCCGACAAGTGGGTTAACTTGAGGGCGCTCTCCATCAGCTTTGAATTTGTGTTTACAATTTTATTTTATTTGTTGCATTTAGTGCTTTCCATATTGTGGATTAAAAATTGTATCATTTATTTTTCTTCCCGACCGATGTAACTTTTTATTTCTCGTTTTTGTGCTTTCTTTTATTGCTTTCTTATCCCTTTCATTTGTGCTTTTCTTTATTTCTTTTAAGCATGTTTTCAGTGTTTAATTTCTGTACTTCATATGTTGGTTGTTTGCTTTATTTAATGCAATTTAAACTCACAATTCAAATTAGTAGAGCTCGTCTGTTCACCAGCGAGAATCGAGAGTCATTTTGTACCATTGCCCTCGAACACCGAATCATTGGTTAACCCAATGGAATCCCTTTGAAAACCTTATCTTATTTGGAGTTTTGTGTTGAATTTAAAAAGTGCATCTTTTTGTTTTTGTTAGTTTTTATTCCTAAAATTTATCGATGACTCCTCGTTTTAGCTTTTTATTCTAAAAATTGCTTCTCAATATTTATGGATAAAAAGTAGGAAAATATGGGAAAGTGCCTGGTCAGGGCAAGCGGGCACCGGCCCCAACCGGTATCTAGGTTAGCTTTTGGCCCAAGCAGTTTCGTTGCCTAGTCTAGTAGCTTTGCGGAAAAATATTTTCCTTTTTATTTATGATATTTTCACTTATGGTTTAATACCTCGAGACTCCATAAATTCATTTTCAATTATAAAAATTATTAAAATCGCCAATCAAATTTTCTTCTAAGTCGATTCCAAAATGTAATTCTAAACTCAACTTAATAACAGACCCGATTTCCCTAAAAGTCGACACTTCTTGGGAGGCTCCGCCCATTATTTTTCGTACCGTCCTCCTCTCTTAGAAACGGAGAGGAGGAAAGGCCCGGGCACCAACTTCAAGAAAATGTCAATCAATTGGATTGTACGTTCATATAAAGTTGTGTAATGGCATACAAGCTACAACTATATCCGTTTGTGTTTCAAACTTATAACTTGGCATAGATTTCGAAATCATCAATTTTTTCTTCAACACCCCAAATGATCTTTAAATTATAATTCTTAATGATCAATATCTACAATTGAATACTTCCCGATAACCAAGTGGTTTGGTTGACATGTCTCAAATTGTGCTAATTGATATCTTTCTCCCTTATAAGGTACCAAATAACCATGCCTTAGAAGGTACCCACAATGAACGAGGTAGTATTTACCTATATAAATTAATAAAAGAAATTATACAGACATAAATAAGAAACTAACACATGCCTTAATGTTGTTAAATGATGATGAATAATTGAGATACCCGAGAGAGGTCTAGGATATCATGAACTATCTTCTCAAATTTGTTATGTACGACTCATGACATATGCCCGGAAAGCTAAAAATGAAAAAAGTAAATTGCATATCGAACCACAACATTTTGAGTGGCACACCCATTCACCCAATATGTTGAACTTGTTTTTCACGTGATACAACAGCTGGTAGGTGAACTCCATCTATAGCAGCAATGTAACAAAAAAATATATATTTAATTAATTTTGCTATAGAAACCATGGCCTGAACCAGATCGAACCGGATCGAGCTTCCCCACGCATACCTTGGCACAAGGGTTTTTAAAAGTTAGCAAAATGGGGTTTGAAAATGATTTTTTAGAATGTTGGGATGAACCTTTTATCAAGTTTTTCGAGTTTTATTAAATTGAATTAAAGTGAATTAAATCTTATTCGAATGGCGACTTTATTAATTATTTTATTTTATAAATAATTTTTATAAGTCTCGGGATATTATTTTCTAATTGAAGAATAAATAAAACTAAGAAATTAGGGTTCTGTCGTGAGGCTTTAGGGCCATACCGGTGTAAAAACATTGGTCCGGACCCAAGCCTCGGCCGTTGACCATCCAAGTGTAGGCGACAACATGCACTCGGCGGTCACAGAGTGCCGACCAGGGCCTAAGCTGACCCAGGTCAGCCTCGGTCTCTAGCAAGACAGGAAAATCCAAATTCCTATTTCTTACCCCGCAATTAGAAAATAATCGAGATGTGTTTTAATAAGAATAATGCAAAAAGAGGAGTTGCTAGTGAGGTTTTAGGCGAGAAAAACTAACAAAAACATGAGAATAAAAGTTTGCTCTCTCGATCTTAGCATGGGAAGGCTAAGACCAAAAAAGGCTAAAAATGAGTCCATTGGTCTTTGAACCGAGAATCGGATTCGGGGACGAGGGTACGAAACATAGGGAAAACCCTTCCATTCCGCCCGTCCGAAAACGGCCATTACTAGTTTGAGTAGTATACTAAAAGAATTTGCTAAACACAAACACACAATATGCTAAATGATAATAAAAAGAAACCAAACAAAATTTAAAAAAAACGATAAAGAAAGCGGTAAAGAAAGAAAAGTAAAAAACTAAAAGATTACATTGGGTAGTGAGGAATTAAAAAAGCAATTACGTCTCTTTGATCCACAATACGAAAGCGATAAATAAAACATAAGTTAAAAAACTGTTTGAAGGCTTAACGATTGCCCTCGGCTTGTTCCACGTTGCTCGATTTGGATCTCTACACTAGATCTCTTGATGCGACGACAACAAATCAAAGAAAAGGCTTGTTTTGAATGTTGAATAGGTGAGTTTATGAGAGGTGAGAATGACTTAATATTCTTTAGCTCTTTGCAAGCATTCAGTGGCAATAAGTATAAAGGAGGAATGTTTGAGATTAATTTTAGAAGAGTAATGTTTAGGAGATGGTGTTCGATTAGCTTTCTGCAAAGCATAAAGCATAGGAAAAGCCCTCCTTCGAATGAGAGCCAAGGCTCTCTATTTATAGGGAGATACCTAGGTCACAAATTACCTAGGGTTGCTCTCAGCCGGTCGTCCAAGTAGTTGTAAATAAATCGGACCGGAATCTCCTAAGATTGAGCCGGATAAAGCAAGGATAACACCGGAGAAAATGCAATTCGCAGCTTGCCGACAACCCGAGATTACTTAGTGTTCGTGCCCTAGCTCTGTTTCCAAAGGAGTCTCCAAGACAAATGAAAGCGTTTCACTTAAAATTCTTGGGTTGCGAGGCACCAGCCACGATGTCATTTTGAGGGGAAAAGCTCTTTGTCTCGTGTGGACTATTTTATGGAGCTTTAACGTAGCACTTTGATGCTCATGATCATGAAATGCAATGTCTTAACGCCGTGTATAGGTCTTCAGCTCCTAGTGTGATTGGAAAAGTAAAATGCAGTATTCTAAACTTGGAATTTCTTGGTACATAGCATTGGATTTCTTTATCTCTGAAGCCTTGGCCCGGTTCTTGGATTGTCTCGAAAGAAAGGGGGATTTTTTGATCGACCTAAGGCAAAAGGTTATTTATTTAGTGTTGGGGGTTCTTTGTGGTTTACTGGCTTCGTCACACCAATCAAACACAGTCCAAGATCAAAATCCTCAAATAGGACTCAAGATTTCATCATTAGGCCAACATAATAAATTACGGAATTAAAGAGATAAGACATTACACTTTTTAGGTGTTTATAATTAGCCCCCACTTTGATCAAGTGTAAAAAAAAAAAAAAGACGAATGGTCGAGTAGAAACTAAATGGTCTAATGCTTGGAATTGGCTGTAGTCGAACCTGAACTCCAACATGGGGCCTAGACTTGATCGCGATGCATGCATTCCGAAGCCCGGTAAGAGGGTGCTAAGCTTGACTAGATCGAGCTCGAAACATGGTATATTTTGATGCTGAAACTTCGATCGATCTTTGATCTAAAGCTTGGCTAAATAATCTATTGTACTAACATACTTGTTAGTGTGTAATCAAATTGACGAAAGTTCGAGTGTTTTACCTGAATAATTTAGTCGAAAATAGACTTAAAATTCTTATCCGACAAAGCTATTGGTGGGTCCGAGAATTCCCACTTGCATGCACAAAGTGCCAATTAGTGGCATGTCGTAGTTAATGACCCTCCACAAGCTAGGTCGACAGGCTAGGGCTGCGAAGTTGTCGCCAATGGGACACCACGACGCCTCGTGGCCGACGCCGGCCAGCCATTGGCGAGCCCGGCCCTCGATGTGCTTCCGTCGGATTCCCTTGGTCTCCCACTACTTGTCTTGTGTGGTTGGCTAGCTTGATCGATTGTGCCTATAAAAAGAGGTGCTTGGTGTGTTCATTTCGCACACTTGCTCCTTCTCTTGCTCTTGCATTCTTCTTGTGCTCTCCTACTTCGCTTCTACTTGAAAACTAGTTGGTTTCAAAAGTCCTTTATTCCAAAAATGTCTAGGAGAAGAGCCCATCCCGCTGGGAGGTCTAGAGTTGAAGAACTTATCCAAGACAACTTCCTGGAATGGGAATGGCGTCCGCGAACGAGTGGAACCCATGTGACCTCTTGGTGGAGGCTAAGAGTCGCGTTTCTTCGCTTGCTATCACTCCTTCGGTAAACTAATTAGCTTAAGTTTCTTCCTTTGCTCTTTTAGAGTAACTCTTCAACTAAAATCTTGTTGGATTTTTGTCTTGCAAAAAGCTCAATTAAGAGTAGTGGAGATATCCCCAAGTTCATGGAGACATGTAGGAGGATGAACTTTCCTCTTGAAGATGTCATGCATAGTGCCGAGTTTGGTTATCTTTTCTTTGCCTTAAACCACCTGATTCAAAAAAAGGATAGGGATCCTATTAGGGTTATTATTAGCATTTTTGGGACATCACCAACAATTTTCACCTTCCCTTTGGCAAAATGACCATAACTCATTTTGATTTTGTTGTTTTATCCGGTTTGGGCTTTTCGAGATAGCCACTATTGTATGATCAAAATTTTTACAAAAATCCCGACTATGTTCGTCATCTTTTTGGCCCCGTAGCCAATAGGTTTCCTCAGGATAATTTCTTTAAGTATACCGTCTCTTTTTAGGCCTTTGAGGATGTAAGGTTTTGGCCTTAACATTCTCCACAACAACAGTCCGAATCGTGCTTGCTTTTCTCTTAAGCACGAATCTTTTCTTTGATCAAGCTGCTAAGGTTCATGTTCATTATTCCGTGAACTTAAGACCTCAATAAAATAAAGGAGCTCCACTAGGGTGCTCCTGAATATATTTGCCTCATTAGGGGCCTACCGTTGTATGGTTTGTGGAAGATTGTTGAGGTATGCTCAAATTCTCCTTTTCTCCAAAGTCTTTTTCATCATGTGTGGATAAAAAATTTACTCAATTGTGATCATACAGCCATAGTTATACGAATATTTCCTGCACCTTTTCCCAATTCGACGAATCATCCCACGTTTCAAGCCTCCATATCGTGGGCCAAAGTCTATCTTCAACATCGTAATATCCATGGGATAGACTTCTTGAGATCAGCCCTTAACCGTGTACCTCGGTATGTCTCTTTAGTCTAAAGGTTCACCTTGAAAATATGCTTAGAGTGCTTTTTATCACACTATTCAGCTTTTCGCCCCTACCCATAGCTTGTGGGACTCGCTTGTGGTGGATTCCAACCTTGATTATGCACTTGTTTTTCGTCCATTTTCTTGCTTCCTTTCGTTCTTGCATACTTGTTTCTGGATAAATCTTAAATGTAAGCTAATTTTCATCATTGTGCCCAACTCCAACTCTCTCCGAGTGTCATTGTTGCACAAGAATTAAGTCGAGAGGAGGATCTTGTTTGAAGGATCCTTTAGGTTTTGTTCGTATCTTGGGGAGAGGATCACACCTAAAATCTTGGCCAATATGTGGCCTCCGCTTGTTCTGGTTTATCCACCCCGGACCATGTTCTACTTTTGCTCCCTTTTTCCAAATGAGCAAGCTACTCGCTCTTTTTGGGTGTCCTTATACCTCATTCTTAAACTTTCACACATCCTACACTCACCATGTGGTGCGCATTATGACTCAACTGGTAAGTTCTCCCCTCTTTTCTTATCATAGTTGAATTTCTTGCATAGAAATTAACTTCATCTTTTGATAGCTCACACCAGCTCACATCCATATTCCAAGCCTTGATGTGGATGTTAGTCTACCCGAGGGACCTCCTCGTTATGTGAGAATTCCTGAAATCCCGGAGGAAGAATGTGTTAGGCATCCTTTCCCGAGAATTGGCGAGGGTAAGAGTTTCATGCTCTTCACTTTTAGTAGTATGCTAAAAGTATTTTGAGCTAACACCACAGGATAAATTTTATAGGATGACCTAGAACAATTCCGGACCACATCCATAAATCTTCAATATGCTCTCTAGGGAATCTAAAACGTCTTTACTCGGGCGATCTTTCCCAACCTTCTAGGTAAGTGCCTAATTAGTGGAGTGCTAATTTTGTTGAGCTTTTATTGAGTGTACTAATTTTTCTTTCATTCTTGTAGAGGTGTCGATCTAAAACACCTCCCTCCAGGAGTCTTCCTAGCGAACCCGGGCACAAAAACATCCATCCAGGCAACAAACAACTTATAGCAAGTCCTACTAAACAAGGTTCTTCATGGCGTGCACATCATCGGAGTGCTTTCGTGGCAGGACCCTATACTTCGAGCCTAGTGCTTTCAATATAGGACATAGCTTTTCGGAGGAGAGCTTGGATATCTTGCCCTCTGCAGGCTTTTAATCGTCACGAAAAGCCTCTTTATTTCCCTCGGGCTTCAGTACAGCGGGCTATCCGATGAAGTTTTGCAATCTTGGGAGAAAAGAGGTAGCTCCTATCAAGGTGATGAAGGTGGTCAATTCTCCTCATCTATCTTCGAAGACTTGGGGAACTGCATCTTTGCCGATGATTCGAATGGCGACAATTAGAGAATTCCTTGTCGCTTCCGATGTTGATGATTGGGGAATCCCTTGCAGTCTGTTTATCGTTTGCTTAATATTTTCTTTGTAATGGTGACTCTTATGTAATGGGATAAAATTCAAAGTGACTCAATTCTAAGAAATGCATTCTTTTATTTAATATGACGCAAACGACTTAAGGAAAATTACAAAGACAATAAAAAAATTGCACTAGCCCCCATTTGCCCTGAAAGAAAATGGTAAAAATAAAAGGGAAAATCTTAAGTGCATGGTCAAAAATAAGAATATAACGTGCACACAATGGGTTGGGGACGAAAAGAGTATGACCCAAGGAGAGCTCGGGCCGAAGAAAACCGCGAAACGGGCTCGACAATGGTGTTGGCCGGCGCCCGCCACCCGTGAGATCCATGGCACTGGCGAATGTGTAGTGATTAAGGTGCGGTAGGACTACAAAAGGTCCGAAAGCTCCTATAAATAGGACCCACGTCGGTGCTTAAAAAATGTGCCTAACACAAAAAAAAACTTTATGCGAATCAAACTACAAACATCTTATGTCTTCTACTCTCCTCTAAAAAGATATGAATTTAATGATTTAGCTAACTCGGTGGATACATGAGATGAGTAATACGGACAGATTTGGTTTATCAAATTATAGGTTGAATATCGTATTCAGCATTTTCCAAATGATGGTCTACTCGGACTTTCATAAGACCGGTTGTGGCCTTTGGGACCCTCACCATCACGTCTTCGGGTTTGAGGATAAGGAACTATGCCCCGTGCACTGAAGAATTTGATGCCATATTCGGCAGTCACCAACGTACAAAACCCGTTCTACCCAAATCATCGAAAAGTCTCCGCGAGACTTACAAATACCTGCTGAAACTTAATAATCGGAATTTAGGGTGGATTCTTATTGGGAATCACGTAAATCTTACTAACTCGATGAAACATTATCGGAGCGTATACGCCTATTCCGAAGCAATCATTATTTCGAGGCGATGAGCCATTATCACCTGTTTGATTGGCGGATTCCCGCTTGTTAGAGGTCATGGGGATATGGCACCAGCGACACTACTGAGTTTAGTTGAATAAATAAAGAATTTTTGTTCTCTAATACCCCTAATAGTTGCTGAAACATTTATAGGCTTAGATCGTGTTGAAGCAAATTCCGAGCAAGACTTCTCTCGTTCATTGCAGGTAGGTAAATAATCGCTTACGAGACCAAACGACATAAGCCGGTCGGTGACGCCGGCTGTAGGGCGGCAGTCCGTACCGCCAACACTAGTCACTCGGCTTATGCCGAAAGTTTTAGTTTATGATCCTTTGTTTGTTTTTTGCCTCTTTTTTAAAAAAAAATGTTTTGCTCATGTTGGCCATAAAAAGATTGAATTGAGCCCGCGTAGGACACTTATTTGATTTTGCATTTGTGATGTGCATATCTTGTTAATGGAGCACCTAAAGCTAATTCGGGCTCTCGCGGAACCGATGTGTACTTAGCAAGTACATTTTTGTCAACGAAAACGAAAAGAGGTGGTAACCGATCACCCGGATTCTTGGTGAGAGGAATACCTCAAAAAATCATAGTAACAATATAGCATGGTACATTGAGCACTAGAAGGTGTCCCAATTCGAAGTCATACCTTCTAGCTCCCTTTGTATGCCTGCTAGGCCTAGAAAGCGAGACTTACTACTTCCCTAACCGTGTGTTGCGGCAGATGGGAAGAGAGCAAATTATTCCTTTATTGGACTATATCAGGCCCGCTACCTTTGAATTATTCAAACGTATTATCTAGAGTGGATAACGGAAGTGGATCCCCAATGTCGCGAGGCACCGAGAGCAAGAGAGATAGATCCGGAAGAAGTTGTCCTACTATTGCCCCTCTCCAGATTGACGAAATAAAGTTGAATGCATCCGTCGAAGAGAAACCGAAGCCAACAGAGTGGTAGAGAGGAGGGCTCGCGAGAATCAAGGAATAGAAGAAACGCACCCAGGATGAAAAGGTCGAGTCTAGTGACCCTAAAGGAAAGAAAGTAAAGATAGATAAGGGCTTAAATTGTTTTAGACATAATTTAGGAAACAATAAAAGAAACGAAGTTTAATTTTGCCTCATTAGAATAGATTTATTTTTTATTTTTTATTTTTTACAAGTAGTGTGCTTGCATTGATTTCCCTTTTATTAGTTATGTATTTAGGTATGTAGTAGGCTTACCTTTTTATTAAATAAAAGTAAGTATTTTGCTGCACTTCTATGTTTTATTGCTCACCTGGAGGGAAAAATAAATTGGATCACCTAATTAGACTGTCCCGAAATAAAGAAACCATATAATTGGACGGTTAATAGCTTATAGAGTCAACAGGAAGAAAAGAAAAAAACCAAGCCCGAGTCAGCCCACCGTTGTCCGGCTGGCGTCCGGTGCCCACCATAGCCTAGCCTCGATTGGGCCGGGCACGACCTGCTGTCTAAAGTTTTGTTAGACGTAATAGTTCTTTAGCTGATCCAAATTCGTGAACTCAAAAATTTCCTCTCCATCCAAATCATTCAATTTCATTGCCCCGCCGGTAAGATTTGACTAAGTATAAATGGGCCTTGCAAATTGGGTTTAAATTTTCCTTGTAGGTCCTAAATTGGCGCTCTTATCTCCTTAAGGACTAAATCCCCAAATTGCATACTTCGAGGCTTAACTTTCTTATTAAATGCCCGAGATAAACGCGCTTGGTATAATTGGATATTGTGCAGGCCGTTGAGGCGCCTCATATCCAAGAGTACAAAATTTTTATAGTGTGCTCTAGCCCATTATGCTTTTGGAATCTGGATTTCAAGAACGATTCTTTTTGAGGGAATGGAAATTTCTAATGGAAGGATTGTTTCCATCCCATAAACTAGAAAGTAAGGTGTTGCTCCCATAGAGGCTCTAATAAAGGTTCGATAACCCCACAAAGTAAAAGGTAGCTTGTCGGTCCAGTCTTTAATAATTGACTGCCATCTTCTCCACTATTTTGGGAATGTTTTTATTAGCGGCTTCAACCGCTCCGTTGGTGTGAGGACAGTAGGGGAAGATTTATGGTGTTGGATCTTGCACTTGCCCAATAAGTCTGCTACCTCCTTCTTAAAATGACAACCATTGTCACTAATTAGCTCATGGGGAACCCCATAACAACACATGTTATTCCAGGTAATGAACTTGGCTATCCGATTTGACGTCAAAGTTGCATAAGAGGTCGCTTCTACCTATTTTGTGAACTAGTCGATTGATACTAGCACGAATTCATGACCACCCGTTCCTTTACGGGTCACCATGCCAATAATGTTTATTCCCCAAACTTAGAATGGCTAGGGTGAAGCTAATGTTGTGAGGAATGACGGCGGTTGGTGTTTTAAATTTGCATACACCGACATTTATGGCACCGTCTAACAAACTTATGACGATCGTCCGCCATGGTCGACCGAGTAATATCCGAGTTTCCGAATCTTCCGAACCAACATCTTACCATTTATATTTTAACACCCCAAGACCCACCCTAGGAGTATTACATGCCGGGGTTCCCCAAGAGGAACCCCTAAGGCTACTTAAGATCTCAACTTAGGGTTAATAGCTCTTTCCTAGATTGGCGGAAGCGTGATTCTAGGTTTTTAAAGGGTTTTTTGAAAATTTCGATAGAGCTTCCTCTATAATATGGATAATCCCATAGGCTTAAAGCCTTAACCCCGCACGAAACACATTCATAAACTCAACGAGCCACATGCTCGGAGTGTCAACAACACAAGCTCAACGAGCCACACGCTCGAAGTAAACATAACACAAACTCAACGAGCCACAAGCTCGGAGTAATCACATAGGGCTTTTCTTATACATAGTCGACATTCGGATAAACATACATCCGAGTCTTACGAACATGGAAACATAAAAACACATAGTAAGTTCGACATCTTCTATCCGTGAGTCTTCTATCGCTGGAAGCCAAAAGCAATTCCAAGAAGTCTAGCTTCGTTCCTGAAATGTTTGTGAGGTCATAAGCTCCACGAGCCTAGTGAACAACCCAAACCTAACCCCGGGTTTCACTTTCCACACTAATTCATTAACAAACACACGTAAGTTCACAATTCATTCATATAATGCAATTCAGATCATACATGCTGAAGACACGCGAGATACTAAACTTACCAACTTGCCGAGAAGCACAATGACATCAATTGCTCATGAATTCACTCGAACATGCTTCATTCGTCTTTCTACGCAAGTAAGTCATAGAATCATTCATCACATAAGGCATTCATCATGTAAATCATTTCTTACTTCTTATCGTATTCATTTCTTATGAAACCAAGATTCGTTGTTCTTCTCATTCGTCTTCTCGAGTTCAATCGTGCATTTCATAAATCATTGCTTCTTTCTTTCTTATTCATCATGCATAATCATTCGTTTCTTCATATCATAAGTCTTTAAGTATTCTTAGTTTTGAATGGAAAAAAGATTTATGTTCTGCTCTTAAGACCTAGTTCATGGAGCCAAAATAATTCGTGGGCTTAGGTCTTGGAGGTAAAATAATTCGTCGCCTCGAGGCAAAATAATTCGTGGCCTCGAGCCTTGCCTCACTCGAAGGACGCATACCGTCAATAATTTGTGGAAGCAAAATAATTTGTGGCTTCGGTTGACGAGACACTTCTATGGCCATATCTTCGAGAGGGTTCTTTAATTCGTAGGGTCTTAGATCAATAACACAATCCTTTTTCCCTTCTTTAGTTCTTTCTGTTTCTTATTTTCTTACTATTTTCTTATTACATCGATGAGGTACACGTAATTCATATAATTCATGCTCAACACTTTCATACGTAACATCTTCACAACTAACAATTCACATAAGCAAGTTCCATTCAAGTACAATCAATCCAATTCATATAGGCATGCTTATGTCATTTATAATCAATGTACTTTAAAATAAACTCATCATCACATAAACACATCAATTAGAATTTCTAATCATCGAATTTATTGCTTCATGATTACGTATTATCACGCATAGGTGGTTTATGGTTTCATAACTTTCCTTAATCGATATATATCTCTTAATCTAGCTATATACCTTCTTAAATTTCAAATCTTAACTCAATTACTCAATTAGTTCCGGTTTTTACCCAAAACAGCACATTTTCACTCAAAATTCCATATCCTCCAATCTACTCATCAAACGCATACCAACATTCACAAGAAACTCTCATAAATTATCAGGAAGCTACAGTAAAAGTTTCAGGAATTTCAGGCTACACATGAATTCGCAATAATTCGGACAACGAGGATAAATTCATGAAAAAATCTGCACTTAAATTATGAAATTCAATTTCTTGATTTTTCTCACTAATTCTATTCAAGCAAATTTCATTAAATTCTCAATCACACAGCTCAATAATCATGCTCAACAATGCTCAAATATCATTCAATTCATGAACTAGGCATAAATCGCAATATGCTTTTCAATTCGTGAGTTGCTATTTGTGAATTTAGGCCTCTAACTTCTTCAATTAACTTAGGGTTTTGCAATTTCGTACTTCAAAAATTGAAGTTCAATCCACCTAACTTATTTTATTTTTAGAGGATGAATTTAGATTACTCACCTTAGATTCTTAGTAGTTCTAAGAATTTCGGTTTTAGAGGATTGAATTTGGGATTGGGTGATTTTGCTTTGCTTTCTTCTTTTCGGTTTCGGTCTCCTCGACCTGACCCTCTTTTTCTTCCTTTCGCTGCTCTCAGTCCCTCTAGCTCTGTCCCTCGTTCTCCTTGCTTGTGGTCTCGATTCCGTTGGTCTCGCCGTCTCCCTCCTCGCGCTCGTCGGCCACGTAGGCAACCCGTGCCCCTTCTTCCTCTTTGTTCCCCTTCGGCCTCTCTTTCGTTCTAGCTCTACGGCTCTTTCTACGTACTTGTCTTATGGCAAGGAATAGATCGGGCCAGTGTGGTGTACACTGAAGCTTATACCACCGGTGTACACCACGGAGTAGAAAGAAAAGAAGATATGCAAGACTCTTTGGTGAGGCGTCCTAATCTTTTAGAACTCGGATTACGACGGTACTCGGTTCCCCTGGACTTCCCTATTTTGCAGCCCAAAGGATGAGGTTTAGGACCATGTGCGAGAACACTTTTGGGACGATGGGACATAAGCGCAAAACCCGAAGAGACTAAGGATGCTTTTATTTAGATGCACATAAAGAATGCAAGATGAGAGTTATGTATGACTTAGTTGAGATGACGATCTAACCAATGAATTACTAATCTTTAAAGATGATTTTTATTCTAGCTAACTGATAATGCATTTCCTTATATTTGAAATTAATTTTCTTTGGCTATATGGCAAAAATGAACTCCCTTAATCTGAGATGGATTTGATTTGGTTAATGCAAATGCAAAATGGACTCAACTAATATGAGATGAATTTAATTTGGCTAATACAAATGCAAAATGGACTCATCTAATATGAGATGAATTTGATTTGGCTAATGTAAATGCAAAATGGACTCACCTAATATGAGATGAATTTGATTTGGCTAATGGAAATGCAAAATGGACTCACCTAATATAAGATGAATTTGATTTGGCTAATGTAAATGAAAAATGGACTCACCTAATATGAGATGAATTTAATTTGGCTAATGCAAATGCAAAATGAGAATGTGAAAGAAAAGAAAGTTATGAAAAACTAATTGACCAAAGATAAAGGGGACCTTCGGTAAGTCACCTTTTAGACCGACAGTGGTGACTACTTAAACCACTTAAGGAAAATTTTAGTATGACTCGGAAGTGAAAGTAATGGACTAACCCTAGTAGGAAAAGGGGTAGTTTGACTTTTTCTAAATGCACATAATGGACCGACTCTATTAAATTTATTAAAATGTTTTATTTTCGCCCTTGCAAGGGATAATCAACACTTCTCATCTATTGCTAAAGGCTCACAAATACAGGATTAAATCTAACACACATACTCATTCAAGCATGTAAATGAAGTCAATGGGACAACCTAATAGTCAAAAGCTCTATGATCGAAAGAGGTCTACACTAGGTAGGATACATAGTGACTTAAAGTCCGAGGATTTGGTCATCTATGTGGGGTACACCAGGAGAAAAGGCCATAATCCTGGGTGCCTCCCGGTGAACCAAACTATTTGACCCAAGAGCACGTGCTACGAGGAAAGAGGGATCGTTTTCTTGGGTAATAAAGCCTAATTGGGCCCGCCTAGGATTCAATGGGAGCCTCATTCCAGAAAGGGTAAACAGGGGGTAGAATAAACTTTTCCTAGGGTTCCAAAACAAGTACTTAAACTATTTTCAAAGATTGCTAAATAAGGGATGCCTAATGCAAGTACGTCATAAAAATACATTATTCAAATTTTGAAGTTTCGTCCTCTTAATAAATGATTTATCCCTAGTGGAGTCGCCACTATAGGAACCATGGCCGGAACCGAACAAAACTAGACTGAGCTTCCCCACGTACCTTAGGGAAAGGGTTTTTAAAAGTCGGAAAATGTGGTTTGAATTGTAGTTTTATTATTTATTTTATTTTATAAATTATTTTTAGAAGTTCCGGGATATTATTTCCTAATTGAAGAATAAATAAAATTAGAAATTAAGTTTTTGTTGGGAGGCTTTAGGGCCGGACACTGTGTGAAAACACTAGTCCGGACCAAAGCCTCGGACCGAGTGTGAAAACACTGCATCGTGGTTTTCACGCCCCAAGAGGGTTTCCACTTATTTCGAGTGTTTAACTTTCTAAGTCCAATTTAGACTTATAATATGTTTATATTTTGTTTTGTGCAAAAGAGTTTGATTTTTCTCAAAAATCTTCCATCACCCTATTCACCCCCTGTAGGGTGACTTAACCTCTCTAAGAGCAAATCTTCACCTTCTATTCTACCATTAGTTATGTGATGTATCTGGGGTCCAACATTATTTCGTCACATTCTTAGAAGCAATCCAGGATCTCAATTCTCAACGAACGCAGTATCGTGCTTTGGGCTACGGGGCTATAGAGACCCTTTTTGCTTCGCAAGCCTCTGTTTGATATTGATATTACCATCTCTACTCTGGTTTGGTTATATTGTGACAATGTAAGTGCAATATATATGACCGCCAATCTAGTCTAGCATGACCACAACAAACATATAATAATGGATTACCATTTCGTTCAAGATTGGATTACTAATGGAGATCTTATCTTTCACTATATCCCTACTACTACTCAGGTTACGAACATCTTTATTGAAGGGTTACCCTCACATAAATTTAAGTTCCTTAAGTTCATGTTGTCCGTACATCCCCCAATCAGCTTGAGTTGTAATAAGCATTAAAGATATTATTGTAGAATGTCGGCTCCCATATTGAGTGGGCTATTACGCCACATATTCTCACATATATGAACATGTATTTCAGTTTAAGCTTTCCATGGATAGAGTAAAAGGGGAAGATAAATTATCTAGCAAGAACTATATCAATACATTTTTAGGATAAACAACTAGGGATGACAACAAGGTGGGATTCTACAATCCCGTAGGGGACCCCTCCCCAAATTGGGGAAAATTCCCGCCTTGAACGGGAAACACAGAAGGGACGGGGACAAAAATTCTTCCCCGAGCTGAGTACTTGGGATGGGGACGTTGAAGAGTTTTGTCCCCGTTCCTCGCCTCGCTCCTTTTTTTTTTCTTAGAGGTTTTATGTGTTTGGCTATGACAGTTGGTTTGGTAATTTTATAATTTCAAACCCTAATTATAAGATAAACCCACCTTTCTTCACAACCCACCCCCACCGTCCTTCACATACCAACTCTCTTTACTTCTACTCTACTATAAACCACCTCTCTTTCTTTCTCTCCCTCTCTCTCTCTCTCTTACTACTTTGTTGGAAGCCATGGCCGACACCTTTAACTTTCTCCATGTCGATTGCTTTTCTCGCTATTATGGCTGTGAAAATGCGGATCTATACTTATAGGAGATTTTGTGTGTTGTTCATCACTTTTCCCTCATCGTCACAATTATATTACCTTTGGCACTCGTCGTTTGCATCATCTGTCGAGGATTAGGCTGTATGCATCAATTTATGTTCTTTTTCCAAGTTTAGATTAAATTTTATTGTATATTTTTCAACAAATTGAATGCAAAAAGTTTAATTTTCATATAGGATTACGGATTTTGTTTAGTTTATTTTATCCTCTACATACTCTATTAACTAGGATTGGGGACCCAACAAGGGTTGGGGATCCATTGGGACCGAGCATGGGAGAAGCTTCTCCCCGAGCGGGAATGGGGAGTTTGGACAGCGGGAACGGGGACGGGAACGGGAAAGGCAACCCCAACCTTGATCCATTTCGTTGCCATCCCCATGTATAACTATACATCATTATCAAAATTGTTTTATATTTTTCTGTTTGTCTTTAAAATTAAGTTTTCAGTTTTTAGGGTTTTTGTTGGTGATCTTATGTTTGAATTATTTGTTATAGATTTCAAACTACCGTATTTGTAATATGTTATTAATTAGAAAAATTTGCAGAAATTACATACACTTATGGTGAATTGATCAATTGGTGTTGGTCTATATAGTTACTATATTATGTGTCTATATCCATTAACATCCTAAAATATTATATGATCTTTCACAATTTGAAAGCATTATATCCATTCCGATTTGTTTACCCAAACTAAAAAGTATACCCTTTCTAAAAAAATGTCTTCAATAAATGACAAGAAATAAATATTGTTGAAATAACCAAAATTATCAAAAAGAATGGAACAAAAAAGTATGTAGAGGAACATATTTGTTGAAGGAGCGCTAGAGGGCTAAATAAAAAGGGGTTACAAATGTTTGGAGCGATAACATTTTTTTTTTTAAAAGGAAAAGTATATCAACTATGTAGTAGGCCTTCTCTCAAGGGTTCTACCTAGGTTGTCCTCTATAAAAATGGAGACAAAGGAAGAAGATGGAAAAGAAAACCATAAAAAGAAGAGAAAATACAAAGAACAAACTTGGCTACCCAATCAGCGACTGATTTCCTTCTCTACGAGTGTGTTTGATAAGAACCTAGTTACAATCGTGAAGAAACCATCATGTGTCTTAGATGATGGATAGGACTTCCCAGGGGACTTAGATAAACCCCTTTAATAGCATCAATGTCCACCTGATTGTCACCTTCGAAAATGATTGCCTTAAAACCACCCTGTACTACTCCTCTAATACCATTTCGCATTACGGTAGCTTCGCAACCGAAACTAAAGTCGGCCCCAGATTTCGTGATCCTGCTTGAACAAATCTTCCATCCCAACTTCCGATGATAAACCCTCCTGTAGTTGTTGAACACGTCTTCGCTCCATGAAAGTTGATCTTGACAAACACAACCGGTGGCTTGTGCCATCTCACGAATTGTGTAGAAGGGGTTGAGTGATGATGGTTGGATTTGAATGAGTGGCAAGTTGTTGATCAATACGGCCTCTAGCCCTCCATTCCGCCCATAGGATTTTGACCCTTGGAATTGTAGCCAACGTACTAAAACTCCCATTTTAAAAAACAACATCATTGCAACTCTTCATATACTACAAAGCAAATGAATCATTCAAATCATCCGATTTGGCCTCGTCATATACTAGATTGCAATGAAAACATCGAGAACTACTACGGCTTCAATCAAAGTCAAGCCAATTATGCCGATAAGTATTACCCCACAAATTCTTAACAATAGGGCATTGTAAGAACAGATGGATCAACGATTGTTCGTTAAACTTACGTAGTGGGCAAGTATTCTCAATAGGAAGCCTTCTCATAACAAGATTTTCCTAGGTGGATAGGGCATTGCGCCCAACTTTCCACAAAAAGATCTTCAACTAAGGCATTTTGTGCATCTTCCGGATCCATGCATAATTCCACTTAGCACGATTAGGGAAAAGGTTATGTGCATTCCAGGTTGCAAATTTTGTTGTGAATACACCTGAACTAGCCAAGCCCCAACAAATGGAGTCATCAAGGTCATTACACGACAAGGGAATGGCTTTGATAAGTTGACACACGTGCTTTGTGGTAGGAAGGCTGAGAGTCGATCCAAATCTCATTCCTTCGGTAGGGTAATAAACTCACTAACTGTAGTATCCATGGAAGGAGAAAACGGGTTATCGCTATCCGGATATTTGATGAGATAGACATTATTGCACCCACAATCCAACCAAAACTTAGCGAGTCTTACCACTACCGATAATCCACCTTAGCCCTTTCCTGAATAGATCCCTTTCTTTAAGAAGGCATATATAGGCATAAGAGTCGGAAACTTTGGTTTTCCTCAGTAAGAAATTCTCATTCAACGGATACTTCTCCCTCATAATTTTCACCCAAAAGTTGTTATCGTCAAACAGGTAATTCCTGATAAGTTTACATTAAAAAAAAAAAAACTTTGTTCACGACCTCTATTTTCCTCAACCCAAGGCCTCCTGATTTTTCGTAGCACAAATCTTATCCCAAGAGACAAGATGAAGGCCTTTTGTAACACTACAAAACCTACCCTAGGAGTATTACATCGCTAGAGTTCCTCAAAAGGAACTCCTAAGACTTACTAAGGTGGTTTATTAGGTTGTTTAGAAATTTCTTTAGAATTTCAAAGTTCCGTTTGAAATGTGGCCTAACCCTTAGGGTTCAAAGCCTTGAAAACCTACATAAAAATCACAATAAATCTCAACGAGCCACATGCTCGGAGTATACAATTCAACGGTCACACTCGGGAGTATTTTCACAACCAAGAACCCAAGTTCCAACTATATTACAAACCAAGTTACAAACTAAGTAAAAACCATATTACAACCGCTTAAGAGCAAAATTGCCAGTGATAGGAAATTCTTAGCTTATCGGAGCTACTAATCCAAGTCTCTGCGTATACATTCAACCATACTATACATTGTTGCGTATTTACATAAGTGACCCAATACGTACAACATGCTAAACCGTAAAGCATAAAAGACAAGGCTTCGATCACGACCACCACCAAAACAAGAATTTTAATCAAGGAAGAGGCGGAACAATCATCTTAGGGGCTACCTACAACTAGG
Source organism: Talinum fruticosum (assembly GCA_021018815.1). NCBI lineage: Eukaryota > Viridiplantae > Streptophyta > Magnoliopsida > Caryophyllales > Talinaceae > Talinum > Talinum fruticosum. The sequence goes on from JAITYX010000012.1 coordinate 7,251,603, forward strand.
GAGAAATTTGTCGGGGTGAGCATCAATCCTCTCACCTGGAGAGTCTTATACTCTTAAAACGAAATTCTTTACACATACTACCAAGCAATAATCATTGAGAAAATAAGAATAGGATAATAGGAATATAAATACTTATTGATGAAATCCTTTACAACATAAAAATCATAACACTTCAACCATTTAAAACACGGTTTCAGTAATTGTTAATAACTCTTTTATAATTAATTTAACTTTCTAGGCTCTAGGGACTCGAACTAGCACTTCATAGTTTCGAGGCGCGACCCTAACTAAAGGCTCCGGGACCTATATTCTAGGATGTCTATAGTAGAGCATTCCGATACACCGGGACCCCTGTTAGAACCCTTCCCTCGAAGTTTCCGGTCGGGTCTCCACACGGATGAGGACCCCGGTTGTTTCCGATTCAAAATAATTTTAAACATAATCATTTATCATGTTTGTTTTAAACAACATTCTCAAATCAGTTTAACACAATGGAAGGCACAACACCATGTGCCAGCCTTCTAAATTCAATTTCTCAAATGAGTTTCACTTCTTAGGAATACGTTTTCACATTTGAAAAGCATATATCACAAAAATCATATTCAAGTATCAATTTGCGTAAAACATATAACTCCTTTCAAAACTAACTGTTTTTAGCATCATTTATCACAATCAGTCTTCACTCAACACAAATAGCGACAACTCGGTCTTTACTTAACAAAAATAGCCACAAGTTAGTACAGGGAATCATCCTTAGCTCCTTTCCGACTATGCCTCTCTAAATCTACCAATTCGGTAAAATTAATTCCTTTTTCTTAGCCACAATAACCACAATCGCCACCATCAATCTCCGGTATATCGAATTGTTAGCTAAGTTCAATTGCTCATATTATGTTCCCTAAATAGCATGCCCCTTTGTTGAGTCAATTCCATTTGCGGCTTAACAATCATAAATAGTCATAATTGTATTTAACCCTAGAATCACTAATCTTCCACTTTTAGACCTTAATTACGTATCAATTAATTTGGATTCCCACTCTCCCATCATACTCAAAACCGTTGTTTCCGATTATCAATAGTTACCTCCCAATGTAGAAAATTCGAGAATCCCTAAAGGTTCAATCGAAACATTTATTCGCAATTCACACCTAAAATCATAGTTTCATCATCCATAATTTCTAATTGCAATTTCTATATCATCCCTTTAGACCTTAGCGAATAATTTTATCGGAATTTTCAGATTCCCAAATTCACCTTAACAACAACTAAATTCATTCGGAATTCCCAATCCAACCTTAACAATCACTAAATTCGTTCGCAAAGTATAGATACTCAACATTCATAACAAATTCGATTGAATTTTAAAAATAATATTAATTTAGAGTATAAAACCACCCACCTTGATTCCTTAGAAATTGAAGGTTTGCTGAATTGGTAGGCCTAGGTTAGTTTCTTTTTCTTCCTTTCATTTTTCAGCCGGACCCATGTCCTATCCCCGATTTCGCCGCCTTCCTCTTTGCTTGTCTCCTTCTCTTGCTCGCCGGCCGCTGTCCTCTAGTCCGCCAGCTGCCGTACTTTTGCTCGCCGGCCTCCTCTTTCTCTCTTTGGCCCGTGCAATCGCTCCCTCTTTCTGTCCGTTCTCCATCACCTTTCTTTCTTTCGTTTCCCCTTCCCGGTTTTATTTTTGCTCCTCGCTTCTTTCCTTTTCCCCTTAGCCATATCCTCTTTTCCTGTGGCTTCATCAAGTATTGCCAACAAAATGCCTAAGTTTCCACTAATCTCCTTATTAGCATATCCACATGTAATTAATCCTTATCTTTTTCCCTCATTATCTCTCTCTCTCTTTCCCTTTTTTTTTATTAACATTATCTTGTGTAAGAAAAGGAAGAATTAATCATAAGTTTATCCCGGGTTTTAATTATTTGGTCGGCGAAAAGAGCGATCACATTTATTAATTAAGCTATATAAGTACATAAGCACATAATAATTGTATAAATAAATTACATATAAATACTTAGTTTAATTTAACTATATCTACTCAAAATTTCGGGTCTCACATTTCTCCCCTTCTTCAAAAAATTTCATCCTCAAAATTTAGAATCCCGATGTAAAGGGAGCGGGGTATTTCTCCCGTATCTCACGTTCTAGCTCCATGTCGCTTCAGCTAACTTATGGTGTTTCCAGAGTACTTTAACATACGGAATAGTTTTAGTCCTAAGCTTCCGCTCTTGTCTTTGTAAGATGCGGATCGGTTCTTTCTTGTCTTTGTAAGATGCGGATCGGTTCTTCCTCAAATGTAAGGTTCTCCTTAACCTTCAAGGGTTCATGTTTCACGACATGCTCCGGATCCGACACATATTTGAGAAGGTTAGACACATGGAAGACTTCATGAATACCTTGAAGAGCGGGTGGTAAAGCCAATCAGTAGGCTACAAAACCAATTCTTTGTAAGATTTGAAAGGTCCCATAAATCTAGGGCTAAGTTTACCTTTGGGTCCAAATCTCAAGTTCCTTTTTTCGGAGAGACTCTTAAAGACACGTGATCCCCAACTTGGAACTCTAAGGGTCTCCACTTTAGATCTGCATAACTCTTTTGTCTATCTTGGGCCGCTCACAACCTTTTGTGTATTATCTTGACCGCCTTTATGGATTGATCTATCATTTCAACCTTAGAAGGTATTCTTTCTCCAACTTCATTCCTACACATAGGAGTTCTACATCGACGACCATATAATGCTTCATATGGAGTAATACCTAGACTAGCATGGTAGTTGTTATTATAGGCAAATTCAATCAATGGTAGGTTGTTATCCTAGTTACCTATAAAATCCATGGCACGTGCTCTCAACATATCTTCGGGAGTCCGAATTTTACGTTCTATTTGTCCATCGGACTTCGGGTGGAAAGTTGTGCTTATGTGGAGATTTATACCCATGGCTTCTTGAAATCCATGCTAGAACATAGCAATGAACTTACTATCTCGATCTAACATGATACTCGAGAGGAATACGATGAAGCCTAACTATCTCAGCTATATAGAGGTCAGCTAGTTGCTCGAGACGTGAAAGTTATCTTGATTGCAAGTAAATAGGCTAACTTTGTCAATCTATCGATTACCACCCATATGCAATCATGTTGCTTCGAGTCTTGGGTAATCCTATGATAAAATCCATGCTGATATCTTCCCACTTCCATTTACGAATTAGTAAAGGTTGTAGTAACGCTCCTAGTCTCTAGTGTTCCATTTTCACCCTCCGATAAGTGCGACAATGAGCTACAAATTCTACTACATCCGTTTCCATTCCTATCTACCAGAAATAACTTTTGAGATCATGGTACATTTTTCTACTTCCGAGATGCATTTTAAAGGTCAAGTTGTGAGCTTGCTTCATCACTTTTTTTTCTCACCAACGTTGGGTACACATAGCCTCCCTTTATACCAAAGCGTCTCGTTCTCATTGATGAATTCCTTAATCCGATTCTTCTCTACACCCTTCTTGATCTTCATTAATTTTGAATCGAACATTGAAGTTATTTGATCTTGTCGACCAATAGAAACTTCATTTGTATAGCTGGTAAATAACCTTGGTCATTTGGTAATATCACCTTAAGCTAATGTATTTTGAACTCCCTTATGAGTCGGTCTTTACTAGTAAGTAGACAAGCTACCAACCCTGTCATCTCGCTACCATATTTGCTTCTGCCCAAATGATACTTGATTTCCATATCATAATCCTTTAGGAGTTCCAGGCATCTTCTCCGCCTCATGTTTAACTCTTTTCGTGTAAAAATGTACTTTAGACTCATATAGTCCGTATAAACCTCGCACCTTACGCCATATAGATAATGCCTCCAAATTTTTAGTGCGAAGATTACTACAGCTAACTCCATGTTATGAGTTGGGTATTTTCTTCATATGTCTTTAGTTGTCCCGATGCATAAGCAATCACTTTACGATTCTCGCATCAATACACATCCAAGTCCTTTTCCGTAAGCATCACTCGTATACAACAAATCCTTTCATTCCCTTGGGAATTATTAAAACTATGGCTAAGACTAGCCGTCTCTTTAGCTCTTGAAAGTTGTTCTCACACTTTTTATTCCACTCAAACTTGTTGCCTTTGTGTATTAATGATGTGAGAGTAAGAGAAATTCTAGAAAATTTCTCTATGAACTTTCGATAGTAGACACCTATATACTTAGGAAACTTCTTACCTCAAATATGTTGTGGTTCTCGGCTAATCCATTATGGCTTCTATTTTAGCTGGGTCCACCGATATGCCTTCTCTCGGACACTATATGTCCTAAAAATGGACTTTTTCTAACCAAAACTCGCATTTCTTGAGTTTGGCATACAACCGATGCCCCTTTAAGGTTTGGAGTACTATCCTCGGATGCTCTTTGTGTTCCTTTCTATTTTTGGAATATATGAGGATATTATCAAAAAAGACCACCACGAACTTGTCAACAAAAGGGTTGAACACTCTATTCATCAAATCCATGAACAAGGCGGGAGCATTAGTAAGCCCAAATGGAAGAACTAGGAATTCATAGTGACCATACCGTGTTCTAAAAGCACTTTTAGGAATATCTTCTTTCTTGATTCTCAGCTGGTGGTAGCTCGACCTTAAGTTGATCTTCGAGAACACAGATGAACCTCCACGCTGATCAAAGAACTCATCTATTCTTGGGATCGGATACTTATTCTTAATGGTCACTTTGTTCAGCTTCTCTATAATCAATACACAACCTTAGCCTATCATCTTTCTTTTTCATGAACAAGTACTGGTGCTCGTAGTTGCAAAACTTCATACGAAGTCTCGGAATTCTAATCCACTTATCAACATTCTTAATTGTGGAAGCATAAGGGTCGAAGAATGGACATCACTATTTAAGAACGAGATTAAGACCTTGCACACACCAGGGTCGGTTGGTCCAAACATAATTTCTATCCTCCAAATTAGCAAATTGAAAAAGGATCTAGCCATTCCCTAGATCGACATAATCAACTCGACCCTTCACAGCTTTCGAATCAAATTTAGTTTTGTCTTTAATGACTGGAAGAGGGAGAGACTCCTTCAAGGTTTACCCAACAAACAAAGAGCTTTGAGATGATCAACATTAGAGGTATGCGAGCAAGCTAGAAAGAGAAGTTCCCCGCACGAGAGATTAGGTAGATGTGAGGAACTACCACCTCCTAGCCTAACCTAGTTATCATCTCCAGCTCCCAGGAGACAAATACCGAATTCCAACCGAGTTGGGGCAAATCGGACATCCTTTGAACTATCCTCACTAAACTTAACCGTGTCGACAAAAGATGTCTTGGAGGATCGAGAAGGGTTGCTCGGATGAAGATTAAAGCATCCAACCAATAGATTTGAATTTATAGATTAGGAAGAAGAATCATAAAGGGGATTCGGGTTCTTATTGAGTGAGAGGCCATCGTTATTGTCAATAGAAAGGGGAGGGAAATTAGACACTCCCAACTATAACCACCAGACAAGAGGAACTAGGAAGGGCGGAAGGAAAAGATCAACCATCTCTCGGAATATATAGACCACTCGAAACGCACCCAAAGACCATTGGCAACCATATCGGACCACAATCTAACTAGAACAAAACAATAACAAACAAGTGCGATGAATAGTAGAAAAACCCAAAACTTGAAAATCACATCTAGATTGATTAGGATTCAACCCAAGAATAATACCCCAAAGCATGAACCCTAGAAGGATAAAGAACCTCACTCGAGAGTAGAGTGTAAAGAAATTTAAAACCAGAAATAAAAAGCATACCCGAAGAATTATCGGATCCATGCTCAAGATCTTCGAAGAATCAAGATCTAGGCAACTTGAGATTATTAAAACATCACCTTAATTGCATCGGAAATCTGAACAGGAAGAGTAATCATATCATCAGCCCTACATAAGCCAAAAGCAAGGCCAACCACGATTGGAACAGATACCATTCATCCAAAAGATGTAACCATTTACATCATCAAAAGGGATCCGGAGGATCCAGTCGAAGAATTAAAAGATCTATAAACCGGATAATCGAAGGATCTAGATTTGAGCAGACTTGTGACCATTAATAATCATCGTAATAGCATCGAAACCCACAAAAGAAGAGTAATCATATCGTCAACCCCAAAGCAAAAGCATGGCCAACCATAGTTGGAACAGCACCACCGATTCGAAGAAGCAACCGTTGACATCATCAAAAGGCATCCGGAGGATCCGGGCTTGAAAAATCGGGTTAGATCCATACGGCAACCCAAAATCACACCAAAGAACAGAAAATTGGTCACACCGAGGAAGTGAAGACGGAGAACGGGCAAAACGAAAAGGGGAAGGGAAACAACAAAAACAGGAGAAGCCTTGCTTGGGGAAGCTAAACAGCCGGAGGCATAGAGAGCAAGGATTGGGAGGCTTCTTAGGTTTTTGAGGCATGGTCGGTTCTCTCACTAGATGGGGTCTTTCTCTCTGGAGAAATCTTAGGTTTATCATTATACATAGCGATCACATAGAAGCTAAATAAGGCGCTATTAATGCTTACTATTTTACTTATATTGTTTTCTTTGTACAATATTATGATGAAATGTTTCGTATCGTTTAACTTTAATGAAAGTTCTCTAATTGAACTCCACGTAAATAAAAAAATTAAAATAATCAATCAATAAATTATGAACATTTATTTTTAAATTAATACTATATTTTTAATTTAATATAAAAATTCTTCTCTAAGCCGGGCCGGAACAGGAATGAGGAGAGAGTTGTCCCCGCTCCCCCACCCCGCTCCTCGTTTTTTTCCACCGACGTTTTATGTGTTTGGCTGGTAAGGGCGGTTTTATAATTTTATAATTTCAAACCTACATTAGAAGAGAAACCCACCCTTCCCTCATGACCCAGCCCACATACTCTCTCTCTCTGCTTCTACTCTACTACAAACCATCTCTCCCTCTTTCTCTCTCTTATACTACTATAGTGGAAGCCATGGCCGCCACCTTTAATTTTCTCCATGTCCATCACTTTTCTCGCTATTATGGCCGTGAAAATGCAAATCTATACTCATAGGAGATTTTGTATTTTGTCCATCGCTTTTCCCTCATTGTCACAATTGTATTACCGCTTGCACTATCGTTCACATTACTGTGGAGGATTTGGCCACATCCATTGAATCTGGTTTTGTGTTTTTTTTTTCAAGTTATTTACATCAAAGTTTGTTGTATATTTTTCAACAAATTGAATGTGAAAAGTTTAATTGCTTTGATGATTGCGGGTTCTGTTTTGTAATTTTTTTATTTGATGGTTGAACTCAAATTTTTCCCAAGCTCTATTAACGGGGATTGGAGACCCAACGGAGTTCTGGATCCATCGAGGCTGGGGATGGGGAGAAACTTCTCCCCTAAAGTGGGGACAGGGAGTTTGGGCAGCAGGGACGCGGATGGGAAGGGCACCCCCAGTCTCGCCCTATCTTGTTTCCATCCCTATGTATAACTATACAACATTATGTAAATTTTTTGCAGCGACATGTTTTACAATTTTTCTATTTGTCTTTAAAATTAAGTCTTCGTTTTTAAAATTTTTAAAATTAAGTCGTTATTTTTAAAATTTTTTGTTGGTGATCTTATGTTTGAAATATTTGTTATAGATTTCATACTGCACTATTTGTAATATTTTATTAATTAGAAAATTTTTCAAACAGTATAAATGCTGATGTTAAATTCATAAGTCTTCGTTTTTAAATTGTCAAAGATCATATAACATTTTAGGATGTTAATGGCCATTAACATCCTTAAATATTATATGATCTTTCACAATTTGAAAGCGTTATATCCATTCTTATTTGTCCAACCCCACTAAAAAGTATACCTTTCTTAAAAAACTGTCTTCTATAAATGACAAGAAATAAATATTGTTGAAATAACAAAAAGTATCAAAAAGAATGGAACAAAAAAGTATGTAGAGGAACATATATTTTTTTTTTGTGATAAAAAATGTAGAGGAACATATTTGTTAAAGGAGCACCAGACGGCTAATGGGTTAAAAATGTTTGGAGCGATCACATAAAGGCTAAATAAGGAGCTATTAGTGCTTACTATTTTACTTATATTGTTTCCTTTGTATATAATATTATGATGAAATTTTTGTACCGTTTGACTTTAATGAAAGTTTTATAACTGAATTCCATGCAAACCAAGAACAATTAAAATGATCAATCAATAAAATACCAACATCTATTTTTAAGTTAATACAAAAATTCTTCCCCGAGCAAAGACAGGAACAGGGACGAGGATGAGGATGAATTTTGTCCCCCTTCCCCACCCTGCTCCGCTCCTAGTTTTTGTAAGTCCTAAATGAGCAAGATATACCTTAGAGGGGAGGGAGTGAATATGGTATTTCAAAAAAAAAATTATTTAACCGAGCTTTGTTCTGAGTGAAGTCAGATTATAAAATGAAATAAACAAACAGAAAATAAATGAGTTATAACACTTTGTTCATGGTATTGGCACATATCGAAATATCCGGGTTAGTGACCGTCTAACTGCTACTTCTCTTATTATCCGACTCGACGAGAGCCTTTCACTTAACTCTGTGGTTGACCTCTTGAGTACACTTACTCATATGGCCCTTCCTCACCATTCACTAAGATCTAGAACAACTCACAAAGCAATTTACCTTAAGACTCTTTGCTATAAACAGAATATGATTTAGGTTTGAGACTACAAGAGAATGAATGTAAGGTCAGATTGAGTATAAGTTCTCTTGCTTGCTTCTTCTACTCTTGTGTTTGGGAATAAATACTTTGTTTTTCAAGTTCAAGACCATTGCTCTTTAAAAAGTTACCATTGGTGATTGATCTTCATAGTCCGACTTGGTAACAAGGATGTTCATAGAAATCGACTTTCCTTCCAAAAATGATACTTTCCTTTTGGGTCTTCTTCTAAGATTTCCTTTAACGATGTAACTAATCCAGCCTTAACACCCTTCAATTCATTGTAGACTTCTTGTAATTGTTTACTTCTATTACTTATAATTATAGATAGCACAATCTGAGGATTTCCTTCCAAAAATAGAATACATGAAATCTAGGAAAGGGATAAGATATTCCAGGAGAAAATCTTACTAAAATATAATCATAATAAATACAAGATTTACAAAAATAATGCTTGCCAATATTCTTTCCTAAAAGTGCAAATGATAAGTGAATACTTAAGGTCATATAATCGTAATTTAAAACCAATTAAAGTAAGGCTAACATAATATAATCAATCATATTTTTAACTTAAATACAAGTCCCAAACGCATGTCTTAAGATCAAAATTCAATTTATCTAAAAAGGGGTGAGATCAAAATAACTTGGCATGTAAATGCGAGGAGTCGGATACGGTGTCCGACTAATAGTTTTTTTTTTCACAGATGTTTTATGTGTTTGGCTAGGAAGGGTAGTTTGTAATTTTATAATTTCAAACCCTAATTGTAAGTGAAACCCACCCTTCCCTCACAACCAAACCCTCTCCCTATCGTCCTTCATATACTCTCTCTCTGCTTCTACTCTACTACAAACCATCTCTTTCTCTCTGCTGCTGCTACTATTGGAAGCCAGTCATCTCTCTCTCTCTCTTACCACTCTACAGGAAGCCATGGCCACCACCTTTGATTTTCTCCATCTCCATCGTTTTTCTCACTATTATGGCTGTGCAAATGTAGATCTATACTCACTCTCTGCCTCTCTTACCACTCTATAGGAAGCCATGGCCACCACCTTTGATTTTCTCCATGTTCATCACTTTTCTCACTATTATGGCTGTGCAAATGCAGATCTATACTCATAGGAGAATTTGTGTGTTGTCCATCTATAAGAACTAGCGGTCCCTGTGAGTCAAACCTTTCTCGTAGGAGGGTTAGGGCGGCGATACTGGGCCGGAGTTTCCACATGAAATGCCGGCTCTTTGTTGGTTTTTAGAATTCTTGTAAGATGATTTTTGAAGGTGGGGTGTGCGCCTTATTAAGATTGTTTTTTTAGAATCTGATTTTTAACACGATTTAGGTCAAAGCTTGAATTGTAATTTTTCTTAATCATTTATTTTAGAATTTAATTTTTAAGAAATCTCGAGCCATTATTTCATAGTTTAAGAAACAAAAAATAAAAAATCATTTTCTCGCCACAAGGCTTCTGGGCCAAAAAGGTAAGAATAAATTAGTTTGGGCCGAGAGCCATGCCCGGTTATCAACCAACGTTTGCAGAGCCAATGCTGAATGATAACCGACACCGACTATAGGGCGGAGACCGAGAAATCGGTTTCGTCCTATAGCCCCGGCTATCAAAAAATAATTTCAATTTTTCCATTTTAAATAAGAAATACCGAGAAGCAATTAGGAGAAATAAAAATAAAAGCGAAAGAGTCTCCAATCAGCTTTAGGAAGTAAAAACTAACCAAAATAAAGAACATACTTTTCCAATCTTATAATGGAAAAACTAAGCTTGAAGAGGTTTTTAAAAGAGCCTTTATCAGTCTAAAATCGAGAATCGGTGTTCGTGAGTGAAGGTACAAAATGAAGAGATAAGCTCTCCATTCCATCCATCAACAAATGACCTTTACTAGTTTAAGTTATTAGTTAAAAAATATGTTTATCAATCAAGCATACAACATTCGGATTGCGGAAATTAAATCAACCAAAGCATGCTAAGAAAGCGATAATCAAGCAAGTAGAAAGCGTTAAGTAGTAAAGAAGGCTTAAAGAAAGCAAAAAGAAATAAAAAGTTACAGCGGGCGGGGAAGAACTAAATGCGATTGAAGGTTTGCTCTTCGTAGTCCGAGTCACCCTAGAGAGGGGGTTAATAGGGTGAGAAGGAAATTTTACGGAATGAAAATATTTTCGGCCAAGTCAAAACTCAAAAAGAGATTCTAAGTCTAGAATGAACTCAAAAAGCAAGAACATGAACAAATACGAGGAAATACTCCCGTATAGAAAACCACGGACAGTGTCAATCCGGACACCAAGTCAAATCCACTATTTTGAATCCACAAAATACAAGGACTAACTCCTACGGAATTGCTCCCTTAGACAACTCAATGCAAATTTTCGTAGGGGAAGAAGTTCCCTTATCTAGTACTTCCTAATTAAGTTACCATTTACAGGTAGGCATAATCGAGCTGACTTACCCCTTACATTTCATTCAATAGAAATTATAGAGAAGTAAAGAATGTAAGAGTATGATCGATTATAAGACTTTTTGTGTTTCAACTCGAAGTTCGAAAAACTTAAGTACGAGTTGAAAGCCGAGAAAAGATCGAGAGAATAAGATTAGAGTTCAGTTCCAATAATCTTATGAGTCTTGTAGAGTGGCTTCTATTTATAATCAACAGGATAAATAGCCGTTGTGACTAATTCTAGACTGGGAAGGTTCACTAGTCGTTGTAATGGATAGTCGGAGTCCCTTACAAAGAGAATCATTGTAAAGATGAACCTTGTGCATTAGTCCTTTGCTCAAAAGGCGGTCCTTCCCACTACTTGTGACTGAAATTTTAGGTGGAAATAATTGTTAGACTCAAAGTTGGAGTTTACCGGAAATGGAACCAAACAACCCTAACATGGTGTCCGAGCTGTCCTGGAAATGGGGCTTTTACGTACTGTTGGCATTTAACGGTTAGAAGCTGCTTGCTTTTTCTTTTCAAACTAAGATTAAATCACTTTAACCATCCTGCATAAACAAATCAAGATGATTCTCAAAGTACAAAATACTTTTGTCCCAGATTAGTCAAGGACAAAAATTCATTCTAATAATTAAGCACTTGATTATCCTTAACCAAAATAAATGAAATTTTCTAAGTCTAATATTCAATGTGCTCTAATTTTATTTTTTGTTCTATCTTTTAGGTGAAGGAAGACTTAAAATTACATAGACACAATGCATCAATTTTCCAAATGAATAATTTCGGTTGATAGATAGATCCGAGTTAAAGTTTGGATTAATGCGGTAATTCCTTGCCCACTTTTACAATAAGTCATAGTTTAGAATAAGTTATGTATGTGAAATTATTTAGGCATGAAGATTGTCCGAGTTGCATCCGAGTGGGTTAGAAACCCGGAGATAAGCATTTTAATCAAGAGATGGATTCTAAGAAGGTCAAACATAAACAAAAACTTAAAGATAAACTTCTCAAGATGTGTGAATGACTTGAATTAAAAAATATAAAGAAAGAGAGAGAGTTATACCTGATTCTTCAATCTTCCCTTTTTGATGAAAGGTATTCGAGTCACTTAGAAATTAGAGTTAGAAGTTAAGATAGTTAAGTTTTCATTGCTCAAATATAAATAAGTGTTCGAGTATTCGAGTTTGACATAAAGGTTCGAGTTGTAACTCATTATCGGAGAAATCGACAAAGTATTAGAGCAAAATTAAATATCAAAGCAAATAAGCAAATTATCGGAGCAATTCTATCAAGTATAGAAAAAATATAAATAATCATTTAGTCTTAGAAAATGCTTAAATTTCATTGACTTGTAGTCATAAAAATACATTATAAAAAGAATCAACTCCCCTTCAACCAAACAACTATAGATTCCAACTATCTCTCCCCAATGCCTTTCATCAAAACATAAGTAAGAAAGAATGGAGAAACAAAAATGTTGAACAAAAAAAAAAAATAGAAAAGATAGTGAACTAAGAGGGGGTGGACCAAGTGCGAATGGAGGAGGAGGAACAAGGTGCCTCGTCTGTAGGAACCACGACCGTCCGGGGCACGCTAAGCTTCCCCACTTGTGTCGGGACATTTTTTTTAAAGATTGATTTTGAAGATGGTTTTAGAAAGTCGATTTTAGAATGTGGGGATGAACCTTTTATTAAGATTTCCGAGTTTTATTAAATCTAATTTAAAGCAAATTAAGAAAAGTTGAATGGCGGTTTTATGAATAATTTTATTTTAGTAATTATTTTTAAGATTCCCGGGATCTTATTTTCTAATTAAGGAATAAATAAAACTAGGGTTTTGGTCCTACCGTGAGGCTTTAGCGCCAGATTGGTGTAAAAACACAAATTTGGACCGAAGCCTCACCTGCCGACCACCCAGTATGGACAGCAGGTGCAAGGCGGAGGCGAGGCGCCGGCCGGAGGTCGGGACCGATGGAGTCGGCCTCGGCCTCTGTCTTGGTGGCTAGATCCAGAATCTGCAGCTTACTGTTCTCGCAACCGGAAAACACCAAGATGTAAATTTGAATAGAACAAAGCGTAAAATAAAGGAGTCACCGATCGGTTTTAGGAAAGAAAAACTAACAAAAACTAAAATAAAGATTTGCTCTCTCCATCTAAGTATGGGAAAACTAAGACCGAAAAAGGCTAAAAATGACTCCATTGCTCCTTGAACCGAGAATCGGATTCGGGGTGAGGGTATGAAACATAGGGATAAACCCTTCTATTTCGCCCGTCGAAGACGACCATTACTAATTCGAGTAGTGAATTAAAATATAGTACAAAAGCAAGCAAACAATAACATGTGATAAAGAATTAAAGGCACCAAAACATAACAAAAGCATAAAATAAAAGCAAAAGTAAAGAAAGCAAAAAAGCAAAAAGAAAGGAAAAACAAAAATGAAAAGAAAAGCCAAAGCAAAAAGAAAATAAAGCGGAAAACTAAAAGACTACATCGAGTGGGGAGAAATTAAAAGAGATACATCGTTTGTCCATAATACGGAAAGCAATAAAGAAAACATAAAATAAAACAAACCATTGTGAAAATAGGATATATGCCCTTAAGTTGTCCCACCTGCTGATCTTGATCTCTTGATGTGACAGTGGTGCATTGAAAGGGGCTTTTGTGAATTTTTGTTGAGATATGTAGGCAGATGTGTGAACAATGGAGTATATGAGTTCGAATGTGCTTCGAGATGGGAGAGTAGAATGGGAATAGGGTGAAAAGAGACCAAGAGATCAGAATACTCGGTAGCTCTTAGGCAAACTTCGAGTAGCATGGTACCAAGGAAGAAAGCCGTATAGGAATAAAAGCCAAGGCTCTCTATTTATAGGGAGAGGCTAGGTCAAGGAAAGACCTAGGTTTATGCTCGAACATCCATCCGAGTAGGGTACAAAACCGGGTAGGATATTTTGAAGATTGAACCGAATAGAACTAGGATAAAGAAGAGATAAGACCCGATTCACGGCACCGGCCATAAGAGGTTTCCTAGGGTTTCGTCCCCTAGCGTGCTTCCAAGGGAGTCTCCGGGCAAAACGCAACGTTCCACTTAAGATCGTAGGGTGGTAGGCGCCAGCCATAGCGGCTTTCCAAAAATGAAAAGTTTCTATTTTTGGCGGGTTTTCTTTTGGTGTAGGATACATGCTCCTAGTCTCGAGTGGACTGTCTTGGAGCCAAAATACAGCACTTTGATGCTTGTGATCATGAATGCGAGCATCTAAGGTCGTCTTGAGGTCTTCGGCTCCTTGTCCGCTTGAACCGAAGTGAAACGCAGTATTCCGAGCATGCAATTTCCCAATGACGCGGCACTCCGTTGTCTTGGAAGGCTTGACCCGGTTCTAGGATCGTCCAAAACAAAAGGGGATTTATGGATCGACCCAAGGCAAAAGGCTATTTATGTGGTGCTTGGGGGTTCTTTGTGGTTTATCGGCTTCAGTAGCACCATTCAAACACGATCCATGATCCAAATCCTTAAACAGGACTCGATATTTCATCATCGGGCCAACAAATAAAAAATAGAGAAAACAACGACATTTTTTTGGTGCCTATAGTTAGCCCCCACTTTGACCAAGTCCGAAAGACGTACATCAAAGTAGACACTAAAGGGTACATACCTAGTACTTGGCGCCGCTTCGAATCGACCGAATTGATGCATTTGAAGTTGTGTATCTTTAACTCTAACGGGGCCTGGACTTGACTAGCATTATGTGAAGTCCGGGTTGGTGATTCCGAACTTGGTTGCTTAAAGACTTGAAGTTCGGATTGGTGTGCCCATACTTGAACATGTGCTTAGTCTAAAGCTTAGTAGGGAGCTTGAACTTAACTCGAGTAGTAAAGTCCGAAGTCCAGTGGGGTGCTCGAACTTGACCACTTCATGGATTTGAAGTTCGGCTAGGTGTACCTAAACTTGACCTTTCTTGGTCTAAAGCTTGACTGAAATTTCGTACTAATAGTTTTGTTAGCTAATAATTGAATGAAAATGATTTTAAATGTTACCTGAAGATAATTTGTAATTAGATCATGCTTCAAATGTGGTTCCTTGACTTGGCCATAGAGAGATCTTGAAGTCTCGGCGTGGTATGTGAACCTTGATTGCTATTGGGCCTAAAGCTCAATGAGGGATTGATGTCCGAACCTTGACCACTACTCGGGCCTAAGAATCGACTGGAGTGTGTTTAGGCCTAGACCACTCGTTGGGCTTGAAGCTCGAATGAATTGTGTCCGAACCCCGACCGCTGCTAGGCTCGAAGCTCGACTCCGTTGTGTCCGAACCTTGACTACTGCTAGGTCCGAACCTTGACTAAGTTGTGTCTAAACCTTGACAACTCTTGGATCCGAGACTTGGTGGAGTGATGTCCGAACCACGACCACTCGCTGGCCCCGAAGCTTGACTTTTATCCACTTTCGTCGGAATAGGAACGGAGGCTTATCTTTATGTCGAAATTCTTGCCTAGACTTGGTCATTGGATTACCTAAAGTCCGCTTACTTGAAAATATGATGTTCCATAAGGTGATGTGCCTCATTCAAAATTTTAGCTTTTAGTTTGTGTGCCAATAACTCCTTTGTAAGGTAGACGATTTGTGTCTTCCCTAAGTATTTTTAGAGTTGTTGTGGTTGTATGTCCCTTCCAATCAGCAGCCCCCACGTTCTTCCCGGGTGCTGGTGTCTAACTCTTCTTGAATGTTGGAGACTAGCTTTAATGCTTGCTTGACGCTGATGCTTGCTTGATTGAATAATTCCTTTTGTAGGGTGCTTTGTTATTTCATTTTTTGTTTTTAGGAGTTTGACTCATGCAAAGAAGATGAATGCAAGACTTTATTCTAAAAGCAAATGCATTCTTTTATTAAGATGATGCAAAAAGTTCAAAAAGACAAACACAAAGATGCACTCTTAGCCCCTACTCCCTATAGTAGAGCCTAAAGAATGGTGAGATGCTCGAACTATGATGTGCTACTACTGGTGGACTGTGCTCCTAACGGTTTGGTGTTGAATCGGACTAGCATACTTCTTGATGATTTGGTTCCTTTCCCCATTAGTTTTTTCTCCTTTGGATAAGGTAAGTGGCTTTTGGATTTAGAAAATTCGAAATAGGAGTTAGAAATTGGGTTCAAGACTAGGATTGGGGCCGGACCTTGTGGGCTTCGGACATATCCGCTATAGCGGAAATCGATCCTTCGTAATTCAAAAAGGATGTGATTTAGGTTTGGAATTTTTTGGAGGAGGATTTTATTTAGACCTTGGGAGGCGTACTGGTGTTACTAGTAAAGAAGGACGTACTAGTGTGGTACGTGCTAATGTGGGCCGTATTACCGTTGATCGTGTCGGTGTTGAAGTACATTTCTTACTTCTTAGACACTTCGTGCTAGGATTCCCGACTTGCATAAGATTTCCTATCCTGTATCCCAAAAGAGTATGCTGAAAATTGGCTCATGGAAAAAACTTCTAGGGGAGATGGGGCTTAAGTGCTAGACCCGAGGAACGACCGATCCTAAGAGAAAAGAAAATGACATGCTCTTTTATTTGGATGCACATAAGGGAATGCAAAACAAATGGAATGTAATGCAACAATGCTTATGACTTAATCCGGGATGATTCTATGATTTGGCTAGTGTAGGATTGAAATGCATAGATGGTCATTCCTAATGGAAGATGAATTTGTTTTAACTAAATGTGAAAAGAAAATGCAAAGCGAGACTCACCTAATCTGTGATGAATTTTAATTAGGCTAATGTAAATGAAAGACTCTCCTAATTAGAGATGAATTTAATTTTGGCTAATACAAAAATGAAATTAATAGACTCACCTTAATTGAGATAATTTTTTATTTGGCTAATGTAAAAATGAAATGCAAAATTTGGAGTCACCTATTTAAGATGAAATTTATTTTGACTAATGCAAAAAAGAAACGCAGACTCACATTAATTGAGATGATTTGCACTTTTGGCTATATGTAAATGGAAATGCAAAATGGACTTACCTTAAAAGGATAGAAAAATATTTGGACTTTTAGTCAAATGCAAAATGGACTCACCTATTTGAGATGAAATTTATTTTGGCTAATACAAAAAGGAATGCAAATATGGAATGAATGGACCTAAAAGGGAAAGGTAATTTTGACTTTGGCTCCAAATGCACATATTGGACCAACTCAAAGTTTTATTTTGATTTTTATTTTTGCACCAATACAAGGATTATTTAGCGGTCCTCACCTATTCCTAAAGACTTACAAGTAGAAAATTAAATATAAAAAAAAAAACAAACACACTCTTTCAAGCATGCAGATGAAGTCAAAGGGACCACCTAATAGTCCAAAAGTTCTATGGTCAAAGAGTTTAGAAGATTGGATACATGGTGACCTGTAGTCTAAGAATTTGGTCCCCATGGGTTGCACGGATAAGGATACCAATCAGAATTCTCAATGCCTCTCGGTGAACCAAAGGGTTTATAGCCCAAGAGTGCGTGCTACGAGGGAGGAGTTATCGTTTCCTCGGGAAACCAAGCCTAATTGGGCCCCCTAGAGGAACCAGTGGGAGCCTCTCTCCGGAAAGGGTAAATAGGGGGTACAATAAAGTTTTCCTAGTGGTCCAAAATAATATTTAAATTAATTCAAAGGTTGCTAAATGCGGGATGCCTAATGCAGGCACATTATTAAAACACACTACTCAAATTTTAAAGTTTTGCCCTCTTAATAAAAAGTTAATCCCCATTGGAGTCGCCATCTGTAGGAACCATGTCCAATTGGGGCCCGTCGAGCTTCCTCACTTGTGTCGGGTCTCTTTTTTAAAGACTAATTTTGAAGATGGTTTTAGAAAGTCGATTTTAGAATGTGGGGATGAACCTTTTATTAAGATTTCCGAGTTTTAATAAATCGATTTAAAGCAAATTAAGCAAAGTTGAATGGAGGTTTTATAAATTATTTTATTTAAGTAATTATTTTTAAAATTCCTGGGATGTTATTTTTAATGGCGGTTTTGGTCATGCCGTGAGGATTTAGGGCCGATTGGTGTAAAAACACCAACGTGGATCGACGCCTCACGTGCCGACTACTCATTACGAGACGGCAACTTGTGCCGGGCGAAGGTAGGTGCCGGCCGAGGCAGGGGCTGATGGAGTCAACCTCGACCTTTGCTCCGGTGGCCGGATCCGAACATCGGCTTACTATTCCTAGAACTAGAAAACATCGAGATGCGAATTTCAATAGAACAAATCGTAAAAAAGAAGTCGGCAGTCAATTTATAGGACAGAAAAACTATCAAAAACTAAAATAAAGATTTGCCTTCTCGATCATAGTATCGAAAAACTAAGACTGAAAAAGGCTAAAAATGACACCATCGGTTCTTGAACCGAGATTCGGATTCGGGCGACGGTAAGAAACGTAGGGATAAACCCTTCCGTTCCACCCGTCCGAAGACGACCATTCTAATTCGAGTAGTGAGTTAAATAGTGTACAAAAGCAAGCAAACGACAACATGTGATAAAGAATTAAAGCCACCAAAACATAACGAAAGCATAAAATAAAAGCAAAAGTAAATAAATCAAAAATGAAAAAGAAAAGCAAAATGAAAACAAAGAGAAAAGGCAAAGCGAAAAGAAAAGAAAGCGGAAAACTAAAAGATTACATTGAGCGATGAGAAATTAAAACCGATACATTGTTTTTCCACAATATGAAAAGCAATAAAGAAAGCATAAAATAAAATAAACCATTGGGAAAACTAGATCTGTAGTCGTCAAGTTGTCCCACTTGTTGATCCGGATCTCGGATCCGGATCTCTTGATGTGACGGTAGTAAATTGAAAGGGGCTTTTTGTGAGGTTTCATAGAGATAGGTAGCCAAATGTGTGATTGATGGAGCTTATGGGTTCGGATGTGCTCGGATGGGAAAGGAGAATGGGAATAGGCTGAAAAGAGACCAAGAAATCGGAATACCAATGAGAGTATTGAGTATCTCTTAGGAAAATTTTAGCAGCGTGGTAGTAAGGCAAGAAGCCATGTGGGAATAAAAGCTAAGGATTTTTATTGATAATAAGAGGTTAGGTCAAGGAAAGACCTAGGTTTATGCTCGACCAGCCGTCCTAAATAGCGTAAAAAATCGGGTAGGATATTTCGAAGATTGAATTGGATAGAACCTAGATAAAGAAGGGATAAGACCCGGTTCACGAGCCGGCCACAGGAGGTTGCCTAGGGTTTCGTGCCGTAGCATGTTTTCGGGGAGTCTCCGGGGCAAAATGCGAGTGTTCCACTTAAGATTTTAGGGTGGCGATTGTTAGCCACAGCAGCTTTCAACAAATGGAAAGTTTTCACTTTTGGTAGGTTTTTATTTTTGCGGGTTTCTATTTTTGGCGGGTTTCCTTTTGGTGCATGATGCATCCTCCTAGTCTCGGGTGGACTGTCTTGGAGCCAAAACGTAGCACTTTTATGCTTGTGATGATGAAATGCAATATCTAACATCGTCTTGAGGTCTTCGACTCCTTGTCCGCTGAACCGAAGTGAAACGCAGATTCCGAGCCTGTAATTTCCTAATACGCGATAATCGACACCGTTGTTTTGGAAGGCTGGGCCCGGTTCGGGATTGTCCAAAAGAAAGGGAGATTTAGGTGGTGTTGGGGGTTCTTTGTGGTTTATCGGCTTCCGTCGCACCAATCAAACACAGTCCATTATCCAAATCCTCAAACAAGACTCAAGATTTCATCATCGGGCCAAAAATAAAAAACATAGAGAAGGATGACACTTGTTCGGTGTCTACACCGTGCCTATGCCCGTAGCATTGTGATGAAGCTGCGGGTTATCCAATTAGCGGCAGAGTGGAAGAAGAGGCAATGGGTTTGGTTGAGCAGATCCTTCAAAATAAGGGTTCTACTTTCTTAATTTACCCTTCTAAGCCCTCACCTTCTGCAGGTTGAATGGGCTGTGAAATGGCTGAGCTTGGGACTCGACCAACGTCCCCAACATCCTGAGAAGGTGACTCTATGTGCTTAAAGGACATAACCTCAACTACTTTTTCTCCTTGGCATTGTTCTTGGCCTACTCCAGCTTCTTCTTCTTCTCCATTTTCTTCGAGTCCGAGTTTGAAGAGGTGGAAGACTTTAAGGACGAGTCCGAGTCCGATGCGATTCCGAGTCCTCGCGAGTCTTAGATCTACGCTCTTAGAGATGACCGATCTAATCTTGCTGCTTCTTGATAATGTCCTTGAGCTCGGGGACTAGAGCTTGACTTTGATAAATCTTCTTTTGAGTCGTGCTCGAAGCTGAGTTAAGATAGGCATGAAAGCATGGAAAGCACCAAGAGTTGATGGACTAGCGAGTCAAAGTAGCGAATTAAGATGCCACCTTCTAAAGTAAGTCAATAGAAGGGGCTGGCTGAGAAGATGATGGACTAGCGAGTCGGAAGAAGAGTTTTTGTTGAACTCTCTTTTGAGTTTGAGGAGGAGGAGGGAGCTCAAAGCTGTGAATCCAAACACTAGGCTTAGTTTCCTAGTATCCTAGATTGACCAACTCGGCCTGCCAATGCAAGCTGTTAGCTCCGGAAATTTGTTAAGATCATTTGGAAGCTCCACTTGAAATTGAGCAAAAATTTTGGAAATGAGAGCTTTAAAAGGCGAGAGGAGGTTTCTTCTAATCCAAAGGAACATAAGCAATTTTTTCGATTAGGAAGGTGAAGAGGTCAACCTCATATACCTCGAGTATATCAACCCGAACCTTCAAAACCTTACTATGGGAGTTCTCCTTAGAAGGATAAAATAAGAACACAATTCGATTAGAATGAACTAAAGAAATATGGCCTCATACTTCATTTGAGTAATGAAAAATTCTTTCTAGATTTGGGGATGACTCGAGCATATTTGTCAAAGAATTCATCTTCTATTTAAGTGAATAGAATGGGGTTTGAGTTCAGAAATAGACACTAAACATCAAAAAAGTTTGTGAAGGAAAGGAAGATTGATAGTGATGTTCTTTCCTTGAACAAAAGAGTAGACAACATTCTTCTTTGAGGACATGTTCGATAGAACTTCCAGAGTAGCTCGGGATAGGTCATAAAAACATGGGTAGTTGAAAATTCCTATTTTGATGAGTGGTTGGATCCACAAATGTTTAGTGGAAAGGAAGGATTTCTCTTCCGGAAAGTAGTGTTGAGTGACTATGAAATGTTTAGGTTCTCGAAAGTGAGAGCTTTTCTTATTGAGGTATCCTTTTGTGTATCCTTAGGGTAAGAAACTCGGGTTCTTGCCTTCTCGGTTGTAGAACCTCTTTTAACGACACTTTCTCTCTTTGATATGTCGAGAGACGTAGAAAATTTGACACAAAAGTGAAACTAAAAATGAGTGAGTAGATAGATGAGAACAGAAATTTTGAGTCCGAGAGAGTGTCCGGGTGAGACCTTCTAAGTTTACGATGTGAGAGTGAGAGAGCAAAAATAACAAGGGAAAGAATGAGGATGATTAAAGGTTATTTTCCCATAACAAGTAATAAGCAATAAAACACATAATTCTCATGCAATCACTCAATCAATTATGCATTCAACATACCAAATTCATTCCTAATAAAACATAATTGATCTTCACTAAGAGGTTTTCTGAAGATATCAACTAATTAAAATTTGGTAGGAATAAATTCAAATTCAATATCACCTTTTTCAAAGCACAAATTCTTAGGTGAGACTGTCTCACATAAGTCTTACTATAAGACGGACTTTTCAAATGTGACTTTTGAACGTTTTAAGATGAATAGTAATATGTCTTAAAGTGACTTTTTAATTTTGGGATGACTAATGGTTCATCTAAGAGTGACTTTTATGATAGTCACTATAAATAAATTATTAGTCACATCAATTGTTATTATACACTACAAAAAAACACGCGATTAGCTTCGAATTTAAAGAACACAACAAAATTCGACTCTAATATCGACGAAATTAGTGTCGGATTTTAAAAAGACACTATTTGAGTCGAAAAAAAATTAGTGGCATCCGACACTAAAGTTGGACGCTAACTCCAAAAACATAATGCTTCAGCAGCTATAGCACATTCACGGGACTCCAATTCTCAATCCCTAACTCTCTCCCTCATATCCCTCCCCTCCGGCGCATAAGGCTTCAGCAGCAGCATCCGGTGCCGACGTCTACGCTCCTCTCTCGCGCGGATGTCTTTGCTTCCCTCCGACACCGGTGTCCTTGGTCACCGGTGTATCCCTCGCCCTAAACACGAAGCTCTGCTCCGAGTTCTACTCTCGCCTTGCGCGACGTCATCTCTCCTTTCGTTGGGGTCTTCGCTCATCTCGAGCGCCGATGTCTTCGGTCACTAGTGTTTCTTTCTCGGCGAAGAGTGTTGCGTTATCTGTTTACTACCGTTGCAAATTCCAGATGCTGTCGTCTTTGTCCTGGTAATTTGCAAATTCGAGCTCAATTTGTTCAATTTCGTGCCTTTGCTTTGAATTTATCGTTGCTTCGTTATGCTATTGTTGCATGAAATTTAACTCGTTATTGTTTAATTTGAGGATTGAATTTCTACATTTTGATAGCTTTACGTGTAAAATTATCAGTCTAATTATCAAATTGTTTGGAAATAAGGCTATACCCCAACATTATCATATTATTTTGGATTTCAATTTCAAATTGGTACATAATTTTGTGAGGATTTTAATTGTGTTTGGTGAGGATGAAGAATGAATTTTAATCCACGAGTAAGTGTTGGGAAAAGGACTGAGCTTTGAAAATGAATTTGCACATGCCCAGCGATGAGATTGAAGCACCACAGCTGAGCTTTGCTTCCCCACCGAGTAGTTGAGAGAGGGAGACAACACAACCATGGCCAGTGAATTTATTTAGCTGTATTAGCAACTAGTAAATTCTCGTGCTGAATGTCAACATTTAATTAAGAATGTAATTCAAGTAAGTGTACAAGTGAATGCAATTATATCGGCCTCCGTTTCAATTATTGTAATTTTATATATGTGATAATGTTCATAGATATTGTATAATGGAATTAAAGAGCTCAAGGTACCAAGTTAATTAGTTGGAAGCGATTTGTCCCGCACATTTAGCCTCTTCCTCAAATTGAAGTACTCTTCTCCTCGTTTCGGAACAAACTCCTAGTCATCCTCGGACGAAGTTAAGTACCTAAAATCGAGAGGTATTAACACTGGCAATATTTCTTCTTGGTACCTTTCCTTTTTGTATGTCATGTTCGATGATACACTCTTAGTCCGGCACCATGTCTCGTATTTTTGTGTGAGCTAGTGTCTATCCTACATGTAGTTTGGGATTTTAGAGGCAGCCTAATTTCTATAATTAAAGGCATTTTGGTGCTCTTGTCTCTTCTCTTTTTGAGTTTTTATTAACTATCATAGTATGAGTTATACGAGTCATATGGGCCCGTCCTTTTGGTCCTTCAAATTCAATTAGGATTATTCCCGAAACCATAGTCTAGTTGAGTGATCCGCAAGTAACTACACAACCTAATATATGCTTCATTAATGCAGCTTGTTCCAGTGTTTGCGGGCTCCTGAACCGATTTCTACTCCCTCTTGTCCATCATCAAAAGATTCAACTTTTCCCTCTCTCTTGTCGTTTGAAGCTTGAGAATTCAGGTGTTTGTCTCTCTCCCCTCCCGATTGTTTCTCAATGCTTCGCTCTTTCGTATTATTTTCGGTGAATTTTTAAATGCATATGTTTGATGAAATGCCACAAAGAAATATAACGAGAGATGAAGGTTCAATTCAATGGCTGAGATTAGTTTTATTGTTTGTATGTGCCATGATTCTCATATTAGTTGGGCCCAAAGATTCATGTAAGCGTACCTATGAACAATGATGTATATGCACAAGAAGCTGTTATCCTTTTCTTGCTATATTATGTAAGCTATTGAGCTTTGGCCTCGTGTTCATACTTGTACAAGCAATGTTAATAAAATATATGTATATGTTGGCCATTCTTCTATTTTTTTCTTTTATTATCATTTTAACTTTTTAGTCATCTATTATTAATAAAATATAGCTAAGTTTACTAAAAGTTAAAATACTAAACATCTAAAAATTTTAAATAGTATATATATATATTTATAAAGCTTAGAAAACCCGTTCAAAAATTTATACATAACAAGGTATATCGGCAAGTTATACACATTCTCATGTGTATGATGTTGATATAATACTTTGTTATGTACAAGTTTTTGAATTGTCTGTGTTGGACAGCTTTAAGAATCATATGGTATTAGGTTGTGTAGTTACTAAATCCGTGCATACACTTTGACATATTTAAGACGACAATTTCCATATGTTCTATAGGTACTATTATAAAGATGTCGCGCGTAATGTCTTGGTGAATTATTTTACCATACGCATTATTCATCTCATCTTTATAGATCGTACTTGCAGAACTAAGGGGAAATGCTCGCCAAAATTTTGTCAAAGGCAATGACGTAGTCTGCAGAATCTAATATTATATTATTCTTGAATGGGTATAGGACCACTTATCCCTATAGAAAGATGTAGGGCATGCAATTGTCATTATAAAAAATACAATGTAAAACATTATGCAAGTTTGATTGATTGGTAATTTTAAAAGATAAACATACTTAACTATTTTAAAATCGTATATATATGTAGTAATGGAGACAAATAGAGAGTGGATGTATAAAAGGTTTGATGGAAAATACTTGAATAAGGAGTTCATTCGTAGGATAGAAGAGGAATTTATTCCATTTGCTAAACAAGAAAAAAGTTTCAAGAGGTCAAAGAAGATGAGGTGCCCTTGCAGTAAATGTGGCAACGTGCCTTTCTTAGATGAGGATACTCGTGAAATTACATTTGTATAAACATGGGTTTCGCGCTAATTATTTTCATTGGGTTAACCATGGAGAGACTTACCCTGATTTAGAAGTGAACAATCAAGGTTCATCAAATCCACAAGTTGAATCAATACATGAAATGTTGATGGATGCATTTGGACCTATGTCCTCATCATGGATTGATGATGAAAGTGTGGATGAAGAACCAAATGAAGATGCAAAAAAATAAAATAATTGCAAGGAGCAATTGGAGAGTACAAAGCATATGCGGAGTGGAGGACCACACCGTAAAATCTCACCGGATTTTCTCGGTGCATTCCACAAGAAATACAAAAGAAAAAAGAAAAAGAAGCACAATTTAACGGAAAAAAGGGGCTTTAAAATCAAAATTCAAATTTAACTCAATTTTTTAAAAAAGAAATAATTATGAATGTCAATAATTCTACTTTGAAGCTCTAATTCAATGTATAAATTTAATTAGTAGGCAACAATCTAACATTTAAAGTTATTAATTTTAATATGACACTATCAAGTAAACAACTCTTTAATTTGTCAATTTGATTTCGTGTTAATTTATTTATTATTTGTTGAAGGTACATTTTACTTCACCTTTTTTTGGACTCCACCAATTAGATGTGAGAAATAAAGTACAATATTATTACTTTCTAAATTTGGAGTTTTTTATTATATTTGCAGCATAATCAAGTTAGAAAGACTTTATGATCAAATTTAAGGGTGATAATTTATCTATATTATATAATAAGTGAATTTTCGATCAATTTTTCAACGTCATCATTCACATGAGATAAGTAAATTATTATATAATCAAATTAGTTAGTCAAAATTCAATTATATTGAAATTGATATATTAACAATTTAAAGATTGATTAGTTGAAACTTAATTTATGGCATACGGTCAAAACAAGGCTAGTATGAACTATGAGGTATCCGTGAAAGGGGTTGATGACATTCATTATTATGGCATTCTTCAAGACGTGATTGAGTTAGAGTATGTTGGGGATTCTCGTTCTTACAAGACGGTTTTGTTCAAATGTGAATGGTTTGATTCTACAAGGGGTATTAACACACATGAACAATATAAATTAGTGGATGTCAACCATATAAAGAAGTACCCAAAGTATGATCCATTTGTATTGACATCCCAAGTTATGCAAGTGTGTTTTACCCCTTATCCAAGTATAAGGAACGATAGAAACCAATGGTGGGCGGTGCTTCAGATAAAACCAAGATCAACCATTGAAGCACCACTCAATAATACGACATTCCAAGAGGATAGTAATGATAATCCTCCTACTTTGTGCGAGTTCGAAGGAGTCGAAGAAGGAGTTGAAAATGAACTTGAGGACATAAGTGAAGAGGAAGCTAATGAAGACAATTTCAATGCTGAAAACGAGGATAATAATTTTGAAGGGGAGGCAGATGATGACAGTCTTTTATTGTATAATGACATTGATGATGACATTGTAGCTAATGATGATAATGATTTTTAAAGTAACATTGTAATCTCATGACATTGATAACCAACCGATCTATGTTATGATTTTGATTTATGTTTTGATTTTTTTGTGTATATTAATTTATTTTTGAATATATATACTTAAATCTTCTTTGCATGACATTATTCGTTATATATACAAGTATACCTTGCACAAAAGGTTTTGCGCTAAATCATGGTGCGACTACTTTTGGTTCCGATTCCAATGTTGGGACCGATCAAGCTATTGTCCGAGCTCAATCATCATCATCACAGGAAATAGCTCCCAACAAGGGGCAGACTTATAGGAAAAGAGTTTTGTCAAAGGATGATGATAACCGGTGGTATGTATCAGTAATTTTGTTTATTTTTTGTATTCTTTGGGTACTTTTAACTTAATAATTTTATTGTAGTTCACGAAGTCGGAGTTGTCACGAGCTATATTAGATGATATCAAGAGTTTCTACAATGGCCAGTGCACAAGTTTACCAAATCTCCCTAAAGAAGAGCTACAACATTTGTGGAGGACTTTTGAGGTAAAAAGCTTGAAAACAATTGGATATATATGAGTACTTTTTAATATTTTCAATTTATGTTTGGTAATATTTTTGCAAAACAGGGCAAGTATACTTGGGCTGCAGAACTTTCTCAAGAAGTTTATGTAGAGTGGAAGAAGAAAGTTGGTAAAAATTTGAGGAACTAAGTGAGCAAGGCTGGAAAAAGGCAAGATGATAAACCAATAACTTGGTTGTCGGATGAGGGGCAAGAGAGGTTGAAGGGGCCAAAAAGTACCTTTGAATTTCAAAAAAATTCTGCCCAGTGCTTGAAGAATAGGATAGAAGGCCCAAAAGAAGAAACCTTACATAGCCAAGGGTCAATCTCAACCGCAGATCTCGGAGTCCAAATGGTATAAACTCTAGTATTTTGGTTTTCTGTCATTTTATACACATAATTTAGTTTGTGTAACTTTATTGCGTATTTTATATGCCTAGATCAAGGAAGGGAAGAATCCTACCCCCTCTGCATTGTTTGTGAGGAGTCGTAGTAAGGAAGATGCTCAATCTGGAAAGGTCTTCGTCGACGACCGGTCCAAATCTCTGTCGGTAAGAATACTATATCCATAAACCTTTACAAGCAAATATATCCATGATTATCAATATTGAATTGACAATGGATGCTTTCCCTTTGCAGGAAAAATATGAAGTAGTTAGAGTTGAGCGTGGTATTCAGGAGGGGACAAAGAGGCAGAGACCCTCTACTATGAGGTATCGGGTGCGTCAAGTAAAAATCAACCATTTATGGATTGGGTAATTCCGCGACAATATTCTACGAGAAACCTACTCGCCTTGACATCCTTTACGAGTGCTACCTACAATTCCTCGGCCTATTCTCAGCTGCAATCACAACTTAAATCAACCCAAGAACAACTTGATCAAGCAAAGAAAATTAACTAAGAGTCATCAAATGGCCATGGAAGAGCAAACAAAAGTAACTAAGAGTCATCAAAAGACCATGGAAGAGCAAAGAAAACTATTCGAGAGTCGGCGAAAGGCTATGGAAGAAGCAATGAAACTCATCCAAAACCTCCAATCAAAAGTTGACAGGATGTCCGGTGGTTCTAACTAATTTCTTAGCATGGTTTGTAGGTGAAACTTTGAATTGATTTGTTTGATAAACTTATTGTATAACTTATAACTTAACTGCGAATGTTCGTTGTTTTTATGAATACTTGGTGGTTTGTGGATGATTGTGCAAAGAATGAATAACAATGTATTTGTGTATTCGTGGATTACTCGTGTTGAGAAGAAGTCAGAATTTATGTAAATGTTTTGCAGGAAATATATGTAAAAAGGAATAGCAAATGTAAAAGAAGCGCTAGGCAAAATAAGAAAAATTTAGCATCGGATTTTAGCGTCCGACACTAATCGACGCTATTTGAGTCGAAATACCTGACGCTAAACTAAAAATTCGACGCTAAAATGAAGAAGGAGCTGAAAAGAACCCTAAGGAAATTAGCGTCAAACGTAAAATCCGACGCTAAAAGTACCCTAATCCGATGCTATTAGCGTCGATTTAATCATCCGACGCTAAATCGACGCTAATTAGCGTCGAATGATCAAATCGGATGCTAAATGTTTTTGCTTCGAGGTGTTCTCGCGTCATATTTTTATTCGACTCTAATCCGACACTAAACACGATTAGCGTCGGTTTTGCTGATTGGCGTTCGATTGTGTCCGACACTAATTAGCAGCTTTACTCGTAGTGATAAGTCACCATAAAACTGCTCTGTCTCATAATATTTCTCATGCGAGATGGTCTCACACAAGACTCATCTGTTTTCAAAGTGGTCTCTCGAAAATGATATATGACCTCAATGTGCTTTGCTTTTTAGTGCTGAACTTGATTCTTTGTAATGTTGATGGCACTTTGATTATCACATTTGATGCGTATGGTTGTGAATGATAGTCCTATGAAGACTCGGGTATAACTCTCTATCTCTCTATGGTTTTGAATTCAAGTCATTCTCACTCTTTAAAAACTCATCCTTAAGTTTCCAATACTATCGGGCCTACTAAGAAAGCAGTTCTTAAGTAAAACACACATCTCTAGGTTTCCGACTCACTTAGATGTAACTCAAACAGCTTGTCATGAGTAAATAATTTCATATGCATAACTTATTCTAATCGTGACTTATTATACTTATCGGAAAAGAATTATTGCGTTAATTCATCTTTCTAAGTTAGATTTATTAACCGAAATTATTTGTCCGACCAATTTGATACAATGTGTCTATATAATTTTAAGCTCTTATTCATCTAAAAGATAGGCACAAAATGGAATTAGAATCTATCGAATATTTGACTCGTAAAATTTCGTTTTCTCAAGTTAAGGATAATTAAGTGCTTAATTATTTTGAATTAATTTTTATCCTTGCCTAATCTTAGACCAAAGTATTTTCATACTTTGAATACCACTTTGATTTGCTTTTGTAGGATTGATTAAAGTATTTTAATCTCTTTTGGAAAAGTAAAAACAACTGGCTTCTAACCATTAAATACCAGCGAGATAGAAAAGTACTTGTTTCAGGACAATCTCAAATACCGTGTCGTGGTTGTTTGTTTCCCAATCCAGTAAACTTCAACTTTGAG
Source organism: Talinum fruticosum (assembly GCA_021018815.1). NCBI lineage: Eukaryota > Viridiplantae > Streptophyta > Magnoliopsida > Caryophyllales > Talinaceae > Talinum > Talinum fruticosum. Next base: position 7,281,222 of record JAITYX010000012.1, read on the forward strand.
ACAAATATGTGGAAACCCTCGTGGGGTAGAAAACCACGGACAGTGTCAATCTAGACACCAACTTAAATTCACTATTTTGAATCCACAAAATATAAGGACCGAGTCCGACAGAATTAATCCCTTAGACAATTCAATACAAATTTTCCTTGGCACAAAAGTTGTCTTATCTGTCCTAGTACATCCTAAATGAGTTACCCTTTATAGCTTGGCACAATTGAGCTAAGTTATCCCTTACAGCTCATGTAAGAGAAATTGTAGAGAAGTAAAGAAATTAAGAGTATGATTAATTACAAGACTTCTTCTATTTCAACTCGAAGTTGAGAAAAACTTAAGTACAAAGTTTAAAATTAGAAAAGATTGAAAGAATATGATTAGAGTTCAGTTCTAGAAATCTTGTAAGTCTTATAGAGTGGCATCTATTTATAATCGGCATGATAAATAGTCGTTATGGCTGATCCTGGACTGGGAAGCTTCGTTAGCCGTTGTAACGGATATTCCGAGTCCCTCAAAAAGAGAATCGTTGTACGGATGAATGTTGTGCATCAGTCATTGGCTCAAAAGGTTGTCCATCCCACTAGTTATGATGGAAATCTGAGGTGGAAACAACCATTAGACTCAAAATTGGAGTTTACCGGAAATGGTAACAAACAACCCCGACACGGTGTCTAAATTGTCCTAAAAATTAGATTTTTCTACTGCTGGCGTTCAACGGTTAGAAGTTGGTTGCCTTTTCATTTCATACTGAAATTAAATCACTTTAACCATCCTCGAAAAACAAATCAAGGTGGTACTCAAAGTGTAAATATTTTTCTTTAATTGGCCACATCCATCAAATCTGGTTCTTTGATTTTTTTTTTTCCAAGTTGTTTAGATCAAATTTTATTATATATTTTTTAACAAATTGAATGTGAAAAGTTTAATTTCATTGAGGATTGTGGGTTTTATTTGGGTTTTTTAAATCTAATGGTTGAATTCAAACTTCGTTCAAGCTCGTTAACGGGAATTGGGGGCCCAATAGGGTTCGGGAATCTATCCAGCCCGGGGATGGGGAGAAGTTTCTGTCCATGGAGCGGGGAGAGAGACAAGAAGGGCACCCCGAGGCTCAACTCGTGTCGTTGCCATCCCTATGTATAACTATACATCGTTATCTAAATTTTTGTAGGGACATGTTTTACATTTTTTATTGTCTTTAAAATTAAGTCTTCATTGTTTACATTTTTTTGTTGGTGATCTTATGTTTGAATTATTTGTTATAGATTTCAAACTGCAGTATTTGTAATATTTTATAAATTAAAAAACTTTGCAAAAAATACATATGCTGATGGTGAACTGATAAGTTGGTGTTGGTCTATATAGTTACTATATCATGTGTCTATATCCATTAACATCCAAAATATTATATGATCTTTCACAATTTGAAAGCATTGTATGCATTCTCATTTGTCTGCCCCAACTAAAAACTATACCCTTTTTAAGAAAATGTCTTATGTAAATGACAAGAAATAAATAACCCAAATTATCAAAAAGAATGGAACAAAAAGTATGCAGTGGAATATATTTGTTAAAGGAGCACTAGAGGGCTGAAGGAAAGGGGTTAAAAATGTTTGGAGCGATCACATAGAAGCTAAATAAGGCGATATTAATGGTGCTGTGAAACCAAAAATGCTTACTATTTTACATATATTGTTTTCTTTGTATAATATTATGATGAAATTTTTGTACCGTTTAACTTTAATGAAAGTTCTCTAATTGAACTCCATGCAAACCAAGAAAAATTAAAATGATCAATCAATAAAATACCAACATCTATTTTTAAGTTAATACATATTTTTTAAAAATAAAAATTATCAGCATACATAACAAAGTAAACTACAACTCGTACATAGCATGGGTTTAGGTATTAGTATCCTTATATTTCTATGATCAAAAGTATTACATCTCTTAGGCTCTGTTTGATTCATGCAAAATTGAGTGGAAAAAAATAAATTGGAAAAGTAATTTTCTTTCTAGTGTTTGAATTAAAGAAAATTAGAAGGAAAAAAAGCTCATGGAAAATAGAATGGAAAATTAGAAAAAATTTACTTAAAAACTTTCCTTCCAAAATTGGAAGGAAAAAGTCAGGAAAACAAAGAAAGGAAAAGCGTTGGTGAGCCCGATGAACCTTTGCTCCCTCCTCTCTCTCCTCTCTCTCATCTCTCTCGCACCACATCTCTAACCCTAGCTTTCGATTCTTAATGGCTTCGAACCAAAACCCTTCGATTTCATCAGGGAATCGCGCTAATAAATCCTTTCTCAAGCGTCCAATACATCCATCACAGATCGAGGGTGATTCTTTGCTTCCTTCAAATCGCCCAAAATTACCCTTGAACTCCTCCCTCAGGCGTCCAGGTGTCATTAGATTCATCTACTCGAAAGAGTTTGAAGCGAAAACTGATTGATGAGTCTCAAATAGATGGTGATGAGGATGAAACTCAAGCTTCAATTTTCAGAGCATGGCGAAGCCTCTCGAATCCGCTCGACAATGCTAATGAAGAATCCAAGCGAGGTTTCTTTATCTCTACCCTTTGCTTTCTAGTTTTTGATTTTATGGATTTAATCATAATCTTGTGGAGTATTGAATTTTTGGGTTGATTGTCCATGTTGATTTGCACAGGCCTAATATCTCCTTCATGTTGTTACACAAATATTATTTAGCTTGAAACGTGGGTGGGAAGACTTTTCCTTATAGTGCAAAATAAGTTTGTAACACGCTAATTGAATCAATTTGTTAAACAATCTATTGACCAATAACTTAACTTTTATAAATTTAACCCTAAGTCTTGTTGTCTTTAATAGTTTATTATCCTCACTTGAGCTTGAAGAGAAAAAATGTTCGATTGTAGTAGGTGTACCACACTATCACTTATAAATTATGACATATTTTCCTAAACTTTCGATGTAGAACATGGAATTTTATATAGTTAATATAAGAATAGAAGAGATTTGAACTTGAAAGTCCTAAGAAAGACTTTGACAACATGTTTTAAAACGACATCAATAAACAACCTTGAAATTTAAGGGGGCCGTTATAGGTTTTCTTTTCTCTTTCTTTTTTGGTCATTCTCTTCTTCAAAAGATTATTCAAGAACCATCATAAACAAAAGCTTAATATGTTATAACATCTCAAAATTGTTTTTATAATATTCACATAGGTTATGTTTTTATAATATTCACATAGTTTATGGGTTTAATCATAAACTCAAGACATTGCTCGATAGCAAAATGTTGTGGAAAAATGACTGTACAGGGCTTCCCTTTAACTCTCTTGAAGGAAAAAAAATAGTTTTATTTCTACTCTGCCATTTTTCTGAAAATCTTGTATGTTTTAATGGTAAATAAAGTGTCAAATGTTCATATGGGTATCAAATTATTAAGTGTTCAACACAGGCATTCAAGCTGTAAAGATTGATAACTGCAGTTAAATGAGTTAAACTCTTATTTTGATTCGATGATCAATAGTCACAATAACCTTCACAACTTCTGCAGGTGCTAACTCTAAAGAGAAATATGGGTAGTAGTTGACTAGTGTGTAGTAGTGTCTTGAAATTCTTTGCACGAGGCCTCAAATCGGGGCCATGTTGCACGACCTCAATTCTTGGGGATTCTTTTGCTTGGGTGTTTTTCATTCTTTGGCTGGAGAACCTCCGTGCATTTGGAAGATAGAAAATGGGCTAGTTTCCTCTTTTGAGTTGCCAATTCTTATGTGGAGAGTTCCTCATGCTCTAGCATGTAGTTTATCACATGAGTCTGTTGCTTCCCATTCTAGGTTTCTTTATATTCTTTTTGTAGCTACAGCTCATTGTATTCTACCCTCTGATCGTTATTGATTACGAAATTGCAGAGAAAAGCCTTTTTCTGTTAATTAATTATCTCTATGTTTGCTTCAATCTTTCTTTCCTCTTCTTTTCGGATATTGCCACAAATCCATGACAGTTTTCTAATATTTTTGTGGATCCGATCATTTACCTGTCTAAGGGCCTGTGCCTCCGAACTAGAAAAGAACGGGTACTAGTAATGAGGTCTATTACTTGGTTTTGTTAAACTGGAAGAATTTTGATAATTTGACTTCTAAACCCAAAATCTTGTTGAGAGTGATTAACTTATCTAGAAGATACCTTTTGTGCACTAAGCAAAAAAGTTAGAACTAGGGTCTGGGCTTACTTGGCTTACTTAGCTTCTCTAGTGGCCTCGTAACTTTGTTTTCTCTTGGGTTCATAAACAAGGCCTGTTATACAATTGATATTTGAGATAATTAAGAATAAAAAAATTAAAAGTGACTTAATACAGCTTAAACTTAACGTTAAGCTTGGTGTTTTAAAGTTACAAGCAAAGTGAAGAAGGAAAAGGACCACCACCGGTGGCAGCCACGAGCCGTGGCGAGGGCTCGAGTAGCGACAGTCAGCAAGTTCTAGTTGCCACGACCACCACCACAGGCAGTGCTGCAAATTGTGGCTGCAAAATAGGCCACCACGGTCCGCACCAAAACCTGTGATGCCGACCGTGGCACCTGGACAGCAGCCATGGGCTTCTATTTTCGCTGTATAATGTTTCGGTTATGGCCCTATCCAAGTGGATCAACTTAACTTTCTTGCTTTGATAATATACAAAGAAAGTTATTAAAGATATACTTAATTAGTTTATTAATTAATTTAGTTAATTAATTAAGATATATATAAGTATTTTTCTTAGGGCAGAAAATATATTCATTCATTCTCTTTTCTTTTTCTCTCTAAAAATCCATGCAGTTCTTTCCAATAAAAATCTAAATGATGTTGTCTGTATAATAACCTTTTGTTTATCGACATTTAATTAAGGATTATATGATTGATGAATGAGCCATTTTTGTATGTGACTAATATTTGTATGTTAGAACTAGGGTTGGGCAATGGACAACGGGCTGTTAAGTTAACAGGGTCGGTTCAATTAAAGTAGGATCAAGACTTGTACATGTATAAAATATAGTTGAGTCAGTAAAGGACGTTCAAATTAACTCGGGTGATTTTTGTGGTGACTTTTTGTTTTTTCCCTTCCTTCTCGGCAAAATATAAATAGGGTTTTCTATTTTTTTTTTTTTTTTTGGGATTGAGCCAGATGATTTTCTTTTTTGAACTCATTCTCATTTTGTTATTATGATGAATTGATGATGGTAGCTTTGATGAGGAAACAGGTGGCTTGATGTATTTTGTTTGTAATTGTGCTAATTGACATCTCCGAATATATATTAGTTTGTAGTTGTCTTTTGTCGCTTTTCTTATTTAGTTCAATTGTATTTTTTAAATAGATTGATGAGGAATGGAACAAGCTTAGAAAATGGACTAGAGCTAGTGTTGCTTGTTTATGGTGCCTATGCGGCTAGCCTAGTGTCTCTAGCATTTCTTGATAATTATGTTGATAGGCCAATTCCTAAGGATGGTGAAGGGAATAGTCGTCGTCAATTTTTTCTTAGTAGGCTAACTCTAAAAAAGATCAAGATTGTCGTAATGAGTTTCGCATGGGTAAGGATGCCTTTGCTAGGTTAGTGTGCTTATTACGTGATTCGGAGAGATTAAGGGACACCCATTCTAGCTCGGTTGAGGAACAAGTTGTCAAATTTCTTCATATTATTGGACATAATAGGAGAAATTATTCCGTGAAATTGGATTATTGACGTTCTAGTGAAACAGTTAGTAGACACTTCCATAATGTCTTAAGGGCCATCATTTCCTTAGAAGGGATATTTTTAAAGCAACCGGATGGATCGGAATGTCCTTCGGAGATTGCAAATAGCTCAAGGTTTTTCCTTATTTTAAGGATTGTGTTGGTGCAATTGATGGGGCATATTTTCGTGTCAAAGTACCAAGTGATGTAGTTCAAAGCTATAGAGGACAAAAGCAATATCCTACTAAGAATGTTCTTGCAGCTTGTGGTTTTGATTTGAAGTTCACATATGTATTACCAGGTTGGGAAGGGTCCGCTTCGATTCGAGAGTTCTTAACGAGTGCACTAGAAAAATAGAATTGATAGGTTGGAAGTGCTTGGTGGGAGATATTATTTGGTTGATTTAGGATATCAACTAAGACGTGGGTTCTTAACTCCATATCGGAAAACAAGATATAATTTGAAAGATATGATGTTTTTGCTCCGTAAAATGCTAGAGAGATATTTAACCATCGACATTCTTCTCTTCGAAATGCAATTGAAACGGCTTTTGGTGTTTTAAAGAAGAGATTTGCAATGTTAGCTAGTGGAAGTGAACCTTTCTATTCCGCACAAGCACAGGCTGATGTTGTGCTTGTCTGGATGCATATTACATAATTATTTGATGGTTGTTGATCCGGATATATTGTTTATGGGAGTCTTACCTTTTGGTACATATATTTCTTTCCCATAATGCACTATTGTTTATCTTCTTAATCTTTTATCTTTGCTTATAGATTTCTCTCGCTTATAGATTTTATTTTATCATCTCCAGTTGCACCATCACTTGAAATGAAAATGGGAAAATAGTTTAGCATGGCAGCTTGTGGGGGATAGATGATGGATTAATCAGTCAACCAAGCATACGAGTGCATCTAAGAACAATTGTATGATGCATTTACGAAGGTAAAAAATTAGTTTGTGACATGATTCTATATATAATTTTGTTTCTAATGCTTTCTTGGGTTAATAGGTTGATGGTCCGAGCGACATATCTCAAATGAAGGTCTATGAAGCTCTTTCTGCGGATTCCAACTCAGCTAGAGCTTTCCTTACCTGCCAAGTGTTCGTCATCCATTGTGGTTGAAAGTGAAATTTGGCAATGATGTTATCTAATTTGTTAACATTTTATTTGTTCTGGATTGTAAATTTTGTAGTTGATTTTTAAAATATTTGGAGAGATGATGGATAGTATAGTGTTACTTTTGGGATTGTAGAGATTTAATTCTAATATTTGGTTTTTGATGGCAATGTTAAAAACATTTATGAGCTCTTGTCAAATTTGGTTTTTGATTACAATGTTAAAAACAGTTATGAGCTCCTTGTCAAATTTGATTTTTGGTTTTTTCAACGTGATGGTAATTTCTTATTGATTATTATACGTTATAAGTGATTGGTTTAGTCATGCTTAAGTTACATTACCGATATGTGAGCTTATATATAATATTTTAATGAGGTTAGAAACTCACTAGATTAGGTTTTATTTATTTTTCCAATCAATTTTCCTATTTCCAAACAATGGAAAAAATGTTAGTTGGAAAATCAATTTTTTCCTTGTGTTTTTCTCTAATCCAAACAAGGGAAAAAAATCAATTTCTCTCAACTTTTTTCCTTCTCATTTTTTTTTCCTTCGAATTTTCTTTCCACCTAATTTTCCATGAATCAAACAGAGCCTTAAGAATTCATGCTAATTATAACTAGCTTTCAGGAACTTAGTTCTCAAAAAGTATTAGATGTCCAATTCTTTAAAATATTTACATGAAAAATTGGTTATTGATTTATCCTAACATATCTAATTTATTGGGAATAAGCTTATAAAAATTATCAGCTACATGAAAATATCATTGGCTATATTCTTTTATCATACATACAGACAACCTTGAAATTCAAAATTTTGTTAAACTATATCCAATTTTTTTAGTTTTCTTGAAATTTATAAGTAGCAAATAATATTGATGGATGCTAACTTAGCAATTTCAAAGAAATTTAGGGTTTTTATATAGTATTCGTTTGAAGAAAAAATTAATTTATTTGAATTGTATTAGTAAATAATATTTATAAGAATTATTATATTATTCATTAATTATATAGGAGTAAGAACTTAAGATATACATAGTTTAAAAATAATGCATGATTATAAATTTTATATTATCGGATGCCACTTTAATGCTAATTCTTCTTTAAAATGTTAAAGTTTTATATACATTTAAGAACTAATTTGGATCTTTCATACTCTTAAATTTTTCTTAAATTCTTCCAAAAACTTTAGAAGATTTCACTAATCATTTTTTAAAAAAAGAATAGAATTCCACAATGATAATGAGAATTCGCTAATAAGACAAGAAGAAAATTGACATGCAAAGTCATGTAGGAACTAACTTTTACACCTTTATTAATTTACTTGTTCAGTGTCTATATGATTAGCGATTGATGATCGGTCCACGTTGGATAGATCATATTGAGCGTTGGACTAGAATTGTGCCCGTAGTCAAATGAAATAAATCATTAATGGTTATTATATGTCGACTATCCTTAGTTCAGTGATTTTGTAATCTTTATTTCATCTCTGAGCGTGTTTGCTGTCCACTTCAATGTTGGTTGAATCCACCAAGTGGGACAACGTAGGCCATTGCTTAAATTTTGTTAGACTATTGTAGGTGTTAAGTTGGCTGAACGTGATTTACAGAAAAGTAGTATTTTTTTAGTGCAATTTTGTGTGGTACGTAGGACGTAGGTGGTATATTAATGTTAGACATTTGCCCACAGTATCCCAATCATCCTATCACGGAAAAGGGGTAAAAAAATCCAACCGTGTGTAGGAAATTTGTTTTTAGTGGGTACTTATGTTTTTGGGCATCTCTTTTGTTGACCTGTCCAGGCCTACTGAAATATATCTAAAATAGAGCCCAGTGAATTAGGTCTTCTTACCCAAAAAAATCTCAATCACCTCATCCCAAAAAGCTTTTAAAAAACCGCCTAATAAGTTTGGCCGAATAACTTGTGCTTTTATCATTTAAACTTAACCTATATTATTATTCTCTCCATTCCAATATAACTACTCCCTCTATTTTAATTTATGTGTCATTTTAGACTATTCCGAGAATACTAAGATGGTTTTAACTTGAAGACAAATTAGTACCTAAAAGATCAAACTTTTCCTAAGATTTATTGGGAAATGAGGAAAGTAGAGGGATGAAAAGAAATTAATAATAACAAAATTGGTAAATTAGTCATTAGTATGTTATAGAGATTGTAAAATAATATATATTATAAAACAAAAATAAAGTTAATTAAAGCGACAAATAAATTGAAACGAAAGAGATATTTTATATTGATTTTCTTGTCTTCCAAAGATAAATTTAACTATTATTTTCTCACAAATTACATGAGAAAATGTGTCATAAAAAGCATTGTAGAAATGTTAGATTTAGTATTTTGTTCATAATTTGTTAAAATTTGAGATTATTATAGTTTTTCTCAAACTCAGTAGGCAAAATTTATAAATTTGTCATGAAAGTTTGGTTAACATAGTTATAAGTGCGATAGATGAAGTATATTGTGTTTAAGTTTTCCCATTCACATAATTCAACCCTAAAACCTTGTCTAAAATTAAAGAAAATATATTTGAAACCATTTAAAATAACTTGTATATTGATTGGAAGCACATGATTGTCGTTGTATGATGATTACAATAACGAAAAGAATAACAGTACATGTATTATATTTAGATCTTGACCAATTTTTTTTTTTTTATAAAAAATAAAAAATAATTTCTTTAAAACTTGTTTAATTACTTCAATTTCATCAATATAGGTTAAAAAGAAAATCTCAAAATTTTAATAAAGAACAAGAAAAATTAAGGTTGGTATAAGCCCTTCGCTACTGACGCTCAATTTTTCCGTGCAAAACTCCTTATATATCCATAGATTGTAGTAAGGTTTAAGTTTCCGACGAAAAAGATTGAGTTGCTTCGTAGAGATAACTGCTGGGTTCGTGGCTTAAACAACAATGAGAAGAGGGTGGGTTGCCACCCCTTTCTTGTCGGCGACAACCACCTCTTTCTTGCTAACAAGTGGCAGCCAATCGAAGACCTGGCCGGACTTGGACAGCGGTAGCCCAGGGGCATGGCTCCGACAATAATCGTGAAGATGAAGAAGATAGTTGTGCTAGGGTTTTTTGTACTTTTATTTTTGTGAAATATGTGAAATTAGACAGTGAAGAGGTAGATATTACAATATAAGGAGTGACTTGCTGGTAGGCGTAAAGACGTTGCTTGGAGAAGTCAATTGTTTGAGTTCTGTTTGCAGTGTTTTGAGGTTTATTTTGTTTTCTTTTTTTTTTTTTTTTGTTGCTTGTGTTCCCTATATTCTAAAATAAACTAATAAAATTTATACATTTGTTACCTTTCATTTATTTCACCAATAATTTAGGAAGCGATAATCTCATGATTTTATATATTTATTCTCATTCACTCCTTTGAACTCAATAATTAGTCTCTATCAAAAGAAATTCAACAACTACTCATCAATTTCTTGAATAAAATTACTCAGCGATATATCATACTCAACACATCTTTGATAAAATCACTCAACACCTATCTTCTTGAGCTTCTTGAATTGATACTTTTCTTTTCTTTTTCCTTTAGATTTGTTAAATTATAATTTCGCTAACATAATTAGTAGATTTAAAGTGTTCTTTTCTAGAATAAATTATAGAACTAAACTAATTATTATGTTAAACATTTAGTTTTGGTTTATAAATGTCAATTAATAAACAGTATTTAGAAAAGGAAAAAAAAAGTCTAACAGTACAGGGCACAAGTAGTTGAATGCAAGTGACATTATGAATTTTGCCCGTTCATGAACCAGACTCTTAATGTTGTAGCCAGCTAGTTATTGACAAATTCCAGTTTAAGCAGAAGTCAAGGCCTTAGTGAGGGGTGAAAAATATGGTTCTATGATCATTTCGGAAGCTATAGTTTTCAATTCAAGTGCTATAGGTAATGTTCACTTGAAAAATTAAGCTAATCAGAGTGCTGAAAGCACATCGAAGTAGACCAGTGAACTATTACGCTTTTTTTAAAGGACGACTATTCCAAGCCCACCTCTTGGTCGTCAATCATTGACGTTCCCCTAAGCGGAGACAACTTTCGTTATAGCGAATATCCTGACGGAACATTATACTATACGTGACACTGGCTCTATATGCCATAACTTATATTATTTCAGGGGAAGGGGCACTTATCATCAAAGAATAGAATTAGAATCAGGGCAACAAATACAGGAAAGGGGGCAAAAATTTTGTAAAAAATTTGTAAGCTGGTATAAAAACTAAATTAGTAAGTTAGTAGAAATTTTATAGAAACTTTGTGGAAAATTAAATAGACATACAATATTTAGGAAAAAAAAATCTTAATGGAATTATATATGGTACGAAAAAATTGAAAGTTTAGGTTATGAAAATCAGAAGAAAAAAAAAGAAGGATTTAACATTTTGCCTAATTCTGAAAATTAAAAGAAAAAGAAAATGCCTTCACATTAGAAAATTAAAGACAGAGCCTTTAGTCAGTGACGGAGGTAGCGAATATATTAAAGATATCCTTTTTTAATATTCTTAAATTTTATAAATATTACTATTTTTTATTATTGTTCCTTTTAACAATTTTATGAATTTTTTAAAATTTTTAAATATAATTTTTTTGTTATGAGTGTCCTTGGACACCCATAATTTCAACATGTCTCTGCCACTGCCTTTAGTAATTTTATTCATGGGTATCTTGAGAATTCACATGTTGCTTTCATTGAAAACCTCTTTATGATGTGATAAACATATTTTTTAATTACATCTTTACTATTTTTAAGATTTAGTTAGATGATCAAAATAACCATTCCTTAGCCAAGTAAATGAACCGAGGAGAAGGAGAATTTTCTAATTTTATCTAAGACAATAATTTCTTAGATTACCTTAGGAAATTATATGCTAATTAGTGATCATCCGTACATAATCCTCGATTTCCTTAGAAAAGTTATGCTTTCTGACTTCTATTGAATTGGAGAATATGATTGAAAGATTTCATTATGTGATACTTTAATTTTAATATTCTTTTTATTTGATGAATATTTACATAAGAAGCTATGTCGTACCTTTTAAGTATATTGACATCATAGATTTGTTCGTTGTTTGTGTTAAATCTTAATAAGATTTTTAGTGTGTAATTAATACATGATAGACGTGAACAATGGTGAAGAATTTTCGAATAATTACGATAATTCGATTTTTTCTTTATTGAAGAGCGAAACTATAATAATGAAGGATTTGGAAGATGAATATTGTGTTTATAATATAACACCTTTAGACAGGTTCTTGCATTTGATAGCACCTATAGATATAATGTATATAATAAGCGATTTATGATGCTTGTTATTATCAACCACAATCTAAAGACAAGGTCATTTGAATGTGCTTTGGTAGTTCATAAGAATGAATCATCTTTTATTTAGATTTTAGAACAACTAGTGAAGGAGTTAATGGAGAAAAATTGGAGACAGTTTTGACAGGTGGTGACAAGGCTATGACTAAGCTAATGAAGGTGGTATTTACCGATAGTTAGACAGCCTAAGAATACCCATCGGACTCCACACCTAGACCTTAGCGAGTGATCCACATGTTAGCCACACAATTTTTCATATATCAAGGACAACTACACAAGAAAACCGACATGTGCATTAGCTTACTTTGTGTCAATCAACATGAAGCGAACGTATAATGACCGATGTTCGTGGTGGAGAATGTGGACCTCACATGAACAGAAGAATGTTGGTTCGGAAAATTCAGCGGTTAGGGTATTACTCGGTTAACCATTGCAACGGGATGACATCCATACTGGTTGTAGACGAGCTAGGCCCAACATCAAAGGAACTAAGCCCAGGTGTGAAAGAACTTAGCCCGGCTTCGAAGCACTCCGTCCACGAGAAAGTCGGGAAGTGTCGGTTCCAACAGCGCTACTTGGATGGCATTTAGGGTTGACTTGTAGTGTGATCATGACTCCCAGAACGCCAAGGAAACCTCCTGAAGGAGGGGACCTAGAACAATGATCCTATAAAAGTGAAAGAGTGATTAGCACAGAACTCATGAGTCGAGCACTTAACCGACAAGGTTTACCCGAAATAATCGGAATGTGCGTCCAAAAGAAATCCTTGATTGCATGTCGAAAAGCATTTCTTTTGCACACAACTAAAAGAAAAATAACATAATAATCTTACCCATTTGTAGTTCCTAGGGAATGGATAACCCATGTACACCGACTCGGGAAGTTGGAAAATTCTAACATTGTGTGGGAGCACTCCGAGTCGAGATATATCAACCTCAAGACTTGGACTGTGGATATCACCTGGGAGAATCTGCCTCAATATGAGGTTAACTTACATAGCAGAAATATAATGAAGCAAATAAGTAAACAAAGGCTTACCATTTGGGTCATGATCCGTCCCAAGTATGAACTCGCAACCAAGAAGTGCGGATAAGGGTACCCAGTGGTCATTTTTCTTTTTTTTCCTGAGTGATAGAGTAGAAATAAAACATAGTATATGGCAGGTCTTGAGGGACAAAAGGCGGCCACATGTTGTAGCATATTTGAAGACTTAGGTATAACTCTCTATCTCTCTATGGTTTTGATTTCAAGTCATTCTAAGTATTTAAGAAGCTGATCTTTAAGTTTTCAATACTTGTCCGACCCACTCGAAACCATCTTTTGAGTAAAACATACTTCACTGAGTTTCGACCCACTTAGACATAACTCGGAAAGTTGGTATGAGTAAATAATTTCACGAACACTTCATATTTTTACCACTAACTTATTGTTCTAACTGAAAATGAATTATTACGTTAATTCTCTTTTCTAAGTCAGTTTATTGTATGAAATTATTTACCGGATCAAGTTTATGCATTCTAATTAATCATTCATAACATCTTGATCATTTAAAGGATTGATTCTAAATAGAATTTGAACCTATTCAATATTTAGACTCATAAAATTCCATTCTTTCGAGTTAAGGATAATTAAGCACTTAATTATTATAAATTAATTATTATCCTTGCCTAATCTTGGACCAACGTATTTTTATACTTTGAGTACCACTTTGATTTGATTTTGTAGCTTGATTAAAGTATTTTAATCTTATTTTGAAAAGTAAAAGCAACCGGCTTCTAACGAGTTAAACACCAGGTGACAGAAAAACACCTTTTTTGGACAAAGCTCGGACACCGTCTTAGGGTTGTTTGTTACCAAATCCGGTAAATTTTAACTTTGAGTCTAACAATTGTGTCCTCCCAGATTTCAGTCACCAACAGTGGGATGGACTACTTTTTGAGTCAAGGACCTAAGCACAACGTTCACATTACAACGGCTCCTTTTTTAGTGACTCGGACTAACCGTTATAATGGCTAATAAAGCTCGAAGTCCATATTCGGTCTCAACGGCTACTCGCCCTACTAAGTATAAATAAAAGCCTTCTTACAAGACTTGAAGATTGTCGAATATTGCTGGAATTGAATATAATTTACTCTCACTTAATCTTCTAGCTTTTACAACTCCACTTCTTAAGGCCTTACTTTCGAGTTGTGAAGAGAAAAGTCTTGTAAGCACGCTTACATTTTTAATTCTCTATATAGGTCCCGTGACTGAGCTGTAAGGGTTAAGTCAACTCAGTTTTTCCCTAACTGTAAAGGTTACCTCGGTTAGGAAGTACTAGATCGAGATAAGGCAATTTCGAGTTTAGGAAAAACTCTTAATTGAATTGTATAAAGGAGGAATTCAGTAAGGGATTAGTCCTTGTATTTTGTGGATTAAAAATAGTGGATTTGACTTAGTGCTTGGATTAGCATTGTCTGTGGTTTTCTACCCCAGAAGGGTTTCCAAATATTTCTCTGTGTCTTGTTTGGTTCGACTCCAATCTAGACTTAGAATTTTTCTAAGTCTTTCTATGTGCGAAGACTTTGTTAATCGGTAAAAATCTTCCATCACCCTATGCAACCCCTTCTAAGGTGACTTAGCCTTTCCAAGAGCAAACCTTCAATTAGTATAAGAGCCTAGCCTTCTCAAAGGATCTAACAAATCCAAGGTCTAAAGATCAAATGGATCGGAACAATGGAGAGTTTGATGAAGGAAGATCGTTCACCATACCACCCAAGTTTAAGGGTTCAAACTTTGCACACTAGAAGCGGATGATAGAGTGCTTCATCCGCGACTATGACGAGGAGATCCGGAACATCATCTGCAATGGTAACTACACTCCCATGAAAATGGAAGGAATAACACTTATACCTAAGGTGAAGTCCGAATTCACCACTAAGGAGAATCGAAGTACAAGAAGAATTTCAAGGCTATGAACACTCGATGTGCACAATCAATTTAGAAGAATACAACAGAGTGTCCGCTTGTGACATAGCCAAAGAAGTATATGATACATTGGTTAATACATATAAAGGAACCAGCCAAGTGAAGTAAGCAAAGATAAGTCGGTTCCTCCACAAGTATGATATGTTCAAAATGGAGGTCGATGAGAACATCATTCGGATGTACATTCGCTTCACCGAGATTGTCAACAATCTCAAGTCTCTAGGTAAGAAGATGACTCATGAAGAAGTTGTGAGAAAAATCCTAAGGAGTCTACCCAAGAGAAGATGGGGTCCCAAGGTGACAGCAATAGAGGAAGTTAAAGATCTCTCTAAGTTGAAGCCAAATGAGCTCGTTGGGAAACTACTCACTCATGAGCTGCATCTAGCGAGAAGAGGAAGCTAAGGTTAGCACGAAAAGAAACATTGCACTCAAGGCCTCAAAAGAAAGACATCAAAGTCTAAGCTCCTTAGATTTTGAAGAAGATCTCATGACACTTATAGCTCGAGGCTTTAGGAAGATGATGAAATATAGAAAATGGCAGAAAAAGCCAAAGCGGGAGTTCTACAAGAAAGGTAAATATTCATCCTCTTCAAATCTATCTTTAACTAAGAACTCCGGCTGTTTTGAGTGTGGCAGCAAGGAGCACATAGTCGAAGACTATGCAAAGAGAAAGAAGGACAGAAAGAAGAAAAAGGCTATGGTGGCTACCTAGAGTAATGATGACTTTGAAGAAGATGATGACTCGATGACTTAAAGTGTCTAATGGCACTATCGGAATCGAAGGTGGATCCGAGTCAGATAGGGGTGGATAAGATGCTGAGGAAACAGATCCTCGGGAGGTAATAAACTATTTCCTTAAGTTTTCTAAGGTTAATCTTGCTAGATATATTTTTACTTTGGAAGAAAAGTTCAATTCTAAATCTTCGAATTCAAAGAGAAACTGGAGTCTCTTAATGCCGAGAGCATCACTTTGGAAAAGGAATTAGAAAACTTGAGACAAAATCTAAAAGAGCTTGAGACCAGTACTCAAGATAATGATACTGAGTTTGAGTGCCTCGGAATATAGCATAAGCAACCGAAATAGAAGCTCAACGAGTCTCAAGTGTTGGTTTTAATACTCATTCAAGGTCGGAAAAACCTTGATCTTTTACTTGGCTCCGAGTGTGTTGCATAAAAAGGAAGGTCTTGGTTACAATGCTGAATAGAAAGACAATTCTTATAACAATCTTTTCAAAATTAATTCTAGAACCGTTAAGTTTAGGAAGGATGAGCATGGTCCCATTCATTCACAAAGAAAAGGGACTGAGCTCGGACTAATTTTCATGAAAACGCCTTCTCAGCCTATTTAAAAAGGAAAGGTTTTCAAAGAAAAGAGACACAAAATCGGTTCTCTTTAAAGAAGACTCGAGAATTAAACCAAACCCAAAATTATTCAAATTTGGGTTCCCAAAAGTATTCTTCCTCGAGAGAAGGACCATAGTAAAAACATTTACTAGGTTTGTAAAAGGAAGTGAGAAGGGTTAGTTTGTCTCTATTTTTCAGGTCACGCAGAAATAAAAGGATCATTGGTACTTAGATAGTGGATTCTCCCGCTATATGTCGGGAGACCGAAGACTCTTCTCAAAATTAGAAGAAATGAAATGAGGAAAAGTCACATTTGGAGATAATATCAAAGGCAAGATAGTTGGAATTGGAAGGATTAGTTAGGGAGAAAATTTAGCCGATCCAGTCTACCTTGTCAAAGGACTCAAGTACAACCTTCGAGCATATCTCAGTTATGTGAAAAAGGTCAAGAGGTAAGATTCACTCACACCAACTGCTACATTTCGATGCAGTCACCAAAGAGATAAAAACTCTCGGGTATGAGGTCGGGTAACACCTACACCATTCCTCATTCAGATTCTAGTCAAGATTTATCATGCTTAAAAACATCTTTAAATGAGGATTCCTGGACATGGCATCGTAGACTAGGCCCTATTAGCATGTATACCATCAAGAAGCTTGCATCTCATAGATTAGTTAGAGGTTTACTTAACTGTGCATTTAAGAAAGATAAAATCGTGAGGCACGCACAAAAGGAAAGCAAGTCGGATCATCTTTTAAGTCACTTAAGATAGTGTCTACATCCAAAGTACTTAAATTGATTCATATGGATTTGTGTGGTGAAATTCCTATCAAGAGCTTAGGAGGTAAATCATATATGCTAGTTATTATTGATGATTACTCACGATTTACCTAGGTGTGTTTTCTAAAGAACAAAAATGAAGCATTCAAAGAGTTTACTAAGATCTACAGGAAAATTCATGTGGAGTCCGAGACACGGATCGAAGAATTCGAATTGACCATGGAAGGGAGTTTAATTACTTAGAATTCGCAGACTTTTGTGATAAGAATGACATCTCTCACAACTTCTTAACACCAAAAACTCCTCAACAAAATGGAGTAGTGGAGAGAAAGAATAGAACACTTGAAGAAATAGGAAGGATAATAATGATTGAAAATGACCTATCTTACTATGTCCAGGCTGAGGCAGATGAACACAACAAATTACACTCTCAACGGATGCCTCATCGGGCCTATTCTAAAGAAGACACCCTATGAGTTGTACAAGGAAAGAAGCCTAGCATTTGCTACTTCAAACCATGTAGATGTAAATGCTTTGTGCATAACAATGGTAAGGAACATCTGACCAAATTTGATGTAAGGTCAAATGAAGGTATGTTTCGAGTTACTCATCTCATAGTAAAGCTTATAGAATCTTTAATTATAGAACTAACAAAGTAGAAGAGAGTATCCACATTGTCTTTGATGAAATTGATCATGGTAGGACAAGTGAATTCACTTTCTCATATCTCAAGCTCAACCGAGATGAAGATCATATAGTTGAAACCGAGCTCGGAATGAACAAGAACAAAGAAGCTCAACCAACTCGGAATGAGCCAGTTCAAGAGCCAACTCGGACTATCGAAGATCAAGCTAATCAAGATGTTTAATAAGCTAAACAAACTTAAGATCGGATCATTCAACCAATAAACTTGGTTAATCGGAGGACAAGTAAAGCTTTCAAATATGCATCCAGTCGACCACCTGAGAATGTAATTCGACATCAACAGTGGGCTAAGAACTCGTTCTTCTTTGCAAAATCTATGAGCATTTTCAGCATTCATTTCATTAATTGAGCCTAAAAATGTACTAGAGGCCCTACTTGAATCTATATGGGTAGAGGCCATGCAAGAAGAATTAACTCAATTTGAAAGAAATCAAGTCCGGACTCCGACCAAACAATCTTCCGACCACCTAGTTATAGGAACCAAATGGGTTTTGAAGAACAAACTAGATGAGGGAGGGTTGGTAGTCAGAAACAAAGCTAGATTAGTTGCTTAACGATATAACCAAGAAGAGGGTGATGATTATGGGGAAACCTTTGCGCTGTTTCTAGGATTGAGGCAATTAGAATTCTCTTGGCATTTACATCTAGCATGAACATTAAGCTTTATCAAATGGATGTTAAGTGTGCATTTCTTAATGGTTATATTAAAGAAGAAGTTCATGTTGAGCAACCCCTAGATTTGAAAATTCTCAATTCCAAATCATGTTTTCAAATTGCAAAAGACTTTCTATGGTCTAAAACAAGCTACCGAGATCTTAGTATCGAAGACTAAGCGGTTACTTGGTTGAAAATGACTTCAAGAGAGGTCTTATTGACAAAACTCTAATTTCAAAACCAAGGGGAATGATTTTCTTATCATTCATATTTATGTTGATGACATTATATTTAGAGCCGCTAATGAAACTCTATGCCAAGAGTTTTCCGAGTTAATGAGACAGGAGTTCCAAATGAGCATGATGGGAGAACTAAATTTCTTCCTTGGACTACAAATCAAGTAAGAGAAGGATGACATCTTTGTTCATCAATCAAAATACACCAAGGAACAATTGAAGAAGTATAAGCTACAAGATGTAAAGCATGCAACAATACTAATGCATAGTAGTACTAAACTAGACTCGGATGAGAAAGGTAAAGTTGTAGATCGAAACTCTACAGAGGTATGATTGGATCTTTACTTTATCTTACAACTAGTATGCCGAATATCATGTTCGATGTCCGCCTTTGTGTAAGATTTCAAGCTAACCCAAAGGAATCACATGTCACTCGCAGTGAAGAGACTTTTTAGATATCTTGCAGGGACTCAAATACTTGATCTATGGTACTCTAAGGACTTAGATATGACCCTCACTGGATACTCGGATACTAACTATGTTGGATACAAAGTTGATAGAAAGAGCACATAAAGAGCATGCCAATTTCTAGGACAATTACTTATCTCCTATAATTCAAAGAAATAGAACTCGGTTGGTCTATCAACTCGCTGAAGCCGAGTACATAATAGTTGAAGCTTATTGTGCTTAGATTCTCTGGATTAAGCAACACTTGAAGGATCTTATATTATCATTCACATCGATCCCAATCAAGTTTGATAATCAAAGTGCCATCAGCATCACAAAGAATCCAGTTTAGCACTAAAAAATGAAACACATTGAGGTCGGTATCATTTTCCGAGAGACCATTTTGAGAAAGGTGATATTGAACTTGAGTTTATTCCTGCCAAATTTAAACTAGCTGATATTTTCACAAAACCCCGAATGAAGATTAGTTTTACTTTATTAGGAATGATTTTTTTTTTGGTAAATGGGTAAGATTTTACCATTAAGCCAAGCAATATGTACACGATTTTAGCATTGGGAATACCCTATGAGCATGTATTTATAGATTATCTACCCAAGCCCTTAATGTTTTCTTTCTGTGTATTAAATGAGCTTTAAGTGTCCACCTAATGTCTTTGACGATTTCGCACTTGTTCTATGCTTCCCTGGAAAATTCGTATGTTTCTCTCAGTCCATATGTTGTGATATACAAAAGCTATTAGAGGGGTGATCTGCAGCAAACTTTGAATTAGCAATTTTCCCACCTGTCAACCATATGTTCTATATGGATCTCCGGTCCGACTCGGCCTCTTGGAGGTGCATCCCATTGATAATCTCCTGTGTAAATGAGCATTGCATGAATAAATGCTAAATGGATTCATTTTGGTCACAAAATTAGCACTAGTACTCTGCAAACTTATCTATCTCTAAATTCTATCTCTAGTCTTTAGTCTCTTCTTGAAGATAAGCCGGAGACAAAAAGCATGAATGGGCACATTATTTTTGTGCCAAGCAAATCTTCACCATCTAGGTTCTATTGTTGGACTTTGTAGAGCTTTATAGGTAGCTTTGACCTAGTATTTTCCATGTCTCCGAACCTTCCATTCACTACATTGGTTGTCCATCTCGTGAGGTGGATACTTCCCGAGGTTCATAATTTTCTTAAAGCTCCAACTTGCATCAGGTTTAATTATAATAGTTTGCTAGGTTCCTGTTTGTAAGTAGACACTATGTATCCACTTAACCCACATGGCCTCGGGATGATTAGTTATGTACTACAAGTGCTTGCTAATTAATGCCTTATTTCAGTAGGAACTGTCTCCTACACCCAGCCCCGCATACTTTTTAGGTGTGCAAACTTCTCTCCAAGCCATATGGATTAGTCTTTTGGACCCTTGGGAGCATAAATATGGAGCTCCACTAAGAGTGCATGTTCAAGAAAATGCTATTCACCAATTGTCACCACTACGGATACCACTTTTAACTACGGGTCTTTAACGACGGTTAAAAGGACAAACTGTCATGAAAACTGGATCGGTGGCGTTTTCTAAAGAAAAGGACTTTTAATGTATATATGATGACGATTTTTTAAATGAACCATCGTTAAAAATTAACATTCAGCTTTCAATGACGGTTCATTCAAAGAGCCGTCGTCATAGATATATTTATGACGATAGTTCAAAGAAGCAACCGTCATTAAAAGGTGCTCAAGTTGAAAGTTCAAATGTCTCTTAACAATATAGCCCTAATACCTCTCCCTCACTCTCTCTCTCTTTAGTGCCGCTGAAATCTCCCCCTCTCTCTAGTCTCCCATCACCTCTCTCGGCCTCTTTGGTCTCCATCGGAGAACCTCGCTCTCTCCTCTCTCTCTCTCCCTCTCTCTCTCGCTCTTGCTCTCTCTCTCCTATAGCGCCACCGAAATCCTCCCCCTCTCTCTCGGTCTCCCATCAAAACCCCTCTCGGCCTCTTTGGTCTCCCATCGAAAACCTCGCTTCTCTCTCTCCCCTCCCTCCTAACGGCCGATTCATAGATCTTCTCGGAGTACGGGGGCTTGGCCTTCCAATAGGGTAGGGGTTCAGCCAGGAGCTCGTGGCTGATGACCTAGCCGGCGTGTTTTTCATTGGAAGAGGACTCGACGGTAATTTTTATTAATTTGCTTTTACCTATTGTGTTTCTCCGTTTATTGTAATTTTTCTTTGTTTGTTTAAGGGTTCTCTCTCCTTACTCCTACTCTCTCGGGTAATTATATATCAGCTTCCCATTAATTATTCTTTTGATTTTTTCCCCTAGATTTATACCCATCGCTGTCCGTGCCCAAGATCTGCTGCCGCCGCCGGGAGGAGGAGTAGGATGCCTTCTCGCCGAGCCTCCTCTTCTTCGAAATCCGACGACGTTGTGGGTTTGTAATCCTCTTCCTCTCTCTCTCTCTCTCTCTCTCTCTCTCTCCCCTTCCACATCTTATGAGTTGGAGCAAAAGTATTATCTATTGAATTCGATGAATTTTGTTTCTACCAACTCTTTTCGAATTGGATCAGATTTAGCATGGAATGTTAGTGTGCTAGGATGGGCGAGAGAGAGAGAGAATTTGTGCAGGACTTTCACCATCATATTGCTGGTAATGTTTGTTTTTCTTTGTCTCATTTTTCATTTTTTTTACATTTCGATAATTTCCATGGTTCATTGTTAGATTTGTAATTGAAGAGTTGAAGTCTCTTGGATCTTCATTATAAGATGTGTAATTGAAGAGTTGAATGTCTCTCGGGATCTTCATGGTTCGTTGTTAGATTTGTAATTTTCCATTGTAATATCAAAATTTCGCCTTCAACAATTTCATCCGTATTTAGAACCGACTTTTTGTTCAATTCATTTTTCTTTTCCTCTCCATTTTAGCTTTTAGTTTTAGATCCCAAAATTTCAGATCTGAAAGTGGTTTTTTTTTTAAAAAATTTTAGACACATAACGATGGTTCTTTTGAAAGAACCGTTGTTATAAGCCACCTATAACAACAGCTTCTTTCAGTAATAACCGTCTTTATAGGTGACCTATGACTACGGTTCAAAACCGTAGTCAAAGGTGTTACATACAACGACGCCCACATACACGACGCCTATTAATCGTCATTTTTAACTATAGTTAAAAGTGGTTTCTATAATAGTGTGTACTCTACCAAGCATAACTAAGCTTTTTGCGCCCCAACTTTTGATTCCGGCAGTTATTTTTGATGTTAGAAGCGGACGGTCACTTGCATTTAGCTTCCCTGGTTTAAGAGGTTTGCCTAGATATTTTAAAGGTAGTACCCCTTTTCGAAGCCGCAAGCTATAGTAGTTTTTGCTCTGTAATCTCAAACACTCCAGCCATGATAATCTGGGATTTCGTAAGTTAGCTTCAAGACTAGATACCTCAAGCAAACTTCTCAATAGTCTTCATGATACATGATTAAGTGGGTGAGTCTCAAATCTTTACAGACTGAATGAAATTTGAATCTATGGTCTTTAGCCATGTCTTTAAACAATTGAGATACATACTCCATACAAATTACAAATAAAAAGGTGAGCTCGGATCACCTTGTTTGACTCCTTTACCAGTCTGGAAAAAACAATTTAAGCTGCCATTGTAGCTAAGTGAGAAGCTAGTGGATGTCATACATTTAGCAACCCATCTTACAAATTATTTGCAACCCTAATCCCTGCATCATCTCTTTTCTAAAACTCCAATTAATCGTGTCACATGACTTCCTAATTTCAATGTTAATGATGCACCCGAGAGAGGCTTTCTTCCTTCTATAGTATATAACAAGGCCCAATGCAATAAGAATATTGTGAAGGATTAAATAGTTGGATATAAAAGTAGTCTCGATTCCATTATGAACTCGGGTAAGATCAATTTAAGTCTTTAACATAACATCATGGATATAGTTTTGTAGAGCACATTACAACAAGAAATTGGTCCGTACTCAGCAAGCATACTGGGGATGGTCCACTTTAGGGATCAAAGCAATGGCAAGTGGCATTTAGTTTTTTAAGAAGCCTACCAGATTTGAAAAAATCTAGGATAGCTAAACTCACCTTAGATCCAATAATAGACCATGAGCTCGAAACAAGTGTGCTCCTAAACCCATCTCGGACCTGGGCTTTTAGTTACATTAATCCCCTAAATAGCATCTTTAACATCCTTTTCATCAAAAGGATGAATCATTGCTCGTTGTTGTGCAGGTAGCATACATTTGCCATTTTGAATTACATACCATTTTACCTTACTCTGCCTTGGTTTAGCCGCCAATAGACTTTGAAAATAGTCAATCAAAGTATCAGCTATTTCTTGTGGAGAATAAGTATGCATGCTTTCCTTGTTCAATATGCTTTTGATAGATGTTTTAGAGTTCCGCTACGTGAGAACAAAGTCGAAGAAAGCAAGTGGTTAGATCCCCATCCTTAAGCCACTGGATTTTGCTTCTCTCGAATATACATATCCTTTGCCATTTTCCTTAGCGTTTGCGGTTCGCTAGAGATTCTTTTTCTACAGACAACAAAGAACTTGTACCCTGTCCATAAAAAATCATAGTTTGTATTGTAATCAACTCGCTCTCTAACTCTTGCTAATTTCATATCCATTTGAGTAAACTCAGCTATATGTAGATTTTTCAAGGCAAGCTTATTTTCTTCATTTTCTCGCACCACCACATACATCTTTGATCCTATACCCTAAAAAACCCAGCTTTTTCTCGGATAGTTGATATATACTCGCTCATGATGACACCACAGATTGCAAAATTTGAAATGTGATAGTTTGAAGCTTACTTGGTGTTCACTAAATAGAAGATAACAATGGTCCGAGATGCCACTTGCCATTATCGAACAATCTATAGTAGGGAATAGCTCTAACCATGCAGCATCAATAAAAGCTCTATCTAATCTGGATAATACATTATCTACATCTTTTTGCTTATTGGTCCATGTGTAGAAATGCCCAATATGTCTCATTTCCGAAGTTGGCAATTAGTAATGCAGTCTTGAAACTCGATACACAGCATGAAATTCAACTGGAGCTCCACCCACACGTTTAGATTCTTGCATTATACAGTTAAAATCTCCAACAACTAGCCAAGCATTAATAGAATTGCTAGCCAACGAAGAAAATTCAGAACTCCCATCTTTCATACTCACAGTTTGAAGCATAAACTACTAACCAATAGAATTACTCTTGAGAGCTAATATGAGTAACTAGGCAATGAATAACCTGTTTGAGCACATTAAGTATTTAAACATTAAATAAATTAGGATCCCATATCACCCAAATGCAACTCTTCAAAGTAGCTGTAGCATTAGTTCTCACTTCCTAATTTTGACCAACTTTATCGGCAACCATATCAACATTATTCATACTAACCTTAGTTTTAAGGAGTCCAACTAAATGAACTATTTTAATCTTCAAGAAAAGAGCAATCTTTTCTTCCTTGGAGGGGTAATTCATACCCCTCATGTTCTAGATGACACTATTATCCATTGTCTAGTATGAGAGAAACCACGAGATGATGGCTTCTTAATGTAAAGTTGTTGATCCTCGGTCTCATGATAAGTAATTTCCAGCCTATTAAAAGCATTATGTTGCTTAAGTAATTGTGCATTTCCTACTACAGGTTGAGTAGGGATAATATGCTCCACCACATGTTCCTCATGTATTTCTTGTCGTATAACATTTTTGGGTATCGACTGCTGCTTGACTTTTGGCACCCAAATCCTCTTAACACCCTTCCCGTATTTCTCCTCGATGTGACCATGCATTCCACATTTAGAACATTTTTCAGGTATCCACTCAAGCTTTATCCCCTAAATGATTAGCTTATCATTCTCGTCAACAAACTCCATGACATTCGGAATATACTTTGTGATATCTATCTCAATAAGAACTGTGGGTTGACTAACTAAGCTTGCAACCTTGCTAAGCCCATCCACACCCCGAACTTAGGATGAAGTTTGTGAAACCGAACCCAAATAGGGATTGTGTGCACCTCCATATCCATATCCTCTCCCAACGACGAAGACTTGACAATCAATGGGTTTTTATCAAAATAATACACGATTGTTGTAAGATTTGATCTCTGTCCAATTGTGCATAAAATCTCACTATAAATGTCCCATTATCCTTTTTTAATACTTTATCAATCACATATGTCTCCCAAATGCAGTTTAGGAATCCTTCCATAACAGACCGGGGGGATTAGCACCTAAAATAATTCTAGTAATCTACCTCCGACGCAATATCCTTGATCTCAATCTTCTTGAAGATTCACCCATCCTTTTCCATTAGAGGTATGTACTCCAGCTAGCTACCAGCGTTAGGCACTTTGGAAACATCATAAATTCTCTTATTCGTTCGCAATATCTCGTGAACCATGGCTGCCTAGTTGCAATCGATCCGCCAATGACAGTTGAGGTTCCTTTGTTCCTACTTAAAGAGGAATAGGTTGAGTTGGGTTCCCTCGTGGTACTTGTTTCATCAATTTTCTCGACTTTGTCTCAGTACTTGTAAGTAGCACCATTGGTTACCTGTGCTAGAGGGAAGTTTCCGGAGTTGCAATCGATGTGCCCGTGGGAGGCGTGGTAGAAGCAGGTTTTGAAGATGGTCTAAGGTTTGGCTGTTTTCGTTTCTTCGCCATTGAAGATGGGAGGTCCTTTCTCTAGACATTCTCTCTTTCTCTCATCGTGTTTTTATTGAGTATCATTTATTAGGAATGAACTTGGTATGATGATTGCATGATTATTTGTTTTATTATGTAAGTTATTGTGAATTTGATTGATTGTTATATGTTATGAGTGAATAACAAATAGATCAACAAAACCATGATGAAATTCAGCTATGATTTATTAGTTTTCCGAGTGTGTTCCGAGTCACTCGGACACTTCATTGAGTTAGACTCGGTTTATGAGAAAAATGGACTTCAAAATTATGAGATCATCTATAGATAAATGGAGAATCTTGGAAAAGTTTTCGAAAATCTCTTTTTTCACTCTAGCACGTGAACGTCTCGCAAACTAATTATTAAAAAGCAGTTTCAACATAGTCATTACTCACTGGAATACTCAATGGTCTCGCTACTCGGAAGGGTTTTTGTTTAATGAAAGCTCTTGTTCTATAAATAGCACCCCTTCGTTCTCATTCTTTCACTTTGCTATTTCTTACTCTCACTCTCACACTCTTTTCTCTCGTACTCAAATACACAACTCTCTACTCTCTCTCATTCATTTACTCTCTTCGCTCTCTTACTCTCAATTTCTTTCATTCTCTCTCAACTATGCCTAAGAGAGGAAGCGCCATGGAAGAAGAAAGCTAAAACCAAATCCATCCTCGCTAACAATCCTCAAAAGGATTCTTTTAAGGGCAAAGTCCTTCCCTACGATGACCAAAAACTCATCGTGGCCTAACATTACTTCATAGAAGAGAAATTCTTCTCTAGCACCACTTTTTGTTGGATCAAATCCAC
The DNA here is from genome assembly GCA_021018815.1 of Talinum fruticosum. Classification (NCBI taxonomy): domain Eukaryota; kingdom Viridiplantae; phylum Streptophyta; class Magnoliopsida; order Caryophyllales; family Talinaceae; genus Talinum; species Talinum fruticosum. Next base: position 7,308,020 of record JAITYX010000012.1, read on the forward strand.
TCTCACCCTAGGTACTTTCAAGTATTCGTGTTTACGTGACTACATCTACATAGAACTCATCACTAAGTTATACAAAAACATGTCCGCAAGAGACAACTTAATTTCTTCCGTTGTTCAAGGTAAAATCATTCGTATCAATCTCTCTGTCCTTCACAATCTGTATAATGTGAAGTGTCTTTTCTTAAACTACAACCCTATTTTGTTTATTAGAGTCGCTAATGAATTCTTTTATAAATACGCACAAGAGATCCCTAAGTCCGTAAAGAACTTTTACGTGACTCGGATGATCTCGAAGCAAGATTTCTTTGCTTCATCTTGATAAGAACTTTCTTTTCTTTCTACCCCTCCAAAGAGAACCCCAATAGCAAAGTCCTCAAGGTTCTCTATGATATCCTTGAAGGGTATGAGGCTGACCACTTCCCTTTCATCTTGGAATAGATTGCTTCTGTTCCCTTAGATAAAAAAATCCTCCTCTTCCCTTTGGAGCTTTACTACTGTTATCTTCGCTTAATTCAAAGTGAATCTCTCTTCTAATCCATACAAATTTCTGGAGCCAACGATACAGTGCGAGCGTAAATAAGCTCATTAGACTAGGATATCAAGAAATATGATCTAGTGTCCGGGTTCATACTTCGAGCTTGCACCTCCTCCTCTACCTTAGACTTAGAAAGATTCCGAGACTCCTATTCTCACCGCTGGACCTTCATCTTCCCAGCCTGCCTCTTCTCTCAAATTGCTTCGGAAGGTGGGATCCTAGTTTGCTACTCTAGCCAAAGAGTTGTAGTTAACTGCGGTGGCTTTCTAGGCTTTCATGCCAATCTTGACTCGTTCTAGAGCAAGGCTCGGAGACAAATCGATCGAGTCAAGCCCGAGTTGATGAGCTCAATGAGGTGATCAACGGCCAACAAGATCGGATCCACCGCCTCCAAGAGAGAAGATCCAAAGCTGTTGAGGACTCGGAACCATCCTCTCGAAGAAGCACATCTATCGAGTCCTTAAGCTTTTCGACTCGATTCGGAAGGAGAAGAAAGAGAAGAAGGAGAAGGAGAAGAAGGAACTAGAGCAGCCCCAGCTGAGGGCCAAGGGGAGAAAGAACCCGAGGTGATCTCCTTATATCATATGTAGTCTTCCTCGAAGAGGCCGACGATGAAGGCCGGTCTAAGGCCCCTTCCTCTCGTTCAGCAACCTTGAGCTAAAGAGGCTAAAGGCTTAGAAGAAGAATCGGAGGATGTACAACCTCCGATTCGTAAGAGTGTACTTCAAGTCCCCGACTTGCCTTTGCTCTTGCCTCCTCCCCCGCTTGCATCTATTCAAGGCTATAGACACGAGACGAGGCCCCCATTCTTCTACCTCAACCCACACTCGCTCCTCCTCCCTCTTAATTTCAATTAATTTTTTGTCCAACATCTTTGTACTTTTCTCGTTAATACCTCCCTACTTTAGTTTTGTTGAAATGCATATGCGGAGAAAAAATATAGATGTTTGGCTTAGGGGAGTTCTTCTTTCATAAGTTTTTAAAAGTATTTGTGTATGTTACTTTTTTAGTTTCAATAAAATTTCTCTTTTTCTAAGCATAACCGAGCTATATCTTTCATTGTTTATCTTTACTTTGATATATTTTATGCCTACTCTAATACTTGCTCATAATATTTTGATAAGTATACTCGAGTTATATATGATCAAAATACTCTCATATTTTTCTCTTATCAAAATGCAATAAAAACATAACTCTTTGCACTATTAGCTTACGTATTAAGTATGCAATTCCTTTCATCAAAAAGGGAGATTGAAGATTCAATTATAACTCTATATCTCTCTAAGGTTTTGATTTCAAGTCATTCTAAGTATTTAAGAAGCTCATCTTTAAGTTTTCAATACTATCTAACCCACTCGAAACTATCTCTTGAGTAGGACACACTTCACTAGGTTTCGATGCACTCAAACCTAACTCGGAAAGTTGGTATCGGTAAATAATTTCACAACACTTCATATTTTGAGAGCTGATTATTTTTCTAACTCAAAATGAATTATTGCTTTAATTCTCTTTTCTAAGTCTGTTTATTGTACGAAATTATTTAACTTATCAAGTTTATGCATTCTACTTATTAATTCGAACAACTTGATCATTTAAAGGATTGATTCTAAATGGAATTTGAACCTATTGAATATTAGACTCAAAAAATTCCATTGTTTCAAGTTAAGGCTAATTAAGCACTTTATTATTATGAATTAATTATTATCTTTGCCTAATCTTGGACCAAAGTATATTTATACTTTGAGTACCACTTTGATTTACTTTTGCAGGTTGATTAAAGTATTTTAATCTTATTTTGAAAAGCAAAAGCTACCGACTTCTAACCATTAAACACCAACGAGATAGAAAAACATATTTTTTCTTGACAAGGCTTAGACACCATGTCGGGGTTGTTTGTTACCAAATGCGATAAACTTCAACTTTGAGTCTAACGGTTGTTTCCACCCCAGATTTCAGTCATCACTAGTGGGATGGACTACTTTTCAAGCTAAGGACCTCGAGCACCATGTTCACATTGCGACAACTCCTTTTCTAAGTGACTCAATCTAACTATTACAACGGCTAGTGAAGCTCTCAAGTCTAGATTTAGTCTCAGCGACTACTCTACCTGCTAAGTATACATAGAAGCCTTCCTACAAGACTTGAAGATTACCGAACATTGCTGGAACCGAACATAATCTACTCTCACTCAATCTTCTAGCTTTTACAACTCTACTTCTTAAGTTCTTACTTTCGAGTTGTAAAGAGAAAAGTCTTGTAATGACTCGTACATTTTCAATTCTCTGTAAAGTTCCGTGACCGAGGTGTGAGGGTTAACTTAGCTCGGTTGTTCCCTAGCCGTAAAGGTTACCTCAATTAAGAAATACTATATCACATAAGGGAATTTCGAGTCTAGGAAAAACTTGTAATTGAATTGTCTAAGGAAGCAATTCTGTAAGGGGTCGATCCTTGTATTTTGTGGATTCAAAATAGTGCATTATATTAGTGATTGGATTAGCACTGTCCGTGGTTTTATGCACATGAGGGTTTCCACGTATTTTTCCGTGTCTTGTATGTTTTTGAGTCTAATCTAGACTCGGAATTGTTTTCTAAGTCTTTCTTTTGCGGAATACCTTGTTAATCACTAAAAATCTTCCATCACCCTCTTCAAACCCCCTCTAGGGTGACTGAGCCTCTCCAAGAGCAAAACTTTAGTATTTGAGATGTAATTCGCTTACCAAGGTACCAACCGAAGGCAAATGAACCTTCAAAGAAAAATCACCTTTCACTCAACATCCTCGTAACATGAAATATTAGACGAAAATAACTTCGGGATCAAGGATAAAAGTTGGTATTCTCCCATACATGACTTATAAATCAACAAAGAGAGACAAGACAAACCCGAATGGTGAAGCACAACCCAAGGCTCGCGCCGGCCTTACCACGGCTGAAGCCACTAACCCTTATCGAGGCCGTAGGCTAGGGCAAAAGTTGAAATTTAAGGGCGGGAAAATTTTGGGTCATTTTTAGCTTAAATTTGAGTTGTAAAATGGCACACCGTGGCCACATTGTTCGGGGCCTATCGCAAAAATACAATCCCATGTGCTTTCCGCCGCCTAAGATGAACCTTTGCCTATGCCACCAACGTCGGGAAAGATGGATGATTCCTTGAATCGGGACAAATTTGGGGAAAATATTCGTATAACCACACAAGTAAATCTCTTATCCATTCAAGATAAATATTAAAAAACTAAGAAGGACGAGCATACCTCGATGACCTTCCACATGCAATATAAGGCCATGTAACTATCCGGATCCTTCTCGAAGTAGTATGCATAGCCTCGACAATCAAGCCCCTTATCAAACTAGTGTACGCGGGCACCCCCTAATTAAGTTCCTTGATTTTGTCCAAGTCCACCAAGTTAACTAAATAGTGGGCATGCACTTTCGAGCCTTAATCGGAAAAGTTAGATGTGAATAGCATAAGGACAATCACTATCCGGACTTGTTGTTGCGGACTATGTTAAGCACACAACTCGATATTTTCAAAATCCTCAAAAAGGACAAAATAATTGAAATAATAAGCTTGGGAAAATCAAGCGGTGATAGGACCGAAAAGGTGATGAAGATAGTCACGTTTTTATGTAAATCTTGGTCATAAACTAAGGCTTCCCTCGAGAAGTCTAAACGTGTGAGAATGGCAAAGTCAAGAAGAGTAATGGTCATCTCCCCGAGAAGTCTAAACCTATGTCCCAAAACCTTTTACAAATGGCCTGGGTAATGCGCATTCCATACGGTCACACATATGAATCAAAGTGACATAAAGGGAACCAAACCCGACACTAGTCATGACTTGCTCTAAAGGGTAGTTTCGCTCTCTCGAAGGTATCAAAGAATTTTGCGATGATGCGACTACTACGAATGTTATCCCTCTACTAAAATAGATGCTAAAACAAAATGCCTTTGTTAAAAATTCCATACTAGCATACGAAAGAAGAAATTCAAGTCAAGGTACTTATCGTAATGGCTATCACCAAGCAAGAACCATGGCTCTCGGCCTCCTCCAAGAGGTCATTGGAGTTCCACTCATGGTGAGGGCGCCACTCCCACTTTAGGAAGTTGTTTGTAGTTAGGCCCTTGGCTCTTGTCCTTCCGACATGATGAGCACGTTTCGAGACATGTTTGTGGAAATTTTTAAGAAAACCACTCTTGTTTTGTCAAGATAAAAGTGGAGTAAGGTAGAGTAAGAAGCAAGTTAGAGAAAGCAAGAAGAAGCAAAGAGAAGAGGAAGTGAAGTATGGAAAATGAACACACGAGGCTCCCTTTTATAGATAAACTTAGTTAACATTTTAAATTTAAAAAGTAAAAAGGAGACCAAACATTGAAAGACCAAATGCATGCATCGAGACCACCATATGCTCAAAGCCTAGCTAGTGCCGATTATCGAGGCCTCGATCGGAGTTAGCTCGGCAAGAGCATTGCAGGCATAGGCTTCAGCCTAACGGCACCATGTCCCATCAAGCATGGTGGACTGACTTTAAAGCCCATGCATGCAAGTGGATTCATGGGACCCACTGTTTCAACTTTGCGAGATTCTTCTCAACCTATTTTTGATTGAATTATTAAGGTAAAAATACTCGAACATTTGTGAAAACGATTATTTATTAACAATATGCTAGTAAAATAGAATTATTAAGCTAAGATTCTGTAGCAACCACGATCGTGGCACCCCGGGACCGAGCTTCCCCAAGAATTAGCGATGGGATTTTAAAATTTTTAGTTTTGATTTTTGAAAGTGGGGATGAACCTCTTATTTAAATATCCGAATTTTATAAGTTAAGTCAAAATGAATGAACTTGAGTTGAGTGGCGGTTTATTAATTATTTTATTTTAAAAATTATTTTGAGAAATCACGGGCTATTATTCCTTACGATCCGCCTCATACCATGTTCTACTTCCTCTCCCTTTCTCAACAAGAGTAGGAGAAGGCAACCATCGGATATCCCTATACCCAGTTCTTAAATTTGTATACATCCTATGTATATCATTTGGGATGGATTATGATCAGATTGGTGAGCCTCCACCTCTTTCTCTTATTTGTAGTTGAATTTCTTGTATGGAAATTAACTTCAACCCTTGTAGCTTCTCCTAGAGGATATGTATATTCCAAGTCTCAATGTGGATGTGTCTCAACTCGGGGAATCTCCCTTATGTAAGAATTCTTGAACTTTTAGAAGAGGAGTGTGTGAGGCATCTTCTCGCTAGGAACCGACAAGGGGAAGAGTTTTATGCTCTTTACTTTTAGTTGCATGCTAAAAGTTACTAACACCATTAAATCTTTGTAGTATGATCAGGAGTAATCATGGAACATGTCCGTTAGATTCTAATTCGCACTTAGGGGCATCAGGGACTTATTCTTTGCGAAGACTTTCCAAAACTTTCTGGTGAGTCTTAGTTAGCGTGAATGCTAACTTTGTTGAGCTTGTAATAGAAATACTAATTTCTCCATTGTTTTGTAGAGGCGTCGATGTAAAACTTCTTGTTCGGAAGGTCTCCGTGGTGGCTCGGGAGCTTAAGCACATCCATCTCGCCCAACAAGCGCCCTCCGGTAGTACATCCGAAGCTGGTAACTCCCGATGTTCTTCACGGCGTACTCATCATCGAGTGCTTCTAAAGCGGGGCCTAGTTCTTTTGGGCCTAGTTTTTTGGTGCGAGGCCTAACTTTTCCGAAGAGTATATGGATATCCCACCTCTTCAAGCTCTTGATCGTCATGGGAACCCGATTGACTTCCACCGGATGTCTTATAGTGGGCCTTTTCATGGACCTTCTCAATCTTGAGACCATAAGGCCAGCTCTTCACAAGGTGGTGGAGATGGTCGGTTTTCCGAATCCATCTTGGAGGACTTTGGCCATTATCTCTTTGATGATGTTACCGTTGACGAAGATTAGTCGATCCCTTATAAGGTGCATTTGTGTTCAATGTATAATAATTTGTAAAAAGTTTTTAACTCTATGCAATGAGATGAAATGCAAAGACTCAATTCTAAAAATGCTCTCTTCTATTAATATGTTGCAAAAGTTTTAAGGAAAATTACAAAGACAAATCGAAAAAAACAACACTAGCCGCCATTCCTCCCAAAAAAAAATAATAATAATGAAAATGGGAATTAGTACGTGCATGGTCCGAAAATAAAGGACTTGACTGAAAATGGGCTAGGAGCAGAAACAAATAATAGCCCAAAGAATGCTCGGGCTAAAAGAAACAAGATAGAACGGTCAGCCTACACGGCCTGGCCGGTGCACTCGCCACACAGAAACCGAGGCGCCGGCGGTCTTCATTAGTGTGGCGTAGTTGGACCCTCTATTGGATGTCAAAAATCAAGCCTTCGAAACCTTCTTCTGCAATTCCCTCGGAAAAACATATCCTAAAAATTCCTTAGTGCCTTATATTCTCTTCTACTCTCTAAGATCAATTTCATGATTGAGTTATCCCGTTGGATGCATGAGATGACGAACGTTGAGAGGGTAGGATTGTCCCAATATGGGTTGAATACCTTGTTCGAGCATTCGACAAGTGAAAGTCTATTGGACTTTCCTAAGGGCCGCAGCTTGCCTACTCGGGATTTGCATTACCACGTATTCGGGTTTGGGGATAAGGATTTATGTCCTCTGCTAAAGAATTTGATGCTATTATGCACATCCAACGTCATACAAAACCTATTATGCCCAAATCCTCTAAGAACAGGCACGAAACCTACAAATGCCTTTTAAAGTTAAACAATAGGAATCTAGGTTGGATTCTTGTGGGGGTCGAGTGGACCTAGTGAATTTGATGAAGCATTACCGCTTGATATACTCATCATCATAGTCCATCCTCATTCCTAGATGTTGAGCTATCATCACCTGTCCGATAGGTGGTTTTCTATTGGTAGGAGGCCACATGGATATGGCACCTGCGGTATTACTATGTTTTGTTAAGCGACGGGAGGATTACTCGTTCCTCGATTCCACTCATAGTCGCTAAAACTCTTATAGGGTTAGACTAGGTCGAGGCCAATCCGGAGAAGGACTTCCTCGGGAGCCCTATGTTATTAGAGGTGAGCAGAACTAATAACCGGGACCAACCAGGTGAAATAAGGTCGGCGGCGCCGGCCATGGTATGGCGATCTTGCGCTGCCGAGGCTGAAAATCCTTCAGCTTTTCACCTAAAGTCTCGGCTTTTCAACCTTCTCTTTTTTTAATATATTATTTTATTTTATTTTTCTCCTGTTGGGTGGTAAATAAGGTTGAATTCTACAGATGCAGGACTCGTTGTGATTTTTTTATTTGTTGTATATAGATTTCGTTAATGGAGCATCTACAATCGATCCATGCTTTTGCAACTTTCGACCCAAGCCTCACTCACCGACCACTCGGTGTTGGTGAAAGCTAGCATCCGATGGTTGGTGCCGGCCGAGTTCATGGTTGAGGTGGTCGGCCTCGGCCTCGGCCCGGCTGGCGGATCCATAAACCTTTTTCTTATTGCTCAGTAAAAAATGTCGAGAAGAAAAATTAAGAGAGATAAATTAGATAAGGAATTGCCGGTTAACTTTTTAGGAATAAAAACTAAAAAAAATAAAATGAATAAATGCTCGTTCCAATCTTAGCATTGGAAAACTAAGTTGAAAGAGGCTAAAAATTAACGAAGCATCGGTCTAGAACCGAGAATCGAATTCGAGGCCAAGGGTACGTAACGTAGGGATAAGCCCTTCCGTTGTGCTCGTCAAACGACGACCATTACCAGTAGTGAATCTAGATAACGTATTATACACAAGTATGCAACGTACGATATGGAATTAAAAGCAACCAAAACATGATAATAAAAGTGGTAAAGGCGAGATATGAAAAGCGATAAAGAAAGTAAAACAAAAGCAAAAAAAGAATTGAAAGCGAAAACTTAAAGATTACATTGGGCGGGGAGGAACTAAATGCGATATAACTTTTTCTCCACAATACGTAAAGCGATAAAACATAAAGTAAATAACCGTTGTGAAGGCCGAATGGATGCCCTCGAGGTTGTCCTACCCGCTAATTTGGATCTCGAATCTCGATCCGTTGATTCCACGGGATGATTTGAGAAGGATTTATTGTGATTTTTTGTGGAGAAGGATAAAAAGATGTGTGACCGATGGGGTTTAAGGATCGGATGTCGATAGTATAATGAAAAGTAGGTTGAAAAGGAACCAAGAGATTAGAACACTAACAAAGCATTCAACAACTCTTAGTTCAACTTTAGTCGTATAACATTAAGCAATGAGCTATTTCTAAAATGAGAGTCTAAGCTCTCTGTTTATAGGGAGAGGCTAGGTCATGAAATGACCTAGGCTTAAGTTTTAATCACCTGTCCAAAGTAGAGCCTAAACCAGGTTGCACAATCGAGCAAAAATCAATGGATTGAAATGGATATAATCGAATCCCATGGCTGGCGGCGTCGACCACACGATGTCGTTTTGGGTTCTTGAGCTCCTACCGTGTTACAGAGAAGATTCTTAGGCAAAACACAACGTTTTAGGTAGAATAAGTACTGGTACGCTGCGCTGGACACGACTTTGCTTTGAGGAAGTAAGCTTCGTGTCTCGGGCGGATTGTTGTGGAGCAAAACGTAACATTTGATGCCTTTGTTCATGAAACATGGCACCAAATACGACTTCGTTTTGAAGTCTTCGATCTCCGTGTCCAGGTTGCACGTTAGTGATAAAGCGTGACATTTTGAGCTTGGAATCTCCCTATACGCGGCACCGGACTTCCATTGACTCGAAAGTTTGACCCTGGCTTGGACCATCCGAAAGAAAAGGACTATTAGATCGACCTAAGGCAAAAGCCTATTTTATTCGGTGCTAAAGGATTTTTGTGGTTTATTGGCTTCCATCGCACCTATTAATTACTATCCATGATCTAAATCCTCAAATAGGATTCGCGATTTCATCATTGGGCCAACAATATAAAATATAGAAATAAAAGAGATAACGGTTGACACATTTTAGGTGTCTATAACTTCATATCAAGAAACAATCAAGCTTCAAGCAAAATTACCAACCTTTATGACTTTGAACAAACCAAGCTCAAGACTGTTTTAGGCGGATTTCGAACGCAAGAATCACGATCAAGTCCAGGCCCTTTCTCTTGGAGTTTAGGTTCAACAACAACCAATTTATGATACCTTAAATCGATAAGCATCCAAAGCGACGCTAGAAGATAAGTACCCTTTAGCATCTACTTTGACCCTTCATCATTCGGACTCGGTCAAAGTGGGGGCTAACTCGTAGACACCGAAAATGTGTCGCCCTTATCTCTTTTATTATCTATTATTTATTTTTTTGTCTCGGTTGTGAAATCGTAGTCCCGTTTGTGAACTCGGGTCATGGTCGAGTTTAATTGGTGTAGCGTAAGCAAGTAAACCACAAAAACCTATTAGCATAAAAAAAATTAGCGTTTTTCTTGGGCCGGCCCACAAACCCATTTTCTTTCGATCGAACCAAGCCCAAGTCAGGCTGTCATTAAGGAAACTCGGACCGGCGCCACATTTCGGTCAAACTCGTGCATCAAACACAACGTTTGACTCTTAGAGTTCCAACATAACACGGAACTCAAGTGTCCGAATGATGTTATTTAGACCGACATCGTGTTTTCAATTTTAACTATCCAAAACTTCGTGTTTTGTTCCCAATGACCAATCGATGCGTGGAACTCAAAGTGATCGTACAACATCGTTTATAACGAGTGCCACGTTTTCAGCATTAACTCGCCAAAATGTTGTGTTTAGTCACAACACCCAACCGAGGCACGAGACTCCTAAGACGTCTATACGACGTCGTTTGAGACCGGTGTCATGTATCTTGCCTGCCTTTGTAGGGTCTTCGATCCAGCTAGATTTTATTCGATTTTTTCCGTTTTCATCGTTGGCGGACCTAGCGTGGTTTAACAGCTTATGGACGACTTAAATGAGTTTTAGGTCATTTTTTATGACCTAATTCTCTCCTATTAATAGAGGGTCACTTCTATAATTTTTGGTCTGCTTATTTTTGAGCCATTGGCCGATTATGAAGCTAGTAGTTACATTTTGATCACTTCGTTTTGAAGACTCGGGTATGATCGACTAACCCCTTGAATGTGTTTTGATTTCATGCATTCATCTAAATTTAGGATAAAGCAAAAAGCATCCTAAAAGAAATTCATTTAACTAAGTCATATGCTTTATAATTCATCATTTCAATATGACTTATTCTTGATCGAACTCGGACTTAAGCATATTAAGATTTTTCGACTAAGTCCGACCCACTAAGTCGGACTCAAACTCGTAAATTAGAATCCGAGTTAGCTATGACAGAATGAGTAAGTTTGACCCACTCGGATCTCATATTCTCACCCACTCGGACTTCGATTCTGACCCACTCGGATCTAACCCACTCGGAATTCGGATTCGACCCACTCGGATTTGACCCACTTAAAACTCGGATTCCGACCCACTCGGAACCAAATTCGACCCACTCGGATCCGACCTACTCATAACTCAGATTCGACCCACTTAGTCGAGGCTCGGACATTTAGTTTGCCTACGCTATTCTTTGTTTAATCATGCGTAATTGTAAAATGTCTATATAACTCATGTGCCCATTAAGATTGAATGATTTATTTATGAGTTTTGGCATATCTAGAATCCGAGTATACTCGAATATCGGACTTGAAATATTCCAGATTACTAGATTAAGGTAATTAATCATTAAATGCTTTATTTAGACTAATCCTTATCTAAATATGGACCAAAGTATATTTATACTTTGGTTTTTCTAATGTTAATTATTTGAAGAAAAAGCAAAAACAAAAGGCTTCGACCGTTAAGCACTACCGGACAAAAAGTTGGAATTTTTAGAAAAGCTCGGAACTTACCGACAACCTTGTCATTCTATCGTTTTGGGTAATAATTTATTTCCGAGTCTAACGGTCTTTTTGTTCTACTTTTTCAGTTTACAAAAGTTGGAAGAAGAGTTGTTGGAAGCTAGGACCAAGGCACAATGGCTATTTCTAGGTGGTCCAGAAATCTGAGTGACTAAGACTATCCGTTACAACGGCTGGTTGACTCGGACAACTTCAACGTAAAGACGTTGGAGGCTCAACGGCTATCTTTTAAGGCGGACTATTTATAGAAGCCTTAGCACAAGATTTCAACCGACGAATGGAAAAAGAGACAGACCATATTGAACATCTTCTCTAGCATACAACTCCCAAACTCGTAATTCTAATATTCTTAGTTGTATTTTTCTGAGTCGGTTGTATTGCAATTCTTACTACTCTTCTACTCTTTCTCTCTAACTAAGTAGTAAAGATTACCTCAAATCAGTTGTCCCAAACTATAAAGGTTACCTCAGTTTGGAAGTATCGAGTTAGATAAGGGAACTTCTAACCCCGGGAAAAATTTGAGGATCCCAAGTTGATAAGGTAACTTCAACTTGGAAGTACTAGGTCGATCGGATAAGGTAAATTATGAGCCTGGGAAAATTGTAATAGATTTGTTTAGGAACAAATCTGGTAGTCATATTCATTGTAATTGAGGATTCAATTCGTGGATTTGACTTGGTGTCCGGATTGACACCGTCCGTGGTTTTCTGCCCCATGAGGGTTTCCACGTAGATCCGAGTCCATACTTTTCGAGTCCAATCTAGACTCGGAATTTGTTTCTGTCTCTATTCTGTGCAAAATAGTTTGTTTTTCTGAAAAATCTTCCATCACCCTATTCACCCCCTCTAGGGTGACTTAACTTCACCAAGAGCAAACCTTCGGGTTTAATTTTGAGCTATGTACTACTATATTTCCAACTAGAAACATTCTCATTTCTCTCTTATATTTCCTAATCCCTCCATTTTATCACACTCGGCATACACATTTCCAACTCATAAAACCCAACAAATTAGCCTTCTTCATCCTACTCTCTAAGCTCACTATCCTGCCGTCACATTGCCGGATTCAATTTGTGAACCAAGCTCAGCAGGTGGGACAATCAGTGGGCATTAGATCAACCTTCACTTCCTTCTTATAGTTTTATTTGTTTATACCTTTTAATGCCTTTCGTAATGCGGATAAGGGATATAATCGCTCTTAAATTCCCCTAGCCAACTGTAATTTTTATTTCTCATTTTCTCTTTCGCTTTCCATTATTGCTTTCCTTTATCGCTTTCCTACTTGCTATTTATTACTTTTCTAGCATGCCTTTGTTGATTTAATTTTCGTACTTTACATATTATATACTTGGCTGATAAACACATTATTTTAACTCGTAACTCGAATTAGTAAAGGTCGTATGTTGACGGACGGGATGGAGGGCATTCCTCTTTATTTCGTACCTTCACCCATGAACACCGAGTTCTCGGTTATCCACCAATGGAGTCTCTTTCGAACCTCTTTCAACCTTAGTTTTTTTATACTAAGATTGAAAGAGTGCCTTTTTTAATTTTTTCTAGTTTTTATTCATAAAAATAATTGTCGACTCCTTATTTTCTCGTTATATTTCGCTCTATTTGTTTCTTGGCATTTCAAGTTCAAAATAGCTAACTTTGATTTTTATTTTGACAGCTGAGGTATTAAGGTCGGGACTTATTTCTCAATCTTAGCCCTATAATCGAGCACCGGTCTTCGGTTGGTGCTGGCTATTCCTAGCACCAGCCAAGGGCTAGGGTTATCTCTCGGCCCAACTAGGTTTATCTATTTGGTCCAAGAACTTTTCGGTAGAATGAGAGCTTAATTTTTTTGTTTTCCTCACCTCAAAATAATATCCCGAGATTTCTCCAAAATCAATTTCTAAATTGAAAATGATTAATAAAAATCTTCAATCACTTTTTTTTTGCTTAAATTGTTTAATCGGATTCTAAAAATAAATAATCTTAATAAGAGACGCGCCCCACTTTCCACATAAACTTTCAAAAAGTAACTTTTAATAAGGCACTTAACAAAATTAAGAGAGCCGACTTTAGTGGCCCCGGTTCCTACAAGTGGGAACTCCACTAGGATGTATCATTTATTCAGAGGTAGAGACTTGAAAATTTGAATTGTGAGTTTTCTTAAAGTGTTTTACATTAGGCAGCCTCAAACATAGTTGCTTTTAATTTTGACCACAGGCATTATTATAGTGGTTGCATTTTTCATCTATAGGCTATTGAGGCACTAAAAGATATTTGGCTCAATGATGAGATTTTTGCGCATATGGCAAATTTAAGATAAAGAGCATGACAAAAGATCTAGAGGTTGTAATTTCAAAGGGGGCACCAAAGGCCAAAAAGTCTTGGGCTTGTGAAAAATGTGGCGGCTGTGGTTATACACAACATACTTATCCTAAAATTAACAATAGTAAATATATAGGAAAAGAACCAATGCAAGATTTTGATTTGATTGGAGTTTATAGCAATGGTTCTCAATATACTCCAGCCAAATCTCTAAAGGATGTTGATCACAACGCCGCAAATTTAGTGCGTTAAAGGCTAATAAAAGTCATGCCCAATTCTAATGTCGCAGAAAAGCTATAGAAGGAACCTAAAGATACACACACGCATGCAAGCATATATATATATATATATATATATATATATATATATATATATATATATATATATATATATATATAATGTAATATAATATAATATAAAAATTTTGTGCTTGATAGAAAAAAACCTTTCTCCTTGCTCCGAGCTCGAGAACTTAGCCATGGCAGGGGCAAGCAAGGGAGGCTAAAAGCTCGCCTAAACAATGAAGATTCTTCATGATTGCCATAAAATAGGACCCCAAATAGTCGAACATTCAGAGAGGGGAGAAATCGAAGGAGAAAATGACTGGAAGCAATAAAATAGTACCACCTACAACCTCTTCAAATCAGGAAATAGAAACACTAGATAAACAAGCAGAGGAGACTAGATCCCGGGAGATAGCTAATTAGCCACCAAAAGTGAGCACCTATGTAGCTCGATAAATCTAGAAGAAGCTAACTCCTTGAAATATGTTCCTGCTATTGAAGTGAATGGATTGAAAATTGTGCAATTAGATCATATTGATATTGGTAGTGAAATTGAACATTGGAAAACAAGCAATCCACTATTTGAGATTATGGAGGCATTTATTAGAAGAATTAGGAAGAATCAGGCTATGGACAAAGTGACCATGGTTAGGAAGGGATTGTTTCCGGTTCGTTTTTCCAATATGCATGGTAAGGAGGTTGTTCTATCTAGGGGATTTACTTATTTGACAAGAAACCTCTTCTTGTCAAACCATAAAACCATGAACTCCAAAAGTTGTTAATGCAATTCATTCATTGCCTATATGGGTCCAATTTCTAAAGTTAGATATCAAATATTGGGGAATTGATAGCTTGAGTCGATTAGCAGTCTAATTGGTATACCAATCAAAACCGATAGGCATACGATGGAAACAACCATGCTATAGTATGCTAGAATTTTGGTGGAGGTCCAGATTAATGAGCCCCTTCCCGAGAATGTTCAGTTTGTAAATGAAAATGATAAGTTGATTAAGTAGAAGGTTGTGTTTGAGTGGAAACCCGTGAAATGCTCACATGTAATTATTTTGGGCATGATGTGCAAGAATGTAGAAGAAAGAAAGAAATTAGATAAGATTGGAGACTCGTGCAACAGTAATCCTAGTCAAGTACAATATATGGGGCAGGCTACTCAAACACAAGAGGAAGATGGTTTCAGTATACTAAGAAGGACCGCCACAAGAAGCTCTATATAAACTGTGTTAACACCTACCAAATCGGGGAACAATTTTGATGTATTGGTTGAGAGGGAAATCATGGTCATAGTCAAGGTCAAGCAAGATATTATAGACACCAGAAAAGTGTCTTTCTTTTCTATGTTTTTTATTTGTTGGCCCAATGATGAAATCCCGAGTCCTGTTTGAGGATTTGAATTTCGGACCGTGTTTGATTAGTGCGACGGAAGCCGCAAACCAAACCGAACCCTCAGCACCACATGAATAGCCTTCGACTTGGGTCGATCTAAAATCCCCTTTTCTTTTGGCCGATCCAAAATCGGGCCAAGCCTTCGGAGACAATGGAGTCCAAGGTCGCTGCATCGAGAAATTCGAGGCTCGAGCACTCGTGTTTTACTTTGTCCAATCAAACAAGGAGTTGAAGACCTCCGGATGATGTTAAACAATGCATTTCATGATTACAAGCATTAAATTGCTGCGTTTTGGCTCCAAGATAGTCCACCGGAGACTAGGAGCACGCATCTCGCATCAAAAATGAAACCTTGCATTTTTAGAAAGCTACTATAGCCAGCGCCGCCATCCCAAAATGTTAAGTGGAACGCTGAGTTTTGCCCCGAAGACTCTCTTGGAAGCACGTTGGGGCACGAAACCTTAAAAACCTCTTGTGGTCGGTGTCGTGAACCGAATCCTATCGGGTTCTATCCTTCGGTTTATCTCGGTCTTATCATATTGATCTTGGCCTGGTTTTTGCTGCTAGCCTCGGACGATTGGCCGAGAGCTAACCCTAGGTCATTCCTTGATCTAACCTCTCCCTATAAATAGAGAGCCTTGGCTTTCATTCCCATACTGATTTTCGCCTTAGCACCACGCTCGCTGAAACTCGCCTAAGAGCTACCGAATACTCTCATCCTTATTCCGATCTCTTGGTCCCTTTTCAGCCTATTCCTTCTCTACTTCCATCATAATGGATCTATCCGATCTCAAAACTCCATTAGTCGCACATCCGCCTACCCGCCTAAACCAAACACTCACGAAAGCCCCTCTCATTCACCATTGTAGCATCAAGCGATCTAGATCTAAGATCCGGATCGGCAGGTCGGACAACCGGATGGCATAGATCCAGTTTTCACAATGGTTTATTTTATTTTATGCTTTCTTTATTGCTTTCTGCATTGTGGACAAACGATGTATCGCTTTTAATTCCTCCCCGCCCGATGTAATCTTTTAGATTTCTCACTTTCTTTTCTTTTTTCACTTTCTTTATTTTCCGACACAAGTAAGGAAGCTCGGCGAGCTCCAACCGGCCGTGGTTCCTACAAAGTGACAACTCCACTAGGGATAAACTTTTATTAAGAGGGCGAAACTTGGAAATGTTAGTAGTGTGTTTTAATGATGTGTTTGCACTAGACATCCAACCTTTAGCAACCTTCAAACTAGTTTAAATATTATTTTGGACTCGTTGGGAAAGCTTTATTGTTCCCCCTGTTTACCCTTTTTGGAGAGAGGCCCCCATTGGATTCTTTAGGTGGGCCCACCTGGGCTTGACCGCCCTAGGAAACGTACCATCCTCCCTCGTGGCATGCACTCTTGAGCTAAACCATTTGGTTCACCAAGAGGCACCAAGAATTCTGGTAAGTATCCTTATCCGTGCAGCCCATGGGGGACCAAGTTCTTGGACTATGTGTCAACATGTATCCAAACTCTAGATCTCTTTTGACCATAGAGCTTTTTGGACTTTTAGGTGTCACCCAGACTTCACTTGCATGCTTGAATGAGTGTGTGTGTTTTAGATTTAATCGTCCGCTTGTGAGCCTTTAGGGATAGGTGAGGAGCGCTAAATAATCCTTGCATGGGTGCAAAAATAAAAATCAAAATAAAACTTTGCGTCGATCCAATGTGTGCATTTTAGCCAAAAGTCCAAACATTTTTCTCTCCTTTTAAGGTCGAGTCTATTTTGCATTTCCATTTACATTTAGCCAAAAGTCCAAATCATCCCAATCAAGGTGAGTCCGCATTTCATTTTTGCATTAGCTAAAATAAATTTCATCTCCATTAAGGTGAGTCCACATTTCATTTTGTGCATTCGCAAAAATAAATTTCATCTCGAGTTAGGGTGAGTCCATATTTGAATTTTTTTTTTTTTACATTTACCCAAAGTCAAAATCATCTCAAAGTAGGTGAGTCCAATCTTGCATTTAATTTTGCATGAGCCCAATTCAAATTTCAACTCAAAATAGGTGAGTCTAATCTTGCATTAGCCCAATTCAAATTTCATCTTAGAATAGGTGAGTCCAATCTTATATTAGCGTAATTCAAATTTCATCTCAAAATAGGTGAGTCTAATCTTGCATTTAATTTTGCATTAGCCCAAATCAAATTTCATCTCGGAATAGGTGAGACCAATCTTGTATGAGGCCAATTCAAATTTCATCTCAAAATAGGTGAGTCTAATCTTGCATTTAATTTTACATTAGCGCAATTCAAATTTAATCTCAAAATAGGTGAGTTTGTATTTCCTTTTTGCATTTAGCCAAAGTCAAAATCATCACAAAATACGCGCGTCCATATTTGCATTCCTCTTTCTACATTTAGCAAAACTCAAAATCATCTCAAAATAGGTGAGTCCAATCTTGCATTTCATTTCACATCAGTCAAAAGTCCAAGTCATCCCAATTAGGGTAAGTCCGTTCATTTCATTTTTGCATTAGCTAAAATTAAATTCATCTCTCATTAGGAGAGTCTATCATTTGCATTAACCAAACAAAAATTCATCTTAGATTAGACGAGTCCGCTTTGCATTTTACTTTGTCTATAAATTTAATCTCGAAATGAATGAAAACTTATATAGGAGTGTCTATAACACTCGGAATGACTTGTAATCAAAACTTAGGAGGGATGAGGTTTGTACTGCGTCATTATGTAGTGCTCGGAATTATCTAGTTTCGAGTCCGAGTCTTCATGGTGCGACGGAAGCCAGTACACCACAAAGAACCCCCAGCACCACAAAGATAGCCTTTAACCTTGGGTGGATCCAAAAATACTCTTTTCTTTCGAATGATCCAAAATCGGGCCAAGCCTTTAGAAATGATGGAGTCCGAGTGCCGCGTACCGGGAAATTCCATGCTCGGAACATTGCATTTTACTTTGTCCAATCAAACAAGGAGTTGAAAACCTCAAGACAACATTAGACGATGCATTTTATGATCATAAGCATCAAAGTGTTGCGTTTTGGCTCCAACATGGTCCACCCGAGGCTAGGAACACGCATCCCGCATCAAAAATGAAACTTGCCAAAAATGGAAACTCGCTATAGGCGGCGCCGCCATCCCAAAATGTTAAGTGGAACGTTGCGTTTTGCCCCAGTGACTCCCTCCGAAGCACTCTAGGGCGAGAGAACTCTAGAAAGTCTCTTGTGGTCGGCGCCGTGAATCGGATCCTATCCTGGTTCTATCCTTTGCTTTATCCGATCGTATCACTTTTATCTTGGCCCGGTTTTTGCTGCTAACCTTTAACGGTTGGCCGAGAGCTAACTCTAGGTCATTCCTTGATCTAACCTTTCCTTATAAATAGAGAGCCTTGGCTCTCATTCCCACCCGGTTTCCTCGCCTAGGCACCAAGTCGCTGAAACTCGCCTAAGAGCTATTGAATACTCTCATCCTTATTCTAATCTCTTGGTCCCTTTTCAGCCTATTCCTTTTCTAAGTCCATCATACTCGATCTATGTGATCCCTAAACTCCATCAGTCACACATCTCCCTACCTACCTATACCAAAAACTCACAAAAATCCCATCTTATTCACCACCGTCGTATCAAGAGATCCGGATCCGAGATCCAAATAAGCGGATGGGACAACCTAAGGGCATAAATCCAGTTTTCACAATGATTTACTTTATTTTATGCTTTCTTTATTTCTTTTCATATTGTGGACAAACGATGTATCGCTTTTAACTCCTCTCCATCCAGGTGTAATCTTTGAGATTTCTTGCTTTCTTTACTTTTTGCCTTTACCACTTTTCTTTATTATGTATTGGTTGCTTTAGTATTATTTAGCATGTTGCGTGCTTTCTTGTTTGACATTATTTGAATACTCGAACTAATAATGGTCGTCTTTGGACAGAGCGGAACATAAGGGTTTTTCCTACATTTTGTACCCTTGCCCCCAAATCCGATTCTAGGTTCAAAGACCGATGGAGTCATTTTTAGCATGTTTTAGTCTTAGTTTTCCTATACTAAGATTGGAAGAGCAAACTTTATTTTTTTTTGGTTAGTTTTTCTTTCCTAAAAACTAACTAACGACTTCTCTTTTGCTTGATTTCTCATCAAATTTGCTTCCGGCTATTTCGATTGAACAAGTAAGAAAACAAGTTCGGATCTCGCCAGCCGGGGTTGAGGCCAAGGCTGATTTCCTCAGCCCGGTCTCTGGCCGGCGCCGACCACCACTGGGTGCAGGCTGTCGCCTGCAGAGAGTGGTCGATAGGTGGGGCTTCGGTCCGGATTGGTGTTTTCACATTGATCCGGCCCTAAAGCTTCATGGCATATTCAAAACCCTAATTCCTATTTTTCGGTTAAGAAATAGTATCCCGGGACTTATGAAAATAATTACTAAAATAAAATAATTAATAAAACCACCATTCAAAGTTTGCTTAATTTGCTTTAAATCGGATTTAATAAAATTAGGAAATCTTAATAAAAGATTAATCCCCACATTCCAAAATCGACTTTCAAAAACTATCTTCAAAATCAATCTTTAAACAACAAATCCGACACAAGTGAGGAAGATTTGCAGGCCTTAGTTGGCCATGGTTCCTACAGATATGCAGGGAGGGAAACCCCAAATGGAAAACATAATTAGCTGGAATGTGAGGGGGCTAAATACACTACTACAAAACAGCAGATTAGCGACGGAAATAGCGACGGAATGTTAGTTATTAGCGACGGAATTTCGCAATTAGCGACGGAATTAGCGACGGAACTGTTCCGTCGCTGAAAGCGGGTCGCTAAATATCAGCGACCGAAATTTTCAAGTCCGTCGCCAATTAGCGACGGATTAACGACGGATTCCCGTTCCGTAGCCGATAGAAATCAGCGACGGAAACTATTTCCGTCGTTGATTTAGCGACGGAAATAGGTGACGGAAATCCCAAATTTCGTCGCTAAGTCGACAACGAAATTACCCATTTCCGTCGCCGATAGCCGTATTAGCGACTGGAATGTCCCCATATTCCGTCGCTAATTTCCGTCGCTCGATGGAAGAGACCGTCACCGATCCGTCGCTGTTCGTGAAAAATTTTGTATATTATTTGCTAATTATTCGTTATCCTAGTACGTAACATTGTGAATGGATATACAAATCCACCATTCACATATGTGACACTTACATTTGGCATTTACATATGCCGCCACAAATAATTCATCAAAGTTGGATATACAAATCCAACTTACACATTCAACATCATCAACAACCATAACATAGTTAAAACAAATTTGTAAATAGTTCGCAAAGTGATGATCACTAATATATACAAAAGTTCACATTTGAATTCACTCATCCTCTTCCTCATCCTCTTCCTCTTCCTCTTCCTCTTCCTCTTGTGGTTGTGGTGGTCGACGGTGCGATCCGGATGCTTGCCGAGACTGCAGAAATTCATTCATACGTGCTATTGGCTCAGCTGAACCGTCGACTCGTGCCTTCGGATGCCGATTTTGTAACTCAAGCAGCCGGCAATGCTCAATCCAAGTGATGTACCTCGGAATTTAAATTATGCACTCGTTGCTCTCCATTCCGAGTCATCCGTAGTAGAAGGTTTCGGTGATTTGAAGGACATTGTTGGTTTCAAGTTTCTAGCCTCGGATCCAAATCCATAAATGCGACCTTTCTTGTTCGCATTTGCTTTGACCCACAACTCTTGTTGTGAAGGGGTGGATACATGATCCTCGAAGAGTTGGGGTCATCATCGGAAGTTTGAGTGGGTTGAGTGTTTTGCAACTCTTCCCACTCTTTTGAAACTTCTCCCGAATATAATATAAATATTTTAGGCATGTAAATATCACGAGTTGTTAACGAAAACCATAGATAGAAAAATATGCGGAATTCATATGTACGGTTACTCACGTAAATGGCCTTGGATTTTTGTCCACCCATTCGTCCTTTTTTGTTTTGTGCGTGCGTGCAAATAGTTGGGTCGGTAGAGGCTGAACTCCTTTAAGCTCCTTCATCTAAAATTGAAAACAAGTTAGTAGAGAATCAATTCACCAATATGAACAGGTTAACAGTTGCATGCGTAATCAATAAGAAAGGGGTACGTACAAATCGCCGCTTATGCTCCGTCATAGGGATTGAGCCACACGTATGGAGTGATAAACCAAGTCCCCCTGATCAGCATGATGGTTTTTCCGAGCTTGCTCGCAGAACTTCTTGTACTCAGCAGTTTCCCAATATTCGAGCAACTCGCGCCGTAATTGTCACCCAACCATTTCGGCTTCTTCTTAGTTTTCCTCGCCTTGAGCATGAAGTCCTTCAAGCGATCACCGCCTTTCTTTTCAAAATTTCTTCCGATTTGGACTTCATCGGTTCGGGACCACGTGAAAAATTTCTGTATAAATAAAAACGTCGTTTATACGTTATGAAATTAAAATATAATTTTCGAACATGCACAATAAGTGATTATGTTATCCGAACTGGAGGAAACTAATGATGTGTCATTACCTTAAACTCAGAAAACCATTGATCACGTTGTGATCGAGGGACTTTACCCCATGTAGGCCAAGCTCCATCGTATTTGCTTTGGAAGATGTGGGAAATCGTACCCACAACTTTGTCAATGGGGTAGAACCTAATCAATTCAACATATAAAATAGTTAGTTCAACTAATAACTAATATGCTTATTTTATTTTATTATTTATTATCACACTCACCCTTCACCATCCGGCTCAATTCGGATTTTTTCTCAGCTGCTAGCGCTACTTGATTGAAGACAAGGATCCTCGTTCCTGGTATCGCTTGGTCCTTCATTTGTAGGCATTTGTGGTGGCCGTTGTTCGGAACCAACGTGGGTGCGTGATACATTATTTGTACCATATTGTTGATATGTATATGTACTCAACGGGTTTGAGTACATATGGGGTTGCTTGAGAATATGGAGGGTTTAGAAAGAAAGGCCCACCAAGTGGGTTTTGCATGTGTGGGACATTTGGGAGTTGGAAAAAGGGAGGGTTGGGAATAAATGACCCCCCAATGGAGTTTGGTTGTGAGGGGAGTATGGAGATAGTGTTCCACCGCAGGAGTTTGAAGGTTCCGAGGGTTTTGAGAGGGGGTAGAAGTGCTGACATCATTACCTTCCCCATCGGTAGAGGTGTTTCTAGCCCTTCCCGAGTAGCCGATCTTTTGGTTCCGCCTCTACCTCTCTCCATTTTTCTGTACATAAACAAGTAATTCACACTATTAGTAAACATCCAACGGTTCAAGTGATTTCATATAGAACAACATATAAACAATAGTAAACATATGCACATGTAAGCGTTAGATATAAATCGAAGCATGTGAATAAAGTATGCTTCAATGGTTTCACTTTCATTACATTAATAAGAATTCATTCGATGACAACATAAATGAAAGTTGTACAATAACAAAAACAAACCCAACAAAAGCACATTATAAACTACTCATCATCCTCATCATCAGTCTTATCATCATCTTCTTC
Organism: Talinum fruticosum; assembly: GCA_021018815.1. Taxonomy (NCBI): domain Eukaryota; kingdom Viridiplantae; phylum Streptophyta; class Magnoliopsida; order Caryophyllales; family Talinaceae; genus Talinum; species Talinum fruticosum. The sequence goes on from JAITYX010000012.1 coordinate 7,330,985, forward strand.
ACTATCCTCTTCGGCGTCATTGAATAGGGTATGTTCTTCTTTATCATCGGTGATATTGTCATCATCCCATTCCCCTTCTTCATCTTCTTCACCTTCCTCTTCTTCACCAACATCCTCAATCTCATCTTCTCGGTTTAAAATAAAATCATCAACTAATTCTTCTGCTGAGGTTGAGTTATCAACCAAAGTTTCGGCAAAGTTTCTATTATTGGATCGACTGTACCCATATTATCCTCTTGGAATGCACGGGGAATAGTATATTGGTCATCAACTCGGCCCTTGGTTTTGATGTCACAACGACGAACCAATTCGGTTTTTCTCTAGGGACCCCTTGTGGATATGACATATAATACACCCGAGTTGCAGTGCTAGCAAATATGAAAGGATCGTACTTACGATACCGCCTTGTACGATGCACTTCGACATACGAACGAAATTTATGGCACCGGGTTCCCGAGGACGACTAGGGGCAAACCAATCGCATTTAAACATCACACACCTTTTTATTGGTTCACCAACGTATTCAACTTCAACAACCTCTTGCAAGATGCCGTAGTAATTATTTTGAACATGTCCTCCATCAGTTCCTTTCACACGGACACCACAATTGAAGGTCATTCTCCCTTCATTTCGAGCCTTAGTATGAAATAACATTCCATTCACCGTGTACGCTGTCCATGTTTTCACTCTCCTTAAAGGACCTTGAGCTAGTTGCATCAAGTAAACATGCTTTTCATCATGATATACTTGATAACAATGAATCTGTGTCAATAACATAGTGTTTGTTTAGTTTATTACAATGGAACAACCGATACTAATAAAGTTGTGGCACGAGTAATAAGTAACAACATATGATACTCACAGACTCCGTTGAACCACTCTTCGAACTCACTTTCCACCATTGCATCAATTGCAGCATTACTAACATCACCATACATAGCTCGTTTTTGGTGTTCGAATAGGCTGAGTTCAAAGATTTTATTAAGATGACATCATCGTTCCGAATTAAACTATAAAATTATTGAAACGAGTGTTCATTAGACAAGAGAAACTCACTCAAGGTAAGGTTTAACTTCGGCACAGTTCAAGTAAAACATGCAGATGTGCGGCCGTCTTTTCCTTATCATCAAGGAAACGCGGATCGCACTTCCCAATTGGAGCACCTTCTTGTATGAATACCGAAAGAGTAGGATTGTGGTTTGGAACGTCGCAGTCCTCATTTCGTCGACTTCTAGTGCGCATACAAGGCACGTTAGAGCCGAAATAGTAAGAGGCAAAATGTGTTTCTTCAAATCGGGCGTACTTTTCAGCGATACTCCCTTCGAGGCTTCGATTTGTTTCCTATGGATCTTTTCAATCGGCCAAAGAACCTCTCAAATGGATACATCCACCGATACTGCATCGGACCACCCAATTTTGCTTCCTCCGCTAAATGAACCGGCAGGTGTTCCATCACATTGAAGAACCCAGGAGGAAATATTGTTTCCAATTTACAAAGGGTTATTGAAATATTTCGATGCATTTGCTCTAACTCCGCATCCCGTAAAACGGATGAGCAAAGGTTCTTGAAGAACTCACTAATTTCAATGAGAGGCGCTAAAACCTCATCCGGGAGTGCACTAAATGCTATTGGAAGAAGGCTCTCCATGAAAACATGACAATCATGACTTTTCATGCTAAGGAACTTAGTGGAGTTTGGGTCGACAAGGTATGAAATGTTAGAGCAATAATCATCCGGCATTTTCAACTCCCTTGCCCATTCACATATTGCCCTCTTCTCGCTCCAACGTTAACACATATTTTTCCTTCGGTTTGAGAAGTTTACTAGTGACTCCATGCTTTAAATTCAACTCTACACGATCACACAACTCTTCCAAATCCATTCTTGCCTTGATGTCATCCTTTGTTTTACCAGGAATATCCATAACGGTGTTAATTATATTCTCAAAAAGTTCTTCTCAATGTGCATCACATCTAAGTTATGGCGGAGCAATTGATCTTTCCAATATGGCAGCTCCCAAAATATGCTTTGTTTTGTCCAATTATGATCCTTCTTAAACCCCGAAATGTTAATTTCTGCGCTTCGTTACTTTGGGAAAGTTTTCCACCCATTGTTTTATTTCTTCCCCGTATAACGACGAGGAGGACCCGAATGTACGGTTTTGCCTTTCGTAAACGATGTGCTCGTTCCTTCAAAACGCGTGACTTCGGGGCAAAACCGTCGATGAAAATCAAACCATGAAAATTTTCGGCCATTTCTAAGTTTGAATGCTTTTTTTGATTCATACATACCGGGCATGACATGGCACCATGCGTACTCCATCCGGACAACATACCATAGGCCGGGAAATCATTAATGGTCCACATCAACGCAACCTTCATGAGAAAGTTCTCACCTTTAGAAATATGATATGTTTCAACACCATCTTCCCATAGTGTTTTCAACTCATCAATAAGAGGCTGCAAATACACATCAATTTTATTTTTCGGATTCGTCGGCCTCGGTATGATACATGTCAAGAACATATAAGGCGTCGTCATGCATAACTCTTGTGGTAGATTATATGGCGTAACAACGATCGGCCAGATTGAATAAGACCTTGCAGGTTGGCTGAATGGATTAAACCCATCCGCGCACAAACCAAGTCTTATGTTTCTAGGTTTAGTAGCAAATTCGGGGTGAACTCTATCAAAATGTTTCCATGCTTCACCATCCGAAGGATGACAGAGGACACCATCTTCTCTTAAATTCTCATAATGCCATCTCATGTGTTCTCGCCGTGGTTTTGAAGCAAACAAGCGTTGAAGTCTTGGTATTAACGGCAAGTAATGCATCCTTGCAAATGGAGTTCTTTGACTTTTGCCATGTCTTTCCCTTTAACGCTTCCATCTCGCATGACCACAAAACTTGCATGAATCAAGGTCACCTGTCCTCTTTGTAGAACAACATGCAACCTTGTCGACAACAATCAATTTTTGAACATCCATCCCAAGATTTTTAATGACCTTCTTTGCATGGTGAATGTCACGAGGAACTCGGTTATCGAGGCGGACAAATCTCCTTCATAAGTTGAGCAATTTCATTAAAGCAATTTTGAGGCATGTTGTAGTCGGACTTAATGCTCAACATTCTAATAGTGGCGAGACAACTCGGTGTGAGTTTCATTTCCCGCCCACAAAGGTCGTCTGCGCAGCCTCAACCATATTAAAGAAACTTTGGGCATGGGTATTTGGAGGCTCGGTTGTGGAGTTTTGATTTGAGATCATGGCATCTATGACCATATCATTCATACGGTCGATATTTGTTTCGACATCGCCGTAGTTCATATGATTGGCGCCACTTGTCGTCGTTGAATACGTTAGAAACCATTGTTTGCTCCTCATGTAAATGAGGATCTATTTCTCCATGACTAGTCCAATACCAATAGTTTGGAAGAAAACCATATTGATAGAGGTGCAACTTAACTTCATCGGGATCCTTATACTTCCGATTTCGCATTTGCGACATGGACACCTATATTGTTGATTATGCACAAATTCCGATTAGCTTCTAGCATGTGCATCAAACTCCTCAACCCCGTCTAAAAACTCTTGTCTATACCCAACTCTACCGGGTAATAACCTACGATACATCCATCTACGATGCGTAGACCAGTCCATATATATTCCGATTGAAATTTAACAATTTATAACATTATTAGTTAAAAATACCAACACATGGAGATGGTATATGATTACATATTTTCTACAACGAACATAATTTATATATAACCATTATGCATCTATAAATTTTTTTAATATACATAGATTTCTATAATTTTTATATTTTACTCTTAAATATTTATTTCATAATTAAAGTAATCATACCTAATTAGCATAAATGAACTCATATACATATAATTACACTAATCATACAAGTAAAGTAATCATACCTAATTAGCGTCAAGAACCTCACACAAATAAACAACAAACAATTACACATATATAAATAAAAAACACCATTTCCCTCAACTTCAACAATAATGTCCCACATATCCTACACAATTGCACATTTGTCTATTCAAATTCATCCACAATCAACATTAATTTCTACCAAATTACATATATTCGTCAATTTCAGACTTACATTTTTTAAACCCTAAATTTAACTTCAATAACATTTACTCCATAAAGAACCCAATTGCACATTTTTCTATTCAAATTCAACCACAAACAACATTAATTTCCACTAAATTACATATATACGTTACTTTCAAGTTACAATGTTCAAAACCCTAAATTTAACTTCCATAACATTTACTCCACAAACAACACAATTGCACATTTTTCTTCTCAAATTCATTCACAAACAACATTAATTCCTACCAAAGTACGTATATTCGTCAATTTCAAGTTATATTTTTAAAACCCTAAATTAAACTTCAAGAACATTTACTCCTTAAACAACACAATTTCACATTTTTCTTCTCAAATTCATTCACAAACAACATTAATTTCCCACAAATTACATATATTCATCAATTTCAATATCAATTTTGTAAAACCATAAATCTACAAAAAATCAACACAAAAATACCTCAAATTTATGGGCGGCACCGGCGGCGGCACAAGCGGCCACGGCGAAGCTCGGGCATGAGGCGGCAGCGGCGACGGTTGGTCGGCGGCGTCCTCCACCCAAGCGGCAGCGCGGCGGTGCAGGGGTCGGGAAAACGAAGCCGAGACCGGTGGTTTTTCGGCCTTGGGGTCCTGAATCGCCGGCGGAAGGGAGGCGGAGGCAACGAGCGACGGCGGCGTGCGTAGTCGCCGGCGGTAGCGGCCGATGGCGGTGGTGTCGCGGTTGATGGCGGTGCTCTCGCTCTTGGGCTCGGTCCGGCTCTCGCTCTCTCTGTTGCTTAGCGAAATCCGGAATCGGCCGACGCCGGTTCGGATTTATTCGTAATTAGCGACGAAACAGTCCGTCGCTGTTCAGTCGCTAATTACAAAATTGTCGATAGCGACGGATTAGCGATGGAATATTCCGTCGATAATTAGTGAAGTTTTTTTTTTTTTTCCGTTCGTGGATTTTTTAATGTAAGAATTATCGCCGACGGAGTAGCGACGGAATATTCCGTCGCTAAGGTAATCAGCCGACGGAATATTCCGTCGCAACTCCTTCGCGGAGTACAAAACAGCGACGGAAGTTATGTTCCGTCGCTAATTCCGTCGTTGTATGATCCAGTTGTCATTTTTTGTTAGTGTCCGTCGCCGATTCCGTCGCTACCTGGCGATAGATTGGTTTCGTCGCTATTTTCCGTCGCTATTTTACAGCTTTGTAGTAGTGATAGCCCTATTATACGAGATGAATATCAAACACTATCTCGAAATAGCAAAGAGTTGGATTAGTGAGACCGATGGAAACAAAACCGAAAAAAGAAATGGAGGGATGATGTGGCACATAGAATCGTTGGAGGGATGGTGCTATCACACAAATGGAGACTTATTACAAAGAGGGAGAATAGTGGTAGCTTGGCAACCACAATTCTACATAGTGTAGATTTAGTTTTCAACCGAGTAACTCGGTTCATTGTAGAGTTACTCAAGTGCAATGTGGGATTGCTTTCCAGGTGACATTTGCCCATGGTTATAATAAAGGGCAACTTCGAAAAGACATGTTGGAGAATATTACTCACATGGCAGGAGTAGTAGATAAAGCTTAGTGCCTCTTGGGAGATTTTAACTCGGTGTTAGGGATTGAAGACAGAATGGAGAAATCGAAATCAAATATGAGGAAATTGAAGATTTTATTAATTGTTTGGAATCTAGTGGGCTGGAAATATTTCAATGTATTGATGCAAAATACACTTGGTTAAATAACTAGGTATGGTCATGAATTGATTTGCTTTTAGTCAATATTCATTAGTATAATGCATTTGAATTTGTGCATGCTAAATATCCGCAACAAGGGTCGTCGGACCATACCCCAATTTTACTATCATTTCCAGGCTGCCATAAAACTACATCTTGCTTCAAATTCCGTGACATGTTGACAAAAGATGTGAAGTTCCAGGAAACTATTCAGAAAGGCATTGAGCGGAACACACATAGATCCAAGATGATTGAACCGAGGAGAATATTGGTGAGCATTAAGAAGCCTCTGAAACTTCGCAATAGAGATAAATTTGTTGATATTCATCATAAAGTAGATGTCAACAGGCACTTCAAGTAAATTATCGGGACCACAGTTTGCAACAAGAAGAGATGGCCAAAAGGACTAAATACTTCAAGGTATTATAGTCATCCTTTCTACTGAAGAAGCAACAATCCAAAATAGATGGGACACACTTTGGAGATCAATGCACAAAATGGTTCATGGCTAGAATCGAAAGAGGCAAAGGGCAAATTTCATATACTCCATTCATGATAGTGCAGGTAGGAAAGTTGAGGGGTTTCAGGCAGTAGCACAAGTTATGGTGGATTACTATCAGAATTTACTTGACACACAAGCAACATAAAGGGGAAAATTGAGGTACATGCAATGGAGAAAGGTACAATGCTAAGCATAGCACAACAACTTGAAATGTGCAAACCTTTTAGCAATGAGGAAATAAAGCAGGCAACACGGTCAATAGCAAATGAAAAATCTCTCGGGCTTGCATGGGTATAATAGTGGATTTTTAAGGAAGCCTAGCAGTTTATAGGTTCACATGTATGTGATGCAGGTGCATGAATTTTTCAGATTGGGCCAAATGAAGAATGATTGGAATACAACAAACTTAGTTTTGCTTCCTAAGGTCATTAACTCGTTAATCTACGGTAGATCTCGGACTAATACCTTGTTGCAATGTAATTTACAAGTGTATATCCAACTTGATTTGTAGTAGATTGAAGGATATTATACCCTTCTTGGTGAACTAGAGCCACGGGGCTTTTGTTAGAGATAGAGAACTGTTGCATAATGTCTTGCTTTACCTAGAAATTGTGAGGGGTTACAACTGTAAGAATATATTTCCAAGGTGCCCATTTGAGATTGACATAAGGAAAGCATATGACTCCTTACACTAGGAGTTTATTGAAGAAATGCTACGAGACTTAGAGATTCCCACAAGAATTTGTTCAATGGGTAATGTCCTGCATAACTACCACTTCCTTCACTCGTAAATATAAACGAGAGGCAATTATGGATTCTTTAAAAGGGGGAGGGGATTAAGGCAAGATGATCCCCTCTCTCCTTTACCATTTGTTCTAGCCATAGAGTACTTATCTAGAATACTTGAACAAGCAGCAAACCATGTAGAGTTTAGATATTATCAAGGTTGCAAAAAGAGCACAATGACCCACTTAATGTTTGTTGATGATCTCATCATATTCTATGCAACAAAGCAAAGGACAGTGAAGGTTTGCTCTTGGAGAGTCTTAGTCACCCTAGAGGGGGATGAATAGGGTGATGAGGAAATTTCGACAAACTTGGAAGATTTAAGCTTTGAAAAGAATAATCAAGACAATCCGAGTCTAGATTGGACTCGGAAAAATGTAAACTCGGATATACGTGGAAACCCTCCTTGGGCAGAAAACCATAGATTGTGCTAGTCCAAGCACCAAGTCAAATCCACTATTTTGAATCCACAAAATATAGCAGATCGACTCAACCGAAATTGCTCCCTTAAACAATTCCTTACAGAGTTTTCCTAGACTTAGAAATTCCCTTATCTCGATCCATTACTTCCTAACCGAGGTAACCTTTACAGCTAGAGACAACCGAGCTGAGTTAACCCTTACAGCTCAGTCAAGGGACCTTACTCAGAAAGTAAGAAAAAGTATGTGACTGATTACAAGACTTTACAATTCAAAAGGTATGAATTGCAAACTAAGAGTTGTAAGTAGAAGATTGAGTATGAATACAATGACTTTTGCTTAAGTAATGTATATTGAATATAATTCTAGCAATCTTCAAGTCCTGAGATTTGGCTTCTATTTATAGATGACCAAGCACATTAGCCGTTGTGACTAGTTTCCGAACGAAGTCCTTTGTGACTATTGTAACGGTTCTTTTGAGTAGCTAAGAAAAGATTCGTTGAGATGTGAACATTGTGCAATAGTTCTTGACTCCTAAAGGTGCTCCAATTAGTTGGTGGTTTCTGAAAAGTAAGGTGGAAACCACCGTTGAACTTAGCGTTGAAGTTTTCCAGTTTTGAAAACGGACAACCTTGACACATCGTCTAGGCCTTGTTCGGACGTACAAAAGTCTTGTCTGCTGGTGATTGCCAACTTTTGTAATTCAAAAATGAGATAATCTCATTTGGATAACCTGCAAAAGTAAACCACTTTGGTTCTCAAAGTATAAAATACTTTGGTCAAAGATTAGGCACATATAATAATTTAATTAAGATAATTAAGTACATAATTATCTCTGGCCTAGAAGAGTGGAATTTTTGAGTCTAATATTCATTATACTCAAATTCCATCAGAGTCAGTCCTAAGAAAGATCAAGTTATAAAAGTGAAAAATATTAAAGTATACATACTTCATCCGGACAAATAATTCTTACACAAATATGCTGACTTAGAAAGTTGAATTAATGCAGTAATTCACTCTTCTTTAGAATATGCTTGTCATAACTTAGATAAGAAGTGTTAAAGAGAATATTTGAACATTCGATAAATATGAGTGATGTTTGTGTGACTCGAAACATCAATGTGAGAAGATAGACAAGAATGTGTTTTCCGAGTCAATCGGAATCGAACGAAAACATATGGAGTAGTTTCTATAACACTCGGAATGACTTGTAATCAAAACTTAGGAGGGATGAGGTTTGTGCCCGAGTCTTTTGGTAGTACTCGGAATGATATAGTTTCAAAGTCCGAGTTTTCGGACAGTCAAGATTATAATGGATACATTTAAGAAGTTCTCAAATTCCTCCGGGCTGGAGGCTAATTAGGGTAAATCCGAGGTGATCATTGCAGGTTTAGATCAAGAGAACAAGCAGCAGATTATATGCAACACTCGGATTATAGAAGAAAATTTCCCAATTAAATATGTTGGCTTTCCTATCAAAGCTAGCGAGGTTGTCAAAAGCTAAATGCGGAATTTTAGTTGACAAAATTACTCATAAGATTCAAACCATGACATCTTGACATATCTCGTACATTGGGAGAGTTGCCATGATCAACTCGGTTTTGATGGCTGTATATAGTATCCGGGCATCGGTTTTCCTACTGCCACGGGGGGTGATAAAGTAAATTAATGCAAAGTGCGGGAGGATTTACCTTTTGGGGCTGATGAGAAATTTAAAAAGATCACTTATCTAACATGGGAAGGGACCTAAAAACCTAAAGGTTATGGAGGTATTTGACTAAAAACCTTAGAGTGTGGAATGAAGCAATCATTGCAAAACTGGTGTGGGCTACAGCTGGGAAAAAGATACACTATGTGTCAAATAGGTGCATGGAAGATATATCAAAGACAAAGATTGGTGGGAATATAACCCAAGTAGGGACTCATGTTGGTACTGGAGGAAAATATGCAAAATCAAAGACCAAATCAAGTTGGGAGGAGGCATCATACATACTGGGATGTGGGACAAAGTTGGGATGGAGAATATATAGTAAAGAAACACTATATATGGAAGCCGCACTTACGGAACAAAGAGAAATGGGCCCGATTAGTATGGGCAAGGATTAATATACCTAAGCACTCTTTCCTGTTTTGGTTACTAATAAAAAGAAAATTCCTGTGAACACCAGGTTGTAGAAATACTTGTGCCATTCGGAATGCGGGACATGAGATGTGTAATGACGTAGATAAGACAATTGAACATATCTTCTATGATTGTGCCTTTGCTACACAAATCGGGAAGGGGATAACAGAATGGGTTGAAATTCCACACCAAAGGAACACATTGTGGGGATGGATTGAAACTGTGCAGAATGTGAAGGGAGAGAAATGGTAAAAACAAGTGCACTCGGGCAAGTGTGGCGATAATGTTCTATAGCATATGGACAACAAGAAATGAGAAGATCTTCAAGAAGAACATATAACCGCACAAGACACACCACATATGATTATCCAGAATGTAAAGCAAAGGGCCCTATTTTTGACAAAGGGCTCAAGATCTTTTGAAATATGTACACAGTTAATGTACGAGATAGAAAAAGGGGGAGGTTTAAGTTTTGTTCGTTCATACGGGAAGGGGTAGAGGAGAATGGATCTACAGACTGTAACCCCTGGACAATTTGGTTTCCTAATTTTGGTAATGAAGAATTATACCTTTTTGCCAATATATATATATACACACACACACACACACATATACACATACCTTAATGACATTTGACAACTCAAAAGATCCATACTTGAAATCAACATCTTATTGACATCTCACAACCTTATTCTTACTTTTAAAACAAAAAGGGTGTGAAATTGTGAGTTTACCTCATAAATATGCAAATAAAAAGAAGGCAAGGGAAGAGTAGTAGCAACGACCGATAGTGGTAGCGAGTTGGTGATGGGTGACTGCAACCAGCGAGTCCGGTAGTGGAAGAAAAAGGAAAGGGAGACAGAGAGTGTGTATGAGGAGGAAGAGGGCGGTTTTGAAGTTGTGTGTTGTATTTGAAGAAGAAAGGTCGAAGATGGGTTTTTATTTTCTCTGTCATCTAATTAAACCCAAAGCTTACTTTTGTTTTTTTTTTTTTAAATAAGTGATATTATTATTGTTATTATTTTATTTTATTTTTCTTTTATTGTTCCCTTATTTTCCATGGTCGACTATTTCTACCAATTATTCTACTCAATCAATAAATTTAATTTATATTTGTTTTGAATATATTATGATTTATTATATTTTTTTGAGAAAATTATCATAGTTTACCCATTTATTAAATGTATTTTATACTCTTTATATTGAACATAGTACATGTTTAAGTGTGTTACTACACCTTTTTAGTTATAAAATGTAATTATATTTTTAATGTTTAGTATGTAAAGTTGAATATTTAATTGATTCATCTCACTAGTAAACATATTTATCCAATATGTACAAATCATATGTTTGACGAAAAACCTCCATGGTAGTTTGAACCCTATAAAAATAAACACTTCTAAATTTCAAATTGAAGTGTGCACGCTCTCAATTTGGTTAGTCTAACTATTGTTTAAGGCGATTAATAATATCAATTAAGGTTAGGGTATTACAGCCTTCACCCTTTAAAATAAGTTTTGTCCTCAAAACTTGACATAAAGAAACTTCTTTTAGGGTAAAAGGACGTAATGAAGTTTTGATATGCTGCTTAATACTTCTCATAGCCTTCGAGATATATATATATATACATATATATATATATATATATATATATATATATATATATATATATATATATATATATATATATATATATATATAATCACTTTGCTAAATCTAAATTCAACACATAGTCATTTGTAAAAGCTAATTATCTTAGTGTTCAAGGTAATCCATTAACGCCCTTCTTAAAAAAATTGTATATATTATAATGATACTATACTACTTTAGTCTAATATGTAACCTTAATCTCTTGGATAAGGGACACAATGAATTGTGTAACTATAATGCTTAATCATATATTGGCAAAAATTTAAAATAAATTCCACTTAACAAATTTATTCATATAAGATTTTCGTCCTTGTGTTGTCCGAATTTAGAACTTTTTGATTGAGTATGTTTTCACGACTTAACCTACATGTGTCTTCATAGACTCAAACAACTTCTATTCATTTCATTTTGAAGAAAACCTTTATCTTCAAGAAAACCTTTATCTTGTATCCCTCTTGTTCAAAGTTAGCTTTATGTTCCAATCGATTACCCATGAAAACTTCTTTATTATCCTAGTCCTTTGTATTTCCTTCTTTGTTAATCACTTACACAACCATATCGAACATAGTATATAATAAGATCCGACAACATAAAATTCTTTAAATATAATAATCAATGGTCATATATCATCCATGTTTAATGTTCTATCGTAAGAAGTTATAAGACTAATCAAGAGATGCTCAACAACTAAATAACTATAGGAACCAACGACCCTTGCTAACCTCCCGGTAGGAGCGGTGAGTCCGGACCGGAGTTTTCGCACGAGCGGCGCCGGCTCTTGTTTTACGTTTTGGAAATTATTTTTGAAAGTGGGTTGCGTTTCTTATTGAGATTTCCGTTTTCGTAATTTAATTTAAAACAATTTAAGCGAAGTGGTGGTTGGCGATTTTTGTCAATCATTTCTTTCTAGAAATTAATTTTAAAGGGTCTCGGGATATTATTTCATAATTTCAGAAAATAGAAAAAATGCAATTTATTTTATGCCGCAAGGCTTTTGGGCCAAAACGGTGAATAACACAGGTTTGGCCCAAGAGCCAAGCCTTACCACCGGCCGGCGTCAGAAGAGTCGGCATCGTCCAGATCACTTGCTATAGGACGAGATTGAGGAATCGGTCTCGGTCTATAGCCTTGGCTGTCAGAACTAAATAAATTCTATACATTTTCAAATTAGATATGCCAAAATGCCATTTAAGAGAAATAAAATAGAGAAAGAGGAAGAGTTGCTAGTCGGCTTTAGGAATAAAACTTACAAAAATAAAGAACACTCTTCCAATCTTAGTATAGGAAAACTAAGTTTGAAAGAGGTTTAAAAAATGACTCCATTGTTCTAGAACCGAGAATCCGGTGTTAAGGGGGAAGGTACGAAATGTAGGGATTAATCCTCCATTCCGCCTATCAACAAACGACCTTCGCTAATTCAAATTGTGAGTTAAAAAATATATTTTCAATCAAGCATAGAACATGTGAATGCAGAAAATTAAATCATTCAAAACATATGAGGAAAGAAGTAAACACGAGATAGAAAGCGGTAAAGAAAGTGATAAAAGAAATCAAGAAAAATAAAATTACAAGCAAGCGTGGAAGAATTAAATGCGATTACATTCCGATCCATAATACGAAAATCATTAAAAGCATAAATTAAATAAATAGTAAGTGGGACTGAAAGTAGATTGAGCGCCCTCGGGTTGTCCCACCAACTCACTTGGTTCACGAACCGAATCTGAAAGCCTAATGATGATGGGCGAGTGAGATTAAGATAGGCTATTTTGTTGAATTTAGGAAGTAATGTAGTGTAGGAAAATGATGAGAATGTTTGGTAGTGTAGTAATAATATGCTGAAAATTAACCAAGAGATCAAAATATCGATTTAGCATTCAATAACTCTTAGCTTAATTCAATAGTATGTAGCTTAATCTCTCGATATTTTTATTCTCTCGATACATTGTTTCAAAATAATTTTTGAGCTCTAATTAAAATTCTGTCTAAGTCTTATTGCTCCGAGATTCTAACTTATCTTTTTAAGTTTCGAATGCGTTTCATCAAAAAGGGGACATTAAAGACTCAGGTATGAACTATTCTCTCTTTATGATTTTGAATTCAAGTCATTCGGACAAAACTTAGACGCCGATCTCTTAACTCGGACATACCCTCTATCAGCCTTTAACTAAATATATTTCTTAACTTTAGAGATCAATTATTATTGGTGTTTGACACACTCGAAACATTTATGTGAATTGAATTCGCACTCAAACTCGGGTATCCGACTAGCTAAGACAGATTTAGACAGAAAGTTTACCTAAATAACTTCACACACTTAACTTATCTTTTATACTCGGCCTGTTTCATATTTCGAAGTAGAATTATGTATGTTACTTTTGAAATAGCAAGATTTGTTTAGTTAAAATTAATGAAAATCGGCAAACACTAATATACGTCATCTCAAATTTATCTTATCTATTATCTAACTTTAGACATGAAAGGAATTGGAATATATCGAATATTGTACTTAAAGATTCCATTTCATTAGATTAAGGATATTTAGTCGTTGACTAATTTATTTAATTATAAATCTTGTCTACTCATGGACCAAAGTATCTTTATACTTTGAGTACCATTTGTATTTTTTATTTTGTAGGTTCATCAAAGCTAATTAATCTCAATTTAAAAGCAAAAACAACCGGCTTCTTCTCACAGTAGACAGAAAAAGCACTATTTGTTTCCATTTCCGGTAAACTTTTGTCTTTGAGTCTATTGGTTGTTATTACCCTGATTTTTAGATACAACAAGTGGGTTGTCCTGCTTTTGAGACTAGAATCGATGCTCAATGTATACAACCACAACGGTTCACTTTCTAAGGACTCACACTATCCGTTGTAACGCTTAGCCGATCCTCGAAGCTTAAGCCCGAGGCACAATGGTCGTCTGTTGTGCTGCTTACAAATAGAAGCCTCATTACAATACTTGCAATATTGTATGAACAACATTCTTAAATCTCATACTTATACTTCTAGTATTCAACTTTTGTACTCGTAACTTCAACTTTCTCAGTCGAACGGAAAAGTCTTGTAATCACTTTTACTCTCTTATACACTTTTCTACTCTCTTCCCTTCACCGAGCTTCAAGGAATAACTCAGCTTAGTTGTCCTTAATTATAAGGGTTATCTCATTTTGGAATTACTGGGATAGATTAGTTAACTTTTGTAACTAGGAAAAATTTGTATTTGAATTGTCCAAAGGAACAATTATGAGAGTCGATCCTTTGTATTTTTGTATTCAAAATAGTGCATTTGACTTGGTGTCCGGATCGACACTCTCTACTCTAAGAGGGTTTCCACGTAAAATTTCCTTGTGTATCTGTTTCTTAGTCCAATGTAGACTTAAAACTATTTTTTTGAGTTTATCAAATTCCGCAATTATTTCCTCATTATCTTATTCGAACCGCCCTATAGGGTGAGTTATGAAGACTCATGTACAATTCTCTATCTCTCTTAGGTTTTGATTTTATGTCATTCTGAGCTTTATAGAAACTCATATCTAAGTTTTTATTATGTTCGACTAACACAAAAAGTGCTTTAGTATATAATCTCTTACTTGTGTTTCTAACTCACTCGGACATCACTCAAAACCATCTCAAGCTCAAATAATTTCTCTACCACATTTATTTTGAGCACGAGCTTTGTATTCTAAGGCAAAACGAATTACAATGTTAATTCTTTATTCTAAGTCAGTTTATGTCATGGAGAATTATTTGATTGTATCAAGTTTATGCTTTTTTATCTAACATGATTGTGTTTAAGATTAACTCTAGATGGAATCTGAACCTATTGTATGTTAGACTCGGAAAATTCCATTCTTTTAGGCCTAAGATAATTAAGCTCTTAATTACTATGATTTCATTATTATTTATGCCTAATCATGGACCAAAGTATTTTATACATTGAGAACCAATGTGGTTTGCTTTTGTAGGTTATTCAAACGAAGCTAATCTATTTTTCAAATTTGAAAAGCAACCAGACTTCTAGTCATTAAACACCAGCTGATAAACTTTAACTACTTCTCGACATGGCTCGGACACCGTGTTAGGGTTGTTTGTTTCCAAAACTGGAAAACTCCAACTCTAGACCTAACGGTTGTTTCCACCTCGGTTTTCAGTCACCATTAAGTGATTGGACCATCTTTTTGAGCCAAGAGCCATCGCACAACGTTCACATCCCAACGGATCTTTTTAAGCGACTCAAAATTGCCATTACAATGGCTAGTGAAGGTTTCAGTCTAAAACCAATGCTCAACGGCCACTCTGCCTGGTTGCTATAAATATAAGCCACTCCACAAGAGTTGAAGATTGCTGAATAGATTGTAGGAACTTATTGTTGAACTAATTATTGTTCTCATTCTTACTCAATCTTCTATTTACAACTCCAACTCTATATTTAATATTCTCTAAATTTCAAAGAAAGTCTTGTAATCAATTACATACTTCTCTTACATTCTTAGTAAGTCCCTTAACCGAGCTGTAAAGGTTAACTCAGCTTAGTTGTTCTTGATTGTAAAGGTTACCTTAGTTAGGAAGTACTAGAATAGATAAGGAAACTTCTCGGTCTAGGAAAACATTGTAGGAAATTGTTTAATTGAGCAATTCGGTTGAGTCGAGTCCTTTGTATTTTGTAGATTTAAAATAGTGGATTTGACTTAGTACTTGGATTAGCACTCGTCCGTGGTTTTTTGCCCCAGCGAGGTTTCTATTTATATATATGTATTTATCATTTTGAGTTTAATCTAGACTCGGAATATGCTTTATCTAAGTGTTTTGTGGAAAAAGTGTTTAATTTCCTCAAAACCCTATTCATCCCCCTCTAGGGTGACTTAGATTCTCCAAGAGCAAACCTTGAATTGGTATCGAGCCTAGCCTTTCAACAGGATCTCACTATCCAAAGGTCTAAAG
The DNA here is from genome assembly GCA_021018815.1 of Talinum fruticosum. Taxonomy (NCBI): domain Eukaryota; kingdom Viridiplantae; phylum Streptophyta; class Magnoliopsida; order Caryophyllales; family Talinaceae; genus Talinum; species Talinum fruticosum. The sequence goes on from JAITYX010000012.1 coordinate 7,347,251, forward strand.
ATCGGATGGCTCGGAACAATGGAGAGTTCGATGAAGGAAAATAATCCACCGGACCACCAACGTTCAAAGGGTCAAACTTTGCACATTGGAAGAAGATGATGGAGTGCTTTCGATGGACAATGATGAAGAAGTCCGGGACATCATACAAGGAGGTAACTACATCCCAATGAAGATGGGGAGTGGAACTACTCGCCTAAGGCCAAATCCGAGTTCACCACGGAAGAGACTGATATGTTTAGAAAGAACTTCAAAGTTATAAACACACCGATGTGTACCATTAGCATAGAAGAATACAATAGAGTCTCAGCTTGCGACACAGCAAGGGAGGTGTGGGACACTCTTGTCAACACCTACGAAGGAACAAGTCAAGTGAAGCAGGCGAAGATAAGTCAATATCTTCATAAGTACGAGTAGTTCAAGATGGAGCTAGAACAGAACATCACTTAGATGTATGTTCGGTTCATAGAGATTACTAACAATCTCAAATCTCTGGGTAGAAAGATTTCTCATAAGGAAATGTGTAGAAAAATTCGAGAAGTCTACCAAAGTGAAAGTGGGGTCCCAAGGTAACAGCCATTTCACAAGCTCGGAACATCTCTCAACTAAGACCAAACGAGCTTATGGGGAAGTTACTTACCCACAAGATTCATCTAGAGGAAGAGGATGCTGAGGTCAACACCAAAAGGAACATTGTGATGAAGGCCTCGGAAAACGGACATGAAAGCCTAAGCTCCTCGGAATCGAAGAGGATCCTATGACACTCATTGCTCGTGGCTTCAAGAAAATGATAAAGTATAAAAAGTGGGAAAAGAAGCCAAAGGATGAGTTCTACAAGAAAGATAAGAAAGACGAGAAAAGGTAAATACTCATCCCCTTCAAAGTTATCCGTAACTAAGAACTCTGGTTGCTTTGAATGTGGCAGCAAGGAGCACATAATCAAATATTGTCCCAAAAGAAAAAAGGACGAGAAAGAAAAAGGCTATGATGGCTACTCGAAGTGGGTTGTCCTGCTTTTGAGACTAGAACCGATGCTCAATAGATACAACCACAACGGTTCACTTTCTAAGGACTCGGAATATTCGTTGTAACGGCTAGCTGCTCTTGAAGCTCAAGCCCAAGGCACAACGGCCGCCTGCTCTGCTGCTTACAAATAGAAGCCTCATTACAAGACTTGAAAAAGTGCTTGGAACAACATTCTTAACTCTCATACTTATACTTCTAGTATTCAACTTTTGTACTTAGAACTTCAAGTTTGTGAGTTGAACAAAAAAGTCTTATAATCACTTTTACTCTCTTATAAACTTTTCTACTCTCTTCCCTTGACCGAGCTTTAAGGAATAACTCAGCTTAGTTGTCCCTACTATAAGGGTTACGTCATTTTGGAAGTACTTGGGACGGATCAGCTTAACTTTTATAACTAGGAAAAATTTGTATTTGAATTTGAAGACTCGGTTTCTATCCCTAAGTCATTATGAGTAATACATGAAGAACTTAGGTATAAATCTCACTTCTCCTAAGTTTTGATTTCAAGTCATTCTGAGCATTATAGAAACTCTTCTATAAGTTTTCATTCGTTTCGATCGAATCAAAAGCACATTATTGTATATCTTCTACACCGATGCTTCGACTCACTCGGACATCACTCGGAACTATCGCATGCTCAAATAATTTCTCTAACACTTTTATTTTGAGTTATGATTGCATATTTCAACGCAAAGAGAATTACAGTGTTAATTCCTTTTTCTAAGTCAGTTTTATTTTCTTAAGAATTATTTGACCAGATCAAGTTGTTATACTCTCATGATTTATTCTTTTAACTTGATCATCTTTAAGATTGACTCTAATGGAATTTGAGTATACTAAATGTTAGAGTCTAGAAAATTCCACTTCTCTAGGCCTAAGATAATTAAGCACTTAATTTTTCTAATTTAATTATCATCTACGCCTAATCTTGGACCAAAGTATTTTATAATTTAAGAACTAATGTGATTTACTTTTGTAGATTATTCAACCGAGGCTAACTCATTTTTTAAATACAAAAGTAGTCGACTTCTAGCTGTCAATCGCCAGCGAGCAAGCTTTATCTACTTCGAACATGGCTCGGACACCGTGTCGGGGTTATCTATTTCCAAAACTTGAAAACTCCAACTCTAGGCCTAGTAGTTGTTTCCACCACAACTTTCGGTCACCATCAAGTCATTGGACCACCTTTTAGAGCCAAGAGCCGTTGCACAACGTTCACATCCCAACAGATCTTTTCCGAGTGACTCATAAGAGTCATTACAACGACCAGATGAAGACTTTTGTTCGGAACTAGGACTCAACGGTCACTCTGCTTGGTTGGATATAAGTAGAAGCCATCTTACAAGTCTAAAGGATTATTGAACATCATTGAAAAACACATTACTTGAGCAAACATTATTGTTTTCATATTCAATCTTCTATTTACAACTCCAAGTCTATATTTAATATTTTCTAAGTTATAAAATCTTGTAATCAGCCACATTCATTTCTTACTTTCCGAGTAAGGTCCCTTGACCGAGCTGTAAGGGTTAACTCCACTCAATTGTCCTTGATTGTAAAGGTTACCTCAATCGGGAAGTACTCGATCGAGATAAGGGAACTTCGAGTCTAGGAAAACATTGTAAGGAATTGGTTAAGAGAACAATTCGGTAGAGTCAGTCCTTTGTATTTTGAAGACTCAAAATAGTGGATCCGACTTGGTGCTTTAATTAGAATTGACCATATGAAGGAATAAACTATTTATCACTTTTCAAGCAAAAAGTGTCTAAGTTCTTTTAAATCTCCTCATCACCCTATTCACCCCGGTCTAGGGTGACTTAGACTCTCCAAGACCAAACCATAAATTGGTATCGAGCCAATCCTTTCAAGAGGATCTAACAATCCAAAGGTCTAAAGATCATATGGCTCATAACAATGGAGAGTTCGATGAAGTAAGGTCATCCACCGGACCACCAAAGTTTAAAGGGTCAAACTTTATGCATTGGAAGAAATTGATGGAGTGTTTTCTGTTGGACAACAATGAAGATGTCCGGAACATCATCCAAGAAGAAAACTATATCCCAATGAAGATGGAAGGAACACGATTTGTGCCTAAAAAAAATTTGAGTACACCAATGAAGAAGATGAGAAGTTCGAAAGAACTTCAAAGCAATGAACATTCCGATGTGTGCTTGTTAGCTCAAAAGAGTACAACGAGTGTCGGCTGTGACATTGCCAAAGATGTGAGGGACGCTCTTGTTAACACATATGAAGGAACAAGTCAAGTGAAACAGGCAAAGATAATCCAATATCTTCACAAATATGAGTTGTTTAAGATGGAGCCGAGAGGAAAACATCACTCTGGTGTATATTCGCTTCAATGAGATTATAAACAATCTCAAATCTCTGGGTAGAAAAATCGTCACAAAGAGATGCGCAGAAAGATTTTGAGAAGTATACCCAAGAAGAGATGGGGTCCCAAGGTGACAGCCATCGAGGAAGCTCGGAACATCTCTCAACTAAAGCCGGACGAATTGATTGGAAAGCTACTTACCCATGAGATTCATCCGGAAGAAGAGGATGTCGAGGTCGGCACCAAAAAGAACATTGTACTCGAAGGCCTTAGAAAGTAGAAGGAAAACTCCGAGCTCGTCGGACTCGGAAGAGGATCTGATGGCACTCATTGCCTAAGGCTTCAAAAGAATGATAAAGTATAAAAAAAGTGGGAAAAGAGGGCAAAGGAAGAGTTCCACAAGAAAGATAAGAAAGACAGAAAAGGTAAATATTCTTTTCCTTCAAAGTTATCTTTAACTAAGAACTCGGGCTGTTTTGAATGTCGCAGCAAAGATCACATAGTCAAAGACTGTCTAAAGAGACAGAAGGACGGAAAGAAAAAGGCTATGATAGCTGCATGGAGGGATGACGACTCATCCGAAGATGAAGATGATTATGATGACTCAAAGTGTGTAATGGCACTAACGGACTCATAAGCTAAATATGAGTCAGATGTTGACAACTTAGACACCGAGGAGACAAGTCCTTAGGAGGTAATTGAATACTTTCTCAAGTTCTCCAAAGCTTATTTAGCCGGATATATTTACACTCCGGAGGAAAAGTCCAATTCCGATTCTTCTCGGTTCAAAGAACAACTTGAGTTTCTTACTTCGAGAGTAGTGGCTTGAAAAATGAATTGGAAAAATTAAGACTAACTGTAAAAGAACTCAACACCAGTACTCAAGCCGATGAGACTAAGTCTAAGACACTCGGAAAAGCAAATAAGCATCCGAAAAGAAAGCTTAATGAGTCTCGGGAGCTTGTTTTGAAATTCACTCAAGGTTAGAAAAACCTTGACATGCTTTTGACCTCTCGGTGTGTCTCATTCAAGAAAGAAGGACTTGGTTTTAATTAAGAGAAGGAATCTAATTCCTACTCTAATCTTTTCATAAAGGATACCGTAACCGTGAAGTTCTAGAAGGCTGAGCATGGTCCCATTCATAAGAATGAAAGGATGACTTAGCACAGATCGGTTTACAGGAAAAAACCTTCTCCACCTATTTACAAAAGAAAAGATGTGCAAAAGAAAGAGACACAAACTCGGTTTTCTAGAAAGAGGACTCGGAATTAGACCAAACCTAGAATCATTCAAATTTGGGTTCCCAAGAGTGTTCTTCCTCAAAAAGGACCATAATAAAGGGAGTTACTTGGGTTCTCTAAAGGAAGTGAGAAGGGTTAGTTTGTTTCTAACTTACCGGTATCTCGAGAAAAGATGAAAGGTCATTGGTACTTAGACAGTGGATGTTCACGCCACATGTCGGGGATTGGAGACTCTTTTTGAGTTAGAAGATGTAAAAGCGAGCAAAGTAACATTTGGAGATGACAGTAAGGGCAAGATAGTTGGGATTGACAAGATTAGTGAAGGAGACAACCTAGTCAATGTAGTTTATCTTGTCAAGGGATTAAAGTACAATCTTCTCAACATCTCTCGGTTGTGTGACAAAGGTCAAGAGGTAAGGTTCACTCGGACCAATTGCTACATTTCGATGCGGTTACCAAATAGACTAATCTCTCGGGTAAGAGGTCGGGTAACACCTATACTATTCCTCTTTCTAATCCAAATTAGAATTTATCTTACTTAAAAGCATCGTTGAATGATGATTCTTGGACATGGCATCGTAGAGTAGGTCATGTTAACATGCAAACTATCAAAAGGCTTGCATCTTATGGTTTAGTTAGGGGCTTACCTAACTGTGCATTTAAGAAAGATAAAATCTATGAAGCATGCACAAAAAGGAAACAAGTTAGATCATCCTTCAAACCACTCAAAAATTGTTTCCGCATCCAAAGTGCTTGAATTGCTTCATATGGATTTATGTGGCGAAATTTACGTGAAAAGCCTCGGTGGTAAATCGTATGTACTTGTGATTGTTGATGATTTCTCACAATATACCTGGGTTTATTTTCTTAAAAACAAGAATGAAGCCTTCAAAGAGTTCGGTAAGCTCTGCAGGAAAATTCAAGTGGAGTCTCGGACTCATATTAGAAGAATTTAAATTGACCATGGAAGAGAGTTCAATTACTCAAAATTTGTAGAGTTATGTGACAAGAACGGTATCTCTCACAACTTCTCAGCACCCAAAACTCCCCAACAAAGCGGAGTAGTGGAGAGAAAGAACCGAACTATTAAAGAAATAGGAAGGACTATAATGATTGAAAATGATCTACATCACTATTTCAGGCTGAGGTAGTTAACATAGCAAATTACACACCGAACGGATGCCTCATTAGACCCATCTTGAAGAAAACATCCTACGAGCTTTACAAGGGAAAGAAACCCAACATCTCATACTTCAAACCATTTGGATGTAAGTGCTTTGTTCACAATAATGGTAAGGATAACCTGAGCAAGTTTGATGCTAAGTCGGATGAAGGTATATTTATGGGTTACTCATCTCACGAGTAAAGTTTATCGTGTTTTTAACAAAAGAACTAACAAAGTGGAAGAAAGTATCAATGTTGTGTTTGATGAGATAGATCATAGAAGAACAAGTGAGTTGACTTTCTCATATTTGAGACTCGGTCGAGATGAAGATGACCTTGTAGAAGCTGAACTCGGAAGGAGTCAAAAGAAAGGAACCGAGGTAACTCGGAATGAGGTAACACGGAACATTGTGACTCGGATCGAACAAGCTCAAGAGCCATCTTAGAATGCTTGAAGGACAAGAAAATGAGGAGACTCAGTAAGCTCAAACAATTGAAGATCAGCCGGTTCAACCAACACATTTGGTGAACCGAGAGGACACGTAGAGCATTCAAATATGCGTCTAGCCACCCACTCGAGAACATTTTATTTGACATTAATATTGGGGTAAGAAATCGTTTTTCTTTGCAAAATCTGTGTGCATTCACTATATTCATATCATTAACAGAACCCGAAATGCACTTGGAGGCCCTAAATGAACCTGAATGGGTAGAGGTCATGCAAGAAGAGCTCAATAAATTTGAAAAAACCAAGTCCGGACTCCGACCAAACGACCCTCGGACCACCCAGTCATAGAAACCAAATGAGTTTCGAAAAACAAACTAGAAGAGGATGGGTTGGTAGTTAGAAATAAGGCTAGACTTATGGCTAAGGGTTACAATCAAGAAGAAGGAATTTATTGTGGGGAAACCTTTGCACCTATTGCTAAGATCGAAGTAATTAGAATCTTGTTGGAATTTGCATCTAGCATGAATATTAAATTCTATTAAATGGATGTTTAATGTGCTTTTCTGAATGGTTTCATTAAAGAGGAAGTCTATGTTGAGCAATCCCTGGATTTGAAAACTCATAATTTCCAAATGATGTTTTCAAATTGCAAAAGGCTTTATATGTTCTTAAACAAGCTCCCGGAGCTTGGTATGAAAGAATGAGCAGTTTCTTGGTTGGAAATGATTTCAAGAGAGGTCAGATTGATAAAACTCTTTTCAAAAAAATAAAGGGGAAAGATTTCCTTATTTCTCGGATTTATGTTGAAGATATTATTTTTGGAGCTACTAATGAAACTCTATGTCGAGAGTTTTTGAGTTGATGACATAGGAGTTCCAAATGAGCATGATGGGAGAGCTCAACTTCTTTGTTGGTCTACAAATCAGACAAGACAAAGATGGAATCTGTGTCCATCAATTTGAGTATACTAAGGAGTTGTTGAAAAAGTACAAACTTCAAGATATGAAACATGCTGCCACACCTATGAGTAGTAGTATCAAACTGGACTCGGACGAAAAGGTAAAGCTATAGATCATAAACTCTATAGAGGTATGATTGGATCTGGTCTATCTCACATCTAGTAGGCCAAACATTATGTTTAGTGTCCGTCCGTATAAGATTTTAAGTTAATCCAAAAGAATCACATTTTACTATGGTGAAAAAGATTTTCGAGATATCTTGTAGGGACTTAGAATCTTGGTTTATGGTTTTCAAGAGACTCAAAACTGACCCTCACTGGATACTTAGATACTAATTATGCTGGTTATAAAGTTGATAGAAAGAGCACATCAGGAGCATGCCAATTTCTAGGTCAATCCCTCTTATGTTAACACTCCAAGAAACAGAACTCGGTTGCTCTATTAACTTCTAAAGCTAAGTACATTACAGCTGGAGCTTGTTGTGCTTAGATTCTATGGATCAAGGAGCACTTAAAGGATCTAAGACTATCATTCAAATCTATTCCAATCAAGTGTGACAATCAAAGTGCAATCAACATTACCAAGAATCCGGTTCAAGCAATAAAAAACAATGCATATTAAGGTCAAGTATCATTTTCTAAGAAACCATTTTGAGAAAGGTGATATTGAACTTGAATTCATTCCTATGAAATTTCAGTTAGCTGATACTTTCACTAAGCCACATAGTGAGGATTAGTTTTGTTTTATTAGGAATGAGCTTGGCATGATTAATGCTTGATTATGTGTTTTTCTAAGTGAACTTTCCTTGCATAATTATGCATTATATATTTTTCTTTTATCTTAATAACAAATGGATCAGTTGACCAAGTGAAAATGAGCTATGAATTATTAGGTCTTTAAGTGTTACGAGTCACTCAAAAACCATAATGAGTCGGACTTAGTTTTTGAGCAAAATGGACATCAAACTTTTGGAATCATCTCTAGATAAATGGAGAATTTCATAAATACTTTCGAAAAGTCTTTCTTCTCTCTCTCTCTCTCTCTCTCTCTCTCTCTCTCTCTCTCGCCGCGTGCTTCGATCGGAGAAAACTAACCGTTGGAAGAAAGCTGCTGGAATTCTAACCGTTGGAGAGCGAGAATGTCACACCTGTCCGAGACGACCGTTAGAGCTTTAGGTCGGATCGAAGCTCGAAGGTCATTTCTATTCGCTATAAATAGCATCCCTTTACCTTCATTTCGTTACTTTACTCACTTCATTCTTAATTTCTAAGAATTCTTGCTCACTCGAATTGTCTCTATCACTCGAATTCTAAGCACTCTCTCACTCTCTTTGCTCTCTCTCTCTCTCTTGTGTCCTCTCACCTTCTCAAAAATTCTCACGATACCTAAAAAGGTTCTCGCTCTCGATTTACTGGGTCCGCTACCAAGAAGACCAAAACTCCTCCGAGAGGGTACCTTTAATCCCTCTAAGATCTTCATCACCCAACATCTTCCGTTGGATGACAAATTCTTTCCACCCAATTCGTTTTCATGGCTGCAGACACATAAAGAGCACTAGAAAGTAGAATTTCTTGTGCTTCGATGAATTTATTTATCCCGAACTCGTTGGCGAGTTCTACTCTAATATGTCTTACTCGAGGGAGTCATTACCTCACGAGTTCAAGAGAAGGTTTTTCGTGTCAACCTCTCTCTCCTTCACGGAATTTTCGAAGTCTCTTCTCTTTTCCTTAACTGCAATCCCATCCCATTTACGGAGATTTCGACGAATTTTTTCACAAGTACGCTAAGGAGGTCAATAAGTCACACAAAAATTTCTCAGTAACTCGGACGAAGACCAAGGCCAAACTACTCTACTTTCTTTTGATGAGAACATTCTACTCTCATCATTCTAGCAAAGAGAATTCCAATTCCAAGATTCCGAAAGCTTTATTTGATATTTTAAAGGGCTACGACGTAGACCTCTTCCCCTCTATTCTTGAGCGAGATGGCTTTTGTGCCTGCTCAGTCCAAAAACTGTTTCTTTCCCCTTCGGACCCCTTCGACTGTAATCTTCAAACAGTTCAAGGTTCCCCTTCCCTCGAATCCGAATGCGGTTTCGAGGCTGCCATAATGGTTAGCGAGAAAGAAGCTTCGGGTTACGGACACTAGGAAGTTAAGCCCGGTGTTTGGGTTCATGGGTCCGAGTTGAAACCCCCTTCACCCCCTCCCAATTAGACTCGGATTCCTTTATCACTTCCTCCTCCATCCACTTGGTCCCTCCACTTCTCAACCACCTCCGGTGGCGTCTGCTGCTATATTTACCGTTTTGGTAGATAAAATCTCTTACGTGTCCGAAGAACTTCGCGACACTCTCCACTCTCTCAAAGCTGTCCTTCAAAGCCTCGGTGATCTACTAGAAGACAGGCCGATCCGAGATCCGGGAACACCGGGATCTACTTATCGAACTAAAGGGCATTATGAACGAGCGGCACAAGCGGCTCCAACTTCTCAAAGAACGCCGATCCAAGACTGCCTAGGACCCGAAACCTCAAATAACTCTAAGGAGTCCTCCAACCCAGCCAAGTCTCTTTCCGTTGAGGTCGCAAAAGAAGAAGCTGCAGCTGAAGTAGCTCTACCGAAGAGGAGAAAGAAGAAGAGAAGGAGGAAGAGGAGAAAGAGAAAGACGAGGTTGCTCAACTCGAAGGACAGGGTGCAACAACCCCTAAACCGAGAGATTAGATGAAGATCTAAGTGGGCCGGAAGAAGTTGAGGACATTGGTCAATCCACAATCTGTTAAGTTGAAAGCACCTCCCTCCGCTGTCTTAGGTTTTGATTCTAAGTCATTTTGAGCTTATAGAAACTCATGTCTAAGTTTTCATTCTGTTCTCACTAACTCAAAAAGTGCGTTTTGCATAATCTCTTACTTGTGTTTCTAATTCACTCGGACATCACTCAAAACCATCTCATGCTCAAATAATTTCTCTACCACATATATTCCGAGCACTAACTTTGTATTCTAAGGCAAAATGAATTACAACATTAATTCTTTATTCTAAGTCGGTTTATATCCTGGAGAATTATTTGATTGCATCAAGTTCATGCTTCTTTATATAACTTGATTGCGTTTAAGATTAACTCCATATTGAATTTGAACCTGTTGTATATTAGACTAAGAAAATTTCATTCTTTTATGCCTAAGATAACTAAGCTTTTAATTACTCTAATTTAATTATTATCTATGCCTAATCTTGGACCAAAGTATTTTATACTTTGAGAACCAATATGCTTTACTTTTGTAGGTTATTCAAATGAAGCTAATCTATGTTTTGAATTTGAAAAGAAACCAGCTTCTAACTGTTAAACGAGTAGCGAGACAAACTTTAGCTACTTCTAGACATGCCTCGGACCTCGTCCGAGGGTTGTTTGTTTCCAAAATTGGAAAACTCCAACTCTAGGCCTAGCGGTTGTTTCCACCTCGGTATTCGATCGCCAGCAAGTGATTGGACCATCTTTTTTAGCCAAGAGCTGTCCCACAACGTTCACATCCCAATGGATCTTTTCTAAGGGACTCGGAATAGCCGTTACAACGGCTACCGAAGATTTCAGTCCAAAACCAAGACTCAACGGTCACTTTACCTAGTTGGCTATCAATAGAAGCAAGCGCACAAGACTTAAAGATTGCTTAATATGTTGCGGGAACTTATTGTTGAACTAATTGTTGTTCTCATTCTTACTCAATCTTCTATTTCGAACTCCAACTCTATATTTTATATTCTCTCGAGTTGTAAAGAAATTATTTCTCTTACTTTCTTAGAAAGTCCCTTGACTGAGTTATAAAGGTTAACTCAGCTTAGTTGTCTCCGATTGTAAAGGTTACCTCGGTCGGGAAGTACTAGATCAAATAAGGAAACTTCTAAGTCTAGGAAAACATTGTAAGGAATTATTTAACCGAGCAATTTTGATTGAGTCGAGTCCTTTGTATTTTGTGGATTCAAAATAGTGTATTTGACTTGGTGCTTGGATTAGGATCTGTTAGTGGTTTTCTACCCTAGGAGGATTTCCACGTATATCTTTGTATTCATCTTTACGAGTCCAATCTAGACTCATAATATGCTTTTATCAAAGTGTTTTGTGGAAAAAGTGTTTAAATTTCCTAATCACCCTATTCACCCCCTTCTAGGGTGACTTAGACTTTACAAGAGAAAACCTTAAATTGGTATCGAGCCTAGCCTTTCGAAAGGATCTCACCATCCAAAGGTCTAAAATTGAGATGGCTTGGAACAATGGAGATCTCGATGAAGGAAGATCATCCACCAAAGTACCAAAGTTCAAAAGGGAAAACTTTGAACATTGGAAGAAGATGATGGAGTGCTTTCTAATGGACAATAACGAAGAAGTCTAGGATATCATCCAAGCAGGTAACTACATCCCAATGAAGACGGAGAGTGGAACTACTCTACGTAAGGAAAAATCTGAGTTCACCACTAAAGAGACTGATATATTTAGAAGGAACTTCAAAGCTATGAACACATTGATGTGTGCCATTACCACAAAAGAATACAACATAGTCTCGGCATGTGACATAGCCAAGGAGGTGTGGAACACTCTTATCAACACCTAAGAAGGAACAAGTCAAGTGAAGCGTGCAAAGATAAGTCAATATCATCATAAGTACGAGCTATTCAAGATGGAGCCAGAAGAGAACATCACTCAAATGTATGCTCGGTTCACGAGAGATTACTAACAATCTCATATCTCTGGGTAGAAAGATTTCTCACGAGGAAATGTGCGGAAAAATTCTGAGAAGTCTACCAAAGTGAAAGTGGGATCCTAAGGTAACGAGCCATCAAAGAAGCTGAGATGCTCTCTCAACTAAGACCAGACGAGCATATTGGGAAGCTACTTAACCACAAGATTCATCTAGAAGAAGAGGATCCCGGGGTCGGCACCAAAAGGAACATTGTGATGAAGGCCTCGGAAAACGAGACATGAAAGCCTAAGCTCCTCGGAATCGAAGAGGATCCTATGACACTCATTGCCCATGGCTTTAAGAGAATGATGAAGTATAAAAAGTGGGAAAAGAGGCCAAAGGATGAGTTCTATAAGAAAGATAAGAAGGACGAGAAAAGGTAAATACTCATCCCCTTGAAAGTTATCTTTAACTAAGAACTCTGGTTGCTTTGAATGTGGCGACGAAGGAGCACATAATCGAAGATTGTCCCAAAAGAAAAAGCACAGAAAGAAAAAGGCTATGATGGCTACCTGGAGTGGGTTGTCCTGCTTTTGAGACTAGAACCGATGCTCAATAGATACAACCACAACAGTTCACTTTCTAAGGACTCGGAATATTCGTTGTAATGACTAGTCGCTCTTGAAGCTCAAGCCCAAGGCACAACGGCTGCTTGCTCTGCTGCTTACAAATATAAGCCTCATTACAAGACTTGAAAGAGTGATGGAACAACATTCTTAACTCTCATACTTATACTTCTAGTATTCAACTTTTGTACTTAGAACTTCAAGTTTGTGAGTTGAACAAAAAAGTCTTATAATCACTTTTACTCTCTTATAAACTTTTCTACTCTCTTCCCTTAACCGAGCTTTAAGGAATAACTCAACTGAGTTGTCCCTAACTATAAGGGCTACGTCATTTTGGAAGTACTTGGGACATATCGGTTAACTTTTATAACTAGGAAAAATTTGTATTTGAATTTGAAGACTCGGTTTCTATCCCTAAGTCATTATGAGTAATACATGAAGAACTCGGGTATAAATCTCACTTCTCCTAAGTTTTGATTTCAAGTCATTCTGAGCATTATAAAACTCTTCTATAAGTTTTCATTCGTTTCGATTGACTCAAAAGCACATTATTGTATATCTTCTACACTCGATGCTTCGACTCACTCGGACATCACTCAAAACTATTGCATGCTCAAATAATTTCTCTAACACTTTTATTTTTAGTTATGATTGCATATTTCAACGCAAAGAGAATTACGAGTGTTAATTCCTTTTTCGAAGTTAGTTTTATTTTCTTAAGAATTATTTGACCAGATCAAGTTGTTATACTCTCATGATTTATTCTTTTAACTTGATCATCTTTAAGATTGACTCTAATGGAATTTGAGTATACTAAATATTAGAGTCAGAAAATTCCACTTCTCTCGGCCTAAGGTAATTAAGCACTTAATTGTTCTAATTTAATTATCATCTACGCCTAATCTTGGACCGAAGTATTTTATAATTTAAGAACTAATGTGGTTTACTTTTGTAGATTATTCAAACGAGGCTAACTCATTTTTTAAAATATAAAAGTAGTCGGGTTCTAGTTGTCAATCACCAGCGAGCAAGCTTTATCTACTTCGAACATGGCTCGGACACCGTGTCGGGGTTATCTGTTTCCAAAACATGAAAACTCCAACTCTAGGCTTAGCAGTTGTTTCCACCACAACTTTCGGTCACCACCAAGTCATTGGACCACCTTTTAGAGCCAAGAGATGTTGGACAACGTTCACATCCCAACGGATCTTTTCGAGTGCTCGGAAGAGTCATTACAACGGCCAGTGAAGACTTTTGTTCGAACTAAGACTCAACAGATCGATCCGCTTGGTTGGATATAAGTAGAAGCCATCTCACAAGTCTAAAGGATTATTGACCATCATTGAAAAACACATTACTTGAGCAAACGTTATTGTTTTCATATTCAATCTTCTATTTACAACTCCAAGTCTATATTTAATATTTTCTAAGTTATAAAATCTTGTAATCAGTCACATTCATTTCTTACTTTCTAAGTAAGGTCCCTTGACTGAGCTGTAAGTGTTAACTCCACTCAATTGTCCTTGATTGTAAAGGTTACCTCAATCGGGAAGTACTCGATCGAGATAAGGGAACTTCGAGTCTAGGAAAACATTGTAAGGAATTGGTTAAGAGAACAATTCCGGTAGAGTCGATCCTTTGTATTTTGAGGACTCAAAATAGTTGATGTGACTTGGTGCTTTGATTAGCACTAACCGTGGTGTTCCGCCCCAAGAGGGTTTCCACGTATTTACGAGTGTTTACATTTCGAGTCCAATCTAGACTCGGAATCAACTATTTATCACTTTTCAAGCAAAAAGTGTCTAAGTTCTTTTAAATCTCCTCGTCACCCTATTCACCCCGTCTACGGTGACTTAGACTCTCCAAGAGCAAACCTTAAATTAGTATCAAAGCCAATCCTTTCACGAGGATCTAACAATCCAAAGGTCTAAAGATCATATGGCTCATAACAATAGAGAGTTCGATAAAGTAAGGTCATCCACCGGACCACCAAAGTTCAAAGTGTCAAACTTTATGCATTCGAAGAAATTGATGGAGTGCTTTCTATTGGACAACAATGAAGATGTCCGGAACATCATCCAAGAAGACAACTATATCCCAATGAAGATGGAAGGAACAAGATCTATGCCTAAAAAAATTTGAGTACGCCAATGAAGAAGATGAGAAGTTCGGAAAGAACTTCAAAGCAATGAACATTCCGATGTGTGCTATCGGCTTAGACGAGTACAACAGAGTGTCGGCCGTGACACAACCAAAGATGTGTGGGACACTCTTGTTAACACATATGAAGGAACAAGTCAAGTGAAACAGGCAAAGATAATCCAATATCTTCACAAATATAAGTTGTTTAAGATAGAGCCGAGAGGAAAACATCACTCGGATGTATATTCGCTTCAATGACATTACAAACAATCTCAAATCTCTGGGTAGAAAAATCTCTCACAAAGAGATGCGCAGAAAGATTTTGAGAAGTATACCTAAGAAGAGATGGGGTCCCAAGGTCACAGCCATCGAGGAAGCTCATAACCTCTCTCAACTAAAGCCGGACGAATTTATTGGAACGCTACTTACCAATGAGATTCATCCGGAAGAAGAGGATGTCGAGGTCAACACCAAAAAGAACATTGCACTGAAGGCCTTAGAAAGTAGAAGGAAAACTCTAAGCTCCTCAAACTCGGAAAAGGATCCGATGGCACTCATTGCTCGAGTCTTCAAAAGAATGATAAAGTATAAAAAAATGGGAAAAGAGGGCAAAGGAAGAGTTCCACGAGAAATATAAGAAAGACAAAAAAGGTAAATATTCTTTTACTTCAATGTTATCTTTAACTAAGAACTCGGTCTGTTTTGAATGTCGCAAGCAAAGATCACGTAGTCAAAGACTATCCGAAGAGACAGAAGGACAGAAAGAAAAAGGCTGAGTTCCTTAGAATCGAAGAGGATCCTATGGTACTCATTGCCCGTGGCTTCAAGAGAATGATGAAGTCTAAAAGTGGGAAGAGAGGCCAAAGGATGAGTTCTATAAGAAAGATAAGAAGGACAGAAAAGGTAAATACTCACCCCCTTCAACTAAGAACTTTGGTCGCTTCGAATGTGGCAAGCAAGGAGCACATAGTCAAAGATTGTCACAAAAGAAAAATGGATAGAAATAAGAAGGCTACGATGGCTACCTAAAGTAATGATGACTCATCCGAAGAAGATGATTCCGACGACTCAAAGTGTCTTATAGCACCGACGGACTTAGAACCCGAATCCGAGTCGGATAAGGAAAGGTCGAGATATTGAGGAGGTAATTGAATACTTTCTCAAATTATACAAAGCTGATTTAGCCAAATATATTTATACTTTGGATGAAAATTCCAATTCGACTCTTCACAGTTTAAAGAAAAACTTGAGTCTCTTATCTGCTGAGAGCAATGTTTTGAAAAATAAGTTACAAAACCCGAGACAAAATCTAAAGGTACTTAAGACCGAGTTTGAGTCACTCATAATAAAGAATGAGCAACGAAAAGGAAGCTCAATGAGTCTCAAGGGCTTGTTTCGAAACTCACTCAAGGTAAGAAAAACGTTGATCTTTTACTTTGGCTCTCAATGTGTCTCATTCAGGAAAGAAGGACTTGGTTATAATCGTTGAAAAGGAATCTAATTCCTATTCTAGTCTTTTCAAAAAAATTCCAAAACTATAAAGTTTAGGAAGGTTGAGCGTGGTCGCATTCATAAGAATGAAGAGAGGATTGAGCCCGGACCAGTTTATAGGAAAAAGCCTTCTACACTGTTTATAAAAGAAAAGACTTTCAAAAAAAGAGACACGGACTCAGTTTTCTAAAAGGAAGACTCATAATCGGACCGGACCCAAAATCATTCGAATCTGGGTTCCCAAGAGTGCTTTTCCTCAAAGAAAGACCACAGTAAAGATAGTTACTTGGGTTTGTAAGAGGAAGTGAGAACGGTTTGTTTGTTTTTGTTTTGCAGGAAACTCGGAAGAAGAAAGGTCATTGGTACTTGGACAGGTGGATGCTCATGCCACATGTTAGGTAGCCGAAGACTCTTTTACGAGTTAGAAGATCTGAAAGGAGGCGAAGTCATATTTGGAGACAATAGCATAGGCAAGATTATAGGGATCGGCACAATTAGTGAAGGAAATAACTCATTCAATCCAGTCTACCTTGTCAAAGGGCTTAAATACAATCTCCTCAAGCATCTCTTAGTTGTGTGACAAAGGACAAGAGGGAAGGTTCACTCATACCAACTACTACATTTCTAATGCAGTCACCAAAGAGACTAAGCTCCAGTGTCCGAGGTCGGGTAACACCTATACTATTCCTCTCTTAGATTCAAGTCAAAATTTATCTTATTTGAAAGCATCCGTGAATGATGATTCATGGACTTGGCATCCTATACTAGGTAATATTAGCATGCATACTACCAAGAAACTTGCATCTCATGGAATGGTTAGGGGATTACCTAACTATGTATTTAAGAAAGATAAAATCTATGAAGCATGCACAAAAGGGAAGCAAGTCGGATCATCTTTCAAACCACTCAAAGCTGTGTCTACATCCAAAGTGCTTGAATTGGTTCATATGGATTTGTGTGGTGAAATTCCTGTGAAAAGCCTTGGAGGTAAATCATATGTACTTGTCATTGTTTATGATTTTTCATAATTTGCCTAGGTTTGTTTTCTCAAGAACAAGAATGAAGCTTTCAAAGAGTTCACTAAGATCTGCAAGAAATTTCAAGTGGAGTCTCATACTCAGATTAGAAGGATTCGAACTAACCATGGAAGGGAGTTCAACTACTTAGAATTTACTGATTTACGTGACAAGAATGGCATTTACCACAACTTCTCTACACCAAGAACTCCTCAATAAAATGGAGTAGTGGAGAGAAAGAACAGAACTCCTGAAGAAATAGGAAGAACTATGATAATTGAAAATGATCTACCTTACTATTTACGGGCTGAGGCGATCAACATAGCAAATTATACACTCAACGAGATGCCTCATCGGACCCATCTTAAAGAAGACTCCCTACGAGCTATACAAGGGAAAGAAACCCAACATCTCCTATTTCATACCATTTGGGTGTAAATGCTATGTTTGTAACAATGGCAAGGAGCATCCGACTAAGTTTGATGCTAGGTCGGATGAAGGTATGTTTTTAGGTTACTCATCTCATAGCAAAGCTTATCATGTTTTTAACAAGAAAACTAACAAAGTGGAAGAAAGTATCCATGTTGCCTTTGATGAGATTGATCTTGGCAGGATACGTGAGTCCACATACTCAAATCGCAGGCTTAATAGAGATGAAAACGACCTTGCTTGAAGATGATCTTAGAAAGAGTTAAAATAGAAGAACCGAGGAAACTTAGAATAAAGCAACTCAAAGTGATGTGACTCGGATCGAACAAGTACACGAGCCCGCTCGGAATCGTTGAAGAACAAGTCAATATAGAGACTTAGCAAGATCAACCAACCGAAGATCAACTTCCTTAACCAATAAACTTGGTAAATCCGAGGATAGATAAAGCTTTTAAATATGCATCCAGTCACCCACCGGAAAACATACTTTATATCATCAACAGTGGGGTAAGAACCCAATCTTCTTTGTGTAATCTATGTGCATTCTCTGCATTCATATCATTAACGGAACCTAAAAATGCACTAGAAGCCCTAAATGAACCTTAATGGGTAGAGGCCATGCAAGAAGAGCATAATCAATTCGAAAGAAACCAAGTCCGGACACCGACCAAACAACCTTCGACCACCAAGTCATAGGAACCAAATGGGTTTACAAGAACAAACTGGATGAGGACGGGTTGGTAGTCAAAAATAAGGCTAGACTTATTGCTCAGGGGTTACAATCAAGAGGAAGGAATTGATCGTGGGAAACCTTTGCACTTGTTACTAGGATTGAGGCAATCAAAATTCTATTAGCATTTGCATCTAGTATGAATATCAAGCTTTATCAAATGGATGTCAAATGTGCTTTTCCGAGTTGTTTCATTCAAGAAGAAGTTTATGTTAAGCAACCCCTGGATTTAAAAACTCGAATTGCATCTAGTATGAATATCAAGCTTTATCAAATGGATGTCAAATGTGCTTTTACGAGTGGTTTCATTCAAGAAGAAGTTTATGTTGAGCAATCCCTGGATTTAAAAACTCGGAATTTCCAAACCATGTTTCTAAAGTGCAAAAGGCTTTATATGGTCTTAAAAAGGCTCCCAAAGCTTGGTATGAAAGATCGAGCGGTTTCTTGGTTGAAAATGATTTCAAAAGAGGTCTGATTGACAAAACCCTTTTCATAAAAACCAAGGGAAAGATTTTCTTATCATTTAGATATATGTTCATGATATCATTTTTGGAGCTACTAATGAAACTCTACGTCAAGAGTTTTCGAGTTGATGAGACAGGAGTGCCAAATGAGTACGATTGGAGAACTCAACTTCTTTTTGGTCTACAAATCGGACAAGACAAGGATGACATTTATGTTCATCAATCTAAGTATACCAACAACTTGTTGAAGAAGTAGAAGCTACAAGATGTGAAGCATGCAGCAACACCTATGAGTAGCGAGTTTGAAACCGAACTCAAACGAGAAAGGTAAAGTCGTAGATCGAAACTCCACGGAGGTATGATTGGATCTCTACTTTATCTCACATCCAGTAGAGTCGGATATCATGTTCAATGTTTGCCTTTGTGCAAGATTTCAAGAAAATCCAAAAGAATCACATCTCACGGCAGTGAAGAGAATTTTCAAATATCTTGCGGGGACTCGGAATGTTTGTCTATGATTTTCAAAAGACTTAGAACCGACTCTCGCTGGATGCTCACATGCTGATTATGCTTGGATACAAAGTTGATAGAAAGAGCACATCCGGAGCATGCCAATTTCTACATCCACCCCTCATCCCCTGGCATTCAAAGAAATAGAACTTGTTGTGCTCGATTTCAACTGCCGAGGCTAAGTACATCGTTGCTTGGAGCTTGTTGTGCTCAAATTCTTTGGATTAAGTAGCACTTGAAGCATCTCGGGCTGTCATTATTAATGCATAATTATGTGTGTTATTGATTGAATTATCTTTGCATGATTATGTGCCATATGTTTTGATCGCAAATGGATCAGTTGATTTAGAATGAGATTGAGCTGTGAGTTATTAGTTGTGTGAGTGTTCTTAGTCACTCGGAATCAATACTTGAGTCGGACTTAGTTTATGATCAAAATGTACATCAAACTTCTAGGATTATCTCTAGATAAATGGAGAATTTCATAAATCGTTTCGAAAACTCTTTCTTCTCTCTCTCCGCCACGCGTTTCAATCGAAGAAACTAGCCGTTGGAAGAAAGCTTCGGAATACTAGCCGTTGGAGTGCAGAATGTTACACCTGTTTGAGAGTGTTGATTGGTTTTCGGGTCGGAATGGAGGTTGAAGGTCATTTATTTTCGCTATAAATAGCACCCCTTTACCTTGTTTTCTTAACTTTTCCCACTAATTACTTGGTTTCTATTCTCGATACTTCGCTCGCTCGTATTCTCTCTCTCTCTCTCTCTCTCTCTCTCTCTCTCTCTCTCTCTCTCTCTCTCTCTGAATGCTCTATTCTCTGTACACTCTCTACTTTCGCTTTCTCTCTCTCAATCTTAATCTTCTCACCATGCCTAAGCGAGAAACCGTTCAAGAATTTGGTTCAACCACCAAAAAGCCTCACACAAAAAATGCTCGGGGAGGTACTTCAAACCCTCCTCGGCAGTTTGTCATCCAACACCTAACGTTGGATGGTAAATTCATTCCAACCACCTCTTTCTCGTGGTTTCACAATATCAAAACCACTCGGGGTATACAATTATTTGTGCTTACGTGAGTATATCTATCCCGAACTCGTTGCTGAGTTCTATGTAAACATGACTTTCTCTAAGGGTGTGACAACCTCAAAAGTTCGGAGCATGATTGTAGGAATCAACCTCATCCTTCTCCACAAACTCTTCAAAGTTACTTCTCTCTTTCTCAACCCCAACCCTATACGTTTCATGGAAGTCGCATGTGACTTCTTTTAAAAGTATGCCAAAGAAGTACCGAGTCATGAAAGCACTTCTCCGTGACTCGGATGAAATTTGAGGCAAGGTTGCTTTGTTTCATTCCGATGAGAACCTTCTTTTCTCATCATTCTAGCAAGGAGAATCCGAACTCCAATATTCTCAAATCCTTGTTTGACATTTTGCGGGGCTACGACGTAGACCTCTTCCCGGCAATTCTTGGGCGGATGGCTTCGTGCCGACTCACTCAAAGAAATCTGCTCCTTATCATTTTGGAGTTCTCTTGATCTGTTATCTTTAAACAGTTCAAAGTTCACCTACCAACAAATCCAAATGCTATCTCCGAAGTTGCCATTTGTATTGGCGAGAAAAGAGGTTTTAGAGTACAGGTACTAAGAGGTCAAGCTTGGTGTCCGGGTTCACGGGTTTGATTTGACACCTCCTCCTCCTCCACCACCCCCGGACTCAAACTACACCAGCTCTTCCACCTCCTACTGATGGTCCTTCTACTTCTCAACCTTCTCTCTCTATTGCTCCGTTGGTCGATAAGGTAAACAAATTTGCTTCTATGTCCGAAGAGTTTCAAACTACTCTCTGCTCCTTCTAAAATATCCTTCAAAACATGGTTATTCACCGGAAAACCGCGCAGTCTCAAATCCGGAGAACCAGGATCGATGTTTGAACTCAAGGTGATTATCAAAGAACAACGTGAGCAACTTCGTCTCCTCCAAGAGCACGGATCAAAAGCTACCGAGGACTTAAATACATCCGGTACTTCGAAGAGTCCTCCAGCCTAGCTAAGTTAACCTTAGTTGAGGATGAAGATGAAGAAGCAGTGACGAGGCGGCTGATGAAGAAGCCTAAGCTGCGAAGAAGAACTCGCGAAGAAGGAAAAAGAAGAAAAGAAGAAGAAGCGGTTGCTCCACCTAAGGGCCGGGGCCCAAAGAAACCAGAACCGGTCTCTTCGGATCATGTTCGAGTGGCTTAGAAGAGGCTGGTGATGTCGGTCAATCAAAAGCCCCTACCTCGGAAGCTTCGCTGCAGTTGTCTTCAAGGAAGAGGAGCTCGAGGATGATGTTTCCTTGGTTCACGAGAACCGGGACTAAGCGGATCCCCGATATTCTAGTGCTGCGAGCCTCCCTGTTCATCTACTTCTACACAAGCATACAGCGCGAAGCGCACTTGCTCATCCCTCCTTGGTAAGACAACCCGTCCCTTATTCTTAGTTTATCGTTTCTCTTTTCGGTTGTTTTTTTTTTTGTCCAACATATGTTGTACTTTGCTGCTATTTTGTTCCCTACTTTTGATGAAATTCATAAGGGAGAAAAATATAAAACTTAATGTTTGGTTTAGGGGAGTTTCCTCCCTTTTTGTCTAAGTTTCTTTTTATGCTCTGTAAATATTTCTTTTCAAAGCAATGAATGAATTTTTCTTTCCATGAGCATATTTGTTTCTCGATTACATACTTTTATTTTTTGGTCCGATGCTTAAACTTTTTAACTTATCTCGCTCTTATTACAATTTCGTGTAACACCCCAAAACACCCCTTAGGAGTATTACATCGCCGAGTTCCTTAAAGGAACTCCCAAGGCTCTTTATGGTGTCGGTTTAGCTGCCTAAACTCAACTTAAAGATAATAAATGTGGTTTTCCAAAAGGATCCGAGATTTCCTAAAAATTTTGGCGAGTTTTGTGTGTAATGTGGACTATCCCTTAGGCTTAAAGCCCTAAAACCCCGCATCAAAAGGCATAACATAACTCAACGAGCCACACGCTCGGAGTATACAACTCAACGGCCACACGCCGGAGTCCAATCAATCATGCGATAAAACTTCAAACGATCTAAATGATTTACTATACATCCGGTACAAACTCCATGAACTAAATTATAAGTACAATACTTAGAAACATAAGAAATGCACATTCGCGATTTGAATCGCTCAAGCAACCAGACAAACGGCAATCAATGGAGTCCAAAATAAGCTAAGTGTCGCACACACCTGAGAATGCACCTACAACACTTGGGGGAAAGGTTCCTGGGACCTATCTTCGGGAAGCCTCGGAGCGGGCATCCTGCCTCTGTAGGACCCTTGTTATAACCCTTCCCTCGAAGTTGCTAGCTGGGCGTCCCCAATTCAAACCCTTCGGTATGCTAAACGATCCGTAACCAGTCGATTCAAAATAACTTGCACATATTCATTCATCACATTCACTTCACGACTTTCTCAAATCGATTTAACATCAAGGAAGGTATAACACCACGTGTCACCCTTATAAATCCACTTTCTCAAATCAGTTTGACACACTTGGAAGGCATAGCACTACGTGCCATCCTTCCAAATTCAATTTCTCAATCAAATGTGCTTCTTTAAAACAGAATCACGTTTGAAAGGCAATTCACAAGAAGTTTCCTTCAAGGATCATCTCACGTAAAATACAAAACTCCTTTCAAAACTACTATTGACATCATTTCACAATCACTTACACAGATAGAAACAACTCAACACAAATAGTCATTCTCAACTTCATTCATAACTACACCTTTCTCATTTCCCCAATTCAGTAAGATTGATTCCTTTTCTAAGCCACAATAGCCACTAGTAGATATTACCTAATTCAACGTTCCCCCTTTTCACAATTCATTGTCTTTACCTCAATTCCGCATTTTATGCCTCCACTTTATAACTCAACTTCTCTCGGTTTACCATCTTTGCTTTAATGTTTTTCGATTACGCTTCCACATTGCTAATCAACCTCTTCTTACTCATACTTAGTCGAGATAGCTCCCATTCTTACTTCACTACTAAAATTCCTCTAGCTCCCTTCATCTCCAAGTGTAATTTTCTCTCATCTTAGGTTTCTACCCCATTAATTGCTCTTTCTTGACCGACTCGGTCATACGGTTCTTAATCTCTTTTCATCGCTCCACTTCCGCTAGCTCCTTTTATCTTCGAATTTAGTTCAACTCTGAAGGATTTAATTATATTTGAACTAAATTATCTTAATACTCACCCACTTCTCACTCCCATGCCTCAATTGTGCATCACTCGGTATGAACTCCCACTCGTCTTTTATGCTTAACTCGTTATCTCCCAATATAAGTCGTTACCTTCCAACGCAAAGAATTTAGGAAATCTCGAAGGTTCAATTGAAGCATCAATTCATAGTTTAGACCCAAATCACCATTTCTTCATCTCTAATTGCTAATTGAGATCTTCACAATACTCTTTATATCTACGCAACCTAACTCCTTCTAAACTTTCAAGCATCTCAACTCAGCTCTATCCAAGTACTAAACTCCTTCATGTTTCGATTCGGACTTAACAGTTCAATTTGATTTTCTCATAACGTAATTCAGTCCTAATCGCTTCCTAACTTCATTCTATCACCACAAAACTCATTTAGGTTTCGAAATTAATATGAGTTTAGAACATAAGACTACCCACCTCGAATTTTATGGTTTGAGAAACGAATTGAGTATTCTCGCTTTGTTCCGGGTTCTATCCTCTCGCTTTTCTCGCCTCTGTCCCCGGTCTCACCTGTTCGAGCTCTCTCCTTCTTGCTCGTTTCCGATCGATTGGCTCCCCCGCCTCTAGTTCTTGTTTCTTGCTTCCTCTCGCCCTCCGCGCTTGCTTTCGCTTCCTTTGCCGCCTCTGCCTTGACGGTTCACTTTTCTCGTCATCCCTCGAGGTTGGTCTCGAGCCTCTCACGCTCTCTGTCTCGCTCCGGGTCCTTCTTTCGCCCTCGCTTTGTCCCAGTCTCTCGCTCCCTTCCCTTCACTCGCGTAGCTGGCTCCCGCCTCGATTCTGCGGTGGTCGCCGATCCCCTAGGTCTACCTGGCCCTCACACGCTTGCCTCCTCACTCTCTCTCTCTCTCCCGTTCGGTGCTCCCTCTTTCTTCCTTCTCGGGCTCTACGTCTTTTCTTCGTTTTCTTTCCCGTGCCCTCTCCTCGTGGTCCCTTCTTTCTTTTATTTTTGGCACAGCTACGTAACACCCCAAAACACCCCTAGGAGTATTACATCGCCGAGTTCCTTAAAGGAACTCCCAAGGCTCTTTCGGTGTCGGTTTGGCTGTCTAAACTCAATCAAAGGATAATAAAGGTGGTTTTCCAAAAGGATCCGAGATTTCCTCAAAATTTCGGCACAGTTTTGTTTGTAATGTGGACCATCCCTTAGGCTTCAAGCCCTAAAACCCTGCATAAAACAACATAATATAACTCAACGAGCCACACGCTCGGAGACTACAACTCAACGGCCACACGCGGAGTCCAACCAAACATGCGATAAACTTAAAAGGATCTAAATGATTTACTATACACCGGTACAACTATATGCACTAAATTACAAATTACAATGCTGAGAAAAAAATAAAAGAATCGCATGTCCGCCGCTTAAATCTCTCGAAGCAACAAAGCAACAAGAACATCAATCAAAAGCGGGAATCCGAATATGGTACTTAGTACCACACACACCTCTTGAGAATGTACTCGCAACACTAGGGGAAGAGGGGGAATTTGTGGGGTGAGCAATAAACCACGGGCTCACCGGAGTCTTATACCCTTAAAATGAAAATTCTATATACTTTTTAATGAAATCTCTTGCAATGGAAAGATCATGACTCTTCAATCACTTAAAAACACAATTTCACATTCATGAACAATTCTTTTGGGGTTGAATCAACTTTTCGGGTCTTCCGAGGATTCGAACTAGCACTTCTTTAATTCGGGCGCGACCCCGACAAAAGGCTCCGGGACCTATCTTCTAGGAAGTATCGGAGCGGGCATCCCGCCTCTGCAGGACCCCTGTTAGAACCCTTCCCTTGAAGTTTCTAGTCAGGCGTCCCCGATTCGAACCCTTCGGTATGCTAAACAATCGTAACTCGTCGATTCAAAACTCTTTGCACATACTCATTCATCACATTCACTTCACGAGCTTTCTCAATCGATTTTATATCAAGGAAGGCATGACACCACGTGTCACCCTTATAATTTCACTTTCTCAAATCATTTTGACACACTTGGAAGGCATTGCACTACGTGCCATCCCTCCAAATTCAATTTCTCAATCATATTTGCTTCTTTAAAACATAATCACGTTTGAAAGGCAATTCACACGAAGTTGCATTCAAGTATCATCTCACGTAAAATACAAAACACCTTTCAAAACTACTTTTGAGCATCACGTAAAGAAATCACTTAACCCGAATAGCCACTATTCAATGCAAGCGAGTCATTCTCAACTCTTTCCAACTATACCTTTCTCAATCCATCACTTTAGCATGATTAATTTCCATTCTCTCGAGCCACAATAACCACAAGCAAACACCACCTTTCAACGTCTCAACATCTCACAATTCTCTCGGTTTTACTTCAATTTCTCATTCTATATCTCTACTTAGTGCATTCACTTCGTTTGCTTACGTCTTAACTTCTCACCACTCCCTGTCTATGCTTCAATCCTTCATTCTGGATCCCAACTTTATAAATCAACTCCATTTGCTCATATTCAGCCATATAACTCCTAATCTCACTTTGTCACTTAAGTTCCTTGTTGTTAAGCTTATCTTCCAACTTAATTTCAGCTCAAGGCTTAGATAGATTCCAAACTCAGCTTAACCTTACTATTCCCAGCTCGTCATTTCCCGCCTCAAATTCCCAGGTGTATGTCTCTATCTCATTACTCAACTCTTGTTCGTCCGTCCTTAGTTATATAACTCTTAATCACTTTTCATTATTCAGTTTTCGTTAGCCTTTCTTATTTTCACGCTCGGTTCAAACTCGGGATTTAATTATCTTTTGAACTCAATTATCCCAATACTCATCTATTTCTCCCTCCCATGCCCCAACTGTGCATTACTTAATACAATTTCATATTTCTCTTTACACCTCACTCATTATTTCCCGATATTAGTAATGATTTCTTAACGCCCCAAATTCAGTAAATCTCCAAGGCTCAATCTGAAATATTAATTCATAACTTATGCCCAAACCATAACGTCCTCACCCTCAATTGACCGAATTCTCAATATGACTCACTATACCCAAGCAATATAACTCCGTCTCGAATTCCCGATTTCCAATTCGAGGCCTAAACAACTACCGATTCCCTCAAGACTCCTAATTCCGCTTTCAGTAACTACTAAACTCATTCAATAGCATATATGTTCAATATTCACAATCATATTCAACAATCACGATAAACTCATTTGGATTTCGAAATTACTAATAGTTTAGAGTATAAGACTACCCACCTCGGATTCTCGGGTTTGGAATTGATCGAATTGCTTGCTGTCTCCGCTCTGCGTTTGGTTGCATTCGGTTTCAGGGGACTCTCTTTCCTCTTGCTTCCGGTTCAACGGTTCGGTTTCCTACCGCCCCTCGGTCCGGCCCTTACGCGTTCATCGCCAGTCCTTCCCTTACCGTTATTGCTTTTCCTGGTCCCCGGCCCTCGAACTCTCTCTCGTGTCTACCTCTATTTCGAGTCTTTCTTTCTCCCTCGCATTGTCCTAGTCTCTCGCTCCCCTTCCCTTCGCTCGCGTCGCCGGCTGCCACTTTCGGGGTCTACGGTGGTTGCCGGCCACCCTCGGTCTCCTCGACCCTCGCACCGCTCGCCTTCTCTCTCTCTGTGCGTTCTTGCGGCGGTGGCCCTCTCCTTCTCTGCTCCTCCGTTTCCCTTACGTGCGCCGGCCGCCTTCCCTCCGTTTGCCGCTCGTTTACCGGCCTCCGACCTCGGCTTCGGGTCCCGCACACCTCTCTCTCTCTTTCTCGGTCCTCCCTCTCGCTTTTCCCTTTCCTTTTTCCTCTCGCTCGGACCTCCGAGCCCCCTTCTTTACTGCCTCTCTCTCCACCGCTTAATTGGCAGTTAATGATCCTAATTAGACCCCAACTTATCTTTCTCATCTCTTCATAATTCAGCTAAAGTAATCACCGGCCCATATACGACAAGTCCATATCTCCTCCCTTCCGTCCACTTACATTGTTGCATCCTAACTTATTTTAATATGCCGGCCACGACAATTCCTAACCACCCAACGGTTTAGCTCGGATGGAAAAAGGGAGGCAATTTCCTCGATTTAATTTATTCAACAGCGAGCCTCCAAAGGGATACTCAAGTAATATGTCCGACCAGTAAATAAAATCAGTCACTCACCCCTAGATGCTCGGAATAATACTCAATAATTCTATTCTTTACAACTACTTCGTTAAAATCACGGTTATTACATTTCGTTTCTTTCTTTGCTCGATCAATTATTCGCAACTTTGTTCTAAGTTATGATATGATCTCAGCTGCATTTTATAAGTATCTCAAGTCTTAGTTAAGAGAACATTATTTCCTGCTCTTATCATTTGCAATGAAAACTCATTCTTTTAACTAACAACTTTCTATCTTAAGTATGGAATCCCTTTCATCAAAAAGGGGAGATTGAAGAATCATGTATAATTCTCTATCTCTCTTAGGTTTTGATTCTAAGTCATTATGAGCTTAATAGAAACTCATATCTAAGTTTTCATTATGGTCTAACCGACTCGGAAAGTGCTTTACTGCATAATCTCTTACTTGTGTGTCCGACTCACTCAAACATCACTCAAAACCATCGCATGCTCAAATAATTTCTCTACCACATTTATTCTTAGCACTGACTTTGTATTTTAAGGCAAAATGAATTAAAACGTTATTCTTTATTCTAAGTCGGTTTATATCCTGGAGAATTATTTGATTGCTTCAAGTTCATGCTTCTTTATCTAACTTGATTGTGTTTAAAGCTTAACTCTAGATAGAATTTAAACCTATTGTATATTAGACTAAGAAAATTTCATTCTTTTAGCCCTAAGATAATTAAGCTCCTAATTACCATGATTTAATTATTATCTATGCATAATCTTGGACTAATGTATTTTATACTTTGAGAACCAATGTGGTCTCGCTTTTGTAGGTTATTCAAACAAAGCCAATCTATTTTTTGAATTTAGAAAGTTGAAGGGAAGAAATAGAAATATATAAGAGAGTAAAAGTGATTACAAGACTTTTCTTTTGAACTTAGAAAGTTGAAGTTCTAAGTACAAGAATTTAATGCTAGAAGTATGTGAAGGTTTGCACTTGTAGAGATTAAGTCACCCTAGAGGGGGTGAATAGGATGCTGGAAGTTTTTGTGAATTAACAAAGAAATCAGCCCAACAAGCACTTAAAAATAATTACGAGTCTAGAATGAACTCGTAAATAAGTAAAACACTAAAGTACATGGAAACCCTCTTGAACAGAAAACCACGGACAGTGCTAATCCAAGCACCTAGTCAAATCCACTATTTTAAATCCACAAAATACATGGACTCGACTCTTTACTGAATTGCTCCCTTAGACATTCACTTACAAGTTTTCCTCGACTCGAAATTCCCTTATCTTATCTAACACTTTCTAACCGAGGTAACCTTTATAGTTATGTACAACTAAGCTAAGTTAACCCTTACAATTCAGTGAAGGGACTTATAGAGAATAGAAATAGTAGAAGTAATTACAGGACCTTTTCTTTACAACTCATAAAGTAGAAACTAAAGAATTGGAGTTGTAATCTAAAGATTAAGTAAGTATACACTAAGTGTTTTTCAATCTACTGAGTCCGTGTCTCTTTTCTTTGAAAACCTTTGTTTTTGTAAACAGATTGAGAAGGCTTTTTTATTAAAACCGGTCTAAGCTTAGTCCCTTTTCTCTCGTGAATGAATGGGAACATGCTCACCCTTCCAGTAACTTAACAGACCTTCAAAAACAGGCGGAATGGAAAGGCTTATCCCTACATTTTATAACTTCGTCCCCTAATCTAGATTCCGAGTTCTAGACCAATGGAGTCATTTTTAAACCTCTTTCAAGCTTAGTTTCCCACACTAAGATTGGAAAAGCATTCTTTTTAATTTTGTTAGTTTTTATTGTTAAAACTAACTGGCAACTCCCCTTTTCCTATTTTATTTCTCCTAATTGCATCTCGGTATTTCTGTTTTAAAAAATGGAAAATTTTCATTTATTTTCCGACATTCGAGGCTATAGGAGAGATGTAAAAAGTTCATGAGATCCAACCCAAAACCTAATCATATTATCATTTCCAATTCCCAAAATTGAAGCCACTTTTTCGGTACCCATCGGGAAAAGGTGTTGAATCAATCAAGAAGCATGTCATGCCGACTCAAGCACCAAATCGTCTAGTCTACCATCAGCAGCAAGACATTGTAGTTCAAGCAACTTATTTTTTACATCATCTTAATAAAAAATGCATTTGTTTTTAGAATAGAGTCTAAGATACATCTCCTTTGCATGGGTTAAACTCATAAAAATATAAAACTTAATAACAAAGCACCCTATAAGGTATTATTTAATCCAAGCATCATTCATCAAGTTAGCATCGGGAATGTCATCGACATCCAAACCTTCGGAGGGAATACGTACCGGATCATCAACTAGTCAAAGCTAGTAAACACTCGGACATTCGACAAAAGCTAGACACAAGCACCCTAGAAGTACATGGGGGCTCATGATCGAAAGGATCATACAACAACACTAGGAATCCTCGGGAAAAGGCACTAATCTTCTACCATACAAACGAATTAGCTATTAGCACATAGACTAAAAGGCACTAATCTTCTACCATACAACAACCCCGGTCGAGTCTCGGACCTAGGAGCGATCAAGGTTAAGACATCCCGTATCGCGCTCGAGCCTAACAAAGGTTAAGGTTCGGACACACTCCAATCAAATCCGAGAACCAAGCAACGGTCAAGGTTTAGACACCCTGTCGAGCTTCAAGCCCAACAACAATCAAGGTTCGGACACCCCAGCTTAAGCCTTAGACCTAGGAGTGGTCAAGGTTCGGACACACCTAAGTCGAGTCTCGGACCAAACAGTAGTCAAGGTTCGGACAACCCCCTCGAGATTCGAGGCCCAACCGTGTTCAAGGTTCAAACATCCCTCCATCGAGCTTCAAACCCAACAGCGATCAAGGTTCGGACATCTCCCCATCGAACTTCGGGGCCAACTGTGGTCAAGGTTCGGACAAAACGCCGAGACTTCAAGACCTCCCCATGGCCAAGTCAAGGAAGCACGTTTGAAATGTGATTCGGTTACATATCATTTTCGAGTAACACTTGCAACCATTTACATTCGATTATTAGCTAACAAAACATGTATCGTAGAAAGTTTTAACCAAGCTTCACACCAAGTACGCGATCAAATTTAGGCCCCTTATCCGAGCATCAAGAAATTGATCGACCCAAGCCTAAGATACTCCGTCGAACTTCGGATCCAAGAAACTAAGTATGCTCTCCTGTTAGAGTTCAAGTCAAGAAACAACTAGTTCCAAACATATTAATTCAATCGGCATCCGAAGCAACGAGTAAGTACCCTTTAGTGTCTACTTTGACCTTCGTTTTTCGGACTCAGTCAAAGTGGGGGCTAACTATAGATACCTAAAAATTGCCATGCCTTTCCTCTTTTATTTATTTGTTAGCCCGGTGATGAAATCTCGATCGTATTTGCATATTTGAATCACGATCGAGTCTAACTAGTGTGACGAATGCTAGTAAACCACAAATAACCTCTTAACACCATAAAAAAAATAGCCTTCTTTGCTTTGAGTCGGCTCGCAAACGCATTTTCTTTTGGTCGGACCAAGACAGGTTCGGGCTTCCAACCAAGAAACCTAAACCCGCACCAAAAATAATACATGCCAAAATTAGAAACCCGACAAATTAAAAACTTTCCGTTTTTGGAAAGCTGCTATGGTCGTGTCAATCATTTCTATTTTGGGCAAAAAATGCACCGTTTAACTTTTTCACTCAAGCAATCAAGTGAAACACGGAAATCAAACTTCACCAAACGATGTTGTACTTGTACAAGTCCAACGATGCACTTCAAGGTCAATTATGTGAAAGCGTTGTGTTTTGCTCCAATGTTCAGCCAAAGCATGGAAACAATGATTTCCAAACGATGTCGTCCCGAGGCAGGCGCCGTGCACCGTGGAATAATTCCTGGATCCGACTCTATCCTATTTTGTTTCGATTTTTTATGATTTTCCCAGTCGGTTCTACTCATGTCAAGACAGATGCTTAACCGAAGCCCTAAGTCATTTGTGACCTAACCATTTTCCTATAAATAGAGAGCTTAGGCTCTCATTTGCACATGGCATTTTCCTGTATCAAATGTTGTTCAAACCTAATTAAGAGCTACTCGAATCCACTTGTATGTATTTTGATCTATTGGTTTCTTTTCGGTATATCTTCATTATAGTTCTAACACTCGATCCCAAATCCTTCATCATTTATCAATAACCATCTACCCTCAATAAAAGCTCACAAAAAAGCCCCTTTCAATTCACCACCGTCACGCTTCCGGATCCGGTTCGAGACCTAGATAGGCACGTAGGACAACCCGAGGGAGCCAAGTCTACTTTCAATCTTTCTTACGGTTTATTTATTTATGCTATTTATTATTTTCGTATTGTACATTCGAGATGTAATTGCTCTTTATCTCTTCCCCGCTCGACGTAATCTTTTTATTCTTTCACTTTTCTTTATCGCTTTCCTTCACTCCTTTATTATTTTATCATTTTCCTAAGCCTCGCTTGGTTGATTTATTTTTGAATCGATATGTTGTGTGCTTGCATTTTACACATTTCTTTAACACACAATTCAAATCAGTAGAGGTCATTTACGGATGGGCGGAATAGAAGGGCTTATCCCTACATTTCATACCTTTGCCCCCGAATCTAGATTCTCGATTCTAGACCGATGGAGGCATTTTTAAACGTCTTTCAAGCTTAATTTTCCCATACTAAGATTGGAAGACTATTCTTTTATTTTTGTTAGTTTTTATTCCTAAAACTAACTAGTAACTCCCTTTTCCTATTCTATTTCTCCTAATCGCATCTCGGTATTTCGATTTAAAAAATGAAAAATTTTATTTATTTTCCGACCGCTAAGGCTATATGACCGAGATTGATTTTTTTCGGTCTCGGCTTATGACCGGCTCCGGACAGTGGTTAGTGCTGGCTCTTGCTGGTCCCAGCCGATGGATGGGCTTGGCTCTTGGTTCGAACCGATGTTATTCAACTTTTTGGCCTAAAAGCCTTACGACGTGAAAGTAGATCCGAATTTTTCTATTTCTCTAAATTATAAAATAACATCCCAAGACATTCTAAAAGTAATTTCTAAAATAAAATATTAATAAAAATTGCCAAACACCCTTTGCTTAAATTTTATCAAATTAAATTATAAAAATCGAAATCTCAATAAGAAATACACCTCCACTTCTAAATAGACTTTGAAAAAATCATATTTCAAAAGAATCTTCAAAAATCAAAGAGACCCGACATTCGTGGGGAAACTCGATCCAAATCTAGTTACTTTCCTCAAGGAAGTGGACGCGGGGATCGTGGTTCCTACAAAGAGATCAAAATACTAGAAAAGCATTCAATAGCTCTTTGTTCAGCTTCAAGCAAAGAAGACTCGGACTAGATCATTCTAAGTATCACATAAAGGCTCGGTACAAACCTCATCCCTCCTAAGCTTTGATTACAAGTCATTCCGATCGTTATAGAAACTCCTGCATAAGTTTTCATTCGATTCTGACCGACTCGGAAAACACATCACTCAGATTTATCGTATGCTCAAATAATCTCTCTAACACTTCTTATTTGAGTTCTGATCGTATATTTCAAAGCAAAGTGAATTACGAGTGTTAATTCCTATTTCTAAGTCGGGGTATTTGTTTGAGAGTTATTTGCCCGGATCAAGTCCATAAACTCTTATGTTTTCACTCTTATAACTTCATCTTTCTTACGATCGACTCGATGGAATTTGAGTATAATGAATATTTGACTTAGAAAATTCCACTCTTCGAGGCTTAAGATAATTATGCACTTAATTGTCTTAATTAAATTATTATATGTGCCTAATCTTGGACCAAAGTATTTTATACTTTGAGAACCAAAATTATTTACTTTTATAGGTTATGTAACCGAGGTTATCTCATTTTTGAATTACAAATGTAACCGGCTTCAAGTCTGTCAATCACCAAGAAACAAGGTTTTTCTACTTCTTAACAAGGCTCAGTTGACTGGAGCACCTTTAGGAGCCAAGAATCGTTGCCTAACGGATATTTTCCGAGCGACTCGGAAGAATCGTTACAATGGTCAAGAAGGCTTCGGTTCGTAAATCGGACACAATGGCTAGTCGACTTGGTCATCTATAAGTAGAAGCCACCTCTCAAGACTTGAAGATTGTCTGGAATTATTGGTTGACACACATTACTTAAGCAAAAGTCATTGTATTCATATTCAATCTTCTATTTACAACTCCCGCTTTTAATTCATACTTGCTTAGTTGTAAAGTCTTGTAATCAGTTACATACTCTTCTTACTTTCCGAGTAAGGTCCCTTGACTGAACTGTAAGGGTTAACTCAGCTCGGTTGTCCCTAGTCTGTAAAGGTTACCTCGGTTAGGAAGTACTAGATCGGATAAGGGAATTTCTAAGTCTAGGAAAACTCAATAAGGAATTCTTTAAGGGAGCAATTCTGGTTGAGTCGATCTGCTGTAATTTCGGATTCAAAATAGTGGATTTCACTTTGTGCTTGGAGTAGCACTATCCGTGGTTTTCTACCCAGGAGGGTTTCCACGTATCTCCGAGTTTACACTTTTTTAGTCCAATCTAGACTCGGATTGTCTTGTTCATTCCTTTCAAGCTTAAAGTTTCTAAGTTCGCTAAAATTTCCTCATCACCATATTCACCCCCTCTAGGGAGACTAAGACTCTCCAAGAGCAAACCTTCAATTGGTATTAGAGCCTAGCCTTTTTGAAAGGATCTAACAATCCAAAGGTCTAAAGATCATGTGGTGCGGAACAACGGAGAGTTCGACGAAGAAAGATCTTCCAACATACCACCTAAGTTCAAGGGATCAAATTTTGTGCACTCTGGTAAAAGCTAATGGAATGCTTTCTACTGGACAATGATGAAGATGTTTGGAACATGATATAAGAATGCAATTGCATTCCAATGAAGATGGAAGATTCAAGACCTGGTGCCTAAGGAAAAGTTTGAGTACACTAATGAATAGTTAGAAAAGTTCGGAAAGAACTTCAAAGCGATGAACATTCTCCAAGCTCTTTGACGGACTCGCGGGGTGCCGATTTTTGTGTGCTATTAGCTCGGAAGAATACAACAGAGTGTCGGCCGTGACACGACTAAAGATGTGTGGGACACTCTTGTCAACACATATGAAGGAACAAGCCAAGTGAGACAAGTGAAGATAAGTCAATATCTTCACAAATATGAGCTATTGAAGATGGAGCCGAAGAAAACATCACTCAAATGTTTATACGCTTCACCGAGATTACAAACAATCTCAAATCTCTGGGTAGAAAGATTTCTCATGAAGAAACGTGCGAAAAAATTCTAAGAAGTCTACCAAAGAGAAGATGGGGTCCTAAGGTGACGGCTATCGAGGAAATTCAGAAACTCTCTCAACTAAAGCCGGACAAACTGATTGGGAGGTTACTCACCCATGAAATCCATCTGGAAGAAGAGGATGCCGAGGTCAGCACTAAAAAGAACATTGCTTGAAAGCCTCAAAAACAGAGGAGAAAGTTTGAGTTCCTTATATTCAAAAGAAGATCCCATGGCACTCATTGCTTGAGGCTTCAAAAGAATGATGAAGCATAAGAAATGGGAGAAAAGCCAAGGGAAGAGTTCTACAAGAAAGATAAGAAGGATAAAAAAGGTAAACACTCATCCCCTTCAAAGTTATCTTTAAATAAGAACACTTGCTCTTTTGCATTTGGCAAGTAAAGATCATATAGTCAAAGACTCGTCCAAGGAGAAAGAGGGACAGAAAGAAGAAGAAGGATATGATGGCTACATCGAGTGATGAAGACTCATCGGAAAAGATGAGGATTTAGACGACTCAAGGTGTCCGATGGCACTAACAAACTCGGAAGCTGAATCTTAGTCGATTCCGACAATTCAAACACTCGAGGAGACAAATCCTCAAGAGGTAATTGAATACTTTCTTAAGTTCTCTAAAGTTGTTTTAGCAAAATATATTTATACTTCGGAAGAAAAGTCCAATTCCGATTCTTCTCAATTCAAAGAACAACTTGAGTCTCTTATTTCGAGAGCATTGGTTTGAAAAATGAATTGGAAAAACAGAGACTTGCTCTAAGAGAACTTAAGACTAGTACTCAAGCTAATGAGACCGAGTCCGAGTTACTCGAAGAGAAAATTAGCATCCGAAACAAAAGTTCAATAAGTCTCAAGAACTTGTTTTGAAATTTACTCAAGGTCGGAAAAACCTTGACATGCTCTTAGGCTCTCAGTGTGTCTCCTTCAGGAAAGAAGGACTTGGTTTTAACGAAGAGGAAGAATCTAATTCCTACTCAAATCTTTTCAAAAGGATTCCGGAACTATGAAGTTCAGGAAGGCTGAGCATGGTCCTATTCATAAAAATGAAAGGAGGACTGAGCCTAGATCGGTTTCGGATGAAAACCTTCCTCGCCTATTTATAAAAGAAAATATTTTCAAAAGAAAGAGACACGGACTCGGCTTTATAAACGGAAGACTCGGAATGAGACCAAACCCAAAGTTATTCAAATCTAGGTTCCCAAGAGTCTTCTTCCTCATAAAAGGACCATAGTAAAGGGAGTTACTTGGGTTTATTAGAGGAAATGAGAAGGGTTAGTGTGTTTTTGACATGCGAGTAACTCGAAAAGGACAAAAGGTCATTGGTACCTAGACAGTGGATGCTCACACCACATGTCGGAGATTCAAGACTCTTTTCCGAGTTGGAAGATTACAAAGGAGGTAAAATCACTTTTGGAGATGACAGTAAGGGCAAGATAATTAGAATAGGCAAGATTAGGAAAGGAGATAACCTGGTCGGCCTAGTCTATCTTGTTAAGGGACTCAAGAACAATCTACTCAAGCATCTCTCAATTGTGTAACAAAGGTCAAGAGGTGAGGTTTACCCACACCAATTGCTATATTTCTTATCCAACCACCAAAGAGACTAAGCTCTCGGGTAAGAGATCGAGCAATACGTACACTATTCCTCTTTGTTATCCAAGTCGAATTTATCTTGTTTAAAACCATCATTGCATGATGATTCTTGGACATGGCATCATAGACTAGGTCATGTTAGCATGCATACTATCAAAAAGCTTGCATCTTATGGCTTAGTTAGAGGTTTACCTAACTGTGCATTTAAGAAAGATAAAATCGTGAAGCATGCACAAAAGGGAAACAGATCGGATCATCCTTCAAATCTCTCAAAACTGTTTCTACATCCAAAGTGCTTGAAATGTTGCATATGGATTTATGTGGTGAAATCCCTGTAAAGAGTCTCGAAGGTAAATCATATGTACTTGTGATTGTTGATGACTACTCACGATTTACCCGGGTTTG
Source organism: Talinum fruticosum (assembly GCA_021018815.1). Taxonomy (NCBI): domain Eukaryota; kingdom Viridiplantae; phylum Streptophyta; class Magnoliopsida; order Caryophyllales; family Talinaceae; genus Talinum; species Talinum fruticosum. The sequence goes on from JAITYX010000012.1 coordinate 7,384,174, forward strand.
CTTTCTTAAGCATAAAAATGAAGCTTTTAAAGAGTTCAGCAAGCTCTACAGGAAAATTCAAGTAGAGTCTCGGACTCGGATCGGAAGAATTCGAAATGAGCATGGAAGGGAGTTTGATTACTCAAAATTTGCAGAGTTATGCGATAAGAATGACATCTCTCACAACTTCTCAGCACCTAGAACTCCTAAATAGAATGGAGTAGTGGAGAGAAAAAACCAAACTCTTGAAGAAATAGGAAGGACAATGATGATTGAACATGATCTCGCCTTACTATTTCCGGGTTAAGGCGATCAACACAAGCAACCTACACACCGAACAGGTGCCTCATTAGACCCATTCTTAAGAAAACACCATACGAGCTCTACAAGGGAAAAAAACCCAACATCTCATACTTTAAACCTTTCGATGTAAGTGTTTTGTTCACAATAATGGTAAGGATCACCTGACCAAGTTTGATGCTTAGTCAAATGAAGGTATCTTTCCGGGTTATTCATCTCATAGTAAAGCATATCGTATTTTCAATAAAAGAACTAACAAAGTGGAAGAGAGCATCCACGCTGTGTTTAATAAGATTGATCGGGGAAAACCAAGTGAGTCAACATTCTCGGATCCGAAACTTAGCAGAGATGAAGATGGTCTTACTCGAAGCCGAGCTTAGACGAGAATCAAAAGAAAGCGACTTAAAATGAGACAATTTAGAACATTATGACTCGGACTAAACCAGCTCAAGAGCCAGCTCGAATGCTCGAAGATCAAATAGATGAGCAAGCTCAGTCGGATCGGATCACCGAAGATCAACCAGTTCAACCAACAAATCTGGTGAACCGGATAACAAGTAAAGCATTCAAATATGATTCGAGCCGCCCACTTGACAACATCTTGTCGACATCAACAATGGGATATGAACACCCTCTTCTTTGCAAAATCTATGTGCATTCACTGTATTCATATCATTAACTCGAACCCAGAAATGCACTAGAGGCTCTAAATGAACCTCAATGGGTAGAGGCCATGCAAGAGGAACTTAATCAATTTGAGAGAAACCAAGTCCGGACTTTGACCAAACGAATTTTTGACCACCCAGTCATAGGAACCAAATGGGTTTTCATTCAAGCATGAATATTAAGCTGTATCAATTGGATGTAAAATGTGCTTTTTGAATGGTTTCATTCAAGAGGAAGTCTATGGTTTCATTCACCGGAGCTTGGTATGAAAGACTAAGCAGTTTCTTAGTTGAAAATGATTTCAAAAGAGGTTTAGATTAACAAAACTCTTATCATAAAAACCAAGGGGAAGACTTTCTTATTGTTTAGATTTATGTTGATGATATAATCTTTGGAGCTACTAATGAAAATCTATGTCGAGATTTTTCTGAGCAAATGTCATGAATTCCAAATGAGTATGATGGGAGAGCTCAATTTCTTTCTTAGTCTACAAATTAAACAAGATAAAGATGGCATCTATGTTCATCAATCTAAGTGTACCAAGGACTTGTTGAAGAAGTACAAGCTTCAAGATGCAAAACATGCAAGCAACACCAATGAGTAACAGAGCATGAAACTAGACTCAAATGAAAAAGGTAAAGTAGTAGATTAGAAACTCTATCGAGGTATGATTGGATCTCTGCTATATCTTACATCCAAGTAGACCGGACATTATGTTTAGTGTATGTCTCGTGTCCAAGATTCCAAGCTAATCCAAAAGAATCACATCTCACTACGGTGAAGAGAATTTTCGAGATATCTTGCGAGGACTCGGAATCTAGGTCTATGGTTCTCAAGAGACTTAGAACCGACCCTCACTAGATACTCGGATGCTGACTATGCTAGATACAAGGTTGATAGAAAGAGCACATCAGGAGCATGCCGGTTTTGAGTCAATCCCTTATATCTTGGCGCTCAAAGAAGCGGAACTCGGTTGCTCTATGAACTGCTGAAGCCGAGTACATTAGAGCCGGAGCATGCCGTGCTCGGATTCTATGGATCAAGCAACACTTGAAAGATCTTGGACTTTCATTCAAATCAATTCCAATGAAGTGTGATAATTAGAGTGCAATCAGCATCACTAAGAATCCAGGTTCAAGCACTAAAAAACAAAGCATATTGAGGTCGGTATCATTTTCTCGAGAGATCATTATGAGAAAGGTGATATTGAACTTGAATTCATTCTTGCAAAGTTTTAGTTAGTTGATATTTTCACCAAGCCGCTTGGTGAAGATCAATTTTGTTTTATTAGGAATGAACTTGGCATGATAAATGCACGATTATGCATTTTCTAAGTGAAATTGTCTTGGATGATTATGTGTTATATGTTTTCTTTCTTTGTCTTGATAACAATTGGTTCAGTTGACCCGGTGAGACCGAGCTAGGAGTTATCATTTACTTGTGCTTTCGAGTCACTCGGAAACATTACTAGCGTCGAGACTTAGTTTTTGAGAAAAATCGACTTCAAACTTTTGAAACCATCTCTAGATTAGTTGAGAATTTCATAAATTTCTTTTAAAATATCTCTTTTCTCTCTCTCTACCGCACGCATCGATCGGTGAACTAGCCGTTAGGAGAAAGACACTCGAAATTCTAACCGTTTGAGACAGAACCGACACACCTATCTTAGGCGACCGTTGGAGGTTTAGGTCATAACGAATATCGAAGGACATTCCTTTCATTGTAAATAGCATTCCTTTTCCTTCATTTCGCTACTTTACTCTCTGCTAACCTAATCTTTCACATACCCACTCTCGCAATCAAAAGTTCTCGGCATTCTCGGTACTCTCTCTCTCTCTCTCTCTCTCTCTCTCTCTCTCTCTCTCTCTCTCTCTGGTTTCTTGAAGCTCACTCTCTTTCACTTCAAAATTCAGCCATGCGTAAAAGAGGTTCAACTCAAGACTTTCTAGGGTCTACGACCAAGAAACCTAGAACCAAGCAAACCCAAGAGGGTCCTTCTAACCCTTCCAAAATCTTCGTCACCAAACATCTCACGTTGGATGACAAGTTCTTTCCAATCACTTCCTTCTCGTGGTTGAAGCACATCAAAACCACTAGAGTCTACAACTTCCTATGCTTCCGTGAGTTTATTTACCGAGAACTCGTTGTTGAGTTATACTCCAACCTTTCTCGCTCCGAGGGAATCATCACCTCTAGAGTTCGCGACACGGTAGTGCGTATCAATCTCTCTCTCCTCCATCGTCTTTTTAAAGTTTCATCTATCTTTCTCAACTGCAATCCCATCCCCTTCAATGAGATTGCAGATGAATTCTTCAAAAATACGACGATCGAAGTCCCTAAGTCACGCAAGAATTTCTCTCGTGACTCGGATGAAGACTAAAGCCAAACTTCTCTGTTTCCTTTTGATGAGAACTTTCTTCTCTCATCATTCCTCCAAAGAGAATCCTAATTCAAAGATTCTCAAAGCTCTTCTTGATATCCTTGAGGGCTACGATGTAGACCTCTTCCCACCTATTATCGAGCGGATGGCCACCGTGCCAGCTCGGTCAAAGCAATCCACCCCTCTTCACTTTGGAGCCCTTCGACTTTAATTTTCAAACAATTTAAGGTTCCCCACCCTCAAACCCAAATGTAGTGTTTGAAGCTGCCATCGTTGTTGGCAAGAAGGAGATTCTTGGATACGGATACCAGGAAACCAAGCCCGGTGTCTAGATTCACGGGTCGAACCGAGGCCCCCTTCACCTCCTCGGACTCGGACTCACCTTTCACTCCCTCCTCCACCTGGTGGTGCTTCCACCTCGGGTCCTCCTCCTCAAGCCTCTGCAGCCTTATCTTCAACCCTACTAGACAAGCTCACCTCTGCGTCCACGAAATTTCGGGACACTCTCCGCTCCTTTAAAACCGTCCTTCAAAACATGACCATCAACCGAAGACGGTCCAACCCCGGATTCGAGAGCAACAGGATGTGCTCCTCGAAATGAAGAATCTGGTCGGGGAGCAACAGGAGCAACTTGAGCTCCTCGAGAGAAAGGCGTACCAAAGCCGCTCGGGACCCGGAGAGCTCAAATACCTCTAAGGAGTCCTCAAGCCTTGTCAAGTCTCCCTCAAGAGAGGCAAAAGAAGAAGAGGAAGCTGGAGTTGAAGCGGCTCTTTCTTAGGAGAAAGAGGAAGAGAGGAAGGAAGAGGAGGAAGAGAAGAAGAAGGAGGAAGAAGAGGGACAAGGTGCTTGACATTCCTCAACCGGAGCTGATCGGCTCGGACGGTAGTCCGAGTGGGTCGGAAGACCGTGCGGATGTTGGATAATCCACGGTGGTCAAGCTTGAAGAAGCACCTCCCTTTGCTGTTTTCCAAGAGGATGAGCCTCTGGTTGACTTAGTTCCGGGTCAACCACTCGGAGCCGAGCTACTACCAGAGATTCCAGTGATGACGCCGCCTAGATCCTCAACATCCTTCCAAGCATACTAATGCAAGCGCACTCGCACGCTCATCCACCTTAACACAAACCGCCCCAACTCCACCACCTTAATTTCTTTTTTTTTTTTTTGTCCAGGACATCAATCGTATCAACGTGGTACGTTCTTCCCAGCTTTTGTTTTTCGTTGAAAGGCAAGTGGGAGAACTAGAAAAATTGTTGTCTTGTTTATGTGGAGTTTTCTCACCCTCTTTTCTTGTACTTTTTTGTGAATATATGAATGAAGTTTTTATTTTAGAGCATAATTGTTTTTGAGTTCACTCTTTCGTGTTTGACTCCCTTATTCTTTATTTTTTGCTCCAATATATCTCGCTTTCAGTATCTACTCTGTTTTGCTCTGATATATATGTTCACATTATGTTCTTTCTTTCGCTCTAATATAGATGAGCTATCTGCAAAAATTTTCTAAGTAGTGATACTATCTAAAATGTTCTAAGTATGAACTACTTTACTTACTACTTCGCATGTTCTACTTGAATAAGAATGAAAACTCCTGTCTTTCACTAACAAAGTTTCTATCTCGAGTATGGAATTCCTTTCATAAAAAGGCGGAGATTGAAGACTCGGACTTTGAGACTAGATCATTCGAGTATCACATAAAGACTCGGGTACAAACCTTAGCCCTACTAAGTTTTTATTACAAGTCATTCTAACCGTTATAGAAACTCCTGCATAAGTTTTCATTCGATTCGACTAACTCGGAAAACATATCACCCAGACTTATCGCATGTTCAAATAATCTCTCTAGCACTTCTTATCTAAGTTCTGACTGTATATTTCAAAGCAAAGTGAATTACGAGTGTTCATTTCTATTTCTAAGTTGGGGTATTTGTTTGAGAGTTATTTGCCTAGATCAAGTCCGTATACTTTGATGTTTTCACTCTTATAACTTGATCTTTCTTAGGACTAACTCGATGGAATTTGAGTATAATGAGTATTAAACTCATAAAATTCCACTCTTCTAGGCTTAAGATAATTATGCACTTAATTGTCTTAATTAAATTATTATCTATGCCTAATCTTGGACCAAAGCATTTCATACTTTGAGAACCAAAATTGTTTACTTTTGTAGGTTATCTAACCGAGGTTATCTCATTTTTAAATTACAAAAGTAACCGGCTTCAAGTTGTCAATCACCAGCAGACAAGGCTTTTCTACTTTTGAACAAGGCTCGGACGCTGTGTTAGGGTTGTCTATTTCCAAAACTGGAAAACTTCAATGCTAAGCTCAATAGTGGTTTCCACCTTACTTTTCGAGACAACACCAATTGACTAGAGCGCCTTTAGGAGTCAAGAGCCGTTGCCCAACGTTCACATCCCAACGGATATTTTATGAGCGACTCGGAAGAACCGTTACAACGGTCAAGAAGGCCTCGGTTCGGAAATCGGACACAACGGCTAGTCCGCTTGGTCATCAATAAATAGAAGCCACCTCTCAAGACTTGAAGATTGCTTGGAATTATTGGTTGAAACACATTACTTAAGCAAAAGTCATTGTATTCATATTCAATCTTCTATTTACAACTCCCGACTTGTAATTCATACTTTCGAGTTCTAAAGTCTTGTAATTAGTTACATACTCTTCTTACTTTCTGAGTAAGGTCCCTTAAGTGAGCTGTAAGGGTTAACTCAGCTCGGTTGTCCCTAACTATAAAGATTATCTTAGTTAGGAAGTACTAGATGAGATAAGGGAATTTCGAGTCTAGGAAAACTCTGCAAGGAATTCTTTAAGGGAGCCATTCTGGTTGAGTCGATCTGCTATATTTTGTGGATTCAAAATAGTGGATTCGACTTGGTTCCTGGACTAGCACTCGTCCGTGGTTTTCAGCCCTATTAGGTTTTTCACGTATTTACGAGTTTACACTTTTACGAGTCCAATCTAGACTCGGATTGGCTTGTTTATTCCTTTCAAGCTTAAAGTTTTTAAGTTTGCTAAAATTTCCTCATCACCCTATTCACCCCCTCTAGGGTGACTAAGACTCTCCAAGAGCAAACCTTCAAGCGAGCATAACATTGAGGAATGAGTCGTTGCTAAAATTTCCCGGATCAATCTCATCAAACACAACATGGATACTTTCTTCCAATTTGTTAGTTCTTTTATTAAAAACACGATAAGCTTTACTTGTGAGATGAGTAACCTAGAAAAATACCTTCAACTGACCGAGCATTAAACTTAGTCGGGTGATCCGAATGGTTTGAAGTATGAGATGTTGGGCTTCTTTCCCTTGTAAAGCTCGTAGGGAGTTTTCTTCAATGTGGGTCCGATGAGGCATCCGTTCGGTGTGTAGCTTGCTGTGTTGACTTCCTCAGCCCGAAACATGTAAGGTAGATCATATTCAATCATCATTTTCTTTCCTATTTCTTCAAGAGTTCGGTTCTTTCTCTCCACTACCCCGTTCTGTTGAGGGCTTTTGGGTGCTTGAGAAGTTGTGAGAGATACCATTCTTGTCGCAGAACTCTACAAATTCTAAGTAGTCGAATTCCCTTCCATGGTCGGTTCGAATTCTTCGATCCGAGTCCGAGACTCTACTTGAATTTTCCTGCAGAGCTTGCTGAACTCTTTGAAGGCTTCATTTTTGTTCTTGAGAAAACAAACCCGGGTAAATCGTGAGTAATCATCAACAATTACAAGTACAAATGATTTACCTCGGAGGCTCTTCACGAGAGATTTCACCACATAAATCCATATGTAGCAATTCAAGCACTTTGGATGTGGAAACAGATTTTGAGAGGCTTGAAGGATAATCCGACCTATTTCCCTTTTGTGGATGCTTCACAAATTTTATCTTTCTTAAATGCACGGTTAGGTAAACCTCTAACTAAACCATGAGATGTAAGCTTTTTGATAGTATGCATGCTAACATAACCTAGTCTACGATGCCATGTCCAAGAATCATCATGCAATGATGCTTTTAAACAAGATAAGTTCTAACTTGGATCGGAAAGAGGAATAGTACAGGTATTACCGACCTCTTACCTGAGAGCTTAGTCTCTTTGGTAGTTGCATCGAAATATAGCGGTTGGTCCGAGTAAATCTTACCTCTTGACCTTTGTCACACAACAGAGAGATGCTTGAGCGGATTGTACTTTAGTCCCTTAACAAGATAGGCTGAGCTGACCGGGTTGTCTCCTTTCTCAATCTTTCCAATTCCAACCATCTTACCCTTACTATCATCTCCAAAAGTGAGTTTGCCTCCTTTAAAATCTTCTAACTCGGAAAAGAGTCTTGAATCTCCTGACGTGTGGCATGAGCATCCACTTGTCTAAGTACTAATGACCTTTTGTCCTTTTCGAGTTACCTGCAAGTCGAAACACACTAACCCTTTTTACATCCTCTAACGAACCCAGTAACTCCCTTCACTGTGGTCTTTTCGAGGAAGAAGACTCTTGGGAACCCAGATTTGAATGACTTCGAGTTTGGTCCGATTTTAAGTCTTCTTTCTAGAAAACGAGTTTGTGTCTCTTTCTTTTGAAAATATTTTCTTTTATAAACCGGTGGAGAAGGTTTTCTTACGCAAGCTGGTGCAGGCTCGATCCTCCTTTCATTCTTATGAATGGGACCATGCTCAGCCTTCCTGAACTTTACAGTTCTAGAATCCTATTTGAAAAGATTTGAGTAGGAATTAGATTCCTCCTCTTTGTTAAAACCAAGTCCTTCTTTCCTGAAGGAGACACACTCGAGAACCTAAAAGCATGTCAAGGTTTTTCTGACCTTGAGTAAACTTCAAAACAAACTCTTGAGACTCATTGAGCTTTCTTTTCGGATGCTCATTTTCTCTCTGAGTGACTCGAGTCGGTCTTATTAGTCGTAGTACTTGGTCTTGAGTTCTTTCATAGTTAGTCTCGGTTTTCCAATTCATTTTTCAAACAATTGCTCTCGAAGTAAGAGACTCAAGTTGTTCTTTGAACTGAGAAGAATCAAAATTAGACTTTTCGTCCAAAGTATAATTATATTTAGCCAAATCAACTTTGATGAACTTGAGAAAGTATTGAATTACCTCCTGAGGGATTGTCACCTTAGTGTCCGAGTTGTTAGAGTCCGACTTAGATTTAGCTTCGAGTCCGTTAGTGCCATCGGACACTTTTAGTCATCAGAATCATCATCTTCTTCGAGATGAGTCTTCATCGCTCTATGTGGCCATCATAGCCTTCTTCTTCTTTATGTCCTGCTTTCTCTTTGGACAATCCTTGATTATGTGATCTTTCCTGCCACATTCAAAATAGAAAGAGTTCTTAGTTAAAGATAACTTTGAAGGGGAAGAGTATTTACCTTTTCTGTCCTTCTTATCCTTCTTGTAGAATTCTTCCTTTGGCCTCTTTTCCCATTTCTTATACTTCATCATTTTTTGAAGCCTCGGGCAATAAGTGCCATTGGATCCTCTTCCGAGTTTGAGGAACTCAAACTTTCCCTCTACTTTCGAGGCCTTTAGCAAAATGTTCTTTTTGGTGCCGACCTCGGCATCCTCTTTTTAAGGTGAATTTCATGGGCAAGCGGCTCCCAATCGGTTTGTCTAGCTTTAGTTGAGAGAGGTTCCGAGCTTCCTCGATGGCTGTCACCTTGGGACCCCATCTTTTCTTTTGGTAGACTTCTTAGAATTTTTCTGCACATTTCTTCGTGAGAAATCTTTCTACCCAGAGATTTGAGATTGTTTGTAATCTTAGTGAAGCGAATAAACATCCGAGTGATTTTTTTCTACCTCCATCTTGAACAGCTCATATTTGTGAAAATACTTGCTTATCCTTGCCTGTTTTACTTGGCTTATACCTTCGTATGTGTTGATAAGAGTGTCCCACACATCTTTGCCTATGTCACGAGCTGACACTCTATTGTACTCTTCTAAGCTAATAGCACACATCGGAATGTTCATTGCTTTGAAGTTCTTTTTGAACTTTTCTAACTCTTCGTTGGTGTACTCGAATTTTTCAGTAGGCACGAGATCTTGTACCTTCCATCTTCATTGGAATGTAGTTGCCTTCTTGGATGATGTGCCGGACATCTTCATCGTTGTCCAACATAAAGCACTCCATTAGTTTCTTCGAGTGCACGAATTTTGATCCTTTGAACTTTGGTGGTCTAGTGGAAGATCTTCCTTCATCGAACTCTCTAATGTTATGAGCCATCTAATCTTTAGACCTTTGGATTGTTAGATCCTTCTTGAAAGGCTAGGCTCGATACCAATCGAAGGTTTGCTCCAAGAGAGTCTAAGTCACCCTAGAGGGGAGTGAATAGGGTGATGAGGAAATTTAAACAAACTTAGAAACTTTTTCTTGGGAAGAAGATAAACGACTAATTCCGAGTCTAGATTGAACTCGGAAAAGTATACACTCAAAATTACGTGGAAACCCTCCTGCGGCAAAAAACCACGGATAGTGCTAATCCAAGCACCAAGTCAAATCCACTATTTTGAATCCTCAAAATACAATGGATCGACTCAACCGAATTGCTCCCTTAGACAATTCCTTAAAATGTTTTCCTAGATTCGAAGTTCCCTTATCCGATCTAGTACTTCCTAACCGAGGTAACATGTACGAGTTAGGGATAAGTGAGCTGAGTTAACCCTTACAGCTCGGTCAAGGGACCTTACTCGAAAGTAAGAAGAGTATGTAACTAATTACAAAAATTTTCCGAGTCTAATATTCAATATACTCAAATTCCATCGGAGTCAATCATAAGGATGATCAAGTTAAAAAAGAGTAGAATCATCGAGTATAGAAACTTGGTCCGGACAAATAATTCTTAAACAAACAAACCGACTTAGAGAAAGGAATTAACACCGTAATTCACTTTGCGTTGAAATATACGGTCAGAACTCATAATAAAAGTGTTTAGAGAAATTATTTGAACATGTGATAAATCTGAGTGATGTCCGAGTGACTCAAAAACATCAATGTGACAGATATACAAGAAATTGTTTTCCGAGTCGATCGAAACGAATGAAAACTTATATAAGAGTTTTTATTACACTCATAATGACTTGAAATCAAAACTTAGGAGGGATAAGATATACCGAGTCTTCATGTAGTACTCATAATGTCTTAGAGTTAGAATCGAATCTTCAACGACCATCCTCTCCACCATTTTACGAATGTTCTTATTGGAGGCCTCGATCTGCTCCGTTGGTCCGAGGATGATAGGGAGAAGACTTATGGTGCTTTATTTTGTATTTATCCAACAAGATCGCTACTTCCTTCTTAAAATGACAACCATGGTCATTAATTAACTCGTGGGGAACCCCATAATGATAAATGATGTTACGAGTAATGAACTTGGATATCTACTTTGACGTCAAGGTTGCATAAGAGGTTGCTTCTATCCACTTGGTGAAGTACTCAATTGCTACTAACACAAATTCATGACGACCGTTCCTTTAGGGGTCCGTTTGCCAATAATGTCAATTCCCCAAACCAAGAATGGCCAAGGTGATGCTAGTGTTATGAGAAATGATGGTGGTTGGTCTTGTAAATTTGCATACACGTGACACTTATGGCATTTCTTAACAAAACCATGATAGTTTGCTTGTCATGGTCGACCCGATAATATCAAGGCCTCTAAATATTCTTAACTAACATCTTTCCATTTATATAGGGTCCACATTCCCCACCATGAATCTTGTCTATGATGCACTTTGCTTCATGTTGGTTAACAAAAAGTAAGTTAATCCTCGTGTTGGTTTTCTTGTATAGTTGCCCTTCATTAATGAAAAATTAAGTTGCCAACATCTTGATGGCTCGTTGGGCTCTAGGTGTGGAGTCCCATGGGTACTCTTGCTTATCAAGATATGGATAGATGTCATGATACCAACTGGTTTGGTCGGTATTAGATACTTCTAGTACATAGATGTATGTTGGTTGACTCGTCGCTTTATGTGAATAGGCATTGAACTAATACCGTTAGGGATATTAATCACGGATGCTAATTTGGCTAAGGCATCTGCAAATTGGTTGTCATCCCTAGGAAGGTAGGTGAAAGAAATACTTTTAAAATGTTTTGATGGTTTGATTAGATGCACTTGGCGGGATGCGAATGCTTCATTATATACCTTCCATTTTTACGAAATCTAATTAATTATCAGATTGGAGTCACTAAAAACCTTAATATTCTTGACCCCGATCTCTATAGCGGCTTCAAGTCCTATGATGCACGCTTCATACTCGTAGTGTTGTCTGGTGACTTCAAAATCCAATCCGACTGAAATGGGAGTATATGCTCCCTCTAGTGAGACTAGAAGAATCCGTACTCCAAAGCCCTTCGATTGGAAGCATCATCGAAGTACATTGTCTAAACATCCACCTTTACTTGTAAGATATTTTCGTCCGGAAAGTCGAGGTGTTTGGGTTGCAATTCGGTTATAGATAGTTCAACTAGGAATTCTAACACTACCCTTATTTTGATCACTTTTGGAGGGACATAATTGAGTTCGAATTCTTACGAGCATGACAGTCCATCTTGCCATCATACTCGCTGATGGATGGTTTCTCAAGTATATAGTTAATGGGATCCATTGGTGCTACCACATGTACCGTGTGGGCTAACATGTAGTGCTCGAGCTTCTTGGTAGCCCGGACTAATGCCAATATGTTTTCTCTAATAGCGTATATCTAGTCTCATAATCTAAGAACTTCTTACTTAGATAATATATTGCATGCTCTTCTTTCCTCTCTCGTTGAGCTAGCATGGCTCCCATAACCTGTCTCTATCGTGGTGAGGTACAAAAGTAAAGGTTTCTCCGGTTGGGGCGGAATTAGCACTAGATGATTAGCTAGACATTCCTTACTTTCTCGAATGCTTGTTAACACTCGACATCCCAAATGGGCTCAAATCCTTTCTTCAACTTCTTGAAAATAGGTTCATAGACCATAGTTAGTTTTGATATGAAATGACTAATGTACTCGTAAACGTCCTAGGAAACCCCGTATCACTACTAGAAAACAGGGCAAACTTTGAAGCATTTTCCCCCTTATTTCGACGCTGCAAGTGGTTGAAAAATTTACGATTAATGCTTACAAAACGCGTCGAATTTCAGCAGCGTAACGTTAGGGAATGAGCCTTCTAGTTAGCTTTCTACAACATAATGTATAAGAGAAAGCCACTGCAAAAATGAGAGCCAAGGCTCTCTATTTATAGGGAGAGGTCTAGGTCATAAATAACCTAGGGTTTGCCCTCGATCGAGTCATCCAAAACTAAATAAAAATGGCAACAAAAACCAGGCCAAAATGAAGTGATAAGATCGGATAAAACAGGATAGAATCTCGATCGAGGGCGCCGGCCACCCGGGATGCTTAGGGTTTTGTGCACTTCCGTGCTCAAAAGGGAGTCGCTTGGCCAAAACGCGGCATTTCACTTGAGAAATCCAGGTAGGGGGTGCCGACAATACGGTGACCTTTTGGAGGAGGATGCTCCTAGTCTCGGGCGGACTGTCTTGAAGATTAACTACAGACACTTTAATACTTGTGATCATGAAATGCAATGCTTAACACCGTCTTCAAGTCTTCAACTTCATGTCCGATTGGACAAAAGTTAAATTCAGAATTTTGAGCCTAGAATCGATACTCGTCATTGGACTTCGTTGACTCTAGAGGCTTGGCCCGGGTCTCGATCGTCCAGAAAAAAAGGGATTTTTAGACTGACCCAAGGTAAAGGCTATTTGTTTGGTGTTAGGGTGTTCTTTGTGGTTTACTAACTTCCGTCGCACCAATCAAACTCAGTCCATGATCCAAATCCTCAAATAGGACTCGGGATCTCATCATCGAGGCCATAATATAAAATACAAAATTAAATGAGATAAGGAACGACACATTTTTGGTGTCTACACTATCTCCAGAATGTAAACCCCTTGTAAGATAGGTGTAGACGAGCACACTCCAATTAAGGTCTTTAATTTTGTCTAAGTCTACAATGTTCACCAAATAGTGGACTTATACTTTCGAAGCTTGGTCCGAAAAGATGGATGTGCTTAGCAAAAGGGCAAGCATTATCCGACCTATTGTTGTGGAGTGTGTTGAGCCCACAACTCGGGATTTTCAAAGGCCTCGAAAAGAAGGGTATATTTAACGAAATTGGCACAAGGAAAACGGCTAGCAATGGGACCAAATAGGTGACATAAATAGTCATGATTTTTACACAAATCTCGATTGTAAATCAAAGGTTTCCCGAGAAGCCCAAGCCCGAAAAACGGCTAAATCAAGAGGTGTGATAGTCATTTCCCCAAACAGGACATGAAAAGTGTTTCTGCTGTCCTAAAGCTGCTCACTACTGGCTCAAGTAGGGTCACACTCTTTTCAATTACACAAAGATTCAAAGTAATAAAGAAAGGGCCAAACCCAACATTGTTCATGATGTGTTCTAAGGGGTAATTCCGCTCCTTGAATGTCTCGATGCATTTCCTGATAGCACCGCTACTCCGAATAGTGCCCTTACGCAAAATAGAAATCTAACAAGATTTTTAGTTAGTAGAAGATACCATTTCAAATATACAAAGAAAAGAATTCAAGCCAATAAGCTCACCGAGGTAGAGATGGCGAGAGACTAGACATGGTTCTTGGCTTCCACCAAGAGGTCATTGGGGCTCCACTTATGGTGAGGACGCCATTTCCGTTCCAAGAAGTTATCATGGACTAGACTCTTAGCTCTTATTCTCCTAACGGGATGGGCATGAACATTTTTTTTAAGAAGTTGTGTAGAAAAACCAAGCTAGTTTTCTCAAGACAAGTATGAGCAAACTAGAGCAATGTTCGAATAAGCAAGACGAAGCAAAGGAAAGAAGCAAATGGGGTGTGCAAAATGAACACACCAAGTCCCCTTTATAAGAAAATTCAGCCAAGCTTGACAAGAATATAAAACAAAATGCAAAAAGAAAGAGGAGACCAAGCATGGAATCCAAGAGCATGCACCAAGGCAAGGCATGCCCAAAGGCTGGCTAGCATAAGCCACAAGGCCTGACCGGCATCATCTCGGCGGCGGCTTTGCAGGTGTAGCATGGGGCTAGGCTGGTAAAGTCCCATCGGGCATGGGAAATGGCCTCTTGGAGCCTTATGCTTGCAAGTGGGTCTTTGGACCCACAATTTTGACTTATCGGATCCAATTTTTTGTCTATATTGATTGAATTATTCGGGTAAAATACTAAATTTTCATGAATATAATTATCCACTATAATGAGTATGCTAATACAGACAGAATTATTAAGATAAGCTTAAGATCAAAAGATGATCAAAGCTTCAGCAAAAAATCACCAAGCTTCAAGACTTTAATCAAGTCAAGCTCCGGACACTTTTACCGGACTTCGAACGCACACATTGTAATCAATTCCAGGACCTCATCTCGGAGTTCAGGTTCGACAACAACCAATTCCGGACACTACGAATCAATCGGCATTTGAAGCAATGCCCAAAAGCGAGATAAGTATCATTTCCTGTCTACTTTGATCCTTTGTCTTTCCAACTCGATCAAAGTGGGGGCTAACTGTAGACACCGAAACATGTTACTCTTATCTCTTTTATTTTTGTATTTTATTTTTGTCGGCCCGATAATGAAATCCCAATCGGTTTGCGGATTCATATCACGATCGAGTCCGATTGGCGTGATGGAAGCCAATAAACCACAAAAACCCTTTGGCACCAAAAATCAACCTTCTTTGCTTTGGGTCGGCCCATAAACCAATTTTCTTTTGGTCGGTCTAAGCCTGGGTCAATGCTCGAAGTCAACACTTGGCCGACGCCACACATCATGTCTTACTGCTCGCTAAACGCTACGTTTCGTCTTAAGCTTCCAACCGAGACATAGAAGCCAACTGCACACATGGTCGACGCCGCACTTCGGGGATTTTCGCCAAAGCGCCGCATTTTGCTCCGGAGGCTAGCTGCAGCATGAAAGGTATTTTTAACCAAAGGATGTTGTTTCTTAACCGGCACCACGATTCTCGGCATTACTCGTGGAATTTTCGGTTTAAGGCGATTTGGTCCAATTTTTCTGATTTTGTGGCTGGTTTATTTCAACATTTTGGATGGTCAGTTTAGCTTCTCTTTAGGTCATTTGTGTCCTACTCTTTTCACTACAAACAGAGAGCTTAGCCTCTCATTTTGGCATGGCCATTTCCTATGCCACATGCTGCTGAATATTAGCCAGAGAGATCAATAGCCTAAGAAAATGTTGCTTGAAATATTGCTAAGAGCTACAGTAATGCTTCACGGTAATCTAATCTCTTGGCTTTCTTTCAGCTAATCCTCACTACAATACCGTCATCTCATTCGATCCCCTAACCTTCATCATACTTCATAGATCACTTTACCTCCGCCAAACTTCATTAAAAGACGCTTTTAGTACTCGCTCACCCACCATCACGCTTCCCGATTTGGTTCGAGATCAAGATCGGCAAGTGGGATAACCCGAGGGCGTTCATTCCTTTGTGGCTTTTAATAGTTTATTTAACTATCGCATTTTATCGCTTTTTGTGTTATGGATACAAAGACGTAATCGCTTTCTATTCCTTCCCGCCCATTGTAATTTATTTTTGTCACTTTCCTTTAACGCTTTCTTTATCGTTTTCCTTTATTGATTTCTTTTTTTTTTTTACAGCTTTATTCACATGCCTTAGTTTATTCGCCTGTTGTATGCTTGCTTGAAACACATTTCTTAAACTCATATCTCAAATTAGTAAATATCGTCCGTTGACGGGCGGAATGGAAGGGCTTATCTCTATGTTTCGTACCTTCGCCCCGAATCTAGATTCTCGGTTTTAGATCGATGGAGTCAACTTTTAAAACCTCTTTGAAGGTTAGTTTTCCCATACTAAGATTGGAAGAGTCTTCTTTTTATTTTTATTAGTTTTTATTTCTCAAAACCGATCGACAACTCTCTTTTTCCATTTTATTTCTCCTTAAAGTGCTCCTCGGCATATCCGATTTAAATTGGCAAAAATAGGTTTTATTTCCGACAGCTTGAGCCATGGGCTGAGACTAAACTCCTTAGTTACGGCCCATGGCCGACACCGGCGACCGTACGATTGTGGCTCTTGCCTGGCGTTGGACATTCATCGAGCAAGGCTTTGGTTCAAGCCAATGTTTTCACATTGTTTTGGCCCATAAGCCTTGTGGCGAAAATGAATTTAATTGTTTGTTATTTTCTTAAATCATGAAATATTATCCCGAGGTTTCTAAAAATAATATTTTGAAAAAAATAAAATTAATAAAACTGCCAATCATTGTTACGAATTAATCTATTTCAAATTAAATTACAAAAATTGGAAATCTCAATACGAGATGCATCCCCATTTCTAATAAACTTTCAAAAATCATATTCAAAAGAGAGACCCGACATTCATGGGGAAGCTTAGTCCCCCAATTTGGCTCCCTCTATGAGGAGATAGACTAGTCGCAGTTCCTACGAATGGTAAGAACTTATTTATTCAAGTTAATGTCAAATAGATGGCATTGATGTGTGCAACACCTTCTTTAGGTAGATCTTTATTATCAAAGGTGATGATTCCTTTTCTAGTATTAACCATACTACTATCTCCTCAAGTGAGACTTCAAGTGATACCTATCTTGCTAAGGGGATCAATCAAGGCTTATCTATGTTTCGAGAGGAAGATGTCAATTACCAAATCAATATGTCAACTTTGAGTTTTTGAAGTTGTTTGAGGACATGATCTTCCTCTTTAATAGCCTCCTTTTGGAGTCTCTTGAGTCTATTGTGGACTCATTGGAGCATTGTGTTATCCAGACCTTGTCAAGAACTAAACTTTATATGCCTTTGGTTCTCCCTAAAAGTCATTGTCTTTTGTGGGTTATGTGCCCCGAATTCATCATCACTATCATCCTTAGTGCAGTAATTGGTATCATACACATCTACTTCATCGCTCGCCTATAATCTACATATTGTTTTGTTTATTGGAGGCGGCTAACTTGGAGCTTAGGTTCTTCTATGTCTTGAATGAAGACAAGAAAGATCCCATTGACCTAGGATGGCTCATTGAAAATAGCAAGAGTTCTACTTAATGGGTTTTTGTTGTTGTTCCGTTTTGGAGCAGCTTTAGGTAAGGGAATTGTCCATTACGGAACATACTTTCTAACTTATGTTTAAAGGTCCAACACTATTCAATGTCGAGCCCTCGTGCACGATGGTATTTGCAAATTTTCCCACATCTCAGCTTTTGGGTTGTTTTGTAGTTTCTAATTATATAGTTTATTTTATCTAATTTACTTTATTGTGTTTTTTAAGCAATTATCTAATAAAGTGGATAAGAGAAGAAAAGATGTCAAAAAGTGGGTTTTTAACCGCCGACAAGCATTCACGATAATATATGAAGTCAGTCCAAAAATGAGTCATAAAATATTTATTTTATAAAATCCTATTTGTAAGAGGATAATCAAGAAAATAACCTAATCCTAATTCTCCTACAACTCCTCTTCTGATTTTTACATTAAAAACCCTCTTTGTTTTCCCTTAAGAGAGGGGCTGGCTTCATCTATCTCTCTCTCTGTCCTCTATATCATCTATCTCGCGGCAGCACATCTCTCTCTCTCTCTCCTCAACGCCATCATCATCTTCATCTAATCATCATCATCATCTCATCTCCTCTTCCTTCACCATATCATCACCAACTATCATCAACTCTCTTCTTTATTCCTCCCGCTGCATCCCTCCTTCACGTCCACCATCATCACACCATCATCATCTTCAAACCCGTTCGTTGCCTAACACCTCTCACCCTTCTTTTTCTCACCACCGGCTCCGTCATCTTTTCTTCGCTAGCCATCATCGTCAATATTATATTGATCATCATCATCTTTCATCAACCTCTTGTATATCAATATTGGTAGTATAATTAGTTTTGTAATTTTTATTTTAAGATTATTTTTATTTCTAGTTGTTATTAAAGATGACCGTTTAAATTAATTTATATATCTTTGATTATATTATGTGTGAGGAGTTTTGTTAAGTCATTAATTAAGCATATTTTTAGCTATTATTTAGTTTATATTATATAATTTATTTTATCTAAGTTATTTTATTTTGTTTATTTTTGGGTAATTGTCAAATAAAATGGAAAAGAAAAGAAAGGACGTTAAAAGTGAATTTTTAGGTACCGTCTAACATTCAAGAAAAGATATGAAGTCGGTCCATAAAAATAATGTGTCATAAAATCTTTATTTGAATAGGAGAGTGAAGATAATCATACTCCTAAACCCATTAGGACTCCTCCTTAGACTTGCATGAGAAGAAGGAAACTTGGAAGAGAAGAAAGAGGAACCAAGCCAAGCACCCTCACAGCTGTTTAATACTCACACCAGCCCGTACTCCCTCATACTCACGCCGCTTCATCATCAATCATCTCCACAAAAATTCTTCACATAATCACCAACCTCACCAACCCCTTTATCATCATAATCATCACTATCCTCCCCATCTCATCATCATATTATTATTATCAACATCAGCCTTGTGCCCAACATCTCATCATCATCACCGTTCATCATCATTGATCATCATCAAGCCGTTATCGTCAATCTTTCCGAGTCCGAGTCCGAAAAAATTTATATCGGTAGTATTATTTAGTGTCGTAATTTTTTAGTAGTAAAGATTGAATTTTTATTGTTAGATTAATATTAAAGATGATAATTTTATTTAGTTTATGTGTCCTAAATTATATTATGTTTGAGTAGTTTCTATACTTAGTATTGCTACTTGAAATAATATCAAATTAGTTATTTTGAAACAAAGTTTCGATCTTTATTGTCTTATTGATTTTATCTATGATTGTATGATACTTTGTTCTTAATGTTTATGTTTTATGTCTAATTAATTAGAGTACATGCTAATTAGTTTTATATAAATTTATGTGATAGTTTAAAGGGTTTAAGTACGTAATAACTTGATCTTTAAGACATAAGTATCACCCTAGTTAATCATGGATGACTCTCATACCCATATCTTTTAATTAGGAAATTATCATAGATTCTTTTTAAATCGATTTGCTAGTAAATTGATTACTAGGTGTTAGATGATGTTTTTCTAATACTTAATCCTCTAATTTGATTAAATTCTAGTGCTAGTGTCGGGGTTATCAATATTAGTAGGGTTTATATTAGGGATAGGCCTAATTAAACTAATAACTAAAGAAAAATGGGGAAGATCCGCTAGTGGTTGTCTTCTACGAGTTTAGCTCATGGGTAGATCAATTTTTGCGTTAATGATAAATAATAATTTGTATGATGGATATAGATTATACTAATTATTTTTTATAAAATTGATATCTTTGATATTATTTATTTGCTTTTTAGTTATTTTACTTAGTTGGCAATTTTTATTTACAAAGTTACAATCTTTCATTATTCATTTCGTTATCCCCCTAAATTGTAACGCCCCAATCACCATTACTTAATAAATCTCTAATTCGAGAATGTTAGGTATGGTCGCAACGGAAGTTAACGACCGAAGGCGTTACCGCCGCCCTAATAATAGGACCAGGCTAAAATAAAATACCATCATAACCTCGTGTCGCTCGGTTATGCTTAAATAAGTCCGATAAACATTGAATGTTACGTTGCAGGAAGTCAAGCCTGACAATTTAAATAAATTAATCCCAAAGTACGGTTCGCTACATCCTTATAGATATTAACAAGCTAATACAATAGTCTATGACGAGAAAATACACATTATTTAATTACCTTCTAAGTCAAACCCAAAATTAGATGTGCGGGAGAATCACTGTGAGCATCTAACCCATCATAGAACGATTGTAACGGAGTATCCAGCTAGGTCTTGCTTCCTTCGAGGCTTCTTAGGCAAGGGACAGTTCACAAATGCTTTTCCTAAAAAACAAAAACAGTAAAATGTTTCGAAGAATGAGTCGAAACTCGGTACGAACATTCTCGCACTGTAAAAGCTGCTTTGAAAACATTTTTATTGAGCGCGCGCATTTCAATTCATTTTAGTTTGAAATCGGGGGAGAGAATATGAGTAAAACTTGCTTGCTAGGTTATTATCCGAAAGTGGAACCCCTTGATAATTGATACGATCTTAGTAAGGTGAACACCTCCCGGACGACCGAGAACTACAGTTGAAGCCGCGTGGGTTGGGCATAAGCCCCGATTATTGATAATTGATGGGCATAAGCCCCGATAATTGATAATTGGGCAGGGACCACTTGATTAGGTGGCAAAACTTGATGTACAAATGATTCATTATTAGTTATATATATGAGAAATGTTGAGATTTGATGAAACATGTGAGTTTTCGAAAGGTATAGACAATGAACGTACTCGAACCGAGAATATTTGTTTCTCCCCTTTTATAAAAATTTGAGTCGCAGCTATTCGACAACGGAAGTAGCCTTAATTCTGTTTCGATAGATTTTTGTTGTTAGTAATGTTTTTCTTGAATGTCAATAATTGAATTTGTATAAACGTTGGCAACTTATCTCATTTTCTATATTTATTACGTAATCAGTTAAACTAACGTTTGTATTACTCAACTTGACTGCGTTAATTCCGTTTTAATTATTGAATACAATACATACTAATTAAAGAAGTTGATTATGCTAATTAGATACTCAATGATTTTGATGTAACTCGATTTTGTTAATTGACTTGGGTTGAAAATGGTATATATATACATATATACATAAACAATCACTTATTCCTAATTTATTCCTTACTTCTCCCTTCCCCGCATTCGGAACCTATAGTTAAGTAGTTAATTAATCCGTCAAATGCCTTTCCATAGGAAGGTTCCATAATCTACCAAATTGCTCAAAACTCATGCATACACTATTTTAAGGTCATAAGCATTATTCTCCCAACAAACTTCACCTTCACAACCCCAATTAGGTATGCTTAATGCTCAATTATTTTTCATGCCCGTACACTTGCACATTACCGAATTTCAACTTCTACGCACGCATTCCCCTTCGTTTGCTCAATATAACAATTTCCAAAATGTAGCAATTCCATCAAATTGTTCAATTCGATAATAAAACATCCTCAACCTCATTCACTAATTCATAATTTCCCAAAAGGAATCACATTCATTCACATTCGTACAATCAATTCACCAAAATACCAAACCTAAATCCTCTACACCAATTCGAATTTTTCCAAATTAATCTTTAAATTACGCTTCGCAAACATATTTATAAATCGGATGATTCAAGTTCACAACTACAATAACCGAGTAAATAACAAAGTGTAACAATCTAGGGTTTGAAGCTTTACCTTCAAGTACACAGAGAGGAAGCCGGGGAGGAGAGGCGAGATATGGTGGTGCGTGGCGGCTGCACCGGCGACCACCGGGTAGGGGACGGTGACCGGCTCCGGTGGCCGCTGCTGTTGGTGGGTGGTTGATAGGTGGGCCGCGGCAGAGGTGAAGAAGGGGTGTACCGCGCGAGAGAAAGAGAGAGCGCGGAAGAGAGACGTCGGGCGTCTCCCGACGACGCCGGCGCCGGCTGCCGGCTCGGCGTTGGTGGCGCTTGGCGGCCGAGACCGAGTAGCGAGTGGAGGCGAGAGGAGGAGAGCAGAGGCACGCGAGGGAGAGAGAGAGAGCGGTAGCGTGAGAGAGTGAGAGGGGCACTGCCGGGCGGCGCCTAGCACCGGCTTCGGTCGGCGTTGGTGGCGTCCGGTGGCCGGACTGTGGGACGGCAGCAGAGAGGCGGTGAGGCAGGGGAGATGAGGGAGGGAGCACGGGAGAGAGGCTAAGTGTGTGTGAGGAATGAAATAAATTTTTAAAGTCTGTATATTCATTCTAGAGAAATCCCTTCGGATTTTTCTTTCAAAATATCGGTGTCATTATTTTTATTTTTATTTATTTATTTTATTTTTATTTATTTATTATTTTATTATCTCGTCTCGGTTTTATGTAACTTACTTACATTGTTACTATTATTATTATTATTTGGTTCCAATAATGTTATAAATAGGTTATACGATCTGTTTTAAATGTAACGCTTCGTTTAAACATAACCTTTAGTAACTTTATAACCGTATATCTTCACATTTATATTCGATATATATTTATACGAATTTCTAAATCTTCTTTTTATACATATTTGTAAATTTATAATTATTGATATGAAATGTTAGTGAAGGTCACTTCATTGCCTTAGCTGGATAATACACATATAAAAATAATTTAAATATAAAATATCAAATTGAAGTGCACGCGCTCAATGATATAAATATTGTAATTAATAAGATAAGTAATGTGATTTAAGGTCGGGTTGTTACATAAATAACAGTCTTTTAGGTTAGTTTTAGGAATTTTATTTTAATTTAATTTTACGTCTTTATATATTTTAATTTTTAGATTATTTTTCCGTCAGCTTTTATTGTTTTTGAGTCATTTTGTTAGAAATTAGTTTAAAAATAGTTTCTTTTATTATTTTTTATTTTTTATCTGTTCTTAGAGTTTAGTAGTGTCCTAGTTTTGTGTAATTAAATTTCAGAATTTTTTAAATTAATTTGATAATTTTTCATATTAAATTCTTGAATTTAATTACTGTAGGTTTTTAGTCTAAATAAATTCTTAATTTCGGTTTTAAATTTTATTTTCATATTTTTAGGGTCTGGTTGGGTCTAGAAAATTAGTGTTAATATTTTGGGAAATTTTAGTATTTATTTTCGTAATTATTTTATTACATAATTTTAGTTATTTAATTTTCTATTTTAGATTCAGTTTTGTTTTATTGTTTTAGTTTCTGTTTTAATTATTCGAAAAGGTATAAAAAATATTTCTGGGATGCTATTTTTTTATTTTCTATCTATATTATTTATTTAGGTCTTTAGATAATTTTATGTGATTTTTAGTTATTACTTTCCTAATTTATATTTTCTGTTTTGTTTTAAAAACTAGTAAATTTAATTAGATAAAAACGTACATATTTTTATATCTTTCCTCGTGAATCCGATCCCTACTTTCCTATGCTATATTGTTTATTATAAACATAAGTAGTGGTTTAATTTGTACATGTACGACAAGCTAACAAGTTTTTATAATTAGTATATTCTATTTGAAATCATGACAAATTAATTATTTTAAAACAAGTTCTAATCTTTATTGTGTTATTGATTTTATCCATAATTTTATAATAATGTGTGCTTAGCATTTGTAATTTTATATTTAATTAGTTAGAGTGAACACTAATTAGTTTAATATAAAATCATATGATAGTTTAAAGGGTTTAAGTACGTAATTGTTATGGTATTTTAGACATACGTATCACCCTAGTTAATCATAGATGGCTCATACCTATCTCGTTTAATTATGAAATTATTATAGATCTTTGTTAAATTATTTTGCTAGTAGATTGGTTACAAGGTGCTAAATGATGTTTTTCTAATACGTAATGCTCTACTTTAATTAAATTCTAGTGCTAATGGTAGGGTTATCAAAATTAGTATGGTTTATATTAGGGTTAGGCTAGGCCTAAGTAAACTAATGGCTAAGGAAAAAAAAAAAAAGGGGAAGATCCGCTAGTGGTTGTCTTCTACAGTTTAGCCCATGGTTAGATTAATTTGTGTGTTAATGATAAACTATTAATTTGCATGGTGGATATAGATTATACTAAGTATTTTTTATAAATTGATATCTTTGATGTTATTTGTTTGTCATTTTTAGTTGCTTTTCTTTAGTTGGTCAATTTTATTTATAATTTTATAGTCTTAAATATTAATTTTGTTTACCCCTCCCCCTCAAAATAATTAGTATTTTAAGTTAGTTTCAGTAATTTAAGATTAGTTTAATTTGATTCTTTATATATTTTAGTTTTCATATTATTTTTTAATAAGTTATTATTATTTTGAGTCAATTTGTTAGAAATTAGGTTAAAAATAGTTTCTTTTATTATTTTTAGTGTTTATGTGTTTCTAGGGTTCATATAGTCCTATTTTGTTATGATTAAATTTCCAAAGTTTTGGAAATGATTTGATAATTTTTGAGATTTAATTCTTGAATTTAATTACTTGCATGTTTTTAGTTTAATAAATTCGTAAATTAGGTTTTATTTTTGATTTATATTTTTAGAGTTTATTTCTGTCTAGAAAATTACTGTCAATATTTTGATTAATCTTATTATTTATTTTCATAATTATTTTAGTATAGATTATTACTTATTTAATTTTCTGTTTTAGATTATGTTTTTATTTTACTATTTTTATTTTCTATTTATACCTATATGACAACTTAACAATACTTGTTTAGGGCATTGACATCTACACCCTTGATAGTAGCAACAAGTATTAGAACTCTTTATGTCCTTGTTTTAGTAACTCGCTTCGTAATTTACAACGACTAATGTGTTCATGATGGACAATTTTCTTCGATTAGCATACCAACATCTTTAGGGGTAGTGAAGCTCATGAAATGCAAGAACTTCAGTTGTTGGTTGTAAGCTAGTCATAGATTCTTAACAATGATTCTCACTAGATCTTTTCGAAAGGTTTGTCTACTATGTGGGTAGCCTTTGCCCTCCGGAAAGTGAGGAAATCTGTTAAGCTTTCCTTGTCTTCTTGTTTGATCAATTCTAAGTGTCGAAGAATAACAAGTAAGTCCGCATTGTAGGAGTATTGATGTAAAAACTCCTTACAATGATTCATCCAATTTTGTGACCTTTCATGGGTCAACAATATTGTACCATTTCATGATGTCTTTATCAAATGTCGACGGAAATATGACATGATATGTTTCTTCCGGTACATTTTTAAAGTCATTGCTCCTATAAAATTCCGTACATGATGGTAGGGATTTTTAGAACCATGAAATGTAATATCGGGCATACTAAACTTAGGAGGCAATTTTCCTTTTGGGATTGAAGTGAATCCCTCGAGGTCATAATAATGGCTTTTAAACATGGAGGACTCTCGCAACATTTTTTCTATCTCGATCTATACGTGGATCAGGTTGAGATTCCGACCGAGGCCGAGGTTGAGGATCTTCTTCCTCTCCATCTTTTCTTTCCTCATTTTCTTTCAAGGTTTGGAGTATAAGAGTAAGGGTTTCGGACATTGACTCAATCTTTTCTCTTGAGCCTCAATTCTAGCTTCCCTTTTGCAAAAGATTCATTTATCAAAGACATAATAGGAGACAGTTGTGGTTCGTCGGCCATTGGAGGGGAGTTGTTTTTGGGTATTGTCCGATGATGAATAGGTGTTGATCGAATATGTTAAAATGACCGGCGGTAAGTGCACTAACGTTGGTCGCATCGGTGTTAATCGTGATGGTGTTGAACGTAACGGTGTTGAAGTTGACTCTTGACCCAATAGTTCTAATCGTTTAGTACCCGGATTTCGACGATACCGGGTACGGAAGGCTTCCCTATTCTCGCTGCCAAAAGGATAAGTTCTCTAGACTAGCTAGAGTAAATAAGCTTTGGGGATAAGGAACTCAAGTGCTAGACCTAAGGAAAGACCAATCCTAAAGAAGGAGAGAAAAACATGACATGCTCTTTTTTTGGATGCACATAAAAATGTAAACCGACTGAAATGAAAAAAGATTATTTGTGGAAATCAATGTATTTTTTATGCAAAAAATGGACCGACCTAAATGGAAGAGAATGTAATAATTGACTCACCTTAATAGAGATGAATTTATTTGGCTAAAATGATAAAAAAAATGGACTCATTTATTTGGCTAAAATCAAGAAATAGACTCAACTTAATTGAGATGAATTTTATTCGGTTAAAATACAAAAAATGGACTCACCTTAATAAAGATAGATTTTATTTGGCTAAAATGCACAAAAAATTGGACTCACCTTAATTGCGATTAATTTTATTAGGGTAAAATAAAAAAATGGATTCACCTTAATTGAGATGAATTTTATTCGGTTAAAATACAAAAAGTGGAAAAAAATGCAATAATGAGAGGCAAATGCATAAACAAAACCTAGACCTACAATCAACTAGAACAAGAAACGGGTCTAGCGGATAGACTGACTCGAGGAAACCATAATAGAAATGAAGGGAATAAATAGAAAAAAATTGGTCCTAAAATAATTGACTCACCTTAATAGAGATGAATGGAATAAATAGAAAGACCCAACTAGAAAGACTAAATGGAAAAGAATGAAAAAATGGACTCACCTCAATAGAGATGAATTTTATTCGGCTAAAATGTAAAAAATGAACTCAACTTAATTGAGATGAATTTTATAAGACTAAAATGCAAAAAATGGAATCATCGTAATGGAGATGAATTTTATTTGCCTAAAATGCAAAAAGATGGATTCACCTTAATTGAGAATTTTATTCGGCTAAAATGAAAAAATGGGTTCACCTTAACCGATATGAATTTTATTGAGTTAAAATGCAAGAAATGAGAAAAAAATGCAATAATGCGAGACAAATGTAGAAACAAAACCTAGACATGCAATCTACTAAAACAAGAAATGGGTCCTACGGAAAGACCTAACTTGAGGAAACCATGGTGGGTTGATGCCGGACCTAGAGTCCACCAAATTTTGTCCGTTTTTTTTACCAAGACTGGAAAAATAAGAATGGACCGACATCTAAAGAAATCTTTTTGATTCGGAAAAAATGCAAATATTGACCAACCTAAGAGGGAAAGGAAAAAATTGACTTTCGGTAGAATGAATAAAATGGTCCAACTCAAGAAGTTTCATTATTATATTTTATTTTTGGCACCCATGTAAGGATTGTCTATTGGACCGAACTCGCCTAATCTACTAAGCTAAAGGTTCACAAAAAGAGTTAAACAATAAAAGTAACCACACTCGTTCAAGCATGTAAATGAAAAAGGGCACAACCTAAACTGCCAAGATTAAGTCCATAAGTTAATTTAATAATCGGTGCCTCTCGATCAAGGATCAATAAAGCGTGATATGAATGGAGAATAATTACACCTCGGTATTAAGTCGAGTGAATCCACCAAGATAATGTTTCGTCCTCCCCGAAAAGGGTTCTTATGGTCCAAAAATATAACTACGTTTCGATCTAGTGACCTAAGCTGGCCCAAGGGAGAAAAGATGAGCTACCTAGGCCCAAAGTCCAACACCTATCCCCTTTATTTTCCTATAAATGGCACATGAAGGGTTCCCCAAAAGGATGGGGCAAGAACAACCATACCTATCAAATATAACCCAATTGGTACCCTAAAAGCAAAGTTTCTTTCTTTGAAAAACATGGACGAAAAGATTACAAACTAAGAGATTTACCTTTGGCTTTAACAGCCAATTTATGAACATCGGAATTGAGAGACCTATGGACTTTTTCGGAAGAAAAGAAAGTAAAGAACGTAAGTAACGTTGTAATTCTATCACGAAACCCTCTATTTTCCTTTGAACATGATTCGTGAGTCTTGACTTCCCGTATAAGTCGTAGCGAGATCAATCCTTATCTTGATTTGCCGAATACCCCTCTCGCTTTGTGGTACATAATGCCTTTTTCATTGTCGTATATTCCATGTTGTACATTCCATTTGTAATACACTTTACCCATATACATACCAGAAATCTTTCCATCGCATCTAACAAACCACGCAGTTACCCCTAGTAGAGCACCCCTTTGCCATGCACCATTTGTATCCATCTGTCGATTTAATTACATTTATTAAGCAATCCTCTTATAAAGCGTCATTGTCTGTTTCTATTGAATTTCGTCCTTCAACAGTTTCATGTCTCTATTTTTCTTTCCTAGCTCTTCTCCATTGCATCAAAGTATAGCGAATCTCTTATAAAGCGTCATTGTCTGTTTCTATTGAATTTCGTCCTTCAACAGTTTCATGTCTCTATTTTTCTTTCCTAGCTCTTCTCCATTGCATCAAAGTATAGCGAATCTTTAAGGGTGATGATCCAAAAAAACAAATTAAAAGCCGAAGAAAGCAAGAGGGATGGCGTCCCTTAAAAATAATCAAACAAAAACAAAACCGTAATTACGTACTAAAAATGCTTTGGGTGTCTAAAGGACAAACGGCGTTCTATGCTCTTTTTTACTTTCTCCACACCACCCTCTCTCTCTCTCTCTGTCTCTCTCTCTCTCCCACTCTGCCCACAACCCCACAATCAACCATACACAAACCCCAACAACTCACGTCCTATTTCTCTCCCATCCCATCCAACCCCACTTTTCACCATTCTTTCTTCAATCACACAACCAAAGATCTCATCTTCAAATGCCGAATCTCTCGCAATAACCCCTCCCAATTTACATTTTACCCACAGCAAAAAAAGGTCAAAAGTAGAAGAAATATTCAATTGAAGGAGTCAAATCAATCAAAACCAACAAAAAATCCCCGCAACAATGGACATAGAGAGGCCCCGTCGAACTAGTAGTACTCCAACTACAAGTGAGCTCTTCATTTGCTTCACATCTCGCCTCTCCAACTCCTCTTCAATGCGCCTCTCTTCCAAGTCAATCCTCAGCCCCGGCCGCGCCGCCGACAAATCCGCGACATCTCTCTCTCTTTCATCCTCCCTGAGCCGGCGTCTCCGCCATAACGGTAGCCTCAGAGGGGCCCAGTCCCCCGCCATGTTTCCGTCAAAGAAGAACAAAGGAGGCTCCGGTTTTGACAACCCTGAGCCTTCTTCCCCCAAAGTCACTTGTATTGGGCAAGTGAGAGTGAAAACTAAGAAACAGGGGAAGAAGATGAAGATGAGAGCCTGTAGGTCCCAGAGATTGAGCGGTGGGGAGGCTAGTTTTAGGCGAATAGAACGTGCCCATGAAGGGTTGATGCATCAAAATAGTCAGGGGATTCAGAATCAGCAGCCAGATTGTGGGTTGAATCATAGGAATCAGAGATGGGTTCATCTTCCTTTGACGATTTGTGAGGCTTTGAGGGCATTTGGGGCTGAGTTTAGCTGCTTATTGCCCTGTAAATCTTCTTGCTTTAGCAGTTGCGGTGGTGGTGGGGAGAGAGATAAGGTTAGGGAAAGAGTGGGAGCTAACAATGGAGGTTCTTGTGGGGCTGTTTTTAGGTGGTTGGTGGCAGTGCAAGAAGGGGAAGGGGAAGGAGAAGGGGAAGGGAAAGAGAGAGATATAGAGTTGGTTGTTGCAGAGG
Organism: Talinum fruticosum; assembly: GCA_021018815.1. Lineage (NCBI taxonomy): Eukaryota > Viridiplantae > Streptophyta > Magnoliopsida > Caryophyllales > Talinaceae > Talinum > Talinum fruticosum. Next base: position 7,413,593 of record JAITYX010000012.1, read on the forward strand.
AGGTGGAGAGTGAAAGAAGAGAGAGAATGATGATGGGTATGGATTGTTCTTCGAGGAGGAGGTCTATTTTTGATGACATGGATTTTAAAGATGAGATTTTTGATGTGAAGGACGAAGGGGAAGAAGATGGCGCGGCTAGGGTTAGCATGTGTGTTCCCCTAAGAACGCCCTTTGTTGATGCGTTGTAGATCTGATCCAGCAAAGATGTCTGCCCTTTCTCACAAAATTTGGGAGGCTCCTGATCCTCATCAGTCTGATGAAGAATATGAAGCAGAGGAGGAAGAAGAGACTAGAGATGTTAAGGGAACAACGTTCATTGAAATGGGCAAGAAAACAAAGGAAGTTAGTGAGAAGAAGCAGAAGTTGGGAGAAGGTGGCGAGGAAATTGATGAGACATGTGGAGACTGGGTTGTGGCTGATACATATGTGGAAGGGTATGAAATGGATTCGGAAGATTTGTCCATTTTAACTGAAGCGAATGAGCAAACACTAGAAGAAACACCGGACAAGGAAGAAACAGAGGAAGAACATTGCTCAGAAAACAGAGGAAAAACAGAGCAGAAGGAAGGTCTCAGTCCAGAAGAAGAAACACAGTTCATGGAAGGCGAATATGAACCAACTAGATGCTCAATTGACGCTATTACTATAAGGAAGATGTTTGAAGAGGGCACAAAAGAGCTGGATTGGATGAAGAATATAAAGGAGAGAGAAACAGCGGAAATCAGTGACCTTTCTTCTTCATCTTCATCTCCTTCTTCAGCTGAAGAGTCAACAGCGGAGTCAAGGGAGACCCGACAAGAAGAAGAAGAAAATGACACGGAATTTGTCAAGTCAATGGAGAAACAAGAGGAGGAAGAAGAGGAAGGGCCGCCATTAGAAGATCAGCAGGAATTGACCCATCAGAGATCTGAGCCAATGCCAGCCAAATCTCCAAAGGAGGAGAGAGAAAAGACCCAAAATTGGAGGAACTAGAAGACAGAGAAAACACAAAGCCAGTTTTACCAGAGTGCCTACTTCTGATGATGTGTGAGCCCAAGCTTTCAATGGAGGTCTCCGAAGAAACATGGGTTTGCAGCACCGACTTCATCCGATGGCTCCCAGAGCGCCACCACAGCAAGAAGTCCACCAAAACCGACTGCCCAGATGAGCCCCAGAAGAAGAAGGCACCGCCTCAGCCGTCGGCTCAGCCGGTACAGTTGGCGGTCCAGCCGGCGCGGTCGTCAATCTCTTTCCCCGCCGGCGGCTTAGAGCATAAGATGGCGAAAGCCGGAGTGGTGTACGAGCCGTTCGTTCTGACAAGATGTAAGTCAGCGCCGATTAGATCAACTGCTAAGATTGCGGCGACCGAGTTGGCCTGTGGCTTGCTGGGGAGGGAGAACGGCCGGAAAATGGAGCCCCATCGACCGGCGACTTACGGGGTCGGAGCTGCTGGGGTAGGGTTTTGATTGAGGTGGGTCCCACTATCACGTGACATTGGTTTGTCAGAGAAGAGCTGTTGGGCATTTTTTTTATTGTAAATTCTTTAATGTTAGTATTTTTTTATTTTTGGGATTTTGATTTCAATTTATGGGGTTTTTTGTTTAGGTTCTAAGGAAGCAGAATATTGTAACACTAGTATTTTGGGTTGTTCTTGGTATTGGAAATGTCCTTTTGGACCGGTTGTTATGGGGTGGAAAGTTGATAAATGACAAGTTAGGTTAAATATTCACATGAATCTAGTTTATGAGGTTACTGGTTCTCGAAATTATAGTTTAAACTCTTACTAATTTTATTATGTTGGTTTGAATAGATGAGGAAATTTTTATTATGGATGTGTTTGGTTGGGCGGAAAACCATTTTCCCGGAAAATGATTTTTCAATGCAAAATGATTTTTCTTGAAAATCATTTTCCACATACATTTTCCTTTGTTTGTTATAATGAAAAATAATTTTTCAAAAATATATTTTCCTTTGTTTGTTATAATGAAAAATAATTTTTCAAAAATATATTTTCCTTTGTTTGGTAGCAAGAAAATTAATAAAATTTTCCTAATCCCTAAATCTTAAACCCAATACCCTAAACCCTAAACCCTAAACTCCATACCCAAAACCCTAAACCCCATACCCTAAACCCTAAACCCTAAACCCTCAACCCTAAACTCCATACCCTAAACCCTAAACTCTAAACCCCATATCCTAAACCCTAAACCTCATACGCAAACCCTCAACCCTAAACTCCATACCCTAAACCCTAAACCCTAAACCCTAAACCCTAAACCTTAAACTTCATACCCTCAACCCTAAACTCTAAGGCCCATACCCTATACCTTAAACACTAAACCACATGCCCTAAACCCTAAACCCAAAACAAAGGCAACCAATAATGTTTCCTAAAAATCAAATAAAAAAAGAAACCAAAGTTATCCAAAACAAGCATGAAAATGCATAAAATCAAAGAAGTGAAATTCCAAAATACAAAAATACGAGTTTTAACAATATTATCCAAAAAAAAATGAAAACAGAAACCTAATTCAAAGTTTGTCTTGCCTACATCAAATGCCTAATACCATGAATTTAAGTTTTGTTCTTCATGAAGTTGTCAAGCCAAATCCTACAAAGCTTCTCATTTTTCATTAGAAATCCTTTGCCATGACTTTCATTTCCATTTAGATACAAATGCGTAAGCCAAGAACTCATTTTCATAACCTTCCATCTTCATGACTTCTTGATAGAGTAACTCAACATTAAGCTTGGATTTGGAGATTTGTTGGAGAGCCATAGCAACTTCACCAAGTTGGTTACCGATTATTTGTATTTACGGATCAATCTCACGAGCTCTCTTTCGAGTACTCTTTGTTTCTCGTGGAAAACTTAAAGTGGTTGATCTGTTTATCATTCTCTTTCACTGTATGAGCATCACTATCTCCCTTATCCTCAAGATTTGCTGCTAACTCATGAGATTGTAGCTGGATGTCATCAAAAGACTTAGCATAGTTTCCTCTAGCAGAATCCTTCCCAACAACAATTGACATGTCATCATACATGTCAATTTTCTTGTTGAGGTACTTCTCATTAGTTGGATTCTCCTATTTAAGAAACCCAAACAATCAAAATTAAAAACACAATCAAAATCAAATTACGGGGCAATGCAGGGTGCGAGGATGTGCGAGTGCAACGTGCAGCGGTGTGCATGATGCGAGTGCGGGGCGTGCAGGGGTGCGGGGTGTGCGAGGCGTAGGTGCGGGGCGTGCAGGGTGCGAGGTGCGGGGCTGTGCGAGGTGCGGGGTGTGCAGGAGCGCAGTGCGGGAGCTGTGCGGGGCGTAGGGTGCGGGGTTGTGCAGGGTGCGGGGTGTGCGAGGCGCGAGTGCAGGCGCAGAGTGCGGGGCGCGCGTGCGAGGTGTGCGGGCGCAGATGCGGGGTGTGCGGGGTAGGGCAGTGCCGTGCGGGGTGTGCGGGCGCGATTGCGAGTGTAGGGTGTTAGGCGAGGGCGGTGAAGTTTTGGGGGTGACCGGTAAGCAAGACCGAGAGTAAAGGAAAGCAACAATTGAGCAGTGCGGACCAGCAGGAACACACCCTTCTCCCCACAAAAAAATAAAAGAAAACAAACACGAAAAAGAAAGTACTTTAAGAAATGAAGTACAAACTAATAAAATGAAATAGTTCACGGTTATACCATTAAAACAAAAACTAGAAGCATAAAGGATAACACCAACCACAAAAAGGCCTTCTAAATAGAAAAGAAGATATAAATAAAGAACAAGGTTAAGAAATTGAAGAAATGGAAGTTGTCACATAAAGTCCGCCTAAGCTCGGAATAGCACGAAGCCATACATCACCTGGTTTGAGGGTTCACTTGACAAGCCGGTGACTTTAAAACATTTCTTGTAACCCCTGTGATTTGTTTCCACAAGTAACACCTCTCAAAGCCTTTTTGACCTAGTCATAAAAACAGAGTTTCAACTACGAGTATAATACCATTACATCATAGGACTTACAAAAACAGATTTTGCACAAGCAAATAGGTATAAGAAAAACCTTCACACGAGCAAGCATCGGAAAGTGGCTTGGACAACTCCCCGAGATTCGAGATACTTTGTAATAAACTCCGGTACCATCACGAGCTCATAAAATGGTCGCGCTGATGCATCTATATTAACAAGTTTTAATAATTCAAATTGAAGAAGCACTTAAAATCAAAATGTAAATAACAAACATCAACATTTCACTAGCAAACTCGGAAGGAGCCAAACGGTAAATGCAACACCGGAGTAAACAAAAAACTAAGCGTTATAGTATACCAATATTCAGAGAGAGGCCCATCTGTGTTGGTCTAATGCTTTGGTAGTGACTCCTCCAGTACTCTAAACCTTCAGCAAGAGGTCCACGACCCAGGGAAGTCGAAAAGAATGATCTTCCAATAATAACATAACTGCATTACACAATGTAAAATTATTAAGCACATAGGCAAAGAAACAATCATCATCAAAAGTAGCACAACAGCCACAACGTAAGACAGTCGGATTACTCATTAAGGGGCTTTGCCGCACGTAGGACAACATCAAGCGCTTGAATGACTTCCTGAGGAGATTCCGAGACCCTGCCTCGACATGCTCCAGCAGATGATGCAAGTCAATTCTTGTAGCTAATTTGATGGTCACTTCAAATTTTCGCTTCTCACCGAAGCTCATGCAAAACCCATATATATTCATCAAGACAGACTATAAAATCTTAGAATATAAACTCAGCAATAAGTCAAGTCTAGGAGAAGGAACCTATCGGAAGAGCGACCGCTTCTCTTGGCGGTTCAATCACAAATGTCTTCGTTGTGAATGGCAACCGACTAGCAGTATAAAGGCTCTTTTTCCCATCGTATGCGGTATACGCTTCCCCAAGTGAGTTTGCTCGTATGTTTCTGCAAGTTTAATGACAATTTCTCTGTAAACCTTTTTCGAGGCAACCTCGGGAGTGATGGATACCTATTTATGAGAGAGACAAGTAATTTGTGACGGAGGGAGTACTAAAGTCAAGCATGCAATCTATCAATAATAGCTATTTAACATCAAAGCCCGCCAAAAGGCGTGAAAAAAGAGGGGGAAGGAGGAAGAGGACACATCAGGGATGAGGACTCTCCAGCTTTTGAAAGCCTCTAGGGTCTACTTAAGCAACAGAGGGATTTCCATAATTTTACACAATGTGGGTCATAGCTACTGCTCATGAGGTCATGACAACAATTTTTGTTTCCCGAATAAGAGCACAAAATAGTCATTCAAGCATCATTACGTTAGTAACATATTCAAACTGGATCAAGCCGGAAAACTTTGTCAATAACACCCTTAAAAAGTACTACCAAGAAGAAAAGGACAATCACTCCAAATGAAATGGTGTGGTACTATGCACCAAAATAAAGAGCAATAATTCAAGGGAATCATAGCCAACACCAAATTCAAGAAATAAATACAAACATAAAGGACAATTTCTCAAATTCAAATCTATTACCTCAAATGAAGTCTTGTTCACCAAAGGATTATCACAGAGACGATAGTAGAAAATATTGCTTGCTACAAACCGTATTGAAAGAAGGCTCGATCTAGCAATTCATAAAGTTCCACATCAGGTGAAATTCTTCTTGAAAACATTACACGAGAGGAAGAGTTTAGCTTCAGTAAGGAAACCTCTTTTGCACAATCTACTAATGAGAGCATTAAAATCTCTTTTGCACAATCTCGAGGCCCAGGCAATATTTTCAGGAACCAGCAAGTTACGGAAAGAAACATACATGCAAACCGATAACTTGAGTAACAAATGGGATATTATGATTTCAAAATCTACTACATACTTCACATAACAAATGGAGAAAAGAAAGAATGGACAATAGAAGCAATTTTACATTAGCAGCTGCTAAAATTGACAAGCACCGAAACCGCATACTCCATAGTATAAAAACCTAGAATTCGACAAGCACAAGCAAAGTGAAAACTAAAAAACCATAACCCTAAAATTGACAAACTGAAACCCTAAAATTCGCAAACCAAAGCCCTAAAAGAGAAACAACTGAATCAAAAGAAGTAAGAGAGTGTGTCTTATCGATAAATTCACAACAATGGAGAGAGAGTTGTGTGAAGAACTGTCTCGAGCAGGGAGGGAGAAACACTGCTGCAAGTGTTGCGTGAGGAAGGCTTGGAGACTGGAGAGAGCGAAAGCCGAGCAAGGATGGAGACTGGAGATAGAGAGATTCGAGCAAGGATGGAGAGAGAGAGGTGGAGTAGCGATAGAGACCGGAGAAATAGAGAGAGAAGGGGAGCAACGATGAGCGAGCGAAGGGAGCACAAGGAGCAACGAAGGAAAACGCAACTTCCCTCCGCTCACGGGGAAAATGATTTGCTGTTTTAGGGGAAAATTCACTTTCCCTAAAAATAATTTTCGAAAATTCAGTACCAAACACATGAAAATCGGAAAATCATTTTCCGGGAAAATGGTTTTCCCTCCAACCAAACACACCCTATATAACGTATGTAATAGAAACTTACAATAGAAAGGAGATGCAAAAGAGGATGCTCATAAGAGAATCCTTCACTACATAAGAATTATGAGTAATTCAAAGTATTGGATGAACTAACACATAAATAACCATCTTGATTTTTATAATCCGATTTATTTTAACGATCTTATTTCTTTCGAGATGTTATAGATATTCAAACATTCCTCCATGACAATACAATTCTAAGGATAAACCTTTGTGTTAGCTGCATATACTTGCTTTAATATTTGCACCTATGTTCTCACAACTAAGTCGAAAAGAGGTTTTCTTTAATTATTTACAAGCATACCATGCACTCGTAGTACGAAAGGTATGCGAGAATCATTTCGTCATAGGAAGAAAGACCAGAAAAAGCTAGAAGGAATAAATAGTTTGTAATAGAATTCTTTTCCTTTTTTTTTGTTTTGGGGGAGCGGGGGCTACATGCCTTCAAATTTGTGACCGAGTCCCAGCTTTTGGCCATATATCTAGAAGGTGACAATTCGAATAACTGTAAGAGTTTTATGGAGATGTCACAATATTGATGAATCCTCTAAGTGGAAATAATTTTGTTCTCCAGCTTGCAAAAGCTAATTATCTAACATAATAGACGTGTATTTAAATTGAATCCATAGGCCACTGCAAGGCTTGCCATACGTATTAAACAACATGTAGATTAACATTGTGATTACGAAAAACATGAAACATATGCAACTTGCTCATGAATTCAAGTGACCGGTTTAAGTAGGTGTTGTCAACAAATCACTTCAACAATCAATACAAACATCTTCACTTTTCATCATAGATCATGATGACTTGAAGTCAAAACCCTATAAGGATGCTCGATTCCGTGATGGAACTCATTCACGGGTAAGTAAAAGTCCGAGTCTTCATGAAGAATTACAGTAGTCTCACTCGAAAAAGGATGCCTCGGTTGGACGAGTTATTTACAGTATTTCGAATCTCGAAGCCGTCCAGTTACAAAGCTAGTTCTAGGTTGCAGACCTACTCTTTGGAATGGTCCAATAAGGAGTCTTCAAGTGGATTGTTAAGGCTTTTTAAATCTTTTCAGCCAACCACAACTTGCCAAGAGGAGAAAGAAGTTATTATTGGTTTAGATTATTGCTCCAGTCAAAATCGAGTCGAACCCTTTCTAGAGTTTCGGTTTTTCTGTTCTTAGTTAAGATTAATCTTGTAATTAGTATTAGTCTTAATCCTTTTTATTGATTAGGAAAGCTACTTTTGGCGGGAAAAGGCTCATTATAAAAGGCCTTCCCACTCATGTACTTGAAACAACTTTTGACATTGAATGAAATCAACCCCTTTGATACACTTCGTGTTTCAAACCTAGAAAGTGATGAGTGAATCGACTTTCTACCAAATCCCCTAGTTGTTGTATCTTGGTTTGGCAACCAAGTTGTGTTCTTCTAGGTTTTAGTAAACGAACCTTGCTGGAACATTCCATGACTAGTTTCTAAGTTGTGTTATATCCGAGTTACCTTGTTGTTGATAGCTGGCTTACATAGGTGAAAGAGTAAAATCTTTCCTTCCAAACTCTAACTACCAACTTACTTATCCTTCCCCTTTCATCCATTCATCCATTCCAACCTTATCCCCGATTTCTTCTCCAATTCTTCATTAATATTTAAGGATATCCACCACCATAATAAGCTTCCCACCCCATACGCCACCGAAGCTTAACTCGGATCCCTTGTCCGGATTACGAGTCGGGCTTGGTGCCATCAATTGGTATCGGAACTTTTGGGGCTCCTCCTATTACGTGTCCTACATCCCATCCAAAAATCCAAAGTACCCAAAACAGTCACCATAAATCTCAGTCTAAGCCTCGACTAGACACTTGAGTAGCCAATAAAAGCAAAACAAGCTTTGCGAAGCACATGTTGAGTACTAACTCAATAGTTAGGTCTTCAACCGAAAGGAAATCATGAGAGTTTGAGAGACTCGGAAAGAAGTGCTGATGAAGAGAGATCCTAGGAAGAGCTCGGAATGCCGGATGAAAGAGATCTTCTAATCCTCACAAGATCCTCTTCCGAGTTTGTTGAGTCCGAAAATATGGAGCAAAGAGAGAACATCTTTAAGTTCGGATGCACTTTGTGAAAGGTAAGGTGTGCATATTGAGCATAGATGGAAGAAGCTTCACCAATGTGGCATCCCAATCTATGGTTGATAAGTTGAAGTTACCTACAATTTCTCACCTGTATCCTTACAACTCGGTGGCTTACTCGGGGAGAAGGTATTCAAATCACTTCTTGGTGCCTTATTTTTTTATCCATTGGCAAATCCTATAGGGATGAGCTTTGGTGTGCTTGTGGTACCCATGGATGTTTGACGTTTAATCTTAGGGGGACCTTGGTTGTATGATAGGCATGTGATGCACGATGGTAGATTGAATACTTATACCATTGTGAAGGATAGAAAGAAAATCACGTTCATCCCTCTTAAACCCACTCGGGTTTCGGAGCCTCAAGAACCCCACCCCGACACTGTGTCTTGCTTACTAACTTACTAAAGTCAGACCAACATGAGTTTGAATCACTTAGATTTTGGCTTATGCTTGGATAGGAGGCTACCCCAACCATTTATGACCCCCATCCTTTTCGACCCCTTTACTTGCAAGAATTTTGCTAAGTTTTTGTAATACCCGAAATTTTAAAGAAAACAGTTGAAAAGCATAGAATTATTGAGTATTTTTCCCTGCAATCGGGGGGTTGAGTGATTGATTTTATTTACGGCCGGACATATTACGTTAGAATTCCTTTGGAGGTCTGTGGCGAATGAATAAAATCAAGGAAATTGCGTTCCTTTCTCATCCGAGTTGAACCGTTGGGTGATTAGGAATTGTCGTGGCCGACGTATTAAAATACGTGGGGACGCAGCGAGTGTAAGAAGACGGAAGAGAGGAGATATAGACTTGTGATATATGGGCCGGCGATTATTTTCATTGAATAATGAAGAGGTGGGCTTTGGTTTAAGTTGGAAATGAGATAGAAATTAAATTTGGGGGTCCAATGGGGGTTAAGGACCAAGAGTTTAATCGGTGGAGCACAGGCAGCGAGAGGAAGAAGAAGCGAGCAACGAGCGAGGGAGAGAGAGAGAACCACCGAACGGAAGAGAGAGAGGGAGGGGGAGTGCGCGCGGCGAAGGAGACCGCAAGGACGGGCGACCACCGCGGGACCGAAGGCGACGGTCGGCGATGCGAACGGACGCGGGCGAAGGGAGAGCACCGAAAGGGGAAAGAGAGAGAGGAGGCGTGCGGGAATCGAAGCGAGGCCGGAGGCCGGCGAGCGGAGTAATGAACGCAGGCGGGCAGCCGGCGACGCGAGCGAGGGAAGGAAGCGAGAGGTTGGGACAGAGCGAGGGCGAAACGGAGACCGAAACAAAGACAGACGAGCGGGAGTTAGAGCGGCCGGAAACCGGGATCGGCGACGGCGACAAGGGAGGCGAGACCGGCGGCGAGCACGAGGGAGGGCCGGACCGAGGGCGGCGAGGGGCTATAACCGCTGAACCGGAAGCGAAGCGAGCCTTCCACGAACCCAAACACAACCCAAACACAAAGCTGGGACAGCGAGCAATTCGATCAATTCCAAACCCAAAGATCCGAGGTGGGTAGTCTTATACTCTAAACTATTAGTAATTTCGAAACCTAAATGGAATTGTTGTGATTGTTGTATGTGTTACTGTGAATATTGATTTAGTTGCGAATGATGAGTATCCGTATTGCGGAAACGGACCTATGCGTTGTTTGAAATTGGAATGAGAGCTTAGAATGTATTTAAGAAATTGAGAGGGCTGAATCGTGAAATGAAGGGAGTTACTTGGGTTTAATAGTAGAGTTAAATCGGGAACTTCTAAAGAGCTTTAATAATCACTTAAGGTTGAATTGGGTGTGCTGATTCCGAAGAGGTTAGATTATATAGGTCAAATGAGTAGTATTGAGGTTCGATTAGCTGTTGAGGATGAAGAGTTGGGACGTGGATAAGAATTATGAGTTAATTAAGTTTTAGAGATTCTTGAAGCTGCGGTATTAAGAGCTAATTATGAACATTGGGAAATGGTAGGTCGAAGTATAAAGAGGAGTATGAATTCGTATGGAGTAATGCGCAATTGGGACAAGTAAGTGAGAATGGCTAATTGTGAGCTTGATTACGTTTGAAGTATATTAATTCCTTGAGGTTGAACTAAGCGTGGAAATAAGCAAAGGTAACGGAAACCGAATAAGGACAAGTGATTGAGAGTTACATGCCCAAGGACGGACGAGCAAGAGTTAAGTAATGAGTTTAGAACATATCTCGGTCTTTGGGATGAAATCAAGTTTGAAGTTAAGCACAGCGAAGGGGACTTAAGCAATAAAGTGAGAGCAAGAGTCGTGTGACTAAATACGGGCAAAGGAAGTGGAATTATAAAGTAGAAGCGTAAATGAGTAAGTGAGACAAAAGGCAATGAATTGTGACGAACTTGAAATGTAATTTAAGTGATACGCACTTGTGGTTATTGTGGCGCGAGAAAATGGAGATAATCGTACTAAACCGATGAATTGAGAAAACTTAGTTGGGAAAAGAGTTGAGAATGATTGCTTGTATTGAATGATGATTATTCGTGCTATGTGATTGCTTTACGTGATACTCAAAATATGTTTCGAAAGGAGTTTTGTATTTTACGTGACTGATTCTTGAATGAAATTCCTTGAGAACTGCCTTTCGAACATGATTATGTTTTAAAGATGCGAGACTTGCTTGAGAAAATGAATCAGATTTAAGAAAGTGAATTTATAAGGGTGACACGTGGTGTCATGCCTTCCTTGATACCAAATCGATTGAGAAAGTTGTGAAGTGAATGTGATGAATGAGAATGTGCAAATAGTTTTGAATCGACAGGCTACGGATCGTTTAGCATACCGAAGTGTTCGAGCTGGGGATGCCCAGCTAGAGACTTCGAGGGAAGGGTTCTAATAGGGGTCCTGGAGAGACAGGATGCTCGCCACGAGACTTCCTAGAAGATAGGTCCCGGGAGCCTTTTTGTCGGGGTCGCGCCACGAGATGAAAGAAGTGCTAGTTCGGATCCTCGAAGGCCCGGAAAAGTTGATTCAACCCCAAAAGAAGTATTCTTGAATGTGAGTGTGTGCTTTTAAGTGATTAAAGAGTCTTGATCTTTTCATTACAAGAGATTTCAGTGAAAAGTATATAGATTTCTATTACGTTATTATGCTTTTCGAGATTTCATTATTATGAGTATTATGTGTAAAGAATTTCCATTTTAAGGGTTTAAGACTCCGGTGAGCCCATTGATTATTGCTCACCCCCACAAATTGCCCCGTCCCCACCCGAGTGTTGCAGGTACACTTTCGAAGTAGAATCCACACCTACCAGGTTTCGGACTCCTACCGATTGTTGGTGATGGAAGCGACCAAGTGGCTAACATGCATTGCTTGTTTCTAAACGTTGTATTTGTAATTTAGTGCATATAGTTATACCAAATGTATAGTAACCAATAGATTGTTTTAAGTTAGATTGTTTTAAGTTTTACCGCATGATTGGTTGAACTCCGGCGTGTGGCCGTTGAGTTGTATACTCCGAGCGTGTGGCTCGTCGAGATTTTATTATGCTTTTTATGCGGGATTTTAAAGCTTGTAGCCTCCGGGTTAGTCCAGATTACAAACGGAACTCTGCGAAATTATCGAGAGAATCTCGGATTCTTTTGGGAATACCACCGGTATTACTTTTAAGTTGAGTTGGACAGCCAAACCAACACCGGAAAGAGCCTTGGGAGTTCCTCTAAGGAACTCGGCGATGTAATACTCCCGGGGGTGTTGCGGGGTGTTACAGTTTTCCCCTAAGAAATTCCCCGAGCCTACCCCCCAAAAGAGCCATCCGAGCATAGAATTGACCTCTACCCGGATGCCCCACTTCCACACAAACTAGCCTATGCGATGAACCCCACGGATACTATAAACATTCATAGGCGGAGTTGATGAAATTGTTGGCTAAGGGAATGATAAGAGAGAGTCATAGTCCTCGTGCAAGCACCCACCCTTCTTGTTCATAAGAAGGATTGAACTTAGAGAATGTGTGTTGATAGCCAAGCTATCAACAAAATCACCATTAAGTATAGGTTCCCTATTCCTAGATTGGAAGACTTACTTGATGAGTTGTATGGGTCTTCAATTTTCTCTAATGTGGACCTCGAAGCGGCTATTACTAGAACATATTCTATGAAGGGGATGAATGAAAAACAACCTTTAAGACTAGGGCTGGCCTATATGAATGGCTTATGATGCCCTTTGGCCTAACCAATGCCCTCGGTACTTTTATGAGGTTGATGAATATGGTATTAAAACCACTCATTGGGAAATGTGTGGTTATTTGCTTTGATGATATTCTTATTTATAGCAAAACACCCGAGGAGCATTTTGAGCACCTCGAAATGTTCCAGAGATTCCGACTCAAGAGAGATTATATGGCAACTTGGAGAAGTGTCGGTTTTTACTTCACAAGTTTCTTTCGTTGGTTTTGTCTTAATAACACAGGGAATGCATGTGGATGAAGAGAAGATTAAAGCCATATAAGAGTGGTCAATTCCTACCACCATCATTCGGGTAAGGAGCTTCCATGGATTTGCCTCATTTTACAGGAGATTTGTGAGAGATTTCAACACGGTTGTGGCTCCCACGGCCGAGTTTTTGAAAAAAGACGTTCAAGTGGACGGATGCAGCTCGGAAAGCCATTGAGGAGGTGAAGCCGAGGCTTACTTCTTCCCGAGTTCCGAACCTCGTTAGATTTCACTAAGTTATTTAAGGTAGAATGTGATGCCTTAGGAGTTGGCATATGAGCAATGTTGAGCCAGGAAAGCAAACTTGTGGGCGACTTCGGTGAGAAGTTGAATGATACCAGGAGAAAGTATTCCACATATGACAAAGAATTCTTTGACATCATTAGAGCTCTAGAACATTGGAGACACTATCTCATTGGTTCTGAGTTCTTGCCAAATGGGTTGAGTATTTGCAATCTTTGTATGTCAAAATCAAGTATAAAGCAAGTCATTTGAACAATGGAGTCGACGCTTTGTCTAGGAGGTACTTGTTACTTTTGTACTTGACTTTCGTGTGCGTATCTCTTTCGGAAGTTTGTTGTAGAGAAGGGTTATTTGTTCAAAGGTACCAGGTTGTGTATTCCTCGAGGGAGATATAGAGAGTTGCTGATTCAACAGTACATACTTGGAGTTGTTCTCTGGGCATTTTGGACCTCGGAAAACCACAAGTATGATGAAGGAGTATTATTTCTAGCCCAAGATGGCCCGAGATATTCAGCATTACCCGAAGAGGTGTGTTGTTTGCTTGCTAGCCAAGAGCCACACCATACCTCAAGGGTTATATATGCCTTTACCAGTTTCTAAAGGTCCTTGGGAAGATGTCGGCCTTGATTTCATCATCGCCCTACCACGGACTAAGAGATCCAAAGACTCAATAATGGTAGTTGTAGATAGGTTTTCTAAAATGGCTCATTTTATTCCCTATCATACTTGTTTTTGATGCATCTAGAGTGGTTAACTTGTATTTTAAAGAGATTGTTAGGCTACATGGGATTCCCAATAGTATAGGCTCAAATCGGGACTTTAAAACTCTAAGTAAGTTCTGGGTCACCTTATGGAGAAAAATGGGAACGACCATTAAGTATAGCACTATATGCCATCCTAAAAACTTATGGTTAGACGGAAGTGACTAACGTAACCCCGGGCACCTTGCTCAAAGTTCCGATAAAGAAGAACATCAAGGAATGGAATGAGTCTGTTGCTACATGCTGAGTTTGCCTACAACGGAACATCAAGCAATGTCACGGGTCGATCTTCTTTTCAGGTAGTTAATGGTCGGAATCCTCTCACTTCACTTGATCCGGTCCCGATGGGTACCTCTATGAGTACAGATTGCAGCCAAGTCCTATGCGAGATAGGCACATAAAGGACGCTTATTTCCAGCTGAATACCTTATCTCGGATACACATGTGGAGAAAGAGGTTTCTCTCCAATAGGAAATCTATGTTGTTACCAAGGTTAGATGGTCCCTTTGAAGTATTGGAGACGGTAGGCCCTAATGCCTACAAGATTGACCTACCCGGGAGTATAGAGTCTCAACCATGTTCAATATTGCTAATCTCAAGCCGTACCTTCATGAGGATAAGGAGCTGCCAAGTTTGAGGACAAACTCATTCAAGGAAGGAGGGAATGATGAAAATATTTCATCATCTCGAGTCGAGTAGCATAGGAATCCCGACAAGTAATAATTCCGAGTCACCATGAGAACCACCCCGAACCCGACCTCACAAACCCAAGACATGCGGAAGAGTCTTGGCACAGTTCTATTGGGCTCGGAACAATGCACAAAGGAGGTCCCTCACCCCAGCTTCATCACCATGATATAAACTCAAACTTACCTTCGCTTAGTTTTACGAGTCAACACTATTTTCATTTATTTATCCGAACATTCTAGTTTGAAGAACAATTTGTATGGTATTTATAAATTACTAGTGTGGTACTACTCCTTGTATTTATAGGGTAAGAACAGTTCTTACTTGGTTAGAGAGGATCATTGCCCCACTCCCTCATGCTTAATGATGGAAGACTTCAAGGAAGAACCTTTTACGAGCTTGAAGAATTACAACCGCCTCGCTCGTGAAAAAGGATGACTCAGTTGGACGAGTTATTTAAAGTATTTTTAGTCTTAGAAACTGGCCACTTGTAAAGCTAGTTTCTAGGCTGCACACCTACTCTTTTGAACGGTCCGATAATAAGTCTTCAAGTGGATTGTCAAGGCTTTTCATGTCTTTTCAACCAACCATAACTTGCCACGAGGAGAAAGAAGCTATTATTGGTTCGGATTCATCGTTGTACTTAGAATTTGAGTCAGAACCCTTTTTGCAATTTCAACTTTTCTGTTCTTAGTTAAGATTAATCTTATAATTAGTATTAGTTAATTATAATTAGTCCTAATCTTTTTTTTTTACTGATTAGGAAGGCTACTTTTGGCGGGAAAAGGCTCATTATAAAAAGCCTTCCCACTCATGTACTAAAACAACTTTTGACTTTGAATGACATCAACCCCTTTGATACACTTTATGTTTCAAACCCGGAAAGTGCTTGAGTGAATCAACTTTCTACCAAATCCCCTAGTTGTTGTATCTTGGTTTAGCAACCAAGTGGTGTTCTTCTAGGTTTTAGTAAATAAACCCTACTTGGAACATTCCATGGTTAGTTTCTATGCTACCCCTTATTGGCTAACAAAGCGGAGTGAATCCCTTACTAAGTCGGTTTGGTTCTATCCGGTTATTTTGTTGTTGACGACTAAGTTATAGAGGTAAAAGAGTAAAATCCTTCCTTCCAAACTGCAACTACCAACATACTTATCTTTCCCCTTTCATTCATTCAAACTTTATCCCAGATTTCTTCTCCAATTCTTCATCAATTGGTCAGGATATCCACCACCACAAAAGCTTCCAACCCCCATATGCCACCGAGTGTTTAACTCAAATCCCTTGTTGGGATTCACGAGCGGGATTGGTGCCATCACGCATCAATAATAGAGGAACAATAACAATTAACGTAGGATTCTGAGCAGGGGATTAGTGCCATCATGCACCAAGAGAAGAACCATTTCACTTCACTCCTAACGAAATTCTTAGATGTCTTTGTGTGGTCCTATAAAGAAATGTCGGGGATAGATCCAAGTATAGCGGAACATAAAATTCCATATTATGAGGATGCTTAGCTAGTTAAGCAGAAGGTTATGAGAATGAAACCTAAATGGGCATTAAAAATTAAGGTAAAAGTTCAAAAGCAATTAGAAGTCGGATTCGTCAAAGTGGTCCACTACCCTCAATGGGTAGCAACTATAGTGCTCGTTGCGAAGAAAGACGAGTAGGGTACGGATGTACATTGATTTCAAGGGTTTAAATAAGGCGAGCCCTAAGGATGACTTCCCGTTGCCTCATATCAACATTCTAGTGGATAACATAGAGGGTCATGCTTTGCTCTCATTCATGCATGACTATACTTGGATACGATCAAGTGAAAAATGGCTAAAGAAGATATGGAAAAAATAACCTTCATTACTCAATGGGGGACATACGGTTATGTAGTAATGCCTTTTGGGCTCAAGAATACCGGAGCCGTGTATCAAAGGACAACCACAACGTTACTACATGACATGATACAATTGGAAGCCGATCAATCCCGGATCAAAGCCTTTGAAAATTCTTCGAAAGACTAAGATAATATAACATGCACCTTAACCCGGAAAAGTGTGCCTTTAGGGCAACATCGGGAAAACCACTAGGCTATGTTGTTACTCTTAAAGGAATTGAATTTGATTTATCTAAGATCAAAGCCATCCTAGATATTCCACAGCCAGAGACGAGAGAAGGAGATATGGGGTTTTATGGGATGTTTACGATAGATTAGTCATTTCGTATCAAAACTAACTACGGTTTGTGAACCCATCTTCATGAAGCTTAAAAAGAAGCTGAGCCTATTTGGGATGAAGAGTGTCAAGAATCATTCGATAAGGTTAAGGAGTATTTGGCCAATCCGCCAATGCTAGTTCCACCCCAACTAGGGAAGCCTTTGCTCTTATACCTCGCTACAACGAAGCTGCAATGGGAACCATGTTAGCTCAAGGGGTTGGAAAGGAGGAACATATAGTGTATTATCTAAGAAAGAAATTCTTAGATTACAAGACTCGATATACGCCTTTAGAGAAAACATATTTGGCTTTAGTTTAGGACACCAAAAAGCTTAGACACCACATGTTAGCCCACACGGTGAATGTAGTGGCACTACTAGATCCCATCAAATACATTCTTCAACAACCCGAGTATTAGTAGCAACATAGCTAGATGGACGAGTCACGCTATCGAATTTGAACTCAAGTATGTCCCTCGAAGTCAATCAAAGGAAGGGTAGTATTGGAATTCAAAGTTGATCTACTAGTAATTGAATCACCACCCGATCATGACGATTTTTCAGATGACAACATTCTACAAGGGTAGCAACCACGGGACCCCTAGGCCGAAGCCAAGCCTTAAGGTTCCCCACAAATTGCCAGGACTTTACTCTTTTTAAAGATGGAAATCATTTGATTTTTGAAAGGTCATAACTTTTGAAAGTGGGGATGAATTCCTTGTTAGGATTTCCGAGTTCTATAATCTAATTTAAAATAAATTAAGAAAAATTAAATGGTAGTTTTATTAATCACATTATTTTAGGAATTATTTTTAAAAACCCAGGATATTATTTCACATCTAAAAAACAAAAAAAATTACGGCTAGTTTAATTTTGCAGTAGGGTTTTTCGGCCAAACCGATGTGGAAACACCGGCTTAGACCGAAGCCTACCTATTGACCATGTGGCACCGGCAAGAGCCAGCATCGTATGATGGGTAGCATCTGCCAAGGGCCATGACCGAGGTGATTGTTAGATCTAAAAAAACTTTGTGGTAATAAACCGATTTCAATGTTGTGAAATAAGTACAATGATGTGAAATAAATACAAAGAGTACTCTTCTTTCAATATTTAATGTGAAAAAGTTTTCTCTCGTCTTGAAACTTTGTGGTATAAACCGATTTCAATGTTTTTACCCTAAGGTAAAATCTTTAATTACCCAAAGTAATGCTTTTGTAGTAGATTTAGTTATGTGATTGTCTTTATGAGGATATTGGAGTTGTTGCAGAGGTAGCCTGGACAACATATATACATCATATTTGTTATTCATGCTACCTTTGCACGAACTTTAAACAAGTAATATAGTCATAAAGACAAGCACATAACTCAATCTACTAAAAAGCATCATTAGAAGCCAATAGAGATGAACCCTTTGACATAAATAATGACATCATTTAAACCACAAAGTTTGAAGAGAAAGAGATAAATTTTTTATATAAGACTAAAAAGGAATATAGAAACGAGTCATCACAACGAAGCAATCTCTATTTCTTTTGTCATTGTCCCAAACTGATGCTCCTCTTATGTATAGCTTACTTGGAGTTCATGCAGGGGTAGAGGTGGACAACATAAAACTTCAATGATCTAGCCACGAACCTGTTAAGCATGAGCTCAATACTCCTCCAAGGCAAAGCTGTCTCAACTGTCGAGAAAATGCAATGAGAAAATTAGGGATAAAGGTAACATTCAGGAGCTTAGGCCTTTTGACCCTCATCGAATGATGATCTTCTAGCCCGCCATTGGAGAGGTTAGTCCTTTGTTTGCTTGATTGGAGTTCGTGCAGGGGTAGAGGTGGAGAACATAAAAATTAAGCAAAGCATTAAGCGAGAGCCGAGATTAGCAACAAAAACTCGGAAAAGTGTTAAGCAATAATTATCCACAAGAAACATTACCGACTGATGGCCCTCATCGAATGATGATTTTCTACCCTTCCATTGGACAACTTAGTCCTCATTTTGATCCTCATCGAACAATGATATGTTACATGAATACTACAAGTCAAAAATAATGAAAAGCACGCTAATGTTTCTAAAACAAGTAACAATAGTGCATATTATCCGGAATAAAATTAATGTTCTTACCAAGTTGATATAATTATATGGTTTATGTCTTTTCTCCCCTTCTTTGGACTATCTTCATTATATATGCCCTCTTGATGATCAACCTTGAAATACAAATCTTCAAAATTAGGATCCTCATTTTCGACGGGCGTTCCTAAGCGAAAGGTGCGGTCTCATCAACAAACTCACACACATCTTCACTATCCCCACCAGCAATGTGCTTCTTCCCTTAAAGAACAATAAACCACTTGTCATTGGTTGGGTCCTCAACATATAACACTTGTCTTGCTTGGGATACCATAACGAATTGATCCTCCTTAGGCCCTTCTATTCTTAGATCGACCATCGTGAATCCCATCTCATCAACTCGGACACTCGTTGTTATTGTAAACCCATTTGGACTGAAAAACGGGCTCACCGAGGTCAACATAGTCTAGCTCTCATATCTGCTCAATGACTCCATAATATGACATTTTAGCTACAAAGGGATTTTTGTCTTTGGAGCTGGAAACATGAGGTTCATGAGCCTCCAATGTGACCCCACTATTTTGCGAGGTACTCCTATTGTTTTAGCTATATCTCGTAAAAAAGTATCCATATATGTCATACCCACAGTAAGATACGACTTCCAACCTGTGGCCCTCTTACAAGCTTACTAATGTTTGCCTCGATATGTTCTAATGATTCTTCAAATTGGCTAGTGATCACTCTATCTCCGAACCCATTGACAAATGTGCGATTATGATGGGTTAGTACCAATGTCTCATTTTTTTTCCTCGGTACTATCTCCTCATGAGGGATTTTTGCTTATCAATGAATGACTACACTTCATCGTTGTTTTATAGAATATAAAGACGTGCTTGATCCCTCATGTTCCGACTGATTGTTAGAACCGTTGACCCTAGTTTCCCGCCCACCGATCTTCCCCATAAATTGACGTTTTCGAATACCAACTTCTTCCATTTGTGGGTAGTATTCACAGCAGAACTCGACAAACTCCTTAGCTATGTATGCCTCAACAATGCACGCTTCCGGTCGGTACCGATTTCTAACATACCCTTTGAGAATTTTCATGAAACATTCATAAGAGTACATCCATCGGTAAATAATCGGGCCATCGAATCACACTTCTTTTACCAAATGGACGGTGTACCATGATATCAAAAAAGAAGCTGGGAAGTACATCTAAAGTTGGCATAATGTAACGATCATATCGAACCGAAGATCATCCAATTTCTCCAAATCGACGACTTTCCTACATATGGGATTGAAGAAGATGTAAACTATTGTGATCACTCGCTCGACATGTTTCGGCATCGAGGCTCGGATAGCAACCGATAGTATTTGTTGCATCAAAGCATGACAATCGTGAGATTTAAGACCGATTAGTCTATAATTAGACATCAAAATGAGTCTACCGATGTTTGAAGAATATCCCCGTGGCACTTTGAATTTCTTTAAGATCTCACACAAATGTTATTTTTCCCTTCTACTTAATGTGTAAGATGTCGGAGGCAAATATGTTTTCTTCCCCTTTGGTTGTGGTGCTAATTTCTCCCGTATTCCCATTTCACACATATCAAGTGGTGCTTTCTCACCGTCCTTGGTCTTCCCGGTATGATCGGAAGAGTGCTAATCGGACTTTCGTAGATGTTTTCCTCTATATGTATTACATCAAGATTATGTCTCACATACTGACTCTTTCCAATGTGGAAGATAAAAAAATATTGATCTCTTTTTCCACACACCGTTCTCGGATTGACGTCGATATGGCTTGCCGAACTCCACATCAATATTCGTCACTTGCGCATATATTTGAGGTCATATTAATGGAATCAGCAGAATCCATCTCGATTTTACCATTGAAGCATTCTTTTTCTTACGATATTGATGGGGAAAGGGAAGAAACGTTCGGTGTCCGAGATAGGCCATCTTTTTCTATACAAGTTTCCGTACGCAGGAAGTCATTGACTATGGTGAAGACCATAGCTCACAATGTCAATTGCTCTAGACAGATCTGCATCATAAACTAAAATACCTTCGTCGCATAAAAGCTTGAAATCTTCGAGCAAAAGGCGCCAATATCATTTCTCAGCTGTTTAGGCCTATAAATTAGCATTTTCATGCTCCAATACGTGTGGTTGGTTTACTAGATCACGTTACGCTCCACGAACTAGATCTTCGAGTCGATCTTCTAATTCCTTACTACTGCTGGCTTCATTTTCATCTTACCCTTCATCTTCCTCTTGTACGCCATTATTTACGGACGACTCCTCTTCCCCATGCCATGCTCACACCTTATAAGTTAAATCAAACCCATGCCAATATAGGTTAGCTTTTACGACCATAGGGGAATCTTGAGAAGTTGAAACACCTTAAACATGGACAAAATATGAATTGTTCTCTCGAATTTCTTGGCATGTTCGACGGTAATCTCTAGAAGGTTGTTAACACTATCATGATATTTTACACTCCTCCTATCGCTATAAACCCATGCTCGATCCATACCTTACCCATAAATATGAGAAGAAATTCACCACATTTAGTTCAAGAAATACGTACTTAAGCACAAAAAGTATGACATGATCTATAGGGCTAGATGGTTCTAAACCCATGCAAGAATAATATGACCCTAGGCCGTGTAGCAAAATCTTATCATGCATTTGACAAAATTTCGGCAACATTTCCCTTAGTCCTTCAAGTACAATATACGTAAATAAAGTGGCTAAAAGGGTTCTAACGACGAATAAATTGGTCGTTAAAAGTACATTTTATCGTCGTTAAAGTGATTAACGACCAAAAAATTTTGGTCGTCGATCGTCGTTAGTGGTTCCCTAGTTAATACTTTTAACGATGACTTTAAAACTTTCGTCGTCACTTAGAATAACGATGAAACAAGATGTTGTCGTAATTAGTTGATTGAATAATGATGAACTACATATCATTAACGACAAAATTTTTCAGTCGTACATTTAAAAGAACCATAAATACAAAAATTAAAATCATGATCATTAACAACCAATTTGGTTCATCGTTATTTCATTAACTATTAACATTTTCATCGTTAATAATATTATGGATAACCTAAATATATAATTTTGCCAATTATCTTTAAAATGATCTAATAAACTATTGATCACTAATATATAGTAACAAAAAACTTGAATTGATATGTATTAATTCCTTTGAATACCATTGGTTTGCGAATACACAATATAAAACATAACCTAATACCAAAAGCATCCTAAAACACATAATTTAAAAAACAATCGAGGAAACTAGAAATTCTCATAGTAATTGATATCGGAGTACTAGCAATATTAACGAAAAACTTAAAAAAAAATGAAGTCCTCCAAATGATTTAGAAAGTATAAATCTTCATCAACTACTCATAAAAGCTAAGGAAGTGTTGGAACTTAAATGAGCAGTCCACATCTTCAAAAAATAGAGAACTATTAGAACTTTTACAAAATGGCACAAGTATTCAACTTCTTATCGAACAAACATATGTAACTCAAACAAACCAACATACCAGGTGCCGAAATGATGGTCTATCGAGACCACGACATACAAGACTTTTTCCACGATCCGGTGGAATTAATAATCTTCCTGTAATATGTTAAAAGCAAATAAAATTTAATCATTTCCCAAAATAAACATGTCAATACAAGATTTACAGACAAATGTCCGCTCCGGATAGCTGTAGATGGCTGCTCTCGGCTGCTGTAGATGGTCTGCTCATTTGCGGTTGGCTGCAGAAGCCAACAGCAGCAGCTCTGCTACGGATAAGTATTCTCCCATGCAGTATTAGTTAGAGTTCACTTGTGTGGAATCTATGGATTCTATGTAGTATTTGCCTAAGAGGAAAAAATCCATAGGCTCAACCCACCAAGCGAGAATCAAGAATTTAGGAAGGGAAAACAGACTTAGAAAACTAAAACGAATTTGCTCAGGCTAGAACTTGAAATTTCGTGTCACGAGTGGCACTGGTAAACACCTAGTACTTAAAATCCTTATTTTCTCAATTACCAACAGCAACCTCCTAAAGGTCACATCCCAAGAAGTTTCATGAAAAAGCTTGCACGGAAAACTTCAAAAGGTACGATTAGAAGAACACAAAAAAGAAGAGTAAATGAACTGTCATGAGTAGATGTCCAAATACGAGAACGTACGTGCCACTTGGGAAAACAATGACCATGATAGATGCTCCCAAAGCCATAATTGCTAATACAGACTTCCATTGACGAGTAAATTTGCAGCCATCGGTGTAGCTGCCAGGACCAATGCCGCAGTCACACCCACCAAAATTGGATTAGAGGTTATTCTTCCCACTCGCTGAATGATACCACCATATCTTGAGATTCACTTCAATGGAGCACTTATTTCCATGAAAACATAATCATTTCACCCATGAGATGCTTAAATACGCTGCCATAGCTTAAGGTTACTAAAAGTTAGTTTCTAGCCTTTTGTATTTACCGCATATGATTTCCATTTGCCAATAGTGCGCGAATCTATGATACTCAAATTCCTCATTTGACCTCAAGAAGAGTACACAACACTCGAACAAGGAGAAAGGCACTCAGCCCTTCATTTTAGGCTACAAAAAGCAAGATTTCAGGAAACAACAAAGTCCCATATCTTAACATGCACCCGTGAAAGACACTTGTAACCAATTCCAACAAACATATCCCCAAATGATGTGTTTCTTATGTGTAGCCTTAATAAGATCAGTCACTAAATGCACACATGTGATTCCCTTTATTCACCCATATAAGGAGCAATAGTGATAACTTCCCTTTCTTTGTATTGCATAAAACTCACATGCCTTTCTCCTTAAAAGATACAATAGACAGAACCTACATGCGGTATTCTCCATTTCTGAATCAAAAAATAGAGGAAAATAAATTTCAAGACCACTGAGCGAGAGACCATAAAAGCCACAAGTATTTCATTACCGATATAGAAAAAGGTTGGCAAAAAGATCATCTACTTAAAGATATCCCAATAAGCATAGATAAGTTTCTTTTAAATTTCATTTTAAACGGGTATGACCAAGATGAATTTCTTTGGGAAAGCAAAGGAACAACTACTCATAATTGAAATTTGTAAAAGTCAGACATGAAAATGTACAACAAACATGAAACAGAAATATATACCCTTTAAAATTAGCCTCTACTAGAAAAGGAGAGATATTCAACTGTTCCTACCAAAAGTTACATAGGGAATATCTTACCTAGCAAAGCCAAAGCCAAAGTCAACGGGTTACGAAAGTTCAAAGCATGTTATTTCAGCAACATACTTTAGGGTTCAAAAAATAAAAAGCGTGCATAAACAATCGACCACTAAATGCAATATTACGAAACCAAATACATCCATTATATTACTCCTCCAGCATAGATAATAGCAATTGATAGCTACAGTGAGTTACGGTAATGTTCAATATGTAGTCTTAAGATTGCACAATGTAGATAACACACTTGGGGTTTCAAATCTCCATAAATGATTTTCTAATTGTGCTTCTTTCTATATTCACTGCTATTTGACTTGAATTTCCAACTCTATCTCCATTTCCATTAAAATGCATATTAAGAGCATGGAAGTTTTGCAATACTATTGACCTCTAATTGTGCTATAATCCTACTAATGATGGATCTTTACATTGAATTCATCTCCTACGAGAACACTCTTTGCAATCCAAGTGAACATCTCGCCCTAAACAAGGTGAATACTCAAAATTACATACTTTTCCATTATGTTTTTGGTTTTCCATAACCTACAATACAAGAACTACTACATGGTTTGAACTAGCAAGCAAGTCACCGATACAAAACTTCCAACACATTATACTTTTCAAAATATGATACATCCGACAGACAAATCCTATAATATATACTTTTTAGTTGTGTTTTTTTTTAGTATTAGCTTATTCGATATTATCAATTCTCTAAAGAACTTGTCTTTCACGAGAATGAACACAAAATTGATAGTAACTACTGGTAATAGTGTAAACCTTGGTTAGATAAATAATATAAAACAAAAGGCACATACACAATTTCTTGTGCCTTTGACATAAGACCAAGAACGTTAGAAGAGTGCTTCTATAGTCCTGGAACCATACAGCCCATTCAAATTGGTCCTCAAGCAACGATGTGAAGTCACCATTTTTCACAGCAAGATTTGAGCAATTATTGTTTAGTTAATAGGAACGTGAAAGGGAATTACGAGTTGAAGAAGAAACCATTAGAAGGTTGCCAAGTAGAACAAGGGAGAATGGTGGAACATACTCCAAAAAGTGCCATATGAGACTTGTGTAATGGGAATTCTATTTAACTAGACAATGTCTCTCATAGTCTACTAGTTCTAAGTAAATTATATGTGCTGCTTCTGTCAATCTCTCATCTTCAACACCGGATGAATTTTTGCTGCGAAGGATAGGCAACAACAAAGAAAGGAAACACATGGCAAAATTATCACTACTATTAATTAACTAATATATCTCTAACTCAACCTCTTTTTAATCATTAGTAATATAAAAAATCAGATAAAAAAATAAGACATTGAGATCATCACAACAAAAAGGAAACTAGACTCTTAACAAACCATCCGCTAGCTAAATGAAACACAAATGGCTAAACAACTCTTTCTCTCGCCTCTCTCAATTATGCCAAGCTCACCAAATGACACAATTCGACATAAGCTACCAAAGTTCATAATACTAAGAAACAATAGTGATAAGCTATATTTCAAACCTCCAATTTCACCCAACAATAATCAAAATCGTGGACACAGAATCGCACAAAACATAAAAGTATTAAAGATTACCAATCAAAGCAGACATCAACTACAAAATTAGGGGATAATTTTCAAAACATAAACCCTCATACCTGGATGCAATGCCAATGACTATCGGAACAAATCAAAGGAGAAACTTAGATGACTAAAGAGAAATAAGAGGCCAGCAATTCGGGGCTGCAGCGGTTGGTCGGAGGCGGTGCCAAGGAGTACAGATCCAGCGAGCTTTTAGTAGTAGAAGGTTGAACCCATTATTAAAATTCTATCAAAATTCAATCTAGAAAACCTAGAATTTGATTCCATCCTCAACACAAACAAAAAACCCATAACAAAATTCAACATAAACAATAAAAAAATGCATTAAAAGGACCTGTCTAAACTTTAGATCGGGCAAGGGAAGAGCTTCCTCGGTCGGCGATTAAGCGTCGGTGGTCGGTGTGAATAAGGAGGGAGGAGGGCGAGAGGGTAAGAGCGAGAGAGGGGTAGGTAAGAGCGAGCGAGGGGTGGGTTTTCCACTGGGAACGAACTCCTACTGGTAATTGAGTGTCGGAGAGAGAGAGCTTGCGAGAGAGAGAGCGAGCGACAACTACGATTGAGGGCGGAAGGCGACGATCGGCGATGGCCGGCGGTTGAGATTCGGCGTGAGTAGTGGAAACCGAACGAAGACCGGAGAGCAGAGATGGAAGACAACTAAACGAGAATTAGGAGGGCTAATTTTGATTTTCCAACTTAAAATTTTACCTTAGAAGGAAAATTTTTAATATATTTTTTAAAAAATTTATTTTAAAAAAGGAAATACTAATTATAATTAAATTTTTAATTCTAATATTATTAACAACCAACATACTAAAAGTAATAAAGACCAATTTTTTTATTCGTTGTATAATAATAGTTATTTGATAAAATTAAACGACGAAAAATTAATTCCATCGTTATTAGTAACTTTTAACGACCAATTGTATGATTCATAGTTAAAATGTCGTCATTAGAAGCCTAATTTCTAGTAGTGTATCCTTACTTAAATGTATGGTTATATAAGTAAAGATACATACATAAAATCCATCGTCATCATAATTGCACCCGAAGAATGAGAGGGAAATGAGCACCGTGAAATCTTATCAAATTGATGATAAGATTATAATAGTCACACAACCTATTATCATATGATTCTCAAATTATCCAACATGGACAATTAAAAAACCTATAAATACCAATTGATGACAGGATTATAATAGCCACACAACCTATTATGCATGTAGCGCGACCTAGGATAACTTCTTATGTACGTATTTTTAAACGGGTTCTCTAAACATATGAAATGCGTACAATAATTTAATAAAGCATGCCATTAATCAAATTGTATGAAAAACAAAAAAGATGATATTTCTTAGTATATATTCCTCACACGGACCATTGTTATAACTTGTTAATTTTTGGAGTTCTTAAATTTCTCTTGTTTTAAAATACATAAAACTATGTGTATATAATATGTGGTTTCGTTTTTGATTCCAATTTTGATGTATTATACATTTATTATAAACTAGACATGATTTGTTTTTGATATTATTAAAATACCTTTCAAATTTTTTACATTTCACATTTATATTTTCTCCCTTTTCATTCTTAAATCCTATATATATATATATATATATATATATATATATATATATATATATATATATATATATATATAGTTTTCTTTTGCTTCCAATTTTGATGTATTATACATTTATCATAAATTAGACATGATTTTATTTGAAATTTACGTAATTCATAAGATAATAATGAAATTATAAATGAAATGTTGAGGCCACCCCTTTAATTTCCTTTAACGACGCAAGATATGACAGGAACTAGAATTTTCTTGTTGTGATTAACAATGAGGTCCGTTTTACAAGACAAAACATGGAGTGTACATGCAACGTAGGTCGATCCACAAATAAGGATAGAAGGATAGAGAAGTCAAATGGAAACAAAAGGATCATGGAGACAAAACATTAATTGTTTATGACTTTTTGTTTCTATTTTGTTTTCATTTGACTCGACCTTCTACCCTTCTTTGTGGATCGGTCTATGTTGCATGTACACTTCATGTTATCTCCTAGAACTAACGTCATTGTTAATCACAATAAGGGAATTCCCGTTGCTGTTATGTCTTTCGTCATTAAAGTAAATGAAAGGGGTGGCTTACACATTTGATTCATAATTTCATTATTATCTTATGAATGACGTAAACTTCAAAAAATCATGGTCTCTAGTTTATGATCATGTATAATACAACATACTTGCAGTCAAAAAGGAAACCGAAAATTTAATTGGATAAATTAGTCCACCCTCAACTTAAACTCATAAAAATAAATAAATTTGATAACGAATTTATCTTTATGACAAGTATTTAGGGAGATCCCTATATCAAAACTACCTTTCTAATTTTTTATATTTTCACATTTATATTTTCTCCCTATTGATCCTTAAAAATATAACCATAAATTTTTATATTTCTTCAAATCCTAAACCAGAAATGTTTTTATTTCTCTAAACTATAATTTGGATACCAATTTTGATAATTGGATAAATGAGTTCATCCCAACATCACCTCATCAAAATAAACAAATTTGGATATAAATTTATCTTTATGACAAGGTTTTTGGGGATGACCAGTATATCCAAATTATGTTTCTATTTCTCTAATACCCTAAACAAATTTGGATGCGCTCTTTCGATTTACCATCCTCAACTATAATCGCTATAATTTTTGCAAATCCTAAACTGCTAAACCGTCGTTAAATGTAAGTGGAGAAGAGTAAGCGTAGAAAGCGACAAGACCGAGAGTAGAGAGAAGATGTAAGCGGGCGTACAAACAACAAGTATGTTCTCGGGCTTTTTTATTGCATTTGAAAGACATATGACAACAGCTTCTTTCATATAACCATCATATGTGACATTTAATGACAGTTATGTTAAAGAACCGTCGTTAAATGTCTTCAGCAGTACATTCGACGAAGGTTCTCTAAAAGAATCATCGTCATATGTGTTAAACAATGCCTATTATTCACAAAAATGCCACCGGTTCATTTTTCATGATGGTTTGTCCTTTTAACCGTCGTTAAAAGTGGTTCTTGTAGTAGTGGTGTCTACAAAAGTAGAAGTTGACATGTGGACCATGTACATTGACAAAGCTTGTAATCAGAATGACTTTGTAGTAGGTATTCTTTCGGTCTCGTGACAGAGAGCACATACTCCCATTTCAGTCAAGCTAGCATTTGAGGTCACCAACGCTGTAAAATACAAAGCATGTATCACAAGAAATCAAGCTGCTGTAGAAGTAGGAGCCAAGAATATCAAGGTTTTTTGGTGATTCAAGTCTAATTATTAATAAGATTTCACAAAAGTGGAAGGTACGTAATAAAGCCTTCACAGCCCCCAAGCACATTTGATTGAATTAGTGAAATACATAGATAGTATATCATACACATACCTTCCTATGGATGACAACCAGTTCACGGATGCCCTAGCCAAGTTAGCATCCATGATTAATATCCCTAATGGTATTCATTCAATGCACATTCATATAGAATGTTAGTAGCATAATTTTTCATAAACTAAGGGCGGTTGTACAAGAAAACCAAAACAGGAATTAGCTTATTTTGTGTCAATCAACATAAAGCGAGTACATAATGACTTATATTAATGGTGGGGAATGCAGACCCCATATGAATGAAAGAATGTCAATTCGGAAAATCTAGAGGTTAGGATATTATTGGTCAACCATGGTAGCAGATCGTCATGAGTTTGTTAAAAGATGTCACAATTGTTAGGTGTATGCGAACTTGCATCACCCACCACCTTCCTTTCTAAGAGCACTTACATCGCCTAGGCCATTTTTAGTTTGGGGCATTGACGTCATCGGTAAAGTGACTCCTAAAAAATGTGTGGCGACGAGTTCGTGTTAGTAGTAATTGACTACTTTAGCAAGTTGGTAGAAGCAGACCTCCTATGCAACCTTAACGTCAAAGGATGTGGTAAAGTTTATAGCTCGTAACATCATCTGTCGAAAGGAGGTACCACATGAACCGATTAGTGACCATGTGTAGGAACCACGACCAGCGGTAGTCGCACCGAGCTTCCCTACGTTACCTTGGCGGAAGGGTTTCTTTTTAAAAATGGGTTTTGAAAGTGAGGATGATCCTTTTGTTAAGATTTCTGGATTTTATTAAATCGATTTAAAGCAAACTAGGCAAAGTTTGAATGACGGTTTTATTAATTATTTTATTTTAACAATTATTTTTAGAATTCTCGGGATATTATTTCTTGATGAAAAGTAATAGAATTAGGGT
Organism: Talinum fruticosum; assembly: GCA_021018815.1. NCBI lineage: Eukaryota > Viridiplantae > Streptophyta > Magnoliopsida > Caryophyllales > Talinaceae > Talinum > Talinum fruticosum. The sequence goes on from JAITYX010000012.1 coordinate 7,443,787, forward strand.
TTGTTAAATCTGCCACAAGACTTTAGGGCCAAACTGGTGTGAAAACATAAACTTGGACCAGAGCCTCGCTCGCCGACCACTCGGTGCAGGCAGCAAGCTGCACCTAGTGGTGACCGGTGCGAGCCGGAGGCGACAACTTAGTCAATTAGACTCGGCCTTGACACCGGCTGGTAGATCCCGAACCCTTATTTTTTATCCCGTAATCAAAGAATAGAAGAGATGGAATTAAATAGAAATAAAGAAAAAGAGGAGTCGTGAATGTAAACCCCAAAACCCACCCTACGAGTATTACATCGCTAGAGTTCCTCAAAAGGAACTCCCAAGGCTTACTTTGGTGTCGACCTAACTGTCTAATTCCGACTTAAAGGTAAAGAAGCTAATTCTCCAAAAGAGTTAGATATTTTTAAAAATTTTGGCGGGGCTCCGTTTGAAATACTGGTATAACCCTTAGGCTCAAAGCCTTAAAAGCCCGCATAAAACTCACAATAAAACTCTACCAGCCACACTCTTAGAGTACAAGAGTCAATGGCCACACGCTGGAGTATATTCACAATCATAAAACCAAATTCCAATATGAGTTACAATCCAAGTTACACACTAAGTTATAACCGCTAAGAGAAAAGTTGCAAGAGATGGAAATTCCTGGCTAATCGGACGTACTAGTTCAGGTCTCTATGCATACATCCAACTTTACTATACATCATTACATATTTACATAAGTAATCGTATATATACAACATGTAAAACATGAAAGCACATAATACCGGACTTCGATCACGACCGCGACCAAGGACAAGCATTCCGATCAAGGGAAGAGACGGATAACCATCTCGGGGGTACCTGTAATCGGGGAGGGGAAAAGGGGGAAATTTGTGGGGTTAAGCAAATCACGAGCTCACCGGAGAGTCTTACACTCTTAAAAAACGAAAATTCTTTCCACATACTACTAATAATAATGAAATCGGTGAAAGTATAATAATGTAATACAATCTAGATACTTTTCAAGGAAATCTACTCGAAATCTCTTGCAGCTTAAAGATCATAATTTTTCAATCATTTGAAACACGGTTTTATAATCATTAACAATTCTTTTAGAACTGAATCAACTTTCTAGGCTTTATGGACTCGAACTAGCACTTCATAATTTTTAGGGCGCGACCACTGAACAAAGGCTCCCAGGACTTATCTTCTAGGAAGTCTCCGGTCGGGCATCTCGATAGCCAGGACCCCTGCTAGAACCCTTCCGTCAAAGGTTCTTGTCGGGCCTCCTCACGAGATGACGACCCAAGTTCGAACCCTTCGGTATGCTAAACAATCCTAGCTAAGTCGATTCAAAACAATTTAATATTCATGTTTGAAAGGTAGCGATAAAGAAATTACATTCAAGGATCATTTTGCATAAAATATAGAACTCTTTTCAAAACCACTTTTGAACATCATTTAATATAATCGCTTAACACGAATAGTCACTATAATGGCCCCAAACCCCATAATCACCAGGTTAACCATAATGACTTATTAACTAGTAATTAGCGCAGCGGAAATAAAGGTTAGAGGCATTACCGCCGCTCCAACCAAGGAACAAAGCAACAATCAATTATATTACATGCAATACTTGGTAAGGTCTAAGTTTGAAAGTAAAACGTCCGACGAAAAACAACATAAGCGAGAGAGAATTAAATACATGCCGTCGGGGTAATAACTTAAAGACACAACCAAAATAACTCCAAACACAACAGGTCACCACCACTCGTGAGCCCCTAAGACATTTCGCCCAGTAGACAACCTACTTCTTGCTCCCTTCCGGAGTAGATTTACCTAAAACAAAACAGATAAAACATTTCGAAATAATGAGGCAAAGCTCAAGCACGCGATTTGATTGCATGCATTTCATTTCATTTATAAATCGGACAGGAGGAATATAGTAAAACAATTATTCATTTGTTATCCGAGTGGCTCCTTACGATCATCAATTTCCCTAAATATACGCATACCCGGACCGATCGGCAATGTCCGTTGATAATGGCCAATTATATATATATAGGTGTGATCACAAGTCCGATCACGCTGGTATGATTGATATGGGCGGGCCACATAATTAGGTGACAAATAATATTTGAAATGGTTCATTTTATTAAGCAAACCATTTGATATTGTTATGCATAAACATATTGATTTTCAGTACGGTACAAGCAATAAACGTACCTTAAAATCATAGTGATATCCTTTCTTTGGTCCCTTTGGAGTTGCTTGGCTCGGATGAACGACATTGATGCCTTAAGAAAATAAAGCTGTTTCATTAATACATTTAATACTTTTAGTAATTAAATTTAGTATCTTATTATTATCGTTGCTATTATTATTACTATTGTTATTACTTATATTATTTCGTTCTTGTAACTTCATATGACTAGATGAATTTAAATAAAACAAAATCACTTCGTAGATTGATGAGGCGATTGGTTAATTTTAATAGGTTGAAGTTTTAAAGTAACACCCGTAGCTTATACCAACCCCTCTTGTCACACAATATGCTCATAAGGCTCACTTGATCGTTTCTCCATAACACCTAACGTATTAATCGGTCACTTCTTAAATTAAGTCTCTTGCTTATATAATTGTTTAATCCTCCAACGTTACTTAATTTTTCACTTGAATACCTAACTCAATCCTCAAAAATCACTTAAGTTAACGCATTTCCTTTAATTTCATCAAATCATCAAATTCGTTAATTTTCTTTAACTCTTTACATCATCAATTATGCTTCTTTTCTACTACCACAATTACTTATTCACTTATTTCCTTTAAGTCACTAAAATCTTTTATTTTCTTTTAGATCGTTAAAGTCACCTATTTTCTTAAATCGTCAATATCATTTATTTCCTATCTCAATCATCCAAATCACTTATTTTCTTTAAACCCTCCAAAATGACTTATTTTCTTTAATCTTCCCAAAACTACTTATTTGCTTTAATTTTATAAAATCATCCAACTTACCTATTCTCTTCAATTCACATTTTTAATCCACATGCTTGTTAACTCAACATGCATGCCTATTTCTTTCTTAAATCCTCACTTAATATCATATTCCTCAAAAATTTTCCAATAAGCTTTGAATCATCACAAAACCAAATTTTCTTCCCAAAATTTACAATCCACAATCACCTAACCAATGACCTAATACAACATACTCGAGCAATTTAAATAATTCTTACAAGTCCAATTTTTCCTTTTCCCATGAACATCCAACTACCTAATTCAAGGCCTTTTTGTTTATTTCACCCGGACAATCCCACATAATATGATTTTACACAATAATCCCTTGCATGCAACATCTAACTAATTATTACTAAAAATTAAAGGAATCGATTTGTTCGAGGTTGAGGTTTTTACCCAAAACCCACAAGAAATGAGGTTTTTTTTTAATTTTATTTTTTATGGTGGAAGGGTGGCTGATCGAAGCTTCGGTGACTAGTGGTGGTTGGCGGTGACGGCTGGCAGCAGCGACCGGCGGTGATGGTGGTCGGGCTGACGGTAGCAGCTTGTGGCGGCGAGCAGCGAGTAGTGAGCCCTCGCGGTGGCTGTTATTATTGTGTCTCCGGTGACGGCGGCAGCCGCTGCTGGTGGCGGTGGTCGGCAGGCAGCTGGGCTGGCAGCAGAGAGGGGTTTAGTGAGGGAGATGGGTTTCTTTGGGAAAGGAAACATAGATGAAGGTCGGGTTTTGAGGTTTTGGGGCTTAAATAGCCAATTTAAAATCTGAAAATTCTCTCTCATCAATATGAATTCCAGGTTCCTCTTTCATTTTATTTTTATTTTTATTTGCTTGGTTATTGGGCCCTCTACTCTCTACAAGCCCAAATAACCTAATCGTCAAGCCCAAGTTAAAAGAATGTCGGTTTTGGGAATTCCCGACTTGAATAATTGTTATAAACCTTAGGCGTATGTATTATTATTATTATGTCTTCGATAATGTCTTATTATTATTATTATTATTATTATTATTATTATTACTATTGTTGTTATTATTATTACTATTGTTGTTATTATTATTATTATTATTATTATTATTATTATTGTCATTATTCCTTGAATTATCACAAGTCATATTTTATTTGATCATTCACTTATTTATTACTTTGCCAAGCGTCACTATCATCATCCGAGTCCCGCAACACATAATATGGTTACTTGCACAAGTATATAATAGACATGATAATGAAGACTGAAAGTGTGAATTGAAATGCACGCCCTCATTAATATTTATTAATCTTTGTTGATGTATTGGATTAATGTCGGAGCATTACAGTCTCAAATCAATGCACACAGTCATCCTCGGCTCCTTTTCGACTATGCCTTTCTAAATTTACCAATTTTGTAAAATTGGTTCCTTTTTCTAAACCACAGGTAATCACAAGTAATAAGCTCGTAACTCAAACATCCCAAATTCTCACAATTTTCCATGTTTGCCTCAATTTTCTCCGATTACGCCTCCACATTATTGCTAAGATCCTTCTTTCCAATACTTAGCCATATAGCTCTTATTCTTACTTCACTACTCAAGTTCCTCTAGCTTCACATATCTTCTAATTCAATTCGCTCTCAAAGATTTAGATATGACTTCAACTCGGTTTAACCTAACAATTACTCGCTCTCTACTTCCCTACCTTATTTGTGTAATACTTAAGATGAACTCAAACTTCCCTTTATACTGAAATCGTTGTTTCCCAATATGAACCATTACCTTCCAACGCAGAAGACTTAGGAAATCTCTAAAGATTCAACTGAAGCATCAATTGACAATTTATACCCAAAACACCACTTCTTCATCCTTAAGTGTTCATTGAGATCTCCACATTACTCCTTGGACCGATGCAACCTAACTTCTTCTAAATTTCTAGTATTCCAACTCAGCCTTAAACAACTACTAAATTCCTTCAATTTTCTAATTCAACCTTAACAACTCAATCCAATTTTCTCCAATCCTAATCCAGCCCTAACTACTTCCTAAATTCATTCTATAGCATCAACATTTAATATTAACAATGAAATTAAATTGGGTTTCAAAATTACTATTAATTTAGAGTATAAGACTACCCACCTCAAATTAGGGGTTGAAGGTTTGCTGAGTTTCAGATTAGCCCTGGTTTCGCCGTCATCCTCTATGCCTGTCGTCGTCGCCGATCGTGGTTTCCTTGCTCGCCGGCTGCCTTTCTCTCGGCCCTTGTGTCCGCTTCTTCTCTTCTCTCACTTTCCTCTGTTCTGTTTCGTTCCTCTTCTTCACTTTCTCCCTCCAATTCTTTCCCCTTTCTCGACCCCTTTCCTCCTTCTTTTCCCCTTATCTCTTTATCCTTCCTTTTGCTTGTGGCCTTTCCACAGAATGCCAACACAACCCTTCACATTACACTAGCGTTCGCCTTAGCCCATCCACCCAAGTAAATAAAATTAATAATCTTCCTTTTCCCCTTCTCATTTTTTTGTTGCTAAGATTACCTCAAGGTAAAAGATAGAAATAGCTAATGTAATTGGTCTCGAGTTTAATTACTAGGTTCGGGACGGGAATCGGGAGGAAATAATATAATCCGCTTATTTAGTATAGAAGCACGTAAGACTAAGAAGTCGTACTAAACAAAATAGTTTTACGCATCAATCGCTTAATTTAATTTAATCCCATAATTAACCTACTTAAAACTTCGGGTCTCATAGCCAATCAGCTTTTAAGAATGAAAAGCCGACAAAATAAAAGATAAAGATTTGCTCTTCCGTTCTTAGTATGGGAAAACTAAGGCCGAAAGAGGCTAAAAATGACTCCATCAATCCTAGAGCCGAGAATCGGACTCGGCGGCAGGGTACGAAACGTAGGGAAAACCCTTTTGTTCCGCTCTGTCCGAAGACGACCTTACTAATTTGAGTAGTATATTAAAACAATGCGAAAACACAAGCATACAACATTCTAAGAGACATTAAAGCAACCAAACATAATTAACCGAAACGCTAAAGAAAGCGAGTCAAGAAAGCGAAAAAGAAAAGTACAAAACTAAAAGATTACATCGGGCGGGGAGGAATTAAAATGCGATTACATTTCTTTGATCCACAATACGGAAAGCGATAAAAAATCATAAATTAAATAACTATCCGAAGGCCAAATGGTTGCCCTTAGGATGTCCCACTTGCTGATTTGTATTTCTACACTGGATCTCTTGATGTGACAACGAAGAATCCAAAGAAAGGGCTTGTTTTTTTTTTTTTTTATGGAGTTTGGAAAAGATAAATTTATAGGGAGAAGAAAAGATCGAGTTGAATAGATGTACTATACTGAACTTGAAATTTCCCTGTACGCATCACTGGACTCCGTTATCTCTAGAAGCTTGGCCTGGTCTTGGAACGTCCGAAACAAAAGGGGATTTTTAAATTGATCCAAGGCAAATTGCTATTTAGTTGGTGCTTGGGGTTCTTTGTGGTTTATCGGCTTCCGTCACCCTGAGTCAAACATAGTCCGAGATTAAAATCCTCAAACAGGACTCCAAATTTCATTATCGAGCCAACAAAATAAAATAAAGAATTAAAGAGATAAGGGACAATAGGTTTTTGGTGTTTACAATTAGCCCCCTCTTTGACCGAGTCTAAAAAGACGAAGGGTTAAAGTATACACTAAAGGGTACTTACCACGATTACGTTCGACGATATTTGATATTAGTTCTTACGTAATATCCGGAATTCGTTTCGTTCAACCTGAACTCTAGAAAGAGAGCCGGACATGATTTTGATGCCTGCGTTCGAAGTCCGAGTAAGAGGGTCCTAAGCTTCCCATAGGAGAAATTCGTATGTGAATGAGAGCCAAGGCTCTCTATTTATAGGGAGAGACCTAGGTCACAAATTACCTAGGCTTGCTCTAGGCTAGCCATCGGAGTAGCTAAGAAAAAGAAAACCGGGCCAAATATCCTTAGATTGAACGAGAATAAAGAAGAGATAAAATTAGATAAATTAGGGGTGGTCGGCGCCGGCCACCCGGGCATGCCTAGGGTTTCGTGCCATAACGTGCTTCCAAGGGAGTCTTCAAGCCAAAACGCAGCATTCCACTAAAAATTTATTGGGTGACCAGAGCCGACCACGACGTCGTTTTGAAGGGGAAAAGCTCCTAGTCTCGTGCGGATTGTCTTGGAGCATAAATGAAGCACTTTGATGTTTGTGATCATGAAATGCAACGTTTTAATTTCGTCTTCAAGTCTTCAGCTCCTTGTCCGATTGGACAATAGTAAAATGCGATATTCGAACTTGAAATTTCACGAGTACACATCACTCGGAGTCCGTTGTCTCGAGAAGCGTTGCCTGGTCTTGGATTGTCCAGAAAGAAAAAGGGATTTTTAGATCGACCTAAGGCAAAAGGCTATTTATTTAATGCTATGGTTCTTTGTGGTTTACTCGGGTTCTGTCGCACCAATCAAACACGAGTATAAAATCAAAATCATCAAATAGGACTCGGGATTTCATCATTGGGCCCACAGAATAAAATACAAAATGAAAGGGATAAGGGACAACACTTTTTAGGTGTCTATAGTTAGCCCCCACTTTAACCAAGTCTAAAAAGATGAAGGGTCAAAGTAGAAACTAAAGGGTACTTACCATGATTACTGTTCAATGATATTTGATATTAGTTGTTGTGTAATATCTAGAATTGGTTTCGTTGAACCTGAACTCTAGAAAGAGACTTGGACTTGATTTTGATCCATACGTTCTAACGCTTGGTAAGAGGGTCCTAAGCTTGGGTAAATAATCTTATGTACTAACATAGTTGTTAGTGGATAATCAAATTGACGAAAGTTCAGTGGACTAAAAATTATGATCCGAAAAGGTGGATTGGTGGGTCCAAGAGCTCCCACTTGCATGCATAAGGTGCCAAGAAATTACATGCCACGGCTGATGGGACTCCACAAGCTAGGCCACCTGCTAGGGCTATAAAGTTATCACCGATGGGATACCATGGTGCCTCGTGGCCGCCGCCAGCCAGCCTTGTTTGCTTGGCTATAAAAAGGGTGCTTCGTGTCTTCACTTTCCATACTTGGCTATAAAAAGGTCTTTTCGTCAAAATTTCTAGAAGAAGAGCTTATCCTACCGAGAGGTTAAGAACTGAAAAATTTGTCCAAGACAACTTCCTTGAACGTGAATGGCATCCACAGGATGAGTGCAACCCAAATGACCTCTTCGTGGAGGCCGAGAGTCACGCTTCATCTTTGGCTATCACTCCATCGATAAGCTAGTTGGTTAAGTTTCTTCCCTTGGTCATACAGAGTAGTTCTTTTACTAGAAATCTTGTTGGACTTTTGTCTTACGAGAGAGGCACAATTCGAAGCAATGGAGTTATTCCCAATTTTATAGAGACGTGTCGAGAAATGAACTATCCTCTCGAAGAAGTCATGTAAAATTTTGGGTTTGGTTCTTTTTTCCTTATTTTGAACCATCTTTGTAATCCAAGGTCTTTTCTTCAAAATTTCTAGAAGAAGAGCTCATCCTACCAAGAGGTGAAGAACCGAAAACTTATCCAAGATAACTTCCTTGAACATGAATGGCATCCGCAGGACGAGTGCAACCCAAATGATATCTTGGTGGAGGCTGAGAGTCACGCTTGTCTTACTATCACTGCTTCGATAAGCTACTTAGCCGAAGTTTCTTTCCTTGCTCATTCGGAGTAGTTCTTTTAGTAAAAATCTTGTTAGACTTTTGTCTTGCGAGAGGCATAATTCATAGCGAGTGGAGTTATTCCCAAGTTTATGGAGACGTGTCGACAAATGAACTATCCTCTCGACGATGTCATGTTAAATTATGGGTTTGCTTCTCTTTTCCTTGCTTTGAACCATCTTTATGATGAGAGATAGTGGGATCCTATTAGGGCCATTAGTGTGCGATTGTGGGATACCACTAACAATTTCCACCTTCCCTTTAGGGAAATGAGCATAACTCCTTTTAATTTCTACTGTTTTGTCTCGTTCGGGCTACTTGGGAAGGCTCTAACTTATGACCGGAATTTGTCCAAGGACCGTGACCATCTTTATCACCTTTACGGTAACGTAGTTAATAGGTTTCCTCAAGAAAATTCCTTTAAACACACTTGTTCTTTTGGGTGCTTTTAAGGATGCTCGGTTTTGGGTTCACGATTCTCCTCAACAATAGGTTTGGATTGTGCTGACTCTTTTATTTAGTATGGTGCTCTTTTCCAATCAAGCCTCGAAGGTTCATGTTCACTATTGGGTGAACTTAGTGGACCTTGATAAAATAAAGGAGCTTAACTAGGTTTCTTCTTCATATACTTGCCTCATTAGGGGCCTTCGTGCTCGTGTGCGGCATACAAAGCTCGAGATAGATTCATCGAATTATATTCCATTATGAAAGTCGTATGTACGACTTGGAGGAGATCATTCGAGGAAGATTATTAAGGTACGCTCAAATTCTTCACTTGTTTCCCACATGTTTTTCATCTTGTGTGGATCAAAAATCTTACTTGATTTGTGATAATGACCATCGTTATACAAATACTTCCTGCACCTTACTCCGGGTTCAATAAATCATCCCGTGTTCACAACGTCTATGTCATGGGCTACGATACACCTTTGATGATCCACAATCCATAATATTGGCTTCATGATATCAGCCCTTACCCGCGTGACCTTGCTATGCCTCCTTAAGGTCAAAATTGATCTCAAAATATACCCAAAAAATATTTTACTTCACTAATTTGCTAGCTGCCCTTGCTCGCACCTTGTGGGACTACCTATGGTGGATGCTAGTCTTGGTTGTGCACGGTTTTTCCCATTTTCTTATTGCCTTTTGTTCTTGTTCGCTTATTTCTTGGTAAATGCTGTATGTGTAGACCAATTTTAATCCTTGGGCCCAACTCCAACTCCCTCCAAGTAACACCATTGCACGGGAGAAAAATTAAATCCTGTATGCTCAAATTCGAATTCACACATGGCTTCTATTGGTTCCAGTTGATGCACCCCAAACCATGTTTTACCTTTTCTCTCTTCCTCGACAAGAGCAAGCCGATACAACCATCGGTTGTCCTCATACCCAATCTTTGAATTTGTACATATCTTATGCACATTGGAAGAATCGGATGATAACCCACTCAGTGAATTCTCACTTTTTCCTTTCTTCCATATAGTTAAATTTCTTGTATGGAAATGAACTTCATCTTCGATAGCTTACACTAGATGATATCCACATTGCAAGCCTCAACGTGGATGTTATACATCCCAGGGAATCTCCACGCTATGTGAGGATTCTCGAAATTCCTAAGGAAAAATGTGTTGGGCATCCTCTCCCTCGAAACTAGCGCGGGATAAGATTTTCATGCTCTATGCTATTATTGGTATGCTAAAAGTATTTCACTAATCCCATTGAATGAATTATGTAGTATGATTGGGAGCAATCCCGAACCATGTCTATCGGGCTTCAATTTGTTCTTTGAGGCATCTAAAATTTCCTCACTGGAAGATCTTTCCCAACCTTCTAGGTAAGTCTCTAGTTAGTGGAGTGGTAACATTATTAAGCTTTTAGTATGTGTGATAATAGCACTTTCCTTCTTGTAGAGACGACAATCTAGAGCGTCTTCATCGGGAGGCTTCCTTGGTGGATCGGGAGCATATACCCAACAATCTAACCAACAAGCACCTATCGGTGGTCCAACCGGGAAGGTACATCTCGACGTTCATCGAGACGTGCCCATCGTCGTAGTACATCTCGAAGCGGGGCCTAGTACTTCCAGTCCTAGTTCATTTGGTGCGGGGCCCAAATTTGTGAAAGAGACTGTAAACATCTTGCCACGTCAAGCTTTTGGCCGACACATAAATCTGCTCTATTACCCTCAAACTTCTTACAGCGGACCATCCCATGAGGCTTCTCAATCTTGGAACTTCGGAAGTAGGTCTTCTCATGGAGGACATCGAGAACTATATCTTTGATGATGCTTTTAACGGCAATGAGAAGTAGATCCCTTGCTCGTTGTCGGTGTTGATGATTGGAAAGTCTCGTTGTACGGTGCTATTATTTGTTTAATTTTTACTTTGTAATGATGTGACTACGATGCAATGGGATGAAATGCAAGGTGACTCGATTTCTAAAGCTGCATTCTTTTATTATATATAATGAAAAAAGTCTTAGGGTAAAAATACAAAGACAAATCGAAAAAAATGCACTAGTACCCATTCCCCCAAAAGAAAATAATAAAAATAAAATGGTAAGGCTTAAGTGCATGGCCCAAAATATAGATATGGCCCAAGGAGTGCTTGGGTTTGCAAACGAAAATGAAAACCGGCCGAACCGGAGTAGTGGCAGGTGCCGGCCATCGGTGAAGACCGGGGTTCTCGCGACTTGCAACAGTTGAGGTGCGGTAGGACCCTACAACTCTAGAAAACTCCTATAAATATGATCCAGGTCCAATCATATGTACTTGAAACTGTTTCCACATCCAAAGTGCTTGAAATGGTGCATATGGATTTATGTGTTGAAATCCTCGTAAAGAGTGTCGGACGTAAATCATATGTACTTGTAATTCTTGATGACTACTCACGATTTACCTAGGTGTGTTTTCTTAAGCACAAAAATGAAGCTTTAAAAGACTTCAGCGAGCTTTACGAGAAAATTCAAGTAGAGTCTCGGACTCAGATTAGAAGAATTCGAACCGACCATAGAAGGGAGTTCGATTACTCGGAATTTGCAGAGTTCTACGATAAAAGTGGTATCTCCTACAACTTCTCGGCACCCAAAACTCCTCAACGAGAATGGGGCAATGGAGAGAAAGAACAGAACTCTTAAAGAAATAGGAAGGACAATGATGATTGAACACGATCCGCCTTACTATTTACGGGGTGAGGCACTCAACACAAGCAAACTACACTCGAACATATACCTCATAAGACCCATCTTGAAGAAAACTCCATACGAGCTCTACAAGGGAAAGAAACCCAACATTTCATTCTTCAAACCCTTCGGATGTAAGTGCTATGTTCATAATAATGCATCCACGTTGTTTTTGATGACATTTATCGGGGAAAACCAAGTGAGTTAACATTCTCAAATCCGAAACTCAGTCAAGATGAAGATGAGCAGAATATCATGACCGAGACCGAATCGGCTCAAAAGCCAGCTCGGAATGGTGAAAGCAAAATAGATGAGCGAGGCTTAATCAAAACAGACCATCGAAGATCAACCACTTCAACCCACAAATCCGGTGAATCGGAGAACGAGTTGAAGACTCAAACTTTACATAGACATCATCCGACTTCCATCAAAGAATCGGGTATAAGACTTAAGCTTTCATAAAGTTTTGATTTCAAGTCATTCTATGTGCCTTAGAAACTTTTCCGAGTGATAGATCATCTTTTCTCAGCGTTACGTAAACCATTGCACATATTCTCACTTGATTCCGACCGACTTAGAAAGCATACTCTGTTCACGCACTCGTTACGAGTCACTCGGACAACACTCGGATTTATCGCATGTTCAAAAACTTGTTCCATTTTGCACAAACATAGATCTGACTTCATGTTCCAAAGAAAAATTACATTTATAATTTATTCTTCTAAGTTAGCATATTTTGTTTGAACTTTGCTTTGTTTAAATCAAGTCCGATATTCTTTATTTGACTTAATTCTCTCTTAGACTCGACTCGGATGGATTTTGAGTCTCATAGATATTAGACTCATAAAATTCCATTCGTTTTTCTAACCCGGATAATTATGCACTTAATCATCTTAATTAGTTTATTATCTCGTGTCTAATCTTAGACCAAAGTATTTTATACTTTGAGAACCAAATTGATTTACTTTTGTAGGCTATTCAAATGAGGTCTGTCTTATTTTTGAATTACAAAAGTAATCGGCTTCAAAACGTGAAATCACCAAGCAGACAAGGCTCTTTTCATTTACGACCTAGCCCCGGACATTGTGTCGGGGTTGTACTGTTTCAAAACTAGAAATCAACAACGCTAAGCTTAACGGTGGTTTCCACCTTACTTTTCAAGACACCGCCGGTGGTTTTGGGACTTCCAAAAGAGTTAAGAGCCGTTGCCAAACGAACATACTTCAACGGATATTTTCTAAGTGACTCGGAAAATCTGCTACAACGGTCACAAAGGACTTCCAGTCGGAAGATAGTCACAACGGCTAGTCCGCTTGGTCATCTATAAATAGATGCCAACTCTTAAGACATGAAGATTGCTTGAACCAAATGTCAATACACATACTTGAGAAAAAGTCTTTGTATTCATTTTCAATCTTCTACTTACAACTCCAACTCGTAATTAATATTTTCCGAGTTGTAAGGTCTTGTAATCGATTACAAACACTTATTCTTACTTTACGAGTAACGTCCCTTGACCGAGCTGTAAGGGTTATCTCAGCTCGGTTGTCCCTAGCTGTAAAGGTTATCTCGGTTAGGAAGTACTAGATCGAGATAAGGGAATTTCCGAGTCTAGGAAAAACTCGTAAGGAGTTGTCTTAGGGAGCAACTTAGGTTGAGTCATTCTACTCGTATTTTGTAGATTCAAAATAGTGGATTTGACTTCGTGCTTGGATTAGCACGGTCCGTGGTTTTTGCCCCGGGAGGGTTTCCACGTAATTTCGAGTTAATACTTTTACGAGTGCAATCTACACTTAAACAGATTTAAAGTTCTCGTCCAATCAGTATCTTCATCTTCCACTTACTTCGAATCATTGTTTTTCCGAGTTCATTCTTGACTTACACTCTCCTCGGAATCATATCAAGTGTTTCACTTGAGCGAATTTCCTCATCACCTTATTCACCCCCTTCTAGGGTGACTTAGCTTCTCCGAGAGCAAACCTTCAATTGCTATCGAGCCTAGCTTTTCGAAAGGATCTACCCATTCAAAGTTCTAAAGATCAAATGGCTCGGAACAACGGAGAGTTCGATGAAGGAAGATCTTCCGACGACACTACCAAAGTTCAAAGGATCTAACTTTGTGCACTTGGAAGAAGCTCATGGAATGTTTCTTGCTAGATCATGATGAGGATGTCCGAACATCATACAAGTAGGCAACTACATTCCCATGAAGACGGAAGAAACAAGACACGTGCCCAAGACAAAGGCCGAGTTCACTGCTGAAGATACGGAAAAGTTCGAAAGAACTTTAAGGCGATGAACATTCCGATGTGCGCCATCGGCTCGGAAGAGTACAACCGAGTGTCTACTCGTGACATAGCCAAACAAGTATGGGACACACTGGTCAATACTTATGAAGGCACAAGCCAAGTTAGATAAGCGAAGATAAGCCAATATCTTCACAAGTATGACCTATTTAAGATGGAGCCGAAGAAAACATCACTCAAATGTTCATCCGCTTCACTGAGATTACCAACAATCTCAAATCTCTGGGTAAAAAAATTTGCCACGAGGAAATGTGCGAGAAAGATACTCGAAGCCTACCCAAGAGAAGATGGGGTCCCAAGGTAACAGCTATCGAAGAGGCTGAGAACCTTTCTCTACCGAAGCCGGACGAACTCATTGGGAAGCTTCTCACTCGTGAGATCCACTGGAAGAGGAGGATGCAGAGGTCGGCACCGAAAAGAACATTACGCCGAAAGCCTCGAAACCGAGAGAAACAAATCTGAGTTCTTCGACTCAAAAGAGGATCCCATGGCACTTATTGCTACGAGGCTTCAAGAGAATAATGAAGCATGAGAGATGGGATAAGAAGCCAAGAGAAGAGTTCTATAAGAAAGACAAGAAGGATAGAAAAGGTAAACACGCTTCCCCTTCAAAGTTATCTTTGACTAAGAACTCGGCTATTTTGAATGTGGCAGCAAGCAACACATAGTCAAGGACTATCCCAAGAGAAAGAGGGGCGGAAGAAAGAAAAAGGCTATGATGGCCACATGGAGTGATAAAGACTCATCGGAAGATAATGAAGACTCGGATGACTAAAAATTTTGAGAGCATCTCTTTAAAAAATTTTAAGAGCTCTCTCGACTCGGAAGGCGAAACAGAGTCGATTCGGATCACTCGGACGATGAGGAAACAAATCCTCGGGAGGTAATTGAATACTTTCTCAAGTTTTCCAAAGTTGATTTAGCTAAGCATATTTTCACTTTGGAAGAAAAGTCCAATTCGACTCTTATCTCTTTAAAGAACAACTTGAGCCAATCAATTTTGAGAGCATCTATTTAAAAAATGAATTGGAAAAACTAAGACTTACTCTAAGAGAATTTAAGACTAGTGCTCAATCTAATGGAGACCGAGTTTGAGTTACTCGGAAGGGAAAATGAGCAACTAAAGCAAAAGCTCAACGAGTCTCAAGATCTTGTTTAAAAGTTTACTTAAGGTCAGAAAAACCTTGATATGCTCTTAGAGTCCCAATGTGTCTCCTTCGGAAAAGAAGGTCTTGGTTTTAACAAAGAGGAGGAATCCAATTCCTACTCAGAACTTTTCAAAAGGATTCCAAAACCGTGAAGTTCGGGAAGGCTAAGCATGATCCCATTCATGCGAATGAAAGGAGGACTAAGCCCGAGACAAACTTACAGGAGAAAGCCTTCTCCACCCATTTATAAAAGAAAAGTTTCTCAAAAGAAAGAGACACGGACTCGGTTCTCCAAACGGAAGACTCGAATCGGACCAAACCCAAAGTCATTCAAATCTGGGTATCGAAAGGTCTTCTTCCTTAGAAAAGGACCACAGTAAAGGGTGTTATTGAGTTCATTAGAGGAAGTGAGAAGGATTAGTTTGTTTCGACTTGCAGGTGACTCGAAAAGAACAGAAGGGCATTGGTACCTAGACAGTGGATGCTCACGCCACATGTCGGGAGATTCAAGACTCTTCTCTGAGTTAGAGGACTACAAAGAAGGAAAAGTCACGTTTGGAGATGATAGCAAAGGCAAGATAATTGGGATTGGCAAGATTGGGAAAGGAAGCAATCAGGTTAGCCCGAGTATACCTTGTGAAAGGGTTAAATATAACTTGTTGAGCATCTCTCACCTATGTGATAAAGGTCAAGAGGTAAGATTCACTCAAACCAATTGCTATATTTCGATGATGCTACCAAAGAGATCAAGCTCTCAAGTAAGAGATCAGGTAACACTTACACTATTCCCCTTATTGACCCAAGTCAGAACTTATCTTGTTTAAAAGCATCTCTTCATGATGATTCATGGGCATGGCATTGTAGACTAGGTCATGTTAGCATGCACACCATTAAGAAACTTGCATCCCATTGTTTAGTCGGAGGATTGCCTAATTGTGCATTTAAGAAAGATAAAATTTGTGAAGCATGCGCAAAAGGGAAACAAGTCGGATCATCCTTCAAATAGTTGAAAACTGTTTCCACATCCAAGGTGCTTGTAATGTTGCATGTGGATTTATATGGTGAAATCCCTGTCAAGAGTCTCGGAGGTAAATCATATGTGCTTGTTATTGTTGATGATTACTCACGATTTACCCGGGTATGTTTTCTCAAGCAAAAAATGAAGCCTTCAAAGTGTTCAAGCAAGCTCTACAGGAAAATCCAAGTTGAGTCTCGGACTCAAATCTAGAGTATTCGAATTGACCATGGAAGGAAATTCGACTACTCGGAGTTTGCAGAGTTTTGTGATAAGAATGACATCTCTCACAACTTCTCACCACCAAGAACTCCTCAACAAAATGAAGTGGTGGAGAGAAAGTACATAACTCTTGAAGAAATAGCGAGGACTATGATGATTGAACACAACCTACCCTACTATTTCACGGGCTGAGGCAGTCAACACAGACTAACTACACTTTGAACAGATGCCTCATCGGACCCATCTTGAAGAAAACTCCATATGAACTCTATAAAGGGAAGAAACTCAATATTTCATACGTCGGACCCTTTGGATGTAAGTGCTTTGTTCACAACAATGGTAAGGATCACTTGACCAAGTTTGATGCTCGGTCGGATGAAGGTATTTTTCTTGGTTATTCATCTCATAGCAAAGCCTATCGCATTTTCAATAAAAGAACTAACAAAGTGGAAGAAATCATCCACGTTGGGTTTGATGAGATTGAACAGGAAAAACCAAGTGAGTATTATTCTGAGACCTAAAGCTCAGCAGAGATGATGATCATGATGAAAATGAGCTCATCAAGACCGAAATCCATGACACTCAGAATGAAGTCACTCGAACGAAGTGACTCACAATGAGACAACTCAAGAACCAACTTAGAATGTTGAAGGACAATCTGATGAACAAGCTCACTCGCAACAGTACTTCGCAGATCAACCAATTCAACCTACGGAACTGGTGAACCAAAGAACAGTAGAGCTTTCAAGTATGCTTCTAGCCACCCACTAGAAAACATCATATCCGACATCAACAAGTGGGGTAAGAACTCGTTCCTCTCTTCAAAATCTATGTGCATTTATCGCATTCATATCATTAACTCGAACCTAGAAATGCACTAGAGGCCCTTAATGAACCTGAATGGGTAGAGGCCATGCAAAAGGAACTCAATCAATTTGAAAGAAACCAAGTCCGGACTCCGACCAAACGACCTTCCGACCACCCAGTCATAGGAACGAAATGGGTTTTCAAGAACAAACTGGATGAAGGTGGGTTAGTAGTCAGAAATAAGGCTAGACTTGTGGCTCAAGGTTACAATCAAGAAAAAGGGATTGATTGTGGGGAAACCTTTGCACCTGTAGCTGAATTGAAGCCATTAGAATTTTATTGGCATTTGCATCTAGCATGAATATCAAATTGTATCAAATGGATGTGAAATGTGCATTTCTCAATGGTTTTATTGAAGAGGAAGTCTATGTTGAGCAACCCCTGGATTGGAAAACTCTGAATTTCCAAATCATGTTTTCAAACTACAAAAAGCTCTTTATGGTCTTAAACAATCTCCCGGAGCTTGGTATGAAAGACTCGAGCAATTTCTTGGTTCAAAATGATTTTAGGAGAGGTTAGATTGACAAGACTCTCTTTATATAAACCAAGGGGAAAGACTTTCCGATTGCTCGGATATATGTTGACGACATAATTTTTGGAGCTACTAATGAAATTCTCGTGTCGAGAATTTTCCGAGTTAATAAGACAGGAATTTCAAATAAGTATGATGGGAGAACTCAATTTCTTCCTTGGCATACAAATCAAGCAAGATAGAGATGTAATTTATGTCAATCAATCAAATTACACCAAGGAGCTGCTGAAAAGTACAAACTTCAAGATGCAAAGCATGCAGCAACCCCCATGAGTAGCGAGTATAAAACTGGACTCGGATCGAAAGAGGTAAAGCAAGTAGATCGGAAAATTTATCGAGGTATGATTGGATCTTTACCGTATCCGACTTCCAAGAGGCCGGACATAATGTTTAGTATCCGTCCGTGTGCAAGATTTCAAGCTAATCCAAAAGAATCGCATCTCACTAAGGTGAAGAAAATTTTCGAGATATCTTGCAGGGACTCGGAATTTAGGTCTATGGTACTCCGGACACTCGAACTCGACTCTCACTCGTATACTTAGATGCTGATTATGCTGGGTACAAAGTTGATAGGAAAAGCACCTCAAGAGCTCGCCAGCTTCTAGGTCAATCCTCGATATCTTGGCACTCAAGGAAGCAAAACTCAATAGCTCTATCAAGTGCCGAAGCTGAGTATATTGCAGCTGGGGCATGCTGTGCTAAGATTTTATGGATAAAGAAACACTTGAGAGATCTTGTACTAACATTCAAATCAATTCCAATCAAGTGTGATAATAAGAGTGCAATCAGCATCGCTAAGAATCCAGTTCAAGCACTCAAGGACAAAACATATTAAGGTCGAGTATCATTTCTTAAGAGACCATTATGAGAAAGGTGATATTGAACTCGAATTCATTCCTACCAAACTTCAATTAGTTGATATCTTTACTAAGCCACTTAGTGAGGATCGGTTTTGCTTTATTAGGAATGAGCTAAGTATGTTAAACGCATGATTATGTGTTGCGTGAATACTTTCTTTAATAATTTATTAGTTCGATTGAACCAGTGATACCGAACTAAGAGTTATTATTTGCTTGCGGTTTCGAGTCACTCGAAACTTAGCTGAGTTAGACTCAGATTTTGAGAAAAACATGGACATCAAACTTCGAAATCATCTATAAACAAGTGGTGAATTTCGAATTTATTTTCACAATCTTTTTCTCTCTCTCTCTCTTGTGCGTCGAGATCGGACAACTAGTCGTTGGGAGACAACTGCTGGAATTCTAACCGTTGGAAAAGAGAACAGTCACACCGGTCGGACGTGACCGCTGAAGAGCCGAGTCGAACGGATACTGTAGGGCGCTTACTTCTCTATAAATGGCGCTTATTTTCATTCATTTCATTACTTTACCATTCGCTTACTCTGTCTCGCAACTAAATCTTCGTCTACTATCAAAGCAACGCTCGGTGATCTCAAGCTTTGTGAAGAACATCTATAGTAAGCTCCGTTGCTCTTAGTTCTGTCTTCTTCTACTCTTATTTTCTTCGAGCCTACTCTCTCTATCTCTCTCGAAAGATCATTCTCTTTCTCTTTTCTACACCAAAATGCCGCAAAAGAGGTTCTCACCCTAATTTTCTTGGCTCGCCACCAAGAAGCCTCGCACAAAAGCCGGGAAGGTCCCTCTACTCCTTTCAAACCTCCTGTCACCCAAGCATCTCGTGCTTGGATGATAAATTCTTTCCAACCACAAAGTTTTTGTGGTTGCCTCACATCCAATCCACTAGGGTCCATAATTTTCTTTGTTTTAGCGAGTTCATTTATCCCAAACTCGTCTCCGAATTTTACACTCATCTTTCTAGCTCGAGGGTATCCTCACCTCACGAGTTCATAACATCACCTGTTCACATCATACATCCCTCCTCCATCGACTTTTCAAAGTATCTTCTCTTTTCTTGAACAGCAACCCCATAACTTTCAACGAGGTTGCTGACGATTTCTTTGAGAAATATGCTAAAGAATTCCACGGGTCACGCAAAACTTCTCTATGACCCAACTAAAGTCGAAGCTCATCTTCTATGTTTCTTGCTGATGAGAACCTTTTTCTCACAACATTCTAGCAAGGAGAACCACAACTCCAAGCATCTCCAAGCTTTATTCGATATTCTAGAGGGCTACGAAGTAGACCTCTTCCCTTCTATCGTTGAGCAAATGGCAACTGTGCAGCTCGGACTCGTAACAAGAAGACCACCCCTCTTCATTTTAGGGCTCTTCTCACCCTCGTTTTCAAACAATTCAAAGTTCCTCTTCCCTCAAATCCTAACACGGTTTCGAGGTCGCCATAGTCGTTGGCAAAAGGAACTTCTTGGTTATGGATACCGGGAAACCCAACCGGGTGTCCGGGTCCATAGCTCGAACCGAGGCCACCTTCTCCCCTCGGACTCATACTAAAACTCCTCTCTCTCTACCTCCTCCACATGGTGGTGCCTCCACCTCGGGTGTTTCTCAAGTTATCTCTTCCGCCTTGTCCACCGCTTTCATAGACAAGCTTTCCTCGGTGTCCACCGAGTTCAAGGACACCCTCCGATCATTCAAGACTGTCCTTCGGTCTATGACCATTAACCGGAAAACAGCCCAATCCCAAATCCGAGAGCGGCAGGATATGATACTCGAGATGAAGGCTCTGGTTAGGGAGCCGAGGAGCCGATCGAGCTCCTTCAGAAGAGGCGATCCAAGGCGGCTCGAAACACCGTCGACTCGGACACCTCCGAGGAATCCTCGAGTCCGGCCAAATCTTCCTCACAAGAGGAAGAAGAAGCAGAAGAAAAGAAGCGGCGGAGCCTACGGCTGAGGCGACTCCGTCCGAGGAAAGGGAGAAAGAAGAGGCAAAGCAAGGAGTAGAAGCCGAGGGTCCAAGTGCTCCGGAACCACAACCGGAGATGATCGGCTCGGACGGTAGTCCGAGTCGGTTAGAAGACCTGCTGGCCATGGTCGGTCGGCAGCCGGTCGACCGAGCGCACCCCTTCGAGCAGTTGAGTTCCGGGCGGATGAGCCTCTAGACGACCTCATTCTGGGTCAACCACTTAGCACCGAGCCGATACCGAAAACCCAGTCTTGCCCCCACTGCGTTCAACTACATCTTCTCGATCTTATCAGCGCAAGCGCACTACTCGTCCTTCATCTTCAACCTGCATCGCTCCATCTCCTCCGTCCTAGTTTTCTTCTCTTGTTTTCCAATTTTTTTTTTGTTTTGTTTTTGTCCGGACATCAAATCTGTATCTACTTGATACATTCTTCCTCTTTTTGTTTTTTTTTTTTGCTGAAAGGTAAGGGGAGAATAACTAGAAAAATTTGTTGTCTTGTTTAGGGAGCTTCTCTCACCCTCTCTTTTGTGTAATTTTCTTATCTTTAATGAATTAATGCATTTCATTAATAATTTCGAGTTTCCATTTCTTGCTCAATATGTCAACTATAACTATCATTGCTCTAATACTCAATTATTCTCAATAGCTACAAAAATTTGTTGTCTTCTTTAGGGGAGCTTCTCTCACCCTCTCTTTTGTGTAATTTTCTTATCGTTAATGAATTAATGCATTTCATTAATAATTTCGAGTTTCTATTCCTTACACAATATGTCAACTATATCTATCATTGTTCTAATACTCGGTTATTCTCAATAGCTACAAAAATTTGTTGTCTTGATTAGGGGAGCTTCTCTCACACTCTCTTTTGTGTAATTTTCTTATCTTTAATGAATTAATGCATTTCATTAATAATTTATGAGTTTAATGCTTAATGCAATTATTTCCGAGTTTCCATTTCTTACACAGTATGTCAACTATATCTATCATTGCTCTAATACTCGGTTAATCTCAATAGCTACAAAAATTTGTTGTCTCGTTTAAGGGAGCTTCTCTCACCCTCTCTTTTGTGTAATTTTCTTATCTTTAATAAATTAATGCATTTCATTAATAATTTATGAGTTTAATGCTTAATGCAATTATTTCGAGTTTCCATTTCCTTAAATGAATAAATGCATTTCATTAATAATCCCGCTATCGATGGCCAATCATTGTTTTGTCTACAAGTAGTTTTTTTCTTACTCGATACTTTAGTTCTTGTTGTGCAATCTCAATCTATTTGCAATAATAGATAAATATGCTCCGATAGAACTAAATTTTATCACATCTTACTCGACTTATTTTCTAAGCAAGATTAAAACATCATATCTATATCATCGACAAAGTTTTGTCTAAGTATGGAATGCCTTTCATCAAAAAGGGGAGATTGAAGACTCGGACTTTACATATACATCATCCGACTTCCATCAAAGAATCGGGTATAAGACTTCAGCTCTCAAAAGGTTTTGATTTCAAGTCATTTTGTGTGCCTTAGAAAATTTTCTGAGTGATAGATCATCTTTTCGAGTGTTACGTAAACCATTGCATGTATTCTCACTTGATTCCGACTGACTCGAAAGCATACTCTGTTCACACACTCGTTCGAGTCACTTAGACAACACTAAGATTTATCCCATGTTCAAACACTTGTTCTATTTTGCACAACCGCAGATCCGACTTCATGTTCCAAAGAAAAAATTACATTTATAATTTATTCTTCTAAGTCAACATATTTTATTTGAGCATTGCTTTGTTTAAATCAAGTTTGATATTCTTTATTTGACTTGATTCTCTCTTAGACTAACTCGGATGGATTTTGAGTCTTATGGATATTAGACTCGTAAAATTCCATTCGTTTTTCCGACTCGGATAATTATGCGCTTAATCATCTTAATTAGTTTATTATCTCGTGTCTAATCTTGGACCAAAGTATTTTATTCTTTGAGAACAAAATTGATTTACTTTTGTAGGTTATTCAAACGAGACTATCCTATTTTTGAATTACAAAAGTACCGACTTTAAAACGTTAAATCACCAGCAGACAAGGCTTTTTCCATCTATGACCTAGCCCCGGACATTGTGTCGTGGTTGTCCGTTTCCGAACTAAGCTTAATGGTGGTTTCCACCTTACTTTTCAAGACACCGCCAGTGGTTTTGGGACTTCAAAAGAGTTAAGAGCCGTTGCCCAACGAACATACTTCAACGGATATTTTCTAAGTTACTCGGAAAATCTGCTACAACGGTCACAAAGGACTTCCAGTCGGAAGATGGTGACAACGGCTAGTCCGCTCAATCATCTATAAATAGAAGCCAACTCTCAAGACTTAAAGATTGCTGAACCAACTGTCAATACACATATTTGAGCAAAAGTCTTTGTATTCATTTTCAATCTTCTACTTACAACTCCAACGCTATAATTAATATTTTCCGAGTTGTAAGGTCTTGTAATTAGTTACAAATACTTATTCTTACTTTCGAGTGAGGTCCCTTGACCGAGCTGTAAAGGTTATCTCAGCTCGGTTGGCCCTAGCTGTAAAGGTTATCTCGGTTAGGAAGTACTAGATCGGATAAGGGAATTTCGAGTCTAGGAAAAACTCATAAGGAGTTGTCTAAGGGAGCAACTTAGGTTGAGTCATTCTACCGTATTTTGTGGATTCAAAATAGTGGATTTGACTTCGTGCTTGGATTAGCACAGTCCAGTGGTTTTCCGCCCTAGGAGGGTTTCCACGTAATTTCGAGTTGATACTTTTCCGAGTCCAATCTAGACTCGGACGCATTTAAAGTTCCGCCTAATCTGTATCTTCATCGTCCACTTATTTACTGGATCAATGTTTTTCTAAGTTTATTCTTGACTTACACTCTCCTCGGAATCATATCAAGTGTTTAACTCGAGCGAATTTTCTCATCACCCTATACACCCCCTCTAGGGTGACTTAGCTTCTCCGAGAGCAAACCTTCAATTGGTATCGAGCCTAGCCTTTCGTAAAGGATCTAACCATCCAAAGGTCTAAAGATCAAATGTCTCGGAACAACAGAGAGTTCGATGAAGGAAGATCTTTTAGCACATCACCAAAGTTCAAAGGATCTAGCTTTGTGCATTGGAAGAAGCTCATGGAATGTTTCTTGCTAGATCGGGATGAGGATGTCCAGAACATTATACAAGTAGGTAACTACATTCCCATGAAGATGGAAGAAACAAGACACGTGCCTAAGATAAAGGCCGAGTTCACTCGCTGAAGAAACAGAAAAGTTCGGAAAGAACTTTAAGGCGATGAAGATTCGATGTGCGCCATTAGCTCGAAGAGTACAACCGAGTGTCTGCCTATGACACAGCCCAAAGAAGTATGGGACAAACTGGTTAATACTTATGAAGGCACAAGCCAAGTCGGACAACCGAAGATAAGCCAATATCTTCACAACTATGAGCTGGTCAAGATGGAGCCAGAAGAAAACATCACTCAAATGTTCATCCGCTTCACTGAGATTACCAACAATCTCAAATCTCTGGGTAAAAAAATTTGCCACGAGGAAATGTACGGAAAGATACTCGAAGCCTACCCAAGAGAAGATGGGGTCCCAAGGTAACAACTATCGAAGAGGCTCGGAACCTATCTCTACTAAAGCCGGATGAACTCATTGGGAAGCTTCTCACTCGTGAGATCCACTAAGACGAGGAGGATGCAGAGGTCAGCACCGAAAAGAACATTGCGCGAAGTCTATGTTAAGCAACCCCTGGATTTGAGAACTCAGATTTTCTAAGTCATGTTTTCAACTTGCAAAATTCTCTTTATGGTCCTAAACAAGCTCCTAGAGCTTGGTATGAAGGACTGAGCAGCTTCTTAGTGGAAAATGATTTTAAAAGAGGTCAAATTGACAAAATTGTTTTCATAAAAACCAAGGAAAAAGACTTTCTTATTGTTTAGATTTATGTTGATGATGTAATTTTTGGAGCTACTAATGAAAATCTCTGTCGAAATAATGAGACAGGGAATGCTTTCTATTGGACCACGACTTGATCCAAGTCAAAATTTATCTTGTGTAAAAGCATCACTGCATGATGATTCTTGGACATGGCATTGTAGACTAGGTCATGTTAGTATGCATACTATCAAAAGCTTGCATCCGATGATTTAGTCGAGGTCTACCTAAGCTGTGCATTTAAGAAAGATAAAATTTGTGAAGCATGCACAAAAGGGAAACAAGTCGGATCCGATGACTCGGACTTTATACTTACTCGTTTCGACTTTCATCCAGGAATCGGGTATAAGAACTCTTCTCTCATAGGGTTTTGATTTCAAGTCATTCTATGTACCTTATAAACTTTTCTAAGTGATATAACATTTCCTTTGAGTGTTATAGAATCTATTATGCTTGCTTTCGCCGACTCTAACCGACTCGGAAAGCGTACTTCTACATGCCATTTCAAACTCGGTTCCGAGTCACCCAACACTCGGATATATCGCATTTTCAAACACTATCTTTTCCGCGCTTAAACTCGGGTATGACTTCGTGGTTCGGGAATTACATTGTTCCAAGTTAGCTTATTTAGCTTGAATTGTGTTTAGTCTCGATCAAGTCTGTTTCTTTATCCGAGTTGATCGTCCTCTAGACTCGACTAAGATGGAATTTGAGTTTCATGGATATTAGACTCAAAAAATTCCATTTCTTTTCGACTCGGATAGATAGTCACTTAATTATCTTAATTATAATATTATGTGTCTAATCTTGGACCAAAGTATTTTATACTTTGAGAACCAAATTGATTTACTTTTGTAGGTTATTCAAATGAGGCTATAGTAATTTTGAATCACAAAAGTAACCGGCTTTAAAACGTCAAATCACCAGCGAGATAAGGCTTTTTCCACCTCGACCTAGCCCCGGACAACGTGTCGGGGTTGTCCGTTTCCAAACCGGAAACCTGCAACACCAAGTTCAACGGTGGTTTCCACCTTATTTTTCAAGACACCACCAGTGGTTTTGGGACTTCCAAAGGAGTCAAGAACCGTTGTTCAACGTTCATATCTCAA
Source organism: Talinum fruticosum (assembly GCA_021018815.1). Taxonomy (NCBI): domain Eukaryota; kingdom Viridiplantae; phylum Streptophyta; class Magnoliopsida; order Caryophyllales; family Talinaceae; genus Talinum; species Talinum fruticosum. The sequence continues at coordinate 7,469,634 of JAITYX010000012.1, forward strand.
CGGATATTTTCCGAGTGACTCGAGAAAATCCTTTACAACGGTCACAAAGGACCTCCAGTCGGAAGATGGGCACAACGGCTATGCTTGTTTGGTCATCTATATATAGAAGCCAACTATCAAGACTTGAAGATTGCCGAATCTATTGTCAATACACGTACTTAAGCAAAAGTCATTGTATTCATACTCAATCTTCTACGTATAACTCCAATTCCGTAATTCATAACTTTCCGAGTTGTAAGGTCTTGTACTCGATTACAAACACTTTCTTTCTTACTCTCTAAGTAAGGTCCCTTGACGAGCTGTAAGGGTTAACTTAGCTCGGTTGTCCCTAACCTGTAAGGGTGATCTCGGTTAGGAAGTACTAGATCGAGATAAGGTAATTTCGAGTCTAGGAAAAACTTGTAAGGAGTTGCCTACGGGAGCAACTCGAGGTTAAGTCATTCTACTCGTATTTTGTGGACTCAAAATAGTGGATTCGACTTCGTGCTTGGATTAGCACGGTTCGTGGTTTTCTGCCCAGGAGGGTTTCCATGTACTTTCCGAGTTATTACTTTTCCGAGTACATTCTAGACTCGGACAGCTTTAGAATTCCGCTTAATGTACTTCTTCACTCGCTACTTGAATTTTGAGTTTATGCTTTTCCGAGTTTAACCTTGCTTCATGCTCACCTTAGATTCATATCTATTTTAAATTCAAGCAAATTTCATCATCACTCTATTCACCCCCATCTTGGGTGACTTAGCCTCCCTTGAGCAAACCTTCAAGATCATCTTTTAAATCTCAAAAACTGTTTCCACATCCAAAGTGCTTGAAATGTTGCATACGGATTTATGTGGTGAAATCTTCGTAAAGAGTCTCGGAGGTAAATCATATGTACTTGTAATTATTGATGACTACTCACGATTTACCTGGGTGTGTTTTCTTAAGCACAAAAATGAAGCTTTCAAAGACTTCAGACAAGCTTTGCAGGAAAATTCAAGTAGTCTCGGATTCGGATCGGAAGAATTCGAACCGACCATGAAAGGGAGTTCGATTACTAAGAATTTGCAGAGTTCTCGTGATAAAAATGGTACCTCCCACAACTTCTCAGCACCCAAAACTCCTCCACAGAACGGGGTAGTAGAGAGAAAGAACATAACTCTTCAAGAAATAGGAAGGACAATGCTGATTGAACACGATCCGCCTTACTATTTCCGGGCTAAGGCGATCAACACAGACAAACTACACTCCGAAAAGATGCCTCATCGGACCCATCTTGAACGAAAACTCCATACGAGCTTTATAAGGGAAAGAAACCCAACATTTCACACAACATTTCATAATAATGCATCCACGTTGTTTTTGATGAGATTAATCAAGGAAAACCAAGTGAGTTAACATTCTCAAATCGAAACTCGGTCGAGATGAAGATGATTTTCTTGGAGGTGAGCTCGGACAGAGTTAGGGAAAAGCAACCCAGAATGAGGTAGCTTAGAATATAATAACCCGGACTTAATCAGCTCAAAAGCCAGCAAAGAATGGTGAAAGTCAAATAGATGAGCAAGCTCAATCGGAAAAGACCACTGAAGATCAATCACTACAAAAATCCGGTGAATTAGAGAACAGTTAGAGCATTCAAATATGTTTAGAGCCACCCACTCGAAAACATCTTGTCTAACATCAACGAGTGGGTTAAGAGCTGGCTCTTATTTGAAAAATCTATGTGCATTCACTACATTCATATTAATAAATGAACCCAGAAATGCACTAGAGGCTCTAAATAAACCTGAATGGGTAGAGGCCATACAAGAGGAACTTAATCAATTTCAAAGAAACCATGTCCGGACTTTGACCAAATGACCTTTTGACCACCCAGTCATAGGAACTAAATAGGTTATCAAGAACAAACTGGATAAGGTCTGGGTTGGTAGTAAAAAATAAGGCGAGACTTGTGGCTCAAGGCTATAATCAAGAAGGAGGAATTGATTGTGGGGAAACCTTTGCACTAGTTGTTAGGATTGAAGCAATTAGAATCATATTGGCATTTGCATTTGCATGAATATTAAATTGTATCAAATGGATGTCAAATGTGCTTCTCTAAATGGTTTCATTCAAGATGAAGTCTTTGTTAAGCAACCCCTGGATTTGAAAACTCAGAATTTCCAAGTCGTGTTTTCAAGTTGTAAAAGGCTCTTCATAGTCCTAAACAAGCTCCTAGAGCTTGGTATGAAAGACTGAGCAGCTTCTTGGTCGAAAATGATTTTAAAAGAGGTCGGATAGACAAAACTGTTTTCATAAAAACCAAGATGAAAGACTTTCTTATTGTTCAAATTTATGTTGATGATATAATTTTGGAGGTACAAATGAAAATCTCTGTCGTAATTTTTCTGAGTTAATGAGACAGGAATGCTTTCTGCTGGACCACGATTTGACCCAAGTCGGAATTTATCCTGCGAAAAGCATCACTGCAGGATGATTCTTGGACATGGCATCGTAGACTAGGTCATGTTAGTATGCATACTATCAAAAGGTTCCATCTCATGATTTAGTCGAGTTCTACCTAACTGTGCATTTAAGAAAGATAAAATTTGTGAAGCATGCACAAAAGGGAAACAAGTCGAGATCATCTTTTAAATTTTTCAAAATTGTTTCCACATCCAAACCGCTTGAAATGTTGCATACGGATTTATGTTGTGAAATCACCGTAAAGAATCTTGGAGGTAAATCATATGTACTTGTAATTATTCATGACTACTCAAGATTTACCTGGGTGTGTTTTCTTCGAGCACAAAAATAAAGCTTTCAAAGACTTCAGCAAGCTCGAAGGAAACTTCAAGTAGAGTCTCGGATTCAAATCGGAAGAATTCGAACCGACCATGGAAGGGAGTTCGATTACTCAAAATTTGTAGAGTTACGTGATAAAATTCGTATCTACCACAACTTCTCAGCACCCAACACTCCTCAACGGAACGGGGTAGTGGGGAGAAAGAACATAACTCTTGAACAAATAGGAAGGACAATCATGATTGAACGCGATCCGCCTTACTATTTTTTGGTCGAGGCGATCAACACAGCAAACTACACTCTCAAAAGATGCCTCATCGAGACCCATCTTGAAGAAAACTCCATACGAGCTCTACAAGGGAAAGAAACCCAACATTTCATACTGCAAACCTTTTATATGTAAGTGTTACGTTCATAAAAATGCATCCACGTTGTTTTTATGAGATTAATCGGGGAAAACCAAGTGAGTTAACATGCTCTAATCTAAAACTCAGTCGAGATGAAGATGATCTTGCTAGACGTGAGCTCGGACAGAGTTAGGGAAAAGCAAACCAGAATGAGGTAGCTCGAGAATATGATAACTCGGACTTAATCGGCTCAAGAGCCAGCTCGGAATGGTGAAAGTCAAATAGATGAGCAAGCTCAATCGGAAAAGACCACTGAAGATCAACCACTTCAACCCACAAATCTGGTGAATTAGAAAATAGGTAGAGCATTCAAATATGTTTAGAGCCACCCACTCGAAAATATCTTGTCCGACATCAACGAGTGGGGTAAGAGCTCGCTCTTATTTGCAAAATCTATGTGCATTCACTGCATTCATATCAATAACTCGAACCCAAAATTGGACTAGAGGCTCTAAATAAACCTGAATGGGTAAAGGCCATGGGAGAGGAACTTAATCAATTTGAAAGAAACCGTGTCTGCACTTAGACCAAATGACCTTTTGACGACCCAGTCATAGGAACTAAATAGGTTATCACGAACAAACCTGGATAAGGTTGGGTTGGTAGTCGAAATAAGGCGAGACTTGTGGCTCAATGCTACAATCGAGAAGAAGGAATTGATTCTGGGCAAACCTTTGCACTAGTTGTTAGGATTGAAGCAATTAGAATACTATTGGCATTTGCATTTGCATGAATATTAAACTGTATCAAATAGATGTCAAATGAGCTTCTCTAAATGGTTTCATTCAAGATGAAGTCTTTGTTAAGCAACCCCTGGATTTGAAAACTCGGAATTTCCAAGTTATGTTTTCAAGTTGCAAAAGGCTCTGTATAGTCCTAAACAAGGTCCTAGAGCTTGGTATGAAAGACTGAGCGAGCTTCTTGGTCGAAAATGATTTTAAAAGAGGTCGGATTGACAAAAGCTGTTTTCATAAAAACCAAGATGAAAGACTTTCTTATTGTTCAAATTAATGTTGATGATAAATTTTTTGGAGGTACAAATGAAAATCTCTGTCGTATTTTTCGAGTTAATGAGAAAGGAATGCTTTCTGTTGGACCACGATTTGATCCAAGTTAGAATTTATCACGTGTAAAAGCATCACTCGCAGGATGATTCTTGGACATGGCAACGTAGACTAGGTCATGTTAGTATGCATACTATCAAAAGGGTTGCATCTCATGACTTAGTCGAGTTCTACCTAACTCGTGCATTTAAGAAAGACAAAATTTGTGAAGCATGCACAAAAGGAAAACAAGTCGGATCGTCTTTTAAATTTCTCAAAATTGTTTCCACATCCAAACTGCTTGAAATGTTGCATACGGATTTATGTTGTGAAATCTCAGTAAAGAGTCTTGGAGGTAAATCATATGTACTTGTAATTATTCATGACTACTCACGATTTACCGGGTGTGTTTTCTTAAGCACAAAAAGAAGCTTTCAAAGACTTCGACAAGCTCGAAGGAAAATTCAAGTAGAGTCTCGGATTCAAATCGGAAGAATTCGAACCGACCATGGAAGGGAGTTTGATTACTCAAAATTTGCAGAGTTCTATGATAAAAATGGTATCCGCCACAACTTCTTAGCACCCAACACTCCTCAACGAAAGGGGTAGTGGAGAGAAAGAATATAACTCTTGAAGAAATAGGAAGGACAATGATGATTGAACACGATCTGCGTTACTATTTATGGGCTGAGGTAGTCAACACAACAAACTACACTCTGAAAAGATGCCTCATCGGACCCATCTTGAAGAAAACTCCATACGAGCTCTACAAGGGAAAGAAACCCAACATTTCATACTGCAAACCGTTTGGATGTAAGTGTTAAATTCATAATAATGCATCCACGTCATTTTTTATGAGATTAATCAGGGAAAACCAAGTGAGTTAACATTCTCAAATCTAAAACTCAGTCGAGATGAAGATGATCTTGCTTGGAGGTGAGCTCGGACAGAGTTAGGGAAAAGTAACCCGAGCATGAGGTAGCTCGGAATATCATGACTCGGACTTAATCGGCTCAAGAGCCAGCTCATAATGGTGAAAGTCAAATAGATGAGCAGGCTCAATCGAAAAGACCACTCGAAGATCAGCCACTTCAACCTACAAATCTGCTGAATTAGAGAACAGGTAGAGCATTCAAACATGTTTAGAGCCACGCACTCGAAAACATCTAGTCTCACATTAACAGTGCGGTAAGAGCTCGCTCAAATTTGCGAAATCTTTGTGCATTCACTATACTCATCTCAATAACCGAACTGAGAAATGCACTAGAGGCTCTAAATAAACCTGAATGGGTAGAGGCCATGTGAGAGGAACTTAATCTAGTTGAAATAAACCATGTTTGGACTTTGACCAAATGACCTTTTGACGGCCGATCATAGGAACTAAATAGGTTATCAAGAACAAACTGGATAAGGTCTGTGTTAGTAGTCGAAATAAGGCCGGACTTGTGGCTCAAGGTTACAATCAAGAAGAAGGAATTGATTCCGGGCAAACCTTTGCACTAGTTGTTAGGATTGAAGCAATTAGAATCCTATTGGCATTTGCATTTGCATGAATATTAAATTGTATTAAATGGATGTCAAATGTGCTTCTCTAAATGGTTTCATTCAAGATGAAGTCTTTGTTAAGCAACCCCTGGATTTGAAAACTCGGAATTTCCAAGTCATGTTTTCAAGTTGCAAAAGGCTCTTCATAGTCCTAAACAAGCTCCTAGAGCTATGTATGAAAAGACTGAGCAGCTTCTTGGTCAAAAATGAATTTAAAAGAGGTCAGATAGACAAAACTATTTTCATAAAAACCAAGATGAAAGACTTTCTTATTGTTCAAATTTATGTTGATTATATAATTTTTCGAGGTACAAATGAAAATCTCTGTCGTAATTTCTCCGACTTAATGAGACAGGAATGCTTTCTATCTGGACAACGATTTGATCCAAGTCAGAATTTATCATGCGTAAAAGCATAAGCTGCAGGATGATTCTTGGACATGGCATCGTAGACTAGGTCATGTTAGTATGCATACTATCAAAAGGGTTGCATCTCATGACTTAGTTAGAGTTCTACCTAACTGTGCATTTAAGAAAGATAAAATTTGTGAAGCATGCACAAAAGGGAAACAAGTCGAGATCGTCTTTTAAATTTCTCAAAATTGTTTCCACATCCAAACCGCTTGAAATGTTGCATACGGATTTATGTTGTGAAATCTCCGTAAAGAGTCTTGGAGGTAAATCATATGTACTTGTAATTATTCATGACTACTCACGATTTACCTAGGTGTGTTTTCTTAAGCACAAAAATGAAGCTTTCAAAGACTTCAGACAAGCTCGATGGAAAATTCAAGTAGAGTCTCGGATTCAAATCGAAGAATTCGAACTAACCATGGAAGGGAGTTTGATTACTCAAAATTTGCGGAGTTACGTGATAAAAATGGTATCTCCCACAACTTCTCAGCACCCAACACTCCTCAACGAAAGGGGTAGTGGAGAGAAAGAATATAACTCTTGAAGAAATAGGAAGGACAATGATGATTGAACACGATCCGCGTTACTATTTATGGGCTGAGGTAGTCAACACAACAAACTACACTTTGAAAAGATGCCTCATTAGACCCATCTTGAAGAAAACTCCATACGAGCTCTACAAGGGAAAGAAACCTAACATTTCATACTGCAAACCGTTTGGATGTAAGTGTTATGTTCATAATAATGCATCCACGTCATTTTTTATGAGATTAATCGGGGAAAACCAAGTGATTTAACATTCTCAAATCTAAAACTCAGTCGAGATGAAAATGATCTTGCTAGAGGTGAGCTCGGACAGAGTTAGGGAAAAGTAACCCAGCATGAGGTAGCTCGGAATATCATGACTCGAGACTTAATCAGCTCAAGAGCCGACTCATAATGGTGAAAGTCAAATAGATGAGCGAGGCTCAATCGGAAAAGACCACTAAAGATCAACCACTTCAACCTACAAATCTGCTGAATTAGAGAACAGGTAGAGCATTCAAACATGTTTAGAGCCACGCACTCGAAAACATCTTGTCTCACATTAACAGTGCGGTAAGAGCTCGCTCATATTTGCAAAATCTTTGTGCATTCACTATACTCATCTCAATAACCGAACCGAGAAATGCACTAGAGGCTCTAAATAAACCAGAATGGGTAGAGGCCATGCGAGAGGAACTTAATCTATTTGAAAGAAACCATGTCCGGACTTTGACCAAATGACCTTTTGACGGCCAGTCATAGGAACTAAATAGGTTATTAAGAACAAACTGGATAAGGCTGTGTTGGTAGTCGAAATAAGGCCGGACTTGTGGCTCAAGGTTACAATCAAGAAGAAGGAATTGATTCTGGGCAAACCTTTGCACTAGTTGTTAGGATTGAAGCAATTAGAATCCTATTGGCATTTGCATTTGCATGAATATTAAATTGTATTAAATGGATGTCAAATGTGCTTCTCTAAATGGTTTCATTCAAGATGAAGTCTTTGTTAAGCAACCCCTGGATTTGAAAACTCAGAATTTCCAAGTCATGTTTTCAAGTTGCAAAAGGCTCTTCATAGTCCTAAACAAGCTCCTAGAGCTATGTATGAAAGACCGAGCGACTTCTTGGTCGATAATGATTTTAATAGAGGTCCGATAGACAAAGCTGTTTTCATAAAAACCAAGATGAAAGACTTTCTTATTGTTCAAATTTATGTTGATGATATAATTTTTGGAGGTACAAATGAAAATCTCTGTCGTAATTTTACTGAGTTAATGAGACAGGAATGCTTTCTAGTTGGACAACGATTTGATCCAAGTCGGAATTTATCCTGCGTAAAAGCATCACTGCAGGATGATTCTTGGACATGGCATCGTAGACTAGGTCATGTTAGTATGCATACTATCAAAAGGGTTGCATCTCATGACTTAGTTAGAGTTCTATCTAACTGTGCATTTAAAAAGATAAAATTTGTGAAGCATGCACAAAAGGGAAACAAGTCGGATCGTCTTTTAAATTTCTCAAAATTGTTTCCACATCCAAGCTGCTTGAAATGTTGCATACGAATTTATGTTGTGAAATCTCCGTAAAGAGTCTTGGAGGTAAATCATATGTACTTGTAATTATTCATTACTACTCACGATTTACCTGGGTGTGTTTTCTTAAGCACAAAAATGAAGTCTGTCAAAGACTTCGAGCAAGGTCTGCAGGAAAATTCAAGTAGAGTCTCGGATTCGGATCGGAAGAATTCGAACCGACCATGGAAGGGAGTTCGATTACTCGGAATTTGCAGAGTTGTGTGATAAAAATGGTATCTCTCACAACTTCTCGGCACCCAACACTCCTCAACAGAACGGGGTAGTTGAGAGAAAGAACATAACTCTTGAAGAAATCGGAAGGACAATGATGATTTAACACGATCCGCCTTACTATTTTTGGGTCGAGCAGATTAACATAGCAAACTACACTCCGAACAGATACCTCGTCGAGACCCATCTTTAAGAAAACTCCATACGAGCTCTACAAGGGAAAGAAACCCAACATTTTGTACTTCAAACCCTTCGGATGTAAGAGCTATGTTCATAATAATGCATCCACGCTGTTTTTAATGAGATTAATCGGTGAAAACCAAGTGACTTAACATTCTCAAATGAGAAACTCAGTCAAGATGAAGTTGATCTTCGCTGGAGGTGAGCTCGAGACAGAGTTAGGGAAAAGCAAACCAGAATGAGGTAGCTAAGAATATCATAACTCGGACATAATCGGCTCAAGAGCCAGCTCGGAATGTTGAAAGTAAAATAGATGAGCGAGGCTCAATCGGAACGGACCACCGATGATCAACCACTTCAACCCATAAATCATGTGAATCGGAGAACAGGTAGAGCATTCAAATATGTTTCGAGCCATCGACTCAAAAACATCTTGTCCGACATCAATAGTGGGTTAAGAGGTCATACTTCTTTGCAAAACCTATGTGCATTCACTACATACATATCATTAACTCGCACCTTGAAATACACTAGAGCCCCTAAATAAACCTGAATGGGAAGAGGCCATGGAAGAGGAACTTAATCAATTTGAAAGAAAACAAGTCTCGACTTTGACCAAACGACCTTTTGACCACGCGATCATAGGAACTAAATGGGTTTTCAAAAAAAAAGCTGGATGAGGATTGGTTGATAGTCGAAATAAGGCGAGACTTGTGGCTCAAGGCTATAATCAAGAAGGAGGAATTGATTGTGGGGAAACCTTTGCACTAGTTGTTAGGATTGAAGCAATTAGAATCCTATTGGCATTTGCATTTGCATGAATATTAAATTGTATCAAATGGATGTCAAATGTGCTTCTCTAAATGGTTTCATTCAAGATGAAGTCTATGTTAAGCAACCCCTGGATTTGAAAACGCAGAATTTTCAAGTCATGTTTTCAAGTTGCAAAAGGCTCTTTATAGTCCTAAAGAAGCTCCCGAGCTTGGTATGAAAGACTGAGCAGACTTATTGGTCGAAAATGATTTTAAAAGGGGTTAGATTGACAAAACCGTTTTCATAAAAACCAAGGGGAAAGACTTTCTTATTGTTCGATTTATATTGATGATATAATTTTTGGAGCTACTAATGAAAATCTCGAATGAAAATCTCTATCGAGATTTTTCTGAGTTAATGAGATAGGAATGGTTTCTACTTGGATCGCGATCCGATCCAAGTCAAAATTTATCATGCGTAAAAGCATCACTTGCATGTTGATTCTTGGACATGGCATCGTAGACTAGGTCATGTTAGTATGCATACTATCAAAACGCTTGCATCTCATGATTTAGTCAAAGGTTTATCTAATTGTGCATTTAAGAAAGATAAAATTTGTGAAGCATGGACGGAAGGGAAACAAGTTAGATCGTCTTTTAATTCTCTCAAAAGCTGTTTCCACATCAAAAGTGCTTGAAACTTACCATTTACCTGGGTGTGTTTTCTTAAGCACAAGAATGAACCTTTCAAAGACTTCAATAACCTCTGTAGGAAAATTCAAGTGTAGAGTCTCGACTCGGATCGGAAGAATTCGAACCGACCATGGAAGGGAGTTCAATTACTCATAATTTGCAGAGTTCTGCGATAAAAATGGTTTCTCCCACAACTTCTCAGCACCCAAAACTCCTCAACAGAACAGGGTAGTGGAGAGAAAGAATAGAGCTCTTGAAGAAATAGGAAGGGCAATGATGATTGAACACGATCCGCCTTACTATTTACGAGCTGAGGCGGTCAACACAGACAAAGTACACTCCGAACAGATGCCTCATCGGACCCATCTTGAAGAAAACTCCATACGAGCTCTACAAGGGAAAGAAACCCAACATTTCATACTTCAAACCCTTCGAGATGTAAGTGTTATGTTCATAATAATGCATCCACGTTGTTTTTTATCGGATTAATTGGTGAAAACAAAGTGAGTTAACATTCTTAAATCTGAAACTTAGTTGAGATGAAGATGATCTTGCTTGGAGATTAGCTCGAGACAGAGTTAGGGAAAAGCAACCCGGAATAAGGTAGCTCATAGTATCATGACTTATACTTGAATCATCTTAAGACGTAAATCATATGTACTTGTAATTGTTGGTGACTACTCACGATTTACCCGGGTGTGTTTTCTTAAGTAAAAAATGAAGCTTTCAAAGACTTTAGCAAGCTCTGCAAGAAAATTCAAGCAGAGTCTCGGACTTAGATCGGAAGAATTCCGACCATGGAAGGGAGTTCGATTACTCGGAATTTGCATAGTTCCGTGATGAAAATGGTATCTCCCACAACTTCTCGAGCACCCAACACTCCTTAACGAGAATGGGGTAGTTGAGAGAAAGAACAGAACTCTTGAAAAATAGGAAGGACTATGATGATTTAACACGATATGCCTCACTATTTCTAGGCTGAGGCGATCAACACAGACAAACTACACTCCGAACAGATACCTCATCCGACCTGTCCCGAAGAAAAGTCATTACAAGCTCTACAAGGGAAAGAAACCCAACATTTCATACTTCAAACCCTGCAGATGTAAGCGCTATGTTCATAATAAGGGAAAACCGAGTTAACATTCTAAAATCGAAACTCAGTCGAGATGAAGATGATCTTGCTAGAGGTGAGCTCGGACGGAGTTAGGGAAAAGCAACCCGGAATGAGGTAGCTCGGAATATCATGACTCGAGCTGAATCGGCTCAACAGCCAGCTCATAATGGTGAAACTCAAATAGATGAGCGAGGCTCAATCCGAATAGATCACTAAAGATCAACCACTTCAAGCCACAAATCTGGTGAATCGGAGAACAGGTATAGTATTCAAATATGTTTCGAGCAACCCACTCAAAAACATCTTGTCCGAGATCAACTATGGGGTAAGAGCTCGTTCTTCTTTGCAAAATCTATGAGCATTCACTACATTCATATCATTAACTGAAGCTAGAAATGCACTAGAAGCCCTAAATAAACCTGAATGGGTAGAGGTTATGTAAGAGGAACTTAATCAATTTTAAAGAAACCAGGTTTGGACTTTGACCAAACGACCTTTTGACCACCCAGTCATAGGAACTAAATGAGTTTTCTAGCACAAACTCCATGAGGATGGGTTGGTAGTCGAACTAAGGCTACACTTGTGGCTCAAGGCTACAATCAAGAAGAAGGAATTGATTGTGGGGAAACCTTTGCACCAGTTGCTAGGATTGAAGCAATTAGAATTCTATTAGCATTTGCGTGAAGTGTGATTATTAAATTGTATCAAATGGATGTCAAATGTGCTTCTCTATATGGTTTCATTCAAGATGAAGTCTATGTTAAGCAACCCCTGGATTTGAGAACTCGGAATTTCCAAGTCATGTTTTCAAGTTGCAAAAGGCTCTTTATTGTCCTAAATAAGCTGCTAGAGCTTGGTATGAAAGACTGAGAAACTTCTTGGTCGAAAATAATTTTCAAAGATATCAGATTGACAAAACTGTTTTCATAAAAACCAAGGGAAAAGACTTTCTTATTGTTCGATTTATGTTGACGATAGAATTTTTGGAGCTACTTATGAAAATCTCTGTCGAGATTTTTTGAGTTAATGAGACAAGAATGCTTTCTACTTGATCACGATCCGATCCAAGTCAGAATTTATCCTGCGTAAAAGCATCACTGCATGATGATTCTTGGACATGGCATCGTATAGTAGTTCATGTTAGTATCTCCCACAACTTCTCAGACACACAACACTCCTCAACAGAATGGGGTAATGGAGAGAAAGAACATAACTCTTGAACAAATAGGAAGGACAATGATGATTGAACACGATATGTCTTACTATTTCTAGGCTGAGGCAGTCAACACAGACAAACTACACTCTGAATAGATGCCTCATCCGACCCATCTTGAAGAAAACTCAATACGAGCTCTACAATGGAAAGAAAACCAACATTTCATACTTCAAACCCTTCGGATGTAAGCGCTATGTTCAAAATAATGCATCCACGTTGTTTTTGATGAGATTAATCAAGGAAAACTAGGATACTAGTTTTATGATGAAAATGGTATCTCGCACAACTTCTCGGAACCCAACACTCCTCAACGAGAATGGGGTAGTGGAGCGAAAGAACATAACTCTTAAACAAATAGGAAGGACAATGATGATTGAACACGATCTTCCTTACTATTTACGGGCTGAGGCAATCAACACAGACAAACTACACTCCGAACAGATGCCTCATCCGACCCATCTTGAAGAAAACTCCGTACAAGCTCTACAAGGGAAAGAAACCCAACATTTCATACTTCAAACCCTTCGGATGTAAGCGCTATGTTCATAATAATGCATGTTAAGAAAGATAATACTTGCATGATGATTCTTGGACATGGCATCGTAGACTAGTTCATGTTAGTATGCATACTATCAAAAAGCTTGCACCTCACGATTTTGTCGGAGGTTTACCGAACTGTGCAATTAAGAAAGATAAAATTTGTGAAGCATGCACAAAGGAAAACAAGTCGAGATCATCTTTTAAATCTCTCAAAATTGTTTCCACATCCAAAGTGCTTGAAATGTTGCATATGGATTTATGTGATGAAATCCTCGTAAAGAGTCTCGGAGGTAAATCATATGTACTTGTAATTGTTGATTACTACTCATGATTTACCTGGGTGTGTTTTCTTAAGCACAAAAATGAAGCTTTCAAAGACTTCAACAAGCTCTGCAGGAAAATTCATGTAGAGTCTCGGACTCACATTAGAAGAATTCGCACTGACCATAGAAGGGAGTTCTATTACTCGGAATTTACAGAGTTCTGCGATAAAAATGGTATCTCCCACAACTTCTCGGCGCCCAAAACTCCTTAACGGAACAGCATAATGGAGAGAAATAACACAACTCTTGAAGAAATAGGAAGGACAATGATGATTGAACACGATCCGCCTTACTATTTATAGGTCAAGCAGATCAACACAACAAATTATACTCTAAACAGATGTTTCATCGGACCCATCTTGAAGAAACCTCCATACGAGCTCTACAAAGGAATGAAACCCAACATTTCATACTTTAAACCCTTCGGATGTAAGCGCTATGTTCATAATAATGCATCCACGTTGATTTTGATGAGATTAATCGGTGAAAACAAAGTGAGTTAACATTCTCAAATCTGAAACTCAGTCGAGATGAAGATGATCTTGCTTGGAGGTGAGCTCAAATAAAGTTAGGGAAAAGCAACCCAAAATGAGGTCGCTGAAGGTTTGCTCTTGGAGAGTATAAATCACCCTAGAGGGGTGGTGAATAGGGTGATAAGGAAACTTGCTTGAAAATAAAAACAAATAAGGATCCGATGTGAGTGAGCGGCAAGGACACACTCGAGAAAACATTAAACTCGAAATTGAGTAAGCGGTGAAGAAACGGATTAAATAGAATTCTGAAGTCATCTGAGTCTTGAATGTACTCGAAAAATAATAACTCAGAGAGTACGTGGAAACCCTCCGGGGCGAGAAAACCACGGACCGTGCTAATCCAAGCATGAAGTCGAATCAACTATTTTGAGTCAACAAAATACGGTAGGCTGACTTAACCTGAGTTGCTCCCATAGACAACTCCTTACAAGTTTTCCTAGACTCGAAATTGCCTTATCCGATCTAATACTTCCTAGCGAGATCACCCTTACGGTTAGGGACAACTCGAGCTGAGTTAAACCTTACAGCTCGGTCAAGGGACCTTACTTAGAGAGTAAGAAAGAAAGTGTTTATAACTAAGTACAAGACCTTACAACTCAGAAAGTTATGAAATACGAGATTGGAGTTGTAAGTAGAAGATTGAGAATGAATACAATGACTTATGATCAAGTATGTGTATTAACAATAGATTCGGCAATGTTCAAGTCTTGAAAGTTGGCTTCTATATATAGATGACCAAGCAGCTTAGCCGTTATGTCCATCTTCGACTGGAGGTCCTTTGTGACCGTTGTAAAGGATTTTCCGAGTCACTCGGAAAATATCCATTGAGATATGAACGTTGAGCAACGGTTCTTGACTCCTTTGGAAGTCCTAAAACCACTAGTGGTGTCTTGAAAAAGAAGGTGGAAACCACCGTTGAGCTTGGTGTTGCAGATTTCCATTTTTGGAAACAGACAATCCTGACATAGTGTCCGGGGCTAGGTCAGAGGTGGAAAAAGCCTTGTCTGCTGGTGATTTGACGTTTTGAAACCGAGTTACTTTTGTAATTCAAAATTTGGATAGCCTCGTTTGAATAATCAACAAAAGCAAATCAATTTAGTTCTCAAAGTGTAAAATACTTTGGTCCAAGATTAGGCACGAGATAATAATATAATCAAAATAATTAAGTGACTAATTATACGAATCGGAAAATAAATGGAATTTTACGAGTCTAATATCCATGATACTCAAAATTCCATCTTAGTCGAGTCTAGAGGACAATCAAGTTAGATAAAGAATGTCGAGTTAAACGAGACTTGATCTAGACTAAACAAAGCTCAAACTACATATGCTAACTTGGAACAATGTAATTCCTGAACCATGAAGTCGGACTTGAGTTTAAGCGCGGAAAAGATAGTGTTTGAACATGCGATATATCCGAGTGTTGGGTGACTTAGAGCTGAGTGTGAAGTGGCATATAGAAGTATGCTTTCCGAGTCGGTCAGAGTCGGCGAAAACAACATAATAGTTTCTATAACACTCAAAGGAAATGTTATATCACTTAGAAAAGATTCTAAGGCACATGGAATGACTTGAAGTCAAAACCCTATAAGAGATGAAGTCTTATACCTAATTCCTCAATGGAACTCGAAACGTGTAAGTATAAAGTCCGAGTCTTCAATCTCCCCTTTTTGATGAAAGGCATTCCATACTTAGACAAAACCTTTGTTAGTGATATAAGTTTGATTTTGTAAACTTGCTCACAAAAAAAACGTAAGATTTCATAGTTATCGGAGCAAGATAAGACATAAATCTAGATAAACGGTAATTATTAATGAAATGCATTTATTTCAATGACGATGCTAAGCAAGAAAATATATTTGATGGAAACTGAGAAATACTTGCATTAATCATCGAGCTCGAGAAAATTGTAACGAAATGCATTAATTCATTGAATTCAAAGATAATATTTACAAACGGTGAGAGAGACTCCCCTAAGCAAGACAATAAATTTTTTCTATCTATTCTCCCCCTTGCCTTTCAGCAAAAATAAAAAATGGGAAGAATACAACAACAAGTACATATTTGATGTCTGGACAAACAAAAGAAATGAAACACTTGTAAATAAAAGACTAAGAAATTAAGGAGGGGATGGGTTAGTACGAGTTGAGGAGGAAGGACGAGTGGTGCGCCGGCGCTGATAAGATCTTGACGATGTCCTTGAGCGCGGCGGAAGGTGTACGAGGATCTCTAGCATTGGCTCGGTTATGAGTGGCTGACCCAGAACTAGGTCGTCCAGAGGCTCGTCCTCTTGGAGCCGAACGGCCTGGAGGGTGTGATCGGGTTGACTCTGCTGTGACTGTCCTTGATCAGCGAGGTCTTCGACCCACTCGTACGCTATCTGAGCTGATCACTTCGGTTGTGCTTTAGGAGCACCTGGACCCTCGGTTGTTGCTCCTTGTCCTTCTTGGTCTCCTTGGCCTTCGGCTCACCATGCTCAGAAAGAGTCGCATCAGCCGTGAGCTCTTACGCTTCTTCTTGATCTTCTTCTTTACCTTCTCCTCTATCCGAGGAGGACTTGGCGAGGCTCGAGGATTCCTCGAAGTGTTCGAGTCTTCTCGATCCTGAGCTGCTTTGGATCGTCTCTCTGAAGAACCTCGATTAGCTCCATCTGCTCCTTCACCAAAGCCTTCATCTCGAGGAGCACATCTTGTTGCTCTCGGAGTTGAGATGGGGCGGTTTTACGGTTGATGGTCACAGACTAGAAGACAGTCTTGAATGACCGGAGGAGGTCCTTGAGTTCCAAGGCCACAGAGGAGATTTTGTCCATAAAAGTAGTGGACAAAATGGAAGAAAGAGTTTTAGAAGTACACTGAGGTGGAGGCACCACCAGGTAGAGTAGGAAGAGAAAAGGGGTGTCTTTACGAATTTGAGGTGGCGAAGGTGGCCTCGGCTCCGAGCTGTGAACCCGGACACCAGGTTGGGTTTCCTGGTATCCATACCCCGAAGTTCCTTTTTGTCAACTACAATGGCAGCCTCGAAGCTGCGGTCAAATCGAGGGAAGAGGAACTTTTAATTGTTGGAAGATAAGAGTGAGAAGAGCACCAAAAGGGAGAGGGGTGTTCTTCTTGTTACGAGTTTGGTAGCCGACACATTGCTAATGATAGCGTGAAAGAGGTCTACTTCGTAGCCCTCTAGAATATCAAAGAGTGCTTTGAGATGCTTGGAGTTGGGGTTCTCCTTTCTGGAATCTTTGTGAGAAGAAAGTTCTCATCGGCAAGAAACACAGAAGACAAGCTTTTGACTTTAGTTGAGTCATAGAAAAGTTCTTGCGTGACCGAGGGAACTCTTTGGCATACTTTTCAAAGAAGTCATCAGCAACTTCATTGAAAGGAATTGGATTGCTTGTTTAAGCAGAGAGAGGATACTTTGAATAGATGATGGAGGAGGACAGTATTGATTCGAACAGTTATGTTCGAACTCCGGAGGTGAGAATACCTTCAGAGCTGGAAAGATGTGTGTAGAACTCAGAAACGAGTTCGGGATAGATGAACTCGCTGAAGCAAAGAAAATTGTAGCCCCAGTCGATTGTTTGTGAGGCAACCGCAAAAATTTTCTGGTTGGGAAGAATTTATCATCCAGTACGCAAGATGTTAGGTGACAAGAGGTTTAGAATTTGAGGGGCCTTCTTGGGTTTTGGTGTGGGGCTTCTTGGTGGCAGAACCAAGAAAATCAGGATGAGAACCTCTTTTTGGCATTTTGATATGAAAAGAGAGAGTAGGTAAGCTTGAGAGAGAGTAGAAGAGAAGAAGACTCGAAGAGAGTGAAAGATAAAAGGAAAAAGTAGAAGAAGAATGAGATTGAGAGCAACAAAGCTTACTTGAGATGTTCTTCACGAAGCTTGAGAACGCCGAGTGTCGCTTTTAGTCATCGAGATCCTGGTCACGAGGATTTGATTTCGAGAGAGAGAGTAAGCGTAGAGTAAAGTATAGAAATGAAGGAGAATAAGCGTTATTTATAAGAAAAATAAACATCCTTCGAGTATCCGTTCGACTCATCTCTTTCAGCGGTCACCTCGGACCGGTGTGACTGTTCTCTTCTTCAACGGTTAGAATTCTAGCGCTTTGTTTCCCAAGGGCTAGTTGTCATATCATGGCGCGAGAGAGAGAGAGAAAAATAAAGATTTTGAAAATAAATTCCGAAATTCTCCACTTGTCTAGAGATGATTTCGAAGTTTGATGTCCATTTTTCTCAAAATCTAAGTCGACTCGGCTAGGTTTCTAAGTGACTCGAAACTAGAAGTAAATAATAACTATCGGTTCAGTATCATTTAATCAACTGAGCTAATGGTTATTAACCAATTGTAAACACATAACACATAATCATGCAATGAGATTTTCACATAGAAAACACATAATTATGCATTTAACATACCAAGCTCATTCCTAATGAAGCAAAATTGATCCTCACTAAGTGGCTTAGTAAAGATATCGGCTAATTGAAGATTGGTAGGAATGAACTCAAGTTCAATATCACCTTTCTCAGAATGGTCTCTTAAGAAATGATACCGACCTCAATGTGTTTCGTCTTTGAGTGCTTGAGCTGGATTTTTGGTGATGCTGATTGCACTACGATTATCACACTTGATTGGCACGTGATTTGAAAGAAAGTCCAAGATCTTTCAAGTGTTGCTTTATCCATAAAATCTGAGCACAACATGCTCCAGTCGCAATATACTCGGCTTCGGCAGTTGATAGAGCTGCTGAGTTTTGCTTCTTTGAGTGCCAAGATATTAAGGATTGACCCAGAAATTGGCACGCCCCTAAAGTGCTCTTTCTATCAACTTTGTATCTAGCATAATCAGCATCCGAGTATCCGGTGAGAGTCGGTTACGAGTCTCTGGAGTACCATAGACCTAAATTACGAGTCCCTGCAAGATATCTGAATATTCTCTTCACCGTAGTGAGATGTGATTCTTTTGGATTAGCTTGGAATCTTGCACATAGACAGACACTAAACATTATATCTGGTCTACTGGAAGTAAGATATAGCAAAGATCCAATCATACCTCGATAGAGTTTCGATCTATTGCTTGACCTTTATCGTCTGAGTCCAGATTTCAAGCTCTTGCTCATAGGTGTTGCTTGCATGCTTCGCATCTTGAAGTTTATACTTTTTCAGTAGCTCCTTGGTATACTTTGATTGATGGACATAGATTCCATTTTTGTCTTGCTTGATTTGTAGACCAAGGAAGAAATTGAGTTCTCCCATCATACTCATTTGAAATTCCTATCTCATTAACTCGGAAAAATCTCGACACAGAATTTAATTAGTAGCTCCAAAAATTATGTCATCAACATATATCGAGCGATAAGGAAATCTTTCCCCTTGGTTTTTATAAAGAGTCTTGTCAATCTGACCTCTTCTAAAATCATTTTAAACCAAGAAATTGCTCGGTCTTTCATACCAAGCTCCGGGAGCTTGTTTAAGACCATAAAGAGCTTTTGAAGTTTGAAAATATGATTTGGAAATTCTGAGTTTTCAAATCCAGGGGCTGCTCAACATAGACTTCCTCTTCGATAAAACCATTGAGAAAAGCACACTTAACATCCATTTGATATAACTTGATATTCATGCTAGATGCAAATGCTAACAGGATTCTAATGGCTTCAATTCGGCAACAGGTGCAAAGGTTTCCCCACCATCAATCCCTTCTTCCTGATTGTAACCTTGAGCCACAAGTCTAGCCTTGTCTCTAACTACCAATCCACCTTCATCCAGTTTGTTCTTGAAAAGCCACTTGGTTCCTATGACTGGGTGATGAGAAGGTCGTTTGGTCGGAGTCCGGACTTAGTTTCTTTCGAATTGATTAAGTTCCTCTTGCATGGCCTCTACCCATTCAGGTTCATTTATGGCCTCTAGTGCATTTTGGGTTAAGTTAATGAAATGAATACAATGAATGCACGTAGATTCCGAAGAGAGGAACGAGTTCTTACCCCACTTGTTGATATTAGATAATATGTTTTCTAGTGGATGACTAGAAGCATACTTGAATGCTCCACCTATTCTTTGATTCACCAGATCTGTAGGCTGAATTGCTTGATCTTCAGAAGTTTGTTCTCGGTGAACTTCCTCATCGGTTTGTCCTTCATCATTACGAGCGGGTTCTTGAGTTGTCTCATTCCGAGTCACTACGTTTGGGTGACTTCATTCTACGCTGGTTGGGTTTGATTCCTGATAGGCTCATTTTCATCATGATCATCATTCTTGCTGAGCTTTAGATCCGAGAATGATGATTCACTTAGCTTTTCCTGTTCAATCTCATCAAACACAACGTGGATGCTTTCTTCCACTTTGTTAGTTCTTTTATTGAAAATGTGATAAGCTTTGCTATGAGATGAATAACCCAGAAAAATACCTTCATCTGACCGAGCATCAAACTTGGTCAGGTGATCCTTACCATTGTTGTGAACAAAACATTTACATCCAAATGGTTTGAAATATGATATATTGGGTTTCTTCCCTTTATAGAGCTCGTAAGGTGTTGTCTTGAGAATGGGTCCGATGAGGCATATGTTCAAGGTGTAATTTGTGGTGTTTATCGCCTCGGCCCAGAAATAGTAGGGTAGATTGTGTTTAATCATCATTGTCCTACCTATTTCTTCAAGAGTTCTGTTCTTTCTCTCTACTACTCCATTTTGTTGAGGAGTTCTTGGTGCTAAGAAGTTGTGAGAGATACCATTCTTGTCGCAAAACTCTGAGAATTCTGAGTAGTCGAACTCCCTTCCATGGTCGGTTCGAATTCTCTAGATCTAAGTCCGTGACTCAACTTGGATTTTCTGCAGAGCTTGCTTGAACTCTTTGAATGCTTCATTTTTGTGCTTAAGAAAACACACCTAGGTAAATCGTGAATAATCATCAACAATAACAAGTACATATGATTTACCTCCGAGGCTCTTAACAGGATTTCACCACATAAGTCCATATGTAGCAATTAAAGCACCTTAGATGTGGAAGCTGTCTTCGGGGATTTGAATGATGATCTGACTTGTTTCCCTTTTGTGCAAGCTTCACAAACTTTGTCTTTCTTGAAAGCACAATTAGGCAATCCTCTAACTAAACCATGAGATGCCAGTTTCTTGATTGTTTGCATGCTAACATGACCTAATCTACGATGCCATGTCCATGAATCATCAAGAAATGATGCTTTTAAACAAGATAAATTCGACTCGGGTCGAGAAGAGGAATAATGTAAGTGTTACCTGATCTCTTACCTGCGAGCTTGATTTCCTTGGTGGTATCATTACAAATGTAACAGTTAGTCTGAATGAATCTTACCTCTTGACCTTTATCACATAATTGAGAGATGCTAAGCAAGTTGTACTTTAATCCTTTGACAAGGTATACTAGGCTGATCAGATTGCCTTCCTTTCCAACCTTGCCTATCCCAATTATCTTGCCTTTGCTGTCATCTCCGAATGTGACTTTTCCTCCTTTGTACTCTTCTAACTTAGAAAAGAGTCTTGAGTCTGCTCGACATGTGCCCTTTTGTTCTTTTACGAGTCACCTGTAAGTCGAAAACAAACTAACCCTTCTCACTTCCTCTAACGAACCCGAGTAACACCCTTTACTTGTGGTCCTTTATTGAGGAAGAAGGCTTTTCGGAACCCGATTTGAATGACTTTGGGTTTAGTCCGATTGTGAGTCTTCCGTTTAGAGAACTCAGTCTGTGTCTCTTTCTTTTGAAAAACTTTTCTCCTATAAACCGGTGGAGATGGTTTTCTCTTAGTAAGCTGGTCCGAGCTCAGTCCTCCGTTCATTTTTATGAATGGAACCGGTGCTCGACCTTCCTGAACTTTACGGTTACGGAATCCTTTTTGAAAAGCTCCGAGTAGGAATTTGATTCCTCCTCTTTGTTAAAACCGAGACCTTCTTTTCTAGAGGAGACACATTGAGATCCCAAGAGCATGTCAAGGTTTTCTAACCTTGAGCAAACTTTAAAACAAGATCTTGAGACTCGTTGAGCTTTTGCTTTAGTTGCTCAATTTCTTTTCGAGTAACTCGGACTCGGTCTCATTGGATTGAGCACTAGTCTTGAGTTCTCCGAGTGTAAGTCTCAGTTTTTCCAACTCATTTTTTAAAGAAATGTTCTTAGAAGAAATGGACTCAAGTTGTTCTCTAAAATGACAAGAATCGGAATTGGACTTCTCTTCCAAAGTGAAAATATGCTTAGCTTCGTCATTGTCTGATTGATCCGAATCGACTATGTTTCCGATTCTCGAGTCAGAAAGTGCCATCGAGACACTTTGAGTCATCTAAGTCCTTGTCATTTTCCGATGAGTCCTCGTCACTCCATGTGGCCATCATAGCCTTTTTCTTCTTTCTGTCCCTTTTTCTCTTTGAACAGTCTTTGACTATATGTTCCTTCTTGCCACATTCAAAACATCAAGAGTTCCTAGTCAAAGATAACTTTGAAGGGGAAGAGTATTTACCTTTTCTATCCTTCTTGTCTTTCTTATAGAACTCTTCTTTTGGCTTCTTATCCCATCTCTTGTGCTTCATCATTCTCTTGAAGCCTCTAGCGATAAGTGCCATGGGATCCTCTTCGAGTCGGAGGAACTCGGATCTGCTTCTCTGGTTTACGAGGCTTTCAGCGCAATGTTCTTTTTGGTGTTGACCTCTGCGTCCTCCTCTTCTAGGTGGATCTCACGAGTGAGAAGCTTCCCAATGAGTTCGTCCGGCTTTAGTAAAGACAAGTTCTAAGCCTCTTCGATAGTCTGTCACTTTGGGACCCCATCTTTTCTTGGGTAGGCTTCTAAGTATCTTTCTGCACATTTCCTCGTGGGAAATCTTTTTACCCAGAGATTTGAGATTGTTGGTAATCTCTGTAAATCGAATGAACATCCGAGTGATGTTTTCTTCGGCTCCATCTTGAATAGCTCATATTTATGAAGATATTGGCTTATCTTCGCTTATCCGACCTGGCTTGTACCTTCATAAGTGTTGACCGAGTGTGTCCCACACTTCTTTGGCTATGTCACGAGCGGACACTCGGTTGTATTCTTACGAGCTGATGTCGCAAATCGGAATGTACATTGCATTGAAGTTCTTTCTAAACTTCTCTGCTTCCTCAGTGGTGTACTCTGCCTTGATCTTGGGCACGAGTCTTGTTTCTACTGTCTTCATAGGAAGGTAGTTTCCTTCTTGTATGATGTTCCGGACATCTTCATCATGATCCAGCAGGAAATATTCCATGAGTTTCTTCCGAGTGCACAAAGTTAGATCCTTTGAACTTTGGTGGTCTGCTGGAAGATCTTCCTTCATCGAACTCTTCGTTGTTACGAGCCATTTGATCTTTAGACCTTTGGATGGTTAGATCCTTTCTCGAAAGGCTAGGCTCGATACCAATTGAAGGTTTGCTCTTGGAGAGTATAAATCACCCTAGAGGAGCGGTGAATAGGGTGATGAGGAAACTTTCTTGAAAATTAAAACAAATAAGGAGCTTATGTGAGTGAGCGGCAAGGATACACTCGAGAAAAGCATAAACTCATAATTCAATAAGCGGTGAAGAAACAGTTAAACAGAATTCTGAAACTATCCGAGTCTAGAATGTACTTAGAAAAATAATAACTCAGAAAGTACGTGGAAACCCTCCTGG
Organism: Talinum fruticosum; assembly: GCA_021018815.1. NCBI lineage: Eukaryota > Viridiplantae > Streptophyta > Magnoliopsida > Caryophyllales > Talinaceae > Talinum > Talinum fruticosum. Next base: position 7,493,129 of record JAITYX010000012.1, read on the forward strand.
GGCGAGAAAACCACGGATCGTGCTAATCCAAGCACGAAGTCGAATCCACTATTTTGAGTCCACAAAATACGGTAGACTAACTTAACCTGAGTTGCTCCCTTAGACAACTCCTTACAAGTTTTTCCTCGATATAGAAATTGCCCTATCTCGATCTAATACTTCCTAACTGAGATCACCCTTACGAGTTAGGGACAAGCGAGCTGAGTTAACCCTTACAGCTCAGTCAAGGGACCTTACTTAGAGAGTAAGAAAGAAAGTGTTTGTAACTAAGTACAAGACCTTACAACTCGGAAAGTTATGAAATACAGAATTGGAGTTGTAAGTAGAAGATTGAGAATGAATACAATGACTTCGATCAAGTATGTGTATTAACAATAGATTCGGCAATGTTCAAGTCTTGAAAGTTGGCTCCTATATATAGATAACCAAGCAGCTTAGCCGTTGTGTCAATCTTCCGACTGGAGGTCCTTTGTGACAGTTGTAAAGGATTTTCCGAGTCACTCGGAAAATATCCGTTTGAGATATGAACGTTGAGCAATGGTTCTTGACTCCTTTGAAAGTCCCAAAACCACTAGTGGTGTCTTGAAAAATAAGATGGAAACCACCGTTGAGCTTGGGGTTGTAGATTTTCATTTTTGGAAACAGACAATCCCGACACGATGTATCGGGGCTAGGTTAGAGGTGGAAAAAGCCTTGTCTGCTGGTGATTTGACGTTTTGAAGCCGGTTACTTTTGTAATTCAAAATTAGGATAGCCTCGTTTGAATAACCTACAACAGACAAATCAATTTGGTTCTTAAAGTATAAAATACTTTGGTCTAAGATTAGGCATGGATAATAATATAATTAAAATAATTAAGTGACTAATTATCCGAGTCGAGAAAAGGAATGGAATTTTCCGAGTCTAATATCCATGATACTCAAAATTCCATCTTAGTCGGTCTAGAGGACAATCAAGTCGGATAAAGAATATCGAGTTAAACAAACTTGATCTAGACTAAACAAAGTTCAAACTAAATATGCTAACTTGGAACAATGTAATTCCTGAACCATGAAGTCGGACTTTAGTTTAAGCGCGGAAAAGATAGTGTTTGAACATGCGATATATCTGATTGTTGGGTGACTCGGAACCGAGTGTGAAGTGGCATATGGAAGTATGCTTTCCGAGTCGGTCGAGTCGGTGAAAACAGACATAATAGTTTCTATAACACTCAAAGGAAATGTTATATCACTCAAAAAAGTTTCTAAGGCGCATGGAATGACTTGAAGTCAAAACCCTATAAGAGATGAAGTCTTATACCCGATTCCTAGATGGAACTCGAAACGTTTAAGTATAAAGTCCGAGTCTTCAATAGCTCGGAATATCATGATCGGATCGAATTAGCTCAAGAGCCAGCTCGAATGGATGTCAAATGTGCTTCTCTATATGGTTTCATTCAAGATGAAGTACATGTTAAGCAACCCCTGGATTTGAAAACTCGGAATTTCCAAGTCATGTTTTCAAGTTGCAAAACACTCTTTATGGTCTTAAACAATCTCCTAGAGCTTGGTATGAAAGACTGAGCAGACTTCTCGGTCAAAAATGATTTTAAACGAAGTCAGATTGACAAAACTATTTTCATAAAAACGAAGGGTCAAGACTTTTTTATTGTTCAGATTTATATTGATGATATAATTTTTGGGGCTACTAATGAAAATCTCTGTCGATATTTTTCTGAGTTAATGAGACAGGAATGCTTTTTGTTGGTCCACGATCTAATCCAAGTCGAATTTATCCTGTTTAAACGCATCACCGCTTGATGATTCTTGGACATGGCATTGTAGACTAGGTCATGTTAGTATGCATACTATCAAAACGCTTGCATCTCATGATTTAGTCAGAGGTTTACCTAACTGTGCATTTAAGAAAGATAAAATTTGTGAAGTATGCACAAAAGGGAAACAAGTCGAGATCATCTTTTAAATCTCTCAAAACTGTTTCCACATCCAAATTGCTTGAAATGTCGCATATGGATTTATATGGTGAAATCCCCATAAAGAGTCTCGGAGGTAAATCATATGTACTTGTAATTGTTGATGACTACTCACAATTTACCCGGGTGTGTTTTCTTAAGCACAAAGATGAAGCTTTCAAAGACTTCAACAAGCTCTGCAGGAAAATTCAAGTAGAGTTTTAGACTTAGATTAGAAGACTTCGAACCGACAATGGAAGGGAGTTCGATTACTCGGAATTTGCAGAGTTCCGCGATAAAAATGGTATCTTCCACAACTTCTTAGCACAAAACACTCCTCAACGAGAATGGTGTAGTTGAGGGAATGAACCGAACTCTTTAAGAAATAGGAAGGAGAATGATGATTGAACACGATCCGCCTTACTATTTACGGGTTGAGGCGAGTCAACATAGGAAACTACACTCTAAACAGATGCCTCATCAAACCCATCTTGAAGAAAACTCCATACGAGCTCTACAAGGGAAAGAAACCCAACATTTCATACTTCAAACCCTTTGGATGTAAGTGCTATGTTCATAATAATGCATCCACGTTGTTTTTGATGAGATTAATCAAGGAAAACCAAGTGAGTTAACATTCACAAATCTAAAACTTAGTGGAGATGAAGATGATCTTGCTAGAGGTGAGCTCGGACAGAGTTAGGGAAAAGCAACCGAGAATGAGGTAGCTCGGAATGTCATGACTCGGATCAGTATCGGCTCATGAGCTAGCTCGGAATGGTGAAAGTCAAATAGATGAGCAGAGCTCAATCGGAAAAGACCACTAAAGATCAACCACTTCAACCCATAAATCTAGTGAATCGGAGAATAGGTAGAGCATTCAAATATGTTTCGAACCACCCACTCGAAAACATCTTATCGGACATCAACGGTGGGGTACGAGGCCGCTTTTCTTTGCAAAATCTATGTGCATTCACTACGTTCATATCATTAACGTAACCCCGAAAATGCACTAGAGGCCCTAAATAAACCTTAATGGGTAGAGGCCATGCAAGAGCAACTTAATCAATTTGAAAGAAACCAAGTCTCGGACATTGACCAAACGACCTTTTGACCACCCAATCATAGGCACCAAATGGCTTTCCAAGAACAAACTGGATGAGGATGGGTTGGTAGTCGAAACAAGCCTAGACTTTTAGCTTAAGGCTACAATCATGAAGAAGGAATTGATTGTGGGTAAACTTTTGCACCAGTGGGTAGGATTAAAGCAATTAGAATCCTATTGGCATTTACATTAAGCATGAATATTAAATTGTATCAAATGGATGTCAAATGTGCTTCTCTATATGGTTTCATTCAAGATGAAGTATATGTTAAGCAACCCCTGGATTTCAAAACTCGGAATTTCCAAGTCATGTTTTCAAGTTGCAAAAGGCTCTTTATGGTCTTAAACAATCTCCCATAGCTTGGTATGAAAGATCGAGCAGACTTCTTAGTCGAAAATGATTTTAAACGAAGTCGATTTACAAACCTATTTTCATAAAAACAAAAGGGAAAGACTTTCTAATTATTAAGATTTATGTTGGTGATATAATTTTTGGAGTTACTAATGAAAATCTCTGCCGAGATTTTTCTGAGTTAATGAAACAGAATGCTTTCTGCTGGACCATGATCCGATCCAAGTCGAATTTATCTTGCTTAAAAACATCACCGCATGATAATTCTTCGACATGGCATCGTAGACTAGGTCATGTTATTGTGCATACTATCAAAAAGCTTGCATCTCATGATTTAGGCAGAGGTTTACCTAACTCGTGCATTTAAATAAGATAAAATTTGTGAAGCATGCACAAAAGAGAAACAACTCGGATCATCTTTTAAATCTCTCAAAACTGTTTCCACATCCAAAGTGCTTGAAATGTTGCATATAGATTTATGTGGTGAAATCCCAGTAAAAAGTCTCGGACGTAAATCGTATGTACTTCTAATTGTTGATGACTACTCACGATTTACCCGGGTGTGTTTTCTTAAGCACAAAAATAAAGCTTTCAAAGACTTCGACAAGCTCTTCGAGAAAATTCTAGTAGAGTCTCGGACTCGGATCGGAAGAATTTGAACTAACCATAGAAAGGAGTTCGATTACTCGGAATTTGCAGAGTTCTACAATAAAAATGGTATCTCCTACAACTTCTCAAGCACCTAAAACTCCCCAACAGAATGAGATAGTAGAGAGAAAGAACAGAACTCTTTAAGAAATAGGAAGGACAATGATGATGGAACACGATCTGTCTTACCATTTCTGGGTCAGGGTAGTCAACACAGACAAACTACACTCGAACAGATGCCTTATCGGACCCATCTTGAAGAAAACTCCATACGAGCTCTACAATGGAAAGAAACCCAACATTTCATACTTCAAACCTTTCGAATGTAAGTGCTATGTTTATAATAATGCATCCACGTTGTTTTTGATGAGATTAATTAGGGAAAACCAAGTGAGTTAACATTCTCAAATCTGAAACTCGGTCGAGATGAAGATGATCTTGCTTGGAGGTGAGCTAAGACAGAGTTAGGGAAAAGCAACCCGGAATGAGGTAGCTTAAAATACCCCGACTCGGATCGAATCAACTCAAGAGCCAGCTCGGAATGGTGAAAGTTAAACACATGAGCGAGGCTCAATTAGAACAGACCACTGAAGATCAACCACTTCAACCCACAAATCGGTGAATCGGAGAACAAATAGAGCATTCAAATATGTTTCGAGCCACCGACGCGAAAACATCTTGTCCGATGTCAACAGTGGGGTAAGAGCTCGCTCTTCTTTGTAAAATCTATGTGCATTCACTACGTTCATATCATTAACAGAACCCTTGTAACACCCCAAACCAGTAATCACCGGTTTTAGACTAAGCGAGTCGCTAGCCGATTATTAGTGCAGCGGAAAGTAGGTGAGGGGCACTACCGCCGCCCTTACCGGAGGAAAGGGCAAGGCTATATCATATATATATTTAACCTTGGTTACTCTTGCTTTGCCACTTAAGAACAAGTGACTCATGATAAAGTATAAACTATAACTTATAGAAAGATTAAACATACGTATAGACTACCGTCTAATAACTATGACAACGACACTTAACCTCCGATACCCCAAACATGGTTGCCACTACGAGCCTCTAACTCCCGAGTAGAACTTTTCTCTTGCTTCACACCTTCAACATCTTTACCTAAAATAAAACAAGAAAATATTTTCAAATTGTGAGCCAAAGCTCAATACGTCTATTATCATGTTGTAAAATAAATGCTATGAAATAGCTGAGTTGAGCGCATGCATTTCAATTCATTTGTAAATGAGGAAGAGTGAACAATGTAAAATTGTTGCTAATTAATTATCTGAATGGATCCCTTTACGATCATTGGGTTTCCCTAAACGCATGTGCACACACCCGAACCGATCGAATAGTCCGATTGAAGGCGGTTAACGATTACGGTGTTACCCACTTGGATATTGAGGCGTACCAAATAATGACACTTGATGGGCAGGTCCATATTAATGATGGTAAATATTATTTGCAAATGAATCTTTATTATTATTGACGTGGGCCACATCCGGCATTGATTTGTAAATAAAACATTGAAGGGCATGATCAATGAACGTACCTTGAGCTGATGTTCTTCCTTCTTTTTCTTTTTGGGCGGAATCCGGATGAACGTACGACGCTGACACTTGATGACCTTAAGTAAGGATATAAAAGTTTTATTAATAAACTAAATTTTTATTTCTTATTTATTAAATCACTTCAAAGATATTTGAAATGAAAATTAACAAAGTTTGCATTTACTAAAGAATACTAATGATATCTTTAATCTATATATGATTTATTTATCTTATTTCATACAATGCATGCCTATATATATATAAATCTTTCAAAATATATATAGCTTTCTTCTAAATGCCCACATAAACATATATATACTTTTATATGTATAGTAACCTTAATATACATAGTCTTCTTTCTAAATAGTACTAAGGTTACTCTAGCCTATAAGGTTTATTTGTTTTCTTCATAAAATCCATACATAAATATGTGTGCATCATAACATCGAGATATTATCTCTTCTTTCTCTACAAAACTCTACTAATAACTGGTATTGATAATACTTGCTTTAAAATTAAAGAAAGGTTTACTTTTAATTATTGTTATTAATTATTTTATTATGTAAATATTTATATTTATTCATCTATGTTAATTATTTCTAACCTAATCCGTCTTATGATGGCGGAAATTAAGGTGCTAATTCTCCGGCATAACATTCTCACATCCCTTTAACTTAATTAAGTCACCATTAAGTAACCAAGTCAAATGATCATTTAAATTAATCCAGAATGCTTTCTAACCCAAATTATTCATGACTGTCCTTTATACAAAAATTTGTCTACAATCTGTCTTCAATTTCGAGTACGTTCGGATATCATCAATTGTCACCAAATCTCCCAAAACTCCATGATTTAATCACATACATAACACAATCAAACTTTAATCTCTATGCAGGAAAAAAATAACTAATTACAACTTAGATACTTAAATTAAAAAAAGAGCTTAATCTGAAAAATTAACCTAAGAAATTAAATTAAAAGAACTGATCGAATATGAAAAATTACCCTAAGAACCCAGGTGAAGGGGTTAATTTTTGAAGGTTTTTTGTGAGGATTGAGGGTAGTGATTTTGAGGGCTTGAAGGGTTGAAGATCGGAGGATGATCGAAGACGGGACAGACAACCCGGGGTCGAAGAAGTCGCCGGTGGTAGTGAACGGCGCCGGTGCTCGGTCAAAGTGGTGGTAGCCGGACAGGGCCTGAAACCGGGCAAGCCGCAACCAAATTAGGACAGAATCGGGCGGAACAGGCGCAAGACTCGAGGCGAGTTGGCGTTTGGTGGCTGCGGCGGTGACAGGGTTGCGGTGAGGTGGTGGTAGCGGCTGCTCGGTGGCGTCGTGGTGGCGTTTCCGTTGGCTGAGATGAAGGATGAGGGGAGGCGGAAGAGGGAAGTGACGGAAAGGGGTGTGGTGTTGGGCGGCTTCATGATGAGGTCGATGATAGTGATGGTGAGGATAATGGTGGCCGACCAGCAGTGGCTGTCGGCGTGGTCAAGGTGCCGCTAGGGCCGTCGGTTGACGGTGAAGACGGGAAGGAGGGGAGAGAGAGAGGGAGAGAGAGAGGTGAGTTATCGGTGTTAGGTTTAGGATAAATGATAGGTTTAGGTCACCTTAAGCTTTTATACTCCTCCTTTTGCTTCCTCTCTCACTCGGGTCGACCGGCTACTTTAGCCTCTCGGGCCCAATTCCTTAGCAAACTATCTTAATCCAACTTACTCCTGCTCATTATTTTGCTTATGCATATCTAATTTCAACTCTTTATGCTTATTAACATCTTTTTTCATTTTAAGCTTGTTTTAATTTAAGAATTTTATTTTTGATAATGGTTTACAAAAATTATATTAATTTCATTTGTATAAGGATTTTTAAAATTCAAAATAAATTAGTTATATCAAAATGTTAATGTTTAGAATGAATAATCTAAACATGCTCAATTAAGGCTACTAGTTGCTGATAAAATCTAATTTATAGAAATGATAATGTTAGTTATCTTCCGAGTCATTAAAATCTATAGAGTATGCTCGTGCGTCGTCATTGTCATCATCCGGTTCCTACATTTTAAACAATATTGACATATATATATATATATATATACACATATGTATATACACATGTGTAGTATGAAAATGTTTGATGAATTGAAATGCACGCGCTCATGCTAATCTTTAATGTATTTAAAGTTAATTATTTTCTTTGGGACGGGTTGTTACGCTCTTCCCCCTTAGAATAAGTTTCGTCCTCGGAACTTGCAGGTAAGATGGTATAGATATTACCTTAGAATAAGTGTGGGTACTGGTTTCTCATACCTTCTTCGGTTTCCCAAGTGGCCTCGGTTGAGGTGTGATTCGACTATAAGACCTTGACGAGAGGAATAGTCTTAGTACGAAACTATTTAATCCTCTTATCCAAGATTTGGACTGGATATTCCTCACGTGTTAAATTCTGGCCAATTTCCACTGGTTCCATCTCTATGATGTGGCTTAGGTCGGATATGTACTTCCGAAGTTGAGATATATGAAAAACATCATGGATATGCTCCGGATCGACTTGTAAGGATAGTTTGTAGGTCACGAGTTCAACTTCCGAATTATCCCATATGGCCCAATGTATCTAGGGCTTAATTTGCCCCTAATTCGTTGGGGATACCTTGAGAAAGACCATATCCCCCACCTGAAACTCTAGAGGTTTCCTTCGTCAATCTACATTGCTCTTTTGTCTACTCCGAGCTTCTCCGATTGGTTGTTGCATTATCCTCACTATTTCAGTAGTATCTTGTATCAACTCCGGTCCTATTGTGAGCGTCTCATCTAAATCGCTCCAACATAAGGGGGTTCTCGCATTTTCTTCTATAGAGGGCTTCGAATGGGGCCATTTTTATTGTGGCCTCGGTAGCTGTTGTTGTATGAAAATTCAATTAGAGCGAGATACTCTTCCCATTTTCCTTGGAAATCTAGGATGCAAGCTCGTAGCATATCTTCTAGAATTGGATTAACTCTTTCAGTTTCACCATCTCTCTCGGATGGTAAGAGCTACTAAAGTTCAATTTAGCTACTAAAATACTCAACTTTGTAAGGTGATCAACTTTGGTCCAACTTGCATTTCTCTTGGAGACAAATATAGGAAGTCTCGTGATGAATTTCATTGATACGGGATTCTATTTTCAAGTGAGAATCTCAAAGGCCTTATCTCACCTATGAGGTGCTGTTGTTTTAATTACTTTCTTTAGCATGCAAAACATCTGTATATATTTTGCATAATCTTCTCTCATATTAGACTATTATCAATCTTGTTTCAATTGTTTATATATATATATATATATATATTCATTTTCTCGAGATGGGCAGGATGTAAGGTTGCGTGAGCCCTTTTTAAAATTTTTCTCTATGAATCTCCTTTTTGCTAGGTATACACAAATGATTTAGATATCAGTAGGGTATTGTCCTTATGTAACACAAATCCTAGGAATTCATCTTCCATAACATTGTGCTTGTATTTTTATTAACTCCTCATTCTTCGTTGTCCCACTTGATTCACCTTGAAAATGTGGTTCAACTCCAAAATAGTTTACAACCCTATGTCTCCTTAATACTTGATAGTCTCACCTGTCTACTTTTACGATTCCCAAAATATGAATTAGTTGGGTGACGATCAAAGTGTTTATAGTATGCTGAGCGTACTTAAGGCGTCGCCTATGATGCTAGCCTTCCATAAATGGTATTGGATTTCTAACTCATAATCTTTTTGAAAGTTATAGTTATTAGGATGATATATAAGCTTCAATTAGTTTCAAGTTTATTAAAAGTAAGCTTTGAAGGTTTATAAGGGGTTAAATGAGTTCCAGACCTCCTCTCTACCATCATTCTATCTATTTGCTCACTCAATTATAGGGCCCGAGGAGCAAATCAAACTAGAAAAGGGCAAAAATGGGTTTGAAATTCATCATTTTAAAATTACCAGTTGTAGGTGTTATTATAAATAACATATTCCTTGCTTTCTTTTGGAAGGCTTAGTACTGACGCTATGGTTAACTTGGTTTTCAATGCTTTGGAATATCTTTTTGTGTTAATTAGATCAATGAGATTTGATAGGTTTCTATATGAGGCTAGTCATGGGTAAGACCACCTTTAAAAGTTTGATACAAGTCCTCAATAATATTTCACTAATTAACCTTAGGAAACTCCTTATTTCGGAGACATTGGTTGACCTATTCGTATCCGGTGTGAGTATATCTTTATTCCCTTTTGGATACAACATGACCTCGGAATATCACTTCGTTCAATCAAAACCTATACTTCTAAGGTGGGACATATGATTAATGTCTTCTCCAAACTTGCTACTTCCTTTTTCCAACAATAGTCATGTTCTTCCTTAATCTCGGAGTATGTCCACACATCACCAATAAATACTACCCTAAGTTTGTGGCAATGCTATTTGTTGGATCCATGTTCTTGGCGGGTGCACTGGTTAACCTAAATGACATGACGGTAAACTTATAATGGTCATACCTTGTTACGAATGTAATCTCGGGTATGTTCTCAATTCCTATCTTAAGTTAGGAATGACCAAAATACCCTCGAGACATAATTATTTCTTCTTTTCTTTCGTAATATAACTCGAATAACCTTGGCATCCCTTTCTCAAACATTCCGTTGTATTACCAAAAGATATCATAGGATATTCCCTTATATTCTTAGTGCCATAAAATACACATTCTATTCTTGTCAACTCTCTACTATCGCCCTATTGTCCTTTATAATAAATTTTGGCCTCATAATTTGACAATCAATCCCGTCTTACTATCATGGTAAAGTCAACTAAATCGGAGTAGATGAGGTTAGTGGGAAATTCTTCTCCAACTATAATGATTGGAATCTTATTTTAGGAAGCCACGTGTTTTCATCGCTTGGCCATTATGTAAATCAATTTAGTATGTGGCCGAAGTTTATATCCCTTTGGCTTTAGTTGGGGAACTTCCCGAGTTGATGTAAATTAATATAAATCTCTTGAACGAGAATAATGCATATAATGGTTTTGAAAAGGAAAGCTCCAGAGACTATTGTCCCCACATTGGCTTGTTGTATGAGATTCTATGATACTTTTCGGCATGGTTTATAAGGAGTAGTTACAAAGCTTTTGATTTGGTTGAGGTTGGCCCTTCTAGGCATATTATCATGGCTTTGGTTTCCTTAATCGTCTTACTTTCACTTGGGGTTTTCTATGTTATTTCATTCACTCAAAGGACCTGAGTGTATCAAGCCATCTCGTTAAATTTAGTGACGTATGACATGTTCTTTTCGTCGTTACGCCCGGTTTTCGACATTCTATCTTTTTGCTATTGTACTCGGGATAGGGTATAAGTTTGGCCCTGAGTTTTCTCTAAGAATTTGGCCCATGTAAACTCACATCACTGACATCTTCTCATAATCGTGTTCCACCATATGCCGACCTCCCTATTAAAGGTGATGTTCTTATAGTCACCTTATGTCTTCAAGTATTTCAATAATTGCAAAAGTCTCTTTCATATTCCTAATTTATCCTTCTAACTCTATTGGGGTAAATTTTCCCATTATGCGCTTTGGGGGTTTCTTTTAGTAACTCAGTAAATTTTTCTATGTTTGTTAGAGAATCCAGTTAGAGTCGTAAAGGTAGATATCTTATTTGGTAACTTTTGGGTATGATTTCCTTATATATATAGGACAATATTATCTTTGGAATTTGGATAGGCAAAGGCGGGGTTGAATTTTGTCAACTTCTTGTTATAAATTGCTAGGCATATGAAAGTTTATGGATGGAGGGTCCTCCATTTCTTTAGGATAATCATCCTTATGTTAATCGATGCTTGCAACTTTGAGACTTAATTGAGCATGATAAATATTTTCCATTCCGTACTTCATACAAATATTCAATGCTAGAGCACTTATACTTCATATTCTAACTCAACTCTCATGGTTCCTATGTGGCTCGTAGGAGTCTCTTAAACCTAGGCTCGATACCACATCCGTAACGCCCCAAACCCGTAATCACCGGTTTTAGACTAAGCAGGCCGTTAGCCGATGATTAGCACAATGGAAGGTAGGTCGTGGGCATTACCGCTGCCCTTACCGGAGGAAAGGGCAAGGCTATATCATATATATATTTAACCTTGGTTACTCTTGCTTTGCCATTAACAACAAGTGACTCATGATAAAGTATAAACTATAACTTATACAAAGATTAAACATACGTATAGACCACCGTCTCGGTAACTATGACAACGACACTTAACCCCCGATACCCCAAACAAGGTTGCCACCGTGAGCCGCTAAGTCCCGACCAAAACTTTTCTCTTGTTTCATACCTTCAACATCTTTACCAAAAACAACACAAGAAAATATTTTCAAATTGTGAGCCGAAGCTCAATACGTCTACTATCATGTTGTAAAATAAATAGTTGAGTTGAGCGCATGCATTTCAATTCATTTGTAAATGAGGAAGAGTGAACAATGTAAAACTGTTGCTAATTAATTATCTGAATGGATCCCTTTACGATCATCGGGTTTCCCTAAATGCATGTGCACACACCTGGACCGATCGGATAGTCCGGTTGAAGGCGGTTAACGGCTAAAGTGTTACCAACCAGGATATTGAGGTGTACTAAATAATGGCACTTGATGGGTGGGTCCATATTAATGACTCGCAAATATTATTTGCAAATGAATCATTATTATTATTGATGTCGGCCATATCCGGCATTGATTTGTAAATAAAACATTGAAGGGCACGATCAATGAACGTACCTTAAGCCGATGTTCTTCCTTCTTTTTCTTTTTGGGCGTAATCCGGATGAACGTACGACACCGACGCTTGATGACCTTAAGTAAGGATATAAAAGTTTTGAAGGTTTGCTCGGGAGAATCCGAGTCACCCTAGAGGGGGTGAATAGGGTGAGGAAGTAATCTTGTGGAAATTCAAACTCTTTTGCCAAGTAAAATGCAGAATCCAGGTTCTAAGTCAAAACAGAGTCGAAAAGTAGAGACTCGTAAAGACCGAATAGATAGAAATGGCAAGAAAGGCAAATGCTTTAAGATAGTCCGAGTCTAGAATGAACTCGGAAAGTAAACACTTACAGATTACGTGGAAACCCTCCTGGGCAGAAAACCACGGACCGTGTCAATCAAGACACGAAGTCAAATCCACTATTTGGAGTCCACAAAATACCGTGAACCGATCGAACCCGAGTTGCTCCCTTAGACAACTCTATACAAGTTTTCTTAGACTCGAAATTCCCTTATCTCGATCTAGTACTTCCTAGCTGAGATAACCCTTACAGCTAGGGACAACTAAGCTGAGTTAACCCTTACAGCTTAGTCAAGGGACCTTACAGAGAAAGTAAGAAAGTGTTTGTAACTAAGTACAAGACCTTACAACTCGTAAAGTAATGAATTACAGAGTGGGAGTTGTAAGTAGAAGATTGAAAGTAAATACAATGACTTTGCTCGAAGTATGTGTATTAACAATAGGTTCGACAATCTTCAAGTCTTGTGAACCGGCTTCTATTTATAGATAACTAGGCAGAGTAGTCGTTATCTTCATTAGCTAACCGAGAGTTTTCGTGACCGTTGATAGAAGCTTTCGAGTCACTCGAAAGTATCCGTTGTAATGTGAACGTTGGACAACGGTTTAACTCTCTTGGAAGTCCCAAAACCATTGGCAGTGTCTTGAAAGATAAGGTGGAAACCACTGTTAAACTTGGCGTTTCAGTTTTCCAAATTTGGAAACAGAGCAGCTCCGACACAATCTTCCGGGACTGGAGCAGGGAAGGTGAAAAGCCATGTCTGCTGGTGATTTGACGTTCGAAGGCGGTTACTTTTGTGGTTTGAAAAAGGTGTATCCTTGATTGAATAACCTACAAAAGTAAATCAATTTTGGTTCTCAAAGTATAAAATACTTTGGTCCAAGGTTAGACACGGATAATAAAATAATTATGATGATTAAACAACTAATTATCTAAGTTAGAAGAGAAGTGGAATTTTCCGAGTCTAATAACAATGATACTCGGAATTCCATCCGACTTAGTCTAAGCAATAGATCAAGTTCCATAAAGAATATCGAGTGAGATAACTTGATATAGACTAAGTATGAACAGACTAGAGTGAAGACTCGGACACTCGCTCTATATCTTTCGAGTCATGCAAAAGGAATCAAGTATAACGATGTCATTCATATAGAGTTTTGATTCCAAGGCATTCTCTCGTGTCTTAGAAACTTACTTGAGTTAAATAGTATCTTCTCTATGTGATTCGGCCTTCACATATCTCTTTCATCGCTTTTCGGTTAGCGAATCGAAAACCGGTTCTTTATTCCGAGTTCACTCTCACTCGGATTAATCGCATTTTGAATATACCAGTATTCCGCTGTTTCTCACTCGGAATCCGACTTGTGGTTATTTACTCTATTGTTTGCATAGTCAGCATTCATAGTTCATTTCATGCTTAGTCTATATCAAGTTCTTTCCCACACCGATATTCGCTATAGAACGTGTTTCTTTACTTAAGACTAAGTCATATGGAATTCCGAGTATCATGGATATTAGACTCGTAAAATTCCATTTCTTTTCCGACTCGGATAATCAATTGCGTAATTTTTCAAAATTATTTTGTTATCTCGTGTCTAACCTTGGACCAAAGTATTTTATACTTTGAGAACCGAAGGTGTTTTACTTTTGTAGGTTATTCAATCGAGGATATCTTTTCAAACTACAAAAGTAGCCTAGCTCGTAACGTCAAATCACCAACAGAATATGGCTTTTCACCTTCCCTACTTTAGTCTCGTAAGATTGTGTCGAAGCCGTCCGCTTCCATATCCGGAAAACTGGAATGCCAAGCTTAACGGTGGGTCTCACCACATTTATCAAGACACAACCGATGGTTTTGGGACTTCCAAGAGAGTTAAACCGTTGTCCAACGTCCATATTTCAACGGATACTTTCGAGTGACTCGTAAAGCCTTTCACAACGGTCACAGAGGACTCTCGGTCGCAGATGAAGATAACGGCTACTCTGCCTGGTCTTCTATAAAAGGAAGCCACTTCACAAGACTTGAAGGTTGCCGAATACATTGTCAATACACTTACTTGATCAAAGTTATTGTATTTACTTTCAATCTTCAACTTACAACTCCCACTCAGCAATTCATTACTTTCCGAGTTGTAAGGTCTTGTACTTAGTTACCGACTCTTCTTACATTCTTTGTGATGTCCCTTGACTAAGCCGTAAAGGTTAATTCAGCTTAGTTGTCCCTAGCCGTAAGGGTTATCTCAGCTAGGAAGTACTAGATCGATAAGGTAACTTCGAGTCTAGGAAAACTTGTATAGAGTTGTCCAAGGGAGCAACTCGGGTTCGCCGCTCACGGTATTTTGTGGACTCAAAATAGTGGATTTGACTTCGTGTCCGGATTGACACGGGCCGTGGTTTTCTGCCCCAGGAGGGTTTCCACGTAAAATCTCTCGTGTTCTCTTTCTGAGTTCATTCTAGACTCGACATGCCCCGTCTGTATCTGTTTACTCCGATTCATTGCATTCCGAGTCCAATATGTTCTCGACCCCATGCTTAGACTCGTAATCTGTCTTTGCCTCTTCTCTCGTCAAAAGTGTGTGTTCTCGCAAAGAATTTTCCATCACCCTATTCACCCCCTCTAGGGTGACTCGGACTCTCCCCGAGCAAACCTTCAATTGGTATCGAGCCTAGCCTTTCGTAAAGGATCTAACGATCCAAAGGTTTAAAGATCGGATGGCTTAGAACACCGGAGAGTTCGACGAAGGTAGATCTTCCAACGAGCCACCAAAATTCAAAGGTTCAAATTTCGGTCACTGGAAGAAGCTTATGGAATGTTTCCTTATGGATCACGATGAAGAAGTATGGGAAATCATACAACAAGGAAACTACATTCCAACAAAGACAGATGAATTCGTAATCCTTCCAAAGACAAAGGCCGAGTTCACGCCAGTAGAAGCGCAGAAGTTCGTAAAGAACTTCAAAGCCATGAACATCCTCATGTGCGCCATAAGCTCGTAAGAATATAATCGAGTCTCCGCTCGTGACTCGCTAAAGAGGTGTGGGATACTCGGTCAACACCTACGAAGGTACAAGTCAGTGAGACAAGCAAAGATCAGCCAAGTATCTTCACAAATATGAGCTTTTCAAAATGGAGCCGAAGAGAACATTACTCGGATGTTCATACGCTTCACCGAGATCACCAACAATCTCAAATCTCTCGGGAAAGAAGATCTCCCATGAAGAAATGTGTCGAAAAATTCTCGAAGCCTACCCAAGAGACGATGGGGTCCTAAGGTGACTCGCCATAGAAGAGGCTCGTAACCTCTCACTCTTGAAGCCGACGAGCTCATCGGAAAGCTTCGACTCATGAGATACACTTGGAAGAAGAAGATGCCGAGGGTACTTCCAAAAGGAACATTGCGCTTAAAGCCTCGTAATCCAAAGAAGCAATTCCGAGCTCCTCTCGAATCGAAGATGATCCCATGGTACTCATTGCAAGAGGCTTCAAGAAAATGATGAAGCACAAAAGATGGGACAAAAGACCAAAAGAAGAATTCTACAAGAAAGACAAAAGAGATAGAAAAGGTAAGTTTTCTTCTCCTTCAAAGTTATCTCTGTCTAAGAATTCCGGATGTTTTGAATGTGGCAGCAGAAGACCACATAGTCAAGGACTCGTCCAAAACGAAGACGGGACAGAAGAAGAAAAAGGCCATGATGGCAACATGGAGCGATGAGGAATCATCTCGAAGACGACGAGGATTCGTATGACTCAAAGTGTCCGATGGCGATCACTAACTCGTACGCCGAAAAAGAGTCGACTGCATACGTACTCGGATAATGAGGAAACCGATCCTCAAGAGGTAATAAACTACTTCCTCAAATTCTCCAAAGTTGATTTAGCTAAATACATCTTTACTTTGGAAGAAAAGTCCAATTCCGATTCTTCTCATTTCAAGGAACAACTTGAGTCAATCACTTCGAGAGCACTTCTTTAAAAAACGAATTGGAAAACCGAGACTCACACTCGGAGAACTCAAGACAAGTGCTCAAACTAATGAGACCGAGTCCGAGTTACTCGTAAAAGAAAATGAGCAACCGAAACGTAAGCTTACCGAGTCTCAAGATCTGGTTTTAAAGTTTACTCAAGGACAGTAAGAACCTTGATATGCTCTTAGGTTCACAATGTGTCTCTTTTAGAAAAGAAGGTCTTGGTTTCAACAAGGATGAAGAATCTAATTCTTACTCGTAATTGTTCAAAAGGATTCCGTAACCGTTAAGTTCAAAAAGGCCGAGCATGGTCCCATTCACAAAACTGAAAGGAGGACTAAACCCAGCACCTATTTACAAAAGGAAACCATTTTCCTCTCGTTGCAAAAGGAAAGGTTTTTAAAAGGAAAGAGACACGGACTCAGCTCTCTCGAGAAGAAGAAGACTCGGAATCGACTAAACCCAAAGTCATTCAAATCGGGTTCCGAAGCACCTTCTTCCTCGTAAAAGGACCACAAGTAAGGAATGTTACTCGGGTTCGTTAGAGGAAGTGAGAAGGGTTAGATTCTCTCTGTTTTGCAGGTCTCTCGAAAAGATCAAAGGGTACTGGTACCTGGACAGTGGATGTTCTCGACATATGTCGGTGACCAAGGACTATTTTCCGAGCTGGAGTCATATAAAGGAGGAAAGGTGACCTTTGGTGATGACAAAGAAAGGCAAGATAGTGGGCATTGGGAAGATTGGTAATGAAAACAATCTGGTGAGCCCAGTCTACCTTGTCAAAGGACTAAAGTACAACTTACTTAGCATCTCCCAGCTTTGTGACAAAGGTCAAGAGGTAAGATTCACTCAATCCAAGCGCTACATCACGGATGAGATCACCAAAGAGGTAAAACTTTCAGGTAAGAGATCGGGTAATACCTACATCATCCCTCTTTCGACCCAAGTCAAAATTTATCCTGTTTGAAAGCATCTCTTCAAGATGATTCTTGGACTTGGCATCGTAGATTAGGTCATATTAGCATGCATACTATCAAAAAGCTTGCATCTCATCATCTCGGTTAGAGGATTACCTAACTATGCGTTTGAGAAGGATAAAGTATGTGAAGCATGCACCGTAGGGAAACAAGTCAGATCTTCATTCAAATCTCTCGAAGACAATTTCCACATCCAACGTGCTTGAATTACTGCATATGGACCTATGTGGCGAAATTCCCGTAAAGAGTCTCGGAGGTAAATCTTACATACTTGTTATCATTGATGATTTTTCAAGATTTACCCGGGTGTGTTTTCTCAAGCATAAGAATGAAGCCTTCAAGGAATTCAGTAAGCTCGTAGAAAGATTCAAGTGGAGTCCCGCACTCGGATTCAAAAGATTCGAACCGACCATGGAAGGGAGTTCGATTACTCGTAATTCTCGGAGTTTTGTGACAAGAATGGAATTTCTCACAACTTCTCAAGCACCCGTAACTCCTCAACGTAATGGAGTAGTTGAGAGAAAGAACATAACCCTTGAAGAAATAGCAAGGACGATGATGATTGAACACAACTTGCCTTACTATTTCTCGGGCGAGGCAAGTAAACACAGCCTAACTACACTCTCAATCGATGCCTCATCGACCCATTCTCAAGAAAACACCTTATGAGCTCTACAAAGGGAGGAAGCCAAACATTTCCTATTTCAGCATCTTTCGGATGTAAGTGCTTTGTCCACAAGAATGGTAAGGATCATCTCGACCAAGTTTGATGCTCGGTCGGACGAAGGAATTTTTCTAGGTTACTCTTCTCATAGCAAAGCTTACCGTATCTTCAACAAGAGAATTAACAAAGTGGAAGAAAGTATCCACGTAGTGTTTGATGAGCTTGAACAGGAAAAACCAAGTGAATCTTCATACTCGAACCGAAGCTCGAAAGGATGATGACGAAGATGAGCTTACAAAGACTCGTAAGGAGATCACTCGTAACGAGGAAGTTCGAATGAAATAGCTCAAGAGGTCGCTCGGAGCGAGCAAGTCAATGGAGCCGATCACTCGTAACAAGCTTCGAAGATCAAGCTATTCAGTCCACAAACCCGGTGAATCAAAGAACTGGTAAAGCATTCAAATTTACTTCCAGTCATCCCCAAGAAAACATAATTTCGACATCAACAAGTGGGGTAAGAACTCGTTCTTCTCTTCATAATCTATGTGCATTCACCGCATTCATTTCACTAACTCGAACCCAAAAATGCACTAGAAGCCCTTAATGAACCCGAATGGGTAGAGGCCATGCAAGAAGAGCTGAATCAATTCGAAAGAAACCAAGTCTCGGACTCGACCAACCGACCTTCCGACCACCCAGCTATAGGAACCAAATGGGTTTTCAAAAACAAACTGGATGAGGGTGGAATAGTAGTCGAAACAAGGCTAGACTTGTAGCTCAAGGTTACAATCAAGAAGAAGGAATTGATTGTGGGGAAACCTTTGCACCAAGTAGCTAGAATTGAAGCCATTAGAATACTCGTTGGCATTTGCATCCCGCATGCATATTAAATTATATCAAATGGATGTTAAGTGTGCCTTTCTCAATGGTTTTATTGAAGAAGAGGTCTATGTCGAGCAGACCTCCCGGTTTTGAAAACTCGTAATTTCCAAATCATGTTTTCAAACTTCAAAAGGCTCTCTATGGTCTTAAGCAAGCCCCTAGAGCTTGGTATGAAAGACTCGAGCAGCCTTCCCGGTTCAAAATGATTTTAAAAGAGGTCAGATCGACAAGACCCTATTCATAAAGACCAAAGGGAAAGATTTTCTCATTGTTCAAATATATGTTGATGATATTATTTTCGGTGCTACTAATGAATTTCGTGCCGAGAATTTTCTCGAGTTGATGAGTCAAGAGTTCCAAATGAGTATGATGGGAGAACTCAATTTCTTCCTTGGGCTGCAAATCAAACAAGACAAAGATGGAATCTTTGTTCATCAATCAAAATACACCAAGGAACCGCTGAAGAAATACAAAATTCAAGATGCAAAGCACGCATCTACTCCTATGAGCAAGCAAGATAAAGCTCGACTCGGATGAGACAGTAAAGCAAGAGATCGAAACTCTATCGGGTATGATTGGATCACCGCTATATCTTACTTCAAGCGTACTCGGATATAATGTTCAGTGTTTGCTTATGCGCACGATTTCAAGCTAATCCAAAAGAATCACATCTCACCGCGGTGAAGAGAATATTCGGATATCTTGCAGTGCACTCGAAATCTAGGACTATGGTACTCCGGAGACTCGTAACCGACTCGACCGGGTACTCGGACGCAGACTATGCAGATACAAAGTTGATCGAAAGAGCACATCCGGAGCTTGCCAATTTCTGGGTCAATCCCTAATATCCTGGCACTCAAAGAAGCAAAACTCAGCAGCTCTATCAACTGCAGTAAGCTGAATATATTGCCGCTGGAGCTTGTTGCGCTCGCATTCTCTGGATAAAACAACACTTGAAGGATCTTGGACTATCTCTCAACTCAGCTCCAATCAAGTGTGACAATCAAAGCGCAATCAGCATCACTAAGAATCCTGTCCAAGCACTCAAAAACAAAGCATATTGAAGTCGGTATCACTTCTTACGCGATCACTCGAAAAGGGTGATATTACACTTGAGTTCATTCCTACTAATCTTCAATTAGCCGATATCTTTACTAAGCCTCTTGGTGAAGATCAATTCCGTTTTATTCGGAATGAGCTTGGTATGTTAAATGCTTAGTTTTGTGTTATGATTCTTGAATATTTCGTGCCATGTGCTTTCATTGTTAATAACCATTAGTTCAGCTTGATCACGTGATACCGGGCCGATAGTTATTTCGTGTTTCGAGTCACTCGAAACTTTTCCGAGTCAAACTCGCACGTAAGAGAAATTTGGACATCAAATTTTCTGAAGCTATCTCTAGAACAATGGAGAGTTTCGGATTATAATTTCAAACCCTTTTTCTCTCTCTTTCTCGAGCGCCGCGATCGATCATAACCGCAGATTTTAAACCACCGATATCTCAACCG
The DNA here is from genome assembly GCA_021018815.1 of Talinum fruticosum. Taxonomy (NCBI): domain Eukaryota; kingdom Viridiplantae; phylum Streptophyta; class Magnoliopsida; order Caryophyllales; family Talinaceae; genus Talinum; species Talinum fruticosum. The sequence continues at coordinate 7,513,784 of JAITYX010000012.1, forward strand.
TTGAAGAAGAACCGTCACACCGGGCATTAATGATCGATGGACGAGCCGAGTCGAACGGAGTTACTTAACGGATAGTGAACGGGCGCGCGTACTCACTATAAATAACGACTATCCATCTTCATCTCGATATTCTAAAACTCCTTCCCTCTCAAACGAAATTCTTCTCGCGGAAGTTTGCTACGTGAATAGTGTTCCCCGATCGTCCGCGACGTCGAAGAAGCTCTCTCTCTCTCTCGTAAGTTTTCGACCGCTTCATCTCTTTCTTCTACCATTTTTCGTTATCTTCTCTTCTACACCTCATTCTCTTTCTCTTTCGAAAAGCTTTATCTTTTCTTCTCTCACCATGCCTAAAAGAGGAAACCATCCCGACTTTCGTGTTTCTTCAACCTCTAAAAAGCCTCGCACCAATAAGCCGTAAAGCTCAACCCCTTCTAAACCCTTTGTCACCCAAAGATCTTGCGCTGGACGACAAGTTCTTCCCAACAACCAAATTCTCCTGGTTGTCCAACATTCAAACCACCGGAGTATACCCTTTCTTGTGTTTTAGCGAGTTCATCTATCCCGAACTCGTTTCGAGTTTTATACTCACCTCTCTCACTCGAAAATGTTCTAACCTCTCGGGTCCGTAACATTACTGTTCGTATCAACACCTCCCTTCTTCACAGACTGTTCAAAGTTTCTTCTCTCTTCTTGAACAAGTAACCCTATCCCTTTCACCGAAGTCGCCGACGACTTCTTTGAAAAGTATGCTAAAGAATTCCCCGGGTCCGTAAAGAACTTTTCCGTGACTCGCTTGAAGTCGAAGCCAGGCTTCGTGTTTCCCGCCGATGAGAACCTTCTTCTCACAAGCATTCTAGCAAGGAGAACCCCAACTCCAAGCACCTCAAAGCCCTCTTCGATATCCCGGAGGGATACGAAGTCGACCTCTTCCCCTCCATCATTGAGCGGATGGCCGCCGTGCCAGCTCAACTCCAAACCAAGAAGAACACCTCCCTTCCTTTCGGTGCTCTTCTCACCCTTGTTTTCAAACAATTCCAAGTTCCTCTTCCCTCTCGACCCTAACGCGGTGTCCGAGGCGGCCATTGTGGTCGGCAAGAAGGAACTCCAGGGGTACGGATACCAGGAAACTAACCCCGGTGTCCGGGTTCACAACTCGTAGCCGAGGCCTCCTTCTCCACCTCGCACTCGAAATCAACCCCTCTTCCTCTTCCCTCTTCACCTGGTGGTGCCTCCACCTCCGGTGCTTCCAAAACTCTCTCTCGCCCTCTTGTCCCCTGTTCTCATGGACAAGATCAGCTCCGTGTCTTCCGAACTCGGAGACATGGCCAGTGGCTTTCAAATTTGTTCTTCGTGGTCCGACCATCAACCAAAAGACCGGTCCGTCCCAAATCCGAGAGCAAGCAGTCTCTTATTCTTGAGATGAGGGAGTCTGGTTAAGGAGCGAAGGAGCTGGCCGAGCTCATCGGAGAAAGACGGTCCAAGGCGGCTCAGACCCGGATGACTCGGACACATCCGAGAAAGATCGAGTCCAGGCTTGACCTCCTCGGACAACGAGGAAGCCGAGGAAGCAGAGGAAGAAGCCGCAGATGCAGCGGAGGATGCCGAGGAACCCGCGGCCGAAGCGGGCCCTTCCGGCAAAGGGAAGAAGAGGCCGTGGCGATCGCTCCCCAAGCTCAAATTGCTGTACTCAGCTCGCACAGCAGTCCGAGTGGGTCGAAGATCTCGCTCCTCCAGACGAGTCAGCCAGAGCAGCCCCTCCAGCCCTCGAGGTCCCAAGGGAAGAACCCTCGATCCACTCTCTCCGGGTCAGCCCTTCGTAGCCGAGCCCTTGAGAACTATTCCGGTTCTCCCTTCGTCGCGCTCAAGCACATCGTCAAGATCGTATCGGCGCCGGCGCACCTCCGCCTCCACTCGTAAATCCCTCCTTCCTAGTTGGAGCCATGCACCGAGTCACAATTCCTCGGTGTCTCCAGCACTTTCTTCTTTCAAATTTTCTTTTTGTCCGGACAACTTATGTGTATTATTTGTACTTTTCTCCATTCGTTTTGCTTCTTGTTTTTGCTGAAAGGCAAGGGGGAGAAAATGTAGTCGAAACTCGGTTGTCTTGTCTAGGGGGAGTTCTTTCAGCCCTTGTAATTTTTTTTTAAATGAATTGATGCATTTCCTTATTCATTTCTGAGTTCTTTCTTTTCGAGTTAATGAGTTAAAGCATACTTTAATTTGCTCGATATATTGTATATTGCTCGATCTATTCAATATGCCTTACTTTTTATCAAACTACTCGTAATCAATCTATTTTCCTCTAACAAAGTTTCGTTTAAGTATGGAATGCCTTTCATCAAAAAGGGGAGATTGAAGACTCGCACACCGCTCTATATCTTTCTCGAGTCATGCAAAAGGAATCAGGTATAACGATGTCATTCATATAGAGTTTTGATTCCAAGGCATTCTCTGTGTCTTAGAAACTTACTTGAGTTAAATAAGTATCTTCTCTATGCGATTCGGCCTTCACATATCTCTTTCATCGCTTTCGCTAGCGACTCGTAAAACCGGTTCTTTATTCCGAGTCCACTCTCACTCGATTAATCGCATTTTGAATATACCAAGTATTCCGCCGTTTCTCACTCGAATCCGACTTGTGGTTATTTACTCTATTGTTTGCATAGTCAGCATTCATAGTTCATTTCATGCTTAGTCTATATCAAGTTCTTTCCCACTCGATATTCGCTATAGAACGTGTTTCTTTACTTAAGACTAAGTCATATGGAATTCCGAGTATCATGGATATTAGACTCGTAAAATTCCATTTCTTTTCTGACTCGTATAATCAATTGCGTAATTTTTCAAAATTATTTTGTTATCTCGTGTCTAACCTTGGACCAAAGTATTTTATACTTTGAGAACCGAAGGTGTTTTACTTTTGTAGGTTATTCAATCGAGGATATCTTTTCAAACTACAAAAGTAGCCGCTTCGTAACGTCAAATCACCAGCAGATATGGCTTTTCACCTTCCCCGCTTTAGTCTCGTAAGATTGTGTCGAAGCCGTCTCGCTTCCATATCCGGAAAACCGGAACGCCAAGCTTAACGGTGGGTCTCACCACATTTATCAAGACACAACCGATGGTTTTGGGACTTCCAAGAGAGTTAAACCGTTGTCCAACGTCCATATTTCAACGGATACTTTCGAGTGACTCGTAAAGCCTTTCACAACGGTCACAGAGGACTCTCGGTCAGCAGATGAAGATAACGGCTACTCGCCCGGTCTTCTATAAAAGGAAGCCACTTCACAAGACTTGAAGGTTGCCGAATACATTGTCAATACACTTACTTGATCAAAGTTATTGTATTTACTTTCAATCTTCAACTTACAACTCCCACTCGCAATTCATTACTTTCGAGTTGTAAGGTCTTGTACATAGTTACGTACTCTTCTTACATTCTTTGTGAGGTCCCTTGACTAAGCCGTAAAGGTTAATTCAGCTTAGTTGTCCCTAGCTGTAAGGGTTATCTCAGCTAGGAAGTACTAGATCGGATAAGGTAACTTCCGAGTCTAGGAAAACTTGTATAGAGTTGTCCAAGGGAGCAACTCGGGTTCAGCCGCTCACGGTATTTTGTGGACTCAAAATAGTGGATTTGACTTCGTGTCCGGATTGACACGGGCCGTGGTTTTCTGCCCCAGGAGGGTTTCCACATAAAATCTCTGTGTTCTCTTTCCGAGTTCATTCTAGACTCGGACAGACCCTGCTCGTATCTGTTTACTCCGATTCATTGCATTCTCGAGTCCAATATGTTCCGACCCCATGCTTAGACTCGGAATCTGTCTTTGCCTCTTCTCTGTCAAAAGTGTGTGTTCTCGCAAAGAATTTTCCATCACCCTATTCACCCCCTCTAGGGTGACTCGAGACTCTCCCGAGCAAACCTTCATAAAGGTATTGACTCTAACGAAAATAGAGCTTATAATCGAAGAAAGATTCCGAGTGAGAAAAGACGAAATACTAGTATATTCAATCTGCGATAAGTCCGAGTGATGCTTGGACTCGGAACAAAGAACCGGTTTTCGAGTCACTTACGGATAAGCAGAGAAATATAAGAAGTAAAAGCTGTATCACTTAGAGAAGATACCATTTTACTTAAAGAAGTTTCGAGAGTCGAGAGAATGCCTTGGAATCAAAACTCTATAAGTATGAGATGGTTATACCCGATTCATTTAATGCAACTCAAAAATGCGCTGAGAGGTGTCCGAGTCTTCAAGTTTTATTAACAAACTAAATTTTTATTTCTTATTTATTAAATCACTTCAAAAATATTTGAAATGAAAATTAACAAAGTTAGCGTTTACTAAAGAATACTAATGATATCTTTAATCTATGTATGATTTATTTATCTTATTTCATACAATGCATGCCTATATATATATATATATATATATATATATATATATATATATATATATATATAGAAATCTTTAAAAATATATATAGCTTTCTTATAAATGCCCACATAAACATATATGTAGTTTTATATGTATAGTAACTTTAATATATATAGTCTTCTTTCTAAATAGTACTAAGGTTACTCTAGCCTATAAGGTTTATTTGTTTTCTTCATAAAATCCATACATAAATATGTGTGCATCATAACATCGGATATTATCTCTTCTTTCTCTACAAAACTCTATTAATAACTGGTATTGATAATACTTGCTTTAAAATTAAAGAAAGGTTTACTTTTAATTATTGTTATTAATTATTTTATAATGTAAATATTTATATTTATTCATCTATGTTAATTATTTCTAACCTAATCCGTCTTATGATGGCGAAATTAAGGTGCTAATTCTCCGGCATAACATTCTCACATCCCTTTAACTTAATTAAGTCACCATTAAGTAACCAAGTCAAATGATCATTTAAATTAATCCAGAATGCTTTCTAACCCAAATTATTCATAACTGTCCTTTATATAGAAATTTGTCTACAATCTGTCTTCAATTTCGGTATGTCCAGATATCATAAATTGTCACCAAACCTCCCTAAACTCCATGATTTAATCACATACATAACACAATCAAACTTTAATCTCTATGCAGGAAAAGAATAACTAATTACAACTTAGATACTTAAATTAAAAAAAGAGCTTAATCTGAAAAATTAACCTAAGAAATTAAATTAAAAGAACTGACTGAATATGAAAAATTACCCTAAGAACCCAGGTGAAGGGGTTAATTTTTGAGGGTTTTTTGTGAGGATTGAGGGTAGTGATTTTGAGGGCTTGAAGGGTTGAATATCGGAGGATGATCGAAGACGGGACAGACGGCCAGGGGTCGAAGAAGTCGTCGGTGGTAGTGAACGGCGCCGGTGCCTGGTCAAAGTGGTGGTAGTCGGACAGGGCCTGAAAACCGGGCAAGCCGCAACCAAATTAGGACAGAATCGGGGCAGAACAGGTGCAAGACTCGAGGCGGGTTGGCGTCTCGGTGGCTGCGGCGATGACGGTGCTGCAGTAGGTGGTGGTAGCGGCTGTCGGTGGCGTCGTGGTGGCGTTTCCGTTCGCTAAGATGAAGGATGAGGGGAGGCGGAAGAGGGAAGTGACGGAAAGGGGTGTGGTGTTGGGCGGTTTAATGATGAGGCTGATGATAGTGATGGTGAGGATAATGGTGGCCGACCAGCAGTGGCTGTTGGCGTGGTCAAGGTGCCGCTAGGGCTGTCGGTTGACTGGTGAAGACCGGAAGGAGGAGAGAGAGAGAGGGAGAGAGAGAGGTGAGTTATCGGTGTTAGGTTTAGGATAAATGATAGGTTTAGGTCACCTTAAGCTTTTATACTCCTCCTTTTGCTTCCTCTCTCACCGAGCCGACCGGCTACTTTAGTATCTCGGGCCCAATTCCTTAGCAAACTATCTTAATCCAACTTACTCATCATCATTATTTTCCTTATGCATATCTAATTTCAACTCTTTATGCTTATTAACATCTTTTTCATTTTAAGCTTGTCTTAATCTAAGAATTTTATTTTTGATAATGATAAGTTTACAAAAATTATATTAATTTCATTTGTATAAGGATTTTTAAAATTCAAAATAAATTAGTTATATCAAAATGTTAATGTTTTGAATGAATAATCTAAACATGCTCAATTAAGGCTACTAGTTACTGATAAAATCTAATTTATATAAATGATAATGTTAGTTATCTTCTCGAGTCATTAAAATCTATAGAGTATGCTCGTGCGTCGTCGTTGTCATCGTCCGGTTTCTTCATTTTAAACAATATTGACATATATATATATATATTTGTGTGTGTATGTGTGTGTGTGTGTGTGTGTGTGTAGTATGAAAATGTTTGATGAATTAAAATGTATGCGCTCATGCTAATCTTTAATATATTTAAAGTTAATTATTTTCTTAGGGAGGGGTTGTTACAACCCTGAAATGCACTAGAGGCCCTAAATAAACCTGAATGGGTAGAGGCCATGCAAGAGGAACTTAATCAATTTGAAAGAAACCAAGTCTAGACTTTGACCAAACGACCTTTTGACCACCCAGTCATAGGAACCAAATGGGTTTTCAAGAACAAACTGGATGAGGATGGGTTAGTAGTCGAAATAAGGCTAGACTTGTGGCTCAATGTATAATCTAGAAGAAGGAATTGATCGTGGGGAAACCTTTGCGCCGATTGCTAGGATTGAAGCAATTAGAATCCTATTGGCATTTGCGTGAAGCATGAATATTAAATTGTATCAAATGGATGTCAAATGTGCTTTTCTATGTGGTTTCATTGAAGATGAAGTCTATGTTAAGCAACCCCTGGATTTGAAAACTCTGAATTTCCAAGTCATGTTTTCAAGTTGCAAAAGGCTCTTTATGGTCTTAAACAAGCTCCCTGAGTTTGATATGACAGATCGAGCAGACTTCTTGGTCAAAAATGATTTTAAAAGAGGTCGGATTGACAAAACTGTTTTCATAAGAACCAAGGGGAAAGACTTTCTTATTGTTCGGATTTATGTTGATGATATAATTTTTGGGGCTACTAATGAAAATCTCTATCGAGATTTTTCGGAGTTAATGAGATAGGAATGCTTTCTGCTGGACCACGTTCCGATCCAAGTCGAATTTATCCTGTTTAAACGCATCACCGCATGATGATTCTTGGACATGGCATCGTAGACTAGGTCATGTTAATATGCATACTATCCAAACGCTTGCATGTCCTGATTTAGTCGAGGTTTACCTAATCGTGCATTTAAGAAAGATACAATTTGTGAAGCATGCACAAAAGGGAAACAAGTCGGATCATCCTTTAAATCTCTCAAAACTGTTTCCACATCCAAAGTGCTTGAAATGTTGCATATGAATTTATGTGGTGAAATCCCCGTAAAGAGTCTCGGAGGTAAATCATATGTACTTGTAATTGTTGATGACTATTCACAATTTACTCGTGTGCGTTTTCTTAAGCACAAAAATGAAGCTTTCAAAGACTTCAAGCAAGCTCGTAGGAAAATTCAATTAGAGTCTCAAACTCAAATTAGAAGAATTCGAACCGACAATGGAAGGGAGTTCGATTACTCGGAATTTGTAAAGTTCTGCGATAAAAATGGTATCTCCCACAACTTCTCAGCACCCAACACCCAACACTCTTCAACATAATGGGGTACTGGAGAGAATGAACAGAACTCTTGAAGAAATAGGAAGGACAATGATCATTTAACACAATCGCCTTACTATTTCTAGGTTGAGGCAGATCAACACAGCAAGCTACACTCCGAATAGATGCCTCATCGGGCCCATCTTGAAGAAAACTCCATACGAGCTCTACAAGGGAAAGAAACCCAAAATTTCATACTTCAAAACCTTTGGATGTAAGTGCTATGTTCATAATAATGCATCCACGTTGTTTTTGATGAGATTAATCGAGGAAAACCAAGTGATTTAACATTCTAAAATCTGAAACTTAGTCGAGATGAAGATGATCTTGCTAGATGTGAGCTCGGACAGAGTTAGGGAAAAGCAACCCGTAATAAGGTAGCTCGAATATCATGACTCGGATCGAATCAGCTCAAGAGTCAGCTCGGAATGGTGAAAGTCAAACAGATGAGTAGGCTCAATCGGATCGGATCACTAAAGATCAACCAGTTCAACCCACAAATCCGATGAACTAGAGAACAGGTAGAGCATTTAAATATGCTTCAAGCCACCCACTCGAAAACATCTTGTCTTACATCAACAAGTGGGGTAAGAACTCACTCTTCTTTGCAAAATCTGTGAGCATTCACTACATTTATATCATTAACTCGAACCCGTAAATGCACTAGAGGCCCTAAATGAACCTGAATGGGTAGAGGCCATGCAAGATGAACTTAATCAATTTTTACTTTATAAATTGCCTCTTGGCATTTCGTGTGAAAAGAAAAGGAAAAAAATAGGTCAATTTGGCACCTTAAGCTATCCGACTAAGACTCGATTCCTCGGTCCCGACCGGATAACTAGCGTGGTCACCAATCAAAACAGCAAAAGCCGGCTCTAGTTTGTAATCGGCTTTTCCATGGGCCGAGCGAGTTCATCGCTCGACCCAGAACTTTGTGGCAGATTGACTCCCTTATTTGTTCTAATTGTTTTTGCTATTCAAAATAACATCCTTAGACTTTCTAAAATTAATTTTGAAAATCAAATGGTTAATAATAATTGCCAATCACACTTTCACCTAAAACTATTTCAAAAAGTAATTCTAAAAAACATGTTAATAAGAGACCCACCTAACCTAAATCAATCAAAATGAATTCAAAATAAAAAAGAGTCGACATTGCTTTCCCATGGGCAAAAGGCGTTCCGCTCCTATTCGGGGATGGTTCATGGTTTCTACACATTATTTTAAATTACAAAAAGCTCTTTATGGTTTACAACAAGCTCCTAGAGCTTGTTATGAAAGATTGAGTAGTTTCTTGGTTGAAAATGGATTTCAAAGAGGTTTGATTAACAGGACCTTATTGACAAAAACCCAAGGGAATGATTTTATTATCATTCAAATCTATGTTGATGATATTACTTTCAATACTACTAAAGAAATTCTTTGCCAAGAATTTTCTAAGTTAATGATGTAGGAATTTCAAATGAGCAAAATGGGAGAACTAAATTTATTCCTTGGACTACAAATCAAACAAGAGAAGGATGGAATTTATGTTCATCAATCGAAGTATGTGAAGGAGTTACTCAAGAAGTACAAGCTTTAAGATATTTAACCAATAGCAACTCCTATTGAAAGCAGCACAAAACCGGACTTAGACGAAACGGGGTAAGTTAGTAGATTATAAAATCTAAAGAGGTATGATTGGATCTCTACTCTACCAAACTTCTTGTAGGCCAAATATAATTAGCACAATACCTATCAAATGTGACAATCAAAGTATAATCAACGTAACTAAGAACCCAATTTAGCATTCCAAAATGAAACACATTGAGGTGAGGTATTATTTTCTTAGAGACCACACTAAGAAAGGTGATATTAAGTTAGAATTTGTTCCTACTAGGCTTCAACTAGCTGATGTTATCACAAAATGTTTAGGTAAAGATCAATTTTTTCTTTATAAGAAATTAGCTTGGTGTGCTAAATACCTTATTATATGCTTACTTCAGTGATTTATTATGTCTTTGTATTGATTCACTATTACAAGAAACACTTTTAACGACAGGCCTTTAACGACGGTTAATAGGACAAACCATCATAAAAAATAGACTGGTGGCATTTTTGTAAATATGAGGCATTATTTAACACATATGATGACGGTTATACTATGAGAATCGTCATATGTATTATCGAATATATTTAACGACGGTTCTATGACAAAATCGTCGTTAAATGTGACATATGACGATCGTTCGATGAAAGAATCGTCATCATATGTCTTTCGGATGCAATTTAAAAGCCCAAGAACATACCTAATGTTTCAATGCCCACGTACAATATGCTCTCTACTCTCTCGGTCTTATCGCTTTCTACAGCTTACCTCCTCCACATACCTCCTCCGGAACTCATATCTTCCTTGCCGATCGACTTGAATTGGTAAGCCCTACATCCTCGCCTTTGTAGTTTCCTCTCTGTTGTTAATCTTTCATTTCTTTATAGTTTCCTCTCATCTCTTTTAAGTGTAGATCTCCTCAAACTAATTCTCACAGTCAAGCCTCTCCTCATCTCGCCGTTTTCGGTTCTTAGGTATGAAGATCTATCCTCTCTTATTTTTCGCTTTAAGTTATTTACAAAATGTATTATAGTTAAATGTTGAATGTATTTGCGGTAATAATGTGAATGTTGAGAATGTGGGTAATGTTGGAGATTATTGAAATGTTGAGTCATTGTTGAAATGATAAATATTGAGAATATAGGTAACATTTGTTTAGTTTATTAAGTTAAAAATTCGTGAATGTTTGAAATTTTGAAAAATGGGTTTAGGAGTTTATGATTTGCGGTTATTATATTGAAATTTGTTTAGGGTTTTAGAGAAATAAAAAGATAATTTAGATATAGGGTCACCCCAAAAACCTTCTCATAAAGATAAATTTCTCTACAAATTTGTTTATTTTGATGAGGTGATGTTGGGGTGAACTTATTTATCCAATTATCAAAATTTGTATCCAAATATGGTTAGAGTTTAGAGAAATAAAAATATTTATGGTTTAGGGTTTGAGAAAATAGAAAAATTTCTACTTATATACTTAAGGATCAATAGGGATAAAATATAAATGTGAAAACGTGAAAAATTAGAAAGGTATTTGGATATAGGGATCTCCCCAAATACTTGTCATAAAGACAAATTTGTTATCAAATTTATTTATTTTGATGAGTTGAAGTTGGGGTGGACTAATTTATCCAATTATCCAAATTTCCGGTTTCCTTTTTGGTTGCAAGTTTATTGTATTATATAGGATCGTAAACTAGAGGCTATGATTTTTTTTAAGTTTACGTAATTCATAAGACAATAATTAAATATGAATAAAATGTTGAGCCCATCCATTTAGTTTGCTTTAACCAAAGACATAACAGGAACCGGAATTCGCTTGTTGTGATGAAGAATGAGGTTGGTTTTACAAGACAAAACATGATGTGTACACGCAACATAGGCCGATCCACGAAGAAGGGTAAAAGATCGAGGAGTCAAATCGGTTTTCATTTGGCGTCTTGATCCTTCTACCCTTATTTCTGGATCGACCTACGTTGTATGTACACTCCATTTTTGTCTTGTACACCCAACCTCATTACTAATCACAACAAAAGAATTCTGGTTCTTTTTATGTCTTGCGTCGTTAAAGGAAATTAAAGAGGTGGCCTCAAGATTTCATTCATAATTTTATTATTGTCTTATGAATTACGTAAACTTAAAAAAATCATGTCTAATTTATGAAAAATATCTAATGCATCAATATTGGACGCAAAAAGGAAACCATAAATATATATTGAAGGTTTGCTCTGGGAGAGGCTAAGTCACCCTAGAGGGGGTGAATAGGGTGATGAAGGAATTTGTTTGAATTTAAAATAGATATGAATCCGAGGTGAGTGAGAGTCAAGGATACACTCGGAAAAGTGCTAACTCGGAATTCAGTGAAGAAACAGATTAAGCGGAACTTTGAAACAGATCCGAGTCTAAAATGCACTCGAAAAGTAATAACTCGAAGATACGTGGAAACCCTCCTGGGCAGAATACCACGGACCGTGCTAATCCAAGCACGAAGTCAAATCCACTATTTTGAGTCCACAAAATACGATGAGACTGACTCAACCCGAGTTGTTCCCTTGGACAACTCCTTACAAGTTTTTCCTAGACTCATAAATTACCTTATCCGATCTAGTACTTCCTAACCGAGATCACCCTTACAGTTAGGGATAATCGAGCTGAGTTAACCCTTACAACTCAGTCAAGGGACCTTACTTAGAGAGTAAGCAAGAGAGTGTTTGTAATCGAGTACAAGACCTTACAACTCGGAGAAATAATAAATACAGAATTGGAGTTGTAAATAGAAGATTGAGAATGAATACAATGACTTTTGCTCAAGTATGTGTATTAACAGTTGGTTCAGCAATCTTCAAGTCTTGGAAGTTGGCTTCTATTTATAGATGACCAAGCAGCTTAGCCGTTGTCTCCATCTTCCGACTAGAAGTCCCTTGTGACTCGTTGTAAAGGATTTTCCGAGTCACTCGGAAAATATCCGTTGAGATATGAACGTTGGGCAACGGTTCTTGACTCCGTAGAAGTCCCAAAACCAGTGGTGGTGTCTCTAAAAATAAGGTGGAAACCACCGTTGAGCTTGGTGTTGCAGTTTTCCAGCTTTGGAAACAGACAACCCTAACACGATGTCCGGGGCTAGGTTAGAAGTGGAAAAAGCCTTGTCTACTGGTGATTTGACTTTTTGAAGCCGGTTACTTTTGTAATTCAAAAATAGGATAGCCTCGTTTGAATAACCTAAAAAACTAAATCAATTTGGTTCTAAAAGTATAAAATACTTTGGTCCAAGATTAGACACGAGATAATAACATAATTAAGATAATTAAATGACTAATTATCTAAGTCAGAAAAGGAATGGAATTTTCCGAGTCTAATATCCATGATACTTAAAATTCTACCCGAGTCGAGTCTCAAAAAGAATCAAGTTAGATAAAGAATATCGAGTGAACAAACTTGATCTAGACTAGACAAAGTTCAAGCAAAATATGCTCGACTTAGAAGAATGAATTAATAAGGTAATTCTTGGAACACGAAGTCGGACCTAAGTTTATGTGCGTGGAATAAAGTGTTTGAACATGCAATATACCCGAGTGAGAAGAGGCATGTAAACGTAAGCTTTCCGAGTCAATCAGTCGATCGAATCAATCGGAAACATATATAGTAGATTCTTTAACACTCGGATAGAATGCTATATCACTCAGAAAAGTTTCTAAGGCACATGGAATGGCTTGGAATCAAAACTCTATAGGAGAAGAAGTCTTATACCCGATTCTTCGATGGAACTCGAAAAGAGTAAGTATATAGTCCGAGTCTTCAATCTCTTCCTTTTTATGAAAGGCATTCCATACTTAGACAGAAACTTTGTTAGTAATAAAAATATGATTATATAAACTTGCTCAGAAAGTAACTTGAGATGTTCATAGCACGAGCGAAAGTAACAGAGCAAGAAACGAGATAAAATCGAGATAGATACTCAACAATTATTAAAGAAATGCATTACTTCATTAACATCGGAAAATAAATATTTACAGGTGAGAAAGACTCCCCTAAACAAGACAACAAATTTTTCTATCTATTCTCCCCTTGCCTTTCAGCAAAAAAAAATGGGAAGAATTCAACAATAAATACATTTTTGATGTCCGGAAAAAAAGAAAAATGAAACACTTTAAAGAAAAGACTAAGAAACTAAGGAGGAGATAGATTGGTCCGGGTTGAGGAGGAAAGACGAGAGGTGTGCAGGCGTTGATAAGATCTTGACGATGTGCTTGAGAACGGCGGAGGAAGTACAGGGATCTCTAGCAACGGCTCGGCTTTGAATGGCTAACCCGGAACTAGGTCGTCCGGAGGCTCGTCCTCTTGGAACTCAGCGACCGGAGGGGTGTGCTCAGGCTGACTCGCTGCCGATTGTCCTTGATCGCGAGGTTCTTTCGACCCACTCGGATCGATGTCCGAGCCGATGACTCTCGGTTGCGCTCGAGAGCACCCGGACCCTCGATTCTTGCTCCTTGCCCTTCCGGTTCTCCTTGATCGAAGGAGTTGCCTCAACCGCAAGCTCCTCTACTTCTTCTTGTCCTTCTTCTTCTTCTCCTCCGTCGGAGGAGGACTTGGCGAGGCTCGAGGATTCCTTAGAGGTGTCCGAGTCTCCTTGATCCTCGAGTCGCCTTGGATCGTCTCTCCCGAAGGAGCTCGATCAGCTCCCTCTCGCTCTTTCACAAGAGCCTTCATCTCAAGGAGCACGTCCTGCCGCTCTTGAAGTTGAGATTGGGAGGTTTTATGGTTGTTGGTCATATACTTGGAAGATAGTCTTGAATGATCGGAGAAGGTCCTTGAGTTCCAAGGACACAGAGGAAATTTTGTCCATGAAAGTAGTGGACAAAAGAGAAGAAAGAGTTTTAGAAGCACTCGAGGTAGAGGCGCCACTAGGTGGAGCAGGAAGAGAAAGAGGGGCATCTTTCCGAGTCCGAGGCGGAGAAGGTGGCCTCGGCTCTTAGTCGTGAACCCGGACACCGAGGTTAGGTTTCCCGGTATCCATACCCTAGAAGTTCCTTTTGCCAACTACAATGGCAGCCTCCGAAACTGCGTTCGGATCCGAGGGAAGAGGAACTTTGAATTGTTTGAAAATGAGAGTGAGAAGAGCACCGAAAGAGAGAGGAGTGTTCTTCTTGTTTTGAGATTGAGCTGGCACAGCTACCATTTGCTCAATGATGGAAGGAAAGAGGTCTACTTCATAGCCCTCTAGGATGTCAAAAAGAGCCTTAAGATGCTTGGAGTTGGGATTCTCCTTGCTCGGAGTGTTGTGAGAAGAAAGTTCTCATCAGCAAGAAACACGGAAGGCGAGCTTCGACTTTAGTTGGGTCACATAAAAGTTTTTACGTGACCCGGGGAACTCTTTTGCATACTTTTCAAAGAAGTCGATAGCGACTTCATTGAAAGGTATTGCATTTCGTTCGAGAAGAGAGATGATACTTTGAACAAATGATGGAGGAGGGAAGTATTGATTCAAACGAGTTATGTTCGAACTCTGGAGGTTAGAATACCTTCGGAGCTGGAAAGATGAGTGTAGAACTCGGATACGAGTTCGGGATAGATGAACTCGCTGAAACAAAGAAAGTTGTAGACCCCGGTCGATCGTATGTGAGGCAACCACGAAAATTTTGTGGTTGGGAAGAATTTATCATCCAGCGCAAGATGCTCGGGTGACAACGGGTTTAGAACTTAAGGGGCCTTCTTGGCTTTTTGTGCGGGGTTTCTTTGTGGCGAGCCAAGAAAATCGAGTGAGAAATTCTTTTCGGCATATTGATGGAGAAAAGAGAGAGTAGATAAGTTTGAGAGAGAGTAGGAGAAAAGAGCTAGAAGAGAGTGAAAGATAAAAGAAAAGAGTAGAAGAAGAATGAGTTTGAGAGCAACAGAGCTTACTTGAGATGTTCTCACGAAGCTTGAGATCGTTGTGTGTCGCTTTTAGTCACTAAGAACGTGGTCACGAGGATTTGATTTCGAGAGAGAGAGTAAGTGAAGAGTAAAGTAAAGAAATGAAGGAGTATAGGTGTTATTTATAAGAAAACTAAACGTCCTTCGATATCCATTCCGACTCGGCTCTTTCAGCGGTCACCTCGGACCGGTATGACTGTTCTCTTCCACAACGGTTAGAATTCCAACGGTTTATCTCCCAACGGCTAGTTGACTTATCACGGCGCGCGAGAGAGAGAGAGAAAGAAAGATTTTGAAAACAAATTCCGAAATTCTCCACTTGTCTAGAGATGATTTCGAAGTTTGATGTTCATTTTCTCAAAGTCCGAGTCCGACTCGACTAGGTTTCGAGTGACTCGGATACTAGAAATAAATAATAATTATCGGCTCAGTATCACTAAATCAACTAAACTAATGGTTATTTAAGAAATGAAATCACATAACGCATAATCATGCAATAAAAATTTTCACATAGAAAGCAAATAATTATGCATTTAACATGCCAAGCTCATTCCTAATAAAGCAAAACCGATCCTCACTAAGTGGTTTAGTAAAGATATCAGCTAATTGAAGATTGGTAGGAATGAACTCAAGTTCAATATCTCCTTTCTCGGAATGGTCTCTTAGGAAATGATACCGACCTCAATGTGTTTCGTCTTTGAGTGCTGAACTGGATTTTTGGTGATGCTTATTGCACTCGATTATCACACTTGATTGGAACCGACTTGAAAGAAAGTCCAAGATCTTTAAAGTATTGCTTTATCCATAAAATCTGAGCACAACATGCTCCAACCGCAATATACTCAG
The DNA here is from genome assembly GCA_021018815.1 of Talinum fruticosum. Classification (NCBI taxonomy): domain Eukaryota; kingdom Viridiplantae; phylum Streptophyta; class Magnoliopsida; order Caryophyllales; family Talinaceae; genus Talinum; species Talinum fruticosum. Next base: position 7,529,762 of record JAITYX010000012.1, read on the forward strand.
CCTCGGCAGTTGATAGAGCTACCGAGTTTTGCTTCTTTGAGTGCCAAGATATTAAGGATTGACCCAGAAATTGGCAAGCTCCCGAGGTGGTCTTTCTATCAACTTTGTATCTAGCGTAATCAGCATCCGAGTATCTAGTGAGAGTCGGTTCGAGTATCCAAGTGAGAGTCGGTTCCGAGTCTCCGGAGTACCATAGACCTAAATTTTGAGTCCCAAGCAAGATATCTAAATATTCTCTTCATTGCAGTGAGATGTGATTCTTTTGGATTAGCTTGGAATCTTGTGCATAGACAGGACACTAAACATTATATCTGGTTTACTGGAAGTAAGATATAGCAAAGATTCAATCATACCTCGATAGAGTTTCGATCTATTGCTTTACCTTTTTCGTCTGAGTCCAGTTTCAAGCTACTGCTCATAGGTGTTGCTGCATGCTTTGCACCTTGAAGTTTATACTTTTTCAGCAGCTCCTTGGTGTACTTTGATTGATGGACATAAATTCCATTTTTTTCTTACTTGATTTGTAGACCAAGGAAGAAATTGAGTTCTCCCATCATACTCATTTGAAATTCCTGTCTCATTAACTCAAAAACATCTCGACATAGAATTTCATTAGTAGCTCTAAAGATTATGTCATCAACATATATCCGAGCGATAAGGAAGTCTTTCCCCTTGGTTTTTATGAAGAGAGTCTTGTCAATCTGACCTCTTCTAAAATCATTTTGAACCAAGAAATTGCTCGAGTCTTTCATACCAAGCTCTTGAAGCTTGTTTAAGACCATAAAGAGCTTTTTAAATTTTGAAAACATGATTTGGAAATTCGAGTTTTCAAATCTAGGGGGCTGCTCAAGCATAGACTTCCTCTTCGATAAAACAATTGAGAAAACAACACTTAACATCCATTTGATATAACTTGATATTCATGCTAGATGCAAATGCCAACAGAATTCTAATGGCTTCAATTATAGCTACAGGTGCAAAGGTTTCCCCATAATCAATCCTTTCTTCTTGATTGTAACCTTGAGCCACAAGTCTAGCCTTGTTTTTGACTACCAATCCACCTTCATCTAGTTTGTTCTTGAAAACCCACTTGGATCCTATGACTGGGTGGTCGGAGGGTCATTTGGTCGAGTCCGGACTTGGTTTCTTTCGAATTGATTGAGTTCCTCTTGCATGGCCTCTACCCATTCAGGTTCATTTAGGGCCTCTAGTGCATTTTTAGGTTCGGTTAAGGAAATAAATGTAGTGAATGCACATAAATTCTGAAGAAAGGAACGAGTTCTTGCCCCACTGTTGATATCGGATAATATGTTTTCTAGTGGATGACTAGAAGCATACTTGAATGCTCTACTTGTTCTCCGATTCACCAGATTTGTAGGTTGAATTGCTTGATCTTTAGAAGCTTGTTCTGAGTGATCTTGTTCATCAGATTGTCCTTCATCATTCCGAGCGGGTTCTTGTGTTGTCTCATTCCGAGTCACTTCGTTACGAGTGACTTCATTCCGAGCTGGTTGGGTTTGATTCCTGATAGGCTCATTTTCATCACAATCATCATTTCTGCTGAGCTTTAGATCCGAGAATGATGATTCACTTGGCTTTTCCTGTTCAAGTTCATCAAACACAACGTGGATGCTTTCTTCCACTTTGTTAGTTCTTTTATTAAAAATGTGATAAGCTTCACTATGAGATGAATAACCCCGAAAAATACCTTCATCTAACCGAGCATCACACTTGGTCAGGTGATCATTACCATTGTTGTGAACAAAACACATACATCCAAAGGGTTTGAAGTATGAGATATTGGGTTTCTTCCCCTTGTAGAGCTCGTACGGTGTTTTCTTCGGAATGGGTCCGATGAGGCATCTGTTCAAGGTGTAGTTGGCTGTGTTGACTGCCTCAGCCTGAAATAGTAGGGTAGATTGTGTTCAATCATCATTGTCCTAGCTATTTCTTCAAGAGTTCTATTCTTTCTCTCCACTACTCCATTCTGTTGAGGAGTTCTTGGTGCTGAGAAGTTGTGGGAGATGCCATTATTGTCACAAAACTCTGCAAATTCCGAGTAGTTGAACTCCCTTCCATGATCGGTTCGAATTCTTTGAATCCGAGTCCGAGACTCAACTTGGATTTTTCTGCAGAGCTTGCTGAACTCTTTGAATGCTTCATTTTTGTGCTTAAGAAAACACACCCAGGTAAATCGTGAGTAATCATAAATAATAACAAGGACATATGATTTACCTCCAAGACTCTTAACAGGGATTTCACCACATAAGTCCATATGTAGCATTTCAAGCACCTTGGATATGGAAACTGTCTTCAGAGATTTGAAAGATGATCCGACTTGTTTCCCTTTTGTGCAAGCTTCACATTTCTTATCTTTCTTAAAAGCACAATTAGGGAATCCTCTACTAAACCAGTTTCCTAATAGTATGCATGCTAAAATGGCCTAATCTATGATGCCATGTCCATGAGTCATCAAGAAGTGATGCTTTTAAACAAGATAAATTCCGACTTGGGTCGAAAGAGGAATAATGTAAGTGTTACCTGATCTCTTACTTGAGAGCTTGATCTCCTTGGTAGTGTCATCGAAATGTAACAGTTTATTTGAGTGAATCTTACCTCTTGACCTTTATCACACAATTGAGAAATGCTAAGGAGGTTGTACTTTAATCCTTTGACAAGGTATACTTGGGCTAACCAGATTGCCTCCCTTTCCAATCTTGCCTATCCCAATTATCTTGCCTTTGCTGTCATCTCCAAATATGACTTTTCTTCCTTTGTACTCTTCTAATTCATAAAAGAGTCCCGAGTCTCCCGACATGTGGCGTGAGCATCCACCGTCTAGGTACCAATGCCCTTTTGATCTTTTCTGACCGGCCTGCAAAACGAAACAAATTAACCCTTCTCACTTCCTCTAACGAACCCAGTAACACCCTTTATTATGGTCCTTTTCGAGGAAGAAGGTTTTTCGGAACCCAGATTTGAATGATTTTGGGGCTAGTCCGATTCCGAGTCTTCCGTTTAAAGAACTCGGCTTGTGTCTCTTTCTTTTGAAAAACTTTTCTTTTATAAAACGGTGGAGATGTTTTTCTCCTATAAGTTGGTCTGGCTCAGTCCTCCTTTCATTTTTATGAATGGGACCGTGCTCAACCTTCCCGAACTTCACAGTTCTAGAATCCTTTTGAAAAGCTCTTAGTAGGAATTGGATTCCTCTTCTTTGTTAAAACCAAGACCTTCTTTTCTGAAGGAGACACATTGAGATCCCAAGAGCATATCAAGGTTCTTTTGACCTTGAGTAAACTTGAAAATAAGATCTTGAGACTCGTTGAGCTTTTGCTTTAGTTTCTCATTTTCTTTTCCGAGTAACTCGGACTCGGTCTCATTGGATTGAGCACTAGTCTTGAGTTCTCTCGAGTGCAAGTCTCAGTTTTTCCAACTCATTTTTTAAAGAAATGATCTCGGAAGAAATTGACTCAAGTTGTTCTCTAAAATGAGAAGAATCGAATTGGACTTCTCTTCCAAAGTGAAAATTTACTTAGCTAAATCAACTTTGGAGAATTTGAGAAAGTATTCAATTACTCGTTGAGGATTTGCTTCCTCATTGTCCGACTGATCCGTGTCCGCCTCTGTTTCTACTTCGAGTCGAAAGTGCCATCGGATACTTTGAGTCATCCGAGTCCTCGTCATCTTCGATGAGTCCTCGTCACTCGATGTGGCCATAATAGCCTTTTTCTTCTTTCTGTCCCTTTTTCTCTTTGGAAAGTCTTTGACTATGTGTTCCTTGCTGCCACATTCAAAACAGACCAAAGTTCTTAGGCAAAGATAACTTTGAAGGGGAAGAGTATTTACCTTTTCTATCCTTCTTGTCTTTCTTGTAGAACTCTTCTTTTGGCTTCTTATCCCATCTCTTGTGTTTTATCATTCTCTTAAAGCCTCTAGCGATAAGTGCCATGGGATCCTCTTTCGAGTCGAAGAACTCGGATCCGCTTCTCCGGTTTCCGAGGCTTTCAGCGAATGTTCTTTTTGGTGCTCGACCTCTGCATCCTCCTCTTCTAGGTGGATTTCATGGGTGAGAAGCTTCCCAATGAGTTTGTCCGGCTTTAGCAGAGACAAGTTCTAAGCCTCTTCGATAGCTGTCACTTTGGGACCCCATCTTTTCTTAGGTAGGCTTCGAGTATCTTTCCGCACATTTCCTCGTTGGAAATCTTTTTACCCAGAGATCTTTTTACCCATATATATATATATATACCATATCCATTGAGAACTAGAGGTTTAGATGAGAACTATGAACTTTCAATCTCCACCCGTCACTTATAATCTAATAGTTGAGATTAAACCCTGAATTATACCTACTAACTTACTCATTCAGCCCCCACTCCCCCTTTTCCCTCTTCTTATCTTGGACCGTCAATGCTACCGCCGGACCGCCACCGCCGCTGCTGCCGGAAATATCCAGAAAATTGGTGGTTGACGTGGAGGAGAGAAAAAGGCTCCCCTGTGCCATCGAAATAGTGGAAAAACCCTAACAAAGGGCATGGCGAACCCCATCGAGAGGGAACCTTTTCTCTCTCTGCGCGTCAACCGCCAATTTTCCGGATATTTTCGGCGGCGGTGGAGGTCCGATGGTGCAACAACGGTCCAAGATAAGGAGAGAGAAAAGGGGAGTGAGAGCTGAATGAGTTAGTTAGTGGATATAAGTTACGGTTTAATATCGGCCATTATATTATAAACTAAGGGTGGAGATTGAAAGTTCCGAGTTCTCATCTTAACCCTTAGTTCTCAATGGATATGGTCTATATATAATATATATATATTAAGGATTAAAAGGAAGAAAATATAAATGTGAAAATGTAAAAAATTAGAAAGGTATTTGTATATAGGGATCTCCCCAAATACTTGTCATAAAGATAAATTTGTTATCAAATTTATTTATTTTGATTAGTTGAAGTTGGGGATGGACTAATTTATCCAATTACCTAAATTTCCAATTTCCTTTTTAGGTGCAAGTTTGTTGTATTATACATGATCGTAAACTAGAGTACATATTTTTTTGAAGTTTACGTAATGCATAAGCTAATAATGAATATCAATCAAATGTTGAGGCCATACATTTAGTTTGCTTTAAGAACCCAAGACATAACTAAAACGGGAGTTCCCAAAACCCTTGTTGACTTTAGCAATAAGGTTGGGTTCACTAGGAAAGACATAGAGGCTATGTATAGCATGGGTCGGTTCACGAAGAAAGGAAAAAGGGGTAAAGGATTCATTGGAGAAAAAGGTGATAAACAATACGGAATTATTATTAATTTTGTGATTGTTTATCACCTTTTTCTTTTTTCATCGACCGACCCATGCTGTAAATACACTTTATGTCTTGCTTGTGAACCCAATCACATTGTTAAAGACAACAAGTGTTACAGGAACTCCGGTACTAGTTATATCTTGGGATACTTAAAGCGAATTAAAGGGATTGCTCGAACATTTTAATAGTATTAATTGTGTTATGCATTATGTAAAATTTCAAAAAAAAAAACCATGTCTAATTTATGATAAATGTATAAGACATCAAAATTGGAAGCAAAAGGAAACTATATATATATATATATATTGTTAATATAATATATACACAAACAATTCTCTTACACAACGAATAGAGGGAAAGAGTTGTGTGTGTGTGTGTGTGTGTGTGTGTGTGTGTGTGTGTGTGTGTGTGTGTGTGTGTGTATAGTGTGTGTGTGTGTGTATATATATATATATATATGAAGGTTTGCTCTTGGAGAGTCTAAGTCACCCTAGAGGGGGTGAATAGGGTGATGAAGAAAATTAAACAACTTTTGCACCAATACAAACTAAAAGAAGATTCCGAGTTTAGAATGTACTCGAAAGGAAATAACATAGATATAAGTGGAAACCGTCCTACAGCAGAAAACCACGAACAATGCTAATCCAAGACTGAGTCAAATCCACTATTTACAAAATACAAAGGACTGACTCAACCAGAATTACTCCCTTAATCAATTCCTTACAATGTTTTCCTAGACTCGAAGTTCCCTTATATGATCTATTACTTCCTAATTAAGGTAACCTTTACAATCAGAGACAACCGAGCTGAGTTAATGCTTATAGCTCAGTCAAGGGACTCACTAAGAAGGTAAGAGAAGTATGTAATTTATTACAAGACTTTCTTTACAACCTGGAGAATATTAAATAAAGAATTAGAGTTGTAAATAGAAGATTGAGTAAGAATGAATCCAATAATAGGTTCAAAAATAATTCCCATAACCTTCAAGTCTTGCAAAGTGGCTTGTATTTATCGACACCCAAGTAGAGTGACCGTTGAACCTTATTTCTATACTCGAAGTCTTCACTAGCCGTTATAAAAGCTACTCGTGTCACTCAAAAAAGATCCGTTGGGATGTGAACGTTGTGCTACGGCTCTTGGCTCCAAAAGATGGTCCAATCACTTGGTCGTGACTGAAAAACAATGATGGAAACACCAATTAGGCCTATAGTTGGAATTTTCCAGTTTTAGAAACAAACAACCACGACACGGTGTATGACCCTTGTCCATAAGTAGCTAAAACTTGTCTGCTAGTGGTTAACGGCTAGAAGCCAATTGTTTTTATAATTAAAAAAATAGATTAGCCTCGTTTGAATAACCTACAAAAGCAAACCACATAAGTTCTCAAAGTATAACAATAATTTGGTCTAAGATTAGGTACAGATAATAAATAAATCTGAGTAATTACATGCTTAAATATCTTTGGCTTAAAAGAATGGAATTTTCCGAGTCTAATATTCAATATACTCAAATTCCATCTTGAATCAATCCTAAGTTGATCAAGTTAGATAGAGTAAAATATTAGAGTATAACAACTTGATCTCGGTTAAATAATTCTCCAGGAAATAAACTAACTTAGAATAAAAAATTAATGTTGTAATATTTTATTTTATTTTTGGCATTGAAATACAAAGTCGGTGTTCGAGATAAAGTGTGTTAGATAAATTATTTGATCATGCGATAGTTCTAAGTGATGTATGAGTGAGTCGAAACACCGAGTGACGAAGATATGTAGTAAAGCGCTTTCTTAGTTAGTCAAAACATAATGAAAACTTATATAGGAGTTTGTAAAGGATACGTGAATGACTTAGAATCAAAACCTAAGAGAGAGAGAGAGATTTATACCTGAGTCTTCAATATCCCCCTTTTTATGAAAGGCATTCCATACTTAAGTTAGAAACTTGTTAGTTCATTACATAAGTTTTCATTATTAATGATTAGAATAGGAAGTCATGTTCTCATAGCAAGAGTAACTTTGAGATACTCGAAAGTGCAGTTCGGATCATAGCATTACTCGGAGCATATGTGCGAATAATGAAGTATATGAGCAAAAACAACTGAAATTAGAGTAGATATGTTAATGAGTTAAGTATCGGGGCATAGTTAAGTATCGAGTATAGAATACGTAAAAATATGTACCTCGAAACATATATGCTCGGAATGAAAAGTATTAGTATCAAAGCATATAAAAAATATTAGAGCATCAAAGCAATTCAGGACTGATATGCCAAAAGAAAATTCATTGCTCCGAAAGAAACTAAACAGACTAAAGAAGAAAACATTATTAAGCGAGTTTCTCCCCTAAACTAAGCATCAAGTTTTCTATATATTTTCTCCCCAAACATTTCATCAAAAAGAGGGAAGAAAATAGCAGAGCAAGTACAACCGATGTTACACAAAAAAATATAAACAAATAAAAGAAATGAACTAAGAATTGGGGGCTAGTTGTCCGGACGAGAAGGGACGAGCATTGCGCTTGCGCTGTAAGTTTGTGAGGAGGTGGAGGAGCGATGTGGTTGCAGCAGCTGGGATGTCGGGAAGTTGCTCTGTCGTGGTTCCGTGAACCAAAGGGACATCTTTCTCAAGCTCATCTTCCTCGAAGACAGACATCGGACGGTGCTTCGGGGCAACGGCTTGGGACTCGACCAACGTTGCCGGCCTCTTCGACCTACTCGGAACATGATATGAGGAGATCGGTTCCGGTTCTGGATTTGGTGCACCTTGGCCCTTAGGTTTAGCGGCCTCTTCTTTTGCTTTTCCTTCTTCCTTCTCCTCTTCCTTCCCTTCTTCTTTCTCCGCTTCAAGCAAGAGCTGCTTCTTCTGCTGCTTCCTCAACTTCCTCCTCAACGGATGTAGACTTAGTCGGGCTAGAGGACTCCTCGAAGTATTGAAAGTGTCTCGAGTCCCGAGGAGCTTTAGATCGTCGTTCGTAGAGGAGTTAGAGCTGCTCACGTTACTCTTTGATAATGGCCTTGAATTCGAGCAAAAGGTCCTGGTTTTCCCGATCTAGGACTGTCCGATTTTCTAGGTAATCACCAGGCCTTGTTAGACGGTTTTGAAAGAGCCGAGAGTGTTCTGAAGTTCTTCGGACACGGAGACAATATTGTTTACAATCTCGATCAACATTGCGGTAGAGGGAGGAGGAGGAGGTGGTAGAGAAGCAAAGGGACCAGCGAGAGGGAGGTGGAAGTGATAATGGAGTATGAGTTTGAGTGGGAGGAGGTGATCGAGGTTTCAACTTAGACCCGTAAACCCGGACACCAGGTTTGACTTCTTGATATCCGTACCTTAGAAGTTCTTTTCTTCCAACAACAATGGCAGCCTCGAAACAACTGTTGGTTCCGAGGGAAGGGAAATCCTGAACTGTTTGAAGACAAACGTCAAGAGAGATCTAAAAGGAAAACGAGCGAGACGTTTGGGAGTGAGCTGGCACGGTGGCCATCTCGCTCGATGATAAAGGGAAAAGGTCTACTTTGTAGCCCTCTAAGATATCGAACAAAACTTTGACAATCTTGGAGTTTGGATTCTCTTTGTTGGAATGATGAGCGAAAAGGTCCTCATCAAGATGAAACAAAGTAATCTTGCCTTGGTCTCATCTAAGTTACTAAGAAATTTTTGCATGACTCAGGTATTTCCTTGGCAAACTTCTCAAACAAATCATCAGCAATCTCTATAAAAGGTATGGGATTGGAGTTTAGAAAAAGAGGAAAGACTTTAAACAAGTATTTGAAGGAGAGGAAGGTTTATACGGACAACCTTCCCTTGAACCTTTGAGGTGATGACACCCTCAAAGTGGGACATGTTAGCATAGAACTTGGTGACTAGTTCTCGGTACATGAAATCACTGAAGCACAAGTAGTTGTAAACCGTAGTGTTTTTGATGTGTGGTAACCACGAGAAAGACGTGGTTTGAAAAAATTTGTCATTGAACGCAAAGTGTTGGGTGACAAAGATTCTTGAAGGATTGGAGGTTCCTTCTTGAGCAATTTTGGTGTGGGGCTTTTTGGTAGCCGAGCCCAATTCTGGTCCCAACCCTCGCTTTGGCATGGTGAATAAAGAAAATGCGAGAGAACAAAGAAAAAGAAAGAGTGTCGATTTTAGAGAGAGAATATAGGTGAGCAGAAATTTTGAGAATAGAGAGCAGGGAAGCAGTGAGCAAAGTAGAGAGAAGAATGTAGAGAGGTGCTATTTATAGCAGAGAGGAAATGACCTTCAACCTTCATTCTGACCCGAATATCAAACGGTACTCTCGGACCGGTGTGACGTTCTACACTCCAACGACTAGTATTTTAGCAGCTTCCTTCCAACAACTAGAATTCTAACAGACTTTCTTCTAATGGCTAGAATTCCGTGATTAAAACACATGGCAAAGAGAGAGAGAAGAAAGGGTTTTTAAAAAGATTTTTGAAATTCTCCATTTATCTAGAGATGATCTCGAAGCTTGATGTTCATGCTAGATGAAAATGCTAACAGGATTCCGATTGCTTCAATCCTAACAATAGGTGCAATGGTTTTCCCACAATCAATTCCTTCCTCTTGATTGTAACGCTGAGCAACAAGTCTAGCCTTATTTCGACTACCAACGCTTCCTCATCTAATTTGTTCTTGAAAACCCATTTGGTTCCTATGACTGGGTGGTTAGAGGGTCGTTTGATCGGAGTCCGGACTTGGTTTCTTTCAAATTGATTAAGCTCTTCTTACATGGCCTCTACCCATTTAGCTTCATTTAGGGCTTCTAGTGCATTTTTAGGTTCGAGTGAATGGTATGAATGCAAAAATACACACAGATTATGCAAAGAAGATCGAGTTCTTACCCCATATTTGATGTCCGAAAGTATGTTTTCAGGTGGGTGACTTGGATGCATATTTGAAAGCTTTATCTCTCTTTTGATTTACCAAGTTTGTTGGTTGAACAGTGTGATCTTTAATTGGTTGATCTTGCTGAGTCTCTACGTTGACTTGTTCTTCAACGATTCTGAGCCGGCTCTTGAGTCCTGTTCGATCCGAGTTATAACATTCCGAGTTACTTCGATAATTCGTTTTTAATCTTTCCGAGCTCAGCTTCAACAAGCTCGTCTTCATCTCTCGTTAAGGCTAAGATATGAGTATGTGGACTCACTTATCTTGCCAAGATCAGTCTCATCAAAGACAACATGGATACTTTCTTCCACTTTGTTAGTTTTCTTGCTAAAAACATAATAAGCTTTGCTATGAGATAAATAACCCAAAAATATACCTTCACCTGACATAGCATCAAACTTAGTCGGATGCTTCTTACCATTGTTGTGAACAAGGCACTTACATCCAAATGGTCCGAAGTAGGAGATGTTAGGTTTCTTTCCCTTGTATAGCTCCTATGGAGTTTTCTTCAAGATGGGTCCGATGAGGCATTTGTTGAGTGTGTAATTTGTCTGTGTTGATCGCCTCAACCCGTAAATAGTAAGGTAGATCATTTTTAATCATCATAGTCCTTCCTATTTCTTCAAGATTTATGTTCTTTCTCTCTGCTAAACCATTCTGTTAAGGAGTTCTTGGTGCAGAGAAGTTGTGAGAAATGTCATTCTTGTCACAAAAGTCTCGTAAATTTTGAGTAGTCGAACTCCCTTCCATGCTCTGTTTGAATCCTCCCGATCCGAGTTTGAGACTCCACTTGAATTTCTTTACAAAGCTTAGTGAACTCTTTGAAGGCTTCATTCTTGTCCTTGAGAAAACATACCCAGGTAAATCATAAGAAATCATCAATAATGACAAGTACATAAGATTTACCTCCAAGGCTTTTCACAAGAATTTCACCACACAAATTCAAATGAACTAATTCCACCACTTTGAATGTAGATACAGTTTAAGTGGTTTGAAACAGGACCTAACTTGCTTGCCTTTTATGCATGCCTCGTAGATTTTATCTTTCTTAAATGCACAGTTAGGTAATCCCCTAACTAATCCGTGAGATGCAAGTTTCTTGATAGTATGCATGCTAGTATGACCTAATCTACGATGCCATGTCCATGAGTCATCATTCACGGATACTTTCAAACAGGATAAATTCTTACTTGACCCCGATAGAGGAATAGTGTATGTGTTACCCGACCTCATACCTAAGAGCTTAGTCTCTTTGAACATTACCTCTTGTCCTTTGTCACATAGTTGAGAGATGCTAAGGAAATGTATTTCAGCACTTTAACAAGATAGACTGGACTAACCGAGTTGTTTCCTTCACTAACCTTTCTAATCCCTACTATCTTGTCTTTGCTATTATCTCCAAATGTGACATTTCCTCCTTTTAGATCTTCCAATTTAGAGAAGAGTCTTGAATCTCCTGACACGTGGCGTGAGCAACCATTGTCTAAGTACCGGTGACCTTTCTTCTTCTTCCGAATTACCTACAAGACAGAAACAAACTAACCCTTCTCACTTCCTCTTACAAACCCAGTAACTCCCTTTACTGTGGTCCTTTTATGAGGAAGAGCACTCTTGGGAACCTAGATTTGAATAATTTTGGGTCCGGTCTAATTCGAGTCTTCCTTCAAAAAATTGAGTCTGTGTCTCCTTCTTTTGAAAATCTTTTCTTTTGTAAACAGGTGGAGAAGGCTTTTTCTTGTAAACTGGTCTGGCTCAATCCTCTTTTCACTCTTATGAATGGGACCATGCTCGGCCTTCCTGAACTTTATAGTTCCGGAATCGGTTTTGAAAAGATTTGAATAAGAATTAGATTCCTTTTCTTCATTATATCCGAGTCCTTCTTTCCTGAATGAGACACACTGAGAGAAAAGTAAAAGATCAAGGTTTTTCTGACCTTGAGTGAGTTTTAAAGCAAGCTCTTGAGACTCATTGAGCTTCCTTTTCTATTCCTTATTCTATGTTCTAATTGGCTCGGACTTAGTCTCATTTTCTTGAGCAATGATCTTAAGTACTTTCAGATTTGGTCTTAGGTTTTCTAACTCATTTTTAAAACATTGCTCTCAGTAGCAAGAGACTCAAGTTTTTCTTTGAATAGTGAAGAGTCGAATTGGACTTTTCTTCCAAAGTATAAATATCTAGCCAAGTCAACTTTGGAGAATTTGTGAAAAAATTTAATTACCTCCTCAATATATGAGTTCTCATTATCCGACTCGGACTACGCCTTCGAATCTGTAAGTGCCATAAGACACTTTGAGTCGCCGGAATCATCTTCTTCGGATGAGTCATCATCAGTCCAAGTAGCCATCATAGCCTTCTTCTTTCTGTCCTTCTTTCTTTTGGGACAATCTTTGACTATGTGCTCCTTGCTTGCCACATTCAAAGCAACTAGAGTTCTTAGATAAAGATAACTTTGAAGGGGATGAATATTTACCTTTTCTGTCCTTCTTATCTTTTTTTATAGAACTAATCCTTTAGCCTCTTTTCCCACTTCTTGTATTTCATCACTCTCTTGAAGCCGCGGGCTATGAGTACCATAGGATCCTCTTCCGATTCCGACGAGCTTAGACTTTCACGTCCGCTTTCGATGCCTTCATCGCTATGTTCCTTTTGGTGGTGACCTCGACATCTTCTTCTTCCGGATGAATCTCGTGGTTAAGTAACTTCCCAATAAGCTCGTTTGGTCTAAGTTGAGAGAGGTTCTGAGCTTGTTCAATGGTTGTCACCTTGGGATACCATCTCTTCTTTAGCGAGACTTCTCAAAACCTTCTGGACATTTCTTCGTGCGAGATCTTTCTACCTAGAGATTTGAGATTATTAGTAATATCCGTGAACCGAATACATCCGAGTGATGTTTTCTTCTAGCTCCATCTTGAATAGCTCATACTTATGAAGATATTGACTTATCTTTGCCCGCTTCACTTTGCTTGTTCCTTCATAGGTGCTGATAAGAGTGTCATGTGTCACAGGCTGAGACTATGTTGTATTCTTTTATGCTAATGGCACACATCAGTGTGTTCATAGCTTTGAAGTTCTTTCGAACTTATCGGTCTCGTAGTGGTGAACTCGGATTTGGCTTTAGGCACGAGTGGTTCCATTCTCCGTCTTCATTGGAATGTAGTGACTTGCTTGGATGATGTTCCAAACATCTTCATCATTGTCCATCAGGAAACACTCCATCATCTTCTTCCAATGTGCAATGTTTGACCCTTTGAACTTTAGTGGTCCGGTGGATGATCTTCCTTCATCAAACTCTCAATTGTTCCGAGCCATCCGATCTTTACACCTTCGGATGGTTAAATCCTTTTGGAAAGGCTAGGATTTGATACCAATTTAAGGTTTGCTCTTGGAGAGCCTAAGTCGCCCTAGAGGGTGGGGTCAATAGGGTGATGAAGAAAATAAAACAATATTTGCAATTTGCACCAAAACCAAATTCGAGTCCGGAATGGACTTAGAAAGGCAATAACATAGATATACGTGGAAACCCTCCTAGGGCGAGAAAACCACGGATAGTTCTAATCCAAGCATAATATCAAATCCATTATTTTGAATCCACAAAGTACAAAGGATCGACTCAACCAGAATTGCTCCCTTAAACAATTCCTTATAATGTTTTTTAGACTTAGAAGTTCCCTTATCCGATCTAGTACTTCCTAACCGAGGTAACATTTATAATTAGGGATAACTAAGCTCAATTAACCCTTAAAGCTCAGTCACGAGACTCACTAAGAAGGTAAGAGAAGTATGTAATTGATTACAAGACTTTCTTTACAATTCAAAGAATATTAAATACGAATTGGAGTTATAAGTAGAAGATTGAGTAAGAATGAATCCAATAATTCGGACAACCTTCAAGTCTTGCAATGTGGCTTCTATTTATTGACACCCAAGCAAAGTGACCATTGAGGCATGTTTCTAGACTGAAGTCTTCACTAGCCGTTATAACGGCTATTCCGAGTCGCTCATAAAAGATCCGTTAGGATATGAACGTTGTGCCATGGCTCTTTGGTCCAAAAGATGGTCCAATCACTTGGTGGTGACTGAAAACTACGATGGAAACACCAATTAGGCATAGAGTTGGAATTTTCCAGTTTTGGAAACAAACCCCGACACAATGTCCGAGCCTTGTCTAGAAGTAGCTAAAACATATATACTAGTGATTAACGGCTAGAAGCTAGTTGCTTTTGTAATTCAAAAATAGATTAGCCTCTTTGAATAACCTACAAAAACAAACCACATAGGTTCTCAAAGTATAACAATACTTTGGTCCAAGATTAGGCACAAATAATAAATAAATCCGAGTAATTAAATGCTTAAATATCTTTGGCCTAAAAGAATGGAATTTTCCGAGTCCGATATTCAATATACTCAAATTCTATCTTGAGTTAATCCTAAGCTAATCAACTTAGAGAGAGTAAAATATCGAGTATAACAACTTGATCCGGTCAAAAATTCTCAAGGAAATAAGTCGACTTAGAATAAAGAATTAATGTTGTAATTCTTTTTTTTTTTTTGCGTTGAAATACAAAGTCACTATTTAGAGAAAGTGTGTTAGAGAAATTGTTTGATCATGCGATGGTTCCGAGTGATGTCCGAGTGAGTCGAAACACTAGTGACGAAGATATGTAGTAAGGCGCTTTCCGAGTCGGTCACAACATAATGAAAACTTAGATAGGAGTTTCGAAAGATACAGTAATGACTTAGAATCAAAACCTAAGAGAGATGGAGATTTATACCTGAGTCTTCAATATATATATATATGTAAATGTGAAAAGGGAGAAAATGTAAATGTGAAAATGTAAAAAGTTGGAAAGGTATTTTGATATATGGATCTCTCCAAATACTTGTTTTAAAGATAAATTTGTTACCAATTTTATTTATTTTGATGAGTTGAAGTTAAGGGTGGACTAATTTATCCAAGTACCTAAATTTCCGGTTTCTTTTTTGGGTATAAGTTTGTAGCCTATCTACATCTTGATCTCCCGAGACCCCGCGAAAGGGGGCCTAATTAGGAGTTATTCTAAAGGTATTGTCATGAATATGGTATTGCTTGATAAGAGGAATTACTTCTACCAATCCAAGGGATATTAAGTGTGGCATCACCCCCCCAAAAAAACCAAGGAGAATCAAAACACCAAGATAGATAGGGGGTTATAGCCATGAGCCTTGATACTTCAATGATTTTATGGAATAGAGATCTCACTAAGGTAAATGGAGTAGTAGTTTTATGGAGTTATATAACTTATGGAAGTTTAGAGTTAAGACTTTAGAGATGCCCATGTACTTGAAACATTAAAATTCTCAATGTGTATTTAGAGGACTATTGATCCAAATCCCAAAAGAAAACGAAAGTAAAAATTTGGAGGCATGTTAAAAAGTCATCATATGATGTCTCCGGAAGGCTTATGTCAATGGCACTAACACTCATTCAGGTTGTGATGATGAAACTTAATTTTTAACATACAAATGACTACATAGTGTCATCACTTTGTGCAATGGATATTGATGAAAGATGTTACTGATTTTACTTGTATGAAAGCATTCGGGTTTGCATTTATACCTTTTTCAATACGTCTTGGTGAAGCTACATGTTCTCTTAAACCAAATATGTGTACATCCTACTCCGTGTTTTCTTCTATATGTCCATGATGCTACTTTACCCCGATAAATACTTATATATTTTACAATTGATATATAGCTATTTATCCTATTAAGCCTACTTGTGCTTTCCGGAAAACCTATGATAACCTCTTTGACCATCTTATGTCCGGGATAAGGTTGCCTACATCCTATGCTCCGTAGAATCTGCAGGCGAAGCAGGTCTTAATAAAAATTTTGGATTCCCTACAAGTGGATATTAATTAAGATCCTTGTTCGTTTAATATGACACATTTGCTAGTTAATTTGACAAATATGCGAGTTATGCTAGATTCAATAACGCTCTTGATAGTCACTGTCGATGGTTCATTTTTCTACTTGTAAACATTTCTTTACCTCATACTAGTTTTCAATCACCTAATGAAGGCATTGTAAGATGTTTATTTTGGCACTAAATATCGTTCAAACCCTTACGTAATGCTTTGCTCCAACTAAGGAACTTCGAAGTATTGCAAGCTGATTATACATCTATTTCAAAGTTTCCTATGTATCTTAGTGAACTAATTCCGTTTTTTGCAAGAACGAGCTTATTTTTAGGGAATTTATGATGATGTTTTCACTTCACTTGAGGACGATTATGTCGGTGATGATGATATTGAGGACGATGTTGAGGGCTACAATTCGAACAACCATGAATATAAACAAAATAATCCTCAGGAAGATGAAAATGTTGGACAAGATGACAACTTCGGATATAATGACTTCCTCAATATGGATTAACTATTAATTATGAATTTTTCAAAATATTTTGACTTAGTAAAAGTATTTGCACATATTAATTATATTCGTTTGAATATTGAGTTGAAGTTTTTAGGACATATATCGATGTTTTTGTTTATGAATATGAAATATGTTAAACTTTTTTATATATAGATAATGAGTTTTGTTTAATTTTGCCCATGTTAGGTTTATATTATTATTTTAAATTAACTTGTGTCATTTACTTATTATAAATATGTGAATTGTAAATCAGCAAGGGATAATAAGATAATTACAAATAGGATTATTACCCACAAACAATTTTCGCAAAGAAAAATTTGTTATTGGTGGGAAATATTCGTCGCTATAGAAACAACTCGGATGGAAACATTTTCACCAACAAATACTTAAATGTTTGGAAATAAGTAGCCCTAGACACACTACTCCAACAGGTTTTTTGTTGGTAAACATGCATTAATAGCAACAACCACTATATGTTGGTAAAAAACTTACATTGCCAACATAACCTTAACTGTGGGTATTAGCCTACAATTCCAACAAAAGATTTTATCTATCGCTAAAACTTTTACCATCAGGTTTTCACCAACAGTTTAGTGATAGATAATTATCTATTGGTAAAACCTTTTACCAACATTTAAACTATGTATACCAACATATATGTCCATGTTGGTAAAATTAACTTTTTGTAGTGGTTTCGCCGATCAAATGACGAGTCATTACTAGTGTGAGTAGTGAATTTACATAACATACTAAACACAAGCATACAACATGATACGATACGAAATTAAAAGCAACCAAAACATGATAATGAAACCGAGTAAAGACATTTATGAAAAGCGATAAAGAAAGTAAAAGCGAAAAAGAAAAGAAAAGCGAAAAGAAAAGAAAGTAAGAAACTAAAAAGATTACATCGGGCGGGGACGAATTAAAAGCGATACATTTTTTTCCACAATACGAGAAAATGATAAATTAAATACATAAACAAGTAAACTGTGGTTTGAAGGCCCTTTTGGTGCCCTCGAGGTTGTCCTACTTGCCAATCTAGATCTTAAATCTGGATCCGGTGATGCAATGATGGGGATGTGGTGGGGCTTTTTGTGACTTTTTTGTAGAGATGAGTAGGTAGAAATACGAATGATGGAGTTGTCGAGTTCGGATGTGCTGAGAATGGAGAATAAAATGGGAATAAGTTGAAAAGGGACCAAGAGATCATAATACGTAAGAGAGTATTCGGTAGCTCTTAGTTGAGTTTCAGCGACATAACGTTAAGGGATAAGTCATATGCAGAATGAGAGCCTAAGCTCTCTATTTATAGGGAGACGCTAGGTCATGAAATGACCTTGGGTTTGCATGCGACCAGCCGTCCAAACCGAACCAAAAGCAGTGAAAAAATTGGCCACAAAATAAATGGATAAAATCGGATAAAATAGGATCTTGGGGCTTGAGGGCCAGCCATACGCACCATTTTGGGGTCCCGTGCCCTTTCCCAACTGCAACGGGATTCTTGAGGCAAAACACAACATTTCAAGGTGAAATAAACTAGGTAGGGAGCGTCGGCCACGACGTCGTTTTGAAGGAATGAGCTCGTGTGCTGTGGCGGACTGTTTTAGAGCTAAACACAACACTTTGATGCTTGTGATCATGAAATACATTTCCTAATGTCGTCTTGATGTCTTCATCTCCTTATCGGATTGGACAAAGTGAAACGCGATGTTTTGAGCCCGGAGTCTCCCGATACGCCACACTCGGACTTCCGTTGATTTTGGAGTTTTGACCTAGGCTTGGACGATCCAAAAGAAAAGGGATTTTTGAACCAACCTAAGGCAAAAGGTTATTTATTTGGTGCTAAGGGTTCTTTATGGTTCACCGGCTTCCGTCGCACCAATTAGACACTCGTCCGTGATCCAAATCCTTAAACAAGACGAAGATTTCATCATCGGGCCAACAAATAAATAAAATAGAAAAGGTATGACACTTTTTTAGTGTCTACACCACATATTGTTTATTTTCAAGGGAAAGGCTTTATTGGAATCGCCAACATATTATTTCAATAGATGGACTAAACTTGCGACAAAGAAGGCAATTCTTGATGTGAATGGAACTCTTTTAGAAGGACATTCACAAATAGAACTCCAAGACAACTTAATTTTAAGAAATTGGGTTGACTTTTTGGAATGTATACAACTTGCTGGAAGAGACCTAGAAATCCTCAACCTTGTTGGAAAAATTCAATGTATTTTGAAAGAAGTGAAGAAGTTTAAGGGAACTACAAGTGAGGGCTAAGTGAGTTCGAGTCATTTATTGGATCAAGTTCTCCCGATCAAATCGACATTCTCCCACTTAAGCAATGCAGTACAAAAACAAGTGGTAAACGAATTATAGGTGGAAAAGAGAACGTAATGGAGCAACAAGCCAAGAGGTTGAGCCTTTGTAATGCTTGTGGACAACAAGCCTTCCACGACAATCGAAATTGTCATTCGAAGAGTTCTCAAAGTTAAAAATGTCTTCTATTATTTATAATTGGAATATCTTTGTCATGGTCTAACTGTATATTTTTATTTTTTGTTTTGTATTTTAGGTGGAAGATGTTGGATAATACATGGAAGTGGAACTTTCATGTAGGAACATGCTCTAAAGATGTCGGATAAAACATGGAAGTGAAACTTTCATGGATTAAGAATCTTAGACATTTTACATTTGATGTAATTTTCAAAATACATTTTAGACTTTTTGTACTCTTGGCTTTTGAAACAACTTTGTAAGTGGTTGAGCCCTTTCTAATTGACTTGTAGTTCCCTTGGTGGGTGATAATTAGTGGAAGAGGTTGAGGTCTTTGTAATTGAATTTTTCTTGTAGCTCTCAAGCTTATTTGGATTTGTATGCCTATAGGAATCATGTATTGTTTCTAAGCCCTAGCTTTTACTGGTCTTTCCTACATAAAATAACCTTCCTAGCTTCATTTTAGGTGTGTCTATAGCCGTGGCTGCTCCAAAATGAACTTCCTTCAACTTTTACGGACATGTATTATTAGCTAGTGAACTTGTTCTAGCCAAGACTAAAATGGAGGGCATGGCACTTTGCTGGTAGCAATGGGGTGGAGTATATCCATCAAAATATGTTCAAAACATAATTAAAAACTACTTAAAATATTACACATCAATAAATGCAAAAATATCTCAAAAATAAAAAATTCTACTTAAAACTAGGAACTTAATATGATAAAATTAGAACCCTTACTTTGACTACTCTTTCCACCATCGTATAACCTTCCTAACTTCATTTTAGGCGTGTCCATAGCCTTGGCCACTCCAAATGAACTTCCTTCAACTTTTATGCACATGTGTTGCTAGCAAGTAGACTTGTTCTGGCCTAAACTGAACTGGAGGGCATGGCACTTTGTTGGCAACAATATAGATAAAATACATCCATCAAAAGATGTACGAAATATAGCTAAAAACTACCTAAAATACTACACACCCATAAATGCAAAAAAGTCTAAAAATAAACAATTACGTTGAAAATTATGAACTTAATATGCTGAAATTGGAATCCCTACTTGCACAGTCCTCTTCATGAATCATCTTCCTTGACTACTTTTGGGACATGTCTAAGGTCTTAACAGACCTCATACTAAATTACCTCGAAGTTTTATACAAGTCTTTAACTTTAAGCTAAACTTGTACACGCTCGATCCGGTTAGAATGTGTTGTTTCTAGCTTTGAAGGTTGTTTAGTTTTGTTTTCAACCTATCTCGGGATTTGAACCCATATCTTTGTGTAATAACACAAATGCTCTATCAATTGATCTAGTAGACGTCCACGATTTCTTAAACACTAACATCACATTCGCCATCTGTTTCGAAAACACGTGCTTAAAAGTTAATTATGGGGATCGAAACCTAAAGTGTATATGTCAAACCGGGACTATTAATCTCAAGCATGCATGTCAAATAATTGATAGCCTAATGTGAGTACGAATACTTAATCCTTTCTCTTGGGCTAAAAGACATGTGTTTTTTTCTTAAAAAGACTACTTATCACGAGTGGTGCTTGACCTAGTTGTGTGCTTAAAACTCTATCATGGATGTGACCATGTCTAAACAATAATTTAATGGTCTTGTATTTATGGAGTGCTTGGATTAAAATGCCACTGAATTATCTTGGAGTGTCAAAAATACCACTAATTAATTTAATAATCAAAAATTGCCACTGAACTAGTTATTATAGGTAAAAAATGCCACTCGTAACTTATTTTATCCGGTCTAACACCACCGATCTATTGACACGTGTACGAACAATATTTCATCGGTGGCATTTTTAACCGTTTATAACTAGTACAGTGGCAATTATTGATCATCAAATTAATTAGTGGCATTTTTGACATTTCTAGATAATTCAATGGCATTTTAATCTAAGCACTCTTGCCATGTGTATGCTTCTCTTTTGAGCAATTTGATGTCCTTAAGCTACTCAAAAACTTCTTTTTGCCCTTTTCTTTTTGTCCATGGGAAAACAAAATTATTCATAAACTACCAGAATCATATAAGGGAAGAAACAAGTAGGAGATTATTAAGTGTTGCATATAGGTCTAATGGCACTCCAAATGATTGGCATTTTTCAAGAGAAAATTTGCGAACATTATGACCCTCTAAGTTGATTTTACTTGATGTCCCTAAAGGAGAAAGGAGAGACACTTAGTTAGAGATACAAAGTTTTTGCCAAAGTACAATTGGGCCATTCTTGTTCACAATTAACACCATTTTCGTCACAATTAACATCAAAATGAGAATTTACTTCATCACGACTTTACTTCATCAAAAAACACAGAGAATAACTAATTATAAGTTTAGAGGTGGTGGTAATGAGTATCAATTCATGTAAAAACACCATTCTCATTCACAATTTACTTCATCACTCGCTTAATTACGGGCCCGTTCGAACTTACATACAAAACACACATAAATATAAACATAAATAGAAATAAACATAAATGAACATAAAAGAACATAAATGGACAAAACAAACATAAACAAACATAAATGAACAGAAATGAATATAAACGAACATAAAAAAATATAAACGAATATAAAATATAAATAAATTCCGTTTTTCATGTAAAGTCGAATAGGCCCTACATCACAATTAACATCCAAACTAAGCAATTCATCCTAAATAGAGAAATTACCATTTAGGGTTTCGGCGGTGAAGGACGCGTTGGAGGACGGAAGCTGCCGGAGTCGGTAGGCGACTAGCTGGGACTCGGATTAGGCTGCGTCTGGGCACTCGACGACTTCGGGGACGACTCGATTCCATGTAGGGAGTTTGGTTTAAGCACCAATAGGGGGCATTGAAATGAACGAGGGAAAGGGATTGACGAGAGAGGTAGATGAACGTACGAGAGAGGGTCGGGAGAGGGACGGATGCCGGCAGCCATAAGATTTCAATAGGTTATTGCTAACGTGAGGAGGAGCCCCACGGGATAGAGAGAAGAGGAGACGAAAGGAGACACTTCAAGTTAGCAGCAGCAACAATTATTGCGCGAGGGGGCCTTTCTACCTATTTTTTCTTTTTTTTTAAATAAAAAACACCTTTTAATCTTAACCCTCTAATTAAAATTAAATAATTTAAATTAGGTGTGTTCACCTAATGAGCGAACATATCTAAAGGGAGGGCTCACTTAAACCCTCTTATATATATATATATATATATATATATATATATATATATAGAGAGAGAGAGAGAGAGAGAGAGAGAGAGAGGATCATATCAGCACCCCTTTTAGGTGAGCACCACTTGTAAGGTGAGCACTCAGCCATTCAATTTTCATCCGACGATCGAGATTAAATGATGAAATTATAATTTTAAAAAAAATAATAAAAATGTTTTTTTCCTCGAGAGAGGGGAGGGCTGGAAATCATTGTCATTTTCTAGCCCTCTCAAGCTCTCTCTCTCTACTACAACACCTTCGCTAACACCTCTCATTTCCTCTTTTCTCTCTCGTCTGCCTGCCGTTTCCCATCGCCATCGTCCACCTGTGGCCTCTCCCCACCGCCGACGTCCGTCCGCCCTTTTCCCGCTATCGGCCTCTTCCCTCGTTGCTGCTCTCTCTCTCTCTCTTGTCAATCCAGCTCTTCCTTCCTGCCTTGACCAGCCACCGGCCATCCGCCATGCCGCCCGCGTCTACCTCCACTCGCTAGAAGTTCGTTCCCCTCGATTGGTCGAGTTCGTTCTCTCCTTATTACCACTCCCCAAAAATCGGATCTAGAATTATTGCTCTTTTGCATACTCGGACCATGTAATCACTGAATAATGTTTGCCCATGAAGCCGTACATAGGACCCTCAATTTTTTATAGATTAAGTAGATAAAATTTGGCAAAATTTGATTGATTTTTGGCAGATTTAGTAGAATATAATTCGATTTTTGTAGAAATTAGTAGATAAACTTCAATTTTTTTGTTATTTGGATCGATTTGTATTGGGGAAAATCAAATTGAGTTGAAATTTAGAAAATCAAGTTAGGATACATAATTATTACAAGTGTATTAGTGCAATTATAATTTGGCAAATCGAGTAAGGATCCGAAATTGAGGTATTTGTTTTTGGTTGTCCAGCGACCTTTGTTAGGGTATAAATTGAGGAGCATTTTGTTGTTACCTTGAGTTGTGAATGTCTACATTTGGGTTACTAGTATGGATTGAGCAGACCTTTGTTTTTGGTTGTCCACTCGAAGTAATCTGGACCTCAATTGATGGAAAAATACTACTCATTGATGCCTTGCCCTTGAAATGGTCTGTTTGTTTAGATAATTTATTCCAAATTTATGTTACGCAAGAAAATTGGAATAGATACAATTTCTTCCACTTAATAAGTAGATAGTTGTATATTCGACTAATCATGAAACAATTTCTTGATTCAATATGGGATCCGAGGCTTGTAGTAGACATTCAGCCCTCCTAAGCCTCCTACGACCCTATGCATTCCAATTGAGAGGAAGTATGTGTATGACCCAATACGATCTTTCAGCTGAAAGTGGTATGTGTAAATCAGCGGTATATTAAATATTACAAGGCTAAATGATAAAACTTGTAAAGCCAATTAGTTGAATCGGTAGAGCATTTGTGTTATTACACAAAGATGTGGGTTCGAATCCCACATAGGCTACAATGAAATGTTTTCTTTAGTTGGAGCTGAAATATCTTCATATTTTTCTTTTTGTTTGGAGTTATCTTCATATTGTACTTTGAAGGGGAAGTTGGAGAGCGATCTAGTTATATGAGTTTTGTATCGCATCTTGGCATGAGTTGAAGGCCTTGAGATGGAGAAGAAGGATAGCCTAAGTGGGATTCGAACTTACATCTCCATGCTACTACATGTTGCTCTACCATTGAGCTATTAGGCTAATGATATAAATTACTTTCAATTCCAAAAACATTACAGTTTACCAATTTCAATTTCAATCATCACCACAAATCCTTTCAATTGCGGACACATTTAAGTCATTACCAGTTTGAATCATCACCATAACTCCTTTCGATTTGAAGACACATTTCAGCTTATCACCACAACTCTTCTCAATTTGTACACATTTTTGTCAAAAGAAACTACGCGTATCAAAGCAATTCAGCTTAAATTCTACAATCAAATGCCCAAAATCCACAAGCACCGAGTTAAAGAAATAACTAAAGTCAACCTAATTCACAAAACGAATGCAAAACAGAAACAAGGCAAACTCATATTTCAAAAATCCAACACCAAATCGGAATCAATTCAATTCAAAAACACCAAATCCATAGAAATTATATATCGGAAAATCAAAATCGGAATCAATTCAAAATCCAATACCAAACTCGATTTCTCCTTCCCAACTCGAATTAATTGAAAAATTAAGAGAGATAAAAACAAAGGTGGATACCTACAATTTTCTCCTTCCCAATTCGATTTTGATAGCATCGGGAGTGAGAGAGAAAGCGGACTCGGCAGTGGCGAGCAACCGGGGCCCGGTGGTTGTGCGGATCGACGAGGAAGAGCGACGAGAGTGAGAATGAGAGAGAGCGGCCTCGGCGGTGGCAGGCGACCGGGGGCGGTGGTTGTGCGGATCGACGAGGGAGAGCGACGAGAGTGAGAGAGAGAGTAGCCTCGACGGTGGCGAGCGACCGAGGGCGGGTGGTTGTGCATATTGATGAGGGAGAGCAACGAGAGTGAGCGGCCTCGACGGTGGCAAGCAACTAACCGAATCAACGATAATGAGAGACAGAGGGAGGGGATGGGTTGAGAGAGAGAGACAGAGCAGACGTAAGAGCTCGGGGAGAGGGAGAAGCAAGAATGAAGCCCGGATCGAAACACCCCTCCCAAAAATACTTTTTTTTAATTAATTAAAAAGGGTTTTTAATTTGAGCCATCATATTTAAATTGGGTTGCTAGGATTGAAGGTGCTCACCTAACAAGTAGTGCTCTGCTAAAAGGGGTGCTCATACGATCCTTCATATATATATATATATATATATATATATATATATATATATAATACAACAACAATGGATCAATGGATATGAATATGCTGCATGTCAAGCAGCTGGGACCAGATTAAGTTAACGTGAGCGTTAAAAGTCTGCATTGTATTCATCTTTAACCGCCAAATAGTTTTTGCTTTTCTTGGATTTGTCTTACCCTCACCTCTCCAATAATCAACGCCAAACCGAGGGCGATCACTCTGTGGGTTTTCAAGAACTACACCAAATTCGGGATTTGACTTGAACTTTCAAATTTACCTTTACCACTCTCAAACTTTTTAGAAATAATTTTTTAACTTTTCAAGTATTAGGAGTAACTTTTACCTACTTTGACTGAATAATGAATAATTTAGCGATGCATTCATCCTTGTGGATAATAATAAAAGACATCTAAAAGCAATTTAAATGCGAGCATGACATTAAAAAGTGAGTTTTTGATCCACAATTGTCGTTCCATTTGCCTTATTTATTTACGAGGAAAATAAAATGAGTCCCCACAACGTATGTCTTCGTCATTCTTCCTTTGCAAGGGCTATATGGAGCCTCAATTGACGATGTGAAAAAGCAATTGAGAATGTAGGAGGTTTTATTTTGTTTTCCTTTTCTTTAATTTTAATTTTAATTTGCAAATAAAGATTTCAATTGTCCAGAGTCTTGAATTTAATCTCCTAAATTTAAGATCTAAAACAATCGAATGGGGCCCTCCATTTACAGATGCCAATTTTTATATCTAGACAAACTCTTCAAAATCGAATGAAGTTTCAACAACGAGCAAAGAATTCATTGGACGAGTAGTTGTTGTCGAGGTCCAATCGCCAGCAATATCTAATCAATAGTTTAATTTAGCACATGAAGAAGGAGAGGAAGAGAAGTTCAAACGATTGAGCACATTTCTAAACCGTAAACTTATAATTCTTCACTTCAAATGTGTAAAATGGGATAAACATAAAAGAAGGAGAAGAAGGGAAGTTGTGAATTAAAGAAGGAGAGGAAGGGAAGTCGTGAATTAAATGTATCAATTAATTCATTAAGGTGTAGTATACTCATTCTATGTAAAAAATTTAGGGTAAACTCAAACATTTAGTCTTTTTGTTACTTAGATATTTTTCATATCTAAAAATAGTATGGGTAATAATTGTTACTAACAGTTGAAAGGTTAAAAATTATTTTCAAAACATTGGAGGGGGTAAAGGTAAATAACTCATGAAACATGTACACAAAAGTTTGTTGTTTTTAACTCAAAATTATCAGTATTGATCAATGTTATTAACAATGATAAATACTTATCAACACTTAATCTAGTTCTAGTTTTCTAATACTAAACATTTATCAAAAATACTTATCAATAATAAAAAATTGTTATCAGTATTGTTAAACACTCATCGATGATGATCAATAATAAGTAAGTTACCATAAGTTGAATTAAATGTGCTTCAGTTGATTCAAATTTTAACATTATATGCCTCAATGATTTGACAATTAAATACGATTATAAGATTGATTGTCTTATGGAGACTTTTGTGACATTTAACGCCTTTTTTCTTATTGAAAAACTGAGTTATACAAATATCCCTATTTTCTTAATATTGCTACCTTTTAAAAGAGAAAATAATAGAAATCACATTTATAAGATTCTTTTTTTGTTTGGATACATCTACACGCATGATTTAACAATTATTTTCCTTATATTTCTTACAACATTTTTGTTTTTCAATGTGGGATAGTATTACACAATATAGATTCTTTAAATAAAGAAACAAATTTTAGGTGGAGCCATCTTGTGTACAAAATACATTAAGATAAACTATTCATTGTGACTTTAAAATTTTCTTTAGGGATTCAATTGAGTACCGTTATTTATTGATTTAAAACCAGTTGAAATATCGTAACTAGTAGCACCGATTACATAAAAAGATCACCTAAAGAAATTTAAAAAGTTACTTCTAAAAATGTTAATCTAACAACATTCAAATTAAAATCTAAATCTATCTTCTAAAGCCTCCGCCTAATTCAAAAAGTTACTTCTAAAAATGTTAATCCAACAACATTCAAATTAAAATCTAAATCTATCTTCTAATAACTCCGCCTAATTTGTATACCCAAATGACCAACATCACCCAGAGCTTTGTGTTAAATATGCATCTCAAAAAAGAAATTTTTGCGAAAGTTATATATAGGAATAATTCTATTAATCCGTCACTGAAATATTTAAGTCATTACATAATTATTTCTATAAAAATTGGATAATCATAGCCACAGTCTATTTAAACGCTAATATAAAATCAATGATCAAGACAGCATATACATAACCAAACAGAAGAATTAATTTTCACCATAATGTCACATAATTGGGATCAATGATTACAACACATAACTAAGTTTCTTGACTTCAATCATCCACTTGGTGCTAATAATAGTTGAACAGATAATATGAGTTAAATTAAATGCTCATTATCTAGTACCGTCTACCAACAATGGGGTATCTATTAATAAAGCAGCAAAAAAAAAAGAATAATAAAAATATACAATATTATAATTCACAATCCTTTAATTTTTTTTTCAAAACTCTAATAAAAATAGGAAGCACATGGGATGTTAGCTGGCATGGACACCCTTAATTACTATGGTCTTCACTCGGTCCTGCTCCGGGCTTTCTAAGCAATTAATCAAGACTTCCCCATTCTTTCTCCCCTTCTGTTGACAAATTAAATATATCTACTGCAATCCTATCCCCGTCTGACAGATATGCCTTTGAGTTCTTATTCTAAATTTTTGTCCCCCAAAATATCAAAAATCTAAAAGAAACTTATTGTTTATGTAAATTTGTAAGATTTTTTTAAAACAATGTGGTCGTATAATTTCTGATATAGGATGCTTAGATGAATAAAAATAGGTATATATGTGACAAATTTTGAAGATGATAATTTTATTTAAGGAAATAAAATGAATGATTGGGTAAACTACTTTTAATGTTGCATTTCACATTATCTAACTTGGAATTATCATTTATTGTAACTAGTTTTATTAATTTTGCTGTATCATGAAGGAGCAATTTTTAATATGATTATTGTCTCACTTTTTTTTTGTATTTCCATATAGTAGTAGTTTACTTTTTGCCTTCGTCAACCATTTTCCCTCACTTGGAATTATTTCCCATGCCCTTGAGCGATCATGTCATGATATAATATTTTTGATTAATATTGTCAATGCCTTTTTAATACATGCAAAAATTGAACAACCATCGAATTAAATTACATAGTATATGTAATTCTACAAAATATATCAACACAAATTTAATTTTACATAAATCCACATAAATTAAGTAACAACTAAGTTATTAAAATCTTTATATGTGACCATTGAAACTCTTAATTTCAACCTACAAACTATCACTTCCGTTTTTCTTTCTTTCAAAGTTATAATTATCGCCTGAGTATACACAAATTACATCACAAAAAAGGTGATAATATATATTATATATCATATGATAACATTGGTTCACATGGCCAACCTCATGTTAGCATATGCACAACTCTCTAGGCATCAAGACATCACACATATTAAACCACACTTAGATCAGAAAACCTTGAATCTCCCATGTGGGGTTGTATGTATTGACATACAACTTGCAAAACAGAAATTTCTCTGTGGCACA
Source organism: Talinum fruticosum (assembly GCA_021018815.1). Taxonomy (NCBI): domain Eukaryota; kingdom Viridiplantae; phylum Streptophyta; class Magnoliopsida; order Caryophyllales; family Talinaceae; genus Talinum; species Talinum fruticosum. Next base: position 7,558,539 of record JAITYX010000012.1, read on the forward strand.
AAAAGATTAGGCCAAAAACATGGACCAAAAGGCTCATGTAAATAGCCTCTTAGAAGATGGCTGGTTCTTTGGGAACAGCTTAGTAAACAAACCAAGATCAACATCAAAAATGCAGAGGTGCTACTCTGATCCTTGTCGTTGCTCAAGCACAAAAGAAGACATCCGTGTCTCCCCTCAAGGCCCTCCCAACGCAAGTATAAGAAATCTCCTTCGAACACCCTCTCTTCCACCTTTTTGGGGTGTTGACATGCAACACTCACCAAATGAAGAGGGGGATGAAGAGGAGGATGAGCCAAGGATGGGTGACTTGATACGGCAAGCTATGCCATTGCCTATGCCTAGTGATAGAAGATTGGATCGGACGCCGTCTTTGCCACCTTGTAGAGGCAAAGAAGGTTCAATTGGAGTGCCCAGCATCCAAAATGGTCCCAATGGGATTGGAAGATTAACTAGGAGAGCTTCGATAGACTCGTCGGTTTTGCTGCAGGAGAAGGGTTCCAATGGACTGCCTAAACTGAGTAGGAGAGCATCAATAGAGTCCACGGTGTTGCCACCTAAATACTCTTCTAAGGTATGATGAATTAATCACCATTTCTTGTGCTGATCTTTTATTCTTTTGTTTGTAATGTTAGTCTTGAGTAGCATGCCTCACATGAAAGAGAAAGATTCAGTAAAATGGCAAATTCAGTTCAGATACAATAATCCCATAAATCCGTTTCATATATATAAGAATTGGATTGTTTTTGTATGAATGTATTGCTGGTTCAATAGCTTCTCCCGTCTAAACAACGTTGAACAACCAAATATAGCATAATATACTTAGTCTTCTAGATCAAAACCTCTTAATCATGACACAAAAATACAAAGGCTAGTATGAGTGCCTGTTCTTGTCTGTTCATAGATAAGGAGATTTTTTAAGAGGTACTACTTTGTTCACAAAGATTGCCTTGATAGCCTAAATACAAAATTAGACTTTTTCAATTATTGGGTAAATTTCTCGATTGTATATAGCCAATGTAGAGACCAATCCATACTTTCTCATGAAAATCAAATATATCTTGTCAGCAGGCTACCTCAAAAGTTGGTACAAAATCGGACCTAGATACCCATTGTGAGTTGGAGTTGTTGGTCATAGATATTTATTGCAATCGGAATCGCAAAGGGTGCAAATGGGATAACCAGGTGGTCCCATATGAACTTTATTTGGTAAAATTGTGAGGACGTTTTTGTTTTTCACAATAACTAAGATTCTGAAGCCATAAGAGGGGGCTTAAGTATTTGGGTCCAATTCATAATTTCGACCATCAACTATGTATGGTATGATGATGCTAGCGCTAAGGTATCCACTGTATATTTATTGTGATGTGGAAGTAGTAGCACTAGGCATAATTGTTAGGTTAGCTAAAATAAAATTAGAATTAGTCGAAAGTCTACAACCAGAACATGACATAATTTTAATATTGGCTCCCAAAATGAGGAAATGATCTGATTCATTCTAGTTCTGTTAGAAAAAAAATTAAACAAACCTTGAACCCAAATTTAATCAATTTTTTTAAAAGAAAAAAATATCAAATTTCAGTGTGTTCAATAACAACCCTTTGTAATGTCTTCACAGGCTACAAAGCAAAGTAGTAGCAATTCCAAGAACCGACCGCAAAGAAAGCTCGATCTTCCAAACATCAATGGATCGACAAAAGAGGATACAAGAAGACAGAATCCCAACTGTAATTTCAAGGACTTGGGCTTCTCATTTGACAACAAACTGGGAAACCCAACTGTAGTTCAAGTACTTCCTGCCCTACAAAGACAACGTAGCCTTGGTAGTAGCTTCAATGACAATAATGACAAGGTTAGAAGGCCTTATCTCTTCGAGGCATGGCATCACCAATCCTACTCCTCCCCTTCATCGGCCCCTCCAATAATTGAACCGGGCGATCTGAATGCCCCATCGACTGAGGATGTAAAGGCCTTAATCAAGTTTTGGGCTCGAGCCGTGGCTTCCAATGTACGCCAGGAATGTTAATATGAATGGAAATTACGAGAGAAGTGAAGGTTAGACAATGTCTAATGAAGCTAATATCAAAGACTTGGATTCCAATTCCGCCCTTCTCTACTCCTCTAAGGCCAACAATAGAAAACGAAGGAAAAAAAAAAAGAGATTATGTGATTAGTGGAGTTTTAGTGGTTACCAATTGGCCATTACATTAAACCAACACCTAGATTTTGCCATTCTGGTGAGGATATTTTTAACTGTTAATTATTGCCAAATATTCTTTTTTGAAGCTAATTAATTGGCCGCAAATTATAAAATCTTAGCCAATTTTCTTATTCCTTTTCATCTTCTAATTCCTTCATAATCCTCTTCAAATCTCACGCATGATAACTTCAAGTCCTTGACTTCTCTCAGAAATTGCACATAAATCAATTCCTGCAACCCCAAGAATCACCTATATCTACATGGGTTTGGCTTCTAAGCGTTGAGGTGAAGTGGCAAGAACGTTTTGTATGTAAAATTTTGAAATGCTGTGTATTTAAACTTGAATGTAATTAAATCTATAACTAATTGATGATATTTGATCAGTGATCCATTAAATAATAAAATAACATGGCTTCTCTCTTTTGGATTGTTTGCTAAAATCTGCTTTTGTTATTATTTTTATTTTCCAAGAAAACCCAAAAAGGCCGCCGGCTTCTAGTCCAATTGGCCTCGTAATTTTTTTCTTTTTAATAAATTTTGTAATTTCGTCTTTCAAATAAGTATATCCAAATTGAATCACCATAAATTCGTTTCAAGAAAAACAAACAAAACGAAATCTATTCTTGATTTTGAAGAAAAATCAATTTTTTAGGCGAGCGTTGTATTAAAGGGACAATCAAGAAGAGTGGGCGACATAGAAACATACACTAATTTGAAAGGCTCCCCATCCTTGGTGTGGCACCCATACAACTGCAACAGTCTGAACTAAAAATATCTAAACATGGGGAGAACAGGCGACACCTAATAGAATACATCTAGATTGTCACTAGACTGATGATCGGGTCATTTGGGTCCATTTTAGTTTGGATTAGTTTGGGTCGGGTTATATTCAAATCATTACGATTCGGTTGAGTTTCGGTTCAATTCGAGTACGGGTTAATTTCGAGTTGACTTCGGATCAATTAATGTTTGATCCAATAAGTCTTATCTTGCAAAAATAAAATACTTTGTCGGAAAATATTCGGGTCGGATCTGGTTTGCTTCGGGGATCGAGTTATCTCGATTTGCTCTTTTAAGTGTCGGTTCATGTTCGAATAATCGATTTGAGTCAAGTCACTTTTATCATCGGTAATTGTAGCTCCCCATTACTACAATCTTTACTCATCCAATCTAAAGTGACAAACATCAAGAATTTTACATAAACTTGAACTTTAGGGAAAAAACAAATAAAATTGTGAATAAAAGAAGAGAGGAAAAGGAAAGTAATTTAACCCCACAAAATGGAGATTTTTAGAAACAAATCATGGTTTGCATACAATTGTAGAAATTGCATTAAAGAGGGAAAGCCCGCGTGGTTTTTTTGGCAATATTATTGTTTTGTTGGTCTTGGATAGTCCATTTCATTCCACTAGAACTATTGTTAACTCATTTATAGGATATAAACTACTACAAAAATCACTTTTAACAGACGGTTAAACAAACAAACTGTCATGAAAAATGAACCGGTGTCATTTTCGTAAAAAAATGCGATTTTTAATGTATATATGACGACAGCTCAACAAAACAACCATCGTCTAACGTTTTTACTGAACCTTAGACTGCGGTTTTTATCGGACCATCATCATAGACTTATCTATGATGACGGTTCAAGTACTCAACTATAGGGTAAGCACTTTAGACGATGGTTGTTTGTATTGAACTCTCGTCTAAAGTTCAAGCACCAAAACCCTCGCCCAACACCGAGTCCGTACAGCTTTAGCATTTTTTGGTCGCACACTCTCTCATTTCGGTTTTCTTCTCTCCGCGGTTGATGGTGGATTCCGATGCTACTCGCGGTTTCAGGTCGTGGTTACACTCCCCCTCTCACTCACTCTCTCGCGTTTCCGGTTGTCGGTGGAGCACTCTTTCGCCGACCTCTCTTTTCAACCTCACTCTCTCCGCGTGGCTGCACCTCTCTCGTCGACCTCACTCTCTCCTCGTGGCTGCACCTCTCTCGGCGACCTCACTCTATCGGTGTGGCTACACCTCTCTTGCCGACTCCTTTTCCGGGCACCATCGGGTTTGTCTCTTTCTCTTAATCTTTAGCATTTTGACCTAAATTCCATTGCGGGTTTTTAATTCCGTTATTATTTGCCTTGTCATTTTTCGGCATTTTCATGAAACTCGAAACCGTAGAGAGTGCTTCCCAATTTTAGATATAAACTCAAAAGTGTATTTTAGGAGTCTTATTTTTTGCAATGTTTTAGAGAAAATTTGTAGATTAATCTTATATTTATGTGAATGGAAAAAATTATGAAAATAAGATAAGAGAGAAAAAACGGCCAAAATTGAGGAACTAAGGTTCGGGTAGCTAGCACGGGCTGTGCTAGACTACACGGTTAGCCCGTGTTGGCTGCTGCCCGACCTAACTTATGTGTTTCCGTCCGAAAATTGACATGTCTATTTATCAAGAGTTATATAATAGCTTGCAGTATAAGATGGATTCTTCCAAAAGTACAAAAAATCGAGGGGGCAAACTATGATAAACAAGGAGAAGTTGGTCCGTAGTAGAGACGATCGAACTCTTCTTACACGAGTCAACTTTGATAGGCACGGAAATGTTGTAGGTGAGAATAAAGCTACCTTTATGAGCTACGTTGGTACGGCAACCCGCTGCCACATGAACATCAACTTCAGAGAATGGGTTGAAGTCCCTAATTCCATAAAGGACAAGTATGGAACGATATTCGAGTAAATAAATACATTTTAACTTAGTATTGTAACTTATATTGTAAATGGTTAATATATATGTACTAATGCATATCGTTCTTGTGTTTTAGAGAATGTTCAACTTGAACATTAATGAATCTCATATCCCCTCCGTGAAACACAAGACCTTCATGTCGGCGGCGAAAAGTTTAGAGGCTTCAAATATAGTATTACCGCTATATGGGTCTACAAAACAAAGCGAGATAAATAAGAAGGTAGACCTTAGGAGATCGTTTGAGTCACATGTCACCTCTCTCTCCGAAATACATGGTAATTTCATTCAATATTCAATCTCATATACATATAGTGTGATGTTGGTTGTCGAATTGATATAAAAAGGAAGAAATGTTACATTGTCTTAAATATTACTTGTGCAGGCGATAGGTGAAGCCAACCGGAAGAGGATTAAGAGCAATCCGTACCCTCATGTGTTGTCCCGTAGGGATACGTGGAGTTGGAGGAGAGGTTGTACGAGCAAAAGCTTGAACAACCGCAAACCACATCCGGTGAAAGGTCCACCATAGATACTTCGTGGCTCGGTATCGATAGAGACGAGATGTGGATCGAAGAAACAAAGAAGAAAGATGGAAGCTTCACTGCGGCCAATGTATAAGCTATTTCTCGCCGACTCGTGAGTTTTTTACTATTTCCTTTATTTATTTTGAGAACTTATCGGTTTATTTTATGAATTTGTCAAATGATAATATTTTTTTCCTTCTTACAGGAGTATTTGTCACGGACATCGACGTCATAAGTCGCCGACAACACCGGAAGGAGGGACAAGCTAGCCTTGGCCCTACAAAGAGATGAGCATCCCGGTCATGTTCGAGCCGTCGTTGGGCGGGTGGGGATAGTTGAGCACTTTGGGACTAAGAAGAAGCGCCCGTGTCTTCCAGACCAAGCACATATAGAGGCCCAAATGGCCTAAATGCGATCCCAAATGCGGTTCCAAATGGTCGTACAGATGGAACAAATGAGGGCGCAGATGTGGGAAGAGATGAGGTCGTACTTCACCAAAATGGGTATGTTGTTACCTAGCAACTTTGATGATGTACATCCTTTCTCACCCCACACACCGACCAGCATGAACACGAGCTCACCCGTCGACCAATTTGAAGTTCTAGCGAAGGTAATTCAGATTTTGCAAACTAATTATATTTACATGCAAATTTATATTTTGACTAATTAATATATAATCTTGTTGAATAATTAATTATAATATGTTTTTGTTGTTGCGTAACTCCGGCGTCCGGCTTACTTATTTAGTGTGTTTTTGTTGTTATGGATGACGGTTGTTATCACGGAAAAATGTTTACTTTTAAGGGAAACTTTGTCCGTTTATTTTCAAGGTTTTTAGGTTATTTAACTTCTATGTCAAATTTTTACTTATTCTTATGCTGCCAGCGAATTGCAAGTTAGCTTCTCATCACCCTCCCCTAGAGCATGTTGTGGCATTGAGTGTTGTTTTCCCACGGAGGATAGATTTTGTCGTTCACGGGACACCCCTTGTAGCTAATGAGGTGAGGGTGCGTGTTAAAGAGGTCATACACAGGAAAGGCGAGTGTGAGTTGCCGATATGGGTAGTGGACCTCCACATTGTTGACGACGCAGATGAACGCTTTTCTTCGTTGGCCCAAGAGTTTGGTCATCCTCACTACGGTAATTTATTTATATTAAAAAATATTAGATTTAGTCGTTGTTAAAATCACTTATATATATTTCTCATTTTTTTATTGATTATTGATTAGGATATCGAGGACAGATCCGAGAGTGGGATGAAGGGCGCCGAGTGGCATAAGTAAACATTCGATGGCGCCTGTTCATTGTCCGAAGAAGTCTCCTCTCAAATCCATTGAGGAGTCTACTCGGAAAGTTATATGCGGACTACGTCAGCGAGAGGACCGGATCATCCGCAGCACGCCGGATCACGTGTTTGGGCTACGTGAAGCGGATATGTCGGTCTTTGTCTTCCCAGCACGACATACTATAATTTTTGCGCATGGAGGAAATAGGTGTATCCGCTATTACGCTTGGCATGATGTGAGTTAATATATTCATAATCAGTTTTTTACTAACTAATTTTAATTTCTAACTATATATTAATATGTTAGGTGGCTGCACGAGATTGGGAAGGACTACGTTTAGTTTTTGAACCCTACTTCGTTATTCAACGATATAGGATGAATCGTGACGAACGAGTATCCTATATCATTGATGTCATGAAAGATGTTGTGGATGTTAAAACATTGTTTCGGCGGCGTTCAATGAGAGGTAAGTGGACAAATAATGAACTAATTAACCGATGAAGTTTTTATACGAGTGTTATACATACTTATATAAAAATGTGTTATTTGTAGCCACCACTCGGATGCTTGCCGACATATATCCAAGGGCTAATATGGCCTATTTCCTTGATCCTTTGGGTCGTGATGTGAGGGAAGATATTAAGGACGCCGTCGAGGCATGAGTTCATACTTTTAATAATTTTATGTTGTTTTGTTAATTAGTAATCGTTCAATGGTATGTCTAACTTGAATTTTGTTTCAGCTTGATTAACACTTGCACGGACCTAATTAATATGTCTTTTACAGCAATGGTTACAATATTTCCCAGGAAAGAAGCCACCCACTCCCTATATAGATGAAGTGCTCAACGAGTTAAAACAAGGTTGAGGCAGAGTTTGTATGCAACCGTATAATTGAATAGGTATATATATTACAGCTTATTCTTCATTATTTGATAGGTCAAGTTTGTTGGATTTTAGTAATCATGTAGAGTTATAGGTATAAATATGTACATAGGATTGTGGTTTGTATATGATTTTGTTGTTTTATATATATATTCCGGTGAAGAGGAAGGCATATATACAAAATGTGCCTGAGTGTGTTGTTTTGTATATATTTTGGTGAAGAGTGTATTTGATTGTGGTTTGTATATGTGTTTGTATATGTTTTTTTCTTGTACTCGTATAGAGGGGCAAGCAAATATGAGAATAATTATTTTTTAAAAAATCAGACTTATGACGACGGTTCTTAACGTAGAACCGTAGTCATAGGTTGATCTATGACGACGGTTCAAATAAAGGAACTGTCATCATAGGTGCTCTATAATAAGTTTTTCCAACTACGAGAGGATGGCTTATGACCACGGTTAAGATGAAGAAACCGTTGTCATATATTGACCTATGATTACGGTTTTTCATCCGGACCATCATTATATATTGACCTATGACTACAGCTTTTGAATCGTAGTCAAAGGTGGTATATACAACGACCCCCAAATACACGACGCCCGCTAACCGTCGTTAAATGTCGTTTTTAACCGTAATTAAAAGTGGTTTCGTACTAGTGATAGCGTCTCATAACAAATTTTCTCTACTCATAAAACTCAAACTTGGGAACTTACTAAAGTATCAAACATATATAATTGATATGGTTTCGTAGAAAATTTAGGACTCGACCTTAGTTCGGAAGCGATCGGATAAATTGCTACTTAATAGCCCACATATGAATTTTCGATTCACGAACACACCAAACAAGTTGTATGTCCCACACAGGAACACGCTGAAGAATGCGAGTACCGAATACCTTGTTGTAAGAGCCTCGACCCGTCCCCGTAGGGAACCGGATCGAGTTTCCCACAAATATCGGCTTCATGAGAGTCGTGCTTATCGAGCGAAAGATATGGCTTTTGAAAGAGATGTTTAACAAGGTATTGATTGGCGATTTTTAGGAAATCATTTTATTTTCAAAAGTCTGTTTTAGAAGCCTCGGGATGTTATTTCTAAACGTAAAGAATTAGAAAAATAAAAGTACATCTCGCTGCAAAGCTTTTGGACCAAATAGAAAAATCTTCTTGGACCAAGAGTCGAGCTCGATTTCTAGTCGACGTCGGGAGACATCAATACCGACTTGAAACCGGTGCCGGCTATATGGTCGAGACCGAGAAATAAGTATTGGTCATATAACTTCAGCTATGAAAATGACCCAAAATTTTCTATCTTTTTAGCCCGAAATGTCGAGAAGAAATTTGGAGGGTAAAAGCTAAAAATAGGGAATTGCTAGTCAGCTTTAGGAATTAAAAACTAACAAAAATAAAGAAAATACTTTTCTAAATTCAGTATATAAGAACTAAACTTAGAAAAGGTTTTAGAAAGAGACTCCATCGGGTTTAAATAGAGAATTTGGTGTTCAGGGGTGAAGGTACAAAACAAAGAGGGATGCGATTACAATTTCAAACGACAATAAGGAGAGAAATAAATAACCGAAATGAAATAAAATGAAAAAAACTTCGGGATAGTGGAAGTGCGCCCTCATGTGACCCACCTACTAGGCTTGAATCATGATCCGACTTCGTCAAAGTAATGGTAGGGCAATGAGAAGCGAAAGAGGCTAAAATAGGCTTTTTGTGAGAAGTTTAGAAATAGAGTTTTGGAGTATTGGTGGAGAGAGTAGAATGGAGAGAAGAGAGAGTGAGAGAATTTTTAGGAGCTTGGGGGCTTTTCTAGCTACTAATGGTGCATCAAGGTATGTGCAATAAGCCGGGGAAAGGGGGAGGCCCTATATTTATAGGAAAGATTTAGGGTTTAGGAAACCCTAAACCTACCTTCAAAAGCCAAGGACCAAAGAGATACGAATGACGAAAATCTCGGAAACGGGTATAGGAGATCCTATGAAGCCAAACCGACGAACAATGTTGTTTAGGATGAAACCCGCGATCGGCTCCTAGTCGAATCCTGCGAAGTCCGTTCGCAGTCAAAAGATGAAGCAATTAGTTGTCCAACATGAAGTTCTCCAAACCGCTCGTGAATGGAATGCACGTCCTAAAGATTTTGTCAATCAATGGGATTCCGTCTGGAGTTTTCACGATCACTACACGAGCTTCGAGTGTTGGGGTATGACAGAGAAGAAGAGAAGGGATTCTTAGTTTTCAAGACGACATCCTATAGTTCTACAACATAGAGGAGCTTGGCACGAGAGGGTATTATGCTCGACAATATGTGAGTTACTATATATTAGTACCCAAAATAAACGTTAAATTTTATTTATAACTACTTACGTAAAATTTATTATGTACTAGGTGGTTGCACGACCTGACTCGCACCATGGGCAACGAGACCGTAGATTTTTGTTGCCTTGAAGCAATCCAGTCTATAAGTTGGACTGATGAGAGATTCAATTTTATATCCGACCTAATGATACGGACGAGTAAGCCATGTTATTTGGCACATTTCATTGAGAAGTAAGTGTTCAAACCTAATTAATTAACCTACAAATTTTATGCCTTTATAGATATATTTCTAATACTATAGACACCTAAAAAGTGTCGTCTCTTATCTCTTTAACGCTTTATTTTATTATGTTGGCCTCGATGATGAAATCCCAAATCTTGTTTAAGGATTTGGATCTCGGATTGTGTTTGATTGGTGCGACGAAGGCATTGCACGCAACAATGCCTTTTACTTAACTATAACTTGAATTAACAAGTTTGTTCCCCTAACCTTGGTAGACAATGAATCGACAGTAAACGTATGTCCATGGAGAATTGCTAGAAGGTTAGGAATTAGGGAGTAACAACTCTCTAAACAGATTGTCCATCTTCGAGCTTACAACAATTTTAAAAGAACAGTCTTTGGAACAAGTAACCTTGCCAATTAATATAGGGCCAGTAGAAAGGAACATCGAATTCCAAGTCCTAGATATCCTAACTACTTTCAATTTACTTCTAGGATGCCCTTGGTTACATGATAATCGGGCGATCCCCTCTACATTGCATCGAAAGTTAAAATGATCTTTAAAGGTCAAGTTATAACCGTCAACGAGGATAATCTTTGTGCTATTATTACTTCTAAAGAATCCATAGTTGAGATCGAGCATGATGCCAATGATAAGGAACTCGTATGGATTCGAGACTATCGCTGCCTTAGAAAGGGATGAAGCACCTCTTAACTTCAATCCTTATGGTAACCCTAGTGTCCATTCGATACTTAGGAAGAAGGGGTATTTTCTAGGTCTTTCTGCAGGCCGAAGGACACCACCCTACTTTTCCACCCTTTAAACCCACTAGTAACTACAACTTCGGGCTAGGTTATCAACCTACTGCTAAGGAGATAGCCCAAGCCAAGTGGGAAGTTCAAACTAAGAGGACTCGCACAACACACAATCAGCTCTATGAAGCCCTTTCCCTATACTCGAATGGGCGGTTCCTAAAAAGGAGATGACTTCCCTATTATAGTTTTCATGAGACTTACTATATCAAGGAGAAGGGCATCCCGATACCTAGTTTGGAGATTTTCAGTGACTATTATATTCTAGAGAAGGAGGCACCCTACCTCTTTGAAAAGGGACAGTCCACGCCGATTGGACTAATTTTGCTCGGGAATAATCTTTTCGGTCTTTTGTTTGGACAAGAGAATAACCTAGAAGGGAATTTGGTCTCGGTACTATCACGAGCTATGTCGCACCCGCAGTTGAATCAATCCAGATTCATCACCGATGTTGATAATGAAGGGTCCAAGCATGTCACTTGGATTGACATCAAGGAGAGCCGAGAATTCGTTGTCGATCTAGGAGTGCATCCCTTTTCGAGTCTAGTACTAGGGCTTTTATTTTTCCTTCGTTATTTCTAGTTCTTTTCTTAATTCTGTCACTTCCAGTTCTATATCTTCGGTTTTGAGTCCGATCTACTCATTGCTTCTTTCAATAAAGTGAACCTTTCCGCTTACTCTTTGCCTCATCTTGCTTTCAATTGTTTGGCCTGTAATGATGAACAAGAAATCCCTAAAGAACTAATAAAAGCTATGGAAGATCATGAAAATCGCTTACTAGTAATAGAGGAAACAAGTAACAATCAATGCGGGATCGGTTGATCAACCCCAAGAAGTTAAGATCGGGAGAACATTAGATCCAAAAGAGCAGAAGCAATTTATCGTGCTCCTTACAGAGTTCATAGATGTCTTCGCATGGTCCTACAAAGACATGTCGGGTATAGATCCGAGTATACTTTACGAAGATGCTTGAGCCAGCCAATAGAAGTTAAGGAGGATAAACCTGAGTGGGTCGTGAAGACTAAGGAAGAGGTCCAAACGCAGTTAGAGGTTGGGTTTATCAAGGTAGTTTACAATGCTCGGTGGGTAGCAAATATAGTACCAGCTCCGAAGAAAGACGGCAAGGTTCACATGTGGGTCAACTTTAGAGATCGGAATAAGGCTAGTCTTAAAGATGATTTTTCGCTGCCTCATATTGACGTCCTTGTAGATAATACGAGTGGGTCATGCTTTGCTTTCGTTCATGGACGGCTACGCTGGGTATAATTAGGTGAAGATGGCTAAAGAGGATTTGAAAAAGACGACCATCATCACTTAATGAGGGACATACTACTATGTGGTGATGCCATTTCAGCTTAAGAATGCTAGTGCAACATATCGGAGGACAACTACAACCTTATTGCATGACATGATCCACAAAGAAGCTAAATTTTATGTGGATGACATGATCATAAAGTCCAATGATAGGGAAGGGCATCTACCCAATCTAAGAAAATTCTTCTAGAGACTTATGAAATACAACATGCGCCTTAACCCTCAAAAGTGTGCCTTTGAAGTAACCTCGGGCAAACTAGTAGGTTATGTTATTAGTCTTAGAGGAATTGATGTTGATCCATCCAAAATCAAAGCCATTCAGGAGATCCCTCCGCCAAGCATAGAAAAAGAGATAAGGGGTTTCCTAGGACGTTTACGAGTACATCGGTTGTTTCATATCAAAACCGACTATGGTCCGTGAACCTATTTTTAAGAAGTTGAAGAAAGTATGTGAGCCTATTTGGGCTGTCGAGTGCAAACAAGCATTCGAGAAGGTTAAGGACTACCTAGCTAATCCTCAAGTGCTAGTACCACCCCGAGCAGGGAAACCTTTGCTTCGTATCTCACCACAACGGAAACAACTATGGGAGCCATGCTAGCTCAACAAGACAGGAAAGAAAAGCCCGCGATTTACTACCTAAGTAAGAAGTTCCTAGATTATGAGACTAGATACACGCCATTAGAGTGTATCATTGGCACTAGTCCAGGCTACTAGAAGCTTAGGCACTACATGTTAGCCTACGCAGTATATGTGGTGGCACCTATGGATCTTATTAAGTACATACTTGAGCAACCAACTATCGGTAGCAAGATAGCGAGGTGGATTGTCATGTCTGTCGAATTTAAACTCAATTTTGTCCTTCAAAAGGGATCAAAGGAAGGATAGTGTAAGAATTCTTAGCTGATCTACCCATACCTTAATCGCAACCCGAACATCTTGACTTTCCGGATGAAGATATCTTACAAGTAGAGATGGATGTTTGGACGAGTGTACTTTGATGACGCTTCTAACCATAAGGGCTTTAGAATAGGGATTTTTCTAGTCTCACCGAAGGGAGCACATACTCCCATTTCAGTCAAACTAGACTTTGAAGTCACCAACAATGTCGTAAAGTATGAAGCTTGCATCACGGGACTTGAATCTGCTATAGAGATCGGAGTCAAGTCCAGCTTTATCATTAATCAGATTTCCAAAGGTGGAAGGTACGTAGTGAAACCTTAGCACCCTACTAAGCATATATGATGGAATTATCCAAACCTTTTGAGATATCTTTCACCTACCTTCCTAGGGATGATACCAATTCGTGGATGCATTAGCTAAGTTAGCATCTATGATAAATATCCTTACCGGCATTCATTCAATGCCCGTCCACATAGAACGGCAAAGTCACCCTCACTATAAGAAATGTTAGAATTACCAATAGATCGATAGTAACAAAAATTTTGTTCCGTTAGTAAAAGTTATTAATAGCAACACTTACACTATCTCGATAGTATTATCATTGAAATAGCAACACTTATTTGTTGCTAAAGTAAGAAATATTAGCAATAGAAAAAATAAAATTGTCGGTATTGTCATTGAAATAGCAACACTTACATTATATGATGGTATTGCAATTTCATTACCAACAGTATATTTTAACTGAATATGTCTGTTGATAATGCTTATGTTTTGGCGCTATACATTACATTGTAATTATTACAAAATTAATTAAAAAACCAAAAAAACAAAATCAAAGTCTGAGAATATAAAAAATAAAAAATGAAAATTTTAATTAATTTTTTTATTCTACCCAAATTCTTGTTGCTCGCTGTTCTCGTTCACGATTTGAAAATTCTTCGCTGCTCTGGCAAACAGCGAAAACCATATTACCACTATTGGGGCTCTGGCAAACAGCGAGTGCCGAGGCCATAGAAAACTTTTTCAGGAAGTCCTCAGCTATTGCAAATGCTACAATGTGAAGGGTACATGAAATTATTCTCAATTAACTTGTCCCAATTGTATTTCCTTTTTAATTGGCTCTCCCAACCCCCTCCCCCAAAAAAAAAGGCAGGAGAAGGGTTACAGGTACTGAATGAAATAGTTCAGTGATATAGAAAGAGAGGAATGCAACCACCAGGATATCTTAGAGCGAGAGAGAGAGAGAGAGAGGATATATAACTTTCTCATTCATTCTTTAAGTATTCTATTTTGAACAATTAACCTTCTTAACCTCTTTGTTTATATTTAAAAAACCCAACATCAATCACAACAAATGTATCAAACATATAACCTCAGCTAGCCTTGGGATGAAATAGACTTGTAAAGCTGTATAACTTTACAATCTATTCAACTTTCTGCACAAAAGCATCAAATGCAGATTCTAAAATAAACCTAGCCTGAGCAAACCTTTTCAAGGGCAAGATTTTCATCGCCCCGACAACTTCTAGTGTACTCCTGACCGGTGGTTCCGGAAAGCCCATTTCAACTAACTTCTGTACCTGTATAACATTCAGTTCTTTCATGTTATTTCATGAACATACATGCACCAATAACCCGGAAAAGTTAAAAAAAAACCAAAGCGAAGCTTGAAATATAGAATTAGAATAAGTTGAACTATTCAAGGTTCTTCTAAGTTCACCTTCTCCTCAATCCCCTGAGATGATGTCTTGGTAAAAGATTCTGTCCAGTAGCCCAAGAAGGTCTTATTAGGTGGGGCCTTATTAGGTGCAACCATTGTAGTTTTCTGTATTAACTCTTGCTGATCAAAGACTGATGATCTTAGAAGGGGTTTGGAAAGGGATATCAAAAGCAAACCATCCTGGCCAAGTGCCCTTCCCCTTTCTGATAGAGTGCTCTATGCTGACCTTTTAAAATTAGAGGACTTAAAATATAGGAATTCTTATAAACTTGTTGTGGACCTTGACTGAGATTCTGCATGAGACAGGTGTTTAGATTTGTGAAATGTGCCTTTTCTGGTAACATTTTATATTGTACTTGGCTCTTTTACTATATACTAGCATAAACCTGTGAAGCATTGGTTAGGAGCCTCTAATATATTAATGTGCTCATGTTGTGAGCTGTGAGAATGGTTATGGGTTAAAACTCTTTCACCATTTAGCACACGACTAGTTTAACCGTCAATTCTTATGAATGCCTTGTTAGTTGTTCTTGAGCACATGAAAAATTTGCTGGATAAGAGTTGAAATTCTGTGCTGCATATGGATTATATCTGGTATGATGCTGCTGCCTATGGTAACTATGCTGGCTGCTTTGAGGGCCAATACTAATGCTGTGATGGCTGATCCTATTTTAGAATCTTAGAGACTTTGACTGATATGCCTTGAGTCATTTATGCTGCTTTTGAGGCTTTTTTTTTGTCAAACCCCCTCAAAGTAGTTAATTTCGAGGCACCGGTTGTGCTCATTGAGTTTGAAATGTGACATATTTTTCAAGGTGATTTCTTGGATTTTATCTCAAGATCAATGTGTTATGCTTAGAAATCCATCCGCATCTGCTTCATAGTTTCCCTTCAGAGACCAAAAACTGTCATAAGCATAGGTTTTCACTGAGGTGATCGCTTATGTCAAACGTGTGAGACACCTTGTAGGTTCGCAGATTTTCCACTAAATTTCGAAAGGAGGGTGAAAATTCGAAAAATGAAAATTTTGAGAGAAGACCTCGGCCATACAATAACAACTGCAAGTTCATATTATAATAGTGAAGCTTATTCCCTGTGTGGAGCGTAATGGGCCATGTGAGTCGATATGAAACGGGTATGTAATACAAGTAGTAGAGGAAGTCAACATATTCTACATTTCTACTTAACAAATGTATGTGGTCACATTCTGAGAAAACTATCATCATATCCAACAACCATGGCCATTAGGGTCGTCTTCTTACTACTTTCTTTTCTGCTATTTTTGTCAATATTCCCCTGCTCAAATGGCCATAATATCACTCATATCCTTTCAAGGTATCCTCAGTTCCGCCACCTTACCACCAGCGGCCTAGCCGAGAAGATTAATCATCTCGTGATGCTCATGGTTTGTGCGGTGGAAAACTCCACCATGCGTCGCTTCTTAGCCCAGTGGGGCCCATCGACCACAAATCTCAGGCACGTCCTCTCCCTCCATGTCCTCTTATACTATTATACACCATAGGAGCTATGCCACCTCAACGACTCCACCACCTAGGTTGAAACCATGGTTGGACCAAGCAACCACTTGGTATTTGGCTACCCGATTTATATGAACATCACAAGTTTTCAAGGGGAATTTTGAAAAAAATAGCCAGAAAATAAAAAGTTCTACTGTCGGAAAGAACTGAAAGTGTCAAAAGTTGGAACCAAGTCTGAAAAACTATTTTCTCGATTAGATATCCTTTCTAACTTTATTTTAGACGAGTCCATGGCCCTGGGTGCTTGAGAATTAACTTCCTCCAAGTTTTATGCAGATGACTTTGATGATAAATTTCCATGTTCAACTGTTAGTACATCAATTTACTTATTAGTGTAGTTACCTACTTTTTTATGTAGTAGTCCATGTGTTATGTCCAATTTTATGCAACTATTTTCTTAGTGCAAAATGCGTTCATGAAGATGAAAATTATCTTTCTTGAAAGTTAATGAAATATAATTTCAGTTGGCTGAAACTTCGTTGAGACTTGCTGCAGTTTTTAAGGCAACTTGGTGGTTGAACTTGTCTTCTCGAGTGGCACCTTCTTGACTGGGGTATAATTGAATACGACTAACATATTACAACTTAAGAAACGGACTCACAATTAATACAGATAATTTTTAAAAAAATAGCCAGAAAATAAAAAATTTTACTACCCAAAAGAACTAAAGGTGTCAAAAGTTGGAACCAAGCTTGGACAACTCTTTTCTTAATTGGAAATCCTTCCTAATTTTATTTTAGACTTGTCCATGACCCTGATTGTTTCAGAATTAACTTCCTCCAAGTTTTACACGGATGACTTTGAACTTTTAACTTTGAGCAGGTACTTTCATAACTTAGTTTCAAATTCTTCCACCTGGTGGCAGCTATTAAGGATGGATTTTGTCCATGTTAAAGTGTCTAAAATCAAATAAAAAACTATCTTAAATTACAAACCCAAAGTTTAGTGAAAAATAGTTAGAAAATAAAAAAACTCTACTATTAGAAAGAACTCAAGGTGTCAAAAGTTTAAACTAAGCTTGCACAACTCTTTTCTTGATTAGATATCCTTCCTAACTTTATTTTAGACTAGTTCATGGCCCCGATTGGTTGAGAATTAACTTTCTCCAAGTTTTATGCACATGACTTTGAAGTGGTTCTTTCATGACTTAGTCTGAAATTCTTGAACCATAAGGATGGATTTGTCCATCTTAAAGTGTCTAAAATCAACTAAAAACTATCTTAAATTATTACAAACCCAAAATTTAGTGAAAAATAGCTAGAAAATAAAAAAATCTACTGCATGAAAGAACTAAAGGTGTCGAAAGTTAAAACCAAGCTTGGACAACTCTTTTCTTGATTAGATATCCTTCTTAACTTTATTGTAGACTAGTCCATGGCCCTGTCTGGTTGAGAGTTAACTTCCTCCAAGTTTTATGCACTCGGTTCTTTCATGACTTAGTATGAAATTTTTCAACATGATGGCAATTATTAAGGATGGATTTTGTCTATGTCAAAGTGTTTAAAATCAACTAAAAACCTTGGCTGAAACTTGTTGACAATTTAGCAACTGAATACTTTCTATGCATGTAAACTTCGCGGTGATAGAAACTTTAATTGAAGTGAAGTTAGAAATGAAGTATTTATAAGCATTTTCCCTAGGTTGTTTGGCGGGATTAAATGTGTTGGCCGAAACATTTTTGGGGTAACATTATCTTCTTTAAAGGGAAGACTTTACTAGACAACACTTGGCAGCATATCATAATAAATGTACTTCTTATGGAAGTAAAATTCTTACAAATGGTCATAAATCAATATCTAAGTCAAGTGGTGTATAATCATGAATGTTCGTAATTTATATGTGTTCATTGGTAACTTTTTTTTGGCTACGGCTTCAAGTAATATGCAGCAATTCAAAGCGACCTCATCCATCTCCAAATCAAGAAGACCCTTGAAGTATATGCTTACATACTATTCCTCCTACTATACTTTTTATATATGCTTTCATAATATTAAGTATTTAGTTTATTATTATTGACTCATTCCTCTTCTCAATGAGAATGTCTTCCACCGAAAACTACCTCGATAACTAATACTCTTGGCTTGAAGGTATATGCTTACGTACTATTACTCCTACTATACTTTTTATATTTGCTTTCATAGTATTAAATATTTAGTTTATTATTATTGAGTCATTCCTCCTCTTAATGAGAAGACCTTCCACCAAAAACTACCTCGATAAGCGAGATCGGTGGCTCGAATGCTTCAAGTGCGCAAGGGGAGCCATTGAGTGACCATCATCAATGTCTTACAACCGAGTGTTTAAGTAGTATATTTTTGTTTTTGGTTTTTCCTAATTCCTATACAAAGGTTTGTTTACATATGTTTCATTCCTATACAAGGGGTTGTTTACATATACGTCATTCAAAATTAATTAATTTTTTCTGATTTCTAGAAGGGGTACGACGTAGTCCAAGGCACATTCGTCAACAACCTAATGACCATGCGTTTGAAAAGGATGATGTTGCGGGTGAAGGGGAACAAAATGAAGGGGAGAAGATGCATATGAAGAATCAGATTATATAGTATAGTTCGTATTTTCTTAATTAACTAATTGTATGGTTTGAATTTTAACAATAAATAGTATGTTTTTGTAAAGACTAAGTGATAATCCTTAATAAACTTTTATAATCAAATTGTGATAAGAATCAAAATTATTGTGTTATGTTTTTATTTCATGTGTACAATGTGATGTTAAGTTATGAATAGCGACAAGTGTTCGAGTTAGCATTTCCAACGGTTTGTAATAAACTTTTTGGTAACATATACTTTTTATTGGAAAAATCAAATTTTACCAACAGATAACGCGACTGATTGAATATTTTTTACCAACGAGATAATGTGTTCATAAAACATGTTTTACCAACAAAATTTGTTGGAGGGACGCGTTTTTACCAATAGATATAAATCGCGGAAAGGTTTTAATACCAATAGATATTTATGTTGGACATAATTATGGCACCAAACTGACCATTACCAATGTATATATTTGTTCGTATTAGTTCATAAAACCAACATACATACTTCGTTGGTAATGGTGAAAGTATTACAAACAAAACTTATATGTTAGTATTAAACATTTATGGCAATGATTCACTTTATCCGTTGGTAAAACTTTTACTCACCGAGTTTTTACCAACGAGTTTAATAACGAGATATTTTTCACGTTGGTAAAACCCTTTACCAACAAAAAGTAGCTTTTACCAACGAGATATGGCCATGTTGGTAAAAGTCACTTTTTTGTAGTGCCTACACATGTTTGCACATTAGATGTGTCTAATTCTCACCATACAAGTTGATATCATGAAATTTATCAATACCTGGATAAGCAAGAATATCCTTTGGACTCTACACCTAGAATCCAACGAGCCATCAGGATGTTGGCTGCCCAATTCATCAATCAAGGGCAACCGTATAAGAAAACTAACATGAAGCAAAGCGCATCATCGATGAGATTCATGGTGGGGAGTGTGTATCTCATATAAATGGTAAGATGTTGGTCCAAAAGGTTTAGAGACTCGGATATTACTGGTCGACTATGGCAGTAGATCGTCATTAGTTTGTTAGAAGGTGCCATAAATGTCGGTGTATGCAAATTTACAACACCAACCGTCGTCATTTCTCACAACATTAGCTTTACCCTGGCCATTCTCGGTTTGGGGAATAGACATTATTGGCAAGGAGACCCCTAAAGGAACAAGTGGTCATGAACTCGTGCTAAGTAGTAATCAACAAATTGGGTAGTGACGGCCTCGTATGCAACTTTAACTTAAAAAAAGTAGCCAAGTTTATTACCGAATTATTATCTATTGTTATGGGGTGCCCCACGAGCTAATTAGTGCCCATGATAGTCATTTTAAGAAGGATTTAATAGATTTGCTGGAAAAGTATAAGATCCAACACCATAAATCTTCCCCTATCGTCCTCAAACCAATGGAGCAGATCGAAGCCGCTAATAAAAATATTCGTAAAATAGTAGAGAAGATGGTATATTATAAGGATTCACCCGACAAGTTGCCTTTCACTTTGTGGGGTTATCGAACATCTATTAGAACCTCTACGACAGCAACACCTTACTCCCTAGTTTATGGCATGGAAGCAATCCTCCAATAGAAATTGCCATATCCTCATTACGGATAATTGCTAAAAGCCATATTCTAGAAACAAAATTGGCTAGAGCACGCTATGAAGAGTTAATACTATTGGATGAGAGACACGTCAACACCCTGGACAATGTCTAAATATACCAAGCACATATATCCAAGGCGTTTAATAATAATGTTCAGCCTCGAAATCCGCAAATTGGAGATGTAGTCCTTAAGGAAATAAGAGCACTAATTCAGGACCTACGAGGGAAATTTAAACCCAATTGGCAAGTCCCCGTTTATACTTAGTCCGATCTTACCCAACGAGGCGGTGAAATTAACTCGTGAAGACTCGGATACTCGCTCAATACTTTTCCGAGTTATATAAAAGGAATCGGGTATAACAATTTCATACATATAGAGTTTTGATTCCAAGGCATTCTCTGCATCTCGAAACTTATTTGAGTAAAATAGTATATTCTCTAAGTGACACAGACTCTTACTTATTATATTTGTTGCCTATCCGTAGCTGACTCGAAAACCGATTCTTTATTCCGAGTCCAGACTTCACTCGGATTAATCGCAGATTGAATATACCGATATTTTGTCTTTTCTCACTCGGAATCGACTTGTGGTTATAAGTCCTATCTTGTTATAGTCGGTATTCTTAGCTTATTTCATGCTTAGTCTATATCAAGTTAATCCTCTACGATATTCTTTATTGTACTTGATTCTTCGCTTAGACTAAGTCGAGATGAAATTGTGAGTATCATGGATATTGGACTCATAAAATTCCATTTCATTTCGACTCGAGATAATCGGTTAGTTTATTTATCGTAATTATTTTATTATCCGTGTCTAATCTTGGGCCAAAGTATTTTATACTTTGAGAACCAAAATTGATTTACTTTTGTAGGTTATTCAATCGAGGATACACTTTTCAAACTACAAAAGTAACCGACTTCGAACGTCAAATCACCAGCGAGACATGGCTCTTCACCTTCTCTGCTTCAATCCCGATAGATTGTGTCGAGGCTGTCTGTTTCCAAATCTGAAAAGCTGAACGCCAAGCTTAACGGTGGTTTCTACCTTATCTTTCAAGACACCGCTAATGGTTTTGTGACTTCCAAGAGAGTTAAACCGTTGTCCGACGTTCATATTACAACGGATACTTTACGAGTGACTCGAAAGCTTCTATCAACGGTCACGAGAGGACTCTCGGTCAGCGAGATGAAGATAACGGTTACTCTGCTCGGTCATCTATAAATAGAAGCCATCTCACAAGACTTGAAGATTGCCGAATCTATTGTTAATACACATACTTGAGAAAATTCATTGTATTTACTTTCAATCTTCTACTTACAACTCCCACTCTGTAATTCATTACTTTACGAGTTGTAAGGTCTTGTACTCGATTACAAACTCTTTCTTACATTCTTTGTAAGGTCCCTTGACTAAGTCTGTAAGGGTTAACTCAACTTAGTTGTCCCTAGCCGTAAGGGTTATCTCGGCTAGGAAGTACTAGATCGGATAAGGGAATTTCGAGTCTAGGAAAACCTGTATAGAGTTGTCTAAGGGAGCAACTCGGGTTCGATCGGTTCACGATATTTTGTGGACTCAAAATAGTGAATTTGACTTCGTGTCCGGATTGACACGGTCCGTGGTTTTCTGCCCGAGGAGGGTTTCCACGTAAAATCTAAGTGTTATCATTCCGAGTTCATTCTAGACTCGGACGACTTTATCGCTCTTGTTCTCTCCGATTGATCTCCTTCGAGTCCAATATTTTTGACGCTGTTGATAGACTCGGAATCTGTCTTCGTCTTTATTCTCGCGCAAAAGAGCTTGATTCCACAAAGAATTTTCTATCACACTATTCACCCCCTCTAGGGTGACTCGAGACTCTCCCGAGCAAGCCTTCAATTGGTATCGAGCCTAGCCTTTCAGAAAGGATCTAACAATCCAAAGGTTTAAAGATCAAATGGCTTAGAACACCGGAGAGTTCGACGAAGGAAGATCTTCCAACAGGCCACCAAAATTCAAAGGATAAAACTTTAGGCATCTGGAAGAAGCTTATGGAATGTTTTCTTATGGATCATGATGAAGAGGTATGGGAAATCATACAACAAGGAAACTACATTCCAATGAAGACGAGATGAATTGAGAATCCTTCCCAAGACAAAGGTTGAGTTCACACCAGGAGAAGCGAGAGAAGTTCGAAAGAATTTCAAAGCAATGAACATCCTTATGTACGCCATAACCTCGGAAGAATATAATCGAGTCTCTGCTCGTGACTCTGCTAAAGAGGTGTGGGATACTTTAGTCAACACCTACGAAGGTACAAGTCGGGTAAGACAAGCGAAGATCGGTCGGTATCTTCATAAATATGAGCTTTTCAAAATGGAGCCGAGAGGAGAACATTACTCGGATGTTCATTCGCTTTATTGAGATTACCAACAATCAAAAATCTCCGGGAAAAAAATTTCCCATGAAGAAATGTGCCGGAAAATTCTCGAAGCCTACCCAAGAGACGATGGGGTCCGAAGGTGACTGCCATAGAAGAAGCTCGGAACCTTTCACTCTTAAAGCCGGACCAGCTCATCGGAAAGCTTCTAACACATGAGATACATCTAGAAGAAGAGGATGTTGAGGGCAGTACCAAAAGAAACTTAGCACTGAAAGCCTTAGAATCCAAATAAGAAAATCCGAGCTCTTCGACTCGGAAGACGATCCCATGGCACTCATTACAAGAGGCTTCAAGAGAATGATGAAGCACAAAAGATGGGACAAAAGGCCAAAAGAAGAATTCTACAAGAAAGTTAAGAGAGATAGAAAAGGTAAGTTTTCCTCTCCTTCAAAGTTATCCTTATCTAAGAATTACGGATGTTTTGAATGTGGCAGCAAAGACCACATAGTCAAGGACTGTCCAAAAAGGAAAAGGGACGAGGAAGAAGAAAAAGGCCATGACGGCAACATGGAGCGATGAGGACTCATCGGAAGATGACGAGGATTCGGATGACTCAAAGTGTCCGATGGCAATCTCGACTTAGAAGGCGAAAGAGAGTCGGACTCGGACTCGAACAATGAGGAAACTAATCCTCAAGAGGTAATCGAATACTTTCTTAAATTCTCCAAAGTTGATTTAGCCAAGTATATTTTTACTTTGGAAGAAAAGTCCAATTCGATTCCTCTCAATTCAAAGAACAACTTGAGTCAATCACTTCGAGAGCACTTCTTTGAAAAACGAATTAGAAAAGCTGAGACTCTCATTCGAGAGAACTCAAGACTAGTGCTCAATCTAATGAGGCAGAGTCCGAGTTACTCGGGAAAGAAAATGAGCAATTAAAACGAAGCTCACTGAGTCTCAAGATCTGATTTTAAAATTTACTCAAGGTTAGAAAAACCTTGACATGCTCTTAGGATCACAATGTGTGTCCTTTCGAAAAGAAGGTCTTGGTTTCAACAGAGAAGAGGAATCAAATTCCTACTTAGAAGCTGTTTAAAAATGACTCCGAAGCTGTGAAGTTTAGGAAGGCTGAGCAAGGTCCCATTCATAGAAATGAAAGAAGGACTAAGCCCGGAACTGTTTACAAAAAGAAACCATTTTCTCCTATTTTAAAAGGAAAGGTTTTCAAAAAGAAAGAGACACGGACTCGGTTCTCCGAGAGGAAGACTCGAGAATCGAGACAAAACCCAAAGTCATTCAAATCCGGGTTCCAAAACACCTTCTTCCTCGAAAAGGACCACGAGTAAGGAATGTTACTTGGGTTCGTTAGAGGAAGTGAGAAGGGTTAGATTCTCTTTGTTTTGCGGAGTCACTCGGAAGAGATCAAAGGACACTGGTACCTTGACGGTGGATGTTCACGCCATATGTCAAGAGATGCGGGACTCTTTTTGAGTTGAATAGACATAAAGGAGGAAAAGTCACATTTGGAGATGATAGCAAAGGCAAGATCGTGGGGATTGGCAAGATTGGAAAAGGAAGCAATCCGGTCGAGTCCAGTCTATCTTGTCAAGGGGTTAAAATATAATTTGCTCAACATCTCTCAACTATGTGACAAAGGTCAAGAGGTAAGATTCACTCGGACCAATTGCACTATTTCGATGTCTCCACCAAAGAGATCAAGCTTTCGGGTAAGAGATCGGGTAATACTTACATCATCCCTCTTTCGACCCAAGTCGAATTTATCTTGCTTAAAAGCATCTCTTCATGATGATTCATGGACTTGGCATCGGAGACTAGGCCATATTAGCATGCATACTATCAAGAAATTTGCATCTAATAGTCTAGTTAGGGGTTTACCTAAGCTGTGTTTTTGAGAAAGACAAGGTATGTGAAGCATGCATCGAGGGAAACAAGTCGGATCTTTATTCAAATCTCTAAAGACAGTTTCCACATCCAACGTGCTTGAATACTACATATGGACTTATGTGGTGAAATCCCTGTGAAGAGTCTTGGAGGTAAATCTTACATACTTGTTATTATTGATGATTATTCACGATTTACCTGGGTGTGTTTTCTTAAGCACAAAAATGAAGCTTTCAAGGAGTTCAGCAAGCTCTGCAGAAAAATTCAAGTTGTCTCGGACTCGAGATCCGGAGGATTCGAGCCGACCATGGAAGGGAGTTCGATTACTCGGGAATTCTCGGAGTTACGTGACAAAAATGGAATCTCTCACAACTTCTCGGCACCCAGAACTCCTCAACGAGAATGGTGTAGTAGAGAGAAAGAACAGAACCCTTGAAGAAATAGCAAGGACGATGATGATTGAGCACAACGTGCCTTACTATTTACGGGCGAGGCCGTGAACACAGCCTAACTACACTCTAAATAGATGCCTCATCGGACCCATTACGAAGAAAACACCTTATGAGCTCTACAAAGGGAAGAAGCCAAATATTTCCTATTTCGGACCATTCGGATGTAAGTGCCTCGTTCACAACAATGGTTAGGATCATCCGCCCAAGTTTGATGCTCGGTCGGACGAAGGTATTTTTGTGGGTTACTCCTCTCATAGCAAAGCTTACCGTATCTTCAATAAGCGAACTAACAAAGTGGAAGAAAGCATCCACGTAGTATTTGATGAGCTTGAACAGGGAGAAGCCAAGTGAGTCTTCATACTCGGAGCTGAAGCTCGGAAAAGATGATGACGAGCCGAGCCTACAAAGACTCGGACCCAACTTGCTCGGAATGAAGTCACTCGAACGAGGCAACTCGGAATGAGGCAGGTTCAAGAGCTCGCTCGGAACGAACAAGTTAATGAAGAGGATCACTCGGAACAAGCTTCGAAGATAAAACAGCTCAGCCCACAAACCTGGTGAATCAAAGAACTGGTAAAGCTTTCAAATTTACTTCCGAGTCATCCCCAAGAAAACATCATTTACGATATCAATAGTGGGGTAAGAACTCGTTCCTCTCTACACAATCTATGTGCATTCACTGCATTCATTTCATTAACTGAACCCAAAAATGCACTAGAGGCCCTTAATGAACCTGAATGGGTAGAGGCCATGCAAGAGGAACTTAATCAATTCGAGAGAAACCAAGTCCGGACTCGACCAGACCGACCTTCGACCACCCGGTTATAGGAACCAAATGGGTTTTCAAGAACAAAGCTGGATGAGGGTGGAGTGGTAGTCGAAACAAGGCTAGACTTGTGGCTCGGGGATATAATCAAGAAGAAGGAATTGATTGTGGGGAAACCTTTGCACTGTAGCTAGAATCGAAGCTATTAGAGTACTTGTTGGCATTTGCATCCAGCATGCATATTAAATTATATCAAATGGATGTTAAGTGTGCATTTCTCAATGGTTTTATTGAAGAAGAAGTCTATGTCGAGCAGACCTCCTGGTTTTGAAAACTTAGAATTTCCAAATCATGTTTTCAAACTTCAAAAGGCTCTCTATGGTCTTAAACAAGCGACTCGAGCTTGGTATGAAAGACCGAGTAGCTTCTTGGTTGAAAATGATTTTAAAAGAGGTCGGATCGACAAGACCCTCTTCATAAAGACCAAGGAGAAAGATTTCCTTATTGTTCAAATCTATGTTGATGATATTATTTTCGGTGCTACTAATGAATTTACGTGTCGAGAATTTTACGAGTTGATGAGTCAAGAATTCCAAATGAGTATGATGGGATAACTCAATTTCTTCCTTAGGTTACAAATCAAACAAGATAAAGACAGAATCTTTGTTCATCAATCAAAGTACACCAAGGAACTGCTGAAGAAATACAAACTTCAAGATGCAAAGCACACATCTACCCCTATGAGTAGCGAGTATAAAGCTTGACTCGGATGAGAAAGGTAAAGCAATAGATCAAAAACTCTATCGAGGTATGATTGGATCTTTGCTATATCTTACTTCCAGTGAGGCCGGATATAATGTTCGAGTGTTTGCCTATGCGCAAGATTTCAAGCTAATCCAAAAGAATCACATCTCATCTGCGGTGAAGAGAATATTCGAGATATCTTGCAGGTACTCGGAATTTAGATTTATGGTATTCCGGAGACTCGGAACCGACTCTTACTTGGATACTCGGACGCGGACTACGCAGGATACAAAGTTGATCGAAAGAGCACATCCGGAGCTTGCCAATTTCGGGTCAATCCCTAATATCTTGGCACTCAAAGAAGCGGAACTCGGTAGCTCTATCAACTGCTGAAGCTGAATATATTGCAGTTGGAGCTCGTTGCGCTCAGATTCTATGGATTAAACAACACTTGAAGGATCTTGGACTATTCCTCAACTCGGTTCCAATCAAGTGTGACAACCAAAGCGCAATCAGTATCACCAAGAATCCTGTCCAGCACTAAAAAACAAAGCATATCGAGGTCGGTATCAATTCTTACGCGATCACTCGGAAAAAGGTGACATTGCACTTCGGTTCATTCCTACTAATCTTCAACTAGCTGATATCTTTACTAAGCCTCTTGGTGAAGATCGGTTTTGTTTTATTCGGAATGAGCTTGGTATGTTAAATGCTTAATTATGTGCTACTCTTGTTGCATAATTACGTGCTCTGTGCTTTCACTATTAATAACCATTAGTTTAGTTGATTCGGTGATACTGGGCTGATAGTTATTTCGTGTTTCTAAGTCACTCGAAACCTTTACGAGTCAAACTCAAACGTAGAGAAACTTGGACTTCAAATTTTTGAAACTATCTCTAGAACAAGTGGAGAGTTTCGGATCATATTTTCAAAATCTTTTCTCTCTCTCTCTCGAGCGCTGTGATCGAGATATTAGCCGTGGATTTCTAACCGCTGGAATCTCAACCGTTGAAGAGAATCGTCACACTGGTCTTTGGTGACTGATGGACAAGCCGACTCGGAACGGAGTTATATTTAACGGAAAGTTGACGGGCGTGCTTATTTTCTTTAAATAGCGTCTATTCATCTTCATCTCGGTACTCTACATTCCATCTCTCTCAAACGAAACTTTTCGCGGAAGATTTCTATGTGAACAGTCACCCTTGATCGCTCGCAAGCTTCGAAGAAGCCCTCTCTCGTAAGTTTCGATCTGCTCTCATCTCTTTCTTCTACATTTTCTTTTCGTCCCTTCTCTTCTACATCTCCTTCTCTTTCCTACTCGAAAAACTTTATCTTTCCTTCCTTCTCTCAAAATGCCTAAAAGAGGAAACCATCCCGACTTCCAGGTCTCTTCATCTTCCAAAAGCCTCGCACCACTAAGCTAGAAAGCTCAACCCCTTCCAAACCCATTATCACCAAGCACCTTGTGCTTGGACGACAAATTCTTTCCAACAACCAAATTTTCTTGGTTGTCCAACATTCAAACAACCGGAGCATACAACTTTATGTGCTTCGGTGAGTTCATCTATCCCAAACTTGTTTCGAGTTCTACACTCACCTCACCCACTCCGAAAATGTTCTAACCTCTAGGGTTCGAACATCACTGTTCGTCTAAACACCTCTCTCCTCCACCGCCTGTTCAAGGTCTCCTCTATCTTCTTGAACAGCAACCCCATTCCTTTCACTCGAAGTCGCCGACGACTTCTTTGGAAAATACGCCAAAGAATTCCTTGAGTCCCGGAAAAACTTTTACGTGACTCGGTTGAAGTCGAAGCTCGCCTTACGTGCTTCTGCTGATGAGAACCTTTTTCTCACGAGCATTCCAAGCAAGGAGAACCCCAACTCCAAGCACCTCAAAGCTCTCTTTGACATCCTTGAGGGATACGAAGTAGACCTCTTCCCCTCCATCATTGAGCGGATGGCCGCTGTGCCGGCTCAACTCCAATCCAAGAAGAACACCTCCCTTCCTTTCGGTGCTCTTCGACCCTTGTTTTCAAACAATTCCAAGTTCCTCTCCCCTCGGACCCAAACGCCGTATGCCGAGGCTGCCGTTGTTGTCGGCAAAAAGGAACTGCAGGGTACGGATACCGGAAACCGACCACGGTGTCCGGGTTCACAACTCAAAGCCGAGGCCTCCTTCTCCACCTCGGACTCGGAAATCAACCCCCTCTCTCTCCCTTCTCCACCTGGTGGTGCCTCCACCTCGGGTGCCTCAAAATCTCTCTCTGCTCTCTTGTCCCCTGTTTTTATGGACAAGATCGGCTCCGTGTCTTCCGATTTCGGAGACATGCTCAAAGCTTTCAAATCTGTTCTCCAAAGTCTAACCATCAACCAAAAGATTGGTCAATCCCAAACCCGAGAGCAGCGAGTCTCTAGTTCTTGAGATGAGGGAACTGGTAAAGGAGCGAGAAGGAGCTGGTCGAGCTCCTCGAGAGAGACGGTCCAAGGCGGGTTAGGACCATGATGACTTAGACGCGTCCGAAGCGTTTCGAGCCCGAGTCCGACCTCCTCGGACAGCGGAGAAGAAGAAGAAGAACAAGCTACGACGCCGAGGAAGCCGTGGCTGAGGCGAGTCCTTCCGGGCAAGGGAGGAACACAAAGAAGAAGCAGTGGGAAGCTGCCGAGGGTCGACTGCTCCACAAGCTCAAATAGTCAGTACTCGGCTCGAGACAGCGATCTGGGTGGGTCGAGCGACCTCGCTACTCCAACGGGCAAGACAGAGCAGCCCCCTCCAGCTACCGAGGTTCCAAGGAAAGAACCCCTGATCTACGCACTCCGGGTTAGCCACTCGGAGCTGAGCCCCGACGATAATCCCGGTTCTCCCTTCGCCGCGCTCAAGCACATCGTCAAGGTCATATCGGTGCCGGCGCACCTCCGCTCCCTCCGCCTCCACTCAAAAATCTCCCTCTCCCTTATAGGAGCCATGCACTGAGTCACAATTCCTCGATCCGCAGAATTTTCTTCTTTACGAAATTTTTTTTGTCAAGACATCTAAGTTGTACTATTTGCTATTTTCTTCCCTTCTTTTTTTTTGTTTTTCTTTGAAAGGCAAAGGGAGAAATAGAGTTAGAAACTTGTTGTCTTGTTTAGAGGGAGTTTTTTCGCCCTTTTGAATTTGAATGGATTAATGCATTTCATTATTAACTTCGAGTTCATTATTGCTAGCATGTCTTTTACGAGTTAATGCTAATAACTTAAAGCTTACTTAAAGCTTACTTTATTTTTTGCTACGATATATTAAGTATTGCTCTTATTCATTGAGTATGTCTTACTCATGCACAAACTACTCGGAATCAATTTTTCCTCTAACAAAGTTTCTGTTTAAGTATGGAATGCCTTTCATCAAAAGGGGAGATTTAAGACTCGAGACACTGCTCAATACTTTTACGAGTTATATAAAAGGAATCGGGTATAACAATTTCATACATATAGAGTTTTGACTCCAAGGCATTCTCTGCATCTCGAAACTTATTTGAGTAAAATAGTATATTCTCTAAGTGACACAGCTCTTACTTATTATATTTGTTGCCTATCCGTAAGCGACTCGAAAACCGATTCTTTATTCCGAGTCCGACTTCACTCAGATTAATCGCGATTGAATATACCGAGTATTTTGTCTTTTCTCACTCGGAATCCGACTTGTGGTTATAAGTCCTATCTTGTTATAGTCGGTATTCTTAGCTTATTTCATGCTTAGTCTATATCAAGTTAATCCTCTCCGATATTCTTTATTGTACTTGATTCTTCACTTAGACTAAGTCGGATGGAATTCCGAGTGTCATGGATATTGGACTTAGAAAATTCCATTTCATTTCGACTCGAGATAATCGGTTAGTTTATTTATCGTAATTATTTTATTATCTCGTGTCTAATCTTGGGCCAAAGTATTTTATACTTTGAGAACCAAAATTGATTTACTTTTGTAGGTTATTCAATCGAGGATACACTTTTCAAACTACAAAAGTAACCGACTTCGAACGTCAAATCACCGGCAGACATGGCTCTTCACCTTCTCCGCTCCAGTCCCAGTAGATTGTGTCGGGGCTATCTGTTTCCAAATCTGGAAAATTGGAACGCCAAGCTTAACGGTGGTTTCTACCTTATCTTTCAAGACACCGCTAATGGTTTTGGGACTTCCAAGAGAGTTAAACCGTTGTCCAACGTTCATATTACAATGGATACTTTACGAGTGACTCGGAAAGCTTCTATCAACGGTCACGAGAGGACTCTCGGTCGCGAGATGAAGATAACGGCTACTCTGCCTGGTCATCTATAAATAGAAGCCATCTCACAAGACTTGAAGATTGCCGAATCTATTGTTAATACACATACTTGAGAAAATTCATTGTATTTACTTTCAATCTTCTACTTACAACTCCCACTCTGTAATTCATTACTTTACGAGTTGTAAGGTCTTGTACTCGATTACAAACTCTTTCTTACATTCTTTGTAAGGTCCCTTGACTAAGGCTGTAAGGGTTAACTCAACTTAGTTGTCCCTAGTCTGTAAGGGTTATCTCAGCTAGGAAGTACTAGATCGGATAAGGGAATTTCGAGTCTAGGAAAACTCGTATAGAGTTGTCTAAGGGAGCAACTCGGGTTACTGTCAGTTCATAGTATTTTGTGGACTCAAAATAGTGAATTTGACTTCGTGTCCGGATTGACACGGTCCGTGGTTTTCTGCCCGAGGAGGGTTTCCACGTAAAATCTAAGTGTTATCATTCCGAGTTCATTCTAGACTCGGACGGCTTTCTTGCTCTTGTTTTCTCGATTGATCTCCTTCGAGTCCAATCTTTTGACGCTGTTGATAGACTCGGAATCTGTCTTCGTCTCTATTCTGCGTAAAAGAGCTTGATTCCACAAAGAATTTTCTATCACACTATTCACCCCCTCTAGGGTGACTCGGACTCTCCCCGAGCAAACCTTCAAACCGATTTGGATGGAAAAGAAATTTTCTAGTACATGAATTTGGATAAGTTGAAGAAGTATTATGTCTAGCATGACCCTAGATAGTGGGCCAAGCTTGGCCCTATTAGGCCATGTCGTGGCAGGCGCCGGATACCACCCGGACAACGATGAATTGGTCGGGCCAAGATATCACTTTTTAACTTTGTAATTTATTATTAACCGTCCAATTAGACAGTTCCCTTATTTATTTCTCGGACGGACCAATTAGGCAGATCTGTTCATGTATTTTTTCATTATTTTAAGGGCGGTCCAATTTATGTTTACCTCTAGGTAAGCGACAAAACGTAAAAGTATAGTATAATACTTACTTTTATTTAATAACGAGTAAGCCTACTACTTACCCGAGTACATAGCTAATGAAAAGGAAATCATTGCAAGCACACTACTTGTAAAACAATAATAGATTTGTTCTAAAGAGGCAAAACTAAACCTCCCTCTCTTTTATTCTATCCTAAGTTCTATCTAAAAGATCTAAGCCCTAGTCTATCTTTACTTTATTTCCTTTAGGGTCACTAGACTCAACTTCATCATCCGGGTGCATTCCTTTAATTCCTTAATTATTCGGGCCCTTGTCTCTCCAGCTCCTTTGGCTTCAATTTCTCATCGACGGATGCGTCCAACCACCCGAGGGTTTATTTCACGAATTTGGAGAGGGGCAGCGAGCAGGGACAACTTCTTTAGGATCCATCTCTCTCGGCTCCGAGTGCCTTACATCGTTGGGGATCCACTTCGTTATCCACTCTAGATAATAGGAAGAAATAGAAGTATTGGGTTTGCCTGGAGGTGTCAACAACTTTGGTAGGTTTGTCTATTATTCGAGCCACGATTTTGTTCGGTTAGAATTACCAAACCCTTTGAACAATTCAAAGGTAGCAAGTCGGATGCATTCCAACAAGGGAATCATTTGCTCTCTTTCTATATCCCGCAACACACGGTCGGGAAGTAGTAGGTACTTGCTCTTTTGGCCCAAGCAGGCATATAAAAGGGAGCTGCAAGGTATGAGTCCTGAATTGGGACACCTTCGAATGCACAACATACGAAGCTATATCATTACTTGTGATTCCTTAGGTAGTTTGCACACCAAGACGTTGGGTGATCAGCTACCACTTCTTCTCGTTTTGCTGGCGAAGTATACTACTAAGTACACATCAATTTTTGAAGGAGCCTCGAATTAACTTTAGTCGCTCCATTAACCAAATCCGCACAACACGGATGCAAAATCAAAATAAGTGTCCTGCATGGTCAAAGTCCAATCTTTTAGACCCAATAGGAGCAAAAAAAAAAAAAAAGAAAAAAACAGATGAGAAAAACGAAAAGGATCAAAACCAAGACTTTCGATATATGCCGAGAAGCGAATTAGCCTCGGTGGCTTTGGACTACTCGCCCTAGGGCCGGCCGCCGTTCGGCTGATGCCGTCTTATCTCATCAGCGGTTCTTTGCTTACCTGTAACAACAGAGGGCTCCTTGAGAAGTTTTCCTCGGAATTTGCTTCGACTCGGTCTAAGCCTCGTGATTGTTTCGATTGCTTATTAGGGAGTAAGAGAACCATAACTCTCTAATTGTTCTACTAAACGCAAGTAGTGCCGCTGGTGCCATGTTCCCCGTGACCTCCTACCAGCAGGAATCCTCCTATCGGACGGGTGATAATGGCCCAGAGCCTTGGGATAATGATTCTTATTGCTCGGTTTCAGCAAGTATTTGTAAGTCTTGCGGAGGTTTTCCGACGATTTGGGTAAAACCGGTTTTGTACGCCTATAATCGCTTAGTGTGGCACCAAATTCTTCGGGCAAGGGTACAGTCCCTTATGCCCAAACCCGAAGACGTGATAGTGAGGGTCCCAAAAGGCCATAGCAGCCCTTAAGAATGTCCAACATACGTTCACTTGGCCAATGCTTGAATCGAATGTTGAATAGGATACTATGCCTATAATTTGATAACCTGAATCTGTCCATGTTCCTCATCTCATGCATCCACCGGGTTAGCTCATTCATGAAATTCATATCTTTTTGAAGGAAGTAGAAGAAACAGAATGCTCTTAGTTTGATTAATAGAAGGTTTTTGCATTAGGCACTTTTTTAAGCACTGCGTGGATCCTATTTATAGGAGCTTTCTGCAGCTTTAAGAGTCCTACTGCACCTCCACCATTGCATACTTCACCAGCACCTCGGAGTTCACGGTGGCGGACGCCGGCCACCGCCCTAAGCGAGCCGGTTTCGCGGTTTTCTTCGGCCCGAGCACTCCTTGGACCTTAATATTTTCTAACCCGATCCATTGCATGTAACCCATTTTGATATTTTGGACCATGCATTCGAGATTTTCCTTTTTCCTTTTTATTATTTTCTTTTAGGGAAATAGGGGCTACTGCAATTTTTTTCTCGATTCATCTTTGTAATTTTCCCTATGTTTTTGTGCTTCATATTAAATAAAAGAACGTATTTCTTAGAATTGAGTCATCTTGCATTTTATCCCATTGCATAAGGGTCATCATTAGAAATAAAATATTAAACAAACAAAAAACACCCTAGAAGGGACTCCCTAATCATCAATGACAAAAGCGGAAAGGAATCCTCTAATCATCGCCATTAGAATCGTCAGTCAAAGATATAGTTCTCGAAATCCTCCAAGACGGATTTGGAGAACCGACCACCTTCATCACCTTGATAAGAGCTACCTCCGTGGTCCCAAGATTGCGAAGCTTCATGGGTTGGCGAACTCTAGGAAGACCGAGGGAAATAAAGAGGATTCCCATGATGATCAAAAGCCTGCGGGGGTAAGACGTCTAAAATCTCCTCCGATAAGGTAGGCCCCACACCGAAAGCACTAGGCCCAAAAGTGCTAAATCCCGCCTCGGAAGCACTCCGATGATGCGCACGCCGTTAAGAACGTTGTGAAGAACCTTGTCTAGTAGTACTACTAGAAGATGTTTGTTAACCTGGATGGATGTGTTTGTGCCCGAGTCCACCAAGAAGACTCCGGAGGGAGATGCTCTAGATCGATGCCTCTACAAGAATGAAAGAGTAATTAGCATACTCACTAAAAGCTCAACAAAATTAGCACTCCACTAATTTGGAACTTACCCGAAGATTGGGAAAGATCACCAAATAAGGAAGTTTTGGATTCCCCGGAGAGTAGATTGAAGATTGATGAACATGGTTCGGGATTGTTCTCGGTCATACTTGTAAAAATCAATTCTATGATGTTAGCCAAAAATACTTTTAGCATACAACTAAAAGTGAAGAGCATGAAACCCCTTGCCAATTCCTAGGGAAACGATGCCTAACACATTCTTCCTCCAAGATTTCGGGAATTCTTACGTAATGAGGAGGTCCCCAGTGTAGAGTAACATCTACATCAAGGCTAGGAATATGGACGTCCATCGGTGTGAGCTGCTGAAAGATGAGGTTAATTTCCACGCAAGAAATTGAACTAAAATAAGAAAAGAGTTGAGAACTCACTAGTTGAGTCATAATCCAGGCCGCATGGTGAGCATAGGATGTCTGCAAGTTTAATAATAAGGTATAAGGATACCCCACAACAACAGCTTGCTTGCTCATTTGGAGGAAGGGAGCGAAGTAGAACATGGTGCTGGGTGGATCGACCGGAACAAGTAGAGGCCACTTGTTGACCCGGATTTGAGGTGTGACCCTCTCCCTAAGATACCAACAAAACCCAAAGGGGCCTTCAAACATGATTCTCCTCTCGCTCAATTCCCATGCAACAATGATGCTTGGAGGGAGTTAGAGTTGGACCCAAGGATGAAAAGCGACCTACATTCAAGATTTATCAAGAAACAAGCAAGCAAGAACAAAAGCAAGAAAGTGGATGAAAAACGAGTGCATAATCAAGACTGGAGTCCACCACGGACAGTCCACGGGCAGCGTCACAAGGCGTGGGCGGGGCAACAAGCTAAACGAGTGTGATAAAAGTTCTCTAAAGCATATTTTGATGTAGTTTTGAGATTAAAGACGTATACTAAGGTCATACAATTGAGGGCTGATCTCAAGAAGTTTATCCCATGAATCTTAGGATGTTGAAGATAGACCTTAGCCCATGATACGGATGCCGGAAATGTAGGATGATTCGTTGAACCGGGAGAAAGATGTGGGAAATATTTGTATAACCACGGCTGCATGATCACAATGAAGTAAGTTTTTTTATCCAAACAAGATGAAAACTACTTTGGAGAAAAGGAGAATTTGAGCATACCTCAACGAGTCTTCCACAAACCATGCAACGGTAAATAGTTGGTTGAATCCAACTCCAGTCTTGTGTACCGCTACACCGGCATAGAGGCCCCTAATGAGGCAAGTATATGCAAGAGCACCCCGATTGAGCTCCTTTATTTTATCAAGGACCACTAAGTTCACCAAGTAGTGAACATAAACCTTACCAGACATGATTGGAAAAAGAATCGTACTCAAGAGAAGAGCAAGCACAATTCGGACCTATTGTTGAGGAGAATGTCGAGGCCAAAACCTAACATCCTCAAAGGCCTTAAAAAGGACGGTATACTTGAAGAAATTTTCTCTAGGAAACCTATCGGCCACGGGGCCAAAAAGGTGATGAAGATAGTCACGGTTTTTATACAAATTTCGATTATAGGCTAAAGGTTCTCTCGGAAAGCCCAAACCGGATAAAACAACAAAATGAAAAGGCGTTATGGTCATTTTCCCGAAGGGAGGTGAAAAGTGTTGGTAGTGTCCCAAAACGCTTACTAATGGCCACTGATGGGATCCCTCTCCCTTTTTTCGGTGAGGTCGTTCAAGGCAAGAAAAAGAGGACGAAACCGGGCACTATGCATGACATCCTCAAGAGGAAAGTTCATCCTCCCGCATGTCTCCATGAACTTGGGGATAGCTCCACTACTCCGAATTGAGCATTTACGTAAGAAAAAATCCAACAAGATTTTTAGTTGAAGAGCTATTGTAAATGATCAAGGGAAGGAACTTAAGCCAATTAGCTTACTGAAAGAGTGATAGCAAGAGACGAAACATGACTCTCGGCCTCCACTAAGAGATCACTTGGGTTCCACTCGTTACGTGGACGCCATTCCCATTCAAGGAAGTTGCCTTAAATAAGTTTGTCGACTCTAAACCTCCCTGAAGGATGGGCTTTTCTTCTAGACATTTTGGAAAAAAGATTTTGAGAACCAACTAGTTTTTAAGAAGAAGCAAAGTAAGAGAGCACAAAGAAGAATGCAAGAGTAAGAGGAGGAGTAAGTGTGCAAAATGAACACACCAAGAGGCCCTTTATATGAAAACTTGGTCAAGTCGACTAACCATACAAGACAAAAGTCAAGCAAGTAGTGGGAGACCACGAGAATCCGGCAGAAGCACGCAGGGGCCAGGCCTTCCAAAGGCTTGCCGATGCCGGCCACGAGGTGTCGTGATCTCCCATCGGCGACAACTTTGCAACTCTAACCGTAATAATCTATACTTGAAATAATTACAAAAATAAATAATAAAATTACCTAGAATGTTAAAAATAATTTACTTGACCTAACTAAACTCTAAAAATATAACATTATACTTAAAATCCAAAATTACGAATTTATTAAACTAAAAACCTACACTAGTTAAATTCAAGAATTAAATCTGAAAAATTATCAAATAAATTTACAAAATTATAGAACTCTATTTAAACCCTAAAAACACATAAAACACAAAAAATAATAAAAAGAAACTATTTTTAATCGAATTTCTAACAAACTTATTCAAAATAACAAAAACTAATAGAAAAATAATTTGAAAATAAACATATATAAAAGACTAAATATTAAATTAATCCGAGATTACTAAAACTAAGCTAAAATACTAATTTGGGGGGGAGGGAATTAATTTTTAAAGACTATATATTACAAATAGAATCGATTAATATATAAACGAGAGTTGGATTGACTCTCTTCCCATTAATTTTAGGGGATAAACTCCTGAATAACCATTGATTAATTAACAAAGTTTCATCTCATCCCTTGATTACATTTTATTGACTTTCACCTCAATAATACCTCTCTTTGCAGTTGCATTCCCCCTTACTCACGTTCCCCCCACCCCATTCTCTCTCGTTAGTAACTTCCCACCACTACGTTGATTATTCAATTCTTTATTTCTTCATTAAAATCTTCTACTTAATTTCCTTTTTCTGTGCTCTTTATTCTCTCTCTTTGACCCCTCTCACTTCTAGGGTTTTTCACTCTCCTCCTATAACAATGATAGCCGCTTTTGTCCAGTACAAATGCTTTGTCGGAGACCTCACTTGGCCACCCACAAACAGTCCTTGGAGACCGCCTTCTCTCAGTAAAGTCAAGTCATTGAGGCCAAGTTCATCTACGACCGTGAAACCAGAAGATCGATAGGTTTTAGCTTCATGATCTACTCATCCGAGCAAGAGATGAGATATGTTATCGAAGCAATGAACAATCAGCCATCAAATCAGTGTCAACGAGGCCCAGTCTCGCGGATCTGGCGATATAGGCGATGGTTACCATAGCGGGACCAGCGGAGGCTACGGAGACCGTCGTGAGGGTGGCTATGGTGGCAGTATTCGTGGGTATAGAGGTAGGGGCTATTGTGGCAGTCACTGTGAAGGTGGTGGTGGTGGTTAAGGAGGAGGTTAAGTAGTTTATGTTCTTAAAAGGCCCCGATCTTTGGATAGAGGCAAATATAGGTTCGTGTTTCGGTTATTTGGTTACTGTTTCATGTTCTTGGGTTACTTCAATTTTGATCTCTGTTACAGTGAAAAAATTGGAGATGAAGTAGTGAGTCCCTTTAGTATTCGATATTTCAATTACTGAGTGGATTGTTACTGTTAGTTTGTAATTAAAATGATAATCTCAGCTTTCAAAGTACATGCTTACTAATGCATTTTATTATAAACTTTCTAGAATTTGTACATGCTTACTGATGGTTGCAGAGATGTTATATGTATAGTAATGGAGTTTGGTGTGCCTCGGGGATAATCTTATTCCCATCTTTTCCATTTATTTTATGCAATGATCAATGGTGATTTGGATAATGATACATGATGCAATCACACTAGAGTTGATTATAGCAAAAGTGATAGGAGTTTTTGTAGTTTTTCTAAAAAATCTCCTTTTTTGGGTTCAATGTTCTATGTTACTTTAAATTCAAAAAGTATATATAACACGCATTATTTTATTCCTGATTTTAGTCCATTAATGGGTTGTAAGGTTACACCTATAGTTTATTCCTTTTTTTTTTTGAGTGAATCCTATTATTTTAGCTTTCTAAAAATTATAATTAGCAAAATAATCAAAATATAAGGTGTCGATTTTATGTTTA
This sequence comes from Talinum fruticosum, assembly GCA_021018815.1. Lineage (NCBI taxonomy): Eukaryota > Viridiplantae > Streptophyta > Magnoliopsida > Caryophyllales > Talinaceae > Talinum > Talinum fruticosum. Next base: position 7,597,702 of record JAITYX010000012.1, read on the forward strand.
AGGTATAATTGCCATTACGTGATTTATATATGTGATCGGACATTATAGGTTCTTGATTGTCATGAATTAGATAGGATCGTTAGAAAAATATTTACTTTTAGAATTACCATATTGAGTTAATGTGGACATGTTTAAGTTATAGTCACTCTACTTTTACAATTAGCCTATTAAAAGAGGGAAAAAAGCTATCAGTTCATTCTATTATTTCTAAGATTTTGATTAACCTAAATGGCATATTTTTCATTTATAATAATTATGTTAAAAATTAATTATGTTAGCCTAATTTGGTTGATCTACTTCTTTAGATTATTGTATCTCTAATCAAGTTATCAAACGAAATTATCTTCCTCCTGTGAGACACAACATGTTTGTAATATAGATTGTAGTGACTAAATAAAATAAAAATCAGATGCAACTCCAATTAATTCGCTTCTGCCAAGACAGATTCGTGTAAGAACCCTAAATCTTCCACAACCTTAAAGGAAACTCATTTTTTTTTTCATTTAGATTAAAAAAACCCGATACAGGTTATGTCCTTTCTCCTATAGTCTTCAAATTCAGTGTGTATTGTCTCTTTAATAATTTATGTTTGTGTATTTCAATTCAATTTTCTTAAACTATATGATAATTTAGATTTAAATATTTTGTACCCAGTGGCGGCTTAATTGGCTATTAAGAAAATATTGTCATTTCTAATTTAATTGTGCGTATAAACTGAGTTATTAATTTCAGTAAAGCGTTGGCAAGAATTCATTAAATTATTGGTTTTTAGAAACTTAAATTTGATCTTACTAAAATTTTTTGTCATTTACATTATTGGTACCAACATTTATCGTAGTTTACTTGTCTTGATGAACATAACATTTGTTTCATGGACTGAAGGTTTGCTTAGGGAGAGGCTAAGTCACCCTAGAGGGGGTGAATAGCGTTATGATGGAATTTGCTTGAAATTTAATATAGATGAAAATCCGAGGTGAGCGAGAGTCGGGGATGAGCTCGGAAAAGCACAAACTCGAATTCGGTGAAGAGTGAAGAAACAGATTAAACCGAAACCGTCCGAGTCTAGAATGCACTCAGAAAATTAATAACATAGAAAGTACGTGGAAGCCTTCCTGGGTCGAAAACCACGGACCGTGCTAATCTAAGCATGAAGTCAAATCCACTATTTTGAGTCCACAAAATACGAGTAGATCGACTTAAGCCAAGTTGCTCCCTTAAACAACTTCTTACAAGTTTTTCCTAGACTCGTAAATTCCCTTATCCGATCTATTACTTCCTGATCGACATAGCCCTTATAGTAAGGGACAACCGAGCTGAGTTAACCCTTACAGCTCGGTCAAGGGACCTTACATAGAGAGTAGGAAAGAAAGTGTTTTGTAATCGAGTACAAGACCTTACAACTCGGAATATTATGAAATACGGAATTGGAGTTGTAAGTAGAAGATTGAGAATGAATACAATGACTTTTGATCAAGTATGTATATTAACAATAGATTCGGCAAATCTTCAAGTCTTGAAAGTTGGCTTCTATTTATAAATGACCAAGCGAGCATAGCCGTTGTGTCCATCTTCCGATCGGAAATCCTTTGAGACCGTTGTAGATGATTTTCCGAGTCACTCGGAAAATATCCGTTGAGATATGAACGTTGGGCAATGGTTCTTGACTCCTTTGGAGGTCCCAAAACCACTCGGTGGTGTCTTGAAAAATAAGGTAGAAACCACCGTTGAGGTTAGTGTCGCAGATTTCCAGCTTTGGAAACGGACAACCCCGACACAGATGTCTAGGGCTAGGTCGGAAGTGGAAAAAGCCTTGTCTCGCTGGTGATTTGACGCTTTGAAGCCGGTTACTTTTGTAATTCAAATTTAGGATAGCCTCGTTTGAATAACCTACAAAAGTAAACCAATTTGGTTCTCAAAGTAAAAAATACTTTGGTCCAAGATTAGACACGGATAATAATATAATTAAGATAATTAAGTGACTAATTATCTAAGTCGGAAAAGAGAAGGAATTTTCTAAGTCTAATATCCATGAGACTCAAATTCCATCTTAGTCGAGTCTAGAAGGCAATCAAGTCGGATAAAGAATATCGGAGTAAACAGACTTGATCTAGACTAAACAAAAATTCCAACTAAATATGTCGACTTGGGACAATGTAATTCATGAATAATGAAGTCGGACCCGAGTTAGAGCGCAGAAAAGATAGTGTTTGAATCATGCGATATATCCGAGTGTTGAGTGACTCGGAACCGAGTGAGAAGTAGCATATAGAAGTATGCTTTTGAGTCAATCGAGTCGAGCAAAAACAAGCATAATAGTTTCTATAACACTCGGAAGAAATGTTATATCACACGTAAAAGTTTCTAAGAGGCATGGAATGACTTGAAGTCAAAACCCTATAAGAGATAAAGTTTTATACCTGATTCCGTGATGGAACTCGAAACGGGTAAGTGAAAGTCCGAGTCTTCATGGACTATTTTATTTATTTTACAATATTTTCAATTTATGCTTACATTTTGTCCATAACTATTTAATAATACTTTGTCATTTACATTTTCTTTGATTCTCCATGTTATTGAGTTGAAATATATTTTAATTTAAATATTATATAGATTGAAAATATTATTAAATAATTTTTCAAAGTAATATATAGTCCTTTAAGAAGTTAATTTCGCAGCAATATCGGGGTTTTAGCTAATGACTACATGATACTTTTTAAATGTAAATATTTTTTCAAGTTATAAACTAATGACTCTACATCATAATATGATCTTTAGCATACTCAATAACTATTTATGTCTCACTAAAAATCACAACTTGAAAGAAATAACTATTTATATCTATCACTAAAAATCACAATTAGAAAGAGTCATTGAAAAACTATTTATGTACTATCACTAAAAAATCAAGCATGCTAATTTTTGTATTAAGAAAAGATTAGTAGGTCAAGTGTTGAATTTTTGAGATGTTTAATGGGGTGATTTTACCAATTTAAATGTAGATTTTGTTTAATTTGTTGTTTAAAAATAATTTACATTTTTATTCCATATTTTATTTTTCTTTCATATTCCATTATTGAATTGGAGTTGTGATACATTTTAATTTAAATATTCTATATTGAACAATTATTTAATGATACTTTCATTATATTAGCTTCTATTACTCCTACATTGTGTTTTTAGTACTATTTTCAACCTTATCTCTACTATTGTTTACATCAACATCAACTCTTATATTTATTGATCATGATTTTAATTTGTGTTGAATAACAATTTTTTGATGAATAATTTATTTAATGATACTTCTAAATTATCATATAGTTACTAAAAAATTAATACCAGGACAACGCACGGGTCATAGCTAGTTAACTAACTAAAGAAAACTACTAAAATGCAAGTAAATACATATTAAAGACAGCAAACTTATAAAAAATACTTAGTATAATCTACATCCACCATGCAAATTAATATTTATTATCCACACACAAATTGATCTACCCATGAGCTAAACTCTAGTAAAAGACAACCACTAGCGGATCTTCCCCATTGTTCTTTAGTTATTAGTTTACTTAAGCCTATCCCTAATATAAACCCTGCTAATATTGATAACCCTAGCACTAGCACCAGAATTTATTAAATTAGAGCATTACGTATTAGAAAAACATCATCTAACACCTTATAACCAATCTACTAGCAAATTCATTCAACAAAGATCTATAATAATTTTCTAATTAAAAGGGATTGGTATGAGTCATCCATGATCAATTCGGGTGCCACTTGTGGTTAAAAGACCGGAGCGATTACATGCTTAACCCTTTAAACTATCGTATGAATTTATATGAAACTAATTAGTGTGCACTCTAATTAATCAAACATAAATATCATAAACACTAAGCACAAATTAAAGATCAAAACGAATTATTATTCAAATAGATTATACTAAGTAGAAAGAAACTACTCACACATAATATAATCTAAAATACATAAATAATTAAAACCATCATCTTTAATAAAAAACTAAAAATAAAAGTAGAGTTTTGAAATAAAACTTACAATATTCGTAATACCGATAATAATTTTTGCGATATTAGGTGGATGAGAAGATGACCTATGATGATGTTGACGACTATGGTGATGATCAGGGAAAGGGCTGGGAAAACAAAAGTGGTGTGAATGGTGTGTGACATAGCAAAGAGAAAAAGAAAAAGAAAGAGAGTGAAGGGATGGTGCTGATAATGATAGATGGTGATGAAGAATGGTGATAAATTGGTGATGATAGAGGCAGGTAAGGAGAGAGATAGGGTGCAATGAGGAAATCATAAACGTGTGATGGAGAAAGTGAGAGGTGATGTTGATGATGGCTGGGGAAAGGGATGAAGTTGCTGGTGATGAAGAGGAATTGTGATGATGATGATGATGTTAGTAAGACAATTAATCGACCAGATCGGACATGCATATTCAACTATTTTATCTAACCTCTCTTTTGGTATAACGAATTTTGATCTCAAGACAAATATTCGGAAGGTAGAAATACACTAAAATCATCCTTGATTTTATTCCCCTTAATTAAAGGTTATTCAAATTGATTTCTAGATTATGTTTCCTTATTTGGCAAAAATCTAAATCATCGTATTAAGGAAATATTCCAGCGAGATAATGATCACAAAAATCATGGTAATACTGTAAGAATATTTTAGCATGATTTTGTTGCATAAAATCTTAATCCTTCCACAGATTTTATTGAGTCTATTTTTGGGAAGAAATCAGTCAAATCATGCTTTTAAGGGTTGTAAGAAGTAGAAGTGGCAACCATGGCTATCAAACATTAAATAAAGGGTGTTAAGGATGGTTTAGCATCTGTGATATTCAAGTATATTTGGAAAAAGGCTTAAACCGGCAAAGAATCATCATTGTGGACAGCAATCAAATCCCGCAAAGATTGAGTTACCCAGTCGGACAGAGAGAATGAAATCGGAACGGTAACTTCTTTCAATCACAACGGCCTTGGACATGAAGAGAAAGTTATAGAAGACAACAATCAACACTAGAAGAAGAAGAGCAAGAGGGCACACATTATATCTTATCTTAATCATCTCTTGTAATCTCAATTCAATATTCATTTAATCTTGTAGCAAAGTGTCTTAGGGTAGATACTTTGTGAGTCGTAGCAAAGAGTCCTGGGGAAGACTACTTTGTGAGTTGTAGCACTTGATAGAAGTGTGAGTGGTGGGCCTCAAGAGTAAGTATACTCAAATGGTCGATCAGTGAGTTAAGTGAAAAAATCATCCGATAGTCGAGCAATAAGAGAAGAAGAAGATAATTCTAAGGTAGGAAACCTTAGGCGGTCACTAACCCAAATATATAGATCTGTGCCAAGAACAAAGAAACTTACATTATCTAGGTTATATTTCCTTTTGTTTGTTTATCGTATATCCGACAACTCAACAAAGTCATAAGTCTCAAGAATTTAAAATACCCTATTCACCCTCTCCCCTTTAGGGTATATCCGATCCTCTGGAAATTACAATTGGTATAAGAGCTAGTTCCACACGCTAAAGAATTAACATTCTTGTGGACTATGATCTTGTCTTACTATCCCGTAGTAAGTTCAAAAGCAAGAGTTTATGTCAAACCCCTTTCTTCAATGGTTGAAACTGGAAGAAACTTTTGGAAGTCTTCCGGAAGGATCAAGATGATGGGTTATGAGACATTGTGCAAGATGGCAACTACATTCTCATGATTGGAACTAGAGAGACTGCCATACCAAAATCAAGATATGAATACACACAAGTTGAGAAGAAGTAATTTTAAGAAATTAAAAAGCACTCAACATCTTACTATATGGATTGGATCCTAACGATTTCGACAAAGTCTAAACATGTGAGATAGCGAAAGAAATATGGGACACCTTAGTTACAACCTATGAAGGAACCAACAAAGTTAGATAATCAACGATGCTCAAATTGCAAAGGAAAAAGGATTTCCACAAAGAATCATCTCCAAAGAGATTTCAAGAATCTCATAAAGGTAAGAAACGAGTCTCATAAAAATAATTCTAATGCTTGATAAATGTTTTGGTTGTGGATTTCCTGGACATGTAATCAAGGATTGCCCAAATCGAGGAAGAAGAATTACAAGAAGAAATCATACTCCAAGAGAAAGAAAGTTATGATGGACACATGGAGTGATAGTGATTCAAGTAGAAGTGTTGATTTTGGTCATAATAAAAGTCATTGAAGTTTTATTCATAGAATCATACATATTTAGGTACCAAAAGGAATAAGACCACCTAATCTGGTTACTAACATCATAGGAACCAAAATGCAGGTTAAAAGTGCTTTGAGAAAGGTTTGATTATATTTTTACGAAAGCTCGACATCCAACCGGAAAAGACACAAGTAATTAATTGTTTGGATAATTAAGGAAGTACACGTGAGGAATAAAATACCCTCAAGCGCACTACTTAGAAGTTTGACCTTAGATTTCATGATATAGCTACGGATCCAGATTTTAGGAACACTAAATTTTGGTCGAAACTCAATGTGCAATGAAGCGAAAATTTGGTTGGGATTATAATAGAAAATAAGGTTACATATTCTTCCAAAAGTGTAACAAAAATTACATGTTTATGTTGGATGAATGTGAATCTTGATATTACTTGTAATAACATGCTAAATTTCTAAGAATACTTTGTACTTTTTAGATTGGTATTTGACCATATTATGCGCTCTTATTTGCTTACTTGCTTATGTAACATATGATTCCGATTTGCTTGTCCGACTCTCAACTACTATTCAATGTTTTGGGCCCGGAGCAGTTAACATAGCTCTTTCTCTTTTTAAGGTTAGAGTGACTTTGATGTTCTTTTTGTGCATCCCCTTTTTGAAAAAGTTTTTATAAGCATATTTCTTACTCTTAGAGTCAAAGCCAAAACCTTGTTTTCCAAAAGAGATGCATTGAGATCCAAATATCGTGTCAAGATTTTCTTGCCCCTTTGTAAGTTTTAAAAGAGACATATGAGGCTCTTCCAACTTTTTTGCAAAACTAATTTTTCAGATTCGAGATCCTTTGAAGAATTTTCAAGGTCTCTAACTTTAGTGTCATGATTTTCACAAGCATTTTTCAAACTCAAATTTTCTTTTTGTCAAGATTTAAGATTCTTTTTAAGGGACTTAATCTCACATGTACAATGATCTTCAATCCTCAAAAGATATTTAGCCAAGTAATCTTTAGAAAAATTCAGAATTTAAGCAAGTACGTGATCATTGTCACTGGCTTCATTGTCCGAGTCCGGGTCAAAGTTAGAGTTAGATTCCGAGTCTAAGTTAGACTTCAAGTCAGATTTTCTAATTTCTTGATCTATGCCTCCATTTGCCATAAGACATATATTTTTCATGTCTTCGATTCTAGTTGCTCTATTTGTTTATGAGAATACCTATTCATTTGATTTTTGAACCTTGAAGTTCCTATTACTATCCCCTTGAATAATCATGATTAATGCTTTCTTAAATTGGAGATATTGTTTCTTATAAAATGAGATCTTTATGATTTTTCTATGCATTTGACTATCATTGTAAAAGATTTCTTATCTAATATGTTTCAGTTCTTTAGTGTCATTCATATGTGCAACTTCATGGTTTAGTTTTATCATGTTAATTAAGTCATTGAACTTCTCTAATTTTATGAAACTATATAGCTTTGAAATTAATATTCTTGTATTAGACTATTCATATGAGTTATCATACTTGATTTTTGAATTGAGACAAAAGTTCTCTCCTAGTTCTGCGAAGCTCATTAAGTAGCTATAGAAAAATCCGACCATATCACAAAATTAAGGGACTCGGATTTAATTTCGAATGTCACGGTTATGAATTAATGGTTGAAAAGTTTTGTCAAAGTCATTGAGACAAACTCGAATTGTGACATCAATATGCCTTGAGGAAAACATGATCTAATGTATTCTTGAAGAAAATCGACTCAGTCGGAAATAGACCATGAAATGTCTAAAGTTAGACAATTGATAACTATGACTCGAGAGAAAGAGGTCGGAAAGTATAGTGGTGATTTTTTGTCATACATCTCTTAGATTCAAGTGGTTGATCAACTTACCATATATTTATATACTTGAATTACTTTTAGGGAATGACACTTAATGCTTACTTTAATCTTATGGTCATATGCATGATAGATGATAGAATATTATATGTAGTCATCTCAGATTATATTTTTTGCACACCATGGATATTCCTCTTTCATTATCATTCACATGTAGTGCATAAGTATCATCTCATATTCCATATGTCATCTCTCGTTGGTTGATATTATTCTATGCTTTCCTTGGTATAATGTTTTGTATTGATTTATTGATTTCATGATCATGATATGTCTATTATATGCATATATGTGATCACTTAATTATGGCATGTGGATATTCTTTATTAGCCATTTGGATACATTGTTGTAATTTAATGATGTCATGAACCGAGAGGGAGCCCTCTCTTAGATCTAACAAAATTGCTAAGTCCATGCAGCAACATTAGACACTAAAAAATTTAGTCGGTCCGATCCGGACAAAAATATGAGACTAAGCGAGAGATGAAGAAGTTGAAGGAATCCCTTAGCTTCTAAATTCTAACTGTTTAGAACCTAGTAAGACATAAGGTCGGATACATGAAGCAACTAATCAAGTCAACTCGGATCCTAATCTAACTCAAGAACTTATTATTCCTTTTCCTACTAATATTTATCTTTTGATACCCAACATATTGTCACAATGTTCCTATAACTCGTATGAATGAGGTTTATTTAAATCATTTAATTCTTGGAGGGGTCCGGCTTCTTAATGTTTCAAATCACGAGTATAATCTTAAAACCTTGATGATATTTTTTAACATTCTTTTTTATTTGTCGTTTTAGATTCTTTAGAAATTCAAAATGATTGAAAGATGAATGTGTACTTGGCTCTAATGATTTTTATGTGTTGGGTTCTAATAAATTTGATGAATCACGAAAGCGTTTTCACTGTAAGGGGATAACATGCATAAGAATGTTGTTCAATGTGAAACCATTCAATAAAATCAAATGATCGAGAAAAAGAAACTCACAAGTACAACATTACTCCATGATTCAATAATTTCTTAAGGTATACGTTGTGTAACATTACTACATGCATAGCACGGGTCAACACTAGTTAATAAGGAAAGCAATATAAAAAACAATAGAAAGTGGGCAACGATAATTCGTATTTTGAAAAAAACTAATTTTTGAAAAAATCTTATATAAATTTACATAAATTAGTGTTAAAAAATTAATTAGGAAAATCAGAAAAAGAAATCTTATAAGAATAGATAAATTAGTCTTCTGAAACAAAAATGAATAATTTTTTTAACAAAAATCTTATAAAAAATTGGATAAATTAATTAGTTTTACAAAAAAAAAATCAATTTCGAATTAGAAAATAGTTAAATGTTATGAAAAAAAAATAGATTAAGTTAGTGTTACAAAAAAATCAATTACAAAAATAAATTAATTGGTATTACCAAAAACCAAAAATAATTATTTTAAAGAAAATAGATAAATTGGTGTAAAAAAATCAGAAATTAATTAAAAAATTAGATAAATATGTATTTGTTCTCTACATTTTGCTTTTAATTTATTGATGTCAAAATATTAATCATTATTTAATCATAAAACTATTAATCATATTTATTCATATTTATCGACGTCAAGCTATTAATCATATTAAATTATATTTGTTATTATTAATTAAATATGTATTTTGTAAAATGGACATATATTTTATCATATTTAATCACGTCTAATTGTAAAGTACATCAATAACAAATAATTGTGAATGCTACTCAACCCGATATATTTAGTAAAGTATATAATAAAATTAATGAAAAGTTTAAATAAAAAATAAAAATAACAAATTGACATGAGTAAGAAAAGTCATACATTTTCCAGTAGCAAATCAATGCTACGCTCAAACAATTTTTTATTCTAATCGACAAAACCTGATTTAGATATGTATATTTAAAAGAAGTGAGAAACCATTAGATACTTATGGCCGTTTGCTATCATTAGTAGAGAAGGGCAAATACGTCAAAATAGCTAAAATTTTGTGAAAGCGTAGAAATTTTATATTACCTTTTGGATTACTTCCAAACATGTTGCATTTTTCTAGAGTAAAAAATTATTTTTTTAATGAAAAATTGAAAGAATATGTGGTATTTTAAGGATTTGTAAAACAGGGGGTGATGTAGGGTGTGGGGGTGGGGGAAGGTAAACTAAACTATAAGTATAAGTGTTTTTCTCATTTGTTTTTCTGATTTCTTTAATTGATTTATTTTGTAACACTAATTTATCTAATTTTTTTTAATAAGATTTACGTTTTTTTAGGTAACCCCTCATTGTATATTTTTAAATTGATTTCTTTTTTGTTTTGTGATAACACCATTTATCTATTTTTTCAATTCGTTTGTGATTTTTTTATTATCATTTGACTTATCATATGTGCTTCTTCAATATATAGCATCGTAGACATGGACGCGGAAATTCAATCTAACTATATGCCAATTCGTGACATTTCAATGCATAAGACATATATATCTATTTTTGTCTGATTAATAAAAGCAATGATTATTAAAGTGTATAGCAATCATAGAGTATGACATTGTTTTCATGGATGCTGAGGTATTTAAATTTGAATTTGTCTATCATGTACATGTAGGAAACACGACCGGGTTGGGGCCTGCCTAGCTTCCCCACTTATGTCGGATCTCTCTTTTTGAAGATTGATTTTGAATATGATTTTAGAAAGTCGATTTTTGAATGTGGGGATAAACCTTTTATTAATATTTCCAAATTTTATTAAATCGATTTAAAGCGAATTAAACAAAGTTGAATGGCAGATTTATTAATATTTTAATTTTAGCAATTATTTTAGAAGTCCCGGGATCCTATTTTCTAATTAAGGAATAAATAACATTGCGGTTTTGATTCTACTATGGGGCTTTAGGGGCGGATTGGTATGAAAACACCGGTTTGGACGGAAGCCACGACCGCTTCCCCATAGTGGTAGCCGCAGCCAGCACCGGGGAAGGCGGTCATCGGCCGGAGGCTGTGGTTGGTGAAACCAGCCTTGGTCTCTGCCAAGTAGGCAGATCCAGAACTTAAGACCACTTTTCCTACAACTGGAAAACATCGAGATGCGATTTTACGTAGAATAAAATATAAAATAAGGGGGTCGCCGATCGGTTTTAAGAAGGAAAAACTAAGAAAAATACAAAAAGAAGACTTGATCCTTCAATTTTAGTATGGGAAAAACTAAGACCGAAAAGGACCAAAAATTGACTCCATCGAGTCTTGAACCGAGAATCGGATTCGGGGCGAGGGTACGAAACGTAAGGATAAATCCCTCCATTCCACCCGTCCAAAGACGGCCATTACTAGTTCGAGTAGTGTATTAATAAAGATGTAGGAAAACAAGTATACAACATGCGAAACAAAATTAAAGCAACCAAACCATAATAAGGAAAACGATAAAGAAAAGCGATAAAGAAAGCGAGTAAAAGAAAGAAAAGCGGGAAATAAAAGATTACATCGGTCGGGAGAAAATTAAAGTGATTACATCTCTTAAACCACAATATGGAAAGCAAATAAAATTGAAACAAATATAACCGTTCGAAGGCTGAAATATGTCCCTCGAGGTTGTCCCACCTTGTTGATTTAGAATTCCTCGCCGGATCTCTCGATGTAATGGTGACAATCCAAAGAAAGGGCTAGTTACGTGAATTGTGTGTATGGTATGGCAATGATCAATTGAATGAGTGCCCAAAGATCAGCATAATCGAACATTCTTTAGCTCTTTGCACGGATTCAACGGTAGTAAGTAGAGAAGATGAATGTTCAAGATCAATTTTGGCAGAGCAACATTTAGAAGAGAGTATTCGGTTAGCTTTACGTAATATGATGCTAAGGCAGGAAGTCGTATGGGAATGTGAGTCATAAGTCTCTATTTATAAGAGAAGACCTAGGTCACAAATGACCTAGGGTTTGCCTCTTATCGGCCATCCAATGAGTTGAAATAATACCGGGCCATTCCTTAGGAGATAGAACCGGATTAGAAGATGATTAAACCGGCTAAAGCTGGTTAAAAAGGGAGGAGGTGGGCGCCGACCACGACATCATTTAAAGGGGAACGCCTCTAGCCTTATGTGGGTTGTCTCGTGAAGTTTAAAACACAACACTTTGATGCTCCCGATCATGAAATGCAACGCTTTAACGTCGTCTTTAGGTCTTCGACTCCTTGTCCGACTTGGAAAAAAGTAGAATGCGATATTCTCTACTTGGAATTTCTCGGCACACATCATGGGACTCAACAATCTCTAAAGGCTCGACCCGACTCTTGGACGAGTGGAACAGAGAAGCGAAGAAGAAGGGGGAAAATGAAGACGAAGCGGGAGACAGGGGAAGAGAGAGCGCAAAAGACCGAGAGGGGCTGGTGGGCGATGGTAGAGCGAGGGCTCGGGAAGGCAAAAGGAGAAGAAACGAAGCAAAAGAGGACTCGGCGAGAGGAACCGAGAGGGACAGAAGCGAGCAGATGCAAGGGCCCGGGGAGATCGAGAGGGACCGGCGACCACCGCAAACCCAAAGGCGATAGCCGGCGAGCGAAGGGTCAAAGGAAGGGGTGGAGGAGGGACTTGAAACAGAGGTAGATGTGAGAGAGTCCAGGAGACTAGGAACCGGAAAAGGAAGCGGCGGCCGGCGAACAAGGAAGTGACTGCCGGCGAGCCGTGGGGCGCGCATGGGGCTGAACCGAGCCGGGCAAATGGAGATTGAGTGGAAAGGAACAAAGCGAAACAGAGAGAGATACAGAGGTAGAACAGGGAAGAAGAGGAGGGCAAGGAACCCAATCCGAATTCATCCAAATCAGATTACAAATCGTAAAATTCGAGGTGGGTAGTCTTATACCCTAAACTATTAGTAATTTCGAAATCCAAATGAGTTTATTGTTATTGTTGAATATGATTGTGAATATTGAACATGTATGCTATTAAACGAGTTTAGTAGTTGCTTGAAAGTGGAATTAAGAGTCTTGAGGGGAGTTGGTATTTTCTTAGGCCTTAATTGAAAATGGGGAATTCGAGACGGAGTTAGGTTGCTTGGTTGTAGTGAGTCACATCGAGAATATGAGCACGTTATGGTTTGGGCATAAGTTATGGATTAATATTTCTGGTTGATCCTTGGAGATTTATTAAATCTAGGGCATTAAGAGATGATTGCTAATATCGGGAAATAATGAGTGAAGTATGAAGAAGGAATACGAATTCATGTTCATGGATGCACAATTGAGACACGGGAGTGAGAAATGTGTGATCGTGTGGTTAATTGAGTTCTAAGCATATTTAAATCCTCGAGATTGAACCAAACGTGAAGGTAAACGAAGCTAAAGGGAATCGAGTGATGAAAAGTGATTAAGAGTTATACAACTAAGGATGGGCGAATAAGATTCGATTACTAAGAAAGAAACATACAATGGGAGTTAAGGCAGGAAATGAGGAGCTGAGAATGGTAAGGTTAAGTTAAGTCTAGAATATGTCTAAGCCTTGAGATTAAATCAAGTTGAAGATAAGTATAGCGAGAGGAACTTAAGTGACGAAGTGAGATCAAGAGTTATATAGTTGAATATGGGTAAAAGAAGTTGAGTATAAAATAGAGACATAAAATGAGGAATTGAGGTAAAGATAATGAATTGTGAAAAGTTAAAACATTGAATTCGGTGGTATGTACTTGTGGTTATTGTGGCTCGGAAAAGTATTAGTTCCTAAACTCACTTAGTTTGAAAGTGAATTAAGTTAAGGAAATCGACTTTGGAATATAGAGGAGGAACAGGAAATTAGAATATCAAGGGAATATGCATCCATGTAGATCAATTTGTGGCATTGAAAACAAAATATGGCGAGAACTACTTATATGGGAATAGGAGACTCATGCTTGAGTAGAATATGGAGGGATACGAGTAGATGTGAGATACTTGCACGAATACTTGAATAAATGTGCTAACTTGGAATGTTAAGTCTCGAGTATAGAGATGCTTGACATGTGAAATGATTTGATTCTAAATAATGCTTGAAAGTTAGTTTTGAAAAGAGTTCAAATGTTTACGCAAAATGATACTTGTGTATGATTCTTGAGAAATGCTTTCGAACTTGAAATGTATTCTATAAGAAGTGAAACTGATTGAGAAAGTGAATTTAGAAGGGTGATACGTGTGTCATGCCTTCTATGATGATAAATTGACTTGAGATCTTGGTTTGAAACCAAGTTTGATAAGTGATTGTGATCACTTTAGTTTAAATGAATTTTAGGCTAAGGATGGTTGAGACCGAGAGGAAGGAGGTGGTCGTGCGTATCATTCCACGGGGTCCTCGCGTATCAGGATGCCCATCAACCGGAGAGGTTGATTCTTTCATGACGAGGAAAGCAGAGCCTTCCAAGTATTTGATTAGAGATAGGTCCCGGGAACTCGAGTCGGGGTCGCGCCCCGGAGAACCGCTTGGTGCTAGTTCAATCGTCTAAAGCCTCGAAAGGATTTTCAGTCGATGGCTGAAAGTATTTAAAAAGAATGTGCGAGATGGTTCCACCTTGTTTAAAGTGATTTAATTCCCAAAATGATTGCAATCCGTGTTTTTGAATGATTGAAGTGTTATGAGTTTTATGTTGCAAATGATTTTAATAGATTTCGTTGAAAAGTATATAGATCCGTATTATATTATTACGCTTTCGCTGATTTCATTGTTCTAAGTAGTATGTGTAAAGAATTTCCATTTTAAGGGTGTAAGACTCCGGTGAGCCCGTGGTTTATTGCTCACCCCCACAAATTCCCCCTTTTCCCTCCCGAGTGTTGCAGGTGCACTCTCAAGAGATGTATGCGGTACGTAGCGTATTCGAGACTCCCGCTTATTCGTTGTGTCTGTTTGCTAAGTGATTCAAGCGACGGTCGTGCATTTCTTGTATTTCTAAAGGTTGTACTTTGTAATTTAGTTCATATAGTTGTACCGGATGTATAGTGAACCAGTTAGATTGTTTAAGTTTTATTGTATGATTGGTCAAACTCCGGCGTGTGGCCGTTGAGTCATGTACTCCGAGCTCGTGGCTCGTTGACTTATATTATGCTTTTTATGCGGGGTTTAAGGCTTTAAGCCTATCCATATTACAAATAGAACTCTGCCGAAATTTTTAGAAAATCTCAATTCCTTTGGGAAACCCCTTTTATTACCTCTAAGTTGAATTTAGAGAGTTGAGTCGACACTGATAGAGCCTTGGGAGTTCCGTAAGGAACTCGGCGATGTAATAATTACGGTTGCACCGATCGATCACAGTATGAAATCCAAATCCATAAACAGGACTAGGGATTATCATTATCAGTGCCGACAAAACAAAAAACAGAAATAACGAGATAAAGGACGACACTTTTTAGGTGTCTACAGTTAGCCCCCACTTTAACCGAGTCTAGAAATACGAAGGGTCAAAGTAGACACTAAAGGGTACTTACCTCGATTTCTATAAGACATTGTGTGATGCATGGAATAGGTTGTAGTCAAACTTGAACTCCAAAGTGAGACCTGAACTTGATCACAATGTATGAGTTCGAAGTCCTATGAAAGGATCCTAAGCTTGGCCTAATCGAGCCTAAAGCTTGGCATATTTCGATGCTGAAACTTCGATCCCCTTTTGATCTAAAACTTAGATAAATAATCTGCTGTGCTAGCATACTTGTTAGTACATAATTGAATTGACAAAAGATCGGTGTTTTTACGTTAATAATTCAGTTGAAATAGATTGATAAAACTGTTCGAAAAAGCCAATTGGTGGGCTCGGAAGCTTCCACTTGCATTCATAAAAGACGAAAATCACATGCTCTAAGAGGACAAAGCTGGTCGGACTCACTGAAGTGGGTTAGGCTGCAAAAGATGTCGCCGAATGAACACCACGACGCCGCTTGGCTGGTGCCGGCTAGCCTTTGGCGGGCATGGCCCCTGGCGTGCTCGGCTGGATTCCTTCGGTTTCCTATTAATTGTTTGACCTTTTGTTTTATATGCTTGGATGTCTTGAACAGTTTGCCTATAAAACAGATGCATAGTGTGTTTCATTTTGCACACCAACTCTTTACCTTACTTTTACTCTCCTCTTGCATTTCCTTACTTTGCTCCTTCTTGAAAGCTAGTTGGTTCTCAAGAATTTCTTGCCTTCAAAATGCCTATAAGAAAAGCTCATCCTGCAGGAAGAACTAGAGGTGAGAGTCTTACTCAAGACTCTTTCCTTGAGCGCGAATGGCGTTCGTAAAATGAATCGGATCTAAGTGATCTTCTAGTGGAAGCTGAAAGCCATGTTTCCTCACTTGCCGTCTCCTCTTCGGTAAGCTGGTTGGCTTAAACCTCTTTATTTGCTCATATAGAGTAAAGTTTTAACCAAAATCTTGTTGGATTTACTATTTTGAGTAAGGCTCAATTCGAAGCAGTGGAGCCATCCCAAAGTTTATGGAGACATGCGAGAGGATGCACTTTCCTCTTGAGAATGTCATATACAATGCTTGGGTTTAGACCTCTCTATATCACATTATGCCATCTCATTGATAGGAGGGAGAGAGATCTTATTAGAGCCATTAGTGAGCGCTTTTGGGACACTACTAACACATTCCACCTTACTTTCGGTGAGATGATAGTAGCTCCCTTTGACTTTGCTTTGTTTCATCCGGTCTCGGCTATTCAAGGGAACCTTTAGCTTATGACCGGAATTTATACAAAAACCGTGACTACCTCTGTCACCCCTTCGGTCCCGTAGTGAGAGATTTTCACACAATAACCACTTCAAATATACCATTCTTTTTGAGGCTTTTGAGGATGTAGTTTTCTCGCCTCAACATTGTCCTCAACAACAAGTGAGGGTCGTGCTTGTTCTCCTTTTGAGCACGATCCTCTTCTTCGATCAGGCTGCTAAGATTCATGTTCACTACTTGGTGAACCTAGTGGATCTTGATAGAATAAAGGAGCTCAATTAGGGCTTTACCTCATATACTTGCCTCATTAGGGGTTTGATAAGTGTATAAAATGCATTAGATTCTTAGGCGTTTTGATGCTTTTGTCCGAAAAATCGGTTAATAGGAGTGTGTTTATGCTCCATTTTCGATTTTACGCTTGTGTTTTGGTGTTTTGTGATGATTTTGCAGATTTGATCACCAATACCAAGTTTTTCCCGAGATTAGTGAGTGTTCCGAGTCTTAAGAAGACCAACACGCTCCATCTTTATAGTCAAAACGGGCGTTCCCCACGATTTCTCAAAGTTTATCCTTCTAGCAACCAACACGGGCCACTCGTTTCCACCGAAACGACCCGTTGAAGGTTTGCTCGGGGAGAGTCCGAGTCACCCTAGGGGGGTGAATAGGGTGATAGAAGTTTTTCGTGGAAACTTTAGCTCTTCTATAAAAAACAACACGAGACGGATTCCGAGTGTATCAACGAGGTCGAAAAGATTGGACTCGAAGGCTATTAAGTAGAATGAGCAAGACCTGTAAAACCTGTCCGAGTCTAGAATGAACTCGGAAAGATAACACTTAAAGATTACGTAGAAACCCTCCCGGGGCAGAAAACCATGGACCGTGTCAATCCGGACACGAAATCAAATTCACTATTTTGAGTCCACAAAATACCGTGAACCGATCGAACCCGAGTTGCTCCCTTAGACAACTCTATATAAGTTTTCTTAGACTCGAAATTCCCTTATCCGATCTAGTACTTCCTAGCTGAGATAACCCTTACAGCTAGGGACAACTAAGCCGAGTTAACCATTACAGCTTAGTCAAGGGACCTTACGAGAGAATGTAAGAAAGAGTTTGTAATCGAGTACAAGACCTTACAACTCGAAAGTAATGAATTACAGAGTGGGAGTTGTAAGTTGAAGATTGAAAGTAAATACAATAACTTTGAGCAAGTATGTGTATTAGCAATATGTTCGGGAATCTTCAAGTCTTGTGAGATGGCTTCTATTTATAGATAACCAAGCAGGGTAGCCGTTATCTTCATCTACCGACCGAGAGTTATCTATGACCGTTGATAAGAGCTTTCGAGTCACTTAGAAAGTATCCGTTGTAATGTGAACGTTGGACAACAGTTTAACTCTCTTGGAAGTGCCAAAACCATTAGCGATGTCTTGAAAGATAAGGTGGAAACCACCGTTAAGCTTAGCGTTCAGTTTTCCAGATTTGGAAACAGACAGCACTCGACACAATCTACTGGGACTGGAGCGAGAGAAGGTGAAGAGTCATGTCTCGCTGGTGATTTGACGTTACGATGCCAGGTTACTTTTGTAGTTTGAAAAGTGTATCCTCGATTGAATAACCTACAAAAGTAAATCAATTTTGGTTCTCAAAGTATAAAATACTGTGGCCCAAGATTAGACACGAGATAATAAAATAATTACGATAAATAAAGCAATTGATTATCCGAGTCGAAACGAAATAGAATTTTCCGAGTCCAATATCCATGATACTCGAATTCCATCCGACTTAGTGTAAGCGAAGAATCAAGTTCGAGTAAAGAATATCGGAGAGAATTAACTTGATATAGACTAAGCATGAAACAAGCTAAAAATACCGACTATAACAAAATAGGACTTATAACCACAAGTCGGATTCCGAGTGAGAAAAGACGAAATACTAGTCTATTCAATCTGCGATAAATCGAGTGATGCTTGGACTCGGAACAAAGAACCAGTTTTCGAGTCGCTTACAAATAAGCAAGAAATATAATAAGTAAGAGCTGTATCACTTAGAAAAGATACTATTTTACTCAAAGAAGTTTCGAGATACGAGACAATGCCTTAGGAATCAAAACTCTATAGGTATGAGATGGTTATATCTCGATTCCTTTTCCGAGCGAGTGTCCGAGTCTTCAATCTCCCCTTTTTGATGAAAGGCATTCCATACTTAAACGAAACTTTGTTAGTAAAAAAATCTGATTCCGAGTGGTTGCGCATGAGATGAGATGAGTAAGGCATACTCAATGTATCGGAGCAATACTTAATGTATCGGAGCAAAAAGTAGAGTATGCTTTATTAAGTAATTAATATTAACTCGAAAAAGCATGCCAAGCAATAATGAACTCGAAATTAATAATGAAATGCATTAGTCCATTAAGGTTAAAAGAAAATATTCAAAAGGGCGGAAAAACTCTCCCTAAACAAGACAGGAAGTGTTTCGACTCTAATTCTCTATTTCTCCCCCTTGCCTTTCAGCAAAAAAAGAAAAAGAAGGGAAGAAAAGAGCAAGTAGTACAACTTAGATGTCCGGACAAAAAAAAAAAAACAATTTCGAAAGAAGAAGACTCGCGCAGGCGAGGAATTGTGACTCGGTGCATGGCGCCTATGAGGGAGAGGGAGATTTCTAAGTGGAGGCGGAGGGAGCGGAGGTTCGCCGGCGCCGATATGATCTTGACGATGTGCTTGAGCGCAGCGAAGGGAGAACCGGGATTATCGTCGGGGGCTCAGCTCCGAGTTATGCACCCGGACACTAGGTTCAATTTCCTGGTATCCGTACCCTGCAGTTCCTTCTTGCCGACCACAACGGCAGCCTCGGCATACGGCGTTTGGGTCCGAGGGGAGAGGAACTTGGAATTGTTTGAAGACAAGGGTCGAAGAGCACCGAAAGGAAGGGAGGTGTTCTTCTTGGATTAGAGTTGAGCCGGCACAGCGGCCATCTCGCTCAATGATGGAGCGGAAGAGGTCTACTTCGTATCCCTCAAGGATGTCAAAGAGAGCTTTGAGATGCTTGGAGTTGGGGTTCTCCTTGCTGGAATGCTGTGAGAAAAAGGTTCTCATCAGCAGAAAGCTACGTAAGGCGAGCTTCGACTTTAGCCGAGTCACGTAAAAGTTTTTCCGGGACTCGGGGAACTCTTTGGTGTATTTTTCAAAGAAGTCATCGGCGACTTCAGTGAAAGGAATGGGGTTGCTGTTCAAGAAGAGAGAGGAGACCTTGAACAAGCGGTGGAGGAGAGAGGTGTTTAGACGAACAGTTATGTTCCGAACCCTAGAGGTTAGAACATTTTCGGAGTGGGTGAGGTGAGTGTAGAACTCGTAAACGAGTTCGGGATAGATGAACTCGCTGAAGCACATGAAGTTGTATGCTCCGGTGGTTTGAATGTGGGACAACTAGGAAAATTTGGTTGTAGGAAAGAACTTGTCGTCCAAGCACAAGGTGCTCGGGTGACAATGGGTTTGGAAGGGGTGGAGCTTTCCGGAGTTTTGGTGCGAGGCTTTTTGGAAGAGGAGGAGACCTGGAAGTCGGGATGGTTTCCTCTTTTAGGCATTTTGAGAGAAGGAAGGAAAAATGAAGCTTTCGAGTAGGAAAGAGAAGGAGATGTAGAAGAGAAGAAACGAAAAAATGAAGAAGAAAGAGATGAGAGCAGATCGTAACTTACGAGAGATGGCTTCTTCGACACTTGGAGACGTTCAAGGATGACTGTTCACGTAGTAATCTTCCGCGAGAGGTTTCGTTTGAGAGAGATGGAGTTTAGAGTACCGAGACAAAGATGAATAGACGCTATTTATAGAAAATAAGCGCGCCCGTCAACTATCCGTTAAGTATAATTCCGTTCGACTCGGCTTGTCCATCGGTCACCAAAGACCGGTGTGACGGTTCTCTTCAACGGTTAAGATTTCATCGGTTAGAAATCCACGGCTAAAATCCGATCACAGTGCTCGAGAGAGAAAGAGAAGGATTTTGAAAAATATGATCCGAAACTCTCCACCGATCTAGAGATAGTTTCGAAAATTTGAAGTCCAAGTTTCTCTACGTCCGAGTTTGACTCGGATAGGTTTCCGAGTGACTCGTAAACACGAAATGACTATCAGCCCAAGTATCACCGAATCAACCGAACTAATGGTTATTAATGATGAAAGCACGTAACACGTAATTATGCAATAAGAATAGCACCTAATTAAGCATTTAACATACCAAGCTCATTCCGAATAAAGAAAACCGATCTTCACCAAGAGGCTTGGTAAAGATATCAGCTAGTTGAAGATTAGTAGGAATGAACTCGAAGTTCAATATCACCTTTTTCCGAGTGATCGCGTAGGAAGTGATGTCCGACCTCGATATGCTTTGTTTTCGAATGCTCGGACAGGGTTCTTGGTGATGCTAATTGCACTTTGGTTGTCACACTTGATAGGTACCGATTTGAATGATAGTCCAAGATCTCTCAAGTGTTGCTTTATCCGGAGAATCCGAGTGCAACATGCTGCAGCGGCAATATTCTCTCGCTTCAGCAGTTGATAGAGCTACCGAGTTCCGCTTCTTTGAGTGCCAAGATATTAGGGATTGACCCGCAAATTGACACGCTCCGGATGTGCTCTTTCGATCAACTTTGTATCCTCGCGTAGTCCGCGTCTCGAGTATCCGAGCAAGAGTCGGCTTCGAGTTTCGGAATACCATAGACCTAAATTCCGAGTGCCTGCAAGATATCTCGAATATTCTCTTCACCGCAGTGAGATGTGATTCTTTTGGATTAGCTTGAAATCTTGCGCATAGATAAACACTGAACATTATATCTGGCCTATTGGAAGTAAGATATAGTAAAGATCCAATCATACCTCGATAGAGTTTCCGATCTATCGCTTTACCTTTCTTGTCCGAGTCAAGCTTTATACTGCTGCTCATGGGTGTAGATGCGTGCTTTGCATCTTGAAGTTTGTATTTTTTCAACAATTCCTTAGTATACTTAGATTGATGAACAAAGATTCCATCCTTGTCTTGTTTGATTTGTAAGCCAAGGAAGAAATTAAGTTCCCCCATCATGCTCATTTGGAATTCTTGACTCATCAACTCGGAAAATTCTCGACACGTAAACTCATTAGTAGCACCGAAAATAATATCATCAACATAGATTTGAACAATAAGGAAATCTTTCCCCTTGGTCTTTATGAAGAGAGTCTTGTCGATCCGACCTCTTTTAAAATCATTTTGAACCAAGAAGCTACTCAGTCTTTCATACCAAGCTTGAGGTGCTTGTTTAAGACCATAGAGAGCCTTTTGAAGTTTGAAAACATGATTTGGAAATTCTGAGTTTTCAAAACTAGGAGGCTGCTCGACATAGACTTCTTCTTCAATAAAACCATTGAGAAATGCACACTTAACATCCATTTGATATAGTTTAATATGCATGCTGGATGCAAATGCTAACAAGTATTCTAATGGCTTCAATTCAGCTACAGGTGCAAAGGTTTCCCCACAATCAATTCCTTCTTCTTGATTATATCCCCGAGCCACAAGTCTAGCCTTATTTCCGACTATTACACCACCCTCATCCAGCTTTGTTTTTGAAAACCCATTTGGTTCCTATAACTGGGTGGTCGAAGGTTGGTTGGTCGAGTCCAAACTTGGTTTCTCTCGAATTGATTGAGTTCTTCTTGCATTGCCTCTACCCATTCAGGTTCATGAAGGGCCTCTAGTGCATTTTTGGGTTCATTTAATGAAATGAATGCAGTGAATGCACATAGGTTATGTAGAGAGGAATGAGTTCTTACCCCAGATGTTGATGTCGAGAGTATGTTCTCTAGTGGATGGCTAGAAGTAAACTTGAATGCTTTACCTATTCTCCGATTCACGTGATTTGTGGGTTGAACCTCTTGATCTTATTCCGAGTGATCTTCTTCATTGGCTTGTTCATTCCGAGTGAGCTCTTAAGTTGTCGCATTCTCGAGTTTCCTCGTTCCGAGTGACCTTATTTTGAGCGAGGTTGAGTCCGAGTCTTTGTAGTCTCGGCTTCGTCATCATCTCTACCGAGCTTCAGCTTCGAGTATGATGATTCACTTGCCTTCTCCTGTTCAAACTCATCAAACACTACGTGCATGCTTTCTTCCACTTTGTTAGTTCTTTTGTTAAAGACACGATAAGCTTTACTATGAGAAGAGTAACCCGGAAAAGTACCTTCATCCGACCTAGCATCAAACTTGGTCAGGTGATTCTTACCATTATTGTGAATAAAACACTTGCAACCAAAGGGCTTAAAGTATGAGATGTTTGGCTTCTTCCCTTTGTAGAGCTCGTAGTGTGTTTTCTTCGTAATGGGTCCGATGAGGCATCTCGTTCAAAGTGTAGTTAGTCTGTGTTGATCGCCTCAGCCCGTAAATAGTAAGGCAAATTGTGTTCAATCATCATCGTCCTTGCTATTTCTTTAAGGGTTCTGTTCTTTCTCTCTACTACTCCATTCCGTTGAGGAGTTCTTGGTGCTGAGAAGTTATGAGAGATTCCATTCCGATCGCGGAACTCCGAGAATTCCGAGTAGTCGAACTCCCTTCCATGGTCGGCTCGAATCTTTTGAATCCGAGTCCGAGACTCAACTTGAATCTTTCTACGAGCTTGCTGAACTCCTTGAAGGCTTCATTTTTATGCTTGAGAAAACACACCTGGTACATCTTGAAAACTCATCAATAATGACAAAAATGTAGGATTTACCTCCGAGGCTCTTTACTCGGAATTTCACCACATAGATCCATATGTAGCAGTTCAAGCACCTTTGATGTCGAAACAGCCTTGAGAGATTTGAATGAGTATCCGACCTGTTTCCCCTTGTATATGCTTCACAAACTTTGTCTTTCTCAAAGACACAGCTTAGGTAAACCCCTAACTGCACCATGAGATGCCAGCTTTTTGATAGTATGCATGCTAGTATGACCTAATCTACGATGCCAAGACCATGAATCATCGTGAAGAGATGCTTTTAAGCAGGATAAATTCTGGCTTGGGTCGGAAAGAGGAATGATATAAGTGTTACCGGATCTCTTACCCGAGAGCTTTATCTCTTTGGTGGTCTCATCGGAGATGTAGCACTTAGATTGAGTGAATCTTACCTCTCGACCTTTGTCGCATAGCCGGGAGATGCTAAGCGATTGTATTTTAGTCCTTTGACAAGGTAGACTGGGCTCACCAGATTGCTTCCATTTCCAATCTTGCCAATACCCACTATCTTGCCTTTGCTCGTCATCTCCAAAAGTCACTTTTCCTCCTTTGTATGATTCTAGCTCGTAAAAGAGTCCTTGGTCACCCGACATGTGTCGTGAACATCCACCGTCCAGGTACCAATGTCCTTTTGATCTTTTCTGAGTGACCCGCAAAACAGAGAGAATCTAACCCTTCTCACTTCCTCTAACGAACCCAAGAACATTCCTTACCGTGGTCCTTTTCGAGGAAGAAGGTGTTTCGGAACCCGGATTTGAATGACTTTGGGTTTTGTCGATTCTGAGTCTTCCTCTCGAGAACCGAGTCCGTGTCTTTTTCTTTTTGAAAACCTTTCCTTTTGAAACAGGAGAGAATGGTTTCTTTTTGTAAATAGTTCTGGGCTTAGTCCTCCCTTCATTTCGTGAATGGGACCGTGCTCGCCTTTCCCGAGCTTTACAGCTTCGGAATCCTTTTGAACAATTCCGAGTAGGAATTGGATTCTTCCTCTTTGTTAAAACCAAGACCTTCTTTTCGAAAAGAGACACATTGTGATCCTAAGAGCATGTCAAGGTTCTTCCGTCCTTGAGTAAACTTTAAAACCAGATCTTGAGACTCAGTGAGCTTCCCTTTTAGTTGCTCATTTTCTTTCCCGAGTAGCTCGGACTCAGCCTCATTAGATTGAGCACTAGTCTTGAGTTCTCTCGAATGAGAGTCTCAGCTTTTTCTAATTCATTTTTCAAAGAAGTGCTCTCGTAAGTGATTAACTCAAGTTGTTCTTTGAATTGAGAAGAATCAGAATTCGACTTTTCTTCCAAAGTAAAAATATACTTAGCTAAATCAACTTTGGAGAACTTAAGAAAGTATTCGATTACCTCCCGAGGATTTGTTTCCTCATTGTCCGAGTCCGAGTCCGACTCTGTTCAGCCTTCGAATCGAAATTGCCATCGACATTTCGAGTCATCCGAGTCCTCATCATCTTCCGATGAATCCTCATCGCTCCATGTTGCCATCATGGCTTTCTTCTTCTTTCTGTCCTTTTTCCTTTTCGGATAGTCCTTGACTATGTGGTCTTTGCCGCCACATTCGAAACAACCAGAATTCTTAGTCAAAGAAAATTTAGACGGGGAAGTAAACTTACCTTTTCTCGTCTTTCTTATCTTTCTTGTAAAATTCTTCTTTTGGCCTTTTGTCCTATCTTTTGTGCTTCATCATTCTCTTAAAGCCTCTTGCAATGAGTGCCATGGGATCGTCTTCTCGAGTCGAAGAGCTCGATTTGCTTCTTTGGATACCGAGGCTTTCAATGCTAAGTTTCTTTTGGTACTGCCCTCAAGCATCCTCTTCTTCCGAGATGGATCTTGTGAGTTAGAAGCTTTCCGATGAGCTCGTCTCGGCTTTAAGAGTGAAAGGTTCCGAGCCTCCTCTATGGCAGTCACCTTCGGACCCCATCGTCTCTTGGGTAGGCTTCGAGAATTTTCCGGCACATTTCTTCATGGGAAATTTTCTTTCCCAGAGATTTGAGATTATTGGTAATCTCAGTGAAGCGAATGAACATCTCGAGTAATATTCTCCTCTCGGCTCCATTTTGAAAAGCTCATATTTATGAAAATACCGATCGATCTTCGCTTGTCTTACCCGACTTGTACCTTCGTAGGTGTTGACTAAAGTATCCCACACCTCTTTAGCAGAGTCACAGGCAAAGACTCGATTATATTCTTCCGAGGTTATGGCGCACATAAGGATGTTCATTGCTTTGAAGTTCTTTCGAACTTCTCTGCTTCTCCCGGTGTGAACTCAGCCTTTGTCTTGGGAATGATTCTCGAATTCATCCGTCTTCATTGGAATGTAGTTTCCTTGTTGTATGATTTCCCATACCTCTTCATCATGATCCATAAGAAAACATTCCATAAGCTTCTTCCAAGTGCCCAAAGTTTGATCCTTTAAATTTTGGTGGCCTCGTTGGAAGATCTTCCTTCGTCGAACTCTCCGGTATTCTCGAGCCATTTGATCTTAAACCTTTGGATTGTTAGATCCTTTCCGAAAGGCTAGGCTCGATACCAATTGAAGGTTTGCTCTGGGAGAGTCCGAGTCACCCTAGAATGGGGTGAATAGGGTGATAGAAGTTTTTCGTGGAAACTTTAGCTCTTCTATCAAAAACAAGACAGAGACGGATTCTCGAGTCTATCAACAGTGGTCGAAAAAATTGGACTCGAAGGCTATTAAGCGGAATGAGCAAGAGCCGTAAAACCTGTCCGAGTCTAGAATGAACTCGTAAAGATAACACTTAGAGATTATGTGGAAACCCTTTTGGGGCAGAAAACCACGGACCGTGTCAATCCGCACACGAAATCAAATTCACTATTTTGAGTCCACAAAATACCGTGAACCGACCGAACCCAAGTTGCTCCCTTAGACAACTCTATACAAGTTTTCCTAGACTCGAAATTCCCTTATCTCGATCTAGTACTTCCTAGCTGAGATAACCCTTACAGCTAGGGACAACTAAGCTGAGTTAACCCTTACAGACTTAGTCAAGGGACCTTACAGAGAATGTAAGAAAGAGTTTGTAATCGAGTACAAGACCTTACAACTCGTAAAGTAATGAATTACAGAGTGGGAGTTGTAAGTTGAAGATTGAAAGTAAATACAATAACTTTGAGTAAGTATGTGTATTAGCAATATGTTCTGCAATCTTCAAGTCTTGTGAGATGGCTTCTATTTATAGATAACCAAGCAGGGTAGCCGTTATCTTCATCTACCGACCGAGAGTTCTCTATGACCATTGATAAGAGCTTTCCGAGTCACTCGTAAAGTATCCGTTGTAATGTGAACGTTGGACAACGGCTTAACTCTCTTGGAAGTGCCAAAACCATTAGCGATGTCTTGAAAGATAAGGTGGAAACCACCGTTAAGCTTGGCGTTCCAGCTTTTCCAGATTTGGAAACAGACATGCCCCGACACAATCTACTGGGACCGGAGCAGAGAAGGTGAAGAGCCATGTCTCGCTGTTGATTTGACGTTCAAGCCGGTTACTTTTGTAGTTTGAAAAGTGTATCCTCGATTGAATAACCTACAAAAGTAAATCAATTTTGGTTCTCAAAGTATAAAATACTTTGGCCCAAGATTAGACACAGATAATAAAATAATTACGATAAATAAAGCAACCGATTATCCGAGTCGAAACGAAATGGAATTTTCTCGAGTCCAATATCCATGATACTCGGAATTCCATCCGACTTAGTCTAAGCGAAGAATCAAGTTCAAGTAAAGAATATCGGAGAGAATTAACTTGATATAGACTAAGCATGAAATAAGCCAAAAATACTGGCTATAACAAAATAGGACTTATAACCACAAGTCGATTCCGAGTGAGAAAAGACGAAATACTAGTCTATTCAATCTACGATAAATCGAGTGATGTCTGGACTCGTAATAAAGAACCAATTTTCCGAGTCGCTACGGATAAGCAAGAAATATAATAAGTAAGAGCTGTATCACTTAGAAAAGATACTATTTTACTCAAAGAAGTTTCGAGATACGAGAGAATGCCTTGGGAATCAAAACTCTATAGGTATGAGATGGTTATATCTCGATTCCATTTCCGAGCAGATGTCCGAGTCTTCACCCGTGTTGGAGATGAGGTTGCCCACAAGCATTTAAATCGAAAACGGGCAGCCCGTGTCAAATGACATGGCCTGTTTTCAGCGTCCCCGTCCAGTTTTGACGTGCCAAGCATCCAAACGGGCAGCCCGTGTCGGAGGACACGGCCCGTGTTGGAGGACATGGCCCATGTTGGAGGTAAAATATGCCGAGACGTTTCGGTTTTGACAGCTTCGGCTCTTGATTGTTCCTTAATGGCTTATTTAAGATGATTTACGGCCATTCCTACATCCAAGCAAGTCCAGAATCCTCCATAGTTCATCCTCCATTTTTCCTTCCTCCATTTCTTCACATCAAACCAAAAACATTGAAGATCGAAGAATAAGATTGAAGCAGCTGCGGGGTTCCATTTGAAGTCGAGAGATTCAAGTGGAGCACTTCAAGCCTATCATCTACTTGTTCATTTCTTGCTGTTTGAGGTTTGATTTCAATGTATTGGATTTTAGTTAAGCTTTCAATAAACATGTGTAAGTAGTTTAGTTTTTCTAGGGATTTGTAATCCGAAACAATGTAGTTTGATTAGTTTTCTATGATTTGTGCTTGAATTCTGATTTTGATTCAATAGAAGGTTATGTTTATCATGTTCATGAGTGTTTTGAAGGCCTAGGACACTTGTGTTTAGAGATTAATCTATCATGTACTGAAAAGTGAAATAAAATAATCCGACAACCAACCTTTCTACCTAATTTATGAAATTTGAGAAAAGAATAGTAAATTAGGGGATCACTTTGATAATTTGAAATCCTTAACTTTGATTAACTTAAATGCATGCGAAATTTGTTTGATAGGTTAATTGAAGCAATTCTATTGAGCATCGAAAGAGCGATAGAATTTTATGATTATCGATCCTTGATTTATTTGAATGAATGATTGCGCAAATTATGTTTAAATAATCAAACTCATTGTTAGGAAAGCAAATCCCTAGATGTTTTTATCCATTGATTTAAGTCTAGATTAATTTTCTAATTTTAATAGTTAGAACTAGGTTAGAAAGAACAAACTCAAAAATCTGATTTTCTTAGCAATTGAGTAGAGGGCTAGTTTAGTGTGTTGCTAGATCGAGTCCTTCTGGAATCGGTCTTGACTAGCTACAATTTATATATCGTGCGCTTGCGGCCTGTCAAGTTTTTGGCGCCGTTGCCGGGGACTCTATTTTTAGTAGCCATTAGACGAATACTCCGAAATTGACTAAGTGTTTATTTTCTTTTTCTATTTTGATTGCATTGGTAGTTTTGTTTTTGTTCTTGCTAGGTATTCTCTCCTTACATGCAAAAAGCTCAATTATTTGAGTTTGATCCCGAAATTGAGACGGAAGAAGCAAAGGCTAGAGAAGGCAAGGAAGAAGCAAGAAGAAAACTCTAACCAAAAGCCCAAGATGGCCGGTGAAGAAAGAAGAACTTTTGGGCAATATGTGACACCCAATGTCACTAATCCACCGACGGCCATCAATGTCCCGAGTGTAGCGGCGAATGACTTTGAGTTGAAGAATTCGCTCATCAACTTGGTGAGGGCCACTCTTTTCCATGGCCTCCCCAATGAAGACCCAACCGACACCTTCGCATTTTTCGCTAAGCATGTGATACTTTCAAGGCGAATGGGGCTTCACCGAATGCAATCAAGCTGCGATTGTTTCCATTCTCTCTTGAAGGAAGGGCATGGGAGTGGCTAGATTCTCTTCCGGCAAACTCCATCAGCACATTTGATCAACTTGCAAGTGCCTTCTTGGCAAAATACTTCCCTCTAAGCAAGTTGACTAGTTTGAGGAACCAGATTTCCACCTTCGTCCAAGAGCCGGATGAGACGTTATATGAAGCATGGGAGCGGTTTAAGGATCTCCTTCGCCAATGCCCACAACATGGATTTGAGCCATGGGTCCCCATTCAAGCTTTCTACAATGGGGTCGATGAGCACTTAAGAGCCACCATTCTTGTGGCGGCGGAACGAAACATCATGAGCAAGTCCGTCGATGAGCTCCACACCTTGATTGAGCGAGATGGCGCTCAACAATTTTCAATGGTCCAAGCCCCGTTCTAAGAGAACGGGAGGTAAGCTTGATGTTAATGTAGTTTCGTGCTTTCTGCTAAGATAGATGCTATAACTTAAAAAATGGACCGTCTTAATGTGAATGTTGCCCCTCCCTTCCATGTGCTTCTTGCACTTTATATGAGCATGAGACCTTGTTTTGTCCTATGGGTATGGCTAGTAGTGAACCGACTCGACCAAGTCAATTTTATTGGCAAACCGAACCCGAGGCCAAACTTTAACCCATTCTCCAATTTCTATAACCCGAGATTGAGGTATCACCCCAATTTTTCCTATCGGAACAACAATCTTATGGGTCCACAACAAGTGCCAAGACCACCCGCCCTGGATTCCAAAGACCTACCCAACCCCAAGTGCCCTAAAAGTCTAACTTGGAGGTCATGATGGAAAGCATGCTTTTGGCTCAACAAAAGCAAGATGAGATTATCAAGCAATTGGCTTCTAAAGTTGAAACCTTAGTCACTCACAATAAGATGCTTGAAACTCAAATTGCTAGCCAAGCAAGCTCTTCCTCTAGCCCTTTGGGTAAGCTTCCTAGCCAACCGGTGCCTAACCCTAGGGATCAATGTAATGCCATAACTTTAAGGAGTGGGACACAATTGGAAGGGCCTAAAGGTGCCAGTAGTGATCATGTGGTCATTGAGGTGCAATCTGAAAATGTTGTTGAGAATGTTGAGACCGATGAGAATGAGTTGCATGATGTTGTGAATTAGGAGGTGTCTTTACCCTCCAAAGAGTCTTTGGTCGATGTTAATGTGCAAAATGAGAGTGAGCCTTCCAATGACCAAATGAAAATTCCCCAAAGAATCTATATTCCACCTTTGCCTTTTCCACAAAGATTAGCACAGTCTAAAAATGATACACAATTTTGGAAGTTTTTAGAGGTCCTTAAGAAGTTCCACATTAATATTCCCTTCACCGATGCCTTGTCTCAAATGCCTTCTTATGCTAAGTTCTTGAAAGAAATTTTGTCCAACAAACGAAAGTTAGCTAAGGTAGAGGTAATTGAGAAATTACCTCCACCTACGTCCGTTAAGGGTGTGAGGATTTTTCTTAGACATGTGGGTTTTTATCGACGGTTCATTAAAGATTTTTGAAAATTGCAAGGCCTCTCACCCAATTGCTTGTCAAAGATATGCCTTTTGTATTTGATGATGTGTGCTTGAGTGCTTTTAACAGGTTAAGAGAAGCTTTCATTACAGCTCCTATTATGCAAGCCCCGGATTGGAGTCTTCCATTTGAAGTGATGTGTGATGCAAGTGACTTTGCATTGGGGGCCGTTTTGGAGCAAAGGAAGGATGGCAAGCCCTATGCTATACATTATGTGAGCCAAACTCTGGATGAGGCTCAAGTTAACTATGCCACCACGAAGAAGGAATTCTTGGCGGTTGTGTTTGCCTTGGAGAAGTTCCGTTCTTACTTGATTAACTCCAAGGTGATAGTTTTTACTGATCATGCTACCATCAAACATCTTATGAGGAAATCGGATTCTAAGCCTCGCCTTATTCGATAGGTGCTTTTACTTCAAGAGTTCGATTTTGAAATCCGGGACAAGCCTGGATCGCAAAATGTGGTTGCCGATCATCTTTCTCGGTTAGAAGATTTGCCCAAGGAAGTTATCCCCATTGATGATTCGTTTCCGGAGGAAAACTTATGGTTGTTTCGCATACTTCCACTCCATGGTATGCTGACTTTATAAATTACATTGTTTGTGGAGTGATGCCACCAGAATAATCTTTCCAACAAAGGAAGCGGTTCTTGTTTGAGGTGAAAAGTTATGTGTGGGAAGAGCCTCTCCTTTACAAGTTGTGTACAGATGGGGTATATCGAAGATGTATTTTGGAAGATGAGGTTCAAAGTGTGCTCCATCACTGTCATTCCACTACTTATGATGGACATTTTGGCCCCGATAAAACCGCCTCCAAGGTCTTACAAGCTGGTTTCTATTGGCTAACTCTCGCCAAAGATGCATGGAATTTTGTGGTAGC
This sequence comes from Talinum fruticosum, assembly GCA_021018815.1. Classification (NCBI taxonomy): domain Eukaryota; kingdom Viridiplantae; phylum Streptophyta; class Magnoliopsida; order Caryophyllales; family Talinaceae; genus Talinum; species Talinum fruticosum. The sequence continues at coordinate 7,629,385 of JAITYX010000012.1, forward strand.
TTGTGACCGATGCCAAAGGATGGGCACTATTTCCAAGAGGCATGAGATGCCCCAATCTAGGATTTTAGAGGTTGAGCTCTTTGATTTATAGGGAATTGACTTCATGGGTCTTTTTCCTCCCTCTCACAAGAACCTCTACGTCCTAGTCAGCTGTTGATTACGTGTCAAAATGGGTGGAAGCCATTGCCTCTCCCACCAACGATTCCAAGGTTGTCATGAAGTTCCTAAAGAAGAATATTTTTACTCGATTTGGCACTCCAAGGGCTTTATTAAGTGACAATGGGAGTCATTTTTACAACCGACCACTTGAGGTTCTTTTGAAGAAGTATAGAGTATTTCATAAGGTGGCCACTCCTTATCATCCTCAAACAAGTGGTTAAGTTGAGTTGTCTAACCGGAGTTGAAAAATATTCTAGAGAAGACAAGTGGATCGATCCCGAAAACACCGGTCTTTGAAGCTTGATGATGCACTATGGGCATACCTCACCGCTTACAAGACTCCCTTGGCACTACTCCATTCCGGTTAGTGTATGGGAAGCCTTGTCATTTGCATGTAGAGATGGAACAAAAGGCTTTTTGGGTGATCCGGACCAGTAAATTTTGACACCAAGGCGGTTGGTGCAAAACGAGTTCCGTAATTGTAAGAACTTAAGTAGTTGCGATTGCAAGCTTATGAGAGTTCCCGAATTTACAAGGAGAGAACCAAGAGGTGGCATGACAAGCATATTCTGCATAGGGGTTTGAAGAAGGTGACATGGTCCTTTTGTTCAACTCAAGATTGAAGTTGTTTCCGGAAAACTAAGATCCCGATGGTCCGGGCCGTTTCAAGTCACCAAGGTATTTCCTCATGGCATGGTTAATGGCTTAAGCCTTACATTGTGGGGCATTCGACGTGAAGACCACTTGTTATGCTCTTACCGACCCGGGTAAGGTATGAGGAATGAGTTGCATATGGTCAAGCTAATGACATTAAACAAGCCCTCCTTGGGAGGCAACCTAAGTCATGTTAAAAAAGAAAAAAAAACCAGCGAGGCAGCAACCAAAATGGGCCACCCGTTTCCACGTAAACGGCCCGAGTTGGGTGCTATTTATAACTTAGCAGCAGCGCACCCGTTTTCATTGAAAACGGGCTGACTTTGGGCGCATACTTCCACGGCAGCGATCCGACACGGGCTGCCCGTTTCCTAGGAAATGGCCCGTGTCGGTGGTAATGATTGCGCGGGCTGGTTTTTGAGCCCGATTTCTTGTCCCTCTCCTCACTTTACCCTGCCTCTTCTTCTTCTTGCTCTCTCTTTGGCATTGCATCCTCCATAGCAATACCTCCAACTCCATTCTCTTCTTCCATCTCAAATCTCTCCTAAACTCCAACTTTCACACCACATTCACCCGATCTCCTCTTCTTCTTCTTCAATTTTCTCTCTCTCTACGTGGGTTTTGCGTCTATCTCTACGCCTGTTCGTCGGCGTCTCCTTCTGCTACTCGCTGGCCACCACCATCTTCCATTCGCCGGTGTCTTGTTTTGTTTCCCTTTCCCTACTTTTCTCTCCCTCTACGCGAAATTTTGCATCCTTTTCTTCTCTCGGAACTCGTGCTTGTCGCTCGCTCGTTCACGCCGGTGTCTCCCTCTCGCTGCTCCAGTTCTTCTCACCGGCACTTGATCTGTTCAAGACGGTGCTACGGTTGTCGCCGCCTTCCCTGTCCTCCTTTTCTCTCCACGCCTCTTCCTTCTCCATCAAAATTCTGCTTCTCCACTTGGTCTACGTTCTCAAATTTGTTCCAATGGCGCCCAAATGATAGAAGTTTACTCAAGGGAGTCCTCCCGACCAAGCTCCACAGCCCGGATCCGAGCCACTCGTCAACCACCCCGGAATGTCCGTAATTCGCGAAACAGAGGTAATCCAAACAATCCTCTTAACTTGCCTCATCCTGAACATATTGAACGCTACAATTCATTTCTTAATCGTGAAATTGTTGCCACCCGATATTATGATGAGATTAGTTTAGAAAGTTTGGGTTTGCTTGAGGATTTTCTTTGGATGGTTGAACGGTGTGGTTTGTTAAATTTTGTGAATATTCGATTAGGGACCTATAGAAGCCTGTCTTTGGAATTTCTAAGCACATTAACTGTTGATATTGGGCGTGGTTCTCATGCCGAGCATGGCTTAGTTTCCTTTCGCTCGTTAGGGAGATACCATGAACCCCGTATTCGGTTCTTAGTGAGTTTAGTGCTTTATTTTCCCTCCCTCGCGACCTTGGACTTCGACACCGTATAGTTCTTGATTGTTTCAGTTCGACACAATTTTGGCATTCTATTTCTAGTGAGCAGGACTATCATCCTAGTTCGACTAAGGCGACCGCTGTTAGGAACCCCTGTATTCGGTATATTCATCGAGTTTTGGGTCATGGATCTGTTTGGGAGGGATGACACCGGCAATAATATGCGTCTCGCTGAATTGTTTTGTTTATATGTGATGTGGATGGGAGATGTGTCTCGGTTCAATCGTGGGGCTTATTTAGCTCGTCAATTTGCCACTACTCGCTACTAGTTCCGGGGTAGGATTGTTATTAGGGGTTTGGTTACCGCCATTGCTGTAGCTTTAGGTTGGAATCCCGAGGACCACCATGATTATAGGGTGCGCGGGTCCGAGCGTATCGTATTGAGGCTTTGCGGGCTATGGGCATGTGTCGTACAATTTCTCGAGAGTTACATTGGTTGTATCCTAATCACCGTATGTTGCGTCTCCTTTGTCCTAAGCGCACATCCCTTAAGGATGCGGCCAATCTCGATTTTTGCCCGGTGAGGATGAAGTGCCTCGCCCTTCGCTCCATACCGATGTGGGTGCCTCTATCTCTTTCCTTCCCCTACCCCCGAGCATAATGAGCGTAATGAGCTTAATGTCAAAGCTTCGTGCGTTCACTTCTCACCGCCATTCATTAAGAGCAACTCTCCTTTAGGGAGTATGTGCATTCCGAGCACGCTACTTTTCGCTCCGAGCAGGCCTCACTTAGGGAGTACCTCCACTCTGAACAAGCCTCTCTTCGAGATTATGTTCATTCGGAGTGTGAGACTATACAAAATGTCCAACTTGAACTTCGTGATATGCTTGCTAATCAAAACCATTATATGCATATGATGAGTGAATATTTAATCGCTTGGCATGATTGGCATATTTCCCGGGAAACCCTAATCCTCCTCCTCCTCCCCTCCATTTGAGTGATGTTTTGTTCTTCCCCATCTCCTTTTTCCTAATTGTGCTTGCATTGTGGACAATGCTGTGTCCAAGTATGGGGGATGGTTCCTACTTAGGTTGCTACTCGATGAATAATGTACGGTTGGATTTCATTTAGGTTAGGATTGCATTTGGAGCATTTAGGTCAGCATTAGGTAGCATCATATAGAATTGCAATAAAAAAATAAAAAAATAAAAAAAAAGAAAAGAAAAACTAACTAAAAAGAAAAAGAGATGAACCTCCATTAATGATTCCTTTTAGGCCAAATACGCTTTCCATGGAGAACGATTTCAATGAATAGCTTTAAATGCAAAAATATTTGAAAACCAGCTTTTAAACTTCAAGATTTTGGCCGTATTTGATGGATGAAAGTTGATTGCCCTTGATTCCTTGACAATAGTGTTGGCATGTGAAATTCTTTGAGCTAGTTAAGATTGTGGTAGAAACCATGTGAGACTTTTGAGCCTTGAATAGACTAAACATTACAATTAGTCTCATGTTTTTATTCATGTGTGATTCTCCTCCATGATTGCATCTCTAGAACTTGTTTGAATTCTCTTCAAAATCACATGTGTGCATGCTTTGTGACAACATGATTGAGATATTCTTTGATTTTTGAGCTACATTAGCCAAATTGCCACCCTTTTACATGTTATTGACCCTTGATAGCCCTTTGAGCCTAATTGCCTAATTCATTTGTTTTGAACCCTCTTAACTAGCCTTTGGCCAAACACATAATCTAATATCTAAGCTAAGTCTAGGGAGCTTCTTACAAATGTTGGGTCGTTAGGAGTCTTTGATATGTTGGTGATAATTTGGATTCTTTTGTTGAGAATGAAGGGTAATATATATGTATTGAGCATGAGATGATTCTCCCTCTTGGTTGTAAAGGTATATTTTGATGTTATATTAGCTTTTTGATTTGTTAGAAGTGGTTTGTTAAATTGTCATGTTGCATGTTACACTTTAGTGGTGGCGAATAGAGAATTCTACCAAGCATATGCTAGTTTGCATGATTGTGAGAGAGATTGAGTGAACTATGTATTAACCTAAACACATGAGCGAAGTGTTTTCACATTTCCAAAGTGAGGTTCTACCGGCCTTTTTAGCTCCATTGTTCTACATGTGTGAACATGAATTGTTTAAGTGATGATTTGGGTGATTGATCTAATTTGTCTTTATGGTCTTCAATGTGGTTTTTGAAAATTTTCTTTCCATCTAATTGTTAAAAGATTTCATGTACTTATGGGTCGTTGTTGAATGGTTTTTCCTTGTGATACTTATGGTTGCCTAGGCTGAGGAGGTTGTGATTCTTTTGCTAGATTTCATCTTATGCTTTCTGGCCTTACTTGAGGAAGCAAGGTTTAAGCATGGGGAATTTGATAAGTGCATAAAATGCATTAGATTCTTGGGCGTTTTGATGCTTTTCTTTGGAAAAATCGTTTAATAGGAGTGTGTTTATGCCCCATTTTCGATTTTATGCTTGTGTTTTGGTATTTTGTGATGATTTTGCAGATTTGATCACCAATACCAAGTTTTTCCCGAGATTAGTGAGTGTTCAGAGCCTTGAGAAGACCAACACGCTCCATCTTTGCGATCAAAACGGCCATTCCCCAAGATTTCTCAAAGTTTATCCTTCCAAGCAACCACCACGGGCCACCCGTTTCCACCGAAACGACCGGTGTTGGAGGTGAGGTTGCCCACGAGCATTTACATTGAAAACGGGCAGCTCGTGTCGAAGGACACGACCGGTTTTCAGCGTCCTCGTCTAGTTTTGACGTGCCGGCATCCAACACGGGCAGCCCGTGTCGGAGGACACGGCCCGTGTTGGAGGTAAAATATGTCGAGACAATTCGATTTTAATGGTTTCAGCTCTTGATTGTTCCTTAATGGCTTATTTAAGATGATTTACGGCCATTCCCGCATCCAAGCAGTCCAAAATCCTCCATAGTTCTTTCCTCCATTCCTTCACATCAAACCAAAAACTTTGAAGATCGAAGAATAAGATTGAAGCGATTGCGGGGTTCCATTTGAAGTCGAGAGATTCAAGTGGAGCACTTCAAGCCTATCATCTACTTTTTCATTTCTTGCTATTTGAGGTTTGATTTCAATGTATTGGATTTTAGTTAAGCTTTCAATAAACATGTGTGAGTAGTTTAGTTTTTTAGGGATTTATAATCCGAAACAATGTAGTTTGATTAGTTTTCTATGATTTGTGCTTGAATTCTGATTTTGATTCAATAGAAGGTTATGTTTATCATGTTCATGAGTGTTTTGAAGGCCTAGGATACTTGTGTTTAGAGATTAATCTATCATGTACTTGAAAAGTGAAATAGAATAATCCGATAACCAACCTTTCTACCTAATTTATGAAAGTTGAGAAAAGAATAGTAAATTAGGGGATCACTTTGATAATTTGAAATCCTTAACTTTGATTAACTTAAATGCATACGAAAGTTGTTTGATAGGTTAATTGAAACAATTCTATTAAGCATCGAAAGAGCGGTAGAATTTTGTGATTATCGATTCTTGATTTATTTGAATGAATGATTGTGTAAATTATGTTTAAATAATTAAACTCATTGTTAGGAAAGCAAATCCCTAGATGTTTCTATCCATTGATTTAAGTCTAGATTAAATTTCTAATTTTAATAGTTAGAACTAGGTTAGAAAGAACAAACTCAAAAAATGTGATTTTCTTAGCAATTGAGTAGAGGGCTAGTTTAGTGCGTTGCTAGATCGAGTCCTTGTGGGATCGACCTTGACTAGCTACAATTTATATACCGTGTGCTTGCAGCTGTCGGGGTCTCCGTGCCGGTGTGCGACATACAAGGCAAGAATCGGATTCCACCAACTATCTTCCTTTAAACGACTTATGGAAGATCATTGAGGTATGCTCAAATTTTCCTTTCTTCAATATGTACTTTTCATCTAATGTGGATAAAAAGACTTACTTGACTTGTCAAAATGTAACGAGTGGCTATATGAATACTTTGCACATCTCTCTCCCGGTTCAACGAATCGGTCCGTGTTCCTGGCATCCATATCATGGGCTAAAATAAATCTTACGCAAACTCAAATACATAGGATAAGATTTTTGAGGTTATCCCTCAACCATGTTAATCGATATGTTACTTCTACTCTCAAAATTTGCTCCAAAATAGGCCTAAACAAGCTTTTCAACACACTTTCGAGCATTCCGGTCATGCGTGGGGTCGACCAGTGATGTAGTCCGACCCTTTATATCAACGATTTTTGTTAATTTTCTTCTTGTTTTTTGTTCTTGCTTGCTGATTTCTTGATAATTGTTGTATGTAGGCCAACTTCTATCTTTGGGCTCAACTTCAACTTGCCCAAAATGTCCTTGTGGCCCGGGAATTGAGTGAGAGAAGGATCTTGTTTGAAGGTCCTTTTGGGTTTTGTTGGTACCTTGGGGAGAGGGTTGCTCCTCGGATTCGAGTTAACACATGGCCTCCATTTGTTCGGCTGGATCCTCCTTCAACCATGTTATATTTTCATTCTGTTTCTCCGGTCAAGTAAGCGACGGCCATGGTGGGGTATCCGTTTACCTCACTTTTGAATTTACACAACTCATACGCCCATCATGCATCTTGCATCATGACCCAATTGGTAAGCGCTCAACTCCTCTCTCATAACTTTGAATTTCTTACACATCATATTCTCGTCCTTGGCAGCTCACTCTTCCCGACATTCATATCCCGAATCTCGATGTGGATGTTACTCTTCCTGGGGACCTCTTCGCTTCGTCACAATTCCTGAAATCTCGGAAGAGGAATGTGTTGGGCATCCCTTTCCTCGAAATTGGTGAGGGGTAAGAGTTATATGCTCTTTCCTTTTAGTTACGTGCTAAAAGTATCTTCTTTGTTGATAACCTCAAACAAACTTTGTAGTACGACCGGGAGCAATCTAGGACCATATCCTTTAGATTACAGATCGACTCTTCGTGGAATCCAAAATTTCTTTACCGATCGATCTTTCTCTACTTCTCGTGTAAGTCCTTAATTAGTGCACTACTAAATTCTTTAAGCTTTTAGTGATTTGCTAATCGCTTCCTTGAGTATGGAGAGACACCGATCGAGAGCCACTCCTTCCGGTAGTCTACCTAATGCATCCGAGACATCATCCCAAACTCATGAACAACAAATGACTTCTAGTAGTAGTGCTAGACAAGGCTCGTCATAGCGTTCTTCGCGGCGTGCTCATCATAGGAGTGCGTCTAATGTAGGACCTAGTGCCTCCGGGCCTAGTACGTCCGATACGGGACTTAGCCACTCCGAGGAGAGATGAACATCTTACCTGTGCAAGGCTTCAATCGACACGGGAACCCTCTTTACTTCCCTCGGTCCTCTTATAACGAGACCATCTCTTGGGGCTTCTCGGTCTTGGGACCAAGAAGGTGGCCGATTCTCTACATTTGTCTTGGAGGACTTCGGGAATTACATCTTCGATGAGGACTCCGATGACAATGTGTAGACAATTCCTTACTACTTCCACTACTTGTCGATTCATGGACCTCTTGTAAGGTGTTTGTTTTGTTAGCATATTATTTATTTTGTAATGAACACTCTTATGTAATGAGATGATATGCAAGACTCGATTCTAAAAATGTGTTCTTTTATTTAATATGATGCACGGAACTTAAGAAAAATACAAAGATAAAATTTAAAAAATGGACACTAGCCTCCATTCCCCTTTAAAAAAAATAATAAAACGTGAAGACTCGGACACTTCTCAACGCATTTACGAGTTGCATTAAATGAATCGGTATAACCATCTCATACTTATAGAGTTTTGATTCCAAGGCATTCTTTGTATCTCGAAACTTCTTTGAGTAAAATTGTATCTTCTCTAAGTGATACAGCTCTTACTTCTTCTATTTCCTGCTTATTCGTAAGTGACTCGAAAACCGGTTCGTTGTTCCGAGTCCGAGCATCACTCGAGTTTATCGCAGATTAAATAGACTAGTATTTCGTCTTTTCTCACTCGGAATCCGATTTACGGTTATAAGTTCTATTATGTTATAGTAAGTATTTTTAGTATGATTATTGCTTAGTCTATATCAAGTTATCTCACTCTAATGTTCTTCACTTAACTTGATTCTTTGCTCGGACTAGCTACGATTGAATTTTTAGCTACATGGATATTAGACTCGAGAAAATTCCATTTGGTTTCGACTCGGATAATCGGTTGTTTAATTATCGTAATTATTTTATTATCTCGTGTCTAATCTTGGACCAAAGTATTTCATACTTTGAGAACCAAAATTGATTTACTTTTGTAGGTTATTCAATCGAGGATACACTTTTCAAACTATAAAAGTAACCGAGCTTCGAACGTCAAATCACGAGCGAGACATGGCTTTTCACCTTCTCTGCTCCAGGTCCCGAGAAGATTGTGTCGGGTCGTCTGTTTCCAAATCTGGAAAGCTGAAACGCCAAACTTAACGGTGGTTTCCACCTTATATTTTAAGACACTGCCGGTGGTTTTGGGACTTCCAAGAGAGTTAAACCGTTGTCCAACGTTCACATTACAACGGATACTTTTTGAGTGACTCGAAACCTTCTATCAACGGTCACGAGAGGACTCTCGGTCAGCGAGATGAAGAAAACGGCTACTCTGCCTGGTCATCTATAAATAGAAGCCACCTCACAAGACTTGAAGATTTTCGAACATATTGTTAATACACATACTTGCTCAAAGTCATTGTGTTTACTTTCAATCTTATACTTACAACTCCCATTTTGTAATTCATTACTTTACGAGTTGTAAGGTCTTGTACTCGATTACAAACTCTTTCTTACATTCTTTGTAAGGTTCCTTGACTAAGCTGTAAGGGTTAACTCAGCTTAGTTGTCCCTAGCTGTAAGGGTTATCTCAGCTAGGAAGTATTAGATTAGATAAGGGAATTTCGAGTCTAGGAAAACTTGTATAGAGTTGTCTAAGGGAGCAACTCGGGTTGAGTCAATCTACTGTATTTTGTGGACTCAAAATAGTGTGCTTGGATTAGCACGGTCCGTGGTTTTCACGCCCGAGGAGGGTTTCTACGTAATCTCTAAGTGTTATCTTTACGAGTTCATTCTAGACTCGGAGCAGCTTTACTGACTCTTGTTTAATTTACTTATCCATTTGTAATAGCATTTACGAGTCCAAACTTTTCGACCTCGTTGATAGACTCAAAACCTGTCTTTGTTTTGTTTTCGACGGAAGAGCTAAAGTTTCCATGAAAAACTTTCATCACCCTATTCACCCCCCTCTAGGGTGACTCGGACTCTCCCAGAGCAAACCTTCAAAACGGGAAATAGAAAATCTCTAGTGCATAGTTCAAATAAGGTGCGCCCCACGGGCTGGGACGAGAAACAAAAATAACCAAGGACTGAGTCGGGCCCGCGAGGAAGCACGAAATAGATCGGGCCCGAGGTGAGGTCGGCACCGACCATGCATAAGTCCTATAGGGACTGTAGTGCCTTGTTGTTCTAATCATAGTAGGATTCGAAGAACTCCGGGAAAATGCCTATAAATACAATCGCTAGGCACAATAAGAAATACACACACAAAAGCCTTCACCTAACCGCAAAATATCCTCTTCTTACGACCATACATAGAACCACGAACTTTATGATTGAATTAACCCGATGGATGCATGAGATGAGCAAGATGGATAGGTCGGGGTTAACCAATTATGGGCTAAAGGTCCTCTTTAGCATTCGCCAGTGAAAATTTATTGGCCTTTCATGAGGGCAGCTGTAGCTTATTGGGATCACCATCACCATGTCTTTAGGTTCGAGGATAAGGAACTGTGCCCCCTGCTTGAAGAGTTCGATGCCATACTAGGCGGTTTCGAGCGAAAAAACCAGTTGTTCCCAAATCCTAAGAAAATATACCAATATCTACTAAAATTAAGTAAAAAGCATCTAGGATGGAACCTTATCGACAATTGGGTTAGCTTAACCAATCTGCTGAAGCATTACCGCAACGTGTATGCTTATGCTTGAGTCTATCATTATCACGAGACGACGAGCTATAATTACTTGGATGATAGGGGATTCCAACTAGTAGGGGTCACGAGGACTTGGCATCGGCGTAGGCTGTTAAGCTGGTAGAACAGTTAGAGGATTATTGTTCTCGAACTCCACTAATAGTTGCTTGAGATGATAATTGGTTTATACCGAGTCGAAGCCAATGTTGAATAGAATTTCCATGGTGGCCCCTCATTACTGCAGATAAGCATTGAAACAAACGGAAGCAAGCAAAGGTAAATCGGGCAACGGTGCTAGGCTAGAGGCGAGGGCCTTCGACTTATTTCGAAAAACCTAACTTTCATTCCTGCTACTGCTGACTCTATTTTTATTATTTCGATTTTGCTCTGTTGGGCCTAAAAAGTTAGACTTTGACTGTGCAGGACACTAATTCTTGATTTTGCATCCGTGATGTGCGGATATGGCTAATGTAACATCTGCGACTTATCGAAGCTCCTCCTAAATTGGACATGTACCTAGCAACTCACTTTTGCCAGCGGAAACGAACATCGGCGGTAGTCGATCATCGTGCTTCCCGATGGGAAGAATATGTAAAAAATCATAGCAATGACCCATTATGGTATGTGAAGCATTGGATGGTGTCCAAGTTCAAAACACATACATTACTTGGATTATATTTGGCCCACAACTTTTGACTTGTTCGAGAGGACATGGTAGCTCTAGACGGTCTAGGTCATGGCTCGAATAATGGAAAGGTCTTCTAAAACTATTGACTCATGCGGCCTTGCTTACACCTGACGGAGTTGCGAATACTGTCGTTTCTCTCTATGATCTAGAGTGGATAATAGAAGTCGACCCCGAGCGACAAAAAGCACTAAAACTTAGAGAGTTAAACCTGAAGAAGTCGTTCTGCTGTCTGCCCCTTTGCAAATCCGTGAAGTAAACCCTCGGATGGCTGCAAGCGGTCAAAAGAAGCTGAAGCTAAAGAAAATGAAGAAAGGAGAGCCCGCTGAATCCAAGAGCTAAAGGAACGCACTTGAGATGAAAAAATTCGGTCTATCGATCCTAAAGGAAAGAAAGTGAAAATAGACTAGGACTCGAATTCTTAGGGGTTTGAGATAGAATAAAAGGAGGTTATACTTATCCAACAAATCCACTACTTCCTTCTTAAAATGACAACCATGGTCACTTATAAGCTCGTGTGGCACTCCATAACGACATATATTGTTTCGAGTGATGATTTTGGCTACTGTTTCGATATCAAGGTTACAAAGGAAGCTGCTTCTACCCATTTGGTGAAGTAGTCGATTACTACTAACACAAATTCATGACCACCTGTTCCTTTAGGAGTCACCTTGCCAGTAATGTCTATTCCCCATATTGAAAACGGCCGGGCGAGGATAAAGTTGTGAGAAATGATGGGTTTGGTGTTGTAAGTTTGCATACACCGGACATTTATGGCACCTTCTAACAAAGTTGTGAGAGTCCACTGCCATGGTTGACCAATAATAACCAAGTCTTTCAACCTTCTAGACTAACATTCTACCATTCATATAAGGTCCGCATTCTCCTCCATGAATCTCTTCCATGATTCGCTTTGCTTCATGTTGATTGACACAAAGTAAGCTGATCCCGGAGTTAGTTTTCTCGAACAATTGTCCTTGATTGAGGAAGAATTACGCAAGTAAAATCTGGATGGCTCGTTGGGCTCTAGAGGTAGAGTGAAAAGGATATTCTTGCTTATCAGAATACTAATAAATATCACGATACAAGCTGGTATGGTCGATATTAGATACTTCTAAGGTGTAGGCGTGTGCGGGCTGGCTCCAGTCGCTCGATGTAAATATCATGGGTGCTAACTTAGCTAGTGCACTCGCAAATTGATTATCATCCCTATGAAGGTAGGTGAAGGAAGTATTCTTGAAGTGTTTAGATAATTACGTCAAATATTCTTGGCAGGGTGCTAAGGCTTCACTATGTACCTTACACCTTTGCGAAATTTGATTGATGATAAGATTGGAATCACCAAAAACCACGATATTCTTGACCCCGATCTACGTTGCGGCTTTAAGTCTGTGATACAAGCTTCGTACTCTGCAACATTATTAGTGACCTCGAAGTCTAGATTAGCTGAAATGGGAGTATGTTCTCCCTCGGCGAGACTAAAAGAATACCTACTCCAAAGCCCTTCGATAGGAAGCGCCATCAAAGTACATTGTCCAAACATCCACCTCTACTTGTAAAATATCTTCATCACGGGAAGTCAAGGTGTTCGAGTTGCGATTCGAGGCACGAGGTAGATCTGCCAAAAATTCTAATACTATCCTTCCTTTGATCGATTTTTGGGGAACAAACTTGAGTTCGAATTCAGTAGCGTGACAATCCATTGTGCTATCTTATTCGCTGATAGTCGGTTGCTCAAGTATGTATTTAATAGGATTCATAGGTGCTACCACATGTACTATGTGGCTAACATGTAGTGTTTGAGCTTCTTGGAAGCCCAAACTAAAGCCAAAGATGTCTTCTCTAGTGGTGTATATCTAGTCTCGTAGTCCGGGGACTTCTTACTCGGATAATAGATCGCACGTTCTTCTTTTCCGTCTCGATGAGCTAACATAGCCTCCATAGTTGTCCCTGTTGTGGTGAGATATAAAAGCAAAGGTTTCCCTGATTGGGGTGGAACTAACATGAAAGGATTAGCCAGGTATTCCTTAACTTTCTTGAATGCTTGTTGGCACTCGGTATCCCAAATGGGCTCGAGATCCTTTTTTAACTTCTTGAAAATGCGTTCATAGACCATAGTCGGTTTTGATATGAAACGACTAATGTACTGCAAACGTCCTAGGAAACCCATTATCTCTTTCTTCGTACTTGGTGGAGGGATTTCTTAAATAGCCTTGATCTTGGATGGATCAACTTCGATTCCTCTTAGGCCGACAACATAGCCTAACAGTTTACCGAGAGGTTACCCCAAAGGCACACTTTTCAAGGTTAAGGCGCATGTTATACTTTACGAGTCTATGGAAGAATTTTCTCGGAGTTGGTTAAATGCCACCTTCTGTCCTTGGATTTTATAATCATATCATGCGGTAGTGTCATTGTTGTCCCCGATACGTTGCACCCTAATTTTTAGACCAAATGGCATCACCATATAATAGTAAGTCCCCATTGAGTGATGAAGGTCGTCTTTTCCATGTCTTCTTCAGCCATCTTCACTTGATTATACCCGGTGAAACCATCTATAAACGAGAGCAAAGCATGACCTATTGTATTATTCACTAGAAGATCGATATGAGGTAGCGGGAAATTATGCTTGGGATGTGCCTTGTTTAAATCCACGAAGTCGACGCACATACGAACCCTGCCATCTTTCTTTGGGACTAGAACTATATTTGCTACCCATTAAAGATAGTGAACTACCTTAATAAACCTAGCCTCCAGCTGCTTCCGAACCTCTTCCTTAATCTTCAAGGCCCATTCCGATTTCATCCTTCTCAATTTCTACTTAAGCGGCTTAGCATCTGCATAAAGCAAAATTTTATGTTCTACTATACTCGGATCTATACCCGGCATGTCTTTGTAGGACCATACAAAAGACATCGATGAACTTTGTGAGGAGTGATGTGAATTGCTTACGCTCTTCTGCATCCAAAGTTTTTCCAAACTTAACCTCTTGGGGTTTATCGATTGAGCCCAGATTGATTGTTATTGTTTCCTCTATTATTGGTGAGCAATTTTCATGATCTTCCATAACTTTTATTAATTCTTGAGGAATTCCTTGTTCATCATTAGAGGCAAAACAATTAAGAGCAAGAGGAGGCAAGGAGTAAGCACAATGATTCACTTTATTGAATGAGGAAACGAGTACATCGGACTCAAAAGCATAATTAGAACTAGAAATAATAGAAGAAGAAGAAGAAATACAAGCCCCACTAGACTCCAAGTGATATGGGTCCGCTCCTAGGCTAACAGACAAATTCTTACCCCTCCTCGGCATTAATCCAAGTGATATGTTGGACCCTTCTATATCGGCATTGGTGATGAACTTGGACAGATCGAGCTGCAGATGCGACATAGCTCGCGACGAGTATTGAGACAGAGTTTTCTTCTAAATTACCCTCTTGGCCGAACAAAAGGTCGAAAAGATTGTTTCGGTGAGATTGGTCCAATCTAATGTCGATTGTCCCTTTACGAGGAGGTGAGGTGCCTCCTTTTCTAGAATATAGCAGTCATTGAAGATTTCCGGACCAATAACTAGGATACCCTTCTCCTTGATGTAATAGGGCTCAACAAAACAATAATAAGGAAAGTTATGTCCTTCTCTAAAAATTGTCCATTCAGGGTACAACGAAAGGGCTTAATAGAGCGGGTTGTGTGTGGTGCGAGTCCTCTTTACCTATATTTCCCACTTGGCTTGAGCTATTTCCTTAGCGATACGTTGATAGCCTAACCAAAGTTATAATTATTAGTGGGTTCACGGGGTGGAAAAATAGGGTGGTATGCCCTTCGGCCGATAGCAAAACTCGGAAAATACCCCTTTTTCCCAAGCATCGATTGGATACTAGGGTTGCCATAAGGGTTAAAGGTAAAAGGTGTTTCATCCCTCTCTAAGGCAGCAACGATTTCCATACAATTCTTCATCATTAGCATCATGCTCAATCTCCACTACGGACTACTTAGAAGTGATAGTAGCATAGATATTATCCCCGTTGACGATTATGACCTAACCTTTGATGATCATTTTGACATTCCGATGTAGTGTAATGGGTACTTGCTCGATGATCGTGCAACCAAGGGCATCCTAGAAGCGATTAAAAGTAGGTGGGATATCTATGACTTGGAATTTAATATTCCACTCCACTGGCCCTAAATTGATTGGTAAGATCGGTGTTCCTAAGACTGTTCTTTTAGAATTATCATATGCTCGAAGATGAACAGTTTGCTTAGAGAGTTATTGCTCCCTAATTCCTAACCTCTTAGCGAGTTAGCTGAGGGACACATGTTAACTATTGATTCGTTGTCTACCAAGGTTAAGGGAATAAACTTGTTAATCCAAGTTACTGATTAAATAAAGGGCATTGTTGTGTGCAATGCCTTCTTCTAGGAGATCCTTCGATGAAAAGTAATGGTTCCATCACCACTTTTAACCAATCCTACTAATTCGTCTAGCGTGCTTTCGGGAGAAACTTCAATCTTACTAAGTGCATCGATTAAAGCTTGCATATGTTTTTGGGAAGCGAGATAATAATTGCCCGATAGAAATGTCGGCTTTTAATTTCTAGACTTGCTTAAGGATTGGGTCTTCTTCCTTTGCAGCTTCAGGTTCTTTTGGGGCTTCCTAAGTCTGTTGTGGACCCAAGGGCGCATTGTGCCATCCTGATCTAGTAAGGAAGTGAACAACGGGGCCTTTAGTGTTTCCGCGAAAGTCTTCTTCTAGGGTTGGTGTGCCCTAGAAGTCGCCACTATTGTTATCATCATCTCTCGTTTTGTATTAATATTCTTCATAACTTACCCACAACCCCTGGACTTCCAAATTTGATGGTGGTAGATTAAGAAGCGAGTTGTGACTCATTAACATCTTGGATAAAGATAGAAGGATCCCACTGACCTGGTATGGGTTCAATAAAGATGGCTAAGGTGCCGCTAAAAGGGTTTTTATTATTACTTGGTTTTGGGCAGCTTTAGGCAAGGGTAATTGGCCATTTCGAAACATATCTTCTACTTTTTCTTTAATGTCCAACACCGTTCGAGTATCGTGTCCTTGTGCACGATGGTATTTGCAAAATCTTCCCGCGTCCCAATTCTTAAAGCTGTTTCGCGATTTCTAATTACTGCTCTAATAGGTGGCAACTCTATTTTCCCTTTTTCCAAGAGACGATCAAGAGCTTGAGCATAAGTACTATCCATAGGAGTGTAGTCGGCATACCTGTTGAGAGCATTGACATCTGCACCCTGGTAGCATTGCCAACATTGGAGGTTTTCTTATCTTTGGAATGATAATTACCTCTATATCCGGTAACAAATTTTGTGGTAGCGGTGGGTAGTTCTTCTTCTACCAGCAAACCAGCATCTCTAAGGGTTGAAAAGTTCATCATGGATAGGAATTTGAGGTGCTAATTATAATTGGACTGAAGGATCTTCATGATGATGCGGACTTGATCTTTCTTGGAGGGTCGGTCAACCATGTGGGCTGCCTTTGCTCTCCATCCGGTCGGAAATCAATCAAGCTCTCCTTCTCACCTTGCTTGATTAACTCCAAGTCTCTAAGAGTAATAGGTAGATTTGTGTTAAAGGATTGATGAAGGAACTCCTTGCACAAATCTGTCTAATTGGCAACCTTGCGTGGGTCGACCGCGTTGTACCACTTCGTAACATCGATATCAAATGTCCAGGGGAAGATCATATGGTAAGTGTCTTCAGAAATGTTCTTAAGAGTCATTGCTCCCAAGAAGTTGCATACGTGATGATGGGGATTCTCGGAACCTTTGAACTTAATATCGGGCGTGCTAAATGTAGGAGGTAGTTTACCCTTAGGAATTGAAGTGAATCCCTTATGATCGAAATAATGATTGTTGAACATGGATGACTCCTTTAACATCCGTTTGATCTAATCTATATGGGAATCGGACTGAGTTTTGGATTCGAGGCTTAGGGGATTCATGTTTAGGACTATCCGGAGAAGATTGGAAGGGTGGAGGTGGTATAACCATAGCCATTTCCCTTTTCACACACTCGGCTTCTTTGACCTCTTCTCTTCTCCTACGTTAAGCTTTCTCATCTTTCTTAATAGCCTCAATAGCCCTTATAATTTCCTTAAGATCTCTTAATATAGAGGATATATGTTCCTTTTGATCACTCAACCTCGTTTCCACCCTCGCTATATTCTCATTAAGCGTACTAAGGTTAAGATACTTGTTTAGGATAGGGATCCATTGGAAAGGAACTCTTTTTAGGTGTTGTCTTAGAACAAGGAGTAAATCGTGATTGTGTAGTATGCACCGAAGCTTGTCGTATCGATGTAGACCACGAAGTAGAAAGAAATGATGATGTGCCTGGACTCCTTGGCTAGACGTTCTAATCTTTTATAACTCGGAGTCCAACGATACTCAATTGTCGTAGACTTCCTTATTCTGCAGCCCAAAGGATAAGGTTTAGGACTATGTGAGAGAAGATAACTTTTAAGAGGAAGGGACTTAAGCGCAAGACCCGAAGAAAATAAGGATGTTTTTATTTGGATGCACATAAAGAATGCAATGATGATATGATATGATGATAAAATGCTTCCTATAAGATAATGCATTTCCTTATTTGAGATGAACATTGGACTAGATGAAAAATGAGAGAGATAAACCTACTTATCCTAATATGTTATGATTTTTCGTTCTTGGCTAACACAAATGAACTTACCTAATATAAGATGATTTTATTTGGCTAATGCAAATGGACTCACCTAATAGGATATGATGCAAAATGAAATGTGACAATGCAAAGAAAAATAAAAGGACCGGACAATATCAAAAGGGAACTTCCAGTAAGACCCTTTCACAAATAGCAACTACTTAGGCTATTAGAAAGATCATTTTAGAATGACACGGAAAAATGAAAACAATGGACGAACCTTATTAGGGAAAGAAGGCATTTTGACTTTTAGCTAAATGCACATAACGGACCGACTCTAGAAAATTTATTTAAAGTGTTTTATTTTCACCCATGCAAGGGTCTAAATCAAGCACTCCTCACCTATTATTAAAGGCTCACAAGCAGAAGATTAAATCTAAATCAAACACATTCATCCATGCATAGAAGTGAAGTATGAGGGAAAACAAAGAAGTCCAAAAGTTCTATGGCCCAAGAGTTCAAGAGTGTGGATACATGGTGACACATTGTCTGAAATTTGGTACCCCATAGGTTACACGGATAAGGATACCAACCAGAATTCCGAGTGCCTCTCGGTGAACCAAAAGGTTTAGCCCAAGATGGCGTGGTACGAGGGAGGAGGTACCGTTTCCTCAAGCAATCAAGCCTAGTTGGGGCTACTGCGGGAACCAGTGGGAGCCTCTCTCCAAAAAGGGTAAACACGAGGTACAATAAAGTTTTCCTAGATCCAAAACAATATTTAAACTATTTCAAACATTACTAAATGCGGGATGTCTAATGCAAGCACATCATTACTACTTAAATTTTTAAGTTTCGCCCTCTTAATAAAAAGTTTATCCCTAGTGGATTCGCCACTTCGTAAGAACCACGATCGGCCCAGGGCTTGCCGAGCTTCCCCACTTGTGTCAAGTCTCTCATTTTTAAAGATTGATTTTGAATATGAGTTTAGAATGTCAACTTTTAAATGTGGGGATGAACCTTTTATTAAGATGAATGGCAGTTTTAACCTTTTAATTTTAACAATTATTTAGAAGTCCCGAGATCCTTTTTTTCTAATTAAGGAATAAATAACGTTAGGGTTTTAATTCTACCGTGGATCCGCCTGCACAAGGGCAAGGCAGGCTGCCCAGATAGGCGGATCCGGAACCTAAGACTATTTTTCCTACAACCGAGAAAACAACGAGATGCGATTTTGCGTAGAATAAAATATTAAATAAGGGACTCGCCGATCGGTTTTAAGAAGGAAAAACTAACAAAAATACAGAAAGAAGACTTGGTCCTTCGATCTTAGTATGGGAAAAACTAAGACCAAAAAGACTAAAAATTGACTCCATCGGTCTTGAACCGTGAATCGGATTTGGGGGCGAGGGTACGAAACGTAGGGATAAATCCTTCCATTTCGCCCGTCCGAAGACGGCCATTACTAGTTCGAGTAGTGTATTAATAAAGATGTAAGAAAACAAGCATACAACATGCGAAACAAAATTAAAGCAACCAAAGCATAACAATGAAAATGGTAAAGAAAAGCGATAAAGAAAGTAGTAAAAGAAAGAAAAGTGGGAAGTAAAACATTACATCGATGGGGAGAAAATTAAAGCGATTACATCTCTTAAACCACAATATGAAAAGCAAATAAAACTGAAATAAATATAACCGTTCGAAGGCTTAAATATGGCCCTCGAGGTTGTCCCACCACTGTATAGGGTGTGGCAATGATCGATTGAATGAGTGCCTAGAGATCGAGAATAGTCGAATATTCTTTAGCTCTTTGCACGGATTCAACGGTAGTAAGTAGAGAAGATGAATGTTCAAGATCAATTTTGGCGGAGTAACGTTTAGATGAGAGTATTCTGGTTAAGTTTCTACAATGTGATGCTAAGGGAGGAAGCCGTATGGGAATGAGAGGCATACGTCTCAATTTATAGGAGAGGACCTAGGTCACAAATGACCTAGGGTTTGCCTCTTATCAGCCATCCAAACAATTGAAATAAAACCGGGTCATTCCTTAAGAGATAGAACCAGGATCAGAAGATGATAAAGCTGGATAGAATCGGTTAAAGCTGGATAGCCCGCCACGACGTCGTTTAGAGGGGAAAGCTTCTAGCCTCATGTGGGCTATCTCGTGAAGCTTAAAAGCAGCACTTTGATGCTCCTAATCATGAAATGCAACGCTTTAACGTTGTCTTCAGGTTTTCATCTCCTTGTCGACTTGGACAAAAGTAGAATGCGGTATTCTATACTTGGAATTTCTGGCACACATCATGGGACTCCATAATGTCTAAAGGCTCGGCCCGGCTCTTGGACAGTCCGAAAGAAAACAGGATTTGTGGACCGACCCAAGGCAAAAAGGCTATTTAAGTGGTGCTTGGGGTTCTTTGTGATTTCTTGACTTATGTTGAACCTATCGATGACGGTCCGAAATCCAATTCAACAAATAGGACTCGGGATTATCATCATCGGGCCGACAAAACAAAACACATAAATAACGAGATAAAGAACGAAAATTTTTAGGTGTCTACAGTACCCTTCTTAATTTTTTAATAATCATGTTTTAGATTGCTTATCACTGCATAATGCCACAGATTATTTTTTATTACCTTTTTAAAAATGAATACTTATATACTATGTTATATATTTGCAATGTGAAGAGATTTACGTATCATGAAGTACAATGAAATATATAGATGGATGGTTATTGTGAAGCCTCGTAAAGTTCATCGTCTCTCCGAATTTGTTGTGGATAACTAATAGATAAGGATAGAGTCATAGTGGACAACAATTTTAAGTTGTTCTTCACTAATCGTACCCAACATCTTAATTTATTCGTTGGATGTGATGCGGTTCCATACTATCACTGCCGTCATTTGTTCTTTTTATTGAAATGCCATCACGTTTACATTCGATGCTCAAATTATTGGTAAAGATGTAGTAATTCAATTAATTTTGTAAAATTTACATGATTTTCCCCTTTGTGTAGGTCTCTAACTATTCTCTTTTTGTAGATGCTGAAGGTTTTCTTTTGAGAGTCTAGAATTTTACGGGGTGAATAGGGTGAGAAGGAAAGTTTGCGAAAGTAGAAAGTTTTCTACAAAGAAAAGACATAGAAAACTATTATGAGTCTAGAATTGTCTCGAAGTGGTGAAGACAGAAAGTACGTGGAAACCCTCCTAGGGTAGAAAACAACGAGACGAGTGCCAATCCGGGCACCGAGTGAAATCCTCTATTTTGAATCCACAAAATACAAGGCCCGACTCTTATAGAATTACTCCCTTAGATAATTCAATTTCAAGATTTTCCTACACACAAAAGTTCCCTTATCTATTGTAGTACTTTCTAACTTAGATAACCCTTACAACTAAGGACAACTCAGCTAAGTTAACCTTTACATCTCGAGTCAAGGGACTTTACGAGAAAATTGAAAGATGTAAGAATGATTACAAAACTTTTCTCTTTACAACTCGGAAAGTATGAACTTAAGAACAAAGTTGTAAAAGGTAGAACATTGAGAGAGATTAAATTTCGTTTAGTTCCAGCAATCTTTCAAGTCCTGTAGGAAGACTTCTATTTATACACAACATGGCAGAGTAACCATTGTGATTGTAGGAAAACTTGAGACCTTTACTAGCCGTTGTAATGGATAGTTTGAGTCACCGAGAAAAGGAGTCGTTGCAAATGTAAATGTTGTGCTTAGGTCCTTGGCTCAAAGGGTAGTCTATCCTACTAACTGTGACTAAAATGCGGGGTGGAAACAACCATTATACTCGAAGTTGAATTTTATCAGATTTGGTAGCAAACAACCACGACATGGTGTCCGACCCTTGTCCTGAACCAGTGCTTTTCATGTCTGCTGGTGTTTAAGCTGTTAGAAGCCGATTACTTTTGGTTTTCAAAACAAGATTAAAGTACTTTGCTCTAAGATTATGCAAGGACAATAATTAATCCACAATAATTAAGCACTTAATTATCCTTAACCTGAGATAATGGAATTTTCCGAGTCTAATGTTAAATAAGTTATAATCCCATCTTGTCTTTATCTTTAAATAATCAAGTTGATCGGGTAAATAATTTCTTTGAATAAACTGATTTAGAAATAAGAATTAACGTACTAATGCATTTTCGGTTAACTCGGAAAGTCATTGCTCGGAATATGATATGCATGTGGAATTATTTACTCCTGACAACTGTCCGAGTTGCATCCGAGTGGGTCGGAGACCCGGTGTTATGTGTGCTTACTCAAGGAATGCATTCCGAATAGGTCGAGATAATAACGAAAACTTAAAGATAAGCTTCCTAGAGATTGAGAAGGACGTTAAATCAAAACTATAAAGAGATAGAGAGTTATACCTAAATCTTCATTCTCCCCTTTTTTATGAAAGACATTGAACACTTAAGATAGAAGCTAGAAGTTTAGAGAGTGAAGTTTACATTGCTCATAAACGAATGATTATAAAATGTTCTTTCCGAACTAAGTCGAATTCGTTGTTAGAGCATATTAATGTAAAAATATATATTAGAGCAAAAACATTAGAGCATAAAATCAAGTATCAAAGCATAAAATCGGAGCGGAAATAAAGAGATGTGGATAATGCAAGTTAATGATGCTCCAGTCTCTTCTTCTTCTTCTTCTTCTTCTTCTTCTTCGACTTAGAGTAAGAAGAGCTAGATGACTCTCGGGATGATTCTTCTACGAGTGAGACTTTGAGTCCTCGGCAGCCTTTGATCTACGCTCCCGAAGGTGGCAAATCTGGTCTTGCTTGTTGCTTGATGACTTTCTTCATCTCGTTGACCGGGGCTTGACTACGATCGATTTGCTTCGAGCCGATCTCCGAAGCTAAGTAAAAATAGGCATGAAAGTTTGGAATGGGCCAAGAGTTGATTGTAACTCTTTAGCAAGAGCATCAAACCCGAAAGCTATCTTCTAAAGTAATTCAATGGAAGGGGTAGCCTAGGAAAAAGATGGTCCAATAATAAGAAGAGGACCCTCATAACTTTCGAGTCCGAAGAGGAGGTTGAAATTTCCTCTTATCCTGGACCAACTAGCTTAGCCACGCCTATGCGAGACGGCTGGCTCAAGACATTTTAGAGGATCATTAGGGAGCTCCACTTTAAAGTGTGAAGGTTTGCTCTTGGACAGGCTAAGTTACCCTAGAGGGGGTTTAATAGGGTGATGGAAGATTTTTGCGGATTGACAAAGTATTTTGCTCAACAAAGACTTAGAAAATGGACTTCCTAACCGAGGTAACCTTTCCGGGTAAGGAACAAGCGAGCTGAGTTAACCCTTCCACCTTAGTCAATGGACTTAACAGAGCATTGAAAATGTAAGAGTCATTATAAGACTTTCTCTTTACAACTCGGAAAGTAGAACTTGAGAAGTGGAGTTGTAAAAGCTAGGAGATTGAGTGAAAGTAGAATATGTTCGGTTCTAGCAATCTTCAAGTCTTGTAGGAAGGCTTTTATTAATAGTCGAGTAGGGCGAGTAGTCATTGAGACTGGTTACGAACTTATGAGCTTCATTAGCCAATGTAATGGCTACTCCGAGTTAGTCGAAAAGGAGTCGTTGCAAAATGAACGTTGTGCTTTGGTCCTTTGCTCAAAAAGTAGTCCATCCCACTGGTGGTGATTGAAATCTGAGGTGGAAACAAGCTGTTAGACTCAAAGTTCTTACCGGATTTGGTAACAAACAACCACGACACGGTGTCGAGCCTTGTCCAAAAAGGTGTTTTTGTCTACTGGTGTTTAACAATAAAAAGTCGATTGCTTTTTTTCAAAATAAGATTAAAATACTTTAATCAATCTGCAAAAGCAAATCAAAGTGGTATTATAAATATCAAAATACTTTTGTCCAAGATTAGGCAAAGATAATAATTAATTCATAATAATTAAGTGCTTAATTATCTTCAGCTCGTAAGAACAGAAGTTTTTGAGTCTAATATTCAATATGTTCAAATTCCATCTTGAGTCAATCTTTTAAATGATCGGATTATTAAGATTTAATAAGTAAGATGCATAGACTTGATCGGATAAATAATTTCATACAATAAACCGACTTAGAAAAGAGAATTAACATAATAATTCATTTTCGGTTAGAACAATAAATCGAGTACTCGGAATATGAAGTATTGGTGAAATTATTTACTCATACCATCTTTCCGAGCTATGTCCGAGTGGGTAAAAAACCCAATTAAGTGTTTTCTACTTATGATATGGTTTACGAGTGGGTCGAACAATGTTGAAAACTTAAAGTTAAGCTTCTTAACTACTTAGAATGACTTGAAATCAGAACCATAAAGAGATAGAGAGTTATACCTGAGTCTTCAATCTCCCCTTTTTGATGAAAGACATTCCATACTTAAGATAGAAGCTAAGAGTTTAAAGAGTTAAGTTTTCAATGCATATTGAGCAAAGCACGAAATATCAAAGTATAATTATCAATGTATCGAGCATATGCTTTAGAGCATACATATTAATGTGTTATGAACACGTATCGAGCAAAGATAATGTATATCATAGTACGGATAAGCTATACAAAGAAATAGGAAAATTTCATTGAAACTCATAAAGTAACATACAAAGAAATAAAAAACTTAAGAAAGAAAAACTCCCCTAAGCCAAACATCTATCTATTTCTCTCCCCTATGCATTTCATCAAAAATAAATCAAAAGAAAAGTATAGAGATGTTGGAGAAAAAATTTAAAATTAAGAAAGAGGTGGAGCATTGTGGGTTGAGACAGGAAGAACGGGGACCTCGTGTCCGCTTGTAGCCTTGTGTAGATGCTTTGCTGAGCGAGGCAAAAGCGAGGGACAAGTCGGGGACTTAAAGAGTACTCCCGGGAATCGGAGGTTGTTCATCCTCTCGGTTCTTCTTCTAAGACCTCAGCCCCTTTAGCTTGAGGTTGTTGAACTAAGGAGGGACGTTAGACTAGCCTGCATCACTAGCCTCTTTCGAGGTAGACTACGTATGATCCGAGGAGATCATCTCGGGTTCTTTCTCCCCTTGGCCCTCGGTGGGGGCTACTGCAGTTCTGTCTGCTCCTTCTTCGTCTCCTTCTTCTCCTTCGATTCGAGTCAAAAGAACTTGAGGACTCGATGGGGCTTCTTTAGAGTGATAGTCCGAGTCCTCGGTTGCTCTAGATCTTCTCTCTTAGAGGTGGAAGATCCGATCTTGTTGGCATTTGATCACCTTCTAGAGCTCACCAATCAAGGCTTGACTCTGGTCAATCTGGTGTTGATCATTACTTTGGAACTCAGTTAAGATTGGCATGAAAGTCGAGAAAGCTGCCACAATCGCTCGCAGCTCTTTGGCTAGGGCACCAAGCCGGGTTGCAATCTTCGAAGCAACTCGAGAGAAGAGGTAGGTCGGGAAGATGAAGGTCCAGTTGTGAGCGAGAGGCATCTCGGAGTCTTTTTAGTTTGAGGAGAAGGAGGAGGTGTAAGCTCAAAAGTATAAGCTAAGACCCCAAATCGGATTTACTGATATCCTAAACCAATAAGCTCAATTGGACCTATACGGACAGCTAGCTCCGAGAAAGTTGTGTGGATCGGAAGGGAGATCCACCTTGAATTGAGCGAAAATAACAGAAAGTAAAGCTCCACGAGAGAAGAGGAGGCATTTTCTAATATGACGGAACAGAAGCAATTTGTTCCAAGATGAAAGGGAAGAAGTCAACCTCACACCCTTCTAGGATATCATAGAGAACCTTGAGAACTTTGCTTCGTTTAGGCTCTCTGTGGAGGGGTATGTTAAGCTTGTTGTACAGCAACAAATTAAACCACTACTTAAACTTATAATAAACAATATAGCAAGGGCAAGTAGGGATCGAATCCACGAGGAAAGATATAATAACATGCAAGTTTTAATCTAATTAAATTTACTACTCTTAAAAACAAAACAGAAAATATAAATTAAAATCAATAACTAAAATTCATAGAAAATTATCTAACAACTAAATAAATAATTTATACAGAATAATAAAACTACAATAACCCAGAAATATTTTTGTATATTTTTTTAGAATAATTAAAACAGAAAACTAAAGCAGAAAATAAACAAATTCTAAAACAGAAAATTAAATAAGTAAAATTCTGCACTAAAATAATTACGAAAATAAATATTAAAATTACCCAGAATAATAATACTAATTTTCTAAACCTAACCAGACCCTAAAAATATAAAAAAAATTTAAAATCTAATTTACGAAATTATTTAACTAAAAACCTGCACTAATTAAATTCAAGAATTAAATCTGAAAAATTATCAAATTAATTCCAAAAATTCTAAAATTTAATCACAGCAAACTAGGACTCTATCTAAACCCTAAAAGAAAATAAAACACAAAAAATAACAAAAGAAACTATTTTTAAACTAATTTCTAACAAACTGACTCAAAAATAATAAAAACTGACAGAAAATTAATTCTGAAAATTAAATTATATAAAGACTCAAAATTAAATTAAAATAAAATTACTAAAACTAACCTAAAATACTGATCTTTAGGGGGTTTAATGAAATTGATAATAAAAGACTATAACTTTACAAGTAAATATCAATAACTCAAGAGAATAACTAAAAGCAAACAAATAATTATCAAAGATAACAAATTTATAAAAACACTTAGTATAATCTATATCCACCATGCAAATTATTATTTATCATTAACACACAAATTGATCTACCCATGAGCTAAACTGTAGAAGACAACCACTAGCGGATCTTCCCCGTTTTTCCTTAATTATTAGTTTACTTAGGCCTAACCCTAATATAAACCCTACTAATATTGATAACCTAGCACTAGCACTAGAATTTAATCAAATTAGAGCAGTAAGTATTAGAAAAACATCATCTAGCACCTAATAACCAATCTACTAGCAAATTGATTTAAGAAGGATCTATGATAATTTCCTAATTAAAAGAGATGGGTATGAGCCATCCATGATTAACTAGGGTGATACTTATGTCTAAAAGATCAAGCAATTACGTACTTAAACCCTCTAAACTTTCACATGAATTTATATAAAACTAAATAGTGTGCACTCTAATTAATTAGACATAAATTCATAAACATTAAACACAAATTATCATAGAATCATGGATCAAATCAATAAGACAATAAAAATCAAAACTTTGTTTCAAAATAAATAATTTAACATGGCTTCAATGAGATTATACTAAGTATAAGAAAAACTACTCACACATAATGTAATTTAAAACATGTAAACTAAATAAAACTAGCATCCTTAGTATTAATCTATCAATAAAAACTCAATCTTTTCTAATAAAAATTACAAAACTAAATTATACTACCGATATTAGTTTCTTTGACCGGGAAGATGAAGAAGATGGTGATGGATGGTGGCTGGCTGGGCAGCGGACAGCAGCAGCCAGCAAGGAGCAGCAGCAGCGATGCGGTGCAGCCGAGGAGCAGCCGCAGACAGCAAGCGGCAGGTGCAACAAGGAGCAGCGAAGCAGAGTGCAGCAAGAGAACGTGAGGTGGTGCAGGTAGCTAGGTGGCTGGCTGCTTGTGTGGGCAGTGGACGTGAGCAAGCAGCAGGTGCAGGCGGCTGGGATGTATGTGGCTGGCTTCCCGGGTCTCTCTCCATGATGATAATAAGTAGTATATATAGGGTGAAAGAGTTAGGGTTTATTTCTCTTTCTTCTCTTCTAAGTTTCCCTTTTCTATTCCACTTAGGATTTCCTAAAATATAATATCCTAAAATAAATATTTTATTACATATTATATTTATGGACCGACTTCATATATTTTCTTGGATGCTTGTCGGTAGCTAAAAATCCACTTTTAACGACTTTTCTTCTCTTCCCCACTTTATTCGATAATTACCTATAAATAGACAAAATAGAATAAAGTAGATAAAATAAACTATATAATATAAACTCAATAACTACTAAAAATACGTATAAAATACGACTTAACAGGGTAGAAGGACAAGAAAGTTCTCATCAAGATGAAGACAAGAAGTCTTTCTTCTTAAGTCATCCGAGTCATAGAAAAGTTCTTTTTGGACTTTGGAACTGAAGACTTAAATTTTAACTCTAAATATCTTATGGAAGATTCAGGTATATACCTCTATTTCTCTTGAGTTTTGATTGCAAGTCATTCCGAGCTTCATAGAAACTCATATATAAGTTTTCATCTCTGTTCTAAGTGACTCATATATCATTGTTCCGTATCTTCTCTACTAAGGTATTCTGACCTACTCGGAATATACTTGAACCATCACATGATCAAATAATTCTTTTAACGCATCTTTTCTAAGTACTTGATTGTGTTTGCTAACTTAGAACCGAGTCTTTCTCTACCGAGTTCATCTAAGTCGGTTTGTTCGTTAAATGATTATTTGGTAGATCAAGGTCACTCTCTATGTTTGAATATTCTTCTATTTGATTCTTCTACGAATTATTCCGAACCGAGCTCAAACCTATTTAATATTAGACTCAAAATATTCCACTCTTCTAGACCAAAAATAATTAAGCATTTAATTATCCTAATTTAATTATTATCTCGTGCCTAACCTTGGACCAAAGTATTTTATACTTTGAGAACCAATGTGGTTTGCTTTTGTAGGTTACTCAAACCAAGCTAATACATCTTTTTGAATTTCAAAAGCAACCGGCTTCTAGTTGTTAAACACCAGCGAGACAGTTTTGGCCAATTTTGGATAAGACTCGGACACCGTGTCGTGGCTGTCTATTTCCAAAACTAGAAAAATCCAACGCTAGGCTCAACAGTGGTTTCCGCCTTACTTATCGGACAACACCAGCGGATTGGAACACCTTTCAGAGCAAATAGTCGTTGCCCAATGTTTACACTCCAACGGATCTTTTCGAGTGACTCGGAAAAGCCCTCTCAACGGCTAGTGAAGATTTCGGTTCGGAGATCGGACTCAACGGCTAGTGTGTACTTAATATTTTTCCGAGTTGCAAAGTCTTGTAAACAATTACATACTTCTCTTACTTTTTAGTGAGGTCCCTTGACTGAGCTGTAAGGGTTAACTCAGCTTAGTTGTCCCTAGCTATAAAGGTTATCTCGGTTAGGAAGTACTACATCCGATAAGGGAACTTCGAGTCTAGGAAAACATTGTAAGGAATTGTCTAAAGGAGCAATGCGGGTAGAGTCGATCCGTTGTATTTTGAGGATTCAAAATAGTGGATTTGACTTGGTGCTTGTATGAGCACCTGTCCGTGGTTTTCTCGCCCCGGGAGGGTTTCAACATTTTTCGAGTGTTTATATTTCTAAGTCCAACCTGGACACAAAATCATCTGTTTATCTTTTCTAGCAAAAAGATTCTAAGTTTGTTCAAATTTCCTCATCACCTTATTCATCCCCCTCTAGGGTGACTTATACTCTCCAGGAGCAAAACTTCAATTGGTATCGAGCCTAGCCTTTCAAGAAGGATCTAACAATCCAAAGGTCAAAAGATCGGATGGCTCCGAACATTGGAGAGTTCAATGAAGGAAGGTCTTCCACCAAACCATCAAAGTTTAAAGGATCAAAATTCGTGCACTCTGGAAGAAAATGATGGAATGCTTTCTGTTGGACAACAATGAAGATGTCCGGAACATCATCCAAGAAGGCAACTACATTCTAATGAAAATGGAAGGTACAAGATTTGTGCCTAAAGAAAATTCTAGTACACCAATGAGGAGTCGGAGAAGTTCAGAAAGAACTTCAAAGCAATGAACATTCGATGTGTGCTATCGGTTCGGAAGAGTAAAATAGAGTGTCAGCCTGTGACATGGCAAAAGATGTGTGGGACACTCTTGTCAACACATAGGAAGGAACAAGCCAAGTGAAATAGGTGAAGATAAGTCGAGTATCTTCACAAATATGAGCTATTTAAGATAGAGCCAAAACAAAATATCACCGAGATGTTTATTGGCTTCATTGAGATTACAAACAATATCAATTCTCTATGTAGGAAAATTTCTCACGAGGAAATGTACGGAAAAATTCTAAGAAGTCTACCAAAGAGAAGATTGGTCCCAAGGTGATAGCCATCAAGGAAGCTCAAGACCTCTCTTAACTAGAGCCGAGACGAACCGATAGGGAAGCTGCTTACCCATGAAATTCACTTGGAAGTAGAGGATGCCGAGGTCAACACCAAAAAGAACATTGCGACTGAAGGCCTCGGAAGGTAGGGGAAAGTCCGAGTTCTTTAGACTTAGTAGAGGATCCAATCGCACTCATTGCCCAAGGCTTGAAAAGAATGATGAAGCATAAGAAATGGGAAAAGAGGCCAAAAAAGAGTTCTACAAGAAGGATAAAAAGGATAGAAAAGGTAAATATTCTTCCCCTTCAAAGTTATCTTTAACTAAGAACTCTGGTTGTTTTGAATGTGACAGACAAAGAGCACATAGTCAAACACTGTCCGAAGAGAAAGAAGGATAGAAAGAAGAAGAAGGCTATGATGGCCACATGGAGTGATGACTACTCATCTGAAGAAGATGATGATTCCGATGACTCAAAGTGTCCGATGGCACTAATAGACTCGGAAGGCTGAACATGGGTCGATTCGACAACTCGAACATTAAGGAGACAAGTCCTCACAAGGTAATTGAATACTTTCTCAAGTTCTTCAAAGTTGATTTGGCTAAATATATTTTTACACTTTGGAAGAAAAGTCCAATTCGATTCTTTTCAGTTCAAAGAACAACTTGAGTCTCCGACTTCGAGAGCAATTGTTTGAAAAATGGATTGGAAAAACTAAGACTAACTCTGAAAGAACTCAAGACTAGTATGTAAACTAATGAGGCTGAGTTTGAGTCACTTAGAAGAGAAAATGAGCATCTGAAAAGAAAGCTCAATGAGTCTCAAGAGCTTGTTTTGATGTTTACTCAAGATCGGAAAAACCTTGACATGCTTTTAGGCTCTAAGTGCTTCTTATTCAGGAAAGAAGGACTTGCTTTTAATGAAGAGGAGGAATCTAATTCTTACTCAAATCTTTTCAAAAAGATTCTAAAACTGTGAGGTTCAAGAAGGCTAAGCATGGTCCTATTCATAAGAATGAAAGGAGGACTGAGCCCGGACCAATTTACGAGGAGAAAACCTTCTCCAACTGTTTATAAAAAAAAGATTTCAAAAGAAAGCACAAACTCGGATTTTTGAAAGAAGACTCGGAATCGGACCAAACCCAAAGTCATTCAAATCTGGGTCCCCAAGAGTCTTCTTTCTCATAAAAGGACAACATTAAAGGGAGTTAGAGGAAGTGAGAAGGGTTAGTGTGTTTCGACTTGCATCTAACTCTGAAAAGGACGAAAGGTCATTGGTACTTAGACAGTGGATGCTCATGTCACATGTCGAGAGATTCAAGACTCTTTTCCGAGTTAGAAGATTTTAAAGGAGGCAAAGTCACTTTTGGAGATGACAGATGTAACAACCCGACCCTAAATCACATTATTTATTTTAAAATCACATTATTTATTTTCTTAATTACACTATTTATATGATCGAGCGCGTGCACTTCAATTCGATATCTTATATTTAAACTATTTTTCTCTCGTATGTTATGCGGCTAAGGCGACGAAGTGGCCCCAATAAAAATCTCATAATAAGATTATAATTCGTGAACATCATTATTAAAATAAAATTAAAAGTAACAATAAAAGAAAACAAAACAAGAAAATAAAGAAATAAATCAAAATAATAAAATGACGAAATTAGATTTTTCTAAAGAAAAATCCAGAGAAAGAATTCTCTGGAACATTAAACGACCTAAATTATATTCGGGCTCATTCTCTCTCTCTCCGTGCTCCTTCGTGCTCCCCTTTCCCCTGCTCCCCTGGTTCCCTCCTTCACCCCCTCTCGCCTCTCGCTCTGCTGTTGCTGCCCCTAAGTCCGGCCACCGGACGCCACCAACGCCAGCCGAAGCCGGCGCCGGGCGTCGTCCGGCAGCGCCCTCTCACTCTCTCGCGCGATGGCTCTCTCTCTCCCTCGCGTGCTCTGTTTTCATCAACTCCACTCGCGGCCTGTTCCCGGCCATCAAGCGCCACCAACGCCGAGCCGGCGGCCGGCGCCGGCGTCGTCCGGAAGAAGCCTAAGCCCGGCGCCTCTCGTTCACCTCGCCTCTGTCCCTCACTCGCGCTCTCGCTCTCCTCTCTCTTCCGCGGGCGCCATTCGTCCCCTGCCGCGCCCACTCTCCGGCCAGCCTCCCGCCGCAGTTCGGTCGCCGGAGTCGACGCCGGTGCTTCCAATAGCCGCCGGGCTCTGTTGGCACCACCATCGCCTGTCCTCCTCGGCTTCCTCAATGTGTACTTGAAGGTAAACTCTAAACCCTGAATTATCAATTTCATTATCTATTTGGGCAATTGTAGCTGTAAATTGAAGTATGATTAGAAGTATATTTGTGGAGTGAATTCAAAGAGTAAATTGGGAGAATTCGAATTGGTGTGAATAAGCGAGTTGTGGCGGCTTGAGGGTCCGATTGTGTATGAATATAAACGAATGTAATTTTCTTGGGGAGACTGTGAATCGGTGAATGAGTTTAGGGAGGTTCTATTGTAGAATTTAGCAAGGGGATGGAATTATTACATTTTGGTTATATTTAACAAATGAAGAGGAACGCATGCGTAAAACTTGAAATTCGGTAATGTGCAGGTGTGGAAAATAACTAAGTATTAAGCGTGCCTAATTGTAGTCGTGAATGTGAAGTTGTCGGGAAAACAATGCTTATGACCTTAAAATGGTGCATGCATAAGTTTGAGCAATTTAGTAGATTATGGAACCTTCCTATAAAGAGGCGTTTGACGGATTAATTAATTACTTAACCAGGGGTTGAATGCAATGAAGGGAGAGAGAATAAACTAGGAATAAGTGTTTGTTAGGTATACCCATATATATATATATACACCATTTTCAATCCAAAGCCGCTAACAAATTGAATTACACCAAAATCATCGAGTATCTAATTAGCCCAATCAACTTCTCTAATTAATATATATTGTATTCAATAAACGCAAGTAAAGCTAAGTAATATAAATATTAGTTAATCGATCTTCATGCGAATATAGGAAATTAAATAAATTGTTAAAGCTTATACAAATCCAAGCATTAAAACTCAAGAAAACATCATTAACCCTATAAATCCATTTTAAACAGTAACCGAGGCCACTACGTTGCCGAATAGCCGGTGACTCAAATTTCTGCAAAAGGGGAGAAACAAATATTTTCAACTCGAGTACGTTCATTGCTCGTACCTTTCGAAAACTCACATGTTTTATCAAATCTCAACATTTCTCATATATGCAATTAATAATGAATCATTTACAAGGCAAGTTTTGCCACCTAATTAAGTGGTCCCCGCCCAATTATCAATTACCAAGGGCTTAGGCCCGCCAATTATACCGCGCGCGGTGTCAACTCGGGTTATCGATCGGCCCGGGGTGACACCTGTTCAACGATCGTATCAATTACCAAGGGGCTCCACTTCCGAGATAATAACCGGCAAGCATGTTTTACTCATATTCTCTCCCCGATTTCAAACTAAAATGAATTGAAATGCGCGCGCTCAATAAATATATTCTTCAAAGTTATTTTACGAGTGCAGGAATGTTCGTACTCGAGTTTCGACTCACTCTTTCAAACATTTTACTATTTTTGTTTTAGGAAGAATCATGGTGAACAACCAACCATTCACTAAGTCCGACGAAGGCAAATCATAGCTGGACACGTTGCATTTGTGGTTCGAAGGTACATAGACGCTCACGGTGATTTTACCTTCAACCAGGGTTAGGTATGGCCTTGGGAATCGTTGTACATTATCGTGTGGATTAGACAAAAGTCTAGGTTGTATAAATATTGCATTGCTAAACCCGTAAACTGTATTTTGGGATGACATAGCTACTTGGGTATTAAGTAGTTACTCCTAACAAGCATTTTTGAAAAGGAACCGTGGATGCCCGAACCGTATTTCATTTTATTTCAATTATTTAGCCTTGTCCTATTTTTTTTTTTGGACGGCGGTAACGCCTTCGATTATTACCTTCCGCTGCGATATTACGTATTAGTCCCTAATGAAGGGATTATTAAGTAACGGTGATTGGGGCGTTACGAAGTGGTATCGGAGCGGGGTTTAGAAATCACTCGTGAGCAATAGGATTCTAAGGTGTCATGATTTGACCTTTAGAAAATTTTGTGGCTATTATTCCCTCAAGTTGTTGGGATTGGTGGAAACGATATAACTAATATTGAATTGAGGTATATACTTTTGGGTGATGCTAAGTATAAACAATGTAAGTAATGACTTAAATTGCCGACATGCATTTCATATGCTTTTAAGTTTTGTAACTTGTAATTAAGTTCATGAATTTTGTTTCAGATGTATTATGAGCCATTTGGGTGGTTTTAAGCTTTAATGTATACTGGTTGTACTCCGGCGTGTGGCCGTTGAGTTGTGTACTCCGAGCGTGTGGCTCGTTGAGTGATATTGTGGTTTTATGCAGGGTTTTAAAGCTTTAAATTTGTGGGATAGGCCATATTACAAACGGAACTCTGCCGAAATTTTTAGAAAATACCTAACTCTCTTAGGAAATTCCCTATATTACCTCTAAGTTGGAATTAGAAAGCAAACCCGACATCTGAATAAGCCTTGGGAGTCCCTTTGATCGAGGATTCCTTAATCGATAAGAAGCCCAAGAGAATGATAATCTAATGTGCAATTGGGTATTACTGATCATATAAGCACAATGAAAGCGTGAGTTACCTAAATATGTTTTATATTAGAAGTTGTGAGCAACTTGATTCATCGGAGAGAGGAAAAAGCTATTTGCACCTGAGGAAAAAGAGGTGTAGGGATGTATTATAGCAATGGACATATGATGAAGTACAATGAAAAAGGAGGTTGTGAGTTCACTTGGGATAACTTTCTGGAAGAGTTAGAGCTAAATTTTATCCACTCGCAATTTGTGGACAAAAAGAATGGGGGTTCATAGAGTTAAAAATGGACTACAAGATGACTATAGTGGAGTACGCTAATAAACTTATGGAGTTATCTAGGTACGACTCAAACCTAGCCGTTATTGATAAAGTGAAGATGTTAGAGGCTTGAGGAAGACTTGGCCTATTATATACGACATCAACTCGATAGTGATTTATCGAAGATTGTCAAGGATCGTACAAGAGAATAGTAAACGCAGAGGTTAAACGAGTAAAGAGCGAACTAAGGGCTTTAAATTCCGGAGACTCAAAGGGAGCTGAACAACATAAGTGAAAGTATAGTTCAAAAGAAACATGTTACTAAGTCTCAGCAAGGGCCATTCATTGATTATTTTTGAACCTTGGGAGAAAATGTTGCCAAATCGCAAAGAGGTGAATTATGGCTAGGGGAAGAGATATTTTAGGCATGTTGTTTCGAAAGAAGAGATTAAGACCCTTATAAGGTAAACGCAGATAACAGGGTGATCCGGACCAACTAATGTCACGTAGAGGAGGAGTGCTCTTGGGTTAGTGAATTACTACAAAAGGGTCCGTCGAGAATAAGTATCCGCTACCTCGAATTAACGGTTGTTGATCAGATATGAGGGGCTAGCATATTTTATCAACTTTGAATTAACCGGAAAGATATTCCCAAAACCGCATATAGAATTAAATAGGGACCCTACGAATTTACGGGATGCCTAGAGGATTTACCAAGGTATTCGTGGCATTCATGGATCTCATGAATAGGATTTTTGAGGACTTATCTAGGTAAATGTGTGGTGGTGGTTTTTGATGATTCTTATATACTCTAAGCATAAGAGAGAATATGACGAGCAGATTGTGAATAGTGACAAATGCGTGGAGTACGGAGACAAAGCACAAGTTGAACGTGATAATGACAACCTAGCTTGTGGTTATATGAAATCTCTACAATATAAGTATTGAGTCAATCTCGCATGAACAAATGAATGGGTTCCTAGTTGCAATAGAGGTATGACATATAATAATGAACGGTATTCGATTAGACCAAAACGATAATGTCGGGATGGAAAGGATTAAGAAAAATATTGAAGAGAAAAATCTCCTAGTTCAAGGTATTCATGAGGAGGAAACCTTTCAGTCTTGTATACTCGAAGAAAGAAGAGTTGAGGAGTAGAATCCTTGAGGAGACACACAATACATGATACTTTATTTAGCAGGACCAAATGTATATCGACCTCAAACAATATTTTGGAAAGAATAATATGAACGGAAATATCATAGAATATGTGGATAAGGGGTTGATTTGTCAAGTGGTTCAAGCCGAACCTTGAAAATCTGATATGAAAAAGGGACATCAACGTCCCGTTGATAAGTTGAGATCGTTGGGAATCTCTATCCGGAAAAGAGGATCAATTTCAATGGACTCTGTCAAGGGATTACCCCTTAATTGCTTCAAAGAAAATGCTATATAGGCAATTGCGGATCGGTTCACCAAATCTATGCGTTTGTATCAACACATGACACATGGAACTTAGAGATATTGACACGAGTGATATATTAAAAGCTATGAGGTTATATGGAATATCGAAGAGCATCATATCGGATAGTGACAAAAGGTTTTACATGAAATTTTTGGGAAGTCCGATGGCAAGATTTCAAGACTAAATTGAGTTTTAGCAGTTTGTATCATCCGGAACTAAACGAGCAAGCCGTAAAGGTAAATCAAATATGAGAAGATATATTAAGAGCATGTATATTCGACTTTTAAGGAAGATTGGAAACTGATGTATCTTTGGTGAAATTATCTTATAATACAATTATCAAGTCATCGTTAAAATTTCTCCATTGGGGCAAGTGCATTGAAGAAAATACGGAACCCCATTATATTGAAGTGAGTTGAATGACGCCTTGACTATAGGCCGAGTGGACCTAAGGAACAACTCGCATAGGTTAGCAATATTTAGGACCACATCAAGAAGACTTAAAGCGACAATGAGCTATAAGGGTAAAAGTATTTTTGAAGTGTCTTCACCGAAAAGGGGTCAAAGATTCAAAGTTAAGGAAAAGTCGAGTCCTAAGTATATTAGGCTACATGAGGTTATAAAGAAGTGCAATCCAATAGCTTATATACATATGTATGTATAGCTATTTCATCCGAACCCAAATATGAGAATAACATTTTTATATCTAGCAGCTCGGGCAAGCATATACTAATTCCAAACCATGATATTGTGGCAAAGCTACTAGAAATTATTAAAAATTTAAAAAGTTTCGAGTGCAAATATTGGGTTACAAGGTCAAGAAATTCCGCAATAAAAGCATTTCCTTAGGAGGAAAAGTATTGTGAACTAACCATACAGCCTCGAAGCTACGGGAAACCGAGGAAGATATGGGAAGTAAATACCTTCACTCATTTAAGGAAAGTTCCAACCCTCATTGCAGAAAGCTCAAGTTTCGAGGACGAAACTTATTTTAAGGGGGAAGACTGTAACAACCCGACCCTAAATCACATTATTTATTTTAAAATCACATTATTTATTTTCTTAATTACACTATTTATATGATCGAGCGCGTGCACTTCAATTCGATATCTTATATTTAAACTATTTTTCTCTCGTATGTTATGCAGCTAAGGCGACGAAGTGGCCCCAATAAAAATCTCATAATAAGATTATAATTCGAGAACATCATTATTAAAATAAAATTAAAAGTAATAATAAAAGAAAACAAAACAAGAAAATAAAGAAATAAATCAAAATAATAAAATGACGAAATTAGATTTTTCTAAAGAAAAATCCGAGAGAAAGAATTCTCTGGAACATTAAACGACTCTAAATTATATTCGAGCTCATTCTCTCTCTCTCCCGTGCTCCTTCGTGCTCCCCTTTCCCCGCTCCCCTGGTTCCCTCCTTCACCCCTCTCGCCTCTCGCTCTGCTCGTTGCTGCCCTCAGTCCGGCCACCGGACGCCACCAACGCCGGCCGAAGCCGGCCGGGCGTCGTCCGGCAGCCGCCCTCTCACTCTCTCGCGCGATGGCTCTCTCTCTCCCTCGCGTGCTCTGTTTTCATCAACTCCACCTGCGGCCTGTTCCCGGCCATCAAGCGCCACCAACGCCAGAGCCAGCGGCCGGCGCCGGCGTCGTCCGGAAGAAGCCTAAGCCCGGCGCCTCTCGTCCACCTCTGCCTCTGTTCCTCACTTGCGCTCTCGCTCTCCTCTCTCTTCGCGGGCGCCATTCGTCCCCTGCCGCGGCCCACTCTCCGGCCAGCCTCCCGCCGCGGTTCGGCCGCCGGAGTCGACGCCGGTGCTTTCCAATAGCCGCCGGGCTCGTTGGCACCACCATCGCCCTGTCCTCCTCGGCTTCCTCAATGTGTACTTGAAGGTAAACTCTAAACCCTGAATTATCAATTTCATTATCTATTTGGGCAATTGTAGCTGTAAATTGAAGTATGATTAGAAGTATATTTGTGGAGTGAATTCAAAGAGTAAATTGGGAGAATTCGAATTGGTGTGAATAAGCGAGTTGTGGCAGCTTGAGGGTCTCGATTGTGTATGAATATAAACGAATGTAATTTTCTTGGGGAGACTGTGAATCGGTGAATGAGTTTAGGGGAGGTTCTATTGTAGAATTTAGCAAGGGGATGGAATTATTACATTTTGGTTATATTTAACAAATGAAGAGGAACGCATGCGTAAAACTTGAAATTCGGTAATGTGCGAGTGTGGAAAATAACTAAGTATTAAGCGTGCCTAATTGTAGTCGTGAATGTGAAGTTGTCGGGAAAACAATGCTTATGACCTTAAAATGGTGCATGCATAAGTTTGAGCAATTTAGTAGATTATGGAACCTTCCTATAAAGAGGCGTTTGACGGATTAATTAATTACTTAACCAGGGGTTGAATGCAATGAAGGGAGAGAGAATAAACTAGGAATAAGTGTTTGTTAGGTATACCCATATATATATATATACACCATTTTCAATCCAAAGCCGCTAACAAATTGAATTACACCAAAATCATCGAGTATCTAATTAGCCCAATCAACTTCTCTAATTAATATATATTGTATTCAATAAACGCAAGTAAAGCTAAGTAATATAAATATTAGTTAATCGATCTTCATGCGAATATAGGAAATTAAATAAATTGTTAAAGCTTATACAAATCCAAGCATTAAAACTCAAGAAAACATCATTAACCCTATAAATCCATTTTAAACAGAACCGAGGTCACTTCCGTTGCCGAATAGCCGGTGACTCAAATTTCTGCAAAAGGGGAGAAACAAATATTTTCAACTCGAGTACGTTCATTGCCTGTACCTTTCGAAAACTCACATGTTTTATCAAATCTCAACATTTCTCATATATGCAAGTAATAATGAATCATTTACAAGGCAAGTTTTGCCACCTAATTAAGTGGTCCCCGCCCAATTATCAATTACCAAGGGCTTAGGCCCGCCAATTATACCCGCGCGGCGTCAACTCGGGTTATCGATCGGCCTGGGGTGACACCTGTTCAACGATCGTATCAATTACCAAGGGGCTCCACTTCCGGATAATAACCTAGCAAGCATGTTTTACTCACATTCTCTCCCCCGATTTCAAACTAAAATGAATTGAAATGCGCGCGCTCAATCAATATATTCTTCAAAGTTATTTTACGAGTGCAGGAATGTTCGTACTGAGTTTCGACTCACTCTTTCAAACATTTTATTGTTTTTGTTTTAGGAAGAATCATGGTGAACAACCAACCATTCACTAAGTCCGACGAAGGCAAATCATAGCTGGACACGTTGCATTTGTGGTTCCGAAGGTACATAGACGCTCACAGATGATTTTACCTTCAACCAGGGTTAGGTATGGCCTTGGGAATCGTTGTACATTATCGTGTGGATTAGACAAAAGTCTAGGTTGTATAAATATTGCATTGCTAAACCCGTAAACCGTATTTTGGGATGACATAGCTACTTGGGTATTAAGTAGTTACTCCTAACAGACATTTTTGAAAAGGAACCGTGGATGCCCGAACCGTATTTCATTTTATTTCAATTATTTAGCCTTGTCCTATTTTTTTTTTTGGACGGCGGTAACGCCTTCGATTATTACCTTCCGCTGCGACATTACGTATTAGTCCCTAATGAAGGGATTATTAAGTAACGGTGATTGGGGCGTTACAGACAGTAAGGGTAAGATGGTTGGAATTGGCAAGATTGGGAAAAGAGACAACCCGGTCAGCCCGATCTATCTTGTCAATGGACTAAAGCACAATTTACTCAAGCATCTCTCACTTGTGTGACAAAGGTCAAGAGGTAAGATTCACTCGGACCAACTATTATATTTCTAATGCAAGTACCAAAGAGACCAGGCTCTCGGGTAAGAGCTCAGGCAAGTACCTATACTATTCCTCTTTCCGACCCAAGTTAGAACTTATCTTGTTCAAAAGCATCATTGCATGATGATTCTTGGACATGGCATCTCAAACTAGGTCATGTTAGCATGCACACTATCAAAAAGCTTGCATCTCACGGTTTAGTTAGGGGTTTACCTAATCGTGCATTTAAGAAAGATAAAATCGTGAAGCATGCACAAAAGGGAAACAAGTCGGATCATCCTTCAAACCTCTCAAAACTGTTTCCACATCCAAAGTGCTTAAGATGCTACATATGGATTTATGTGACGAAATCTCTCCGAAGAGCCTCGGAGGTAAATCATATGTACTTGTAATTGTTGATGATTATTCACGATTTACCTTGGTTTGTTTTCTTAAGAACAAAAATGAAGCTTCCAAAGAGTTCAACAAGCTTTGCAGGAAAATTCAAGTAAAGTCTCGGACTAAGATCGGAAGAATTCAAACTAACCATGGAAGGGAGTTTGACTACTCGGAATTTGTAGAGTTCTCGCGACAAGAATAGTATCTCTTACAACTTCTCGAGCACCCGAACTCCTCAACAGAATGGGGTAGCGGAGAGAAAGAACCGAACTCTTGAAGAAATAGGAAGGACGATGATGATTGAACATGATCTACCTTACTATTTCTAGGTTGAGCTACCAACACAGACAAACTACACACTCGAATAGATGCCTCATTGGACCCATTTTGAAGACAACCGCCTACAAGCTTTACAAGGGAAAGAAGCCCAACATCTCATACTTTAAACACTTTGGATGTAAGTGCTTTGTTCACAATAACGGTAAGGATCATCCGACCAAGTTTGATGCTCGGTCGGATGAAGGTATTTTTCCGGGCTACTCATCTCATAGTAAAGCATATCGTGTCTTTAACAAAAGAACTAACAAAGTGGAAGAAAGCATCCACTCGAAGGTTTGCTCGGGGAGAGTCCGAGTCACCCTAGAAGGGGGATGAATAGGGTGATAGAAGTTTTTTATGGAAACTTTAGCTCTTCTATCAAAAACAAGACAGAGATGGATTCCGAGTCTATCAACAGGGTCGGAAAAGATTGGACTCGAAGGCTATTAAGCGGAATGAGCAAGAGCTATAAAACCGTCCGAGTCTAGAATGAACTCGGAAAGATAATACTTAGAGATTACGTGGAAACCCTCCTGGGGCAGAAAACCACGGACCGTGTCAATCCGGACACGAAGTCAAATTCACTATTTTGAGTCCACAAAATACCGTGAACTGATCGAACCCGAGTTGCTCCCTTAGACAACTCTATACAAGTTTTCCTAGACTCGTAAATTCCCTTATCCGATCTAGTACTTCCTACCCGAGATAACCCTTACAGCTAGGGACAACTAAGCTGAGTTAACCCTACAGACTTAGTCAAGGGACCTTATAGAGAATGTAAGAAACGAGTTTGTAATCGAGTACAAGACCTTACAACTCGAAAGTAATGAATTACGAGTGGGAGTTGTAAGTTGAAGATTGAAA
This sequence comes from Talinum fruticosum, assembly GCA_021018815.1. Taxonomy (NCBI): domain Eukaryota; kingdom Viridiplantae; phylum Streptophyta; class Magnoliopsida; order Caryophyllales; family Talinaceae; genus Talinum; species Talinum fruticosum. Next base: position 7,670,789 of record JAITYX010000012.1, read on the forward strand.
GTAAATACAATAACTTTGAGCAAGTATGTGTATTAGCAATATGTTCGGCAATCTTCAAGTCTTGTGAGATGGCTTCTATTTATAGATAACCAAGCAGGGTAGCCGTTATCTTTATCTACCGACTGAGAGTTCTCTATGACCGTTGATAAGAGCTTTCTAAGTCACTCGAAAGTATCCGTTGTAATGTGAATGTTGGACAACGGTTTAACTCTCTTGGAAGTCCCAAAACCATTAGCGGTGTCTTGAAAGATAAGGTGGAAACCACCATTAAGCTTGGTGTTCCAGTTTTCCAGATTTGGAAACAGACATGCCACGACACAATCTATCGGGACTGGAGCGAGAAAAGGTGAAGAGCCATGTCTGCTGTTGATTTGGCGTTACGAAGCCAGGTTACTTTTGTAGTTTGAAAAGTGTATCCTCGATTGAATAACCTACAAAAGTAAATCAAATTTGGTTCTCAAAGTATAAAATACTTTGGCCCAAGATTAGACACGAGATAATAAAATAATTACGATAAATAAAGCAACTGATTATCCGAGTCGAAACGAAATGGAATTTTCCGAGTCCAATATCCATGATACTCGGAATTCCATCCGACTTAGTCTAAGCGAAGAATCAAGTTCGAGTAAAGAATATCGGAGAGAATTAACTTGATATAGACTAAGCATGAAACAAGCTAAAAATATTGACTATAACAAAATAGGACTTATAACCACAAGTCAGATTCTGAGTGAGAAAAGACGAAATACTAGTCTATTCAATCTGCGATAAATGCGAGTGATGTCTGGACTCGGAACAAAGAACCGGTTTTCGAGTCGACTACGGATAAGCAAGAAATATAATAAGTAAGAGCTGTATCACTTAGAAAAGATACTATTTTACTCAAAGAAGTTTATGAGATACGAGAGAATGCCTTGGAATCAAAACTCTATAGGTATGAGATGGTTATATCCGATTCCTTTTCCGAGCAAGTGTCCGAGTCTTCATCCACGTTGTGTTTGATGAGATTGATCAAGGAAAAACAAGTGAGTCAACCTTCTCAAATCTAAAACTCAGTCGAGATGAAGATGATCTCGTTGAAGTTGACCTCGGATAGAGTCGAAGAAAGCAAATCAAAATGAGGCAACTCGTAACGAAGCATGACTCGGATCGAACTAGCTTAAGAGCCAGCTCGAATCGTCGAAAGACAAGCAAATGAGCAAACTCAGCAAGCTCGGACTACTAAAGACCAGCTAGTTCAGCCAATAAACCTAGTGAATTAGAGAATAGGTAGAGCATTCAAGTATGCTTCGAGCTACCCACTCGAGAACATTATGTCCGACATTAACAAGTGGGTAAGAACTCGTTCTTCTTTGCAAAATCTATGTGCATTCACTACATTCATATCATTAACAAAACCTATAAATGCACTAGAGGCCCTAAATGAACTTGAATGGGTAGAGGCCATGCAAGAAGAGCTTAATCAATTTGAGAAAAACAAGGTCCAAACTTTGACCAAATGACCTTTTAACCACCCCATTATAGGAACCAAATAGGTTTTCAAAAACAAGGTGGATGAGGATGGGTTGGTAGTAAAAATAAGGCTAGACTTGTGGCTCAAGTTTATAATAAAGAAGAAGGAATTGATTATGGGGAAACCTTTGCATCGGTTGCTAGGATTGAAGGAATTAGAATCCTATTGGCATTTGCATCAAGCATGAATATCAAATTGTATCAAATGGATGTCAAATTTGATTTTCTAATTGGTTTCATTCAAGAGGAACTCTATGTGGAGCAACTCCCTAGATTCGAAAACTAAGAATTTCCAAATCATGTTTCAAATTGCAAAAGGTTCTATATGGTCTTAAACAAGCTCCCGGAGCTTGGTATAAAAGACTTAGCAGTTTCTTAGTTGAAAATGATTTTAAAAGAGGTTAGATTGACAAAACTCTTTTGATAAAAACCAAGGGGAGAGATTTCCTTATTGCTCAGATTTATGTTGATGATATCACTTTTGGAGCCACTAATGAAAATATATGTCGAGAATTTTCGAAGTTGATGAGACAGGAGTTCCAAATGAGCATGATGGGAGAGCTCAATTTCTTTCTCGTCTATAAATCGGACAAGATAAAGATGGCATCTATGTCCATCAATCTAAGTATACCAAGGAATTGTTGAAGAAGTACAAGCTTCAAGATGTGAAATATGCAGCGAACACCCATGAGTAGCAGCATGAAACTAGACTCGCACTGAAAAAGGTAAAGCCGTAGATCGAAACTCTATAGATGTATGATTGGTTCTCTCGCTATATCTCACATCTAGTAGGCCGGACATTATGTTTAGTGTATGTCTGTGTGCAAGATTTCAAGCTAATCCAAAATAATCACATCTCACCTGCAGTGAAGAGGATTTTTAGATATCTTATAGGAACTCACAATCTTGGTGTTTGGTTTTGAAGAGACTTAGAACAGACCCTCAATGGATACTCGGATGTCTGGCTATGCTTGGTTACAAGGTTGATAGAAAAGGCACATCAGGAGCATGCTAATTTCTGGGTCAATCCCTTATATCTTGGCAGTCAAAGAAGCAGAATTCGGTTGCTCTATCAACTGCTGAAGCTAAGTACTTTACAACCGGAACGTGTGGTGCTCGGATTCTATGGATCAAGCAACACTTGAAGGATCTTAGACTTCCATTTAAATCTATCCTAATTAATTGTGATAATCGAGTGCAATTAGTATCACAAAGAATCCAGTTCAGCATTCAAAGACAAAGCATATTGAGGTCGGTATCATTTTCCGAGAGACCATTCTGAGAAAGGTGATATTGAACTTGAATTCATTCCTATGAAATTTCAGTTAGTCGATATTTTGACTAAGCCACTTAGTGAGGATCAGCTTTTTTTTTTTATTAAGAATGAGCTTGGCATGATTAATGCATGATTATATGCTTTATGTGCTTAATTTTATGATTTGTTATTGATTAACAAATGGATAAGTTGACTTAACAATGAGACTAAGCTATTGGTTAATTGCTTTCTAAGTCGCTCGAAAACCATACTCGAGTTAAAATCGGTGTTTGATCAAAATGAACACCAAACTTTTGAGATCATCTCTAGATGAATGGAGAATCTTATAAAGATTTTTTTACTCTCTTTCTCTCTCGACATGCGTCATTTTCAAAGAATTTGAACCGTTGGAGAGACAAACGCTGGAATTGTAGCCGTTGAACTACCGTGCGTCATGTCTTTCTGAAAATGTCATTTGAACGTTAAGAAAAAGGTTGAAGGACATTTCTGTCTTCTCTATATATAGAATCTATTCGTCTTCATTTCTTCACTTTGCTCCGTACTTCTCTTACATAAAATTCTCTACTCTCTCATACTCTTCCCTTGCTCTCAAAGTGCTCTCTCTCTCTATCTCTCGCTCTCTCTCTCTCTCTCTCTTACTTTCTCTCGCTCACTTCTTTAGTAACCTCTCATCTCTTCACTATTACAATGCCTAAACGCGGTTCTACTTTCGATTTTATGGGGTTTGCAACAAAGAAAGCCCGAAAAATAACTCAAGAGGGAACGTCTCGACCCCTCAAAAGTGTTTGTTTTCGAGCACTTCACGTTGGATGACAAGTTTTTCAAAACCACCACTTTCTCTTGGCTAAAATTCATTCAAGAAACTGGAGTATGCAACTATCTATGCTTCAGCGATTTCATTTATCGAGAACTCGTGGCTGAGTTCTACGCCAACAAATCCTTCTCTCGGAGGTGTCATCACTCCCAAAGTTGAAGGTACCACTGTTAGAATCAACCTCCCTCTTCTCCACAAACTTTTCAATGTATCTTCTCTTTTCTAAATCCCAATCACATTCCTTTTATAGATATTGTCAATGACTTCTTCGACAAATTTGCCAAAGAAGTGCCCGAGCACAAAAACATTTCTCTATGACTCAAATAAAAAGTGAGGTTAGATTACTTTGTTACATTTTGATGGGTACTTTCTTTGCTCATCACTCGAGCAAGGAGAACCCAAACTCTAGGGTTCTCAAAGTCTTGTTTGATATTATGGAGGGATACGATGTAGACCTCTTTCCTTTCATTATCGAGCAAATGGCTCAAGTGCTCGCTCAATCAAAGAAATTCGCTCCTTTTCCTTTTGGAGCTCTTCTCTCTCTTATCTTCAAACAATTCAAGATCCCCCTTCCCTTAGATCCCTCTCGTTGTTTCGAGTCGGCCATAGATCCGGGCCGAAAAGAACTTCTAGGGTGTGGCTACCAGGAGGTTAAACTTGGTGAATGGGTTCATTCTTCCGAGTTAGAACCCGCCTCTCCTCCTCCCGGCACTCGCATTCAACCCACTCTGCTATATACTTAAGCTGGCCCCTCCTCTTCTCAACCTCCTCTCTCACCTGGCGCATTTGCAGCCTTGGTTGAGAAACTTGTGTTGACAACCGACCAACTTCGGTTAGTTATACACTTTCTCAAGCCCATTTTCCATGGGATGGTCATTCATAAGAAGACCGCCCAATACCGGATTCAGGAGTGTCAATCCCCGATACTTGAGTTCAAAGGGATTCTTAGTGAGCAACGCGACCAGCTCCAACCTCTTCGAGAGCACATAAAGAAGGCTACACAGACTCGGAATCCTTCAACACATCCGAGGAGTCCTCCAGCCCGGCCAAGTCTACCTCTGTTGAGGAAGAAGAAGAAGAAGAAGAAGAAGAAGAAGAAGAAGAAGTTGAGGAAGCAGTTGAGGCAAGGCGAGGCTCAACCTCGAAGTGGAGAATAAGGAGGAAGAAGAAAGACAAGAAGAGGACACTCCACCAAAGGACAAGAGGGCCGTAGAGCCCGAACTCGAGCCGATCTCCCCATATCCGAGTGGATCGGAAGATGCTCGGGGACGTTGGACGGTCCCAACCAGCTTACTCGAAGCCCCTGTAGTCTTCCAAGAAGATGAGCTCGAGGATGACATTGTCTTGACTTGACCACCCAGGTCCGAGCCACTTCCTAACATCCCGGTGCTACCGCCGCCGTGTTCTACCACTTCATCTCGGACTTACCGGCCCTAGCGCACTCGCTCGTCCGTCCTCCTCCACCCAACCCGCACCACCGTCTCAATCTCTTTCCTTTTTCTTTTTTTTTTTTGTGTCCAACATTAAGTGTATTTTCTTTCCACTTTTCTTCCCTCCTTTTCGCTGAAATGCTAGGGGAGAAAAACAATAGAAAACTTGATGTTTAGCTTAGGGAGTTTCTTTCCTCTCTCTGTTGTTGTAAATAATTTTTTTAATGAATGATTGTTAGTGTTTATTTTTCTTTGCTCCGATCATTTCTGAGTTTCTTTTAGTACTTATCTTATCGACTCAAAAATCTGCATTGGTTCTAATATCGACATATAGTTTTCCTTTGATCTGGAATTTCTTTTAATTCCACATACTCTAATACTGAAGAAATCACATATAATTGGCATTGAAAACTTAATTTGTACTAACAAGTTTCTATCTTAACAATGGAATGCCTTTCATCAAAAAGGGGAGATTGAAGACTCGGAATTTAACTCTAAATATCTTATGGAAGATTCAGGTATATACCTCTATCTCTCTTGAGTTTTGATTGCTAGTCATTATGAGCTTCATAGAAACTCATATCTAAGTTTTCTCCTTCATTCCGAGTGACTTAGATATCACTCGTGTTCTATATCTTCTCTATCGAGGTATTCCGACGTACTCGGAATATACTTGAACCATCGCATGATCAAATAATTCTTTTAATACATCTTTTCTAAGTACTTGATCGTGTTTGCTAACTCAAACCGAGTCTTTCTCTACTGAGTTCGTCTAAGTTAGTTTATTCCTTAAATGATTATTTGATAGATTAAGGTCACTCTCTATGTTTGAATATTCTTCTACTTGATTCCTCTAGGAATTATTCTGCACCGAGCTTGAACCTATTTAATATTAGACTCAAAATATTCCACTCTTCTAGGCCAAAAATAATTAAGCATTTAATTATCCTAATTTAATTATTATCTCGTGCCTAACCTTGGACCAAAGTATTTTATACTTTGAGAACCAATGTGGTTTACTTTTGTAGGTTATTCAAATAAAGCTAATACATCTTTTTGAATTTCAAAAGCAACCGGCTTCTAATTGTTAAACACCAGCAGACAGTTTCAGCTAATTTTGGACAGGACTCAAACACTCTATTTCTCGAGCATAAAACTCAGGTCCGACTTCATGTTCCAGGAATTACATTGTTACTTTACTATTCCAAGTTAGCATATTTAGTTTGAACTTTGTTTAGTGTAGATCAAGTCTGTTTGCTTTGATCTTCCTCTTTGACTTGATTATCTTCTAGATCGACTAAGATGGAATTTTGAGTATCATGGATATTAGACTCGGAAAATTCCATTCCTTTTTCTCGACTCGGATAATTAGTCACTTAATTATCTTAACTATATTATTATCTCGTGTCTAATCTTGGACAAAAGTAATTTTTACTTTGAGAAACAAATTGATTTACTTTTGTAGGCTATTCAAACGAGGCTATCCTAATTTTGAATTGTAAAAGTAATGAGCTTCAAAACGCCAAATCACCAGCAGACAAGGCTTTTTCCACCTCCGACCTAGCCCCATACATCGTGTCGTGGTTGTCCGTTTCCAAACCGGAAATCTGCAACACTAAGCTCAACAAGTGGTTTCCACCTTATTCTTCAAGACACCAACAAGTGGTTTTGGGACATCCAATGGAGTCAAGAGCCGTTGCCCAACGTTCATATCTCAACGGATATTTTCCGAGTGACTCGGAAAATTCATTACAACGGTCACAATGAACTTCTAGTCGGAAGATGGACACAACGGCTAAGGTGCTTGGTCATCTATAAATAAAAGCCACCTTCAAGACAAGAAGATTGCTGAACCAATTGTTAATAGACATACTTGAGCTAAAATCATTGTATTCATTCTCAATCTTCTACTTACAACTCTAATTCCGTATTTATTATTTCTCTAAGTTGTAAGGTCTTGTACTCGCTACAAACAATCTCTTTCTTACTCTCTAAATAAGGTCCCTTGACCGAGCTGTAAGGGTTAACTCAGCTCATTTATCCCTAACTCGTAAGGGTGATCTCGGTTAGGAAGTACTAGATCGGATAAAGGAATTTCGAGTCTTGGAAAATCTTGTAAGGAGTTGTCTAAGGGAGCAACTCGGGTTGAGTTAGTCTACTGAATTTTGTGGATTCAAAATAGTGGACTTGACTTCGTGCTAGGATTAGCACGGTCCGTTGTTTTCTGCCCAGGAGGGTTTCCATGTACTTTCCGAGTTATTACTTTTCTAAGTGCATTCTACACTCATACAGTTTCAAAGTTCTATGTAATCTGTTTCTTCACTCTTCACCGAATTCCGAGTTAGTGATTTTCCGAGTTCATCCTTGCCTCTCGCTCACTTCGCATTCATATTTGTTTTAAATTTCAAGCAAATCCCATCATCACCATATTCACCCCCTCCCGCCTCCCCTCTAGGGTGACTTAGCCTCTCCAAGAGCAAACCTTCAATTGGTATCGAGCCTAGCCTTTCGTAAAGGATCTAACCATCCAAAGGTTTAAAGATCAAATGTCTCGGAACAACGGAGAGTTCGATGAAGGAAGATCTTCCAGCAGACCACCAAAGTTCAAAGGATCTAACTTCGTGCACTCGGAAGAAACTCATGGAATGTTTCCTGCTGGATCACGACGAGGATGTTTGGAACATTATACAAGTAGGCAACTACATTCCCATGAAGACGGAAGAAACAAGACTCGGTATCCACGACAAAGGCCGAGTTCACTGCGATGAAGCGTAGAAGTTCGAAATAACTTCAAGGCAATGAACATTCCGATGTATGCCATCAGCTCGAAGAATACAACCGAGTGTATGTTTGTGATACTCGTGAAAGAAGTATAGGACACACTAGTCAACGCTTATGAAGGCACAAGCCGAGTCGGACAAGCGAAGATAAGCCAATATCTTCATAACTATGAGTTGTTCAAGATGGAGTCGAAGAAAACATCACTCGGATGTTCATTCGCTTTATTGAGATTACCAACAATCTCAAATCTCTAGGTAAAAAGATTTCCCGTAAGAAAATGTGCAGAAAGATACTCGAAGCATACCCAAGAAAAGATGGGGTCCCAAAGTGACAGCTATCGAAGAGGCTCGGAACTTGTCTCTACTAAAGTCGAACGAACTCATGTGGAAGCTTCTCACCCATGAGATCCACCTGGAAGAGGAGGATGCAGAGGTTAACACCAAAAAGAATATTGCGCTGAAAGCCTCGTAAACCAGAGAAGCAGATCCGAGCTCTTCGACTCGGAAGAAGATCCCATGGCACTTATCGTTAGAGGCTTCAAGAGAATGATGAAGCACAAGAGATGGGATAAGAAGCCAAAAGAAGAGTTCTATAAGAAAGACAAGAAGGATAGAAAAGGTAAATACTCTTCCCTTCAAAGTTATCTTTGACTAAGAATTCAGTCTGTTTTGAATGTGGCGAGCAAGGAACACATAGTGAAGGACTGTCCCCAAGAGAAAAAGGGATAGAAGAAAGAAAAAGGCTATGATGGCCACATGGAGTGACAAGGACTCATCGGAAGATGTCGAGGACTCGGATGACTCAAAGTGTCCGATGGCACTTTCCGACTCGAAGTGGAAACGAGTCGGACACGGATCAATCGGACAATGAGGACGCAAATCCTCAAGAGGTAATTGAACACTTTCTCAAATTTTCCAAAGTTGATTTAGCCAAATATATTTTCACTTTGGAAGAGAAGTCCAATTCGATTCTTCTCATTTTAAAGAACAACTTGAGTCAATTTCTTCGAGAGCATTTCTTTAAAAATGAGTTGGAAAAGCTGAGACTTACACTCGAGAGAACTCAAGACTAGTGCTCAATCCAATGAGACCGAGTTTGAGTTACTCGGAAAAGAAAATGAGCAACTAAAGCAAAAGATCAACGAGTCTCAAGATCTTGTTTTAAAGTTTACTCAAGGTCGAAGAACCTTGATATGCTCTTGGGATCTCAATGTGTCTCCTTCGAAAAGAAGGTCTTGGTTTTAACAAAGAGGAGGAATCTAATTCCTACTCGGATCTTTTAAAAAGGATTCCGAACCGTAATGTTCGGGAAGGTTAAGCACGAGTCCTAATCATAAAAATGAAAGGAGGATTGAGCCCGGACCAGCTTATAGGAGAAAAGCATCTCCACCAGTTCATAAGAGAAAAGGTTTTCAAAAGAAAGAGAAACAGACTCAGTTCTCTAAGTGGAAGACTCGAGAATCGGACCAAACCCAAAGTCATTTAAATCTGGGTTCCGAAAAACCTTCTTCCTCGAAAAGGACAACAAGTAAAGGGTGTTACTGGGTTCGTTAGAGGAAGTGAGAAGGGTTAGTTTGTCTCTGTTTTGCAGGCCACTCGGAAAGATCAAAAGGGCATTGGTACTTGGACAGTGGATGCTCACTCCACATGTCAAGAAACTTAGGACTCTTTTCCGAGTTAGAAAAGTACAAATGAGGAAAAGTTACATTTGGAGATGACAGCAAAGGCAAGATAATTGGGATAGGCAAGATTGGAAAAGGAGGCAATCTGGTTAGCCCAATATACCTTGTCAAAGGGTTAAAGTACAACCTGCTTAGCATCTCTCAACTGTGTGATAAAGGTCAAGAGGTAAGATTCGCTCGGACCAACTGTTATATCGCTGATGATGCTACCAAAAGGATCAAGCTCTCTAGTAAGAGATCGGGTAACACTTACATTATTCCTCTTTCTTACCCCAGTCAGAATTTATCTTGTTTAAAAGCATCACTTCTTGATGACTCATGGACATGGCATCGTAGATTAGGTCATGTTAGCATGCATACTATTAAGAAATTGGCATCTCATGGTTTAGTCGAGGTTTACCTAATTGTGCCTTTAAGAAAGATAAAATTTGTGAAGCATGCACAAAAGGGAAACAAGTCGGATCATCTTTCAAGTCTCTCGAAGACAGTTTCCATATCCAAGGTGCTTGAAATGCTACATATGGACTTATGTGGTGAAATCCCTTTCAAGAGTATTGGAGGTAAATCGTATGTAGTTGTTATTGTTGATGATTACTCACGATTTACCCGGGTGTGTTTTCTTAAGCACAAAAATGAAGCATTCAAAGAGTTCAGCAAGCTCTGCAGGAAAATCCAAGTTGAGTCTTAGACTTAGATCCAGTGAATTCGAACCGACCATGGAAGGGAGTTCAACTACTCGGAATTCGCAGAGTTTTGTGACAAGAATGGCATCTCCCACAACTTCTCAGCACCAAGAACTCCTCAACAAAATGGAGTGGTGGAGAGAAAGAATCAAACTCTTTAAGAAATAGCTAGAACAATGATGATTGAACATAATCTACCATGCTATTTCTAGGCCGAGGCGATAAACACCGCAAATTACACCTTGAACATATGCCTCATCGGACCCATTCGACGAAAACACCATACGAGCTCTACAAAGGGAAGAAACCCAATATCTCATACTTCAAACCCTTTGGATGTAAGTGCTTTATTCACAACAATGGTAAGGATTACCTGACCAAGTTTGATGCTCGATCGAGATGAAGGTATTTTTCCAGGTTATTCATCTCATAGTAAGGCGTATCGCATTTTCAATAAGAGAACTAACAAAGTGGAAGAAAGCGTCCACGTTGTGTTTGATGAGATTGAACAGGAAAAGCCAAGTGGATCATCATTCTTAGACTTGAAGCTCAGCAGAGATGATGATTGTGATGCAAATGAGTTCATTAAGAATCAAATCCATAACACTCGGAATGAAGACACTTAGAACAAAGTGACTCGGACTAAGACAACTCAAGAACACGCTCGGAATGTTGAACAAGCCCACTCGGAATAAATTTCGAAGATCAACAAATTTAGCCTACAGATCCGGTGAATCGGAGAATAGGTAAAGCATTCAAGTATGCTTCTAGTCATCCACTAGAAAACATATTATCCGATATCAACAGTGGGGTAAGAACTCGTTCCTCTCTTCAAAATTTATGTGCATTCACTGCATTCATTTCATTAACTGAACCTAAAATGCACTAGAGGCCCTAAATGAACCTCAATGGGTAGAGAGCATGCCAGAGGAACTCAATCAATTCAAAAGAAACCAAGTCCGGACTCGACCAAACGACTTTCCGACCACCTAGTCATAGGAACCAAATGGGTTTTCAAGAACAAATTTGATGAAGGTGGGTTGGTAGTTAGAAACAAAGCTAGACTTGTGGCTCAAGGTTACAATCAGGTAGAAGGGATTGATTGTAGGGAAACCTTTGCACCTATTGCCGAATTGAAGCCATTAGAATCCTGTGGGCATTTGCATCTAGCATGAACATCAAGTTATATCAAATGGATGTTAAGTGCGTATTTCTTAATGGTTTTATCAAAGAGGAAGTCTATGTTGAGCAGCCCCTCGATTTGAAAACTCGGAATTTCCAAATCATGTTTTCAAACCGCAAAAAGCTCTTTATGGTCTTAAACAAGCTCCCGAGCTTGGTATGAAAGACTGAGCAGTTTCTAGGTTCAAAATGATTTTAGAAGAGGTCGGATCGACAAGACTCTCTTTATAAAAACCAAGGGGAAAGACTTCCTTATCACTCGAGATATATGTTGATGACATAGTTTTGGAGCTACTAATGAATTTACGTGTCGAGATTTTTCGAGTTAATGAGACAGGAATTTCAAATGAGTATGATAGGAGAACTCAATTTCTTCCTTGGTCTACAAATCAAGCAAGACAAAGATGGAATCTATGTCCATCAATCAATGTACACCAAGGAGCTGCTAAAAAGTATAAACTTTAAGATGCGAAACATACAAGCAACACCTATGAGCAAGTAGCATAAAGCTGGACTCGGACTGAAAAAGGTAAGGCAATAGATCGAAGCTCTATCGAGGTATGATTGGATCTTTGCTATATCTTACTTCCAGTAGGCCAGATATAATGTTTAGTGTCCGTCTATGCGCAAGATTCCAAGCTAATCCAAAAGAATCACATCTCACCTGCAGTGAAGAGAATATTCGAGATATCTTGCAGGTGACTCGGAATGTAGGTGTATGGTACTCCAAAGACTTAGAACCGACTCTCACCTGGATACTCGGATGCCGATTACGCTGGATACAAAGTTGATAGAAAGAGCACCTCATGAGCTTGCCAATTTCGGGTCAATCCTTAATATCTTAGCACTCAAAGAAGCGTAACTCGGTAGCTCTATTAACCGCCAAGGGTGAGTATATTACAGTTGGAGCATGTCGTGCTCGGATTTTGTGGATAAAGCAACACTTGAGAGATCTTGGACTTTCTTTCAAATCAATTCCAATCAAGTGTGATAATCGAGTGCAATCAGCATCGCTAAAATCCGAGTTCAAGCACTCAAAGACGAAACACATTGAGGTCGGTATCATTTCGAAGAGACCATTCCGAGAAAGGTGATATTAAACTCGAATTCATTCCTACCAATCTTCAATTAGCTGATATCTTTACTAAGCCACTTAGTGAGGATCAGTTTTTTTCATTAGGAATGAGCTTTGTATGTTAAATGCATAATTATGTATTTTCTATGTGAAAATTTCATTGCATGATTATGTGATATGTGCTTACTGATTCTTTAATAACCATTAGTTCAGTTGATTCGGTGATACCGAGCTAATAGTTATTATCTATTTCCAGTTTCGAGTCACTCGGAATCTTAGCTGAGTCAAACTCGGACTTTGAGACAAATGGACATCAAATTTCTTAAATCATCTCTAGACAAGTGGACAATTTCAGAATTTATTTTCAAAATCTCTCTTTTTCTCTCTCTCTCTCGTGCGTCGTGATAAGACAACTAGCCGTTGGGAGACAAACCGCTGGAATTCTTACCGTTGTAGAAGAGAACAATCACACCGGTCCGAGGTTCTCCTTTGATCTAGAATTTCTTTTAATTCTACATACTCTAATACAGAACAAATCACATATCATTGGCATTGACAACTTAATTTTTACTAACAACTTACTATCTTATGAATGGAATGTCTTTCATCAAAAAGGGGAGATTGAAGACTCGATTTTAACTCTAAATATCTTATGGAAGATTCAGGTATATACCTCTATCTCTCTTGAGTTTTGATTGCTAGTCATTATGAGCTTCATAGAAACACATATCTAAGTTTTCTCCTTCATTCCGAGTGACTTAGATATCACTCGTGTTCTATATCTTCTCTACTGAGGTATTCGACGTACTCGGAATATACTTGAACCATCGCATGATCAAATAATTCTTTTAACGCATGTTCTCTAAGTACTCGACTGTGTTTGCTAACTCAAAACCGAGTCTTTCTCTACTGAGTTCGTCTAAGTCAATTTATTCCCTAAATGATTATTTGATAGATTAAGGTCACTCTCTATGTTTGAATATTCTTCTACTTGATTCTTCTAGGAATTATTCTGCACTAAGCTTGAACCTATTTAATATTAGACTCAAAATATTCCACTCTTCTAGGCCAATGATAATTAAGCATTTAATTATCCTAATTTAATTATTATTTGTGCCTAACCTTGCACCAAAGTATTTTATACTTTGAGAACCAATGTGGTTTACTTTTGTAGGTTATTCAAATAAAGCTAATACATCTTTTTGAATTTCAAAAGCAACCGGCTTCTAATTGTTAAACACCAGCAGACAGTTTCAACCAATTTTGGACAGGACTCAAACACTCTATTTCTCGAGCATAAAACTCGAGTCCGACTTCATGTTCCAGGAATTACATTGTTACTTTACTATTCCAAGTCAAGCATATTTAGTTTGAACTTTGTTTAGTGTAGATCAAGTCTGTTTGCTTTGATCTTCCTCTTTGACTTGATTATCTTCTAGACTCGACTAAGATGGAATTTTGAGTATCATGGATATTAGACTCAGAAAATTCCATTCCTTTTTCTCGACTCGGATAATTAGTCACTTAATTATCTTAACTATATTATTATCTCGTGTCTAATCTTGGACAAAAGTAATTTTTACTTTGAGAACCAAATTGATTTACTTTTATAGGTTATTCAAACGAGGCTATCCTAATTTTGAATTGCAAAAGTAACCAGCTTGAAAATGTCAAATCACCAGCAGACAAGGCTTTTTCCACCTCGACCTAGCCCCGGACAATGTGTCGTGGTTGTCTCGTTTCCAAAACTGGAAATCTGTAACACTAAGCTCAACTGTGGTTTCCACCTTATTCTTCAAGACACCAACAGTGGTTTTGGGACTTCCAAAGGAGTCAAGAGCCGTTGCCCAACGTTCATATCTCAACGGATATTTTCCGAGTGACTCGGAAAATTCATTACAACTGTCACAATGAACTTCTAGTCGAAGATGGACACAACGGCTAAGGTGCTTGGTCATCTATAAATAGAACCCACCTTCAAGACAAGGAGATTGCTGAACCAATTGTTAATACATATACTTGAGCTAAAATCATTGTATTCATTCTCAATCTTCTACTTACAACTCTAATTCCGCATTTATTATTTCTCCGAGTTGTAAGGTCTTGTACTCGATTACAAACAATCTCTTTCTTACTCTCTAAGTAAGGTCCCTTGACTGAGCTGTAAGGATGAACTCAGCTCGGTTGTCCCTAATTGTAAGGGTGATCTCGGTTAGGAAGTACTAGATCGGATAAAGGAATTTCGAGTCTAGGAAAATCTTGTAAGGAGTTGTCTAAGGGAGCAACTCGGGTTGAGTCTGTCTACTGAATGTTTTGGACTCAAAATAGTGGATTTAACTTCGTGCTAGGATTAGCACGGTCCATAGTTTTCTGCCCCAGGAGGGTTTCCACGTACTTTCCGAGTTATTACTTTTCCGAGTGCATTCTAGACTCATACAGTTTCAAAGTTCCGTGTAATCTGTTTCTTCACTCTTCACTCGAATTCTTAGTTAGTGGTTTTCCGAGTTCATTCTTGCCTCTCGCTCACCTCGGATTCATATCTATTTTAAATTTCAAGCAAATCCCATCATCACCATATTCACCCCCTCTAGTGTGACTTAGCCTCTCCAAGAGCAAACCTTCAATTGGTATCGGAGCATAGCCTTTCGGAAAGGATCTAATCATCCAAAGGTTTAAAGATCAAATGGCTTAGAACAACGGAGAGTTCGATGAAGGAAGATCTTCCAGCAGACCACCAAAGTTCAAAGGATCTAACTTCGTGCACTCGGAAGAAACTCATGGAATGTTTCCTGCTGGATCAAGATGAGGACGTCTGGAACATTATATAAGTAGGCAACTACATTCCCATAAAGACGGAAGAAACAAGACTCGTACCCAAGATAAAGGCAATGAACAATAACTAGCACATATGATTTACCTCCTAAGCTTTTGACAGGAATTTCACCACACAAAGCACTTTGGATGTGGAAACTGTCTTAAGTGGCTTAAAGGATGATCCGACTTGTTTTCCTTTTATGCATGCCTCATAGACTTTATCTTTCTTAAATGCACAGGTAGGGAAACCTCGACTAATCCATGAGATGCAAGCTTCTTAATGGTATGCATGCTGATATTCGAGTGAAGCTTTTAAGCATGATAAATCTTGACTAGAATCGAAAGAGGAATGGTGTAAGTTTTACCCGACCTCGGACTCGAAAGCTTCGTCTCTTTGGTGATCGCATCGGATATGAAGTAGTTAGTCCGAGTGAATCTTACCTCTTAACCTTTGTCACATAACTCGTGATATCTATGACTCATCATTCGGAGACGCTTTTAAGCATGATAAATCTTGACAAGAATCGAAAGAGGAATGGTGTAAGTTTTACCCGACCTCGGACTCGAGAGCTTTGTCTCTTTGGTGACTGCATCGAAATTAAGTAGTTGGTCCGAGTGAATCTTACCTCTTAACCTTTGTCATATAACCGTGATATGCTAAGAAGGTTGTACTTGAGCCATTTGATAAGGTAAACTAGATCGATCGAATTATCTCCTTGACTAATTCTTCCAATTCTAACTAGATTACCTTTGCTATTGTCTCCAAATATAACCTTTCCTCCTTTCATTTCTTGTAATTCCGAGAAGAGACTTGAGTCCCCAAACATATGGCGTGAGCATCCACTATCTAAGTACCAGTGACCCTTTCATTTCGAGTGACTTGCATAATAGAAATAAACTAACCCTTCTCACTTCCTCTCACAAACCTAGTAACTGTTTTTACTGTGGTTCTTTTATGAGGTAGAGCACTTTTGCGAACCCATATTTGAATAATTTTGGGTTTGGTCCGATTCTCGAGTCTTCTTTCCGAGAGAACTAACTCTCGTATCTCTTTTCATTGAAAACCTTTCCTTTTATAAACAAACTGAAAAGGCTTTTTCATGAAAACCGGTCTAGGCTCAATCCCTTTTCTTTGTGAATGAATGGGACCATGCTTAGTGGCACCCCGAAACCCACCCTAGGAGTATTACATCGCCGAGTTCCCCGAGAGGAACTCCGAAGCCTACTTAAGATCCGAATTTAGGTTTACTAGTTTTCTTTTAGATTTGCGGATGCGTGTATCTATGTTTCAAAAGTTTGTCTCGAAAATTTCGGTAGAGTTCCGTCTATAATATGGCTAATCCCACGGGCTTAAAGCCTTAACCTCGTACAAAACGCATTTAAAAACTCAACAAGCCACACACTCGGAGTATTCACAACACAAACTCAACAAACCACACGTTCGGAGCAAACACATGGATCTTTTACTATACATAGTCAAAAAGTTCGGTCCAACATACAATCGATCTTGACAAGTATGAAAACATAAAGCACATAACAAGTCCGGAGATGTCCTATCCATTGGCCCGCTTCTTCTAAAAGCCAAAAGCAATATATGGGAGTCTTAACTTATGTACCTGAAAGTGTTGGTGAGGTCATGAGCTCCATGAGCCCAGTGAATAACCTAAACCCAACCCCTAGTTTCACTTTGCACATTAATTCATTATCAAACACACGTAAGTTCACCATTCATTCATAACATGCGATTCGGATCATACATGCTTAAGACATGCAAGATACTAAACTTATCAACTTACCTAGTGGCACATATGACATCAATTACTCATGAATTCAATCAAAACATACTTCATTCTTCTTTCTATGCAAATTCATTACATAACCATTCATCATGTAAGTTATCCATCACATAAATCATATCTTACTTCTTACCGTTTAATTTCTTATGAAATCGGGGTTCATTCTTCTTCTCATTCTTCTTCTTGAGCTTATTCGTGCATTTCATTATTAGATAAATCATTGATTCTTTCTTGCTTATTCATCATGCATAATCATTCATTTCTTCATATCATAATTCTTGGTTCGAGTCATATTCATTTGAATGGAAAGATTATCTCCCGCTCTAAAGACCCAGTTCTTAGAGCCAAAACAATTCGTGGGCTTAGTTCTTGGGGGCATAACAATTCGTGGCCTCGAGGCAAGCCTCATATAAGCATGCTTATATCACTTATAATCAATATACTTTAAGATATACACGTTATAACATAAACATATCAATTATGATTTCTAATTAAAGAACTTATTGTTTTATAATTGTGTATTACCGCGCATAGGTAGTTTATGGTTCCTTAACCTTTCTTAATCATCATGCACCTCCTAAACTAACAAAATAGCTTCTTAACTTTCAGTTCTTAACTAAATTATTTAATTAGTTTCGATTTTGCCCAAAACAACACATTTTCACTCAAAACTCCATATCTTCCAAGATACTCATCCAACGCATACCAAAATTTATGGGAAATTGTCATAAATTATTATAAAGCTACAGTAAAAGTTTCAAGAATTTTGGCCAACACATGAAAGCATAATAATTCAGACATTAGGCAAAACAAGGCAAAAATCTACATTTTGTGATTCCTTTATCTTTTATGATTTTACCTTCTAATATATGTCAAGCTAAGTTCATGAAGATTCAAACATATAGCTCAATGATCATGCTTAATAACACTCAAATATTCACGAGTATTCATGATTCATATCTAATGAATCACATAATTCACATCATGAATCACAATTAGCGAGTTTCTAAATTCAGTGAATTAGGCCTCTAAGTTCTTCAATTAAGTCTAGGGTTTCCAATTTCATGAACGATTTTAAGTTTAATCCACCTAATTCTCTTTAACTTTAGAGGATGAATTCGAATTACTCACCTTTGAATCTTAGTGGTTCTAAGAATTTTAGTTTGAATTGAATTTCAAGTTTTGAATTGGGGATTTACTTCTACTTCTTCCTTTTGATTTTCCCCTCCCAGCTTCTTCCTCCTTCTTACTCTTGGTCTTAGTTTCAGCCCCTCAAACTCTCAATCTCGGTCTCACTCACTCTCTTCCTCTTATTGCTTTCAACCTCTTACTTTCTCTTTCATTTTTCTCTGCTCGTTGTTGTCGAATCTCCGGCTCCCATTTTTATTCTCGTTCCCTTATTCTGACTCCTTCTTCCTCCTTCCGGCCCCTCGGGTTCCTCTTAGTTCTGTTTTCCCTCCCTTGCCCTCGATCCCTCTCGTGCTCTTGTTTACCTACTTCTAAGTCGGGTTCACTCAATCTTTCGCTCGCACTCTTTGGCTTCGCTTCTAGGTCTTGACCCCTCTTGCTCCTCCTCTCAATCTCTCGTTCATCCTCTCAATCTCGGCTTATGGTTCCTTCAATCCCTCACTCTCTTTGCTCTGCCTCTCCTCTCACTTTTCTCTCGTGCTTCGCTTCCCTAAGTCTCTCATTCTATCTCTCGCTTCTTTTCCTCTCGCTTTTCCTTGCTTTGTATTCCTTCTTAGAATCTCCCTTTGTCGGGCTCCCTTATCTTAAGCATTCTTAATATTTCTCTCACTTCCCTCTTTACTCCACATAAGTAGTTTAATTGAGGTTGCAGACACCCAAAAAGTGTCGTCCTTTTCTCTCGTTTTTTATTTGTTGGCCCGATGATAAAATCTCGAATCCTGTTTGAGGATTTAGATCTTAGACTATGTTCGATTGGTGCGACGAAGCAAGTAAACCACAAAGAACCCTAGTACCACATAAACATCCTTTTCCCTTGGGTCAATCCAAAAATCCCCTTTACTTTTGGACGGTCCAAAACCGGGCCAATCCTCTAGAGACAATGGAGTCCAAGGTCGCAGCATCTGGGAAATTCCAGTGCTCGGAATCATGCGTTTCACTTCAGTCCAACCAGACGAGTCGAAGACTTCAAGACGATGATAGATGCTCTATTTCATGATCACAAGAATCAAAGTGTCACATTTTGGCTCCAAGATAGTCCACCCCGAGACTAGGAGCACGCATCCCGCACCTAAACCGAAACTCGCTAAAAATAAAACCCGTCAAAAATGGAAACATTCCATTTTTTGAAAGGTGCAATGACCGGCGCTTGACATCCCAAAACCTTAAGTGGCACACTCGTGTTTTTCCCCAGAGACTCCTTTGGAATCACGCTAGGGCAGGAAACCTTAGGCAGTCCTTGATGGCCGGCACCTACCTTCCTGGTTCTATCCAATCTTATCTCTTCTATTCGGTTTAATCTTCACAATATCCCGCCCAATTTTTACTCGCTGCTTTTGGACTATTGGTCGAGCATAACCCTAGGTCATTCCTTCACCTAACCTCTCCCTATAAATAGAGAGCCTTAGCTCTCGTTCAACATATGGCTCAACCCTCAATGTTACTCTGCTGAAATTCCTCTATGAGCTACTCGAATATTCCATTATGTATTCCGATCTCTTGGTCCCTTTCCAGCCTCTTCCCCCTCTTCTATCCATTAAAACCACATCTAAACCTGAAACTCTATCAGTCATACATCCGCCTACCTATCTTCACAAATACTCACAAAAACCTCTCGCAATTCACCATCGTCGCATCATGAGATCCGGATCCGAGATCAAGATCAGCAAGTGGGACAACTCGAGGGCATACATACGATGTTTAATGGTTTATTATTTACTTTTATGCTTTCTTTTATTGCTTTCCATATTATGGACAATTGATGTATCACTTTTAATTCCTCCCCGCCCAATGTAATCTTTAATTTTCCCTTTGCTTTCTTTTTCGCTTTTACTTTCTTTACCGCTTTCTTTACTTTTTCTTTTATGGCTTTCTTTCATTATGTTCGGTTGCTTTTAATTCATTGTATGTTGCTTGCTTGTTTGTTTCACATTATTTTAATTCCTTACTCGAACTAGTAATGGTTGTCTTCGAACGACTGGAACAGAAGGATTTATCCCTACATTTCGTACCCTCGCCCCGAATTCGATTCTCGGTTCAAAGACCCATGGAGTCATTTTTAGCCTTTTTTAGTCTTAGTTTTCCCATACTAAGATTGGAAGAGCAAATTTTTTTATTTTATTTTTGTTAGTTTTTTCATTCCTAAAACCGACTAGCGGCTCCCTCTTTCGATTTACTTCTATTATTCTCGCTTCCGGCTATTTCCGATCGAATAGTAAGAAAACGAGGTTCGGATCCGCCAACCAGGGCGAGGCCAAGGCCGATCTCCTCGGCCCGGCCTCCGGCCGACGCCGGCCACCTCTAGGTGAAGGTCGCCACCTATACCGAGTGGTCGGTAGATGTGGATTCGGTCCAGATTGGTGTTTTCATACTAAAGCTGGTCCTAAAGCCTCACAGCAGATTTAGAACCCTAATTTTATTAATCTTTCGGTTAAGAATAATATCTCGGCACTTCTCAAAATAATTTCTAAAATAAAATAATTATTAAAACCGCCATTCAAACTATGCCTAATCAGATTTAATAAAACTCAAAAATCTTAATAAAAGGTTCATCCCCACATTCCAAAATCAACTTTCTAAAACCGTCTTCAAAATCAATCTTTAAAAATGAAACCTAAACAAGTGGGGAAACTCCGCGGGCCCCGGTCGGCCGTTGCTCCTACAGAGTGGCGATGCCGTTGGGGATAAATCATTTATTAAGAGGGCGAAACTTGAAAATTTGGGTAATGTGTTTTAATAATGTGCTTGCATTAGGCATCCCACATTTAGCAACCTTTGAACTAGTTTAAATACTATTTTGGACCCTAGGAAAACTTTATTGTACACCTTGTTTACCCTTTCTCGGAGCGAGGCTCCCGAGTGGTTCCTCTAGGCGGGCCCAACTAGGCTTGATTGCCCGAAGAGACAGTACCTCCTCCCTCGTAGCATGCCATCTTGGGCTAAACCTTTTGGTTCACCTAGTGGCACCGAGAATTCTGGTTGGTATCCTTATCCGTGCAACCCATGGGGAACCAAATTCTCGAACTATGTGTCACCATGTACCCAAACTCTTGAACTCTTTGACCATTGAACTTTTGGACTTTTAGGTGTCACCCAAACTTCATGTGCATGCATGAATGAGTGTGTGTATTTTAGATTTAATCTTCTACTTGTGAGCCTCTAGGAATAGGTGAGGAGCGCTGAATAATCCTTGCATGGGTGCAAAAATAAAAATAAAAATAAAATTTTAACTCGGTCCAATTATGTTAATTTTAGCCAAAAAGTGCAAAATTACATTCCCTTTTAGGTCGGTCCATTCATTCCATATTTGCATTAGTTAAATCAAAAATCATCTCTCTTAAGGTTGGTCCATGCATTTCATTTTTTGCATTAGCCAAAATAAATTTCATCTCAAATAGGTGAGTCCGAATTTTACATTTCATTTCTGCATTAGCCAAAATAAATTTCATCTCAATTAAGGTAAGTCCGCATTTCATTTTTGCATTAGCCCAAATAAACCGCATCTCAAATAGGTGAGTCCATATTTGCATTTAGCCAAAGTCAATTTCATCTCCAAATTGGTGAGTCCATATTTGCATTTCCTTTTGCATTTAGCCAAAGTCAAAAATCATATGAAAATAGGTGAAACCATATTTGCATTTCCTTTTGTATTTAGCCAAAGTCAAAATCATCTCAAAATAGGTGAGTCTATAATTGCATTCATTTCTCATTAGCCCAATTCAAATTTCATCTCGGAATAGGTGAGTCCAATCTTACATTTCATGTTTCATTAGCCCAATTTAAATTTCATCCCAATTAGGGTGAATATATTTCATTTTCCATTAGCCCAATTCAAATTTCATTTCAGAATAGGTCAGTCCAACCTTGCATTTCATCTTGCATTAGCCAATTCAAATTTCATCTCAAATTAGGTGAGTCCAATCTTGCATGTCATCTTGCATTAGCCAAATTAAAATTCATCTTGAACTAGGAGAGTCTTTCATTTTCATTAGCCAAATAAAAATTCATCTCAAATTAGGTGAGTTTGCTTTGCATTTTCATTTCTCATTTAGCCAAAACAAATTCATCTTCCATTAGGAGTAATCATCAATGCATTTCAGTTCGCGCCAGCCAAATCATAGAATCGTCCTATATTAAGGCATAGCATCAATGCATACATTCCTTTCCATTTGTTTTGCATCCCATTATATGCATCCAAATAAAAGAGTATATCATTTTTATTTTCTCCTACGATCAGTCTTCCTCGGGTCAAGCACTTAAGCCCCATGTTCCCTAAAAAGTCCTCCACGACCCAATCCCGAGCGTCCTCTTTTGGGATACAGGATAGGAAATCCTATTCAAGTCGGGAATCCTGATATGAAGTGTCTAGGAAGTAAGAAATCTACTTCAACACCGACATAGTCAACACCGATACGTCCCACATTAGTATGTACCACACCAATACGTCCTTCTTTACTAGCAACACCGAGTGCGTCGCCCAAGGTCAAAACAAAATCCTCCTCTAAAAATGGCCAACCAACTAGAGCAAACTCCCATCATGACCCTGTTCAAAGAATCTGTTGTAAAAATAGAGGCTAAGCTTGATGCCCGGAATAAATAGATTGAGTCGATATCGAAACCCTCGGTCTCATTCGCAAAGAACTAGAGAGGAAATCAAAATTCAAAGGCAAAAAAAAAAAAAAAAAGAAGGAGAAGGATCCCACCTGGAACCTTAGCCCTAGCCTTAGTCCGATCCAAGAATATATTAGATAGACAAGATGTTACGAGAGTCTTCGATGTTCAATCACTACTATCTAGCCCAGGGATTCACTTTAATCCCTAAAGGCAAGCTACCCCCTAAGTTTACCATGCCTAACAATAAATTTCATGGAACCGAGAACCCTCACCATTACGTGAGAAACTTTGTAGTTGCAATGACTTTGAAGAATGTACCGAGAGGATACTTACCACATCATCTTCCCATGGACTTTCGATATCGATGTAATAAAGTGGTACAAAGTGCTATCACTACTAGAAAAAGGTTTGTAATGACCACGTATTAATGACCATATATAAAATTTATCGTTAAATAATACTAATAACGACAAAAGTGCATTTTCGTTGTCCGATTTTACTTGGAAAAATTATCACTAGACGATGGATTACAAAAATCGTCGTTATTAATATTTACAATATGGTCGTTAATGTAAATAGGAGTGAAAATAAAAATAAAATAAAACATTTTACTTATAATTTCCCTCCTATGTCAAAATTACTTGCACGAAACTATCAAACCACGCACGATCGCTACTTGTCTTCTTTCTTCGTTTGCCTCTAGTTCTTGAATCGCCATTGATGCTTTGCTCTCAATTGCCCTACTCTCAGCCTCTCGCACTACTCACGGTCTCTGTCTCTCTCGACACTCGATCACCGATCACCGACCACGGACCGCCTCGCCCCCGCCCTCCTCTCTCGCTCGCTCTTACCCTCTCGCATTGCTACTATTACGCTCGATCCGAAATCGCTGACCACGGACTGCCTCGCCCTTCGCCCTCCTCATTCACACAGTCTCTCCGACGATCAATTGCTGGCCGCCGACAGCCTTGCCATTGCCAAAGCCCGCGTTGCCTTATTTTGCGGTTGATTTCCGTGTACGAGGGTTTCGTTCTCCAAATTATCCCCTAATTTTTCGATTAATTTCTGCTTTGATTTTTAATCTTTATTCTTTTACATGTTGTGCGATTGTGCGTCCACGATTTTGAATTTTGTTAGGTGAAATTGGAGGTTCAAAATTGCTTATGCCTCGTTGAATTTATGTTCCAATCAAGAGAGATAGATTTCACGTTATAATGGTTTACACTCGATCCGGCTACTATATTGATTGTTGCAGTTGTTCAATTCAACATTTTAGCTTTCGTTGGCATTGTATAGGAAGTTCTATGGCATGTTGGTTTGTTAAATCTATGCCTATCCTTCGCTAACATGTTTTTACTAAAATTGCTTGGTTTCAATGTTTACTCGACCAAGTTTGGCTTTTCCAGGGCAATCGAATTCTCCTCGGAAGCTGAAATAAGAAAATCACGGAGGGTTAGTATAACGGGGAGACAACTTGCAATGGCATCTACACTACTCCATGGGTTTGCCTATAAAATAACGAGACCATGACAATGTAATGCTGCCCATGTCTAGATTTCCCAACCTGGATAGGATCCATATTTCGTTGTCTTATTCTATTCAAGCAACATCTTGAGTGGAGTTATAATTAATAAAGAATAGAAAATCAAAATGATAATTTAAAAGGATGAAATTCAACCATTTCCTCGGCATGCCATGACAATCATGAACTCAAGGAAGCTAGCAATTGTGAATTTGTCAATCGTGGCTCTTAAGATGTTGGATTCCTAGTGAATGTAGGAAAAGCTTAGACCTCATAAGTCTAGCTAGGAATAAGAGGTCACATGAAACAATACAAGCAGCTAGTATAGCTATATAACTTGTGAGTTGCGGATGAGTTGGTAATGAAGTTTCATAATTCGACCTCAAAATAAAACCAAACAAAAAAACAAGGGAAGAAAGAAAGAAACTAACTCAATCATACATTAGATTTAGCATCTATCTCGAATTGTTTCATGTGCATGTCGCTTCCCCATAGAAGTGTCCTATATATCTACTGTTGTTTATCGGTGGCTATCTTTTCTTGCCATCCGGGTAAATCATCGAAGTTTCGTGATTCATGAATTACCCTTTTGATTATGGGCATAGTTTCGAAAATGTCTCTCGAATACTCGTTAAATTTAACTACAGGGATAAGTCTGTCCTCTATGTTCAACATGCGGTTGGTTGGTATATATATGTCGGAACTCCTAAACCTTTTGCTTGTATTGCATTCTATTCCAGAAAACAATATGGGTGGGTACCTATCTCGTTTAATTTATTTGTTGGGCTTGCCTCTCGGATAAACACTATGTGCTAAGTACAAAACCCTAGCCTTGCTAGTTAATCGAAAGGGTAGCTAAAGCTAAATTGTTCATCTTTCTTTATATCCCGCTGCCTCTTAGTAGAAGGTCCTGTATTTATGGCTTTGTCTTGCTTGCCGACTTTGGCCTCCGAACCTCAACTACTTTTAATGTTTGGCTAGTGTACATTCTTAATTGCTCCCCGCTCCTCCAAACTATCATTCTTCATATCATTGGTCTTTCTTCACCATAATCCATTATGCAGACGGGGTTTGGTGTTGAGTGGTAACGGTTCGAGATATAAATGAGGCATGTTGCCTAGCTACACTTTGTAAACATAACCTAATATTACATTGATGTTGTTCTATATATGTCACTTCCTAAAGTTCATTCAAAATTTGCCTCTGGACTAGCTTAGGGTGGAATGACATAGCTATCTTAGCTAGTGTTGGTTCTTGATGCAATTAGCTAAGTTATGATGAGTGTTTTGGATCTACACCGAAGATATACCTAATTACTAATCGGTGATAAGTTCTAAGCTCTTCCGCTTTAGAAAACTATGAGATTCTTAATTTTCCGGTGTCTCACTGCATGTTTGTCCACCCGATTCCAGGATTGTTTCAGTCACATAGTAAGCAAAATCTTTCTACACATAGATAATAACATTCTCGACTTTGTTGGATTTCCTTGACTTTAACATCTCGGTGCTGGTAGTCACTACAGACTTTTAATACAACTTTTATTAGTCTTGAGGGGTATGATACATTTTATTGCAATGAATCATGCATGTCCTAAGATTTGAGCGAAGTGGGAAAAGTCTGTTGATTTGTCAAACTTTTTGTTCAAAGAAATCGATTTCATATATGTGCCTTTTCGGTTGTTTGTTATGATACGATATTAGGCAATCACTTCGAGCTAAAAGTTAATGGATGGATCTGTTCCAATGTACTCTTTCTCTCTCTCTCTCTCTCTCACACACACATACACACAACCGTTACAGTATATATTTGATTAAAAACATACGGCAAATCCGAGGCATGAATACTCGTGTCGTTATATTTCTTAACACGTTGTTATCTTTTTATTAACATTATGCATTGTTTTTGAGTAAGATCCTGATAAAGCCACCTTTCTTTTCGGATATTTAGCGTCTTTGGCCTATATATCTAGTGTGCAACGAATGATCCAGCAGACCCGTGGGTTTTCAAGTCTAAGAAATACTGTAAAACATCGGGTAAAGGACACCATGCCAAAGCAAAGGATTCTAAACTAGGCAGAGAATCTACTTTGTCAAAGCAAAATGTGAATGTTGGAGGTAAGGGGGATAATGCTTTTGATGGGGATGTCAAGAGCTCTAATGCTAACGCAGTAGATTCGGACGTTGAACACGAAGAAAGAGACAAATTAACAAATTGTTTATCTTGCATTATGGGAGTATTGTGCTTTCCCTGTGCTTTCCTCTCGCAACTACATAAGTCCATCTCGAAGAATCTTCCGAGCAACATATAAGTGAGGATGGCATGTTCTATTGCAGTTTGTGTGAAGTTGAGGTATCATCAAATGCTTCAATTTGATTGCATCTGTCACCATCTATCTAAGTTATATATTATTTGCTCGAGTGGAGTTAAACGAGAAAAAATAAAAGAAAAAGATTTCCCAACGTCTCGTGAAGTAAAAACATACAATTAGTGAAGTGAACATTGTTTGCTATTTACAAGACACTAATTATGTTTAATGTGTGGTCATTGGATCATTTCCTTAATTTTTGTGATTTTCCCATCTTTCCGTGTTCAAAATGATGTTTCGAATGTAGGTTTACAAGTACAGCAAGCAATCGCAGAGTTTGTGATAAATTTGTTGATCATTTTGATCACCATTGCCGGGTATTTGAGGCAGCTTAATCTTCTATTTGTTAGAATTAGTTGCCTTTGCCTTAAAGAAGCTTCTCATGTCCGCATTTACTCTTGGATGCAATGGCTCAATAACTCGTATAGGCAAAAGGAACTACAGGCAATTTTTCACCCTCATGATTGGGGCAATTCTATTAGTATGTAATGACATCAATCATTTGCATATAGAACATGAAGAACTTGAAATGATCATCATTTTATTCATCAATTTAGGCTGTAAGTTGAGGACAGCTTTATTATTTGGCGTCTATCTTAGTTTTCAAGATTTCGAAACCCTGCAAACTCTATGGCTTTTTTACCAGGACATAATCATTCATTTCATACCATTATATTTTCAGCAATCTAGACCTACTATCCCAACAAGCTAGATGTTGAATCAAGAAGCATTTCTATTTTCATGTCATTTTTATTTTAGATAATTATTGACGGTGTGTGAATGGCCCCTACATTTTGGGCTTTGAGATTGCAGCTTATTCTTCAACGGTCTCACTGGGATCCTTGTCCTGATTTATTCATTTCTTGAGCACAAGAGATTCAATGTAGAGATTATTTCAAAGCTTGGAAGCAGTTTCTCCATGGTGCCTTTTGTAATCGTAGTGGTCGGTATCCCATTCTATATTCTTACATTTATTCTCAGTAAATTCATGAGCAAATTACAAGTATCCATACTATTATTCTGTCCGACGAGGCTATTAAAGGTTTTATGAGAGATATCCTAATCCTCTTTTTTTTTGTTTTATTTTTTAGGTTTGATGGGGTGTGCTTTTATTAATCTAGGGTCCGTGCACTATTTTGGCAATGCTGGATACTCTACCATTGGCTCAGCTTTTCTTCTTCCACATTCTCCTCATCAAGAAGGTAAACTAAGTCAACGATTTCAAAAACCCCAACGATTCCGAGTTGCTTATTCTCCTCATCAAGGTTTTCGCTTTTGGCTTTTCAATGTTGGCAATAACTTATTTTGACCAGCAATATAACCTTCAATTAATCGTTATAGGGAATTAGCACGTACGACTACATAGTTTCTCTAAGGGAGCAGGAGCAACAAGAAGTAGGAGGTGGACAGAGTCCCCGGATGTCACAAGTTAGCTCTTTTATCGGCCTAAGGTGTCCTCTAAACGAGGTTCTTCATGAACATGTGGCAATAGTTGAAACAGAAAACGAAAAGCTTCAAAATCGTTTAGAGTCGGTTGAGTCAAAAATAGCGAATTTCAAGGATGCCCTTTTCCAGCAGTTCAACATCCATAATCCATCGACTTAAAATGAACCTTGTTTTCGCCAAGTGAGTAGCTTGATTTAGTTTAATAGAATGCGATGAAATATCAAACATTGTTTGATGTGAGACATGAAGGTCAATTGTGATTGAAACTTAGTGTAACTAGTTAATAGTTGACAATTGGGATATACTTTGGCTGCCTAAGATTTGTTGTCACATTTAGAGGGAAATAATTGAAACATTTGCTTTTGGGACTTCCTTTTGGGTTTGTGATTATAATTGTGATTTTGGAGTAGGAAGGTTATAAAGATACTTGAGACAAAGTCGAGCATGATTTTGACATATAGGTTTCAATCAAGTGTAAGAACACTATTAAAGACTTGATTTAGCCTCGAATATGCTTTATGGAAGAACCGTAAGTTTGGCACTAAGATCTGTTAGCTTTGCTTTGTGGTTCCTTGATTGAATAATATACTTTTTGATTGTAGGGAACAATATGTTTTTTTGAGATTGGAAAGAAAGAATGTTGATGTGTAGGAATCATGGATATATTTCCATTGCACTTGCTCTTAACTTGATTTACTTAAGAAATTTATCCCTTTTTTATAAAGTCTAACCTATTATGCTCTCTTTTGCTCTTCCTGTCTCCTTGTCATGGTGTTGATGCCCTTGGTATAACCCTTCCATCCATGGACAAAATTTGTTTGACCATTTTCAAACATTCATGCATCTTTGATATTTGCGATGGAGATGCAGCACAACTTCTACATCTATTGTAATGCAATGCACTCGATGATGAAGTTGTAACTCCGAACATCAAGTGGTGGTTGTTTGTTTGAGTTACATATGTTTCATAAGAAGTTGAATACTTTTGCAATTTTGTAAAAGTTCTAATAATTCTCTATTTTTTGCAGATGTGGATTTGTTTGGAGATTTGAACTCGCTTATTCAAGTTCCAATACTTCCTTACCTTTTATGAGTAGTTGATGAAGATTTATACTTTCTGAATCATTTGGAGGACTTCATTTTTTTAGTTTTTGGTTAATGTTGCTTGTACTTGGATATCAATTACTATGAGAACTTCTAGTTTCCTCGATTGTTTTTTAGATTATGTGTTTTAGGATGTTTTTGATATTAGGTTATGTTTTATATTGTGTATTCACGGACTAGTGGTATTCAAAGGAATTAATACATATCAATTCGAGTTTCTTTTACTATATATTTAGGTTATCCATAATATTATTAACGATGAAAATGTTAATCGTTAAAGAAATAACGATGAACCAATTTGGTTGTTAATGATCATGATTTTAATTTTTGTATTTATGGTTATTTTAAATTTACGACGAAAAATTTTGTCGTTAATGATATGTAGTTCATCGTTATTCAATAATCTAATTACGACGCCATCTTGCTTCATCGTTATTTTAAGTGACGACGAAAATTTTGAAGTCATCGGTAAAAGTATTAACGAGGGAAGCACTAACGACGACTGACGACCAAAATTTTTTGGTCGTTAATCACTTTTAACGACGACAAAATGTACTTTTAACAACCAATTTATTCGTCGTTAGAAGCCTTTTTCTAGTAGTGTATTGACCTACGCAAGGTCACAAACTAGCAAGATCTTTACAGGGAGTTCATACATCAATACTCCTACAATACTAATCTACCAATCACTCTTCAGGACTTAGAACTAATCAAGCAAGGAGACAAGGAGAGCTTCATTGACTTCCTTACTCGGTGGCGAGAGCTGCCCACATGACTTATTGGCCATGTGAGAAGGATCGGTTCGTAATCATCATCAAGAACCTAGAACCCGTCTACCATCATCACCTGAATTTCTTGCCTAACTTCAAAATACTTTGAGATACTCGGCATGCTCATAGAAGAAGAACAAGCTTCATTCGACTAGAGGTCATCAAATGAGCCCACTACTTATCAAGGATACCAATAAAGAGCGCATTTCCCTTTCATATTTGTTTTTGGTCCATTTCCCTTTTCCATATCCATTGTATGTCTATTTCTTTTCCCTATTTTCCAATAAAAAAACTCAAATTATTTTCCTTTTTGAACTACGAAGGCCTCGATTTCCATTATAGCGGATATGTAGGAAGCCCACGATATCCGACCCAAATCCTAATCTTGAACCCAATTTCTAATTCCCATTTCCAATTTCCCAAATCAAAGCCACTTTGCCCTATCTAAAGGAGAAGTTAATCGGAAAGCATGCTAGTCCGATCCAGCGACTAAACTGTTAGGTTCACGGTCCAACAAGCAGAAGCACATCGCAGTTCAAGCATCTTACCATTCTTTAGGTTCTACTTTAGATAGTGGAGGCTAAAAGTGCATCTTTATCTTTATCTTTTTGAATTTTTTTGCATCTTAATAAAAAAATGCATTTGTTTTTAGAATAGAGTCTTGCATCCATCTCCTTTGCATGAGTCAAACTCCTAAAAATACAAAAATTAAATAGCAAAGCACCCTACAAGGAATTATTCAATCAAGCAGCATCAAGCATCAAGTTAGCGTCGAGGAGGCCACCAGCACCGTCACCTTCAAAGAAAGTCTTCCATGCCATCAACTTATCAAAGCTCACCACCTCTCCAATGTTCAAGAAGAGCTAGACATAGACGCTCAAGAAGAACATGGGGGCTCATGATCAAAAGGGTCATACAACTACAACAACTTCAAGAATACTCGGGGAAGACACCAATATTCTACCATACAAACAAAGGAGTTATTAGCACGCAAACTAAAAGCTCAAATTTAGAATGAGGCACATAATCTTCAAGAACATGGGGACATAGATGCTCAAGAAGAACATAGGGGCTCATGATCAAAAGGGTCATACAACTACAACAACATCAAGAATACTCGGGGAAGACACCAATCTTCTACCATAAAAACAAAAGAGCTATTAGCACGCAAACTAAAAGCTCAAATTTAGAATGAGGCACATAACCTCGAGAAACATAATATTTGATGCAGATGTTCTCTAGACTTCGAGTCATCCAATGACCAAGTCTAGACAAGAATTTCTACATAAAGATAAGCATTTGTCCCTATTCCGATGAAAATAGATAGATGTCGAGCTTCGGACCCAGCAGACCGAAGGTTCGAGACACAACTCAGCTTAAGCTTTAAGCCCAGCGACGAGTCAAGGTTCGGACACAACTTAGTCGAGTCTCGGGCCCAATAGCGGTCAAGGTTCGGACACAATTTAGTCGAGTCTTAGGCCCAATAGCGGTCAAGGTTCGGACACAATTTAGTCGAGTCTCGGGCCCAATAGCGGTCAAGGTTCGGACACAATTCGGTCGAGCTTCGAGTCCAGCAGCGGTCAAGGTTTAGACACAACTCGGTCCAACTTCGGGCCTAGTAGCCGTCAAGGTTTAGACACAATTCGGTCGAGCTTCAGGCGCAACATTGGTTAAGGTTTATACACACTACGGTCGAGTCTCGAGTCCAAGCAGCGGTCAAGGTTCAAACATCACGCCAAGACTTTAGGACATCCATGGCCAAGTCAAGGAACCTCATTTGAAATATGATCCGGTTACAAATCATCTTCGAGTAACACTTAAAACTATTTACATTTGATTATTAGCTAACAAAACTGTTAGTATAGAAAATTTCAGCCAAGCTTCAAATCAAGAAAGGTCAAGTTTAGGCACACCTAGCCGAAGTTCGGATCCAAGAAGCGGTCAAGTTCGGGCACCCCAGCTGAACTTTAAACTTTACTACTCAAGTCAAGTTCAAGTGGGGGCTAACTGTAGACACCTAAAAAGTGTCATCCTTTTCTCTGTTTTTTATTTGTTAGCCCAATGATAAAATCCCGATTTCCTGTTTGAGGATTTAGATCTCGGATCGTGTTCGGTTGGTGTGACGGAAGCCGATAAACAACAAAGAACCCCCAACACCACATTAACAGCCTTTTGCCTTGGGTCAATCCAAAAATCCCCATTTCTTTCGAGACGATCCAAAACCGAGCAAAGCCTTTAGAGACAACGGAGTCCGAGTGCCACGTACCGGAAAATTTCGGGCTCGGAATATTGCGTTTCACTTCAGTCCAACCAGACAAGGAGCTTAAGACCTCAAGACAACATTAGACGCTGCATTTCATGATCACAAGCATCAAAGTGCCGCATTTAGGCTCCATGACAATCCACCCGAGACTAGGAGCACACATCCCGCACCAATAATGAAACCCGCCAAAAATATAAACCAGCCAAAAATGAAAACTTTCCTTTTTCGAAAAGGTGCAATGGTCGGCGCTTGCCATCCCAAAACCTTAAGTGGAACGCTGCGTTTTGCCCCCAAGACTCCCTTGGAAGCATGCTAGGGCACAAAACCCTAGGCAGCCCTTGATGGCCTCTCGCCTGCCTTCCGGGTTGTATCTAGTCTTATCTCTTCTATCCAATTCGGTCTTCATAATATCCTACCCAATTTTTGCTGCTGCTTCGGATCGCTAGCCGAGCATAACCCTAGGTCATTCCTTGACCTAACCTCTCTCTATAAATAGAGAGCATTGGCTCTCATTCGACATATGGCTCAACCCTCAATGTTACTCTACGAAAATTTGCCTAAGAGCTATTGAATACTCCATTATGTATTCTAATCTCTTTGTCCCTCTCCAGCTTCTTCCCACACTTCTCTCCATTAAAACCACATCTAAACCCGAGAACTCCCATCAATCACACATCCGCCTACCTATCTTCACAAATACTCAAAAAAAGCCTCTTCAATTTACCACCTTCGCATCAACGGATCTTTCGATTAAGAAATAATATCCCGGACTTCTCAAAATAATTTCTTAAATAAAATAATTAATGAAACCTCCATTCAAACTTTTCCTAATCAGATTTAATATAACTCAAAAATCTGAATAAAAGGTTCATCCCCACATTCCAAAATAGACTTTCTAAAACCATCTTCAAAATCAATCTTTAAACATGAAACCAGACACAAGTGGGGAAACTCGACGGCCGCGGCCGGTCGTGGTTCCTATAGAGGTTAATTATTGGACCTCAATTCCTTGCCCTCTTTACTGCCCCCACCTCCTCCTCAATGCCAGCACCTTCGTTCCCTTTTTCTTTCAATTATATTTATTTTCTTTTAGTTTATGGTTTGGGTTTTAACAAATTTGGCCCAAATTTATTTTCAATAAGCTCATTTAATTAGGCCATGCTCGGTTCAAGTTTTTCGGGTTTTAAATTTTTATTCGGAAAATTATAATTCAACTAATTTTATAATTTTGAATTTTTAACTTAACTTTTAATAATTTAATTCATTACCAAGCAAGCACCTTAAATTTACTGGTATTACACTCAACCTTCCTAAACTTGATAGTTTTGGAATCAGTTTTGAAAAGATTGTTATAAGAATTATCTTTCTCTTCAGACATTGTATCCAGGACATTCTTTTCTAAATGAGACACCCTAAGAGCCAAGTAATAAATCAAGGTTTTTCGACCTTGAGTGAGTTTTAAAACCAACTCTTAAGACTAATTGAGCTTTTGTTTTTGTTGCTCATTAGCCGTTCCGAGGCACTCGGACTCGGTCTCATTATCTTAAGTACTAGTCTCAAGGACTTTCATATTTTGTCTCAAGTTTTCTAATTCCTTTTTCATAGTGATGCTCTCAGCATTAAGAGATTCGAGTTGCTTTTTGAATTTAGAAGAATCGAATTGGACTTTTCTTCTAAATTAAAAATATATCTAGCAAGATTAAGTTTGGAAAACTTGAGGAAATAGTTGATTACCTCCTGAAGATCTGTCTCCTCAAGCATCCGATTCATCATTATCCGAATCAAATCCGGATTCTACATTTGTTAGTGCCATTAGACTTTTTGAGTCATCGAATCATCATCTTCTTTTGAATCATCATCACTCTAGGTAGCCACCATACCCTTTTCTTCTTTATGTCCTTCTTTCTCTTTGGACAGTCATTGACTATGTGCTCCTTGCTGCCATACTCAAAACATCTAGAGTTCTTAGTTAAAGACAAATTGGAAGAGGATGAGTATTTAACTTTCTTGTCTTTCTTGTAGAACTCCTGCTTTGACCTCTTTTGCCACATTTTGTATTCCATCATCTTCTTAAAACAATGGGCTATGAGTGCCATGGGATCTTCTTTAGAATCCGAGGAACTCGGACTTTGTAGTCTGTCTTCTAAGGCCTTAAGTGCAATATTCCTTTTGGTGCCGACCTCGGCTTCCTCTTCATCTAGGTGCAACTCATGAGTGAATAGCTTGCCAATGAGCTCATCTGGTTTTAACTTAGATAGATCTTGAGCTTCCTCAATTGCTGTCATATTGGGACCTTATCTTATCTTTGGTAAACTTCTCAAAATCTTTCTAATAAGTTTTTCTTAAGAAAACTTCCTTCAAAGGAAATTAATATTGTTGACAATCTCGGTGAAGTAAATGTACATCTAAGTGATGTTCTCATCGGGCTCCATTTTGAACATCTCATACTTGTGGAGGAAGTGACTTGTCTTTACCTACTTCACTTGACTGGTTCCTTCATAAGTGTTAACAGTGTGTCACACACTTCTTTGGCCGTGTCACGAGCGGACACTCTCTTGTATTCTTCCGAGTTGATTGCGTTCATCAAAGTGTTCATGGCCTTAAAGTTCTTCCTATACTTCTTATTCTCTTCAGTGGTGAACTCGGACTTCACCTTGTGTACAGGTGTATTCCTTCTATCTTTGTGGGAGTCTAGTTTCCGTTTTGGATGATGTTCCGGACTTCCTCATCACAACCCTGGATGAAGCACTCCATCACCTTCATCTAGTGTGCGAAGTTTAAACCCTTGAACTTAGGTAGTTTTGTGAAAGATCTTCCTTCATCGAACTCTCCAATGTACTTGAGCCATCTAATCTTTAGACCTTGGGTTTATTAGATCCTTTGAGAAGGCTAGGCTCTAACACCAATTGAAGGTTTGCTCGACACCAATTGAAGGTTTGCTCTTGGAGAGCCTAAGTCTCCCTAGGGGGTGAATACGGTGATGGAAAATTTTTGCGGATTAACAAAGTATTTTGCTTAGCAAAGACTTAGAAAATAATTTAAAGTCTAGATTGGACTCATAAACAGATAAGACACAAAAATTACGTGGAAACCCCCAGGGCGGAAAACCACGAACATTCCTAATCCAAGCACCAAGTCAAATCCACTATTTTGAATCCACAAAATATAAGGACTTACCCCTCACTGAATTCCTCCCTTATACAATTCAGTTATAAGATTTTCATAGACTCGAAATTCTCTTATCTAATCTAATACTTCGTAATCGGGGTAACCTTTACAGATAGGGAATAACCGAGTTGAGTTAACCCGTCATGACTCGATCAAGGGAATTTATAGAGAATTAAAAATGTAAGAGTGATTACAAGACTTTCTCTTTACAACTCATAAAGTAAGAACTTAAGAAGTGGAGTTGTAAAAGCTAGAAGATTAAGTGAGAGTACAATATGCTCACATCCGGAAATCTTCAAGACCTATAGGAAGGCTTCTATTTATATCGGTAGGGCGGAGTAGCCATTGAGACTGGTTCTACACTTGTGAGCTTCATTAGTCGTTGTAAAGGCTAGTCCGAGTCACAAAGAAAAGGAGTCGTTGCAAAATCTGGGGTGGAAACAACCGTTAGACTCAAAGTTGAAGTTTACCGGATATGGTAACAAATAACCATGACACGGTGTCTGCGCCTTGTCCGGAAAAGGTGTTTTTCTATCTGCTGGTGTTTAATGGTAGGAAGCCGATTGCTGTTGTTTTTCAAAATAAGATTAAAATAGTTTAATCAACCTGCAAAAGAAAATCAAAGTGGTACTCAAAGTATAAAAATACTTTGATCCAAGATTAGGCAAAGATAATAAGTAATTCATAATAATTAAGTGGTTAATTATCATCGACGTGAAAGAATGAAATTTTCTAAGTCTAATATTCAATATGTTCAAATTCCATCTTGAGTCAATCGTTTAAATGATCAACTTATTAAGATTAAATAAGTAAGATGCATAGACTTGATCAAGTAAATAATTTCATACAATAAACTCGACTTAGAAAAGAAAATGAACGCAATAATTCATTTTCGGTTAGAACAATAAGTCATTTCTCGGAATCTAAAGTGTTGGGTGAAATTATTTACTCATACCATCTTTCCGAGTTATGTCCGAGTGGGTCGGACACCCGACTAAGTGTGTTCTACTTATGATAAGGTTTCTAAGTGGGTGAGACAATGTTGAAAACTTAAAGTTAAGCTTCTTAACTACTTAGAATGACTTAAAATCAAAACCATAGAGTCTTCAATGTGTGTAAAGACAGCTATGAGCAGAGCCCCGAAAGGAAGAGGGGTTGTCTTCGATCGTTAGGAACGAAGTTATCCGCTCGATAATGAAAGGGAAGAGGTCGAATCATACCCTTCAAGAATATCATAAAGAACTTTGAGAACCTTACTATTGGGTTCTCCTGAAAAAGAAAGAAAGAGAACACAGCTTCTCATCAAAATAAAACATAGAAGACTGGCTTTAGATTTTATATGAGTCACGTAAATGTTCTTTCTAGAATTGGAAATAATTTTGGCGTATTTATTAACGAAATTTTCAGCGATTTCATTGAATGGAATGGCATTTGAGTCTAGAAAAAGGGTCCGAACATCAAAATGCTTGTGAAGGAGAGAGAGGTTAATTCGAATAACTTTCCCTTAAAGAAGAGAAGAGACCACATTGTCTCTTGGAACCATGTTAGAATAGATTTCGATGACGAGTTCGGGGTAGATATAATCACGAAACACAAAGACATGAAAGTACTTACGTGAAGGATAGGCTTGATCCAAGAAAGTTTAGTAGTTGAGAAGAATTGCTCTTCGATGAAGTAGTGCAAGGCAACAATGAGTTTTTGGTCATCGAAAGCTAGTGTCTTGCCCTTAGAAGGATCCTTTTGAGGATTCTCGGATCGAATGGTTCGAGTTCTAGCCTTTTGGTGGTCGATCTTCCTTCGGCTGCACTTCCTCTCTTATGCATTTTTTAGAGAAAGAGAAAGAGATTTGATTTGAAAGAGTGAATGAGAAGAAAGTGAAAAAGTGAGAAAGAGAGTTGAGAGTTGAGAGTCCGATATGGAAAGAGTGTTTTAGTAATGAATTCCGAGTTCGAGTGAGAAGAGAGTAAGAGAGCAAGAGATAACAAAGTGAATGAATGAGGGTAAACAAGTGTTATTTATAGAACAACAGACTCTAAAATAACAAAGGCATTTCGACTCAGCCCTCGGAGTAACGATTATCTAACCATTTAGCGTTTAAGTGTGCAACGATTACTTCTTGAAACTTCTTCTTTCTAACGGCTAGTTTCCTTACCGTTCGCGAGAAAGAGAGAGAAAAAGAGATTTTGAAAATATTTCCAAGATTCTCTATTGATTTAGAGATGATCATAGAATTTTAATGTCTATTTTTCTCATAAACTATAACTCAATGATGTGCTTGAGGTACTCGGAATACACTCAAAATTCATAACACATAGCTCATTTTCATTATAGTTCAACTGATCCATTTGTTATTCACTCGGAACATATAATAGACAATCAAACTCATATATTCTCAAGCAATACTTCAAATAATCATGCAATCATCATGCCAAGTTCATTCCTAATAAAGCAAAACTAATCTTCACTCGGAAGTTTTGTGAAAATATCAGCTGAAGACTCGGACTTTCACTTACCCATTTCGAGTTCCATCACCGAATCAGGTATAGGACTTCATCTCTTATAGGGTTTTGACTTCAAGTCATTCCATGCCTCTTAGAAACTTTTACGTGTGATATAACATTTCTTCGAGTGTTATAGAAACTATTATGCTATTTTTGCTCGACTCGATTGACTCGGAAAGCATACTTCTATATGCTACTTCTCACTCGGTTCGAGTCACTCAACACTCGGATATATCGCATGATTCAAACATTATCTTTTCCGCGCTCAAACTCGGGTCCGACTTCATTATTCAGGAATTACATTGTCCCAAGTCGAGCATATTTAGTTGGAATTTTTGTTTAGTCTAGATCAAGTCTGTTTACTCCGATATTCTTTATCCGACTTGATTACCTTCTAGACCGACTAAGATGGAATTTAAGTCTCATGGATATTAGACTCGGAAAATTACTTCTCTTTTCGACCCGGATAATTAGTCACTTAATTATCTTAATTATATTATTATCTCGTGTCTAATCTTGGACCAAAGTATTTTATACTTTGAGAACCAAATTGGTTTACTTTTGTAGGTTATTCAAACGAGGCTATCCTAAATTTGAATTACAAAAGTGACCAGGCTTCAAAACGTCAAATCACCAACAGACAAGGCTTTTTCCACTTCGACCTAGCCCCGGACAATCGTGTCGGGGTTGTCTGTTTGCAAAGCTGGAAATCTGCGACACTAAGCTCAACGGTGGTTTCTACCTTATTTTTCAAGACACCACCAATGGTTTTGGGACTTCCAAAGGAGTCAAGAACCGTTGCCCAACGTTCATATCTCAACGGATATTTTCCGAGTGACTCAAAAATCATCTACAACGGTCTCAAAGGATTTCCAGTCGGAAGATGGACACAACGGCTATGCTCGCTTGGTCATCTATAAATAGAAGCCAACTTTCAAGACTTGAAGATTTGCCGAATCTATTGTTAATATACATACTTGATCAAAAGTCATTGTATTCATTCTCAATCTTCTACTTACAACTCCAATTTTGTATTTCATAATATTCGAAGTTGTAAGGTCTTGTACTCGATTACAAAACACTTTCTTTCCTACTCTCTAAGTAAGGTCCCTTGACTAAGCTGTAAGGGTTAACTTAGCTCAGCTGTCCGTGACTGTAAGGGCTATCTCGGTCAGGAAGTATTAGATCGGATAAGGGAATTTCGAGTCTAGGAAAAATTTGTAAGAAGTTGTTTAAGGGAGCAACTTGGCTTAAGTCGATCTACTGTATTTTGTGGACTAAAAATAGTGGATTTGACTTCGTGTTTGGATTAGCACGGTCCGTGGTTTTCCGCCCAGGAGGGTTTCCGCGTACTTTCCGTGTTATTAATTTTCTAAGTGCATTCTAGACTCAAACATTTTCGGTTTAATTTGTTTCTTCGCTCTTCACTCGAATTACGAGTTTGTGCTTTTACGAGCTCATCCACGACTCTCGCTCACCTCGGATTCTCATCTATATTAAATTTCAAACAAATTCCATCATCACCCTATTCACCCCCTCTAGGGTGACTTAGCCTCTCCCTGAGCAAACCTTCATCAGCTAAATAAAATTTGGTAGGAATAAACTCAAGTTCAATATCACCTTTTTCGAGTGGTCTCGCAGAAAATTATACCGACCTCAATATGCTTTGTTTTTGAATGATGAACTGGATTCTTGATGATTTTTATGGCACTTGATTATCACACTTGATTGGGATAGATGTGAATGATAGTCTAAGATCCTTCAAGTGTTGCTTGATCCATAGAATCTAAGCACGGAAGCTCCAGCTGCTATGTACTCTGCCTCTTGTAGACACCTAAAAAGTGTTATCTCATATCTCTTTAATTCTATATTTTATTATGTTGGCCCGATGATGAAATCCCGAGTTCTATTTGTGGATTTGGATCTCGGATCGTGTTTGAATAGTGCGACATAAGCCGATAAACCACAAAGAACCCCCATGACCAAATAAACCACCTTTTTTCCTTGGATCGGTCCACAAATCCCCATTTCTTTCGGGCGATCCAAGAACCCGGTCCAGACTTTCGGAGACAACAAAGTCCGAGTGCTATATGCCAGGAAATTCCAAGCTCGAATATCGCATTCTACTATGTGTGTTTAAGCTCTACAAAACAGTCCACACGAGATTAAGAGCTTTTCCCCTCAAAATGATGTCGTGGCCGGCGCTTGCAACCTCGGAGTTTTAAGTGAAACGCTGCGTTTTGGCTTGGAGAAGCCTTTGGAAACACGGTAGGGCATGAAACCCTAGGAGAGCCCGGGTGGTTGGCGCCCGCAAGTCGAGTCCTATCCAGCTTTATCCTTTCTATCCAGGTTCAATCTCTTGATTTATTGGCTCGGTTTTGTTTCTACTTGTTTTGGACAACGAGACTACATACAAACCCTAGGTAATTTGTGACCTAGGTCTCTCCCTATAAATAGAGAGCCTTGGCTCTCATTGAAGAAGGGCTTTCTCGGAGGCATAATGTCTGTAGAAAGCTAACCGGAGCACTCATACCTAAATGTTACTCTGCCGAA
The DNA here is from genome assembly GCA_021018815.1 of Talinum fruticosum. Lineage (NCBI taxonomy): Eukaryota > Viridiplantae > Streptophyta > Magnoliopsida > Caryophyllales > Talinaceae > Talinum > Talinum fruticosum. The sequence goes on from JAITYX010000012.1 coordinate 7,711,324, forward strand.
ATTACTATCAACCATCCATCTTTTCTCTACTTATCATTGTTGAATCCATGCAAACAGACTAAAGAATATTTAGTTATTCCGATCTCTCGACACTTATTCGACTAATGTTTCCTATTACCTACATACGTAGTTCACAAAACAAGCTCTTTTCTTTGATTTGTCGCCGTCGCATCAAGAGATCCAGCGTAGAGATCCAAATTAGCAAGTTGGGACAACCCGAGGGCAATCGTTCAGCCTTCTAACGGTTTATATTATTTTTATACTTTCTTTATTGCTTTCCAGTATTGTGGACAAATGATGTATCATTTTTAATTCCTCCCCGTGCAATGTAATCTTTCGGCTTTTCATTTTTTTTTCTTTTTGCTTTCTTTAATGCTTTCTTTAGCACTTTCTTTATTGCTATTCCTATGATTCTGTTTGGTTGCTTTCACTTATTGTTTTAGCATGTTGTATGTTTATGTGTAGCACGTTATTTTAATATACTACTCAAACTACATGGTCATCTTCGGACGGGCGGAATGGAAGGGTTTTCCCTACGTTTTATACCCTCGCCTCGAATCCGATTCTCGGTTCAAAGACCGATGGAATTAATTTTAGCCTTTTTCGGTCTTAGTCTTTCCATACTAAGATCGAAAGAGCAATTTTTTTTATTTTTTATGTTTTGTTAGTTTTCTTCCTAAAACAGACTAGCGACTCCCTTCTGTTTTATTCTCGTTAAAAATTGCATCTTGGTTATTTTCTCGGTTGTAGGGTAAATAGAAAAGGCTAGATTCGCCTACCGTGCCGGAGGCCGAGGTTGACTGTGTCGGCCCGGAACTATAGCCGGCGTCGGCGACCGCCGAGTGCAGGCTGCCGCGTGGGCTGGTCAGCGGCCGAGGCTTTGGTCCGGATTGGTGTTTTCACACCGGTTCGCACTGAAGCCTCACGGCAAAAACCCTAGTTTCTAATTTTATTTGTCCCTTAATTAGGAAATAATATCTCAGGAATTCTGAAAATAATTTATAAAATTGAAATAATTACTAAAACGCCAATCAATTAAATGTATTTTAACTTGTTAACTCGACTCAATAAAATTCGAAAATCTTAATAAAAGGTTCATCTTCATATTCTAAAATCGATTATCAAAAACCATCTTCAAAGTCAATCTTAAAAAAGAGACCGGATACAAGTGGGGAAGCTCGGCGGGCCCCGGCCAGCTGTGGTTCCTACACCTATGTCTGTTGATAGAGCAACCGAATTTTGTTTCTTCGAATGCTAGGAGATGAGTGATTAACCTAGAAATTGACATGCTCTCGAAGTGCTCTTTCTATCAACTTTATATCCAACATAGTAAGCATCCGAGTATCAAGTGAGAGTCGGATCCGAGTATCCAAGTGAGCGTCGGATCCGAGTCCTTAGAATACCGGAGACCGAGTGTCCGAGTCCATGTAAGATATCTAAGAATTCTCTTCACCTCGGTGAGATGTGATTCCTTTGGGTTAGCTTGAAATCTTCCACATAGACAGACACTAAACATGATATATGGCCTACTAGATGTAAGATAAAGTAGAGATCCAATCATACCTCCGTAGAGATTCTAATCTACATCTTTAACTTTCTCATTTGAGTCCAGTTTAGTACTCGCTTACTCATTGGTGTTATAGCATGTCTCACATCTTGTAGCTTGACCTTCAATAGTTTGAGCTGGTTCTTGAACTAGCTCATACCGAGTTGGCTCGGTTCCTTTGTTTTTGTTCATTCTATGCTCAACCTCTACTATGTCATCTTCATCTTTATTGAGCTTGAGATCCGAGAAAGTGGATTCACTTATCCTGCCATGATCAATTTCATCAAAGATAATGGGGATACTTTCTTCCACTTTGTTAGTTCTCTTATTAAAGATTCTATAAGCTTTGCTATGTGAAGAATAACCAAGGAAAATACCTTTATCTAACTCGCGTCAAATTTGGTCAAATGTTCCTTACCATTGGTATGCACAAAGCGGTTACATCCGAATGCTTTGAAGTAGGAAATGTTAGGCTTGTTTCCTTTGTACAGACTCATAGAGTGTCTTCTTCGGAATGGGTCGAATGAGGCATCTCGTTGAAAGTGTAGTTTGTTGTATTGACTACCTCAACCCAAAAATAGTAAGGTAGATCATTTTGAATCATCATTGTCCTTCCTATTTCTTTATGTGTCCTGTTTTTCTCTCTACTACTCGTTCTGTTTTTCTCTCTACTACTCGTTCGTTAAGAATAAGAATAAAGCATGAAAAGAGGGAGTCGCCGATCGAGTTTTAAGATGAAAACTAATAAAAATAAAACTTGCTCTTCCAATCTTAGTATGGGAAAACTAAGACTAAAAGAGGCCAACATTACCTCCATCGGTCTTTGAACCGAGAAACATATTTGGGGGCGAGGGTATGAAATGTAGGGAAAACCCTTCCATTCTACCAGTCCGAAGACGACCATTACTAATTTGAGTACTATATTAAAATAACGTCTTACACACAAACATATAACATGGTAAAATGATAAATAAAAGCAACCAAACAGAATCAAAGGAAAAGCAATAAAGAAAGTTGTAAAGAAACCGATAAAGAAACCAAAAAGAAAAGAAAAGCGAAAAACTAAAAGATTACATCGGGCGGGAGGAATTAAAAGAACGATTACATCTCTTTAATCCACAATACGGAAAGCGATAAATGAAGCATAAAACTAATAAACCATTTAAAGGTTGCACGATTGCCTTCAGAGTTGTCCCACCTTGTTAATCCGAATCTCTATCGCTGGATCTCTTGATGCGACAACGACAAATGAAAGAAAAAGGGCTTGTTTTTATGAACTATGGATGTAGGAAATAGTAAAGATCAGTTGAATGAGTGCCCGGATATCATAATAATTGAATATTCTTTACCTCTTTGCACCGATTCAACGACGGTAAGTAGAGAAGAGATGAATGGATAATAATAATTTTGGCAGTAATAACGTTTAGGTATGAATGCTCTAGTTAGCTTTCGTAGCATTATGCATAGGAGAAAGCCATATGGGAATGAGAGCCAAGGCTCTCTATTTATAGGGAGAGACCTAGGTCACAAATGATCTAGGATTCACACTCGGCCAACCGTCCAAGCAGTTGCAAAGAAACCAGGCCAGAATCTCACAAGATTGAACCGGATAAAACAAAGATAAAATCGGATAAAACCCGGTTCACGGCGCCGGCCACCTAGGTATGCGTAGGATTTCGTAATCTACCGTGTTTCCAAGGGATTCTGCAAGCCAAAATGCAATGTTTCACTTAACATTCCCGCGTTACGAGCACTCGTCCACAACATAGTTTTGAGGGGAAAGCTCCTAGTCTCGTGTAGACTATCTTGTGGAGCTTAAACACAGTACTTTAATGCTCGTGATCATGAAATGCAACCCTTTAACGCTGTCTTCGGTGTTCAGCTCCTTATCTAATTGGACAAAAGTAAAATGCAGTATTCTGAATTTGGAATTTCTCGATACACAACACTAGACTCCATTGTCTCTAAAGGCTTGGATCGTTCGAAAGAAAGGTGGATTTTTGGATCAACCCAAGGCAAGAAGCTCGTTTATTTAGTGCTGAGGGTTCTTTATGGTTCACCGGCTTATGCTTGCACCAATCGAATCATAGCCCGAGATTCAAATCCTCAAACAAGACTCGGGATTTCATCATCGGACGAACGAAGAAAATACCAAAATAAAGAGATGAGAGATGACACTTTTTAGGTGTCGACGGTTAGCCCCCACTTTGACCGAGTTTAAAAAGATGAATTGGTTGTATTCGAACCTGAACTCCAAAATGGGGCCTGGACATGATCGCAATGCATGCGTCCCGAAGTCCGGTAAGAGGATCCCGAGCTTAGCTTGATCGGAGCCTAAAGCTTGGGATATTTTGATGCTAAAACTTCGATCGTTCTTTTGATTTGAAGCTTGGCTAAATAATCTATCGTACTAACATGCTTGTTAGTGCATAATCAAACCGACAAAAGTTCGAGTGTTTTATCTAAGTCATTCGATCAAAACAGATCGATAAAACTGTTCCAAAAAAGCCGATTAATAGGCCCGAAACTCCCACTTGCGTGCACAAGAGGACAAAGGGTCACATGCCTCGGTTAGTTAAGACTCCATAAGCTAGGTGGTAGGATAGGTCTGTAAAGGTTGTGTAACACCCCAAAACACCCCCGGGAGTATTACATCGCCGGAGTTCCTTAAAGGATCTCCTAAGGCTCTTTCTCGGTGTTGATTTGGCTGTCTAAACTCAACTAAAAGATAACAACGATGGTTTCCCAAAAGGATCTTAGATTTCCTAAAAATTTCGGCAGAGTTCTGTTTGTAATAAGGACTAACCCATAGGCTTAAAGCCGTACAACCCTGCATGAAAAGCATAATATAACTCAACGAGCCACACGCTCGGAGTGTACAACTCAACGGCCACACGCTGGAGTCCAACCAATCATGCTATAAAACTTAAAACAACCTAAGCTGGTTTACGAGTACATCGGGTACAACTATATGAACTAAATTACAAATACAACACTTGGAATCACAACAATGCATGACAGCCACGCGAGTCACTTCTATCATCAACAATCGCCAGGAGTCCGAAGTGTGCTAAGTATAGATTATGCTTCGAAAGTGTACCTGTAACACTCGGGAGGGAGCGGGGCAATTTGTGGGGGTGAGCAATAATCCACGAGGCTCACCGGAGTCTTATACCCTTAAAATGGAAATTCTTTACACATAATACTCATAGTAATGAAATCGGTGAAAGCATAATAATATAATACAAATCTATATGGTTTTCAATGAAATCTCTTGAAGTCATTTGCAACATAAAGCTCTTAACACTTTAATCATTTGGAAGCTCGATTTGCAATTATTTTAGGAATGGAATCACATTAAACAAGGTGTAATCATCTGCACTCTCTTTCAAATACTTTCCGAAAATTCTTTCGGGGCTTTCAACGATTGAACTAGCACCAGGCGGTTCTTGGGGCGCTACCCCGACTCAGGTTCCCGGCACCTATCTCTAGTCAAATACACTGGAAGGCTCCGCTTTCCTCGTCAGGAAAGAATCAACCTCTCCGGTTGATGGGCATCCCGATATGCATATCAGGACCCCGTGGCCTGATACGCACGACCACCTCCTTCCTCTAGTCTAAACAATCTAGCCCATAATTCATTTCAATCGAAGTGATCACAATCACTTATCAAACTTGGTTTCTAACCAAGATCTCAATCAATTTATCATCGTAGAAGGCATGACAAACCTGTCACCCTTCTAAATTCATTTTCTCAAATCCGATTCACTTTCTCAAACAAGATTCACTTTCTTAAACAAGATTCGCTTTCTTTAAAACACATTCACGTTTGAAAGGCGAGTTCACAAGAAGTTGCATCTAAGAATCATTTCATGTAAAATACAAAACGCCTTTCAAAACTACTTTTGAGCATCACGTAAAGAAATCACTTAACACGGATAACCACCATTCAATGCAAGCAATCATTCTCAACTCTTTCCAACTATACCTTTCTCAGTTCATCACTTTAGTACGATTAATTTCCATTTTCCGAGCCACAATAACCACGAGTGAATATCATCTAATTCAGCGCCCCAACTTCTCACAATTCTTTGTCTTTATTTCAATTCCTCATTCTATGTCTCTACTCGGTGAATTCACTTCGTTTGCTTACGTCTCAACTTTCCTCAACCCCCTGTCTTCACTCCAATTCCTCAATTTAACCTTACCATTCCCTGCCTCAAATTTACGTTGTACGTCTCTAACTCATTACTTAATTCTTACTCGTCCGTCCTTAGTTATGTAACTCTTAATCACTTTTCCATTACTCGGTTTCCGCTACCTTCGCTTATCTTCACGCTAAGCTCAACCTCGAGGATTTAAATATACTTCGAACGTAATTAATCTCACCATCACCCATTTCTCACTTACATATCCCAAGTGCGCATCACTCAATACGAATTCATACTTCTCTTTATACTTCGACCTACCATTCCCCAATGTTCATAATTAGCTCTTTAATACCGCAGGTTCAAGAATCTCTAAGACTTAATTAACTCATAATTCATATCAATGTCCCAACTCTTCATCCTTAATAGCTAATCGAAACTTCAATATTACTCATTTGACCTATGCAATCGACCTCTTCGGAATCAGCACGTTCGGTTCAACCTTAAGTAACTACTAATCTCTTTAAAGTTCTCAATTTAGTTTTACTATTTAACCCAAGTAACTCCCTTCACGTCCCAATTCAGCCCTATCAATTTTCTAAATCCATTCCAAGCTCTTATTTCCAATCTCAAACCACGACTATAGGTCCGTTTCCGCGATACGAGATACTCAACGTTCACAACAATTCAATATTCACATAACACATTCAACATTCACAACAATTCCATTTGGGTTTCGAAATTACTAATAGTTTAGAGTATAAGACTACCCACCTCGATTCAAGGATTGAAGGTTTGTTGGTTTGCTTGAGACTCGAGCTCCCTGGTTCGGTTCCTCCCTTTGTTCCTCTTTCCCTGCTGCTAGCCTCGGTTTCCGCCGCCCTCCTCTGCGCTCGACGCGAGTCGCCGGTCACGGTCCCGCGCTCACCGCTGCTCCCCTCGGCCCTCGCGTCCGCTTCTCTTTCCTTAGCCTCGGTTTCGCCCTCTCCTTCGGTCCTGGCCGTCCCTCGCGTTCGCCGATCGTCTCACCTTCGTTCGCCGTGGAGCCCGCCGGCCTCCGGTGGCTTTCCTTGCTCTCGCTTGCCCTCTCCCGCTCGCTCTGTCTCCCTCGCTCGGTCTCTCTCTCTCCCGCTATCTCCCTCTTCCCTTCTCCCTTCGCTCGGTTTCTTTTCCTTCTTGCCTTCCCGAGCCCTCGCTCTCCCCTTACCCTCCGGCCGCTCGGTGTTCGGGCGGCCACCGGCCTCTGCTCCGGCTCCCGCGCGTTCTCTCTCTCCCTCCCTCTCTATTTCCTGCTCGCTCCTCTGCTGCTCGGCTCCACCGAGCCCTCTTCGCTTCCCTCTCTTCCACCGCCTAATTCCATTGGTTAATGATCCTTATTGGGCCCCTAATTCGGTTTCTATCCCATCTCTTCATAATTCAACTAAGTAATCACCAGCCCATATACGACAAGTCCATATCTCCTCCCTTCCGTCCTCTTACACTGCTGCATCCTAACTTATTTTAATACGCCGGCCCGAAAATTCATAATCACCCAACAGTTTAGCTCAGCTAGAAAAAGGGAGGCGATCTCCTTGATTTAGTTTATTCGACAGGTAGCTTCCGAAGGAGATTTTAAAGTAATAAATCTAGCTGCAAATAAACTCGGTCACTCAACCCCCTAGCTGCGGGGAATAATATTCGAGTAATTCTATGTTTTTCAGCTGCCTTTCTTTAAAATTCCGGGTATTACAGGTTGTCACCAATGGGACCTCACGGCTCCTCGTGGCCGACGCCGGCCAGCCTTTGGTAGGCATGGCCCCCAGCATGCTCGTTAAATTCCCTTGGTCTCCCGCTACTTGGTTGACCCTTGTCTTGTATGGTTGGCTGCCTTGACCGAGTTTACCTATAAAAGCGGATGCTTGTTATGCTCGGCTTGCACACTTACTCCTCTTCTTGCTCTTGCCTTCCTCTTGTGCTCTCTTACTTTTCTTTTTCTTGAAAACTAGTTGGTTCCTAAAAATCCCTTCTTATAAAATGTCTAGGAGGAAAGCCCATCTTGCCGAGAGGTCTAGGGCCGAGAAGCTTGTTCAAGATAACTTCCTTAAACGGGAATAACGTCCACGTAACGAGTGGAATCTGAGTGAGCTCTTTGTTGAGGCCGAGAGTCACGTTTCTTCATTGGCCATTACTCCTTTAGTAAGCTAGTTAGCTTAAGTTTCTTCTTTTACTCATTGAGAATAGCTCTTCAACTGAACAAAATCTTGTTGGATTTTTGTCTTGTAGAAAGGCTCGATTCGAAGTAGTGGAGCTATCCCTAAGTTCATGGAAACATGCAAGAGGATGAATTGTCCTCTAGAATATGTCATACATAGTGTCAAGTTTGGTCCTCTCTACCTTACTTTGTAACACCTTACCGATAAAAGAGAGAGGGATTACATTAGGGCCATTAGTGAGTGTCTGTTGAGACACTACCAACACTTTTCACCTTCCCTTTGGTGAAACGACTATAATGCCTTTTGATTTTGTTGTTTTATCCAGTTTGGGCTTTAGTGGAGAGCCTCTAGGCTATGACTGGAACTTGTATAAAAATCGTGACTATCTTCGTCACCTCTTTGGCCCCATAGCTGATAAGTTTCCCGCGATAATTTCTTTAAGTATACCGTCCTTTTTGAGGCCTTTGAGGATGTTAAGCTCGGCCTCAACAATCTTCTCAACAACAAGTCCGGATCGTGCTTGCTCTTCTCTTGAGTACGATCCTCTTCTCCGACCAAGTTGCTAAGGTTCATGTTCACTATGTGGTGAACTTAGTAGACCTCGAAAAATAAGGGAGCTCAATTGGGGTGCTCCTGCATATACATGCCTCATTAGAGGCCTCCACTTCGGTGTGCAAGCATACAAAACCGGAGCCGGATTCAACTAATTATTTACCGTTGAATGGCTTGTGAAAAATTATTGAGGTTTGCTCAAGTTCTCTTTTTCTCCAATACATATATGGTTTTTTAATCTTGTGTGGATAAAAATCTTACTTAATTTGCAAAATGAAGCTGTGGTTGTATGAATATTTCCCACATCTTTCTCCCGTTTCAACAAATCGTCCTGTATTTCCGGCCTCCGTATTATGGGCTAAGGTCTACCTTCAACGGCGTAACATTCATGAGATAGACTTCTTAAGATCTGCCCTTAACTGTGTGACCTCGGTATGCTTCTTTTTAATATTAAAATTTGCCTCAAAATATGCTTTAGAGAACTTTTTACCACACTTTTAACTTTCTGCCTCTACCCACGACCTGTGCCAACACCTGGGGCCCGCCTGTGGTGGACTCCAGCGTTGAATATTCACTGTTTTTCACCCGTTTTTTGCTTCCTTTCTTCTTGCTAGCTGATTTCTTTAATAAACCTTGAATGTAGGCCAGCTTTCATCCTTTGGCCCAACTCCCACTTCCCCAAAGTGTCATTTTGGCACGAGAATTGAGTGAAAGGACGATCTTGTTTGAAGGTCCTTTTGGATTTTTGTTGGTATCTTGGGGAGAGGGTCAAACCTCAAATCCCGGTCAACACATGGCCTCCATTTGTTCCAGTCGATCCACCTCCGACCATGTTCTACTTTCGTTCCCTTCATCCAAATGAGCAGGCGGCTGCTATCATGGGGTACCCTTTTACCTCATTTCTAAACTTGACCACATCCTATTCCCACCATGCGGCACGGATCATGACCTAACCGGTGAGTTCACAACTCTTTCCTTATCATAGCTTGAATCTCTTGCGTGAAAATTAATCTTCGACTTTCGACAGCTCACTCCCGCGAACATCCATATCTCGAGTCTTGACGTGGATGTTACTCTTCCTAGGGAATCTGCTCGTTATGTAAAAATTTTCGAAATCCCGGAAGAAAAATGTATTGGGCATCCTTTCCCTAGGAATTGGCGAGTAAGATTTCCATACTCTTCACTTTTAGTTGTATGCTAAAATTATTTTTGGCTAACACCATAGTATCAAGTTGTTTTTAAAGTATGACTGAGAACAATCCCGGACTATGTCCATCAATCATCAATTGGCTGTTCGGGGAATCCGTAACTTCCTCACTCGGGCGATCCTTTCCTACTTTTGGGTAAGTTGTTAATTAGTGGAGTTCTAATTTTATTGAGCTTTTAGAGATTGCTAATTACCCAACCATTCTTATAGAGGCGGCGATCTAGGGCATCTCCTTCCGATAGTCTTCTTGGCGGACTTGGGGTAAAAACACACCCATTCGACCAACAAGTTCCTTTTAGTACTACTACTAGAGAGAAGGCTCTTCACGACGTTCTTCACGGCATGCACCTCATAGGAGTGCTTCGAGGCAGGATCTAGCACTTCGAGCCTAGTGCTTTCGATGCCTGGACCCGGCTTTTCCGAGGTGAGCTTAAACATCTTGCCCCTGCCGGCTTTCAACCGTCATGAAAATCCTCTTTGTTTCCCTCGGTCTTCGTACAACAGCCAACCCATGAAGCTTCGCAATCTTGGGACCACAGAGGTAGCTCTTATCAAAGTGACAAAGGTGGTCGGTTCTCCATATCCGTCTTGGAGGAATTCGGGAAGTACATCTTTGATGACGACTCGGATGACAATGCTTAGAAGATTCCTTGTCTGCTTCCATCGTTGATGATTAGGGAGTCCCTTGTAGGGTGTTTGTTTATTTAGTATTTTCTTTGTAATGAGGACTCTTATGCAATGGGATGAGATGTAAGACTCAATTCTAAGAAATGCGTTCCTTTATTTAATATGATGCACAAAACTTAGGAAAAATTACAAAGACAAATCAAAAAAAAATTTGCACTAGCCTCCATTCCCTTTAAAAGAAAATAATAAAAATAAAAAGGAAAATCTCTAGTGCATGGTCCAATATAATAGCACAGTTTACGCAATGGGCTGGGCAGAAAAAAAAATGGTCCAAGGAGTGGTCGAGCTGAAGAAAACAATGAAACGGGCCGGTCCAAGGTAGGGGCCGGTCCAAAATAATAAAAATAAAAAGGAAAATCTCTAGTGCATGGTCCAATATAATAGCACAGTTTACGCAATGGGCTGGGGCAGAAAAAAATGGTCCAAGGAGTGGTCGAGCTGAAGAAAACAGATAAACGGGCTGGTCCAAGGTAGTGGCCGGTGCCCGCCACGTGCGAAACCCCGGGTGTTGGCAATCGCTCGGTGATCGGGTTGCAGTAGGACTCTAACAACTACAGAAAACCCCTATGAATATGATCCACTTCAGTATTAAAAAGATGCCTAACTCAAAAAACCTTTTGTGAACCAAACTAAGAGTATACCATATCCTCTTCTTCCATTCAAAAAAAATGAACTTCATGATCGAGCTAACACGGTGGATGCATGAGATGAGAAATATGGATTTTCATTGGGAACAGAGTAAATCCGACCAACCTAATGAAATATTATCCAAACATGTTTACTTACGCTAAAGCCATCACTATCCCGAGACGGCAAGTGATTATTACCTGTCTAATAGGTGGATTCCTGCCGGTAGGAGCTCACGGGGACTTGGCACCAACGACACTATTGAATTTAGTTGAACAATTAGAGAATTATTATTCTCTAACTCCCGTTATAGTTACTCGAGACAATCATAGGTTTAGACCAGGTCGAAGCATATTCCGAGGAAGACTTCTTCGGGAGCCCCCTGTTGTTGCAGGTAAGCACATAATGACGAATGAGACCAAATAGTGCGAACCGGTCAGCGGAGCCGGACACATGACAGCTGTCCGACATCGCCGACGCTGAAACACCTCCGGTTCATGCTTAAAGATTCTAAATTTCACTCCTGTTCGGTCTTTGCTTCTTTTATTTTCACTATTTTACTCCTATTAGCCCTAAAAAGATTGGACCTTGACCGTGCAAGACACTAATTTTGATTTTGCATCCGTGATGTCCAGATCTCGGTTAATGGAGCACCTAAAGTTGATTCGGACTCCTCTAAAAACTAATGCATACTTAGCGACTCACTTCGCCAGCGAAAAGAAAAGCGATGGTAGGTGATCACCCGGCTTCTTGGTGGGAGGAATACCTCAAGAATCATAGTAACGATGTAGTTTGGTACATTGTGCACTAGAAGGTGTCCTAGTTCAAAACACATACCTTACAAGCACCCTTTCATACAAACTGTTCGGACTAGAAAATAGTACTTAGTACTTCCCCGGTCGTGTGTTGCGGCGGATGGGAAGAGAGCTAATGATACCCTTATTGGATTGCATTCGGCCAGCTACCTTTGAATTGTTCAAAGGGTTTGGTAACTCTAACCGGACAAAGTCGTAGCTTCGAATACTAGATGAGCTTGCTGAAATTGTTAACACCTGCAGGCACACCCAACACTTCTATTCCTCCTTATTATCTAGAGTGGATATTAAAGTAAATCCCGAACGGTGTAAGGCATCGAGAACCAGAGAGATGGATCTTGAAGAAGTTGTCCCTATTGTGCCCCTCTCCAAATTCACGAAACAAACCCTTGGATGGTTGAACACGTCCTTTGAAGAGAAACTGAAGCTAAAGAAACCGAGGAAAGGAGGGCCTGTCGAATTGAAGAACCGAAACGGTATGAAGAAGCCGAGTAAAGATGGACTAGGGCTTAGACTCTTAGGATAGAATAAAAGAAAAGGAGGTTTAGTTTTGCCTCTTTAGAACAATGTTATTAGTGTTTTACAAGTAGTGTGCTTGCAATGATTTCCCTTTATTAGTTATGTATTTAGGTAAGTAGTAGGCTTACCTATTATTAAAATAAAATTAAGTATTGTGCTATACTTTTATATTTTATCGCTCACCTAGAGGTAAAAATAAATGAATTGGACTGCCCAATTAGACCGCCCTTAAATTAAATAAAAGACACGAATTGATCGCCTCATTGGACCGTCCGGAAGTAAATAAGGGAAACATCTAATCTGACAGCTTGAAAACGAATTATAGAATCAAAAGAAAGACCTCGGCCCGGCCAGCCCACTGTTGTCCAGGTGGTGGCCGGCGCCCACCATAGCTCTGGCCTGGTTGGGCCGGGCTCGACCTACTGCCTAGGGTCATGCTAGACATAATACTTCTTCAGCCATCTTCATTTGATTATACCCAAGCATAACCGTCAATGAACGAGAGCAAAGCATGACCCGTTGTATTATCCATAAGAAGGTTGATATGAGGCAACGGAAAATCATCTTTTGGATTGACCTTATTAAAATCTCTTAAGTCGACACCTATACAAACCCCTGTCATTTTCTTCGAATTGCAACTATATTTGCTACCCATTAAGGATAGTGAACTACCTTAATGAACCCAGACATCTAAATGCTTTTGGACCTCCTCCTTAATCTTCAAAGCCCATTCCGGTTTTATCCTCCTCAATTTCTACTTAACCGGCTTAGCATCTTCGTAAAGCGGGATTTTATATTCCGATATACTCGGGTCTATACCTGGCATGTCTTTGTAAGGAGCGAAGTAAATTGCTTCGCTCTTCCGGATCCACGGTTCTCCCGATCTTAACTTCTTAGGGTTGATTAACTAACCCGCATTAATTGTTTCTTCTATTATTAGTGAGCAACTTTCATTATCTTCCATAGATTTTATTAATTCTTTAGAGATTTCTTGTTCATCATTAGAGGCAAAACAATTAAAAGAAAGAGGAGGCAAAGAGTAAGCGAAAAGGTCCACTTTATTAAATGAAGCAACGAGTACATCGGACTCAAAACCGAAGACACGTAACTAGAAGTGATAGAATTAGGAAAGGAATTGGAAATAACGAAGGAGAAATATAAGCCCTAGTACTAGACTTAGAAAGAGGATGATCTCCTAGGCCGACAAGCAAATTCTTGGCCCTCCCGGGCATCAATCCACTTGGCATGCTTGGATCCTTCAATATCAACGTCGGTGATGAACCTGGACCGATCGAACCGTGAGTGCAACATAGCTCGTGATAGTAAAGAGACTAAATTCTCTTCTAGGTTACCCTCTTGTCCGAACATAAGACCGAAAAGATTTTTCCCAGTGAGGTTGGTCCAGTCCGGTGTGGACTATCCCTCTTTAGCAGGTAAGGTTGGGATGAAGTGGTCAAAATGAGTGTATCAGCCAAAGTATTTACTTGGCTAACCGATAAAGCCTCATGATCAACTTTCGGGGTTGATTCAACTACGAGCAAACGATGTTTTTGTTTCATTAAGGCATTCAACTCATCAATGCTTTCAATGGTCTCTTGTGCTAATGAAGGTTTCCTAAGTCAACCATGTAAATGGGAATAGTCACAAAATGCTTTTGACCCGCCCAATGTTTCATGAAGTTCAGCCACGCAGAGCACTATTCACCGACCATCTTTGTCGTTCTCTCGTTTGGAGGGTGTCATTGAAACCCATCATATTTACGAAACTCTATGCCTAATTGCCCCGCTAATTGTCTCACATCCCTATATAATTCATTACTATTGTACTCATCTAACACAATATCATGCAGTCCATTTTTTCTTTAAAATGAACTATAAGAGTCCTATCGTGCTTCCCACGTTGCACATATATCACAAAATTCTCCATCAAAATAAAATTACAAAATCAAGGCCTCACAAAACACCAACAATAATATCCCAAACATATTTAAAAACAAAAACATCACCAAACATCAGTTGATCAATTTCACGAAACCCTAACATTTTGATTTTCAAAATGAACAACTTCGTGCAAATCCACGAATTATTCATCATAATTTCAATTAACTTCATAATTCTCATATGGGATCCTTCTAAAACACATTATTCCACCCAATCAAAACCAAAACACCCACCAATTTCATAAAACCCCTAAAATTCGAAGATGAATTTCGAAAATGAAATTTATACACCAAAAAAAAATCTCATACCATTTTCATAGTAAAATCTTCACTTGTTGCTTCACTTTAACTTTCTTCTTTGATTTCGCTTGCTATGCTTGATCAAAATAGTGATGGTTGAGATTTCGTGGTTGAAATCATCCAGGCAGATGAGAGAGAGAGTGCAAGATAGAGAGAGAGAGAAAGGCAGAGTTATAGAATGGAGGGGAGAGGAGAGAATGAAGATCGAGGAAGTTAATGAAGCTAATAAGACAAATTTAATTTTTCAATTTCACTTTAAATTTTTCATTTATTGGCGTAAAAACTAATGGGCACTATAGACATTTCACACCTCCGTTAACCCTCCGGGCCGGATTTGGACCGCCAATATAGTTTACACCATACTTTAAGAATCATTTTTCAGAATTTTGGGTCTAAAAATAGTTAGACAAGAAGTTAAGGTACATCTACGTAGTTTTTTCCTAAATCTGGGATTGACATTAAAATTTGTCCGAGAGTTCAGAAAATTCCTTGCCTCCTATTTGTAAATGATAGCCTCTTGTTTTGCAAATCCAACTTTGAAACTTGCCTCAAACTTCATAACATGTTCAATGAATTTTGTAGTTAATCGGGTCAACCGATTAATTTTCATAAATTGGCCCTTGTTTTTTTCTAAGAATGCCTCGTGCTGTAGATAGACATTATGTTTCTGCTGTCTTTAATATTCCTTATATAGACTCTTTAGGAAAATATTTTAACCGCCCGATTTTTAAAGGTCGTGCTAACATTTTTATTTTTTCTAACCTTCTTATTATAGCAGATTCCAAGCTTCAAAACTGGAAAACTAACTCACTTTCAAAAATTAGTAGGGTGTGCTTATTCAGTCCAACCTTGAATCTTTGCCTGCCTATACTATGCACAGACTTCAAGCTTCCAAATAGCACAAATGCCTCAATTGATAGGATCAATAGGAATTTCTTTTGGAAAAATTCGCAGGCTACCTCTAGGATTCCGATGGTAGCTTGAGATAAAGTTTTTCTCCTAAGCACTCGGGGAGGCTAGGGCTTAGGAAAGTTGAGTCTATTAACCAAGATTTTCTTTGTAAACTGATTTGGAAGTATCTCTATGATGATCACAATTTTTGGAAAAATTATGAGATCCAAGTACCCTTTATCTAATGATTTACGTGTGAGGAAACCCCGTGTTGCTCGACTCCTGGACTTGGAAATGTCTAGTTAAAGAATGAGCTCTTTTCAAAAGAGGTTTGAGATGGGTTATAAGTAATGGGAAGAAAGCAAAATTCTGGTATGATAATCGGTGCAAGCAATTATATGCTATTTAATTTCTATGATCACTCTCTACCAAATATTCTTGCACTCGGATTCTTCCAAATATTCCCGCACTCGGATTCTACAGCTTAGTGAATTCATTTCTTCTAGTAAGGAATGGGATTTGGTTTGACTTAGTTCATTTCTTCCGGCAAAGGTTTTGTCAATCTATTAAAGTTATTCATCTTCCCGCTCATGACATTGATGGTGCGGTTTGTTGGGGTTTACACAGCAGTGGAACGTTCACGACCAAGTCTCGCTACCTGGAATGCACATAATCTCCGGATTCATGTTTCTAGATGGGAGTTTTCCTGGATTTGGAATCTTAATCTGATACCTAAATTAAAAATGTTTTTATGGCAATTAGGTCATAATGCTCTTCCCACATGAACCAACCTCATTAAAAAGGTTTGAACATTTGTGTTGTTTGTCCATTGTGTTAGGTTCGGATGGAGACAACCACTCATCTTCTACACCATTGTCCCAAGGCATTGGCTACCTAGGATTTGGCATATCGGCATAGGTGGCTTGAGGTGAATATTAGTCATTTGCAAAATCCTACGCTCGGTGAGGTCTTTATTTCCTTCGTAAGACTCAAAAATGAAACTCGGATTGTTTGAATGGTTCATCTTCTTTGGA
This sequence comes from Talinum fruticosum, assembly GCA_021018815.1. Lineage (NCBI taxonomy): Eukaryota > Viridiplantae > Streptophyta > Magnoliopsida > Caryophyllales > Talinaceae > Talinum > Talinum fruticosum. The sequence goes on from JAITYX010000012.1 coordinate 7,727,781, forward strand.
GCATTTGGAAAAGTAGGAATGATATTATCTTCAATAATGGTAGTTATAATATCATTTCTACGATTCTTCAAGCCGAGACTCTATGGGATGAATGGAGAGCCCAAAGCAAGGTTGATCGGGTGTCCAATACCCAATCAAGGTCCCGCTCCCGGGCCGCCAAGAGAGCAATTCAGTAGATTCCCTGGCGTAAACAACCGGGAGGCTTTGTCAAAGTTAACTTTGATGGGGCAAAGTCTCCTCCGCAATGAGCAAGAAGTTATGTGATAAGAAGTTGGGATGACAGGTTTATTCGAGCTAGCTCAGCTTATCTCAAGTCAACTTCGGTGTTGGTTGTCGAAGCTTCTACTTTGAAAAATGGTGTTAGAGTTGCAGTTCAAGATGGTACAGCTTTGATTGTTCTAGAAGGTGATAATCATACTATTATTCAAGAAATTAAAGGAGAAATTCATGTCCCTTGGGAAATTCATACGCTTGTGCAAGATACCCATTTTTATCTAGGGAGGTGTAATCACGTCACAATACCGCACACGTTCCGAGAAAGAAATAGAGTAGCTGATTGGATGGCTAAACTAGGCCTTTCTATCTCTTCTTCTTTTCATTGGAGGTTTATTTTTTCGTCGTCTTTTGTCTCCATTTTAATGGAGAACAACTTAGGTATAACTCTATGAGAAGAACTACCTTCTAATTGTTTGTATTTACCCTCTCAAAAAAATTCAAAATATTACATAAAAAATAATAAATTTTATATAACAATTATATAAGTTTACCTTAGACCAAAACTGGTTATTAAAATTTATTTTACTTGGAGAGTTAAAAAATACAAACAAAATTTTGCTAAAAAACTTTCTGTTTTATTTTTTTCATATTTTATTTTTTTTAGATAGATTTTATAAAAAAAATTACTTTTCAAAATCATGGGGAGGGACCACGGCGTCCCTGGTCCCCCGGTTCCGCCATTGTCCCCCACCCCACCCCCAACTGAACCTGACCTCCTACCCTTTTTTCCGACGAGTTCCCACCGATGCCTAACTTTGGTCCTCATCCTTAATACTCGCGCATCGCGTTATGATTTCCGGATAATTGTTCTACCCGGACTCACCGTTTATCAGTTATACAATGTTAATTGACGTAAGAACTAAGAAGCCGCCCATGATATGCGTGGTCTGGTAAAATTGTAATCTTTTTGTTGAAGCTTTCTTTTGGATTGAAAAGGACATAGGAGGAACATGAGTGCATCACGGATTTAGAACAGATGAATATAATCATGTTCTGCCCCACATAAAAGTTTTGGTTTATTCCTACAAGCCAGCCAGCTAAAAGGAACTTTTATTCTTATTTCCATTTTCAAACCTAGTGCTTTTCATGGTGTCAAGATTTTCAAAGTTATTATGATTCCAATGTGTATTTTTTTTCCTTGAAAGTTGACGTGAAACAGATGATATGCGTTGAGTACAAACTGCTCTTACTTTTTTGTTTTTCCCATCCTTTCGTTGTTTGATGTAAAACAAATAGGTTTTAAAGGGAAAAACCTTGGCCTTACTCCTTTCTCTTTTATTTTTTTTGTATATTCCGAAAATTCGACGAGGAAAGAGTTTATTCCATAATTTTATTATTTTTTAAAAATTGCTAAAATAACTAAAAGTTTTGTTTGTCTAGTATCTAACTTTATACAAATCTTCACAAGACTCTTCTACACCATTTATTTTAATACATCAATTACAAGACTTGAAACTTGAACTCATTGATAAAAATCCTTGAGTTAAGTGACTAATTGAGTGACTAATTAAAGAACAAAAACAAAGGGGAAGAACCAAGGAAGAGTGACATCAAATTGGGAGAAAGTAGGAGGAAAGTGAATCCCACTCCAACACCTCTTTCACCATTGACCATTCTTTTGCTAAAAATCGATCGAAGGTAAGAGATTCTTATTGCCTCATTGGATGGTTCTCTTCTTGAGATAGAGGTCACTCAATGGCCATGTCACCATCCATCCCTTTATACGCTAAATAATGGTTAGGCTTCACCTATAAATAGCTAGCTAAGGTGCATAGATTGAAATCATAAGCTACACTGATAAAGAAGAAAACCTTTAAAGCATTTGTATCTCATTGGCATAGTATCCTCTCTCTCTTCAACATGTCGGACAAGTGTGGAGACTGCGATTGTGCTGACAGGAGCCAGTGCATGTGAGTCATATGTTTCTTCATCTATTCATTTGCATAATTAGGATGGATGCAAGTGAAGCATTCCACGTTGATTTTTTTTTTTTTTAATTTCTAGGATCCTCTCGTACATGGAGTGCAAGATAGGTATGTATATAGGATTGTAGCTATAAGTTCAATGTTATTACAACCTTGCCCCTCACCCTTTTCCTGACATTAGAAATGCCACAAAAGCATTGTTCCATTCCCTCGTAATTAATGCACAATTTGTAAGAGATCTAGAACCCTTTGGGTGCCCCCATGTGACTCAAAATTTGTCTAAAAATATTGATTCAGTCGCCAAACAATAAAATTTGTATAATAGTTGCTGATGATAAGATATATATTGATCTATAATTTCTAAATCTTTGGTAAAAGTGTCTAGCTTCTACAAATTTCTAATAGGTACAAACGATGTTAAAAAACATTGTCATACATGTACCTTGCAAGAAGACAAGAAACCAAATGGCTCAAGCTAAGATGAGGTAAGTCGACACAAATGATGCACATAATTAGATGCTCAACTAGATGTGCTTAATTGACTTCTAAAGTTCTAATGGTACTATTTATCATGATAATTTTTCAGCTACGTTGAGCCCATGGAGGTTGCTGAGAATGATGGATGCAAATGCTGTGGACCGAGCTGTGCATGCACCACCTGCACCTGTTGCACTCACTAAACACCAAACTGTTGTAATGCCCAGCTCAAAGTATTGTAATGCCGAGCTTACATATATTGTGGGCTAGCTAGCTACATGCTTATGTGATACTATTTAAAATGAGTTTTCTAAAATAAATAAATTCTTGTTGGTCAATCCCCGATCACTAAGAGATTATATACTTCTTTTTCTCTTTATAGTATACAAAACATTATATTGATGAAACAAATTTGATGCAGGATAATATTCAATCTTAATCAAACACAATATATATACATAGTATAATATCGGCCACTATATTAGGAGCGGATTCATTTGGTTATAAGGCAATATACATATCCCTTAAAAAAGAAAACAATATACATATGACCATGATGTTGCCAAAACAATATGTACATCTATTAGCTACATCTATTAGTAATAGGTACGTACATAGGCATCAATTTTTGGCTTTGTTTTTTTTTCAGATTTTAATCAAAATAAGAAAATAAAAAAATAAAAACAAAACTAAAACACAGTAATCAAAACAGAAAAACAAACTAAAAATAAAAACAATAACTAAAATAAGAATCATATGAGCCAAAAATTCAGGTTTCTCAATTTTTCTAACCTAATTACTGTAGAAAACTAAAACAGAAAAATGTTGAAAAACAAACTGCACATAATTAACTTCTAAAAATCGTGGAAAATTCTGTAATTTCCAAAAATTCCTCGAAAATTACCCTATACTGTAAACAGCTCTAAAAACATGGACAAATTATCAAAACACAAAACCAAGACAAAATGGACTAAAAAATCAGAACAGAAAAGCAGAAACAAAAGTTCCGCGCAGAAATTTTCTGGACAAATTTCTCTCTGTTTTCTGTACTAGACTAAACAGCAACAACCATATATTTTTTTCTTTTCTTTTTGGACAGCAACAAAATAACTAAAACCAAAACAAAAACAAGAACTAAGACTAAAATAGACTTAACCTAAAACAACCTAGCAAAAATCAACAAACAGAAAATCAAAAACTAAAAACTAAAAAACTTAATCGGAAACTCACACTCAAACAGAAAATTCATGACTCAATTTGCAACTTAATTTCAATTATTACCATCCCCGACAACGAATCCATTTTGTTGAAGTGAAATTTAGGAGTATGGGATTTTTGTCGAACTATAGAGATGGAACTAAATCAAAATCAGATTGCTAAACGAGACTAACGACGCTTAAAAATTAAAATTAACCTACTAACCTAAAAGCAAAACTGAAATTAAAGCTGTACTACTAACCTAAATTTTTTAACTAACGAAAATCAGACTAAATATATGAACCTATACAACTCATCAATCACCAAATCAATACTAATCAGAAACCAATCATTCAATAATTTATAGCAATAGATATTTAATCAATGCTAAGACTAAAAATCAATAAAAGTGCAGGGATTAACGAGTTATACCAGCAATCCAAAATTCGTAAAATTGAACTCATAATTGAACATTTGAATTCCCAGATTGGACCAATGAAATCAACAAACGGAATTCACCAACCCAAATTCGTAGAAATTGAACAACAACATTAACTCATAAACTTGAATTCAAACTTCAAAAGAAATTAAACTAATCTAAACTAACAACTAAACTGAAACTAAAACCTAGAACTAAAATTTGAGACCTAAACTAAAAGAAATTCAACCTAAAGCTTCGAACTTCGTGGCTCGCCGTGGCTTGCTGTCCCCCGTTCGCCGCCCCCTACTTCTGCTCGTTGTTTCACTTTTTATAGTCCTTTTTCCAATCTGCCTTGGTTGTGGATAGAGCCCCAGAATATCAGGAAAATCGATTAGAAGGATAAGGGTAGAGAGAGAAATTGAAGCGATAGAATTTGAGACGGATAGCGTTTTGGCTGGTTTGCGTGAAGGTGGAGGCCGAAGAGGGTTTGAGTGAAGTGGGTTTCGGCTGGTTGAAGACAGGCAGAGGCCGGAGAGAGTTTGGCTGGGAAGAGGATTCGGTGGTCTTCGTTTGGCCGAGGAGGAGATAGAGAGCTTGAGGGGGCAGAAGTCTTCGGCTGGTAACGTGAGCCTCGTGCAGCAGTTGAGGCAAGAAGGGGGAAAGATGAAGATAGACAATGCGTGGGTTAGGGTTTCGGCAAGAGAAAGAGAAAGAGAAAGAAGAGCTGGGGTTTTGGGCTGGTGAGAGGGAGGAGTTTCGTGGGTCAGCTGAGGAAAGAGACGAGAGAGAAGGAAATTGAGGGAGGGAAAAAGGGTCGCATGTAAATGGACAACAGAGACGAGAGACTGGGCTCGGTTGGGTCAACTGTAAATGGACAATCAAATTCTTCAATTTTTCGCTGTTTTATTATTTCTCGGAATGTTTTACACTTCCTATAAAAATAAATCAAATTAAATCAAAAATTATAATTTAATAATTATTACGAAAAAATAAGATGTAAAAAGATATTATAAAATATCTTGTTTTTGAACTTAACAATGGTGTAAAAGTAATTTTATAGATATTTACGCTAGTTCAAGTACTAATTAAGTTAAAAAGAACCCGAAAATATCAATTAAATTTTCGTAAACAAATGTAACTATGGGTACTTAGAATTAAGTACCTTTATAAGATTAGATTCGAGATCATCGAAATTTAGGTGGGGTAAAATCTCTTTCATGTATTGGAGAATGTATAAGGCACATTCCACGTTCCCCGATTGTTTATAACACTACAATAATTAAAATAGATTTCCAACACATGGAGAATTAATTAGTAGTTATGTACCAAGTAATTTCGCCGAAAATGAAAACTAATTTAACGGTAAGCGAGAGAACCTCATCTTTATAGAGACAACACTTGACAGCTTTACCTTATGTGGGCCTCTCGACCCTCCTTGCATGTTGTGCACTTCGAGAGCACAATTTTTCAATCGAGATGAAATAAAAATTTAAAGGAAGATCATGTATTGTTCATAAATGCATGTATACAACATACAATAGAAAAGAATACTTAACGAAGAAATGAAATACCGAACTCACAAGTCGATTACTAGTCCGATATATTTTCTCATAGTATAACCTAAAGGATCAAGCCGATACACCACATTACTCCCCGGATGTATAGCAGCAAGCATCCAAGTGGCGGCTACACCGACACAAATAACATATATAAAAATATAATTACTAAACCATTAGAACTTCATTTAAGTTATTTATACACTTACCTTTCATTGAACGGTGCCAAGTAACATATTTTGTGCGTCCCGACCATGAGGTCGGAGATAAATTTGGATCGTTACGTGCAAGAACGTCCATGTGCTTGAATGGCCTCACGACTACAAAACTCAACTAACTTGATTCCTATGGAACGAGTCATCTCGTGCAGCTACTTATTATATATTAATTATATATATATAGTTAGAAATGAAAATTAATAGTTAAATGAACTTATATATAGTAAGTCACATGATGCCGAGCATAACGGTAGCTTGCGCCGATCTCTTGCATTTGTAGAAATTGCAGTATGTAGTCCAAAAAACCAAGTATGCTCATCTCATTGTCACCGACCAACCCAAATACGTGACTTTATGTTGTGATTTGAAGTCCACTATTTTATAACAAAAGCTTTACCGGACTTAGGAGACAAGAACTCTACTCCGAAGGTGACTCGTTAATGAGTTGGAGATATGGGGTTTCTTGTGGACGATGATCAACCACCGCTGAATGCTTTATCTTATGACTACCAACCGATGACTTGGTAGTGCTCTTCTTCCCACTCTCGGCTCCGGTGATGAGATCCTAGTTTAGGGAGGATGATAATACACAAATCATAAATATATATACGTGATATTAATAACTCGATCTAATATTTTCAAAAAATACCTTCAATGTAAAAAGGATAACTAAACTCTTGGGCCAAACAACAAAACCGTTGACCACTTTATCTACAATGTGGAGGGGTGTGGTGATTGGATCGGTAACTCACGACTACCTTTACCTTGCATAGCTTCTATGACCTTTACCTTCACTCGATCCTCTAAGAGTTGTGCCCTATGAACAACGACGCTTGGCTAGTACGGGTAAACAACATTTATTGCCACAATGTGATGTAAAGGAAGGTGATGAGAAGCTACCATGCACTCGTATCGGTTGCATAAGAATAAATATAATAATTACAATAACGAGATAACCCTTGAGAGACAACTTAAACTATCAAGAATCTTGGAAAAATGGATAGACTTTCCCTTAAAAATCAACATTTTTCTCGGAATAACGACCCTCCTCCAAAACAACAAAACACAAACAACAACTAATTACTTAATGGCTACACGCAAGAGTTCCACAACAACCGGAGTATATACACCATTCATTCAACAAGAATACATCAATAATTAGTCAAAATAAAAACATGCATTCTCCTTAGATCGCAAAATCTTAATTACCTCGACCATATCTTCGAATTGGTCACAGGGTGAGCTCGCTTTCCCTCCGGGCGCTGTTTGGGGTGAGAATTGATCCTCTCGCATCACGTAACTCTTCCAAGTTAGGTGTCTGGGATGCCCATCTTGGTAAAGTATACCATGAATCGGGCTATCACTCTCTATCCAACATGTGCAGCCACTTCGGACTCCACTTGGGTAGTCATTTGGGTGGCCAATTGAGACTCCACTTAGGCAACCAATCGAGACTCCACTTGAGAAATGATTGCCTCGATATCCACTTGGTTGGAAGAGAAGGAGAACTTCTTTCTAGCCTCGAAGTGCTCAACTATCCCCGACTTCTCACCAAGGACTTGAACACGACTGGGATGCTCATCTCTTTCTAGGACCAAGGCTAACTTATCCCTCCTCCCGGTGTTGTCGAAATTTTTGAAGTCGAGGTTTGTGACAAAGACTCTTGTAAGAAGGAAATAAATTATCATTGGAAAATTCATATTAACCGATAAGTTCTCAAAATAAATAAAGAAATAGTCAAAGTTACGAGTCGCTGCACAATAGATTAGACTTCGTTCTAGTGAAGGTGCCATCTTTCTTCTTTCTTCCTTCGGCCCACAACCTGTTCCCTTTCGGTAGTAATCTACAAAGGATCCACAATGGAACCTTCATCGGCTCCGCTTTTCGGTTGTTCAAGCTTCGCTTGCACAACTTCTTGTTCACCTGCAAGTACCCCCACAGGACATCGTATGGGGATACACATTGCTTTTAATCCTCTTCCGGTTGGCATCATCTAGTGCCTGTGCAAGTAATTAAGACAAGAAAATATCCGTAAATAAAACTACAAATGTTAAATTCTAAAGAATTCTAAAGAAATTAATAACTCTAAAGAAATATCCGTAAATAAAATTTATAAAAATAAGAGAACAAATGTTAAATTACTTTGTCTTTAGGAGTAGAGACATATTCTTCGAACTTCTTCCAATGGTCCTTGGTTATAAAGTTGTAGACCTCTAATGGTCTCGCCTTTTGCCTTAATCTCCCTTGTCTTGTAGACCTAGACAGCGACAATGTGAGACTTGAAGTTTCTCCATTTCTCTACAGCTGACATAAGGGTCTTGTGTTTAACCAATAGGAGATCTAATTCCTTTACATTCAAGTTGAACGTTTTCTAAAACATAAAAATGACAAGCATTATTATTAACTATTTACACTAAGTTGTAATTCTATGTTGAGGTGTGGTGCATGTACCTTTATATCATTCCAAAGGTTTTCCTTAACCAATTCTAGGACTTTGCTCCATTGAGTGTAGTTGATATTCACGTGTATGCGAGTTGCCGCACCAGCATAACTCATGAAGCGAGATGTGCCCTCACCTTCCGAGTTGAGATGAACATCAAATTGGACCCAAGTAAGGAGAGTTGAATCTTCTCTATTACGTGCCAACTTCTCCTTATTCATCATTGTTCGTCCCCTCATCTTGTTTTTAACTTGGGAAGGATCATGCCACTCCATTTTATAATGACTCGTAAGAAGGAAAAACATAAACATTCGATAATTTGACTAATAACATAAAAAATAAAGGATAATATTCTACATCTCAAAAATTAAAAAAAAAAATTAGATTTTCAAAATGAAGTGAACTTCTTAAAAGGCTTTTAATAATCTATATTTTCAAATAAAAGGCTTTCTTATTAATTTTAATAGAAAAAAAGAAAAACAATTCATTAATAACTATTTATGGAGTACGTATGAAATCTAAAATGGATAACTAAGTTATACAATAATGTTCTTACTGAGTTGATATAATTTCATGGTTTATGCCCTTTTTCCCCTCCTATGGAATGATCTTCAATATATATCCTTCTAGTGATCAACCTTTAAATATACTTCTTCAAAATTGGTATCCTCATTTTCAACAAAAATTCATAAGGAGAAAGGTGGGGTCTCCTCAACAAACTCACACACATCTTCACCATCCCCACCAACAACGTGCCTATTTCGTTAAAGAACAATAAACCACTTATCATTGGTCGGGTCCTCAATATAAAACACTTGTCTTGCTTGGGATGTCATAATGAATTGATCCCCTTTATGCTCTTCTCTTGTAAGATCTCGCCATCGTGAATCATATCGGATCAACTTGGACACCGTCATTTTCCTTAACCCATTTACACCGAAAAACGGGCTCACGAAAGTCAACATAGTCTAGCTCCCATATATCCTCAATGACTCCGTAATACGACATTTTTCCTACAACGAGATGTTCATCATAGGGGCTCAAAACATGAAGTGCATGAGCCTCTAATATGACCTCACTATTTTGCACAAAGTGGTTCTATTGTCTTGGCTGTTTGTATAGAAAGAGAATCCATTAATGTCATACTCATGGTAAGAAATGACATCCAATTGGAGCCCTTTAGCCAAGCTTACCAAAGTTTGTGAGACATCTTTTCATGATTCTCCCCATTGGCTAGTGATGATTCTATCTCTAAACCAATTGAGAAATGTGCGATTATGCTAGGCCAACACCTATGTCTCATTTCTTCCTCGATCATCGTCTCCTTACGAGAGAATTGTGCTCATCAATAAACAGACCGCACTTCATCACTATTTTGAAGAATATAAAGATGTGTTTAATCCCTCATATCCCGACTAAATGTATGAATCATTGGCCCCAGTTTACTCTTCCTCGCAATTTTCCCCATAAGGGATGTTTAGGATACCAATAACTTCTATTAGGGATTAGTATTCATAACATAACTCAATACATTCCTCAACTATGTAAGTCTCAACAATGCACCCTTCGGGTCGATATCGCTTCTAACATACCCTTTAAGGATTTTCAAAACCATTCAAATGGGTACATCCACCGATAAAAAATCGGGCCACGAGTCACACTTCTCTAACCGAATGGACAACTAGGTCCACCATGATATCAAAAAAGAAGGTGGAAATTACATCTCAAGTTGGCCCAATGTAATGATGACGCTACACTTAAGATCATCCAATTTCTGCAAATCAACAACCTTGCTATATATGGCATTGAACAAGAAGCAAATTTTTGTAATCGAATGACTAACATGTTTCGGCATCACGGATCGGATAGCAGTTGGTAAAATTTGTTGCATCAAAGCATAATAATCATGACATTTGAGACCGACTAGTTTATAATCGGACATCGAAACGAGTCTACTAATGTTTGAAGAATATTCTTATGGCACTTTGAGTTTCTTTAAGGTCTCACACAAACGTTTTTTTCACTTCTACTCAATGGGTAAGAATCCGGGAAAACGTTTTCTTCCCTTTGGTTGTGTGCTAATTTCTTACATATTCCCATTACACGTAAATCGAGTTTTGCTCTCTCTCCGTCCTTGATTTTACCCGATATGTTCAAAAAGTGTCAATCGGACTTTCACAAATATTTTTCTCTATATGCTTCACATAAAGACAATGTCTCACATACAACTCTTTCTAATATGGAAGATTAAAAATTATTGATCTCTTTCTCCACACACTTGTTTTCGAATGAACGTCGGTATGGCCTTGCCGAACTCCACATCGAGAGCCTTCACTTGTTCATAAATTTTTTTGTCCTGTTAATGGACTTCGAGCATGATTTATCTCAGTATACCATTGAAGCCTTCTTTTTCTTACAAAATTGATGGGAATAAGGAAGAAACTTTCAGTGTCCGAGATAGGTCGTCTTCTTTCCGTGCTTAAGATGATAGGAGCACGTACCCTCTACGCGAACGGGGTAAGCCTTATGGCCTTTGATGGTGTGGCTGGAAAAGTTTCCATATGTGGTGAAGTCATTTAATATGGTAAAGAACATAACTCACAATGTAAATTGCTCTTGATCGTATTCATAAAAAATCGAAACACCTTCATCCCATAAGAGCTTTACATCTTCAACAAGAGGCGCCGAGTACACATCTATATCATTTCCTGGCTATTTAGGCCTAAAAATCAGTATTGACAACATAATGTACTTGCACTTCATACACAACGAGGATGGTAGGTTGTAGATAAGCAAAAGAATGGGCCAAGTGTTGTGCTTGTTGCTGAGGTCACCATAAGGGTTTATTCCATCCGTACAAAGACAGAGACGTAGATTCCGTGTCTCCTTACCAAATCCCGAGAGCAATAAATTTATCTTCTTACACCGAGGAGAGTTGGCAGGGTGACATAGCCTCGTCATCGAAGATTCTTCCGTTGGCATGCCACGTCAAGTTCTTGGCATCATTTGCACTTAATGAAACGCTTTCCATCGATGTTTTTTATTGTGTATCAAGGTACATCAAATTTAGGACATTTGTGTCTATGTGCATGTTCTTTTCAATACAATATGCAATCGTTCGGGCATGCACGTATCTTCTTATACCCTGTGCCTATAGGACACAACATCTTCTTCACCTCATATGTACGACCCGAAAGTACATTACCTTACGGGAGTATATTTTTAGTACACTTTGCAAGTTCATGAAACTTTTGTCACTCCAGACCATTAGCTTTGAGTTGAACAACCTCAACATAACCGATAAATGGAAATATTTATCACACCCGGGTATAGAGGCTTCTCCGAATTAGCTAACAATTGCTCAAATACATGCGGTTGATCGACTAATTCACCTTCTACTTCACGAATCATATCTTTAGCTCAATCTTCTAATTCCATACTAGCTTCATTTTCATCATGCCCTTCCTCTTCTCCTACATTATTATTTAAACACTTATCTTCCCCATGCCATACCTTCAACTTATATGATGTGTCTAATCCATGCTGAAGTAGGTGACCTTTTACAACCTTACGGCTGAATCTTGAGAAGTTAAAACACCGTCCACATGGACACAATATTAACTCTTCATTTGATTTGGCTACATGTTTGATGGAATTCTCCAGAAAGTTGTTAAAACTATCACGATATTCTACACTCGCTTATTGCTATAAACCCACGATCGATCCATACCTCACCCCTAAACACGAGAAGCAATTCACCTTATATAATTCCAAAAGTACGTACTTTCATTATTATATTACACCAAATAATATAACATGAGCCTAAGATCCTTGTATAGGGATAGATGGTCCTAAATCCATTCAAGAATAATATGACCCTAGACCGTGTATAAAAATCTTATCACACATTTGACAAAATTTCGACAAGCATTTCCCCTTTGTCCTTCAAGTACAATATACGAAGGCAAAATGGCTAATGTGTATAACCTTACTTAATTGTATGGTAACATAAGTAAAGACATACATATCAAACCCAACATCATAATAATTGCATGCGAAGACCAAGATGGGAAATGAACACCGTAATATCTTATCAAATGTATGATAAGATTATAATAGCTACACAACATATTATCATATTATTCTCAAACTGTCAAACACGGGCAATTCAAAAACCTATACATACCAAGCTATCATCCCGAGCGCCGTACGCACATTTATATATGTACTGCCGTCTAGGATAACTTGTTATGTATAGATTTTTGAACCGGTTCTCTAAACTTATGAAATGCATACAATAATTATGAAAGCATAGATTGATAAGCATAAGCAAAATTATATGCAAGTAAGTATGCCATTATCAAATGACATGAAAACAATAAGAGATTATTTAGTATATTCCTTTTTTTTCTTAAATGCTTATAAGTTATTTTTAGTTGTTAATTTTATCTTTTTCCTTAAATAGTTATACGTTTTATTTTTTATAGTTGTTAAATTTATATTTTTTCTTAAATAGTTACTATATATTACATATATATATTTTAGTCAATCTTTTTTGTTAAGTATATAAGAATTTTCATGGTTACTTTAAGTACATATATAGCCTTTTCCCTCCATTTGGTGTTTAAGGGGGTATTTAGGTATATATTTTTAATAAATATTTTTTTGTTAAGTATATTACTTATATTACTTATAACAACCCTATTAGTAAAATGAATATAGTCTTATATTCAAAAATCTTTCCATTTCATCCTTAAATCGTAAACCATAAATCTTTCCATTTTCCTAAAATGTAAACGATAAATCTTTCTATTTCCCTAAACGCTTAACCATAAATCTTTCCATTTTGCTAAACCCTAAACCCTAAACCATATATCATTCTATTTCCATAAATACTAAACCGTAAACCCTAAACCTATTAGTCAAAATCTCAAACATTTCGAGAATTTCCAAGTTCACAAACTAAACAAATATATTCAACATTCACCCACATTCTCAAACATTTTAAAAATCTCAAACTTAAACAACCAAATTTATACATTCAAGATTCAACAAAAACCAAAAATGAGGAAATGGAACTAACTTTAAACTTTGCAGATGACACATATGATAAGTACACCCAGAATCCAATCATAGGCTTTAGGGCATCTTCTACGAACTAAATTTAAACTTTGCAAATGATGTAACTTCAAAACCACATTATTTTATATTATCGTATCTTTTCTAAGTGGTGGAGTAAGCAGATGTTAAATAATATTAGGAAAGGAATATTGTTATGATGGATTCACATGAATTGAAATTTCACCTGTATATAATCACAATTGAAAGCGAGTAAATTAAACTATGGAGAGAAAACCACTTGAACATGCTCTACAAACTGAATAATCTTGAGACTATTTGAATCATATATGATAGTAGTTTAATTAGTGTGATGTTGTTGACTAGAAGGTGTCATGCTACAAGGTGTGCTTATTCTAAGATAAACCCAACTATTATAGCAGAAGCAAATTATTAGCATATTGAGATATTGAGAAATCAAAAGTAAGAACAACAATTAAACTAATGAAAACAAAGACACTAAATTTACGTGGAAAACTCAATTAGGAAAAACCATGGACCATGAAGAATGAATAATCCACTAATAATGATAAGTGAGTACAAGATACGATCTTCGGAGCGATCGAGATTAAAGAAAAGAGAATAAAACTCTCAAAGACTCTCAACTAACAATGTGGAATAGGAAAGAGGAAAAACCTCTCATTCATTTACGATTAGGGTACACCACAACCTAATATAAGTAGATCACCCAAAAAAACCCTAAAAAAACTCTTAGAGGGGGCTAATTACCAATTAGGTTAAAAATTACTAAAAATAAAACAAGCCCGATAGCCGCAAACTATAAAAATCACAAGTTGCTTCCAATACGTGTCGTATCGGCGGACACGAGCAACCTGTGTTGGTCGTTATGAGCACCCGAGTGCTTGGGGTGAAATATTTTTACCCCCACAGGGTCTAGGCTTCACCACGTGCTATCCGCGAGTCTTGTAGCTTAAGTTGAGCAACACCTTAGGCCTCCGATAGGGTTTTGGGCCACACCCAACAATGTCAACCTTGGACCAAATCCCATAAATTAACTCTTCACTCGTCATAATTAAGGAACCGAAAGATAGAGCCACGTAGGCATAGTCCCGAAGGGTAATCAAATAGTAGAAACATGAGCTAAGTCGAAGACAGGATTGAACTTGGCAATAGAGACTACCTTGACTAAGCTTTTGTCATCAGCAATGGACATAGTAGGATGGGTGGTGGAGCCTAAAACCGTAGTACCTTGTAAAGTATAGAGGTTGTCATGCCTCACAACTTTCAATACAACTCGAGTGCCCTTGGAAACATGCTTAACTCCACCTTCACATGAATACTTGAACCCAAGTGGATTCTACAATGCCTAAAGAGATGAGATTGCGATTTAAGTTAGGCACATGATAGACTTTAGTCAATGTTCTCACAGCATCATCATGAGCCTGGATTTGAATAGTACTAATCCCAAAAACATTGCCTTGGGTACCATTTCCCATATAGATCGTAACAGAGTCGATAGAATCATGTGTAGAAAACCAGTCTCGATTATGACACATATGATAAGTGAAGGTTTGCTCTTGGAGAGTCTAAGTCACCCTAGAGGGGGTGAATAGGGTGATGAGGAAATATAAACAAACATAGACAATTTTTGCTTTGAAAGAGATAAACAACTAAGTCCGAGCCTAGATTGAATTCGGAAAGGCAAACACTTAGAAATATGTGGAAACCCTCCTACTCGCCGAATTACTCCCTTAGACAATTCCTTACAATGTTTTCCTAGACTCGAAGTTTTCTTATCTCGATCTAGTACTTCCTAACTAAGATAACCTTTATAGTTAGGGACAACCGAGCTGAGTTAACCCTTATAACTCACTAAAGGAACCTTACTCGTAAAGTAACAGTCAAGACTCGGACTCTAAGACTAGATCATTCCGAGTATCACATAAAGACTCGGTACAAACCTCATCCCTCCTAAGTTTTGATTACAAGTCATTCGACTATTATAGAAACTCCCGCATAAGTTTTCATTCGATTCTCGACTGTCTAAGAAAACACATTCTTGTTTATCCACTCACTTTGATGTTTCGAGTCACTCGGACATCACTCGATTTATAACATGTTCAAATAATCTCTCTAACACTTCTTATCCGAGTTCGACTCTATATTTCAAAGCAAAGTGAATTACAAGTGTTAATTCCTATTTCTAAGTCGGGATATTTGTTTACTCGTTACAACCCGACCCTAAATCACTTTATTTATTTTAAATCACATTATTTATTTTATTAATTACACTATTTATATAATTGAGCACGTGCACTTCAATTTGATATTTTGTATTTACATTATCCTTATACCTGTGTTATGCAGCTAAGGCGACGGAGTGGCCCTAATAAAAATCTCATAATAAGATTTTAATTTGTGAACATCGTTATTAAAAACAAAATTAAAAGTAACAATAAAAGAAAACAAAATAAGTAAATAAAGAAATAAATCAAAATAATAAAATTACCAAATTAGATTTTTCTAAGGAAAAATCTAGAGAAAGAATTCTCTAGAATATGTAGGCAGCTTAAAAATTCACTCGGGCTCACTCTCTCACCTCGCTTCCTCCCCCTCGTCCTCCCCTGCCTCACCATCTCTCTCGCTGCTGCCTTCCACTCCAGCCACCGGACGCCACCCACGCCGGCCGAAGCCGGCGCTAGGCACCACCCGGCGAGCGCCCCTCGCACTCCCCTTCCGCGTCCCTCTCTCGCGTCCCCGCCTCTCCCCTGCCGTTGCCCTGCCTCTCCAAGCCCTCGGTTACGCCGGTTTCGGTGACCGAGAACCGCCAACGCCGGCGTGAAGCCGATGCTAGCACCGGCCGGAGGTCACCGGCCTCCTCTCTCACGCTATCGCGCTCTCTCTCTTTCTTGCTCTCGCTCTCGCACGGCGGATGCCCCGCCTCGCCACTGCCGCGCCCCACTCGCCGCCAACCACCATCTGCAGCTCGACCGTCGGAGCTCGACGCCGGTGCTGCCCGCAGTCGCCGGAGCAACCGTGCACCACCAACATCCCCTCCTTCCTCTCCTTGACTCCTCCTCTGTGAATTCGAAGGTAAAACTCTAAACCCTAAATTATCAAGTTCATTATCCATTTGAGCAATTGTAACCGTAAATTGAAGTATGATTGGAAATATATTTGTGGTGTGAATTTAAAGATTAATTTGGGAAAATCCGAATTGGTGTGAATAATCGAGTTGTGGTATCTTAATGGATTGGTTGTGTATTGTATGAATGAGAACAAATGTGATTCTCATGGGGAGATTATGAATTAGTGAATGAGTTTGGGAGATGTTTTATTATAGAATTGAGTAAATTGATGGATTTGTTATATGTTAGGAACGGTTATATTGAGCAAACGAAGGGGAATGCATATGTGGAAGTTGAAATTCGGTAATTTACAAGTGTATAGGTGTGAGGAAATACGAGCTGTAATAATTGGGGTTCGAATGTGAATTGTGTTGAGAGAATCATGTTCATCACCTCAAAAGGGTGTATGCATGAATTTGAGCAATTTAGTAGATTATGGAACCTTCCTATAGGAAGGCACTTGACGGATTAATCGATTACTTAACTATGAGCCTTGAATGCAAAAAAGGGAGAGGTAAGGAATAAATTAGGAATAGGAGTTTGTTAGGTATATCTATATATATGTAGACACCATTTTCAATCCAAGTCAGCTAACAAATTGAACTACGTCAAAACAATCGAGTATTTAGTTAGCCTAATCAATTTCTTTAATTGTATTCAATAGTTGAAACGGAATCAACGCAGTAAA
This sequence comes from Talinum fruticosum, assembly GCA_021018815.1. Lineage (NCBI taxonomy): Eukaryota > Viridiplantae > Streptophyta > Magnoliopsida > Caryophyllales > Talinaceae > Talinum > Talinum fruticosum. Next base: position 7,745,186 of record JAITYX010000012.1, read on the forward strand.
GCTATGTAATACAAACATTAGTTTAATCGATTTTCATACGAATATAGGAAATGAAATAAATTATTAAAGCTTATACAAACTCAAGCATTAAAACTCAAGAAAACATTATTAACCCTAGAAATCCATTTTAAACGGAACCGAGGCCACTTCCGTTGCCGAATAGCCGGTGACTCAAATTTCTGCAAAAGGGGAGAAACAAATATTCTCGGCTCAGTGTACGTTCATTGCCTCGTACCTTCAAAAACTCACATGTTTCATCAAATCTCAACATTTCTCATATATATAACTAATAATGAATCATTTGCAAATCAAGTTTTGCCACCTAATCAAGTGGTCCCCGCCCAATCATCAATTATCGGGGCTTATGCCTATCAATTATCAATCATCGTGGCTTATGCCCAACCCGCGCGGCTTCAACTCGGGTTCTCGGTCGGCCGGGAGGTGTGTACCTTACTAAGATCGTATCAATTATCAAGGGGTTCCACTTTTAGATAATAACCGGCAAGCAAGTTTTACTTATATTCTCTCCCCCGATTTCAAACTAAAATGAATTCAAATGCGTGCACTTAATCAAAACATTCTTCAAAGTTGTTTTACAGATGCAGGAATGTTCGTATCTGAGTTTCGACTCATTCTTCGAAATATTTTACTGTTTTTGTTTTAGGAAAAAGCATTGGTGAACAATCAACCATTTACCAAGTCCGACGAAGGCAAGCCCTAGCTAGCCACGCGGTATTTGCGAATACGAAGGTACATAGACGCTCACGGTGATTTTACCCTCAACCAGGGTCTAGGTATGACCTTGGGAATTACCGTACGTTGCATATTATTTTGTGGATTAAACAAAAGTTTAGGTTGCATAAATATTATATTGCTAAACCCGTAAACCGTATTTTGGGATGACATAGCTACTTGGGTAATAAGTAGTTACTCCTAACAGCATTTTTGAAATATAACCGCGGATGCCCAAACCATATTTCATTTTATTTCAATTATTTAGCCTTGTCCTATTTTTAGGACGGTGGTAACGCCTTCGATTGTTACCTTCCGCTGCGACCTTACGTAACGAGTCCCTAATGAAGGGATTATTAAGTAATGGTGATTGGGGGCGTTACGGTTGTGGTATCGGAGCTAGGTTTAGAAATCACTTGTGAGCAATAGGATTTTAAGGCGTCATGATTTGACCTTTAGGAAAATTACGTGGCTATTATTCCCTCAAGTTGTCATTTGGGATTTGTGGATGTGGTGTAACTAATATTGAATTGAGGTATATACTTTTGGGTGATGCTAAGTATAAACAATGTACGTAATGACTTAAGTTGCTGACATGCATTTCATATGCTTTTAAGTTTTGTAGCTTGTAATTAAGTTCATAAATTTTGTTTCGGATGTATTATGAGCCATGTGGGTGGTTTTAAGCCTTAATGTATATTGGTTGTACTCCGGCGTGTGGCCGTTGAGTTGTGTACTCCGAGCATGTGGCTCGTTGAGTGATATTGTGGTTTTTATGCAGGGTTTTAAAGCTTTGAATTTATAGGATAGGCCATATTACAAACGGAACTCTGCCGAAATTTTTAGAAAATACCAAACTCTCTTAGGGAATCCCCTATATTACCTTTAAGTTGGAATTAGAAAGCAAACTTGACATCTGAATAAGCCTTGGGAGTCCCTTTGATCGAGGATTCCTCAATCGATAAGAATCCCGAGAGAATGATAATCTAACGTGCAATTGGGTATTACTTATCATATAAGCACAACAAAAGCGTGAGTTACCTAAATATGTTTTATATTAGAAGTTGTGAGCAACTTGGTTCATAGGAGAGGGAAAGGAAACTAATGAGGAAAGTTTAATTTATATGATTCAGCATGTCTCAACTAGAAAGCAATAACGTAATTTCGAATGTGACTATAGAGTTGGCTTATGATTGAGGACTTGTCAAATAGGCATTAGAAAACCCCTCCGAACTCACAACAAATCCTTGGTGAAACTCAATTTATACCTTTAGAGATTTCCATTGATAACACGGACCTAAATTAGTAGGGGGACTTGGTGATAAAGTTAATAAAAAGGATTCCCCTACACCTACTGAATCTACTTATAAGCCTATACAAGAATGACTCGTCATAACCCTAAGACCTATGATGGAAAAATTGATGCAGCAGAAATAGAGGAATGGATTAGGGAATGGAAGAGATATTTGCACTTGAGGAAAAGGAGGTATAGGGACATATTATCTTACTGGTGTAGTAGACATATGGTGAAGCATAATGAAAAATGAGGTTGTGAGTTCATTTGGGGTAAATCTCTGGATGAGGTTAGAGCTAAATTTTACCCCATCGCAATTCATGGACAAAAAGAATAGGGGCTCATGGAGTTAGACATGGACTACAACATGACGGTAGTGGAGTATGCCAATAAATTTATGGAGATATCTAGATATGACTCAGACCTTTTCGTTATTGATAGGGTGAAAATGTTAAGATTTGAGGATGGCTTGGCCTATCATATTTGACGTTAACTTGCTAGTTAAACTATCAAAGATTGTCAAGGATTATATGGAAGAGTGGTAGACATAGAGGTTGACGAGTAAAGAGTGGACTAAGGGCTTTAAATTCCGGAGGCTCAAAGGGAGCTGAACAACACAAGTTAGAGTATAGTTCAAAAGAAACATGTTACTAGTTTCAACAGGGTCACTCATTGATCATCCCTGAATCTTGGGAAAAATGTTGCCAAACAAATCATGCCCGCATCAAATTGTTGAATGGGTAGTAATAAATGTATGTGGTGTGGTAGCCTTGAACATTTAGTAAACACTTTCCCAAAAGGACAGAAAGTTGTAGAGAAGGGAATTGTCGAGCCCTAATGATACCATGTGAAGAGACACTCTAGAAATTGAAGAAAATGTTACCCACAACTCAAATTCTTACCTTGCTCATGGAAGGTAAAAAGTATACCATCTATAGTGAGGCGTTTAAAAATGGGTTAGGATGCGTATTAAGATAGGACGACAAGGTCATAGCTTATGCATCTCAACAACTTAAACCATGTAAAAAGACTTATCCCACTCACGAATTGAAGTAGGTCGTTGTTGTTTTGCTTTAAATGTTTGGAGACATTACTCGCATGGGGTAACATATAAGATTTATATTGACCATCATAGTTGAAGTACATCCGTACCCAAAAGAAGGTCAATCCGAGGCAATGCTATTAGAAGAATTACTTTAGGATTATGACTTACAAGTATAATATCACCTAATGAAAATGAATATAGTGACGAATGCGTGGAGTACGGGGACAAAACATAAGTTGAATGTAATAATGACAACTTAGCTTGTGGTTATATGAGATCTCCACAACATAAGTATTGAGTTAGCCTCGCATGGACGAATAAATGGGTCCCTAGTTACGGTAGAGGTATCATATATAATCATGAAAGGTATTCAGTTAGGCCAAAACGATGATGTCGGGATGGAAAGGATTAAGAAAGATATAAAAAGGAAAAATTTCATGGTTTCAAGGAATACGCGGGGTGGAACCTTAAGGTTTCAAAATCAATTTTGTGTATTGAAGGAAGAGGAATTGAAAAGGAAACTCTTGAGGAAGCACACAATGCACGCTATTTGGTACATCTAAGAGGAACAAGTCTGTATAAAGACTTGAAACAATGTTTTGGGGGAAGTAATGTGAAGATAAGTGTTCCATTTGTCAAATGGCGAGACCGAACGTTGGAGGGTCTAATATGACAAGAAATATCAATGTTCTATTGGTGAATTAAAACCTTTGGAGATTCCTATATAGGGATGAGATTCAATTTCAATGAACATTGCCATAGGATTACCTATTATTGTTTCAACGAAAATTGTTTGAGCGATTATTGATCAACTTATAAAGTTTGCAAATTCCGTACCAACGATGTAGAGATACTGGCACAATTATACGTCAAAGAAGTCGTTAGGTCACATGGGAATACCTAAAAACATTATATCCGATAGCGATAACGGGTTTCAAATACGTTTCGGTAAGCTTTATAGCGACCCATTTGCGACCAAACTCGGTGTTAATAGTTCATACCATCCAGGAACAGTAGGGCACACTCGAAAGAGTTAATTAAATATGAGAAGATATACCAAGAGCATGTATGTACGACTTTTTAAGAAAGCAGGAAACTGATTTATCTTTGGTGAATTTATCTTATAATACAATTATCAAGTCATCGTTAAAATCACTCCATTTGAGGCATTATATTGGAGGAAATACGGAACCTCATTATGTTGAAGTGAGTCGAACGACGCCTTGACTATAGGCCTGAATGGACCTAAGGAACAACCGAAAAGGTTAGCAAAATTTAAGACCATGTCAAGAAGATTTACAACGACAAGCAAGCTATATGGATAAAAGTGTTTTTGAAAGTGTCCCCACCGAAAGGGGGTCAAAGATTCAAAGTTAAGGAAAAATCGAGTCCTAGGTATTGAGCCGGATGAGATTGTAACAGAGCTCAATACGGTATCCTATATGTATTTATGCCATTTGAACCCGAATATGAGAATAACATTCTTCATATCTAGCAGCTCAAGCGGTATATACTCATTCCAAACCATGACATTGTGACAGAGTTACTCCGGACTATAGGGTCGAGAAATTTCGCAATAAAAACATTCCTTTGGTGGAAGTACTCCGGACTAACCATACATCCTCGAAGCCACATGGGAAATTAAGGAAGATATGGGAAGTAAATACGCTCACTCATTTAAGGTAAGTTGAAAACCTCATTGCAGAAAGCTCAAGTTTCGAGGACGAAACATATTTTAAGGGGGAAGACTGTAACAACCCGACCCTAAATCACTTTATTTATTTTAAATCACATTATTTATTTTATTAAATTACACTATTTATATAATTGAGCGCGTGCACTTCAATTTGATATTTTGTATTTACATTATCCTTATACATGTGTTATGCAGCTAAGGCGACGGAGTGGCCCTAATAAAAATCTCATAATAAGATTTTAATTTGTGAACATCGTTATTGAAAACAAAATTAAAAGTAACAATAAAAGAAAACAAAATAAGTAAATAAAGAAATAAATCAAAATAATAAAATAACCAAATTAGATTTTTCTAAGGAAAAATCTAGAGAAAGAATTCTCTAGAATATGTAGGCGGCTTAAAAATTCACTCGGGCTCACTCTCTCTCCCCGCTTCCTCCCCCTCGTCCTCCCTGCCTCACCATCTCTCTCGCTGCTGCCTTCCACTCCGGCCACCGAACGCCACCCACGCCGGCCGGAAGCCGGCACTAGGCACCGCTCGGCGGGCGCCCTCGCACTCCCCTTCCGCGTCCCCTCCCTCGCGTCCCCGCCTCTCCCCTACCGTTGCCCCGCCTCTCCAAGCCCCGGTTACGCCGGTTTCGGTGACCGAGCACCGCCAACGCGGCGAAGCCGACGCTAGCACCGGCCGGAGGTCGGCGGCCTCCCTCTCTCACGCTATCGCGCTCTCTCTTTCTCGCTCTCGCTCGCGCATGGGCGAGATGCCCTACCTCGCCATCGCCGCGCCCCACTCTGCCGCCAACCACCATCCGCAGCTCGACCGTCGGAGCTCGACGCCGGTGCTGCCCGCAGTCGCCGGAGCAACCGTGCACCACCAACATCCCCTCCTTCCTCTCCTTGACTCCTCCTCTGTGAATTCGAAGGTAAAACTCTAAACCCTAAATTATCAAGTTCATTATCCATTTGAGCAATTGTAACTGTAAATTGAAGTATGATTGGAAATATATTTGTGGTGTGAATTTAAAGATTAATTTGGGAAAATCCGAATTGGTGTGAATAATCGAGTTGTGGTATCTTAATGGATTGGTTGTGTATTGTATGAATGAGAACAAATGTGATTCTCATGGGGAGATTATGAATTAGTGAATGAGTTTGGGAGATGTTTTATTATAGAATTGAGTAAATTGATGGATTTGTTATATGTTAGGAACGGTTATATTGAGCAAACGAAGGGGAATGCATATGTGGAAGTTGAAATTCGGTAATTTACAAGTGTATAGGTGTGAAGAAATACGAGCTGTAATAATTGGGGTTGTGAATGTGAATTGTGTTGAGAGAATAATGTTCATCACCTCAAAAGGGTGTATGCATGAATTTGAGCAATTTAGTAGATTATGGAACCTTCTTATAGGAAGGCACTTGACGGATTAATCGATTACTTAACTATGAGCCTTGAATGCAAAAAAGGGAGAGGTAAGGAATAAATTAGGAATAAGAGTTTGTTAGGTATATCTATATATATGTAGACACCATTTTCAATCCAAGTCAGCTAACAAATTGAATTACGTCAAAACAATCGAGTATTTAGTTAGCCTAATCAATTTCTTTAATTGTATTCAATAGTTGAAACGGAATCAACGCAAGTAAAGCTAAGTAATACAAACATTAGTTTAATCGATTTTCATACGAATATAGGAAATGAAATAAATTGTTAAAGCTTATACAAACTCAAGCATTAAAACTCAAGAAAACATTATTAACCCTAGAAATCCATTTTAAACAGAACTAAGGCCACTTCCGTTGCCGAATAGCCGGTGACTCAAATTTCGCAAAAAGGGAGAAACAAATATTCTCGGCTTAGGTACGTTCATTGCCTCGTACCTTTCAAAAACTCACATGTTTCATCAAATCTCAACATTTCTCATATATATAACTAATAATGAATCATTTGCAAATCAAGTTTTGCAACCTAATCAAGTGGTCCCCGCCCAATCATCAATTATCGGTGCTTATGCTCATCAATTATCAATCATCGTGGCTTATGCCCAACCCGCGTGGCTTCAACTCGGGTTCTCGGCCGGCCCGGGAGGTGTGCACCTTACTAAGATCGTATCAATTATCAAGGGGTTCCACTTTTAGATAATAACCAGCAAGCAAGTTTTACTTATATTCTCTCCCCCGATTTCAAACTAAAATGTATTGAAATGCACGCGCTCAATCAAAATATTCTTCAAAGTTGTTTTACAGATGCAGGAATGTTCGTAATGAGTTTTGACTCATTCTTCGAAATATGTTACTGTTTTTGTTTTAGGAAAAAGCATTGGTGAACAATCAATCATTTACCAAGTCCGACGAAGGCAAACCCTAACCAGCCACGCGGCATTTGCGAATCCGAAGGTACATAGACGCTCACGAGTGATTTTACCCTCAACCAAGGTCTAGGTATGACCTTGGGAATTACTATACGTTGCTTATTATTTTGTGGATTAAACAAAAGTTTAGGTTGCATAAATATTATATTGCTAAACCCGTAAACCGTATTTTGGGATGACATAGCTACTTGGGTAATAAGTAGTTACTCCTAACAAGCATTTTTGAAATATAACCGTGGATGCCCAAACCATATTTCATTTTATTTCAATTATTTAGCCTTGTCCTATTTTTAGGACGGCGGTAACGCCTTCGATTGTTACCTTCCGCTGCGACCTTACGTAACGAGTCCCTAATGAAGGGATTATTAAGTAATGGTGATTGGGGGCGTTACATTTACTTTGATGTTTTCACTCCTATAACTTGATCATTCTTAAGACCGACTCGATGGAAATTGAGTATAATGAATATTAGGCTCAGAAAATTCCACTCTTATAGGCCTAAGATAATTATGTACTTAATTATCTTAATTAAATTATTATCTCGTGTCTAATCTTGTACCAAAGTTTTTCATACTTTGAGAACCAAAAAGATTGACTTTTGTAGGTTATCAAAACAAGGTTATCTCATTTTTTGAATTACAAAAGTAATTGGCTTCAAGTTGTTAATCACCAGTAGATAAGGCTATTTTATTTCCGAACAAGGCTCGGACGTTGTGTCGTGGTTGTCTATTTCCAAAACTGGAAAACTTCAACGCTAAGCTCAACGGTGGTTTCCACCTTATTTTTCGGACACCACCGGACGATTGGAGTATCTTTAGGAGCCAAGAGTCATTGCATAACATTCACATCTCAACGGATCTTTTCGAGCGACTCAAAAGAACCGTTACAACGATCACAAAGGACTTCGTTCGTAAACTAGTCGAACGACTAATCTGCTTGGTCCTCTATAATTAGAAGCCAACTCTCAAGACTTGAAGACTGTTGGAACTATTGTTGAAACACATTACTTAAGCTAAAGTCATTGTATTCATACTCAATCTTCTATTTACAACTCCCAGCTTGTAATTCATACTTTCTAAGTTGTAAAGTTTTGTAATCGTTACATACTCTTTCTTACTTTCCGAGTAAGGTCCCTTGACTGAGTTGTAAGGGTTAACTCAGCTCGGTTGTCTCTAGCTATAAAGGTTACCTCGGTTAGGAAGTACTAGATCGGATAAGGGAATTTCTTAGTCTAGGAAAACTTTGTAAGGAATTGTTTAAGGGAGCAATTCGGTAGAGTCAATCTGCTGTATTTTGTGGATTCAAAATTGTGGATTTGACTTTGTGCTTAGGCTAGCACTATCCGTGGTTTTCCGCCCCGGGAGGGTTTCCACGTATTTACGAGTTTACACTTTTCCGAGTCCAATCTAGACTCGGATTGTCATGTTCATTCCTTTCAAGCTTAAAATTTTTAAGTTTGCTAATATTCCTTCATCACCCTAATCATCCCCTCTAGGGTGACTAAGACTCTCCAAGAGCAAACCTTCAATTAGTATAAGAGCCTGGCCTTTCAAAAAGGATCTAACAATCCAAAGGTCCAAAGATTAGATGGCTCGGAACAATGGAGAGTTCGATAAAGGAAGATCTTCCAGCAGACCACCAAAATTCAAAGGATCAAACTTTGTGCACTAGAAGAAGCTAATGGAATGCTTTCTGCTGGACAATGATGAAGATGTCCGGAACCTCATATAAGAAGGCAATTACATTCCAATGAAGATGGAAGATACAAGACCCGTGCTTAAAGCGAGTTTGAGTACACCAATGAAGAGTCGAAAAGTTAAGAAAGAACTTCAAAGCGATGAACATTCTGATGTGTGCTATCAGCTCGAAGAGTACAACAGAGTGTCAGCCTATGAGACAGCTAAAGATGTATGGGACACTCTTGTCAACACATATGAAGGAATAAGCCAAGTGAGATAAGCGAAGATAAGTCAATATCTTCACAAATATGAGATGTTCAAGATCGAGCCGGAAGAAAACATCACTTAGATGTTTATACGCTTCATTGAGATTACAAACAATCTCAAATCTCTAGGTAAAAAGATTTCCCATGAAGAAATGTGCAGAAAAATTCTAAGAAGTCTACTAAAGAGAAGATGGGGTCCCAAGGTGACCGCTATCGAGGAAGCTCAAAACCCCTCTCAACTAAAGCCGGACGAATTGATTGGGAAGTTACTCACCCATGAAATCCATCTCGGAAGAAGAGGATGCCGAGGTCAGCATCAAAAAGAACATTGCACCGAAAGCCTCAAAAAGCAGAGGAGAAAGTTTGAGTTCCTCATATTCGGAAGAAGATCCCATGGCACTCATTGCTCAAGGCTTCGAAGAATGATGAAGCGTAAGAAATGGGAGAAGAGGCCAAGGGAAGAGTTCTACAAGAAAGATAAGAAGGATAGAAAAGGTAAACACTCCTCCCCTTCAAAGTTATCTTTAACTAAGAACTCGGCTATTTTGAATGTGGCAGCGAAAGATCATATAGTCAAAGACTGTCCAAGGAGAAAGAGGGACCGAAAGAAGAAGAAGGCTATGATGGCCACATAGAGTGATGAAGACTCATCAAAAGAAGATGAGGATTCCGATGACTTAAAGTGTCCGATGGCACTAACAGACTCGAAGTTGAATCCGAGTCGATTCTAACAATTCGATACATCGAGGAGACAAATCCTCAAGAGGTCATTGAATACTTTCTTAAGTTCTCCAAAGTTGTTTTAGCAAAATATATTTATACTTTGGAAGAAAAGTCCAATTCGATTGTTCTCAATTCTAAGAATAACTTGAGTCTATTACTTCGAGAGCATTGGTTTGAAAAATGAATTGGAAAAACTAAGACTTACTCTAAGAGAACTCAAGACTAGTACTCAAGCTAATGAGACCGAGTCCGAGTTACTCGAGAATAGAAAATGAGCATCTAAAATAAGAGCTCAATGAGGCTTAAGAGCTTGTTTTGAAATTTACTCAAGGTCAGAAAAACCTTGACATGCTCTTAGGCTCTTAGCGTGTCTCCTTCAGGAAAGAAGGACTTGGTTTTAACGAAGAGGAGGAATCTAATTCCTACTCAAATCTTTTAAAAGGATTCCGTAACCGTGAAGTTCAAGAAGGCTGAGTATAGTCCTATTCATAAAAATGAAAGGAGGACTAAGTCCCGATCGGTTTTCAAAAGAAAACCTTCCTCACCTCTTTATAAAAGAAAAGATTTTCAAAAGAAAGAGACAGACTCAGCTTTCTAAACGGATGATTGAGAATCGAGACCAAACCCAAAGTTATTCAAAGCTGGGTTCCCAAAAGTCTTCTTCTTAAGAAAAGAACAAGTAAAGGGATTCACTGGGTTCGTTAGAGGAAGTGAGAAGGGTTAGTGTGTCTCGACATGCGGGTAACTCAGAAAAGGACAAAAGGTCATTGGTACCTAGATAGTGGATGCTCACGCCACATGTCAAGAGATTCAAGACTCTTTTCCGAGTTAGAAGATTACAAAGGAGGCAAAGTCACGTTTGGAGATGACAAGTAAGGGCAAGATAGTTAGAATAGGGAAGATTGGGAAATGAGATAACTTGGTCAGCCCAGTCTATCTTGTTAAGGGATTAAAGTACAATCTATTTAGCATCTCTCAATTGAATGACAAAGGTCAAGAGGTAAGGTTCACTCAGGCGAATTGCTATATTTCCGATGCAACCACCAAAGAGACTAAGCTTTCGGTAAGAGATCGGATAATATCTACACTATTCCTCTTTCGATCCAAGTTAGAATTTGTCTTGTTTAAAAGCATCATTGCATGATGGTTCTTAGACATGGCATCTTAGACTAGGTCATGTTAGCATGCATACTATCAAAAAGCTTGCATCTCATGGTTTAGTTAGAGGTTTACCTAATCGCTCATTTAAGAAAGATAAAATATGTGAAGCATGCACAAAAGGGAAACAGTCATATCATCCTTCAAATCTCTCAAAACTGTTTCCATATCCAAAGTGCTTGAAATGTTGCATATGGATTTATGTGGTGAAATCCTCGTAAAGAGTCTCGGAGGTAAATCATATGTACTTGTGATTGTTGATGACTACTCACGATTTACTTGGGTTTGTTTTCTTAATCACATAAATGAAGCTTTCAAAGTGTTCGAAAGCTCGTAGGAAAATTCAAGTAGAGTCTCGGACTCGGATGAAAAGAATTCAAACCGACCATGGAAGGGAGTTTGATTACTCGAATTTGCAGAGTTCTCGCGATAAGAATGGTATCTCTCACAACATCTCAAGCACCCGTAACTCCTTAACGTAATGGAGTAGTGGAGAGAAAGAAACGAACTCTTGAAGAAATAGGAAGGATAATGATGATTGAAAATGATCTACCTTACTATTTCTAGGCTGAGGCGACCAACATAGCAAACTACACATTGAACAGATGCCTCATCGGACCTATTCTGAAGAAAACTCCATACGAGCTTTACAAGGGAAAGAAACCCAACATCCGATACTTCAAACCCTTCGGATGTAAGTGCTTTGTTCCCAATAATGGTAAGGATCATCTGACCAAATTTGATGCTCGGTCACATGAAGGTATCTTTCCGGGTTATTCATCTCATAGTAAAGCATATCGTATTTTTAATAAAAGAACTAACAAAGTGGAAGAGAGAATCCACATTATGTTTAATGAGATTGATTAGAGAAAGCCAAGTGAGTCAACATTCTCAAATCTAAAACTCAGTCGAGATGAAGATGATATTACCGAAGCCGAGCTTAGACGGAATCAAAAGAAAGCGACTCGTAATGAGATAGCTCGTAACATTATGACTCATACTCGAACCAGCTTAAGAGCCAGCTCGAATGTCGAAGATCAAATAGATGAGCAAGCTCGGTCAGATCAGATCATCGAAGATCAACCAGTTCAACCAACAAATCTGGTGAACCAAAGAACAGGTAAAGCACTCAAATATGCTTCGAGCCACCCACTCGAGAGCATCATGTCCGACATCAACAAGTGGGGTAAGAACTCGCTCTTCTTTGCAAAATCTATGTGCAGATCACTACATTCTTATCATTAACTAAACCTAGAAATGCACTAGAGGCCTTAAATGAACCTGAATGGGTAGAGGCCATGTAAGAGGAACTTAATCAATTTGAGAGAAACCAAGTCCGGACTTTGACCAAATGACCTTCCGACCACCCAGTCATAGGAACCAAATGGGTTTTCAAGAACAAACTGGATGAGGATGGGTTAGTGGTCAGAAATAAGGCTAGACTTGTGGTTCAAGGTTACAATCAAGAAGAAGGGATTGATTGTAGGGAAACCTTTGCAGCAGCTTGCTAGGATTGAAGCAATTAGAATCCTATTGGCATTTGCATCAAGCATAAATATTAAATTGTATCAAATGGATGTCAAATGTGCTTTTCTGAATGGTTTCATTCAAGAGGAAGTCTATGTTGAGCAACCCCTAGATTTGAAAACTCGGAATTTTCAAATCATGTTTTCAAGTTGCAAAAGGCTCTTTATGGTCTTAAACAAGCGCCCAGAGCTTGGTATGAAAGACTCGAGCGGTTTCTTGGTTGAAAATGATTTCAAAAGAGGTCAGATTGACAAAACTCTTTTCATAAAAACCAAGGGGAAAGACTTTCTTATTGTTCAGATTGATGTTGATGATATAATCATTAGAGCTACTAATGAAAATCTATGTCGAGATTTTTCCGAGTTAATGAGACAGGAATTCCAAATGAGTGTGATGGGAGAGCTTAATTTCTTTCTTGGTATAGAAATCAAACAAGATAAAGATGGCATCTATGTCCATCAATCTAAGTATACCAAGGAGTTGTTGAAGAAGTACAAGCTTCAAGATGCAAAATATGCAAGCAACACTAATGAGTAGCAAGCATGAAACTAGACTCGGATGAAAAAGGCAAAGTAGTGGATCAAAAACTAGTTCTCTGCTATATCTTACATCCAAGTAGACCGGACTTTATGTTTAGTGTATGTCTCGTGTGCAAGATTCAAAGCTAATCCAAAAGAATCACATCTCACTACGATGAAGAGAATTTTCGGATATCTTGCAAGGACTTAGAATCTAGGTCTATGGTTCTCAAGAGACTCGGAACCGACCCTCATTGGATACTCGGATGTTGACTATGCTTGGATACAAGGTTGATAGAAAGAGCACATCAAGAGCATGCTAGTTTCTTGGTCAATCCCTTAAATCTTGGTACACAAAGAAGCGTAACTTAGTTGCTCTATCAACTGTTGAAGCTGAGTACATTGCAGCTGGAGCATGCTCGTGCTTAGATTCTATAGATCAAGCAACACTTAAAAGATCTTGGACTTTCATTCAAATCACTTCCAATCAACTCGTGATAATCGAGTTCAATTAGCATCACTAAGAATCTAGTCTAACACTAAAAAACAAAGCATATTGAGGTCGGGTATCATTTTCGAGAGATCATTCTGAGAAAGGTGATATTGAGCTTGAATTCATTCCTACAAAGTTTCAGTTAGCTGATTTTTTACCAAGCCACTTGGTGAAGATTAGTTTTGTTTTATTAAGAATGAACGTGGCAAGATAAATGAATGATTATGTGTTTTCTATGTGAAATTGTCTTGCATGATTATGTGTTATATGTTTTCTTTCTTTGTCTTAATAATAATTGGTTCAGTTAACCTAGTGAGACTGAGCTAGGAGTTATCATTTGCTTGCGCTTTCGAGTCACTCGAAACATTACCGAGTCGGACTCGGCTTTTGAGAAAAATGGACTTCAAACTTCGAAATCATCTTTAGATTAGTGGAGAATTTCATATATTTCTTTTAAAATATCTCTTTTTCTCTCTCTCTACTGCGTGCATCGATCGGTGAATTAGCCGTTGGGAGAAAAACACTGGAATTCTAACCGTTGGAGACAGAACCGTCACAGCTCGCTGGAGGTTTAGGTCGAACGAATATCGAAGGACATTCCTTTCACTATACTGTGCATCAATCTCTCTCGTCTCCATTATCTTTTCAAAGTTTCCTCTATCTTTCTCAACTGCAATCCCATCCCCTTCAACGAGATTGTAGATGAGTTCTTCGCAAAATACGCCAAGGAAGTCCCCGAGTCACACAAGAATTTCTCTCGTGACTCGGATGAAGACCGAGGCTAGACTTCTCTGTTTCCTTTTGATGAGAACTTTCTTCTCTCATTATTATAGCAAAGAGAATCCTAATTCAAAGATTCTCAAAGGACTTTTTGATATCCTTGAGGGCTATGATGTAGACCTCTTTCCAGCTATTATCGAGCGAGATGGCCACTATGCCAACTCAGTCAAAGAAATTCACCCCTCTTCCCTTCTGAGCCCTTCCGACCTTAATTTTCAAACAATTTAAGGTTCCCCTCCCCTCGGACCCGAATGTTGTGTCCGAGGCTGCCATCGTTGTTGCTAGGAAGGAGCTTCTTGAATACAGGTACTAGGAAATCCAGCCTGGTGTCCGGATCCATGGGTCGAACCGAGGCAACCTTCACCCGCGCCTCGGACTCGGACTCGCATTCACCCTTCACTCCCTCCTCCACTTGGTGGTGCTTCCACCTTATGTCCTCCTCCTCAAGTCTCTGCAGCCTTGTCTACATCCCTGTTAGACAAGCTCACCTTTGTGTCCGTGAAATTTTGGGACATTCTCCGCTCCTTCAAAACCGTCTTTCAAAACATGACCATCAACCGGAAGACAGTCCAATCCCAAATTCGAGAGTAACAAGATGTGCACCTCGAAATGAAGAATCTGGTTAGGGAGCAACAGGAGCAACTTAAGCTCCTCGGAGAAAGGTGTACCAAAGCCGCTCAAGACCTAGAGAGCTCGGATGCCTATGAGGAGTCCTTGAGCTCGCCAAGTCTCTCTTAGGAGAAGCAGTAACAAGAAGAGGAAGCTACTACTGAAGCAATTCTTTCCGAGGAGAAGGAGGAAGAGAAGAAGGAAAAGGAGGAAGAGAAGAAGAAGGAAGAAGCTAAGGGATAAGGTGCCGACGTTCCTCAACTAGAGTCGATCAGCTCGGACAATAGTCCGAGTGGGTTAGAAGACCTCGCGGATGTTGGATAATCACAACGGTCAAGCCTCGAAAAGCACCTCCGTCTGCAGCTTTCCAAGAGGATGAGCCTCCGGATGACTTAGTTCGGGTCAACCACTCGGAGCCGAGCCACTACCGGAGATTCTAGTGTTGCTGTCGCCAAGATCCTCAACGTCCTCCCAAGCATACCAGCGCAGGCGCATGACATGCTCATCCACCTCAACACAAACCGCCCCAGCTCCACCATCTTAATTTCTTTTATTTCGTTCTTTTGTCCGGACATCAATCGTATCAACTTGATACGTTCTACCTAATTTTTGTTTTTTTTTTGCTGAAAGGTAAGGGGAGAACACTAGAAAAATTGTTGTCTTGTTTAGGGGAGTTTTCTCACCCTTTTTCTCGTATTTTTTTTTTTTGCGAATATATGAATGAAGTTTTTATTTTAGAGCATAATTGTTTCGAGTTCACTCTTTCCGAGTTTGACTCCTTATTCTTTATTTTTGCTCTCATATATCTACTTTCATTATCTACTCTATTTTGCTCGATATATGTTCACATTATGTTCTTTCTTTTGCTCTAATATAGATGAGCTATCTGCAGAAATTTTCTAAGTGGTGATACTATTTGAAATGTTTTAAGTATGAACTGCTTCACGCATTACTTCGCATGTTCTACGAGTAAGAATGAAAACTCATGTCTTTCACTAACAAAGTTTCTATCTCGAGTATGGAATGCCTTTCAGCAAAAAGGGGAGATTGAAGACTCGGACTATGAGACTAGATCATTTTAAGTATCACATAAAGACCCAGGTGCAAACCTCATCCCTCCTAAGTTTTGATTACAAGTCATTATGATTGTAATAGAAACTCCTTCATAAGTTTTCATTCGATTCTGATCGACTCGGAAAACACATTCTTGTTTATCCATTCACTTTGATGTTTCGAGTCACTCGGACATCACTCGGATTTATTGCATGTTCAAATAATCTCTCTAATACTTTTTATCCGAGTTCGACTCTATATTTCAAAGCAAAGTAAATTACAGCTTTAATTCCTATTTCTAAGTCGGGATATTTGTTTGAGAGTTATTTGCCCAGCATCAAGTCCGTTTACTCCGATGTTTTCACTCTTATAACTTGATCTTTCTTAGGACTGACTCGATGGAATTTGAGTATAATGAATATTAGACTCGAAAATTCCACTCTTATAGGCCTAAGATAATTATGTACTTAATTATCTTAATTAAATTATTATCTATGTCTAATCTTGGACCAAAGTTTTTCTTACTTTGAGAACCAAAAAGGTTTACTTTTGTAGGTTATCAAAACAAGGTTATCTCATTTTTGAATTACAAAAGTAACCTGGCTTCAAGTTGTTAATCACCAGCAGACAAGGCTTTTCTATTTTTGAACAAGGCTTAGACGTTGTGTCGGGGTTGTCTGTTTCCAAAACTGGAAAACTTCAACGCTAAGCTCAACGGTGGTGTCCACCTTACTTTCCGGACAATACCAGTTGATTGGAGCACCCTTAGGAGTCAAGAGCCATTACACAATGTTCACATCCCAACGAATCTTTTCCGAGTGACTCGTAACAACCGTTACAATGGTCGGGAAGGACTTCTGTTCATAATACAGATCACAACGGCTAATCTGCTCGGTCATCTATAAATAGAAGCCACTCCTCAAGACTAGAAGATTGCTGAAATTATGGTTGAAAGACATTACTTAAGCAAAAGTCATTGTATTCATATTCAATCTTCTACTTACGACTCCCATCTTGTAATTCATACTTTTTGATTGTAAAGTCTTGTAATAAGTTACATACTCTTCTTACTTTCGGGTAAGGTCCCTTGACCGAGCTGTAAGGGTTAACTCAGCTCAATTGTCCCTAACTCGTAAATTTTACGTCGGTTTGGAAGTACTAGATCGGATAAGGGAATTTCTAAGTCTAAGAAAACTCGTAGGGAATTGTTTAAGGGAGCAATTCTGGTTGAGTGAGTCTCGCTTTATTTTGTGGATTCAAAATAGTGGATTTAACTTGGTGCTTGGACTAGCACTCGTTTCGCCTCAGGAGGGTTCCCACATATTTTTGAGTTTACACTTTTCCGAGTCCAATCTAGACTCGGATTGTCTTGTTCATTTCTTTCAAGCTTAAAGTTTCTAAGTTTGCTAAAATTCTGTTATCACCTTATTCACCCCCACTCTAGGGTGACTAAGACTCTCCAAGAGCAAACCTTCAAAGAGAAGTGTGTAACTGATTACAAGACTTTACAATTCAAAAATATTAATTACAGATCGGGAGTTATAAATAGAAGATTGAGTATGAAAACAATGACTTTTGCTTAAGTAATGTGTTTTGCGATGATGTTCAGCAAGCTTCTAGTCTTGTAAAGTGGCTTCTATTTATAGATGACCAAGTAGAGTGACCATTGTGTTTTGGTTTTGAACAGAAGTCTTTACCAGCCGTTGTAACGGCTCTTCCGAGTCACTCGTAAAAGATCCATTGAGATGTGAATGTTGTGCAATGGCTCTTGGCTCCAAAAGCTGTTCCAGTCAACTGGTGATAAAACTTGTCTGCTGGTAATTGATATGTGAAAAGCAAGGTGGAACTCACCGTTGAGCCTAGCGTTGGATTTTTCCAATTTTGGAAACAAACAACCTTGACACGGTGTCCGAGCCTTGCTCGAAGTAGATAAAACTTGTCTCGCTGGTAATTGATAGCTAGAAGCCGACAACTTTTGTATTTCAAAAATGAGTTGACCTCGTTTGGATAACCCACAAAAGTAAACCACTTTGGTTGTCAAATTATAAAATACTTTGGTCCAAAATTAGGCACGAGATAATAATAAAATTAAGACAATTAAGTGCATAATTATCTTTGGCCTAGAAGAATAGAATTTTCCGAGTCTAATATTCAATATACTCAAATTCCATTAGAATCAATCCTAAGGAAAATCAAGTTAAAAAGAATAGGATCAGGAGAGTATAACAACTTGATCCGGACAAATAATTTTCAAACAAACAAACTGTCTTAGAATAAGGAATTAAAACTATAATTCACTTTGCATTGAAACATGCACTCAGAACTCGGAATAAAAGAGTTAGAGAAATTATTTGAACATGCGATAGTTCGAGTGATGTCTAAGTGAGTCGAAACATCAGTGTAGAAGATATGCCATAATGTGTTTTCCGAGTCGGTTAGAAACGAATGAAAACTTATACAAGAGTTTCTATAACACTCAGAATGACTTGAAATCAAAACTTAGAAGAGATGCGATTTATACTAGAATCTTCATATGGTACTTAGAATGACTTAGAATTAGAATCATAGTCTTTAATAAGTACACCTAGAATTCGATCACAAGTATCCCATTTTCAATAGAGGTAACAAAAGACATCACCATCATACTCATCATCAACATATGTAGCTTCAGTACTTTCCTAATATTGTTTTTTGTTTTTCTCTCTTTCCTCATTTTCCAAATAAAATTTTAATTTTTAGCACTTAGATACATCATGCCCCTTTTTCCTACAATACTTGCAACTTTTATTGTTAGAACTATGACCTTTAAACTTTGAACTCCCATTCCATCTCTAACATATAAACTTTTAGCTTTATCATGATGCACTTCAAGCTCAAACTTTTCTATGGACAACAAGTTAGACTTGACATGCTCAAATGACAAAGTTTCATTATTGCTGTGCTTACATGAAGGAGGCAAAGAAACAACCAACCTTATCTTCATAATCAATTTCAACTTCCATATTGCCATATCAATAATGATAGAATTAACTCGTCAAGATGAGCTTGAATAGGAGTACCTTCAACCATATGGAATGTGTATAACCATTATTTGAGACGGATCTTGTTAGCAACATTTATGGTCATGTAAAGTTTCTCCAACTTCAATCGGAGACTTGCAGCAGCTTCCGCTTTGATAACCTCACGTAAAACTGAAGTGTGAGACATAGTTGAATAGATGCAATTGCCCTTTCATCAAATTCTTCCCATCGTTCATTAGTTATGGAAGCGAGTTTATTGACTTTTCCAGCCAAAGCCTTCTTGAAACCATTCGCGGTAAGAATGTCCCTCACCTTGACTCTTGAGATAGTGAAATTGATCTTGCCTTTGAACTTCTCGATATCAAAATTTGATACTAATAGACATCTTGAAACCAAATCCGAATCTTGCTCTTATACCACTTATCAAGAAATAAACCCAACTAATTGGCAAGTGGAAACAAACACTACATTAAAGTGGCCATTTAGAAACAAAAGAAATTGTTTCTATTATCGATTTTTTGTCGCTAAAGGTAATTAGCAACGAAACATAAATGAACTTTTTTGTTTCTAAACCCCTTCTCGCAACATATATAGCTACGAAATTGCATTTCCATCTCATATAGAAACAAAAATAGAAACTAAATTATTTCTTCTCGGATAGCCACGAAATATTTTTCCTTTCTATTTTAAAAAGTTTTGTTTCTAATTTAAAAAGTTTCGTTTCTATTTGAAACGAAACTTTTCATCTCTACTTTAAAATTTTCATTACCATTTGAAATAAATAGTTCCATCTCTAATTTGAACATTTTCGATGCAGTTTGAAATAAAATATTTTTCGTCTCGAATTTAAAAATTTTCATCTTTAATTTGCATTTTTCATAGCCGTGTGGTGCTCGCTTGAATTCTATTTGCAAAATAAAATAATTAATAACTGCATTTCATAGTAATAATTTTAACCACAAACATAGACAAAATAATAATTAATAACTTCATTTCATAGTAATAATTCCAAAGTATACAATCTACAACATGTATCATATTACCGGCTTCACAAAACAATGTAGTATATAAGTCCGAATATACCAAAACATACATATTCGCCTATTAGTTGTCAAATTTGACTATTAAATCCTCATTCTAAATATACCAAAATCATAATTGAAAATGTAATCTAGTTGCTAGAAGGTAAGGTGGGAAGTGAGGAGAAGCCCTTCATCAAAGATTCTAAACTTGCAATCCTTGCACTTAGTTTATCCTTAGTGGTTTTGATCTCCTCCCTTATAGCATGAAGCTCATTCTCCAAATTCTTAAAGCAAGGCTAAATTTGGGAAAGCATGGAGAGGGCATATGATGTGGTTCTTGAAGAGCCTCTCATAATATGCTTTTGATACACTTCCAAGGTCGTAGACAATGCTCTTCTTACCAACGCTCCCAACAACTTCAAGAAAGAGGGCATCATCTTCTACTTCGATTCCTGCCTGTGTACCATTCTTCTTTAAAAATTCATATTTATCCTATAATTAAAAAATTTATTGGACATAAAAAATACAAAAATATGGTTATTAAAAATGCAGATACTAACTAAATGTCACAACAAAATGAAACAACGAACAGATTCATCGCCATGTCACAAAAAAATGAATCAGCAGCAGATTCACTCGTAGATAAATAAATAATCAAATGAAAACTAATATTTTTGAAATGAAATAAGTTATTCGTCTCTAATAGAAATGAAATACAACTTTTGTTTCTAAATTTGTTTCCATCGAACACGGTAAATGTTCGTTTCAATATCTCGGTTGCAAAATGTTACTTAGCAATAAATTTGTCTTTTCGTTTCTAAATTTCATAGCTATTTAAGTGCTCTTGGTAGTGAAATTAATAGCATGTGGTGATATCAAGAAATTGAAAGTAAGAATAATACTCTAACCGATGAACACAAAGACACCAAATTTACGTGGAAACCCGAATTAGGAAAAACCACGGACGGAAAAGAGCGAATAATCCACTAATAATAATTACCGAGTACAAGATACAATCTTCGGAGCGATGCGCTCAATGAAATCAAAGAAAAAGAATAAAACTCTCATACTCTCAACTAACAATATGGAATAGGAGGGAGGAAATAGCTCTCACACATCTACAATTAGGTTAAACCACAACCTAATATAAGTACGATATGAAAAAACCATAAAACAACTCTTAGAGATAGGTAATTACTAATTAGGTTAAAAATAACCTAAAATAAAACAAGCTCGGTAGCCGCAAACCGTAAAAATCAGGGGCGGAATCGGGGGACTAGGGGGCCGTGCTCTCCCCATGATTTTTGAAAATTATTATTTTTAAAAAAATCTATCCTAAAAAATAAAGTAGGGAAAATATAGTTGTTAGGAAAATTATTTCCATATTTCTAAACTCCTTAAGTAAAATGAATTTTTATAACTAGTAATTTGGTGCGAGATAAACTTATATAATTATTGTATAAAATGTATTATTTTTCATATAATATGTTGATCATGACTTATAGTAGTTTAATAAATTAGGATGGAGAAACTTAGGGTATAGGTTATGGAAAATTGGCAACATATATAGTCGTCTTAGTTTTTTTTAGCTCTCTCGCTTGTTATGTCTATGTCATCTTTTCTTTTTCTCTCCAACCTATTAATATATTGTCTTGTAAGATACAATGCTACCTTTTCTCCCTATCCTTTAATGTAAAGCAATGTAAATTTCAGTTCCATTAGCAATTTCCAAAAGAAGACAATTTTTTTGGCCTTCTAACACTCCTAATATGTTTAGCATTAATATTATATTTATTTTAGTGATTTGATTATTATTAGATTTATGTATTATTGTATTATTTAATTTAATTAATTTATCAAATATTAATGATAATGACATCGGTTGTTATGTTGTTCAATTGAATTAGTTGATTACTATATTGAATAATTAGTATAATTAGAGTTGTGTCAACTAATTTAATAACATATACTAATGAAATAGATTTTGTAAGTGATTATTATTCAAGAGATAACTTTTATATTATTAGTTGTGAGTATGATTTCTTATCTATTTATTACACAAATTTTCTTCATAGTAGTCTTGTAGCTAATGTTTGATATATGACAATAGTTTGTTGTATAACTTATATAAATAGAAATGGTGGAGGTAGAAATTTTATTCAATAGTATCCCCTCTTTTAGTATCCATGAGTTTTATAATTAGGCTTAGATTTTGTTGTCTTCCTTACCCGAATCATGGGACACTATAGTATCCGAAGTTAATTAGTAGTGCTAGAGGGTCAAATGCATTGAAATATATGATGAAATCTGGGAAGTAATCTTGAGCAAAAGTATTCACAAGAAAGATTCAGAGGAATCATCGCGAAGTGCATCTACTGTGAGAGGAAGGGGGAACATGAGAATCAAAAGGGCTAGTCAAAGTCCAAAACAAGAGGTAGGTCCCAATACCCGGGGAGGTTATATGTTGAGGTTGTGTTGATAGGAGGCATTTTAAGAAAAATTGTCTTAAAAGAAATTATATATTACCGAGATTTAGTGAATTTAGTTGAAGATATAGGTGATGCACATGAGTTGAGTGTTGAAATTCCTGCTAGCCGAGGATTGTTGATTCAGGTGTAGTATGGGCAGCCCTTGCCGACCGGCGTGGTTCGTGCTAGCCGAGGGTTGCTCGACTTCTTCGTTTTTGGCGGTTTGTCTTTCGTTTTCTTTGCGTTTAATGCATTTAATGCTCAATTTATAACTATAAATTAGTGAATATCTTCCGCCATTGTCATGTAGTATCGGACTATTGCAAGGTGTATTAGCTAATTAGCTTAAGAGAAAATTCCTTGTAATAGCTATCGAATTTCTAGTGTATCGTTCATGGTTTTTTCCCAATTTTAGGTTATCCATATTAAATCTCTTGTCCGGGTTCAATTGTTCTTCTTTGTTCTTGTTTTATTGTTTGTGAGTGAACGTTTCGATCCCATTAGTTTGTTCACTGAATTATTGAACAATTTCTTGGGAGGCTTGGTCACTATAATATAAAGCGAGTTCTCACTTATTCTTATTGCGCAATATATTGTAGTGAACAAACAATTATGGGAACTAGAGAGTAGACCTCCTGATTGCATCCTGGACTACAAAATTACATCTTGCACATGACGAATTCTTATCTTAGATGTAAAGGACGTGGATGTGATCACACAAGATCATGAAAATAAAGTATTTGCCCTATGTTTATATGTACCTTTTTAGTTGGTTAGCAATTTGGTCATTCGAGTTACAACCTAAAGTTATTTGGACATATAATCGGCCCCTTTTTTTTTAATGATGATAATTTTAGTACTTATCCTATACTTTTTGTTTACCCCCTTTGCAAAATTATAAAAAAAAATTGTATTTTTTTCTTTTTCTTTATCCACTAGAGTATTGGGTGGTATCCCAAAATCTTGTTGCCCAAACTATTTTTCTCACCAGTATCAAAGGAACCCATATAGTTTTGTGTTGAAAGACTTGCTTGAGTTTATCGCATCCAAGCATACAACACGGCCTTGCTTTGTTTCAAAAGCTCAGCTCGCTGACCGGGTTTTTTCCGTCTTGGGTTGGGTTTTAGTTATGTAATAGAATTCAAATTAAGAGTTTAGGCAAATTTAGAGGGTTTATTTTGTGAGGTTGTTATTAGCGTTCCCTATTTAAACAAGACTAGACTTTATACACCTTGTGACTTGTGGCGAGTAGACCGACATGAGAACCCTTTCGAGCATCTCGTGACAATCCTAGGTATAGTGTCAATTGAGTTAGAGAACATTTATCTAAGAGGATTAGAGAGTGACGACTCGGACTCGGAAACTAGACCATTCCGACTATTGCATATGTTTTCATTCAATTCGACTAACTCGGAAAACACATTTTAATCTATCATCTCACACTCGATGTTTCTTAGCAACTCGAGACACTACTCAAATTTATCGCATGTTCAAATAATCTCTCTAACACTTCATATCCGAGTTCCGATT
This sequence comes from Talinum fruticosum, assembly GCA_021018815.1. Classification (NCBI taxonomy): domain Eukaryota; kingdom Viridiplantae; phylum Streptophyta; class Magnoliopsida; order Caryophyllales; family Talinaceae; genus Talinum; species Talinum fruticosum. The sequence goes on from JAITYX010000012.1 coordinate 7,769,167, forward strand.
GGATATCTTCAAGTAAAGTGAATTATAGCGTTAATTCATTTTTCTATGTCAACATGTTTGTTTGAGAATTAATTTTCCGGATCAAGTACGTATACTCCGATATTTTCACTCTTATAACTTGATCTTTCTTAAGACTCGACTTTGATGGAATTTGAGTATAAAGAATATTATACTCGAAAATTCCACTCTTCTAGGCCTCGAGATAATTATTAACTTAATTGTCTTAATTAAATTATTATCTCGTGCCTAATCATGGACCAAAGTATTTTATACTTTGAGAACCAAAATGATTTACTTTTGTAGGTTATCCAAATGAGGTTAACTTATTTTTGAATTACAAAAGTAACCGGCTTCAAGTTGTCAATCACCGGTAGAGAAGGTTTTTCTACTTTTAAATAAGGCTTAGATGTCTGTGTCGGGATTGTCCGCTTCCAAAACTAGAAAACTTCACCGCTAAGCTCAACGGTGGTTTCCACCTTACTTTTTAGACACCACCAGCTGATTGGAGCATCTTTAGGAGCTAAGAGCCATTGCATAACGTTCACATCTCAACGGATCTTTTCGAGCGACTCGGAAGAACCGTTATAACGGTCATAAAGGACTTCGTTCGAAACTAGTCACAACTGCTAATCTTCTTGGTCATTTATAACTAGAAGCCAACTCTCAAGACTTGAAGATTGCTTGGAACTATTGTTGAAAGACATTACTTAAGCTAAAGTCCTAATATTCATACTCAATGTTCTATTTACAACTCCCGACTTGTAATTCGGACTTTACGAGTTGTAAAGTCTTGTAATCGGTTACATACTCTTTCTTACTTTCCGAGTAAGGTCCCTTGACTAAGTTGTAAGGTTTAATTCAGCTCAATTGTCCCTATCTCGTAAAGGTTACCTCGGTTAGGAAGTATTAGATCAAATAAGGGAATTTTTGAGTCTAGGAAAACTCTGTAAGGAATTGTTTAAGGGAGCAATTCTGGTTGAGTCAATCTACTGTATTTTGTGGATTCAAAATAGTGGATTTGACTTGGTGCTTGGACTAGCGCTGTCCATGGTTTTCCGCCCTAGGAGGGTTTCCACGTATATCTAAGTTCACATTTTCCGAGTCCAATCTAGACTCGGACTGTCTTAATTATTCTCTTCAAGCGTAAATCTTCCAAGTTTGTTAAAATTTCCCCATCACCCTATTCACCCCTCTAGGGTGAGTAAGACTCTCCAAGAGCAAACCTTCAATTGGTATCGAGCCTAGCCTTTTAGAAAGGATCTAACAACCTAAAGGTCTAAAGATCAGATGGCTCGAAACAATGGAGAGTTCGATGAAGGAAGATCTTCCATCGGACCACCTAAGTTCAAAGGATCAAATTTTGTGCACTTGGAAGAAACTAATAGAATGCTTTGTGTTGGACCATGATGAAGATGTATGGAACATCATACAAGAAGGCAATTACATTCCAATGAAGATGGAAGATACAAGACCTGTGCCTAAAGCAAAGTTTGAGTACACCATCGAAGAGGTAGAAAAGTTCGAAAGAACTTTAAAGTAATGAACATTCTGATGTGTGCCATCAGCTCGGAAGAATACAACAGAGTGTCAACCTCTAACATAGCTAAAGATATGTGGGACACTCTTGTTAACACATATGAAGGAACAAGCTAAGTACGACAAGTAAAGATAAGTCAATATCTTCACAAATATGAGCTGTTCAAGATTACAGCAAGAAGCAAACATCACTCGGATGTTTATACGCTTACTGAGATTACTAACAATCTCAAATCTCATGGTAGAAAGCTTCCCCATGAAGACATGTTCAGAAAAATTCTAAGTCTACCCAAAAGAAGATGGGGTACCAAGGCGACAACCATCGAGGAAGCTCAAAACCTTTCTCTACTAAAGTCGGACGAACTAATTGGGAAGCTACTTACCTATGAAATCCACATGGAAGAAGAGGATGCCGAGGTCAGCACCAAAAAGAACATTGCGTCGAAGGCCTCAAAAGCGAGAGGAGAAAATTTGAGTTCCTTAGATTCGAAGAAGATCCCATGGCACTCATTGCTCAAGGCTTCAAAAGAATGATGAAGCATAAGAAATGGGAGAAAAGGCCAAGAGAAGAGTTCTACAAGAAAGATAAGAAGGATAGAAAAGGTAAACACTCCTCCCCTTCAAAGTTATCTTTAACTAAGAACTCGATTGTTTTGAATGTGGTAGCAAAGATCACATAGTCAAAGGCTACCCAAGGAGAAAGAGGGACAGAAAGAAGAAGAAGGCTATGATGGCCACATGGAGTGATGAAGATTCATTTGAAGAAGATAAAGACTCGGACGACTCAAAGTGTCCGATGGCACTATCAAACTTAGAAGCTGAAGCCGAGTGAGACTCCGACAACTCGGACATCGAGGAGACAAATCCTCGGGAGGTAATAGAATACTTTCTTAAGTTCTCGAAAGTTGATTTAGCTAAATACATTTACACTTTAGAAGAAAATTCCAATTCGATTCTTCTTAATTCAAAAATAACTTGAGTCTCTCACCTCTGAGAGCATTGGTTTGAAAAATGAATTGGAAAAACTAAGACTTACTTTAAGAGAACTCAAGACTAGTACTTAAGCTAATAAGACTGAGTCCGAGACTCTCGTAAGAGAAAATGAGTATCTAAAACAAAAGTTCAATGAGTCTCAAGAGCTCGTTTTGAAATTTACTCAAGGTCGAAAAACCTTGACATGCTTTTAGGCTCTCAATGTGTCTCCTACAGAAAGGAAGGACTTGGTTTTAACAAAGAGGATGAATCAAACTCCTACTCGGATCTTTTCAAGAAGGATTCCAGAACTGTAAAGTTCGGGAAGGCTGAGCATGGTTCCATTCATAAGAATGAAAGGAGGACTGAGCTCGGACCAGCCTACAAGAGAAAACCTTATCCACCTGTTTATAAAAGAAAACGTTTTCAAAAGAAAGAGACACAAACTCAGTTCTCTAAAAGAAAGGCTCAGAATCGGACCAAACCCAAAGTAATTCAAATCTGGGTTCCCAAGAGTTTTCTTCCTCGAAAAGGACCACGATAAAGGGAGTTACTGGGTTCGTTAGAGGAAGTGAGAAGGGTTAGTGTGTTTCGAATTGCATGTAACTCGGAAAAGGACATAAGGTCATTAGTATCTAGACAGTGGATGCTCATGCCACATGTCAGGAGATTCAAGACTCTTTTACGAGTTAGAAGATTACAAAGAAGGCGAAGTCACATTTGGAGATGACAAGTAAAGGCAAGATAGTTGGAATAGGCAAGATTGGGAAAGGAGACAACCTGGTTAGCCCGATCTATCTTGTCAAAGGATTAAAGTACAATATACTCAACATCTCTCAACTGTGTGACAAAGGTCAAGAGGTAAGGTTCACTCGGACAAATTGCTATATTTCTTATGCAACCACCAAAAAGACTAAGCTCTCGGGTAAGAGATTAGGTAATACCTACACTGTTCCTCTTTCGATCCAAGTCAGAATTTATCCTGTTTAAAAGCATCTCTGCATGATGATTCTTGGACACGGCATTGTAGACTAGGTTATGTTAATACGCATACTATCAAAAAGCTTGCATTTCATGGTTTAGTCAAAAGGTTTACCTAACGGTGCCTTTAAGAAAGATAAAATTTGTGAAGCATGCACAAAAGGGAAACAAGTCATATCATCTTTCAAATCTCTCAAAACTGTTTCCACATCCAAAGTGCTTGAAATGTTGCATATGGATTTATTTGGTGAAATCCCTATAAAGAGTCTCGGAGGTAAATCTTACGTGCTTGTGGTTGTTGATGACTACTCACGATTTACCTAGGTGTGTTTTCTTAAGCACAAAAATGAACCCTTCAAAGAGTTCAGCAAGCTCGTGCAGGAAAATTCAAGTAGAGTCTCGGACTCGGATCGGAAGACTTCGAACCGACCATGGAAGAGAGTTCGATTACTCGGACTTTGCAGAGTTCTGCTACAAGAATGACATATCCCACAACTTCTCAGCACCCAGAACTCCCCAACATAATGGGGTAGTGGAGAGAAAGAACATAACTCTTGAAGAAATAGGAAGGACAATGATGATTGAACACGATTTACCTTACTATTTGCGGGTCGAGGCAGTCAACACAACAAACTACACACTCGAACGGATGCCCGATCGGGCCCATTTTGAAGAAAACTCCATATGAACTCTACAAGGGAAAGAAACCAAACATCTTATACTTCACACCCTTCGGATGTGAGTACTATGTTCATAATAATGGTAAGGATCACTTGACCAAGTTTGATGCTCGGTCGAGATGAAGGTATCTTTCTTGGTTATTCATCTCATAGTAAAGCATATCACATTTTCAATAAAAGAACTAACAAAGTGGAAGAAAGCATCGACGTTGTGTTTGATGAGTTTGATCGGGGAAAACCAAGCGAGTCAATGTTCTCGGATCTAAAACTCAGTCCGAGATGAAGATGATCTTACTCGAGCCGAGCTCGGATAGAGTAAAAGAAAGCGACTCAAAATATCATGACTCGGACTAAACCAGCTCAAAAGCCAGCTCAGAATGATGAAGGTTAAATAGATGATCAAAACTCAATCAGATCAGATCATCGAAGATCAACCAGTTCAACCCTCAAATCTTGTGAACTAGAGAACAGGTAGAGCATTTAAATATGCTTCGAGCCACCCACTCGAGAACATCTTGTCCGACATCAACGAGTAGGGTAAGAACTCGCTCTTCCTTGCAAAATCTATGTGCATTCACTGTATTCATATCATTAACCGAACCCAGAAATGCACTAGAGGCCCTAAATGAACTTGAATGGGTAAAGGCCATGCAAGAGGAACTTAATCAATTTGAAAGAAACCAAGTCCGGACCTTGACAAAACGACCGTTTGACCACCCAGATCATAGGAACCAAATGGGTTTTCAAGAACAAATTGGATGAGGATGGGTTAGTAATCGGAAATAAGGCTAGACTTGTGACTCAAGATTACAATCAAGAAGAAGGAATTGATTGTGGGGAAACCTTTGCATCGGTTGCTAGGATTGAAGCAATTAGAATCCTATTGGCATTTGCATCTAGCATGAATATTAAATTGTATCAAAATGGATGTCAAATGTGCTTTTCTGAATGGTTTCATTCAAGAGGAAGTCTATGTTCAACAACCACCTGGATTTGAAAACTCAGAATTTTCAAATCATGTTTTCAAGTTGCAAAAGGCTCTTTATGGTCTTAAACAAGCTTCCGGAGCTTGGTATGAAAGACTCGAGCAATTTCTTAGTTTAAAATGATTTTAAAAGAGGTGAGATTGACAAACTCTTTTCATAAAAACAAAGGGGAAAGACTTTCTTATTGTTCAGATTTATGTTGATGATATAATTTTTGGAGTTACTAATGAAAATCTCTGTGGAGATTTTTCCGAGGTAATGAGACAGGAATTCCAAATGAGCATGATGGGAGAGCTCAATTTCTTTCTTGGTCTATAAATCAAACAAGATAAAGATGGCATCTATGTCTATCAATCTAAGTATACCAAGGAGTTGCTTGAAGAAGTACAATCTTCAAGATGCAAAACAAGCAAGCAATACCAATGAGTAGCAGACATGAAACTGGATTCAAAAGAAAAAGGTAAAGCGAGTAGATCAAAAACTCTATCAAGGTATCATTGGATCTCTATTATATCTCACATCCAGTGAGGCCGGACATTTTGTTTAGTGTATGTCTGTGTGCAAGATTCCAAGCTAATCCAAAAGAATCACATCTCACTACGGTGAAGAGAATTTTTAGATATCGTGCGGGGACTCGGAATCTAGGTCTATGGTTGTCAAGAGACTTAGAACCGACTCTCACTGGATACTCCAATGCTGATATGCTGGATATAAGGTCGATAGAAAGAGCACCTCGGGAGCAGGCCGGTTCTGGGTCAATCCCTTATATCTTGGCACTCAAAGAAGCGGAACTCGGTTACTCTATCAACTGCTGAACCTAAGTACATTGCAGTCTGGAGTATGCTGTGCTCGGATTCTATAGATCAAGAAACACTTGAAAGACCTTGGACTTTCATTCAAATCAATTCCAATCAAGTGTGACAATTAGAGTGCAATCAGCATCACTAAGAATCCAGCTCGAGCACTCAAAGACAAAGCAATTGAGGTCAGGTATCATTTTCCGAGAGACCATTTTGAGAAAGGTGATATTGAACTTGAATCCATTCCTACAAAATTTCAATTAGCTGATATCTTTACTAAGCCACTTAGTGAGGATCAGTTTTGTTTTATTAGGAATGAACTTAGCATGATAAATACATGATTATGTGTTCTTCTAAGTGAAATTATCTTACATGATTATGTGTTACATGTTCTTTTCTTTGTCTTAATAACACTTAATTCGGTTGACTCGGTGATACTGAGCTAGGAGTTATTATCCGTTTGCGCTTTCCGAGTCAATGAGAAACTTTACTTGAATCGGACTCGGTTTTGAGAAAAATGGACTTCAAACTTCGAAATCATCTTTAGATTAGTGGAGAATTTCATAAATTTCTTTTAAAATTTCTCCTTTTCTCTCTCTCTACCGCGCACATCGATAAGTGAACTAGCCGTTGGGAGACGAGACACTGGAATTCTAACCGTTGAAGAGTAGTACATACACACCGGTTTAAGGCGACCGTTGGAGGTTTGGGTTAGAATGAATATTGAAGGATATTTCTTTCACTATAAATAGCATCCCTTTTCCTTCATTTTGCTACTTTACTCTTTGTTAACCTAAACTCTCGTATAATCACTTTTGCAATCTAAGCTCTCAAGCACTCTCGATCTGTCTCTCTCGTATTTCGCTTCTTCGAGTTAGCTCATCTTCTTCTCACAACTTCTCAACCATGCCTAAAAGAGGTTCCACTCCAGATTTTCTAGGCTTTGTAACTAAGAAGCCCGGAACTAAAAGCCAAGAGGGTCCTTCTAACCCCTCTAAAATCCTTGTCACCCAACACCTTCCGTTGGATGACAAATTCTTTCCAACCACAACTTTTCGTGGTTGAAACACATCAAAACCACCGGGTATACAATTTTATTTGTTTCGGTGAGTTCATATACCCAGAACTCGTTGTTGAGTTTTATTTGAACCTTTCTTGCTCGAGGGGATCATCACCTCAAGAGTTCGCAACACGATGGTTCGTATTAATCTCTCTCTCCTCCATCGACTTTTTAAAGTTTCATCTATCTTCCTCAACAGTAACCCCATCCCCTTCAATGAAGTTGTTGATGAGTTCTTTGAAAAATATGCCAAGGAAGTCCCCGAGTCACGCAAGAACTTTTCCGTGACTCGGATGAAGACTGAGGCTAGACTTCTTGCCGATGAGAACTTTCTTTTCTCATTACTCCAAGTAAAGAGAATCCCAACTTAAAGATTGTCAAAGCTCTATTTGACATTCTCGAGGGCTACAACGTAGACCTCTTCCCCACCATTATTGAGCGAGATGGCCACCGTGCTCGCGCGGACTAAGAAATCCACCCCTCTTCCTTTCGGAGCCCTACTTACTCTTATCTTTAAACAATTTAAGGTTCCGCTCCCCTCAAACCCAAATGAAGTGTCCGAGGCTGCCATAGTTGTTGGCGTAAAAGAGCTTGTTGGATACGAGTACCGGTAGGGGTGTGCAAAACCGGTTAACCGCGTTTCGGTTAACCGGAATTTCGGATAGTGAAAAACCCGAACCGTAACCGAACCGAAAAGTCCGGTTAACCGGAAAAATCGGATCGGTTTACGGTTAACCGTTATTTGAAAAAAAATTCTCGCTTTGCAAAATTAAATCTAAAAATCTGTTTCCAAGCAAAATTAAATCTGAAAATCATAGATTCATAATAGCAAAACAAATTGTTCTTGAGCTATAATACACAAAGTGAAGTCCACGACAATTTCCCGTCTACACCAAAAACACGAATCTCGCAAAAAAAAAAAAAAATGAGAGAGGGGGAACTCGAGTCGAGCGTCGCCGGGCGGTAATAGTCGGTAGGTCGCCGGTAGGTAGCCGATTGCCGTAGAACGAGGACAGAGGAGGAGGCAGAGGGAGAGAGAGAGGAGGGGAGCGACAGACAATTGGGCGAGAGAACCGCAGCGAAGAGAGTGAGAGGAGCGACGCCGGGCCGGTTATCGTCGGCGGATCGCCGGTAGTTCGCCGGTTGTCCGCCGCGAACGAGGACAGAGGGGGAGGCAAAGGGAGAGAGAGAGGAGGGGAGCGACGGACAACTCGAGAGAACCACAAGCAAGAGAGTGAGACGAGCGACACCGGGCCGGTTATCGTCGGCGGATCGCCGGTAGGTCGCCGGTTGCTCGCCGCGAACGAGGACGAGGGGGAGGCGAGAGGGAGAGAGAGAGAGGAGCAGCAAGAGAGTGAGAGGAGAAGGCGGAACGAGAATGACGACGGAGGAGGAGGCGAGGCACGAGTAGGGGTTTGCACACCCCTCCGCACGAGGGTTTCCTTTCCAATTTCAATTTCAAGCGTTTTTTTTTTAAAATTCGGATTGGTTAACCGGCGGTTAACCGAAAATTTTCAAAACGCGAACCGTATCCGAACCATTAACCGAAAAAAAATCGGTTCGGTTAACCGAACCGATTTTTCACAAAAATTAATCGGTTAACGGCTTTTTTTCGGTTTTCGGTTTTCGGATCGGTTTTTCGGTTTCGGTTTTTCCGCACACCCCTAGGTACCAGGAAACCCAACCTAGTGTCCGGGTCCATAGCTCGGAATTGAGGCAACCTTCCCCTCCGCCTCGGACTCGGACTCGGACTCGGACTCCTCTCTCACTCCTTCCTCCACTCGGTGGTGCTTCCACCTCGGTTCCTCCTCGCGAAGCCACTATTGCTTTGTCTACCGCACCGATAGACAAACTCTCCTTTGTGTCCATGGAAATCCGGGACACTCTTCGCTCCTTTAAGACCGTCCTTCAATCCATGACCATAACCAAAAGACAAGCACAGTCTCGCATTCGAGAGCAACAAGATATGCTCTTCGAAATGAAGGCTTTGGTTAAGGAGCAACAGGAGATGATTAAGCTTCTCAAAGAAAAGCGCACCAAAGCCACTCGGGACTCGGAGCAGCTCGGATATATCTTAAGAGTCCTCGAGCCCTACCAAGTCTCTATCCGGAGAGGGAGCCGAAGAAGAAGAGGAGGCTACGGCAGAGCGGCTTCTTCGAGGAGAAGGAGGAAGGTGAGAAGGAAGAAGTGAAAGAGGAAGAAGGAGAAGAGAAGGAAGAACAAGCCAAGGGACAAGGTGCTCCGGGTCCTCAACCGGAACCGATAAGCTCGGACAGCCAGCCTAAGTTACTCGAGACGACCCTGCGGATATTGGACGAGTCCGCAAGCAATCAAACTAGAGGAAGCACCCCCTCTATAACGTTCCAAGAGGATGAGCCTCCGGACGACCTCGTTCGGGTCGACCACTCGGAGCTGAGCCACTCCCGGAGATACCAGTGCTGCCACCGCCCGGATCTTCAACATCTTCACAAGCATATCAACGCACGAGCACCTGCACGATCATCCGCCTCAACTCGACCGCCCCAACTCCACTATCTTAATTTTTTTCTATTCTAATTTTTTTTCCGGACATCAAATTGTATCAACTTGATACATTCTTGCCCATTTTTTTTTTTTTTTGCTGAAAGGCAAGGGGGAGAATACTAGAAAATTTGTTGTCTAAATTTGTGGTCTTGTTTAGGGGAGTTTTTTCACCTTCTCTCGTTATATGTATTTTACGTGTTTTTATGTATATATATGAATGAAGTTTGTAATTTCGAGCATATTGATTTCGAGTATAACTCTTTCCGAGTTTGAATTTCTCATTTTGTTTTGCTTTGATATATCAGCTTGTTTCTCTTTCTTACTCGATATAATTACTCACCACTCTTCACCATATGAGTTATCCGTAGAAATATTCTAAGTTCGAAACATTTCACTCATTACTCTATTTTCTACGATATTTCACTAAGTCGAATGAAAACTCATGATTCTTTCACTAACAAAGTTTCTATCTAAGTATGGAATGTCTTTCATCAAAAAGGGGAGATTGAGGACTCGGACTCGGAAACTAGACCATTCCGAATACTACCAAAGACAGTACAAACTTCTTCCCTCCTATGTTTTGATTACAAGTCATTCTGAGTATTATAGAAACTATTGCATATGTTTTCATTCAATTCGACTAACTCGGAAAACACATTTTAATCTATCATCTCACACTCGATGTTTCTTAGCAACTCGGACACTACTCGGATTTATCGCATGTTCAAATAATCTCTCTAACACTTCATATCCGAGTTCCGATCTGGATATCTTGAAGTAAAGTGAATTATAGCGTTAATTCATTTTTCTATATCAGCATGTTTGTTTGAGAATTATTTGTCCAGATCAAGTACGTATACTCGATATTTTCACTCTTATAACTTGATCTTTCTTAAGATCGACTCGATGGAATTTGAGTATAAAGAATATTAGACTCGTAAAATTCCACTCTTCTAGGCCTCGAGATAATTCTTAACTTAATTGTCTTAATTAAATTATTATCTGTGCCTAATCATAGACCAAAGTATTTTATACTTTGAGAACCAATATGATTTACTTTTGTAGGTTATCCAAACAAGGTTATCTTATTTTTGAATTACAAAAGTAACCGGCTTGAAGCCGTCAATCACCAGCAGAGGCGTTTTACTTCGAACAAGGCTCGGACGCCGTGTCGGGATTGTCCGCTTCCAAAGCTGGAAAATTTCAACGCTAAGCTCAACGGTGGTTTCCACCTTACTTTTCGGACACCGCTAGCTGATTGGAGCATCTTTAGGAGCCAAGAGCCGTTGCATAACGTTCACATCTCAACGGATCTTTTCGAGCGACTCGGAAGAACCGTTACAACAGATCACAAAGGACTTCGTTCATAAACTAGTCACAACAACTAATCTGCTTGGTCATCTATAACTAGAAGCCAACTCTCAAGACTTGAAGATTACTTGGAACTATTGTTAAAACACATTACTTAAGCTAAAGTCATTGTATTCATACTCAATCTTCTATTTACAACTCCCAACTTGTAATTCATACTTTCCGAGTTGTAAAGTCTTGTTATCGATTACATACTCTTTCTTACTTTCCGAGTAAGGTCCTTTGACTGAGCTGTAAGGGTTAACTCAGCTTAATTGTCCCTATCTATAAAGGTTACCTCGGTTAGGAAGTATTAGATCGGATAAGGGAATTTCGAGTCTAGGAAAATTCCGTACGGAATTATTTAAGGGATTAATTCTGGTAGAGTCGGTTTGCTGTATTTTGTGGATTCAAAATAGTAGATTTGACTTGGTGCTTGGACTAGCACTGTCCGTGGTTTTCTACCCCAAGAGGGTTTCCACGTATATCCGAGTTCACATTTTCCGAGTCCAATCTAGACTCGGACTGTCTTGATTATTCTTTTCAAGCGTAAATCTTCCAAGTTTGTTAAAATTTCCTCATCACCCTATTCACCCCCTCTAGGGTGACTAAGACTCTGCAAGAGCAAACCTTCATAGAGCTATTGTGAGGAGAGTGTATTGTAATGTCGAGATTGAGATTATTCTTATACTATCATATAATAGAGGATTTGTTTGTACTCATCACTAGTATTGTTGTCTCTTGGTATTTATTGATTGACTTTCTATTTTTTAATATTTTTGTCATCATATTATTTTTTTCCGCTCTATTGTTGTAATGTTCACCTAATAGAGAATTCTCATAACATATGGCCCTAGCTAGACGGGCCATTTTATTGCAAAAAAATGGAGGGAAAAAGAAAGGTTATAATGAATTAATGGAGGTATGACATAAATCCTAATATGAGGAAGACTAAAGGTATGCTGGGTGGGGGAGAAGACATAGAAACACTTCAGGGAATCTCTCCTTCCCATCCTCTAAGCCTCATTTGGTTTACCACATCAAACAAACAATTAACACCCAACAAGACACCATCACAGGGTACGTTGCTTACTTGAGTTGTAGATTCGCTTTATTTTTCCGATAAGAAGTTTGCCGCTATAATCGCATTTAGTACTTGGAAGCCACAAATTGATGGATGAGATTGATAACCTCCTTTCTTTTCCTTTCACTTGTTAAAAAGTGCAAAGGATCAAGGAAAATGGCTAGCCGTTGTCATATAGGAGTATTAGCGGAAAGGGACCTAAGGTTCCTTACCAAAGTAGATAGAAAAGAATAAAATGCTCAAGTATTATCCTCAATCAATCAAATAAAGTTTTGAAACTACCATATATCAAGTTATCAAGACAAGTTTCTTTGATAGTTTGACACTTATTTTCAGTAAGCTCTTATATTTAAGTTCTATAAATAAAGAAAATATTTTTTGATGCAAATGAAGCTCAAAGCCCCTAAAATTCATTAATTAAGAAACACATATAAAACATGGCCAAGCAACATCACACTAATCGTCAGACATAAAGGATCAAATTGAGCTAAGGGGTATTAAAAAACAACGAATGGAGAGTTTTTAACGACACCAATATTACCAAAATGTTCCACTATGTGATTAGCCTCCTGATAATAATGCTCTATGAAAACCTCCAACTTTAACTGTAAGATGAGTTGTTGACATTACTCCTTTTTCAATTATTAATTGAAGTCATAAGGTCTACGATATCGAGATAAGCTAAACAAAATAAAAACAATACAAACTAGTAAGAGCATGTTTGACTTAGTTTTTAAAAAAATATTTTTGTTTTTTAGAAGTTTTTTTGAAAATTATTTTTGGAGAAAAATTGAAATATTTAGTCTAAATTTTATATAAGTGTTTTTCAAATAATTAATTTGTTTGGCCAAAATTTTTAAAAAGATATAGAGAGAAGATAAAGATAAAATAAAACAAGAGAGAGAGAGAGACGAGAGAGAGAGAGAGAGAGAGAGAGAGAGGAGAGAAGAGAGATATACATAAAACGTAGAAAGTGAGAATGAGGTTATAGGTGTTTGCTCCTCTTGTTGAGCGAGTTTTTATTTTTAGAAATTAAAAACAGAAATAGTTATTTACTATTTCTGTTTTTGGCTAATTTTTTAAAAAATAATTTTAGTTTTTTAAAAAATTAGTATTTGATCTAATTTCAGTTTTTAAAATCCAAAAATATTTTTAAAATTTAAGCCAAACACCCACTAAAAAAAGAAACTAACTCTACCCCTCACCGACCAAAAATAACTTGACTTCGTTGATGTAGAAGATTAAAACAAAAACTATTGAATTAGTAATATGAAATAATTGCCGAATTTGCCAATGACTTTCCAGGTTTTATGGCACCAAATAACCTATCATTGCATCAGTATATCTTGTAAAGTTCAATGACATTTTTTTTACTTAAATAAACATTTAGTGTTATTCTATTAATATTTAGAAAAATTTAGTGGTATTTTTGAACGAGAACTCTATCGAATTAACAATAATGTTGAGTTTAGTATCTTACAAATCATAAGGGGCAACTGTGTGCAAGACTTAAGTAGTCAATACCAATCAACATAGTTGGTAAAGATTTTAAAAATTTTTGTTAGGGTTCGAATTATCCCTATATCGATCTTTGTGTCTCATATATATAAAAATAAAAAAACTTCAATTCAATGAAAAATTTAAATTGATGGTGAAGGTCTAAGAATTTACGCTCTAACGCATTTGTTTTCAGTTGGACCAGCCCCGGGGAGTTGTAGGGATATGGTTTTGCCATGCAAATTTAGAGGCTTTGGTTTTACCTACAAACAATTGGTAAGCATGCAAGCTCAGCCAGTCAAAAGGACCTTTGTTGTTGCTGCTTTATTTATTCTAAAATCTGATACCTGTCAGAGAGCTTGAAAAAGCTTGTTATTCTTATTCCAATGTCTGTTTCTACAACGCAACTTGATCTCAATTTGATGCCACTGCCATGTCATGGCATTATATTTTTTTGTTTGATAGGAAATTTTTATTTGCAATCAATATTTTTGTATATTACCAATCCATGTATATATGTTGAATTACAATTACACCAATTCGGCAGCATTTTAATGTTGTATATAAAAAAAAAACTTTATTTTGAAAATAGCAGTGTTTTTATTAGAACATACCATATTAAAAACTAAGTCAACCAAATGATTTGACCAATGTACTTGTGAAATACAATTTTAACTGTTCTAAATATGATTTTGTTTAAGTATATTTTTCAAACTTAGATATTTCCCTCTTTGGTTTTTAAAATTTTCATAGTTTTTCTTATTTGTTTTAACAAAAAAATTGTATAATTGAAAGAAACAATGAAAATACTCTAGGGAACTTCCTGATTATTTGTTTTACTAATGTATCATATGATTATGCATTTGAATGAATGGACTAAGTAACCCCAAAAATTACGAAGGTCAACTATGATCTTTTAGATATGTTTGGGCCAATTTAAGACTTATCATATCCTCTAAAGGTTGTCAAGCAACATCTCACTTTGCATAGTATGATTTACAGATGCTTAAAATTAGTGGCTTCATTTATTATTTGGCCTCACAGCAAAAAATGCGACGGCATCTTAAGTTTAAATGAATACGGCCAAAGTTTCGAAATTGAGGATTAAATTATTTTGCAAGAATGTGCAAGCAAGTTGTACAAAAATAAATTTGTTGTATTCGAATGAGGACCATAACTTGACAATGCTTTCATGAGACCGAATGTAATTGAAACTTTTAACCTCCATTTGATTCTAAGAAAATTAAAAGGAAGAAAAAAATGTAAAAAATGAATTTCCTTCCCTTGTTTGAATGGAAGAAAAAGGAAAGAAAACAAAGTTTGATGGAAAAACTTATCGAAAATTTTGTCAATTTGGTCAATGATTTTTTCCTTCCAAAATTGAGAGGAAAATGGAAGAAAAAATTCACAAAGAGAGAGAAATGGAAAAAAGAGACAAGAGACAAAATTCTATTAGGAAAGACCATTAAGAGTTTTCTCTCTCCTTTTAATTTTTTTTTTATTAGAGAAAAGTTGGCTTTATTAATCAAGGACTAACGAAGCATCGATTCATGACCAACTCTAGGAACGACTCCGAGGCCATTTTCGACCCACACTCTAGTAGAAAGCTCGAAGGGTTGAAGGTGGGCTCAAGCATGAGCCACCTTATTACCCCTACGAGATATGCGAAAACAAACAGGACTCAAACAGACTTACAAGTATCCAAAATATTAGAAATAAACAAACCAATTTCGGAACCTATAAAAGTGTTCTTGGAGATCTTCACAACAATTGCAGCACAATCACTTCCAACAATAACTCGTGGAAAACCATAATCTAGTGCCAACTTCAGCCCAAATAATAGTGCTTTTGCTTCCTTGATTTCGGGGCCAAGGAAGCCACTGCCTTGATGAACCCCATAAGCACCACTCGACCCCAAGCTATCCCGCACAACAACACCCTACCCAAAGCCCCAACAGCCCGGAATTAGGTGGACTCCACTTGCTCCATTTTCGGTGATGTATTCGAGCCATGGCCGAGTAAGCTCTCCGAGTATTCATTTACAATACTTATGGCCTTGACAGACAAACCAGCCAACGAGAGATCCCCTTCCCGAAAAGTCTCCGGTTACGGGCATTCCACACCTCCCACATCACAGCCTAAGAATTCCTCTCACTCCTCAATCCTCAATTTAGATTTGGCATAGAGAATAAGGTCACAAGGAGTAGAGAAGCTAGCTTCCCACAAAGAGTAAGAAAACTTACTTGAATTCCAAATCGATACCGCTTGAGGGCAACGGAAAAGAGCATGGCGGACATCCTCTTCGAGATAAGTTGCGAGATCCTGTAGACTCTCGGATAGTTTAGAATACGGCTAGCTAGATTTACAGTACGTGGGAAGAGACCGGGAACAAGCCCGGCACACAAACGCCTTGATACGAGGCGGCGGGCATGCCCTCCATAGCTCTTTCCAGTGACTTGGAACTCTAGTATTGCTTGATCCCGAATCATCTGCATTATTCCGGTTTCGGATACGATAATAGGCAGCCTTAATAGTGAGTTCGCCTGTTGACGAAAAGTGCCAAAGGGGCCTATCCGTAGGGAAAGAACGAAAGAGAGGGATAGATTTTATACGAGTCCACATCAATCGGCGAAATATCCTCTTCAACATATCCTCCTTTTAAGTACAAGCTTCCCTATCAATAAGATCTCCGACCCTAATAAGCGAGTACCTCGAGTCCATATTTGTGATCACCTTGAACGAGTGAGGTCTAGGTAGCCATTTATCAGTCCACACGTTAACTGAAAAACCATCCCCTATACGTCATCTCATGCCACGAGATACAATCCATCGGGGCATTCCAAATACTCCGCCGAGATATAAAACGGGCGAGGCCCAAAAGGAGCATCAAAAAGAGTGGTATTCGGAAAGTAGCGGGCTTTTAGAACTTGGAACACTAAGGAGTCTCTGTTACTAATTAGTCTCCACACCGTGGTGTAAGGAGAACTAGATTAAAATCAGCAAAGTCTCCGAACCCCATGCCACCAAACGATTTACTATCACACAATTTATTCAAGCCAACCTAATGAATTTTACATGATTTTATAGAGTGACCCCGCGAGAATCTATTCACCATTGCTTATATCTCATTACAAAGCTCTTTAGGAAACAGAAAAACATTCATAGCATAGGTAGGGATTGCTTGGGCAACTGCCTTTACTAGCACCTCCCTTCCCGCCCACGAGAGGTAACGGTCGAACCAACTATTAAATCTTTTCCCGATATGGTCTTTAATGTAGAGGAATGGTTTCTTCTTTGACCTCCAAATTTGAGTAGGAACCCCGAGATATTTATCATGAGACAAGACTTCCCTAATATCCAGCTTCAAAGAAACCGCCTCTTTACGAACTACGGACGTCCCTTTACTAAAGGCCACACTAGATTTGTCAAAATTGATTTTTGGCTCGACGCCAATTCGTAAATAGCCAGAATGTTGGTCACAATTTCAGCTCGACCCTCTGTTGCTTCACAAAATATCATAGTATCGTCGAGAAAACAAAAGATAAGAGATCATTGGAGCTTTGTTGCAAATATTATGTCCTCTTAATTCCCCAAAGTGAACTGCATCGGAGAGAAGATAAGAAAGGCCTTCGACGATGAAAAGAAATAGATACGGAGAGATAGGGTCTCCTGCTGGGAGGCCTCTTTTAGGTCGAAGAGAACCTCTCGGTTCACCATTTATCACGAAAGACATTGAAGTGGATTCCACACAACACATAACCAAATTAACCCAACCATCAATGAAACCCATTTTCAACATAACCCTTTTAAGAAAAGACCACTCCACTCTGTCATAAGCTTTCGCCATATTAAGTTTAATAGCCACATCTCCATTCGTTTTCAAAGAACAAGTTCATAGCATGGAAAATCTCAAAAGCCACTTGGATATTGTCCGAGATAAACCTTCCTAGTGTAAAAGCGGTTTGGGACACAAAAATAATGTCCGGGAGGAAAGTTTTTAGATGATTAGAAATAACCTTGGTGATCAACTTGTAAACAACGTTACACAAGCTGCTAGGGCGAAAATCCTCGATACGAACAAGATTATTTTTCTTGGGGATTAGGACCACATGGGTATGGTTTAATCCTTCGGGCATTGGTTCACCATTAAGAATACCCGGGATTGCGGCCGAGACATCCCCTCTACCGTATCCCAATAATTTTGAAAGAAGAAGGGATTTATATCATCCGAGCTGGAGCTTTCGACGGGTGCATCTAATTCGATGCAGACTTCTACCTCTTAAGTCAAGTACGGCTTACATAAAGTATCATTCATACTTTGCGAAACCATCTTAGGGATAACCGAAATCACGTCATCCACATGGGACGGGTGATCCGTTTTGAAGATATTAGTGAAGTAGTTGGTGATTATTTCCTCCAGCTTGTCCGCATCCGTATGTCGCTCACCATTTGTGTCCGAAGGCCCGTAATGAAATTTGTTCTACGTCTAGCACTTGATTTTTCATGGAACCTTTTGGTATTTTTGTCCCCAAATTTGACGTAATTAGCACGAAATCTTTGCCACTATAAGAGCTCTTCTCTGTGTCTCCAAACAAGTAACTTCATCCATAAGCACACTCGGTCATGAACATTCCTGGCTACTTTTAACTGTTCGATACGTATAGCAATTTCTTTCCGAACTCGGCCAAAGTCACTTCTATTCCATTCAAGTAGCCCGACCATGCGGTTATGTATCTTCCTTAGACAGAGGTCAGCTCGCTGATCCACCCCTCAATGCGGACCAAGCCCCTTTGACTACCGCCTCACACCCCTCATCCGTGTCCCACATCTGTTCAAACCGTTTCTGCCTCGCCGTCGGTCTCTCCTGGAAATAGCTCGATCAACTCGGAGCGGAATTAATAGGTGATCGAGATAGTTTCTCATCCATATGTATCACAAGTAGCATTAAGGAAGAAAGATGACCATTTTGCTGAAGCCGAGAACTTATCTAATCTTTTCAGTATCGACTCCTCACCATCCCTCCCATTCCACCGGGTAAATTCATGCCCAGAAAAATTTAGGTTGTAGAGACCACAATCTTCTTAAGTCGTCCTGAAAGTATTCAAAACAGACTTGACTCCTCATTGCAGAGCCCATTTTTCGAAGTTATAAAAGATCTCATCATAATCTCCTCCCACCAGCGAGTGGAAGAGATGAGTTACCGTTGATATTAGTAAGCAATTCACACATTTTCAATTTGTTTGAAGCTTCCGACCACCCATACTGGACCCGTAAAATGCCATCGAACATTATCCTTTTTCCTATTGAATTCGACGTAAATATGGTTTAGTGATGAGGAAAGAAAATTCACCGTAGACCCATTGTCCCACGATGCGGCTAAGCCCCTCGATTTTCCTCTACTATCAACACACGCCGCTTGAAAATTACCAATTTGTTTCAATTTAGCAGCAAACTCCACACTACTAAGTTTGGTTTCCTAAAGGAAAACCAAATTCGGCTTATACGTCCGCAATAGGTTGTGGAGGTCCGGAACTGCCCGGGGTCGCCGAGTCCCCGACGGTTCGAGCATAAAATACTCATTGGAGTGCAGCGGGGCCGCTCACCGGTCTCCGCCTCGACCGGTTGCACTCCCCAGCCTCATCCACCACACGAACCTTTCTCTCTCCATCTTTCCCTTTCCGACATCATGCATCTTTCTTTTCCCTATATCATTAGAATTAATCACCATATCCGAGCGGATTTTCTTTCTCCCTTTCCCCGTGGCTGTCGATCCTTCGGCGTTTATGCTATTTAGACTCGGTTTCTTTTTACTCTCGAAGCACTACCTCAATTACGTAACTCCAAGAGTTTACGTCTCTCCTCTTTCCATTCATCATCACTGCCTCTCCTCTTTCTTTTGATCGGTGAGGCGCGAATTCTAGGGCCGTATTGGAGCTCGTCTTCGGAGTCTCACCATCATAACGATCCACGGTCCTTATACACATGCCCCGAGCACCCTACAAGCGTAACGATGAGTCGGGTAACTTTACGTACTTCGGTTCAATCCGAACACTCGGACCTTACATATATATCATTCCGAGTTCCCATCAAGGGATCGGGTATAAGACTTCATCTCTCATAAAGTTTTGATTAAACGTCATTCTATCCGCTTTAACGACTTTTTCGAGTGATATAACATCTTTTCGAGTGTTACAGAATCTATCGTATATATTCTCTTTCGACTCGACGGACTCGGAATGCATATTCCTGTTTATCATTTCACACATAGTTCCGAGTCACTCGGAAAACACTCGGATATATTACATGTTCAAACACTGGTTCTATTTTGCATAAACTCGGTTCGACTTCATGATCTAAGTTTGAGTGGATTACTTGTGTTAATTCATCTTTCTAAGTCGGCATGCTTGGTTTGAACATTGGCAGTCTAGATCAAGTCTTTCCACTCGATGTTATTTATCTAACTTGCTTTGCTTCTAGAATGACTCATATGGAATTTAAGTATAATGAATATTAGACTTAGAAAATTTCATTTCTTTCGACTTAGATAATTATGCACTTAATTATCTTAATTATAAATATTATTTGTCTCTAATCTTGGACCAAAGTATTTTATACTTTGAGAACCAAATTGATTTACTTTTGTAGGTTATTCAAACGAGGCTATCATATTTTTGAATTACAAAAGTAGCCTAGGCTTCAAAACGTAAAATCACCGAGCATACAAGGCTTTTCCCACCTCGACCAAGGCCCGGACAACGTGTCGGGTTTGTCTGTTTCCAAAATTGGAAATCCACAACACTCATCTCAACGGTGGTTTCCACCCTACTTTTCGGACACCACAAGTGGATTGGGACTTCCAAAGAAGTCAAGAGTCGTTGCCCAACGTTCACACCTTAAGGGATATTTTCGAGTGACTCGGAAAATCCATTGCAACGGTCACGAGAGGACTTCCGAGTAAGAAGATAGTCACAACGACTAATCTGCTTGGTTATCTATAAATAGAAGCCAACTCTCAAGACTTCAAGATTGCTGAACCAACTGTCAATACACGTACTTAAGCAAAAGTCATTGTATTCATACTCAATCTTCTACTTACAACTCCAACTCTATACTTAATATCTTTACGAGTTGTAAGGTCTTGTAATCGGTTTACAAACACTCATTCTTACTTTACGAGTAAGGTCCCTTAACCGAGCTGTAAGGGTTATCTCAGCTCGGTTGTCCCTAACTCGTATAGGTTACCTCAATTAGGAAGTACTAGATCGGATAAGGTAACTTCGAGTCTAGGAAAATCTTGTAAGGAATTGTCTAAGGGAGCAATTCGGTTGAGTCTTTCCACTGTATTTTGTGGATTCAAAATAGTGGATTTGACTTGGTGCTTGGACTAGCACTGTCCGTGGTTTTCTGCCCCGGGAGGGTTTCCACGTAACTTTACGAGTTAGCACTTTTCCGAGTCCAATCTAGACTCGGACTCTCCACGAGTCGGCTTTAGTTTTATTCTTCCATTACTTGTTTAAATTTCCCCATCACCCTATTCACCCCCTCTAGGGAGACTTAGTCTCTCCAAGAGCAAACCTTCAATTGGTATCGAGCCTAGCCTTTCGAAAGGATCTAACCATCCAAAGGTTTAAAGATCAAATGGCTTAGAACAATGGAGAGTTCGATGAAAGAAGATCTTCCAGACGGACCACCAAAGTTCAAAGGACCTAACTTCCTGTCATTGGAAAAAGCTCATGGAATGTTTCTTGCTTGGATCATGATGAGGATGTCTAGAACATCATACAAGTAGGTAACTACATTCCTATGAAGACGGAAGAAACAAGACTCGTGCCCAAGACAAAGGCTGAGTTCACTGTCGATGAAGTAGAGAAGTTCGGAAAGAACATCAAGGCGATGAACATTCGATGTGCGCCATCGGCTCGGAAGAGTACAACCGAGTGTCCGCTCGTGACACGGCCAAAGAAGTGTGGGACACACTGGTCAACACTTATGAAGGCATAAGGCAAGTAAGACAAGCAAAGATAAGCCAATATCTTCACAAGTATAAGTCTGTTCAAGATGGAGCCGAAGAGAACATCACTCGGATGTTCATCCGCTTCACCGAGATTACCAATAATCTCAAATCTCCGGGTAGAAAGATTTCCCATGAGGAAATGTGCGGAAAGATACTCGAAGCCTACCCAAGAGAAGATGGGGTCCGAAGGCGACGGCCATTCAAGAGGCTCGGAACTTGTCCCAACTCAAGCCGGACGAACTCATTGGGAAGCTACTCACCCATGAGATTCATCCGGAAGAGGAGGACACAAAGGTCGGCACCAAAAAGTGAAGGTTTGCCTGGGAGAGTCCGAGTCACCCTAGAGGGGGTGAATAGGGTGATGAAGGATTTTCGTAGAAGTTCAACCTCTTTTGCCAAATAAGATACGTAAATGGATTTTGAGTCAAAATCGAGTCGAAAAGAATAGACTCGAAAAAGCTGCTTAGAGTAAAATGGCAAAGTAAACAAAGGCGTTGAGACAGTCCGAGTCCAGAATGAACTCGAAAGTAAACACTTAAAGATTACGTCGAAACCCTCCTGGGCGAGAAAACCACGGACCGTGCTAATCCAAGCACGAAGTCAAATCCACTATTTTGAGTCCACAAAATACCGTGAACCGACCGAACCTGAGTTGCTCCCCTAGATAATTCTTTACAAGTTTTCCTAGACTCGAAATTCCCTTATCCGATCTAGTACTTCCTAGCTGAGATAACCCTTACAACTAGGGACAACTAAGCTGAGTTAACCTTTACAGACTTAGTCAAGGGACCTTACAGAGAAAGTAAGAAAGTGTTTGTAACTAAGTACAAGACCTTACAACTCGAAAGTAATGAAATACGAGTGGGAGTTGTAAGTAGAAGATTGAGAGTAAAATACAATGACTTAGCTCAAGTACGTGTATTAACAATAATTTCGGCAATCTTCAAGTCTTGTTAGTTGGCTTCTATTTATAGATAACCAGGCAGAGTAGCCGTTATCTTCAACAACTGTCCGAGAGTCCTTTGTGACCGTTGACAAAAGCTTTACGAGTCGCTCGGAAAGTATCCGTTGTGATATGAACGTTGGACAACGGTTTAACTCTCTTGGAAGTCCCAAAACCATTGGCGGTGTCTTGAAGGATAAAGTGGAAACCACTCGTTAAGCTTGGCGTTCAGTTTTCCAGATATGGAAACAGACAGCCCTAACACAATCTTCTGGAACCGATATAGAGAAAATGAAAAGCCATGTCTCGCTGGTGATTTGACGTTTTGAAGCCAGGTTACTTTTGTAGTTTGAAAAGTGTATCCTCGTTTGAATAACCTACAAAAGTAAATCAATTTTGGTTCTCAAAGTATAAAATACTTTGGTCTAAGATTAGACACATATAATAAAATAATTAAGATAATTAAGTTAGTAATTATCTCGAGTCGAAAGAGAATGGGATTTTCCGAGTCTAATATCCATATAACTCAAAATTCCATCCGAGTTAGTCTAAGCGAAGTATCAATTAACGTAAAGAATATTAGAGTGAAATAACTTGATATAGACTAAACATGATTTAGACTAGAAGCACTAACTTCAGCAAGATAGAACAAATAACATGAAGTCGGATCCGAGCGGAAAATTAGTCTAATTGGTATGCGATAAATCTAAGCAATGAGGGACTCGGAACCGAGTGAGATACTCAAATATGTTTTCGAGTCATTCAAGAATAAGCAAGAAATACATGAAGTAAATGCTCGTATCACTTAGATAAGATACCATATCACTTAGAAAAGTTTCTAAGATTCAGGGAATGTCTTGGAATCAAAACTCTATAAGTAAGAAATTGTTATACCCGATTCTATTCATACAACTCAGAAAGTGTTGTGTGGTGTCCGAGTCTTCAATCTCCCCTTTTTGATGAAAGGCATTCCATACTTAGACGTAAACTTTTCTTTTGGATAATTGCACAGGAAGTCGGATGAGTACAGACAAGCTTAATGTATCGGGCGTAAAATGAAGTATGCTTTAATAATGAAATAATGTTAACTCGGAATTGGTGCTGTAAACACAGATAGAATTGAAGAAAAAGCATTAATTCATTGAAATTCGAAAAACTACACAAATAGAGAGGGAAGGCTCCCCTAAACAAGACAACAAATGTTTCTAAGTTTCTTCTCCCCTTACCTTCAAAGCAAAAACAACAAAAAGGGAAGAGAAAAAGAAAAGATAGTACGGATTTGATGTCCGGACAAAAATATAGAAATCTCTCGTAAAGAAGAAGAATCGCGCAGTCGAGGAATTGTGACTCGGTGCATGGCGCCTACGAGGGAGAGGGGATTTCGAGTAGAAGCGGAGGGGTTGGAGGTACGCCGGTGCTGGTAGGATCTTGACGATGTGCTTGAGCGCGGCGGAGGGAGAACCGGGATTGCCGTCAAGGGCTCGGCTCGAATGGCCGACCCGAACGAGTGGATTTAGGGGTTCCTCCCTGTGGACCTCGAAGTGAGAGGGGCTGCTCGGCTAACCTCGCTGGTGCAGCTAGATCTTCGACCCACCCAGCATCGCCGTCCGAGCCGAGTACTGCTATTTGAGCTTGTGGAGCAGGCCGACCCCTCGGGAGTTCCCACCGCTTCTTCCTTGTGTTCCTCCTCTTGCCCGGATGAACCCGCCTCGCCCGCGAGCTCCTCGGCGTCTCGCCGCTTCGCATCTGCAGCTTCTTCTTCTTCTTCCCCGCTGTCCGAGGAGGTCGGACCTAGGCTCGAAGACGCTTCGGACGCATCCGAGTCACCACGGTCCCGAGCCGCCTTAGACCTTCTTTCTCCGAGGAGCTTGACCAGCTCCTTCGCTCCTTCACCAGTTCCCTCATCTCAAGAACCAGATTCTGCTGCTCTCGGATTTGGGATTGGCCGGTCTTTTGGTTGATTGTCAAATTTTGAAGAATAGATTTAAAAGACCGGAGCATGTCCCTAAAATAAGAGGACACAGAGTTGATTTTGTCCATAAAAACGGGGACAAAATAGCAGAGAGAGATTTGGAGGCACCTGAGGTGGAGGCACCAACAGGTGGAGCAGGGAGAGAGAAAGGAGGGGCTTTCGAGTCCGAGGCGGAGAAGGAAGCCTCGGCTCCGAGTTGTACACCCGCACACCAGGTTGAGTTTCCTGGTATCCGTACCCTCGGAGTTCCTTTTTGCCAACAACAACGGCAGCCTCGCACACGGCGTTGGGGTCCGAGGGTTGAGTTTCCTGGTATCCGTACCCTGGAGTTCCTTACTTGGAATTGTTTGAAGATAAGGGTGAGAAGAGCACCGAAGGGAAGAGAGGTGTTCTTCTTGGTTTGGAGTTGAGCTGGCACAGCTACCATCTACTCAATTATGGAGGGGAAGAGGTCTACTTCGTAGCCCTTAAGAATGTCAAAAAGAGCTTTCAAATGCTTGGAGTTGGGGTTCTCCTTGCTGGAATGCTGAGAGAAAAAGGCTCTCATTAGCGTAGAAGCACGAAGGCGTGCTTATAACTTCAACCGAGTCACCGAAAAGTTTTTCCGTGACTCGGGAAACTCTTTAGCGTATTTTTGAAAGAAGTCTTAGGCGACTTCAGTGAAAGGAATGGGGTTGCTGTTCAAGAAGAGACAGGAAACCTTGAACAAGCGGTGGAAGAGAGAAGTGTTTATTTGAACAGTAATGTTCGAACCCCGGAGGTTAGAACATTGTCGGAGGAAGTAAGGTGAGTGTAGAACTCAAAAACGAGTTCGGGATAGATGAACTCGCTGAAGCACTGAAAGTTGTATGCCCCAGTGGTTTGAATGTGAGACAACCAAGAAAATTTGGTTGTAGGAAAGAACTTGTCGTCTAGCACGAGATGCTAGGTAACTATGGGTTTGGAGGGGTAGAGCTTTCTCGATTTTTGGTGCGAGGCTTTTGGAGGAGGAGGAGACCCGAAAGTCGGGGTGGTTACCTCTTTTAGGCATTTTGAGAAGAGGAAGGAAAGATGAGACTTTTGAAGAAAGGAAGCAGAAAGAGTAGGACGATGAGAGCCAAAGGAAAAAGGAGTAGAAGAAAGAGATGAGAGCAGATCGAACTTACTTAAGATGGCCTTTACATCGCTTGAAGAAATTCAAAGATCACTCGTGTTCGTAGAAATCTTCCGCGAAAAGTTTCGTTTGAAAGAGAGAGAAATGTAGAGTATCGAGACGAAGATGAATAGGCGCTATTTATAGAAGAAATACACGCCCGTCAACTATCCGTTAAGTATAACTCCGTTCGACTCGGCTTGTCCATTAGTCATCGTAGACCGGTGTGACGGTTCTCTTCTCAACGGTTAAGATTCTAGCAGTTAGAGATCCACGGCTATCGTCCGATCACAGAGAGAGAGAGAGAGAGAGAGAGAGAGAGAGAAAGAATTAAAAAAATAGTCCGAAACTCTCCACTATTCTAGAGATAATTTCGGAAAATTTGAAGTCCAAAAGTTTCTCTACGTTTGAGTGTGACTCGGAATGGGTTCCGAGTGACTCGTAAATAAGAAATAACTACTAACCCAAGTATCACTGAATCAACTTAACTAATGGTTGTTAATAATTTGAAAACACATAACATATAATCGTGCAATGAGATTATCACAAGAAATATCACACAGCTTATGTATTTAACATACCAAGCTCATTTCGAATAAAACAAAATTAATCTTCACCAAGAGGCTCAGTAAAGATATCAGCTAATTGAAGATTAGTAGGAATGAACTCAAGTTCAATATCACCTTTTTCAGAATGGTCTCGTAAGAAGTGATATCCGACCTCGATATGCTTTGTCTTGGAGTGCTTGGACTGGATTCTTAGTGATGCTAATTGCACTCGATTGTCACACTTGATTAGAATTGATTTGAAAGAAAGTCCGAGATCCCTCAAGTGTTGCTTTATCCATAGAATCCGAGTGCAACATGCTCCAGCTGCAATATACTCAGCTTCAGCAGTTGATAGAGCTACGAGTTACGCTTCTTTGAGTGCCAAGATATTAGGGATTGACCCGAAATTGGCAAGCTCCGTAAGTGCTCTTTCGATCAACTTTGTATCCAGCGATAGTCCGCGTCTCGAGTATCCAAGTGAAAGTCGGTTCGAGTCTTTAGAATACCATAGACCTAAATTCGAGTACCTGCAAGATATCTAAATATTCTCTTCATCGCAGTGAGATGTGATTCTTTTGGATTAGCTTGAAATCTTGCGCATAAACAAACATTGAACATTATATCAGGCCGGCTGGAAGTAAGATATAGCAAAGATCCAATCATACCTCGATAAAGTTTCGATCTATTGCTTTACCTTTTCCATCCGAGTCAAGTTTTATACTCGTCGCTCATGGGTGTACATGCGTGCTTTGCATCTTGAAGTTTGTATTTCTTCAGCAGTTCCTTGGTGTACTTAGATTGATGGACGTAGAGCCCATCTTTGTCTTGTTTGATTTGTAAACTAAGGAAGAAATTGAGTTCTCCCATCATACTCATTTGGAATTCCCGACTCATCAACTCGGAAAATTCTCAGCACGAGATATTCATTAGTAGCACCGAAGATAATATCATCGACATAAATTTGAACAATAAGGAAATCTTTCCCCTTGGTTTTTATAAAGAGCTTCTTGACGATCCGACCTCTTTTAAAATCATTTTGAACCAAGAAGCTACTCAGTCTTTCATACCAAGCTCGAGGGGCTTGTTTAAGACCATAGAGTGCCTTTTAAAGTTTGAAAACATGATTTGGAAATTCCGAGTTTTCAAAACCAGGAGGCTCGCTCGACATGGACTTCCTCTTCAATAAAACCATTGAGAAAGGCACACTTCACATCCATTTGATATAATTTAATATGCATGCTGGATGCAAATGCCAACAGGATTCTAATAGCTTCGATTCCGGCAACAAGTGCAAATGTTTCCCCACAATCAATTGCTTCTTCTTGATTGTAACCTCGAGCCACAAGTCTAGCCTTGTTTCGACTACCACTCCACCCTCATCCAGTTTATTTTTGAAAACCCATTTGGTTCCTATAACTGGGTAGTCGAAGGTCGTTTAGTCGATTCTAGACTTGGTTTCTTTCGAATTGATTGAGTTCCTCTTGCATGGCCTCTACCTATTCAGGTTCATTAAGGGCCTCTAGTGCATTTCGGGTTTAGTTAATGAAATGAATGAAGTGAATGCACATAGATTTTGAAGAGAGGAATGAGTTCTTACCCCACTTGTTGATATCGAAATTATGTTTTCTAGTGGATGACTAGAAGTAAACTTGAACGCTTTACCAGTTCTCCGATTCACGAGATTTGTGGGCTGAGCTACCTGATCTTCGAAGCTTGTTCCGAGTGATCTTCTTCATTAGCTTGTTCGTTCCGAGCGAGGCTCTTGAGTTGTCTCATTCTGAGTTACTTCGGTCCGAGTGACTTCATTCCGAGCCGCTTGAGTTTGAGTCTTTGTGATCTCGGCTTCATCATCATCTTTGTTGAGTTTCAATTCACAATATGAAGACTTGCTTGGTTTTTCCTGTTCAAGCTCATCAAATACAACGTGGATGCTTTCTTCCACTTTGTTAGTTCTCTTATTGAAAATGCGATAAGCCTTGTCTGTGAAATGAATAACCCGGAAAAATACCTTCATCGGACCGAGCATCAAACTTGGTCGAGTGATCCTTACCATTGTTGTGAACGAAGCACTTACATCTAAATGGTCGAAAGTAGGAAATATTTGGTTTCTTCCCCTTGTAGAGCTCATAAGGTGTTTTCTTCAATATGGGTCCGATGAGGCATCTATTAAAAGTATAGTTGGCTGTGTTGACTGCCTCAACCCCGAAATAGTAAGGTAAGTTGTGCTCAATCATCATCGTCCTTGCTATTTCTTCAAGGGTTCTGTTATTTCTCTCTACTACTCCATTTTGTTGAGGAGTTCTTGGTGCTGAGAAGTTGTGAGAGATGCCATTTTTGTCACAAAACTCGAGAATTCCGAGTAGTCGAACTCCCTTCCATGGTCGGTTCGAATTA
This sequence comes from Talinum fruticosum, assembly GCA_021018815.1. NCBI lineage: Eukaryota > Viridiplantae > Streptophyta > Magnoliopsida > Caryophyllales > Talinaceae > Talinum > Talinum fruticosum. Next base: position 7,797,639 of record JAITYX010000012.1, read on the forward strand.
TCCGGATCCGAATCCGAGACTCAACTTGGATTTTTCTACGAGCTTGCTGAACTCCTTGAACGCTTCATTTTTGTGCTTAAGAAAACACACCCAGGTATATCGAGAATAATCATCAATAATAACAAATATATATGATTTACCTCCGAGGCTCTTAATAGGAATTTCACCACATAAATCCATATGCAATAGCTCAAGCACTTTGGATGTGGAAACTGTCTTCGGAGATTTGAATGAAGATCCGACTTGTTTCCTCTCGGTGCATGCTTCACAAACTTTATCCTTCTCAAAAACACAGCTTAGGTAAACCCCTAACCGGACTATGAGATGCCAATTTTTTGATAGTATGCATGCTAATATGGCCTAATCTACGATGCCATGTCCATGAGTCATCGTGAAGAGATGCTTTTAAGCACGATAAATTCGACTCGGGTCGAAAGAGGAATGATGTAGGTGTTACCCGATCTTTTACATGAAAGCTTGATCTCCTTGGTGGTAACATCGAAATGTAGCAGTTGGTCCGAGTGAATCTTACCTCCGACCTTCATCGCACGGTTGAGAGATGCTGAGCGGATTGTACTTTAATCCTTAGACAAGGTAGACTGGATTGACCGGATTGCTTCCTTTTCCAATCTTGCCTATCCCAACTATCTTGCCTTTGCTATCATCTCCAAATGTGACCTTTCCTCCTTTATGTTTTTGTTAAGTCGTATTTTATACGTATTTTTAGTAGTTATTGAGTTTATATTATAGTTTATTTTATCTAATTTATTCTATTTTGTCTATTTATAGGTAATTATCGAATAAAGTGGGGAAGAGAAGAAAAGTCGTTAAAAGTGAAATTTTAGCTACCGACAAGCATCCAAGAAAATATATGAAGTCGGTCCATAAATATAATATGTAATAAAATATTTATTTTAGGATATTATATTTTAGGAAATCCTAATTGGAATAGAAAAGAAAACTTAGAAGAGAAGAAAGAGAAATAAACCCTAACTCTTTCACCCTATATATACTACTTATTATCATTATGGAGGAGGAGACCTAGGGAAGCCAGCCACATACAGCCTCCGCACTCTGCCGCTTGCTGTCCACGCACCTCGCACCACCAGCCAGCCCCGCACTCTGCCGCCCAGCCGCCTGCACTCGCTGCCGCTGCTCCTGGTTGCCGCCGTCCGCCGCCGCTTCGGCTTGCTGCCGCTCCGCTCCTCGTGCTGCTGCCGAGCCAGCCACTATCCATCATCATCTTCTTCATCTTCCCGGGTCAAAGAAACTAATATCGGTTGTATAATTTAGTTTTGTAATTTTTATTAGAAAAGATTGAGTTTTTATTGTTAGATTAATATTAAAGATGCTAGTTTTATTTAGTTTATATGTTTTAAATTACATTATGTGTGAGTAGTTTTTCTTATATTTAGTATAATCTATTTGAAGCCATGTTAAATTATTTATTTTGAAACAAAGTTTCGATTTTTATTGTCTTATTGATTCGATCCATGATTCTATGATAATTTGTGTTTAATGTTTATGAATTTATGTCTAATTAATTAGAGTGCACACTACTTAGTTTTATATAAATTCATATGATAGTTTAAAGGGTTTAAGTACGTAATTGCTTAATCTTTTAGACATAAGTATCACCCTAGTTAATCATGGATGGCTCATACCTATCTCTTTTAATTAGGAAATTATCATAGATCCTTCTTAAATCAATTTGCTAGTAGATTGGTTATTAGGTGCTAGATGATGTTTTTCTAATACTTAATGCTCTAATTTGATTAAATTCTAGTGCTAGTGCTAAGGTTATCAATATTAGTAGGGTTTATATTAGGGCTAGGCCTAAGTAAACTAATAACTAAGGAAAAACGGGAAGATCCGCTAGTGGTTGTCTTCTACAGTTTAGCTCATGGGTAGATCAATTTGTGTGTTAATGATAAATAATAATTTGCATGGTGGATATAGATTATACTAAGTGTTTTTATAAATTTTATATCTTTGATAATTATTTGTTTGCTTTTTAGTTATTTTCTTTAGTTTGTCAATTTTTATTTATAAATATATAGTCTTTTATTATTAATTTCATTACCCCCTAAAGATCAGTATTTTAGGTTAGTTTTAGTAATTTTATTTTTATTTTATTTTGAGTCTTTATATATTTTAATTTTCAGATTATTTTTCTATCAGTTTTTATTATTTTTGAGTCAGTTTGTTAGAAATTAGTTTTAAAATAGTTTCTTTTGTTGTTTTTCGTGATTTATCTTCTTTTAGGGTTTAGATAGAGTCCTAGTTTGCTGTAATTAAATTTAAAAATTTTTGGAATTAATTTGATTTTTTTCAGATTTAATTCTTGAATTTAATTACTGCAGGTTTTTAATAAAATAAATTCGTAAATTAGACTTTAAATTTTTTTTTATATTTTTAGGGTCTGGTTAGGTTTAGAAAATTAGTATTATTATTTTGGATAATTTTAGTATTTATTTTTGTAATTAATTTAGTGCAGAATATTATTTATTTAATTTTCTGTTTTAGAATTTATTTAATTTCTGCTTTAGTTTTCTGTTTTAGCTATTCTGAAAAATTATAAAAAATATTCCTGGGTTATTACAAGCTTTATATTCTGTCTGGGATATTTATTTATATTATTAGATAATTTTCTGTTGTTTTTAGTTATTTAATTCTGAATTATTCTACGTTTTAATTTCCTGTTTTAGTTTTTTTTATTTGATTTTCTGTTTTAATTTTTCCAGAATTAATTAGGATAGTTTTGTTAAATTTAGATTATTAGAATAATAGTGCATAATCTCAGAAGTTTTTGTTAGAATTAAAATTAGAAATTTAGTAGTTAATTTGATTTGTTTGAATTTTATAAGGTAAATAACTAGAATAGTTAGTTTAATTAGATTGGAAGTTTGATTTTTTTACAGTATCTTTCCTCGTGGATTCGATCCCTACTTGCCCTTACTATATTGTTTATTATAAGCCTAAGTAGTGGTTTAATTTGTTGCTTGTACGACAAGCTTAACAGTTTTTCCAACTTAGAAAAGAGTTCTCGCATCTCCCGACATGTGGCGTGAACATCCACTGTCAAGGTACCAGTGTCCTTTTGATCTCATCCGAGTGACCTACAAAATGGGGAGAATCTAACCCTTCTCACTTCCTCTAACGAACCCAGTAACAACCTTTACTTTGGTTCTTTTCGAGGAAGAAGGTTTTTCGGAACCCAGATTTGAATGACTTTGGGTTTTGTCCGATTCCGAGTCTTCCTTGTAGAGAACCGAGTCCGTGTCTCTTTATTTTTGAAAACCTTTCCTTTTGAAATAGGAGAAAATGATTTCTTTTTGTAAACGAGTTACGGGCTTAGTCCTCCCTTCATTTTTGTGAATGGGACCATGCTCGGCTTTCCTGAACTTCACGGCTCGGGAATCCTTTTTAAACGAGTTATGAGTTGGAATTAGATTCCTCCTCTTTGTTGAAACCAAGACCTTCTTTTCTGAATGAGACACATTGAGATCCTAAGAGCATGTCAAGGTTCTTCGACCTTGAGTAAACTTTAAAACCAAATCTTGAGACTTAATGAGCTTGTGCTTTAGTCGCTCATTTTCTTTCTCGAGTAACTCGGACTCGGTCTCATTAGATTGAGAACTAGTCTTGAGTTCTCTCGAGTGTGAGTCTCGGTTTTCCCAATTCATTTTTCAAAGAAGTGCTCTCGAAGAAATTGACTCAAGTTGTTCTTTGAATTAAGAAGAATCGAGATTGGACTTTTCTTCCAAAGTAAAAATGTATTTAGCTAAATCAACTTTGGAAAATTTTAGAAAGTAATCAATTAACTCTTGAGGATTAGTTTCCTCATTGTTCGAGTCCGAGTGCAGTCCGAGTCGACTCCCTTTCGGCTTCCGAGTCGAAATTGCCATCGGACATTTCGAGTCGTCTCGAGTCCTCGTCGTCTTCGATGAGTCCTCATCGCTCCATGTTGCCATCATAGCCTTCTTCTTCTTTCTGTCCCTTTTTCTTTTCGGACAGTCTTTGACTATATGGTCTTTGCTTGCCACACTCAAAACATCCAGAATTCTTAGCCAAAGATAACTTTGAAGGGGAAGAATATTTACCTTTTCTGTCCTTCTTATCTTTCTTGTAGAAATATTCTTTTGGTCTTTTATCCCATCGTTTGTGCTTCATTATTCTTTTGAAGCCTCTTGCAATGAGTGCCATGGGATCCTCTTCGAGTCGGAGGAGCTTAGATTTGCTTCTTTGAATTCCGAGGCTTTCAGTGCTATGTTCCTTTTGGTACTGCCCTCGGCATCCTCCTCTTCTAGGTGGATTTCGTGTGTGAGAAGCTTTCCGATGAGCTCGTCCGGCTTTAAGAGTGAGAGGTTCCGAGCTTCCTCTATGGCGGTCACCTTAGGACCCCATCTTCTCTTGGGTAGGCTTCGAGTATCTTTCTGCAAATTTCCTCGTGGGAAATCTTCTTACCCGAGTGATTTGAGATTGTTGGTAATCTCGGTAAATCGAATGAACATCCGAGTGATGTTTTCTTCGGCTCCATCTTAAATAGCTCGTATTTATAAAGATACTAGCTGATCTTCGCTTGTCGACTTGGCTAGTGCCTTCGTAAGTGTTGACAAGTGCGTCCCACACTTCTTTTGCTGAGTCGCAGTGCAGACGCCCGATTGTATTCTTCGAGCTAATGGCACACATCGGAATGTTCATAGCCTTGAAGTTCTTCCTGAACTTCTACGCTTCGCCAGGAGTAAATTCAGCCTTTGTCTTGGGAATGATTACGAATTCTTCCGTCATCATTGGAATGTAGTTTCCTTGTTGTATGATTTCCCATACATCTTCATCATGATCCATGAGGAAACATTCCATGAGTTTCTTCCAGTGCTCGAAGTTTGATCCTTTGAATTTTGGTGGTCTGCTGGAAGATCTTCCTTCATCGAACTCTCCGGTGTTACGAGCCATTTGATCTTTAGACCTTTGGATGGTTAGATCCTTTCCGAAAGGCTAGGCTCGATACCAATTGAAGGTTTGCTCGGGGAGAGTCCGAGTCACCCTAGAGGGGGTGAATAGGGTGATGAAGGATTTTCGTAGAAGTTTAACCTCTTTTGCCAAATAAGATATAGAAATGGATTACGAGTCAAAATCGAGTCGAAAAGAATAACTCGGAAAAGCTGCTTAGAGTAAAATGGCAAAGTAAACAAAGGCTTTGAGACAGTCCGAGTCTAGAATGAATTCGAAAGTAAACACTTAAAGATTACGTGGAAACCCTCCTGGGCGAGAAAACCACGGACCGTGCTAATCCAAGCACGAAGTCCAATCCACTATTTTGAGTCCAAAAATACCGTGAACCGACGGAACCTGAGTTGCTCCCTTAGACAACTCTTTACAAGTTTTCCTAGACTCGAAATTCCCTTATCCGATCTAGTACTTCCTAGCTGAGATAACCCTTACAGCTAGGGACAACTAAGTTGAGTTAACGTTTACGACTTAGTCAAGGGACCTTACAGAGAAAGTAAGAAAGTGTTTGTAACTAAGTACAAGACCTTACAACTCGTAAAGTAATGAAATACAGAGTGGGAGTTGTAAGTAGAAGATTAAGAGTAAAATACAATGACTTAGCTCAAGTACGTGTATTAACAATAATTTCGGCAATCTTCAAGTCTTGTTAGTTGGCTTCTATTTATAAATAACCAGGCGAGTAGCCGTTATCTTCAACAGCTGTCCGAGAGTCCTTTGTGACCGTTGACAAAAGTTTTACGAGTCGCTCGGAAAGTATCCGTTGTGATATGAACGTTGGACAACGGTTTAATTCTCTTGGAAGTCCCAAAACCATTGGCGGTGTCTTGAAGGATAAGGTGGAAACCACCTTTAAGCTTGGCGTTCCAGTTTTCCAGATATGGAAACAGACAGCCCTAACACAATCTTACGGAGCTGACATGAGAAGATGAAAAGCCATGTCTGCTAGTAATTTGACGTTTTGAAGCCGATTACTTTTGTAGTTTGAAAAGTGTATCCTCGTTTGAATAACCTACAAAAGTAAATCAATTTTGGTTCTCAAAGTATAAAATACTTTGGTCCAAGATTAGACATAGATAATAAAATAATTATGATACATAAACAACGTAATTATCCGAGTCGAAAGAGAATGGGATTTTACGAGTCTAATATCCATATAACTCAAAATTCCATCCGAGTTAGTCTAAGCGAAGTATCAAGTAACGTAAAGAATATCGAGTGAAATAACTTGATATAGACTAAACATGATTCGGACTGAAGCACTGACTTCAGCAAGATAGAACAAATAACATGAAGTCGGATCCGAGCGAAAAATTGGTCTAATTGGTATGCGATAAATCTAAGCAATGAGGGACTCGGAAGCGAGTGAGACACTCAAATCTGTTTTCGAGTCATTCAAGAATAAGCAAGAAATACATGAAGTAAATGTCTGTATCACTTAGATAAGATACCATATCACTTAGAAAAGTTTCTAAGATTCGAGAGAATGCCTTGGAATCAAAACTCTATAAGTAAGAAATTATTATACTCGATTCCATTCATACAACTCAAAAAGTGTTGTGTGGTGTCCGAGTCTTCAAAAAGAACATTGCGCTTAAAGCCTCAAAAATAAGAGAAGCAAATCTGGGTTCATCGGACTCGAAGAGGATCCTGTGGCACTCATCGCTGGAGGCTTCAAGAGAATGATGAAGCACAAGAGATGGGATAAGAAGTCAAGAGAAGAGTTCTATAAGAAAGACAAGAAGGATAGAAAAGGTAAGCACTCTTCTCCTTCAAAGTTATCTTTAACTAAGAACTATGGATGTTTTGAATGTGGCAGTAAGGAACACATAGTTGAGGACTGTCCTAAGAGAAAGAGGGATAAAAGTAAGAAAAAGGCTATGATGGCCATATGGAGTGATGAAGACTCATCGGAAGATGACGAGGACTTAGATGACTCAAAATGTCCGATGGCACTCTCAATGTGTCCGATGGCACTCTCAACTTGTTCTAAAATTTACTCAAGGTCGAAAAACCTTGATATGCTCTTAGGATCTCAATGTGTCTCCTTCGAAAAGAAGGACTTGGTTTTAACAAAGAGGAGGAATCCAATTCCTACTCGGAACTTTTCAAAAATGATTCCGAAGCTGTGAAGTTCGGAAGGTCGAAGCACGGTTCCATTCATAAGAATGAAAGGAGGACTGAGCCTGGACCAGCTTACGGGAGAAAACCTTCTCCACCGGTTTATAAAAGAAAAACTTTTCAAAAGAAAGACTTAGAATCGGACCAAACCCAAAGTTATTCAAATCGGGTTCCCAAGAGTCTACTTCCTCATAAAAGGACCACGAGTAAAGAGAGTTATTGGGTTCGTTAGAGGAAGTGAGAAAGGTTAGTTTGTTTCGACTTGCGGGTAGCTCGAAAAGAACAAAAGGGCATTGGTACCTAGACCGTGGATGCTCACGCCACATGTCGGGAGATTCAAGACTCTTTTACGAGTTAGAAGAATACAAGGGAGGAAAAGTCACGTTTGGAGATGACAGCAAAGGCAAGATAATTGGGATTGGCAAGATTGGAAAAGGAAGCAATCTGATCGGCCCAGTATACCTTGTCAAAGGATTAAAGTACAATTTGATCGGCATCTCTCAACTGTGACACAAAGGTCAAGAGGTAAGATTCACTCGGACCAACTGCCATATCTTTGATGATGCTACCAAGGAAATCAAGCTCTCAAGTAAGAGAATAGGTAACACTTATACTATTCCTCTTTCGACCCGAGTCGAAATTTATCATGCTTAAAAGCATCTCTTCATGATGATTCATGGACATGGGATTGTAGACTAGGTCATGTTAGCATGCATACCATTAAGAAACTCGCATCTCATGATTTAGTCGAGAGGATTGCCTGATTGTACATTTAAGAAACATAAAATTTGTGAAGCATGCACAAAAGGGAAACAAGTCGGATCATCTTTCAAATCTCTGAAAATTGTTTCCACATCTAACGTGCTTTAAATGTTGCATATGGATTTATGTGGTGAAATCCCTGTCAAGAGTCTCGGAGGCAAATCATATGTGCTTGTTATTGTTGATGATTACTCACGATTTACCTTTCTTAAGCATAAAAATGAAGCTTTCAAAGAGTTCAGCAAGCTCTGCAGGAAAATCCAAGTTGAGTCTCGGACTCGAGATCCGGAGAATTCGAACCGACCATGGAAGAGAGTTCGACTTCTCGGAGTTTGCAGAGTTTTGTGATAAGAATGGCATCTCCCACAACTTCTTAACACCAAGAACTCCTCAACAAAATTGAGTGGTGGAGAGAAAGAACAGAACTCTTGAAGAAATAGCAAGGACAATGATGATTGAACACAATCTACCCTAGTATTTCTAGGTTGAGGCGATCAACACAGACAAACTACATATTGAACGAGATGCCTCATCGGACCAATCCTGAAGAAAACACCATACGAGCTCTACAAAGGGAAGAAACCCAATATTTCATACTTGAGACCCTTTGGATGTAAGTGTTTCAGTCGATAACAATGGTAAGGATCACTTGACCAAGTTTGATGCTCGGTCGAGATGAAGGTATTTTTCTTAGTTATTCATCTCGAGATGAAGGTATCGTATTTTTAATAAAAGAACTAACAAAGTGGAAGAAAGCATCCATGTTGTGTTTCATGAGATTGAACAGGAAAAACCAAGTGAGTCAACTTTCTCGGATCCGAAGCTTAGTAGAAATGATGATCATGATGAAAATGAGCTCATCAAGAATCAAATCCATGTCACTCAGAATGAAGTCACTCAAACTCAAAATGTTGAAGGTCAATCTGATGAACAAACTCACTCATAACAGAATAATGAGGATCAACCAATTCAACCTACGGATCTGGTAAACCAAAGAATAGGTAGAGCTTTTAAGTATGCTTCTAGTCACCCACTAGAAAACATCATATCTAACATCAACAGTGGGGTAAGAACTCGTTCCTCTCTTCAAAATCTATGTGCATTCACTACATTCATATCATTAACTGAACCCGAAATGCACTAGAGGCCCTAAATGAACCTGAATGGGTAGATGCCATGCAAGAGGAACTCAATCAATTCGAAAGAAACCAATTCTAGACTTTGACCAAACGACCTTCGACCACCCAGTCATAGGAACCAAATGGGTCTTTAAAAACAAACTGGATGAAGGTGGGTTGGTAGTCGAAATAAGGCTAGACTTGTGGCTTAAGGTTACAATCAAGAAGAAGGGATTGATTATGGGGAAAGCTTTGCACCTGTAGCGAGAATTAAAGCTATTAGAATCTTATTGGCATTTGCATCTAGTATGAATATCAAGTTATATCAAATGGATGTTAAATGTGCTTTTCTCAATGGTTTCATTGAAGAGGAAGTCTACGTTGAGCAACCCCTGGATTTGAAAACTCATAATTTCCAAATTATGTTTTCAAATTGCAAAAAGCTCTGTATGGTCTTAAACAAGCTCCCGAGCTTGGTATGAAAGACCGAGCAATTTCTTGGTTGAAAATGATTTTAGAAGAGGTTAGATTGACAAAATTCTTTTTATAAAAACCAAGGGGAAATACTTTCTTATTGCTCGGATCTATGTTGATGACATAATTTTTGAGCTACTAATGAAATTACGTGTCGAGATTTTTTTGAGTTAATGAGACAAGAATTTCAAATGAGTACGATGGGAGAACTCAATTTCTTCCTTGGTCTACAAATCAGGCAAGACAAAGATGGCATCTATGTCCATCAATCAAAGTATACCAAGGAGCTGCTGAAGAAGTACAAACTCCAAGATGCAAAACATGCAGCGAACACCTATGAGCAGCGAGCATAAAGCTGGACTCGGACGAGAAAGGTAAAGCGAGTAGATCGAAACTCTACCGAGGTATGATTGGATCTTTACTCTATCTCACTTTCGAGTAGACCGGACATAATGTTTAGTGTACGTACGTGTGCAAGATTTCAAGCTAATCCAAAAGAATCACATCTCACTGCGGTAAAGAGAATATTCGAGATATCTTATAGGGACTCAAAATTTAGGTTTATGGTACTCCGGAGACTCGGAACTAACTCTCACTTGGATACTCGAGATGCTGACTATGCTGGATACAAAGTTGATAGAAAGAGCGCCTCAAGAACACTGCCGGTTTACAGGTCAATCCACGATATCTTGGTATTCAAAGAAACAAAATTCAGTAGCTCTATCAACCGCTGAAGCTGAGTATATTGCGATCGGGGCATGCTATGCTTAGATCTTATGGATGAAGCAACACTTGAAAGATCTTGGACTTTCATTCAAATTTGTTCTAATCAAGTGTGATAATCAAAGTGCAATCGGTATCACCAAGAATCCAGTTCAACACTCAAAGACTAAACATATTGAGATCGAGATATCATTTTCGAGAGATCATTCGAAAAGGGTGATACTGAAATTGAATTCATTCCTACCAATCTTCAATTAGCTGATATCTTTACGAAGCCCCTTAGTGAGGATCGGTTTTGCTTTATTAGGAATGAGCTTGGCATGATTAATGCATGATTATGTGATTTCTTTTTAGTGAAATTACTTTGCTTGATTATGTGTTGTGTGCTTACTTTCCTTAATAGCCATTAGTTGAGTTGAACCGGTGATACTGAGTTAATAGTTATTAGTTGTCTGCGGTTTCTTAGTCACTCGGAAACTTAACTAAGTCAAACTCGAGACTTTGAGAAAATTGGACATCAAACTTTTGAAATCATCTCTAGATCGGTTGGGAATTTCGAAATTTCTTTCAAAATCTCTATTTTTCTCTCTATCTCGCGCTCATCGATCGGACAACTAGCCGTTGAGAGACAGTCACTAGAATTCTAACCGTTGGAGAGCTGAACAGTCACACCGGTCCGAGGTGACCGTTGAAGAAGCCGAGTCGGAATGAATACTGAAGGAGAATTATTTCTCTATAAATAGCATCCATTTTCCTTCATTTCGTTACTTTACTCTCTACTTACTCTCACTCTCGCACTTACTCCTACTCGAGACAACTTCTCGCATTCGAAGAAACGTACATCGCCCTCAAGCTAAGAGAAGAACATCTCAAGTAAGCTTTATTGCTCTCGGCTCTCTTTCTTACTACTCTTTCACTTTTCTTTTTCTCTTCGCTCACTCATGTCGAGCTTTCTCTCTTTCTTTCTCTCTCAAAAGTTCATCTCTTTCCTCTCTTTTCAACAAAAAACATGCCGAAAAGAGGTTCCCACCCTGATTTTCTTGGTTACGCCACCAAGAAAGCTCGCACAAAAGCCGGGAAGGCCCCTCTACTCCTTCCAAACCTCTTTTCACCCAACACCTAATGTTGGTTGAAAACTTTTCCCGACCACTAAGTTTTCGTGGTTAGCTCACATAAAGTCCACAGGGGTTTACAGTTTCCTCTGTTTCGGTGATTTCATCTACCCGAACTCGTTTCGAGTTCTACTCTAATCTTTCTAGCTCTAAGGGTATCCTCACCTCCAAAGTTCGGGACATCACTTGTCCGCATAAACACTTCTCTTCTCTATCGTCTTTTCACGAGTGTCTTGTATGTTCTTGAACAGCAACCCCATACCTTTCAACAAGGTTGCTGATGATTTCTTTGAGAAGTACGCTAAAGAGTTTCTCGGGTCACGTAAAAACTTCTCCGTGACTCAACTCAAATCGAAGCTCGCCTTCGTGTTTTCTGCTGATGTGAACCTTCTTCTCACAGCATTCTAGCAAGGAGAACCCTAACTCCAAGCACCTCAAAACTCTCTACGACATTCTAGAGGGATACGAAGTAGACCTCTTTCCCGCCATAGTCGAGCAAATGGCACTGTGTCGGCTCGGACTCGAACAAAAAGAACACCTCTCTTCCTTTCGGAGCTCTTCTCACCCTCATCTTCAAACAGTTCAAAGTTCCTCTTCCCTCGGATCCTAACGCGATTTCGAGGCTGCCATTATCGTTGGCGAAAGGAACTCCTTGGGTATGGATACCGGGAGACCCAACCGGGTGTTTGGGTCCATAGCTCATAGCCGAGGCCGCCTTCTCCGCCTCAAACTCGGACTCAGCCCGCTCTCTCTCTACCTCTTCAACCTAGTTGTGCCTCCACCTCACTGTTTCTCATATTATCTCTTTTTCCTTGTCCACTGCTATCATGGACAAGCTCTCCTCGGTGTCCACTTGCGTTCAAGGATATCCTCCGGTCATTCAAGACTATCCTTCGAGTCTATGACCATTAACCGGAAAACCGCTCAATCCCAAATCCGAGAGCAGCAAGACGTGCTTCTCGAGATGAAGGCCCCGGTTAAGGAGCGAAGGAGCCGATCGAGCTCCTTCGGGAGAGACGATCCAAGGCGGCTCTTGATCCGGTCGACTCGGACACTTCGAAGAATCCTTAAGTCCGGCCAAATCATCCTCGAAGAGGGAGTTGAAGAAAAAGAAGGAGAAGAAGAGGAGCATGCGGGCTGAGGCAGGGGAGAAAGAAGAAGAACAAGGGACGAGTAGCAGTAGAGGGCCCAAGTGCTCCGGAACCTCAACCGGAAATGATCGGCTCGAGACGGTATTCGAGTGGGTCGAAGACCTCGTTGACCATGGTCGATCGGCAGCTGATCGGCCTGAACACACCCTCTCGTCGGCCGAGCTCCGGGAGGATGAGCCTCTGGACGACCTAGTTCCGGGTCAGCCACTCGTAGCCGAGCCCATTCCGGAGATCCCGGTGTTGCCTCCGCCTCGCTCGTCAACATCTTCCAAATCTTATCGGCGAAGGCGCACTACTCGTCCACCCACCTCTCACCCTCTTTTGTGTAAACTCTTTAATTATAATGCATTTCATTAATAATTGCTATCTCGCTTTCCGGGTTTACTCGCTTAGAGCCATTATTTCGAGTTTATTATTTCGAGTTTCCATTTCTTGCTTAGTATGTCAACTATATCTATCATTGCTCCGATACTCGAGTCATTTTCTTACTCTAATACTTTAGCTCTTTTTATGCAATCTCAGCTTATGTTGCTTGAATTGAATATAAGTTTCACTTTATTTACTCTACACAATTCTATCATTTTTTTTTCGACTTATTCCTTGAGAAAGGATGAAAAACCGGATCTATATCACTAACAAAGTTTATGTCTAAGTATGGAATGCCTTTCATCAAAAGAGGTAGATTGAAGACTCGGACCTTACGTATATATCATTCTGAGTTTCATCAAGGGATCAGGTATAAGACTTCATCTCTCATAAAATTTTGATTAAAAGTCATTCTATCTCGCTTTAATGACTTTTCTCGAGTGATATGACATCTTTTTTAGTGTTACGGAATCTATCGTATATATTTTCTTTCGACTCTAATCGACTTAAAATGCATATTCCTGTTTATCATTTCACAAACAGATTCCGAGTCACTCGGACAACACTCGGATATATTACATGTTCAAACATTAGTTTTATTTTGCATAAACTCGGTTCGACTTCATGATCTAAGATTGAGTGGATTACTATGTTAATTCATCTTTCTAAGTCAACATGCTTGGTTTGAACACTAGCGAGTCTAGATCAAGTTTTTCCACTCGATGTTATTTATTGGACTTGCTTTGCTTCTAGACTAACTCGGATGGAATTTGAGTATAATGACTATTAGACTCAGAAAATTTCATTTCTTTCGACTCGGATAATTATGCACTTAATTATCTTCATTACAAATATTATTTGTCTCTAATCTTGGACCAAAGTATTTTATACTTTGTGAACCAAATTGATTTACTTTTGTAGGTTATTCAAACGAGGCTATCATATTTTTGAATTACAAAAGTAATCGGCTTCAAAACGTCAAATCACCGAGCAGACAAGGCTTTTTCCACCTCGACCAAGGCCTAGACATCGTGTCGGGGTTGTCTGTTTCCAAAATTGGAAATCCGCAACACTAAGCTCAACGGTGGTTTCCACCCTACTTTTCGGACACCACCAGTGGATTGGGACTTCCAAAGAAGTCAAGAGTCGTTGCCCAACGTTCACACCTCAAGGGATATTTTACGAGTGACTCGGAAAATCCATTGCAACGGTCATAAAGGACTTCTAGTCGAAGATAGTCACAACGGCTAATCCGCTTGGTTATCTATTAATAGAAGCCAACTCTCAAGAGTTGAAGATTGCTTGAACCAACTCGTCAATACACGTACTTAAGTAAAAGTCGTTGTATTCATACTCAATCTTCTACTTACAACTCCAACTCGTACTTAATATCTTTCCGAGTTGTAAGGTCTTGTAATCGGTTTACAAACACTCATTCTTACTTTCGAGTAAGGTCCCTTAACCGAGCTGTAAGGGTTATCTCAACTCGGTTGTCCCTAACTGTAAAGGTTACCTCAATTAGGAAGTACTAGATTAGATAAGGTAACTTCGAGTCTAAGAAAATCTTATAAGGAATTGTCTAAGGGAGCAATTTTGGTTGAGTCTTTCTACTGTATTTTGTGGATTCAAAATAGCGGATTTGACTTGGTGCTTGGACTAGCACTCGTCCGTGGTTTTCTCGCACCGGGAGGTTTTCCACGTAACTTTACGAGTTAGCTCTCTTCCGAGTCCAATCTAGACTCGGACTCTCCATAGAGTCATCTCTAGTTTTATTCTTCCATTACTTGTTTAAATTTCCCCATCACCCTATTCACCCCCTCTCTAGGGCGACTTAGTCTCTCCAAGAGCAAACATTCACAATCCACTTCGGTTTACCATCCACTGCAACCCTAAAGCCCCTTCGTAATGATTTAGCAATATCAATCTCAACACGAGATCTTTAAGTATTTAGAAGGTGTAAGAATATCTTCTTCATCTGCCTCTATAAACTTCCCAATTTTTCCACCTAATTGTTCAAGCAAAGGCAAAGGTCTTTTTCTTCATGGGTAATTCACACACCTTAACCTGAAACTGGCTTTGTCAACGATAATATTAGAGGACGAAGTGTTCCCATCGAACCGTTTCAAGCATAATTAGGTTTCCATCAAAAGACCAAGGACCATCTTTGACTACCTTCTCGAAATTAGTCAAGGAAAGGAATTGGAACGTAAAATGATTTTTGTCAAGACCCTTCACCAAGACTCCTTTTGATGGTTTCCGGATATTCTTGATAGCAGTTTTGAAGCCCTCCGCGTTAAAACTACTCGACGTGAGAAGTTTCCCCACTAAGCGAGAGCGATTTGGGCGTCCACGTTTTCGAGAATTTCTTCTTCTTCTTCGGTTAATTTGAGACAAGCCATTTGAGAATCAAGATTCACCGCCATCGAAAACCTAAAACCGAAGCGACAGACTTGAATGGGAGAGAGACAAGCAATCAGCATGAAGCCCACCAACTCCGGGCTGGAGAACAGACCTACTGAGCGAGGTTGACCGGAGAAAACCACAAAGCCTTACCGGGAGGAAGTCAGCAAAACACCCACGGTGATGGCGTGCCGCAAAGGTTGGGGTATGTCGTCCGGGGAGAAGTTGAGAGGTCTTTCTCTCTCCTTTTAATTAATCAATGCTATTTAGTATTTTCTCTCTCCTCTCCTTAAAAATGTGGTAGATGGGTAAAAGATTGAAAAATAATTTTTTTCCCTCTATTTTTCCTTGAACCAAACACAAGGAAAAAAATAATTTCCCTCAACTTTTTTTCCTCATCACTTGTTTTCCATTTAAATTTTCTTTCCAAACTATTTTCTTAGAATCAAATAGAGCCTTAGGATTCTTTTTTTAACCATGCTTGATTAAAATTTTCAATATTAATGGTAAATTTATAAGCTGACTAATTAGCAATCGTCATATGAAACCACTATAAGAATGTGTGCAATTCTTATATATCCATTTAGTAGCATATCCTCATAGGTAATACGTCATTACATTAGGTTTACAAAATACCCATATTTTTTCTTTCTTCCAACTATTTTATTGACATATATAGTAAAAGTATATACTCCCAAATGTATGTATAATTAATATTATGACAAGAATGTAACCTTCTTCCAAATGTAAGAATCAAAATCAACAAGCCCTGTTATTGTGACCTATATTTTCGGCATCTTATGTGTGTAAGACACACGCTACTTTGATGAATATATTATTACTCACTTTTTAACTTATTTTGTGGGAGGACAGGCAGGGGCATCTTGTTATCATATTATGCCTTGATGGCCATTGCATAACTTCTTGTCCATAGTATACCAACCTTTTTAAAATAGAATAAAATTGAAAGGCGTATGAGATTCTTGTACGAAGAGCAATTCAAGATGGTGATTCTTTTAGCCTATGCAGACATTTATTTTTGTAAACCATAAGAAACTTTACCTTTCAAAGAGTGAAAAAAGATGTTAGTGATATTAATAATGTTAATAATTTAACGAACAAATTTTAAGTAATATGCTTTGGCACATCGGCAAGTTGGTTGTCAGATAATAATTTTTTTAACATACAGATTTTTTAATTTTTCTTGATGAGACAATTTCTATTAAGGTGATCTTTAATATTACACATAAATAACACTTTGAGCAAAGAATTAAAAATTAATATATTTTTGTTGAATGAGGTACTATGTTGGCAAGTAATTATTGATACCCATCGTCAAATTCTCTTATTTATAGTGTTAGCCAAGTTAATTAACAATGTTATTAAGCATATTTCATATACATCTGGTTTTTATCATACCATAAAGGGTAAAGGAAAAAAAAGGGTTATGCATCTGCATATCTTTTGTAAAAAGAAAATAGACATGGAGAAGAGAGATAAGACACTGTTTAATAGTGAAAGAAATTTTCTTTTTTGGCTATGTCAGGCATTAATTAGAAACGATGTAGGGGGATTCAAATTCACAATCTTAGTGATAAATTTTAAGGATTTCATTACAAACTATGTTAATTAGCATCCAATAGTACTGATGGATATTTGAATCAATCTGATGATAACCTTGAAAAACTTAAGCCCATTAAAAATGGAATTCTTCCATCACATAGAAAGAAAAAAATGACATGATAGATGAGAGATGAGAGAATAGAAGGCAAATGGAAATGGCCAAAATCCCTCCGCCATTCCTTAGCTGAAAAGTCCATCAAAGCTATGTTGATTCCCATTGAACGGTTCTCTTCTCGGCAGTAGCCACCGTCCATTATATTGGACCCCATGAGAACCCACCACATACCCTTGAGAATCTTGCTTATTGGGTTCTGTTCACCATCTATAAATAGACAGCACAGGTGCATAGGCTTAGATCACAAGGAACACATTCACAGCAACTAAAACCCCTAAAGGCATCACAAGCTCATTTATCACATCTTCCTCCCTTCAACATGTCAGACAAGTGCGGAAACTGTGACTGTGCTGACAGGAGCCAGTGCATGTAAGTTAATCAACCTCGTCTTGTATATTTAATTGTATTCCCAAATTCATTAATAGGGCTTTATCGTAGTTAGAACTATATTGAGATTTGCTAGAGAAAAAGAAACACTCATCTCGTATAAGTGCTAAGATCGATATAAGGTTTTGTGTGGTCTATAACATACTTCAATCAGTTGTGTGAGGTATCAATCGACTTACCTTATGCCTAGTGTGTCCATGACAACCATATTTAAGATTCAAGAAACACACACAGGGAATTCCTAGCTAAACATTTCAACTCCTGTAATTTAAAATGATATATGCATGTGCACTTATGTCACTAAATTTTGACATCTATATATATGTACATTTTGCAGGAAGAAGGGAACCGAATGCAGTGTTGAGAACGAGATGAGGTAATCTCCCTAATAAACATATAAGCTTTCATAGTACGGATACTGCTTACATAAGAAAAGGATTCCAATGATCTCAAACCTAAAAAATGACGAACTTGGAGGGTTTTTCCTTCTTTCTCTCTTATCTCATTGCTCTATTTATGATACCTTTTGTTTAGGGGTTGAACACCTGACCTCCGAAATGGAAGGTGCATTAGGTGCCACTGAGCTAAAAAGTTCACTTATTTAAATCATCATATATAGACTAAGCATTAATAGCATTTTTTTAACTTGATGATTTTTGCAGGTACAATGATGCCATGGGCATGGCCGTTGTTGAGAATGATGGATGCCAGTGCTGCGGCCCAAGCTGTGCTTGCACCAGCTGCAGCTGCTGCACTCACTAAATACTAAATACGTCTAGCTAGCTAGCTAGCTCACACATCCTTATCCAAATATATATCCGTCGATGTTGTGGGCTAGCTAGCTCCTAACTATGTAATACTATTTGGGTTACCTAAAATAAAGCCGTCTCACCTGCTCCGAGTTGGCTCAGGAGAGGGTGTGGTGTGTCTGTGTTGTGTCAATGTCTGTTTTTCTACTGTTCTTATTGGAGCTATGTAACGCCCTAAGTGCCTACTTTTACTATTAAACTGATGGGTTAGCTTTAGTATTATTCTCAGTCTTGTACTTTCCCTTCTATCTTTTATTTTTCCCTTGGTTTTCAGCTCTTGCTTTCTCTAAGGGTGATCAGTGAATCATTTTAATTTTACAGAAGAATTGAACGCTATTGTGCAACTTAGGCTTTGACAACTTGAATAAACCTAATAATTATCCACACATGCAAAAATTTGGCATTTGGAGTCTTCGTGGCTCACAAAATCCCAACGAATGTCAATTCCAAAATTTTTTCGGTTATATTTGAAATTTCAAATCATCAAAATTGCGACTCGAAACTGGTCTAAAATTATGAGGTTCTGGAATAGCCAACTTTCCTTTCTTTTCCTTTTTGGCAAAGCTATAAATTGCTGAGAGTTGTCACTGCTTTCATATTTTCAGGAAAGTTAAACTATAAATCAGTGACCATCACCAATATGAATATAATTCGCCATTGTCTTAAATTAAACAAACCACCAGTAAAATAAGTAGAGGTATGGAGTCCAACCTATCATGGATTTAAGCTATTAGGCAATGGCTTTAATAGATTATTAGAGATAAATTGTAAATAAAATAATATGTTTATACTAAAGCCATTGCTCACTAGCATTACAATAATATTTCTAATCCCTATTGGACAATCATTACAATAATATTTCTAATACCCTATTAATACCATTGTCCAATCGCTTAAATCCATAGTAGGTTGCACTCCATACTTCTACTTATTTTGCTTGTAGTTTGTTTAATTTAAGCAATGAGGAATGACAAGTAAGGCATGGCAATCTATATTCATGTTGGTGATGGTCATTGACACTACAAAAAAAAAAAAAAAAAAAGTTGTTTTAGAAACAAAAATTACGTCTCTAAAATGAAAATTTTCGTTTTTAAATACATGTAGAGACGAAGACAAAAAGCACTTTGTTTCTAAATCTATCGTTGCCGATGTAGTTTATAAGTGAAAGAAAAGTTTGTTTCAATTAGAAATAAAATTTACAAACATAAATTCAGTTTCGTCTCGGATACGAGACAAAATTTTTCGTCTCTAAATTTGAAATTTTTATTTCTAATGGAAATGAAATTACAAATGAAAACCTTTTCGTTTCGGTTAGTATTCGAAAATTTTGTTTCTAAATTAAATATATATTTTGTTTCTAATGGAAATAAATTTAGAAACGAAATGCTTTTCGTTTCGGATATAAATGAATAATTTGGTTTCTAAATTTAATTATTTCGTTTCTAAATTTCTTATTTTCTATCCACTACAAAAAACTCGCGATTAGCGTCGGAATTTAGAGACCACAACAGAATTTTACTCTAATACTCGACGAAATTAGCGTCGGAACTTCTAAGAGACACTATTTGAGTCGAAAATTAAAAACGGATTCTATTAGCGTACGATTTTAGAGTCGGATTACAATTCCGACTCTCATTGGCATCCGATTGTTAGGTCCGACGCTAAGGTGGACTAATTCTAACAAATAAGGACGACTTTCCCCTTCACGGGACTCCAATTTTCAATCCCTAACTCTCTCCCTCCTATCCCTCCCCCTAAACGCCAAGCCACTACACTCCTCTCCCGGCAGCGACGTCTTCTCTCCTCTTAGGCACCGGCGTCTTCGCTCCCATCCGACGTCGGTTTCTTCGGTCACCGGCGTATCCCTCGCCCTAAACACGAAGCTCGCTCCAGTTCCGCTCTCGCCTCGCGCGACGTCTTCGTTCGTCTCGAGCGGTTGCTCACCGTCACTCTCTCTCTCTAAGTCGTGCTTTATCACTCTCTCTCTCTAAGTCTCTCGCCCAGCCGTCGTTGCCCCGAAATCCCGCCTCCCGACCTCCTCCCGATCCGCCACTCTCTGCCGGCATTTGTGCTGCCGCCAATTCTGTTCGTGGTGCCCCGAGCTCCCTCGCATTCCCGACCTCCCGAGCATAACATTTGGAAGCAATTTTAATTTTCAGGTATGTTTTTTGTTTATTGAAATTTGACATTTGGTTCTCCAAATCTGTGAATTTTCCATAATTTATGTTCTTTCGTGTAGGGACTAGTTTAGTGTTGTCGTTATTTTGATTTTCATTACCGCAGATGGAAATTGTGCATTGAGTCCAAAATATTGTGTACACTCTGTCCTGTCCCGGGTTCTGTGCATCTTGTCTCGGTCTCCCTTTCTTGAGATTTTCCTAGGAGAGCTGCAAATAGTTTTTGAGAATCGGGATTTGAGGCTTCGATTTAGCCATTATTATGCCATTTTAACTTAAAAGTTATGAAAGTATGAATTTTTTGAGCGCTATAAGCTCGAGCAATGAAGCGATTGGTTCTTTGTAATGTTGGATTATTTGCTCGATTAAAGTCACTCTTGTGAACCGATGAAGCAAGATAAGCTTAGAGACCTAGCTGCAGTTGCTAGTTCCTAAATTAATATATCGACTGACAGGGAAATGAAGTTCCTATAAATTTTTAAAAACTCCCGCATATTAATCCGATAGCTTAACCTACGTGGAATGTACAATCACAGCTTTTGAATTTCCAATAGTCCTCTTTGCAGAGTTTATTGTGCCTTCATGGAGTTGTAAATAGTTGCAAAAAAATCTATAAAATGGCATTAAGGAGCAGTTTAAGTTAGTTGTAATTGATAAGAACTTTAAACAATGTAAGTTGTGTGCCATAGCTAACTTATGTCTAGATTGACATTAGATGCTAACGCTGCAATTATCAATGAGATTTTGAGACTTAGCAATGTTGATACCATGAGTTTAGAAATCATTACAAGAATTCCGCTTGATTTGTGATCGAACAGTAGAGACCAATGTAAATTCGGCCTCTAATTTATTTTAGAGACAAATTTAAAGACCAAATTAATTTACCTTTATATGAGATGAAATTTGGAGACTGAAATAATTAAGACCGAATATAGAGATTAAATTGGTGGACAATATTAATTTGACCTTTGAGGATATTGAACACCATTAATCCAACCTTTAAATCATATTACAAATTAATTTAATTTAATGTCTTGTTAAAAGATAGTTAAGAGGTATCTTGTTACAAGATATATATACTCCTGACATATATATATATATATATATCAGGGGTATAATTATATATTATAAGCAAATTATGAATAGTAGAATACTTGGATGGTCTAGACATGCAACTTTTGAACCTTACTTTACAGTGGATTAAAATTTTAATTAAAATCAGGAAAACAATATCAACGTCTTTTAATTTATTTTTTGTATTTCCAGTATGGATAAAGTATATTTTAATTTATGATAAAACTTTTTAGACAAGACAAGAAAAGTGTTGGGTTAATTTGAAATAATATTGTAATCTTGTGACATTGATAACCAAACGATCTATGTTATGATTTTGATTTATGTTTTGATTTTTTGTGTATATTAATTTGTTTTTGAATATATATATTTAAATCTTCTTTGCATGACATTATTCGTTGTATATACAAGTATGCCTCGAACAAAAGGTTTTGCGTTAAATCATGATGCGCCTACTTCGGTTCGGATTCCAATGTTGGGGTCGATCAAACTATAGTCCAGGCTCAATCATCATCATCACGGGAAATAGCTCACAACAAGGGGCAGCTTGTAGGAAAAAGTTTTGTCAAAGGATGATGATAACTGGTGGTATGCATCGGTAATTTTGTTTATTTTTCGTATTCTTTGGGTACTTTTAACTTAATAATTTTATTGCTGGTTCACTAAGTCAAAGTTGTCACGAGGTATATCAGATGATATCAAGAGTTTCTACAATGGCCAGTGCACATGTTTATCAAATCTCCTTAAAGAAGAGCAACAACTTTTGTGGAGGACTTTTGAGGTAAAAAGCTTGAAAACAATTGGATATATATGAGTAGTTTTTAATATTTTCAATTTATGTTTGGTAATATTTTTGTAAAACAGGGTAAGTATACTTGGGCTCCAGAGCTTTCTCAAGAAGTCTATGTAGAGTGGAAGAAAAAAGTTGGTAAAAATCGAGGAACTTAGCGAGCAAGGCTGGAAAAGGCCCAATGATAAACCAATAACTTGGTTATCGGATGAGGGCGAGAGAGGTTGAAGGGCCTAAGAAGTACATCTGAATTTCAAAAAAATCTGCCCAATGCTTGAAGAATAGGACAGAAGGCCCAAAAGCGAGAACCTTACATAGCCAAGGGTCGGTTTCAACCGCAGATCTCGCAGTCCAAATGGTATAAACTCTAGTATTTTGGTTTTCTTTCATTTTATACGCATAATTTAGTTTGTGTAACTTTATTGCATATTTTGTATGCCTAGATCAAGGAAGGTGAAGACTCGGACACCTTTCAACGCATTTACGAGTTGCATTAAATGAATCGGTATAACCATCTCATACTTATAGAGTTTTGATTCCAAGGCATTCTCTCGTATCTCATAAACTTCTTTGAGTAAAATGATATCTTCTCTAAGTGATACAGATTTTACTTCTTATATTTCTTGCTTATCCGTAAGTGACTCGAAAACCGGTTCTCTGTTCTAAGTCCCTCATTACTCGGATTTATCGCATATTGAATAGACTCGTATTTCGTCTTTTCTCACTCAAAATCTGACTTCCGGTTATAAGCTCTATTTCATTAGAGTCGGTACCTCTAGTCTGTTTCATGCTTAGTCTATATCAAGGTATATCACTCTAATGTTCTTTACTTAACTTGATTCTTTGCTCAAACTAGCTCGATGGAATTTTGAGTTACATGGATATTGGACTCGAGAAAATTCTATTCCTCTTCCGACTCGGATATTTAGCTGATTAATTATCATAATTATTTTATTATCTCGTGTCTAATCTTGGACCAAAGTATTTTATACTTTGAGAACCAAAATTGATTTACTTTTGTAGGTTATTCAATCGAGGATACACTTTTCAAACTACAAAAGTAACCTGGCTTCGAACGTCAAATCACCAGCAGACATGGCTTTTCACCTTCTCTCGCTCCAGTCCCAGTAGATTATGTCAGTGGCTGTCTGTTTCCAAATCTGAAAAGCGAAACGCTAAGCTTAACGGTGGTTTCCACCTTATCTTTTAAGACACCGCCAATGGTTTTGGGACTTCCAAGAGAGTTAAACTGTTGTCCAACATTCACATTACAACGGATACTTTCGAGTGACTCGAAAGCTTCTATCCTCGGTCACGAGAGGACTCTCGATCAACGAGATGAAGATAACGGCTACTCGCCCGGTCATCTATAAATAGAAGCCACTTCACAAGACTTTAAGATTGCCGAACATATTGTTAATACACATACTTGCTCAAAGTCATTGTATTTACTTTCAATCTTCTATTTACAACTCCCACTCTGTAATTCATTACTTTCGAGTTGTAAGGTCTTGTACTCGATTACAAACTCTTTCTTACATTCTTTGTAAGGTCCCTTGACTAAGCCGTAAGGGTTAACTCAGCTTAGTTGTCCCTAACTCGTAAGGGTTATCTCAGCTAGGAAGTACTAGATCGGATAAGGGAATTTCGAGTCTAGGAAAACTTGTATAGAGTTGTCGAAGGGAGCAACTCGGGTTCGGTCGGTTCACGGTATTTTGTGGACTCAAAATAGTGGATTTGACTTCGTGTCCGGATTGACACGGTCCTCGGTTTTCGCCTCGGGAGGGTTTCCATGTAATTTCTAAGTGTTATCTTTCTAAGTTCATTCTAGACTCGGACAGTCATTTTACTCTCGCTTGACTTGCGTGTTTGTTCGTGATAGCATTTCGAGTCCAAGCTTTTCGACCTGCTGTTTGACTCGGAACCCGTATCTGTCTCTTCGTTAACAAAAGAGCGAATGTTTCCACGAAAAACTTCTATCACCCTATTCACCCCCTCTAGGGTGACTCGGACTCTCCCCGAGCAAACCTTCAATTGGTATCGAGCCTAACCTTTCGTAAAGGATCTAACAATCCAAAGGTCTAAAGATCAAATGGCTCGGAACACCGGGAGTTCGACGAAGGAAGATCTTCCAACGAGGCCACCAAAATTCAAAGGATCAAACTTCGAGCACTTGGAAGAAACTTATGGAATGTTTCCTCATGGATCATAATGAAGATGTATGGAAAATCATACAACAAGGAAACTACATTCCAATGAAGACAGAGGAATTCGAATTATTCTAAAGACAAAAGCCGAGTTCACACCAGGAGAAGCGGGGAAGTTCGAAAGAACTTCAAAGCAATGAACATCCTTATGTGCGCCATAAGCTCGGAAGAATATAATCGAGTCTCTGCTCGTGACTCGCCAAAGAGGTGTGGGATACTTTAGTCAACACCTACGAAAGTACAAGTCGGGTAAGACAAGCGAAGATCGGTCGAGTATCTTCATAAATATGAGCTTTTCAAAATGGAGCCAGAGGAGAACATTACTCGGATGTTCATTCGCTTCACCGAGATTACCAATAATCTCAAATCTCCGGGAAAGAAAATTTCCCATGAAGAAATGTGCCGGAAAATTCTCGGAAGCCTACCCAAGAGACGATGGGGTCCAAAAGTAACTGCCATAGAGGAGGCTCGGAATCTTGCACAGCTGAAGCCGGACGAGCTCATCGGAAAGCTTCTAACACATGAAATCCATCTAGAAGAAGAGGATGCCGAGGGCGGTTCCAAAAAGAACATAGCACCGAAAGCCTCGGAATCTAAAGAAGCAAATCCGAGCTCCTCGACTCGGAAGATGATCCCATGGCACTTATTGCAAGAGGCTTCAAGAGAATAATGAAGCACAAAAGATGGGACAAAGGCCGAAGGAAGAATTCTACAAGAAAGATAAAAGAGACCGAAAAGGTAAGTATTCTTCCCCTTCTAAGTTATCTTTAACTAAGAATTCTGGATGTTTTGAGTGTGGCGAGCAAAGACCACATAGCCAAGGACCTGTCCAAAAAGGAAAAGGGACAGAAAGAAGAAGAAGGCCATGATGGAAACATGGAGCGATGAGGACTCATCGAAGATGACGAGGACTTAGATGACTCGAAGTGTCCGATGGCAATCTCGACTCGAAGCTCAAAGAGAGTCGACTCGGACTCGAGACTCGGACTTAGAGGAAACTAATCCTCAAGAGGTAATTGAATATTTCCTCAAATTCTCTAAAGTCGATTTAGATAAGTACATTTTTACTTTGGAAGAGAAGTCCAATTCGATTCTACTCAATTCAAGGAACAACTTGAATCAATTTCTTCTAAGAGCACGTTTTTGAAAAATGAATTGGAAAACCGAGACTCACGCTCGGAGAAGTCAAGACTAGTGCTCAAACTAATGAGACCGAGTCCGAGTCGCTCGAGAAAGAAAATGAGCAACTAAAAAGGAAGCTCACTGAGTCTCAAGATCTCGGTTTTAAAATTCACTCAAGGTCGAAGAACCTTGACATGCTCTTAGGATCACAATGTGTCTCTTTTCGAAAAGAAGGTCTTGGTTTCAACAAAGAAGAGGAATCTAATTCCTACTCGGAATCTGTTTAAAAATGATTCCGTAACCGTGAAGTTCGGGAAAGCCGAGCACGGTTCCATTCACGTAAATGAGGGGAGGACTAAGCCCAGAACTCGTTTACAAAAAGAAACCATTCTCTCCTGTTTCAAAAGGAAAAGTTTTCAAAAAGAAAGAGACACGGACTCGGTTCTCGAGCGGAAGACTCGTAATCGGACAAAACCCAAAGTCATTCAAATCTGGGTTCCGAAACACCTTCTTCCTCGAAAAGGACCACAAGTAAGGAATGTTACTCGGGTTCGTTAGAGGAAGTGAGAAGGGTTAGATTCTCTCTGTTTTGCAGGTCACTCGTAAAAGATCAAAAGGACATTGGTACCTGGACAGCGGATGTTCACGACACATGTCGAGTGACCAAGGACTCTTTTCCGAGCTAGAATCATACAAAGGAGGAAAAGTGACTTTTGGAGATGATAGCAAAGGCAAGATAGTGGGTATTGGCAAGATTGGAAATGGAAGCAATGTGGTGAGCCCAGTCTACTTTGTCAAAGGGCTAAAATACAATCCGCTTAGCATCTCCCAGCTATGCGACAAAGGTCACGAGGTAAGATTCACTCAATCTAAGTGCTACATCTCGGATGAGACCACCAAAGAGGTAAAGCTCTCGGGTAAGAGATCCGATAACACTTATATCATTCCTCTTTCGACCCAAGCCAGAACTTGTCATGCTTAAAAGCATCTCTTCGTGATGATTCATGGTCATGGCATCGTAGATTAGGTCATATAAGCATGCATACTATTAAAAAGTTATCGGATCATGGCCTAGTCGGGGATTGCCAAGTTGTGCTTTCACTAAAGACAAAGTTTGTGAAGCATGTACAAGGGGAAATAGGTCGGATCCTCATTCAAGTCTCTCAAGACTGTTTCGACATCAAAGGTGCTTGAACTGCTACACATGGATCTATGTGGTGAAATTCCAGTGAAGAGCCTCGGAGAATTCTCGTAGTTCTGCGATCGGAATGGAATCTCTCACAACTTCTCAGCACCAAGAACTCCTCAATAGAATGGAGTAGTAGAGAGAAAGAACAGAACCCTTGAAGAAATAGCAAGGACGATGATGATCGAGCACAACTTGCTTTACTATTTCTGGGCGAGGCGATCAACACAGACTAACTACACTTTGAACAGATGCCTCATCGGACCCATTCGAAGAAAACATCCTACGAGCTCTACAAAGGGAAGAAGCCAAACATCTCATACTTTAAGCCCTTTGGTTGCAAGTGTTTTATTCACAATAATGGTAAGGATCACCTGACCAAGTTTGATGCTAGGTCAAATGAAGGTATTTTTCTGGGTTACTCTTCACATAGCAAAGCTTATCGTGTCTTTAACAAAAGAACTAACAAGTGGAAGAAAGCATCCACGTAGTGTTTGATGAGCTTGAACAGGAGAAGCCAAGTGAGTCGTCATACTCGGAACCGAAGCTTAGTAGAGATGATGACAAAGCCGAGCCTACAAAGACTCGGACTCAACCTCGCTCAAAATGAGGTCACTCGGAATGAAGTGACTCGG